>OX421501.1:7556498-8941498 GCA_949126835.1 Anisus vortex
GCAGATCAAAATTGAGAAAGCTTAATAAATTTATAAACCAATGTTGAACACGCATGAGGTGGACAGAATCCGTAATTTACTTACATTGAGCTACATTCACCAACCCCTGTTATACGCCAATGTTTTAAACTAAGGGGCTGTTCTTAAAAGACGCCATTTCTATTAAAACCACAGTAAAATCAACTTTCGAAAATAAACTCGTACAGAATATATAAGCTACAATAAAAACAAAAGCAACCGACTTCACTGTGACAAACAGATGTTTGGAAAATTCCAGCCGTTAGTTTAAAACGTTGAAAGAATGAAAATCCCATGATAATTTAACTCTTCTATACGGTTCGCCATACTGTATGCCGTAACATTATGGCTCGGCTTGACTTTACGTATGGAAAGAGTTAACTGTAAAGGATTATTGGTGCGACCTTTCACAGGAGCCATTAATCTTTGCAATTTTTTTTATAACCGTTTAAAAAAATACATATATATTTGTTGTAAAAAATGCATACGTTCATTTACATACAATTGTTAGATAAAAAGAAAATTTAACAGCTTTCGGTAATTAACATAAATAAATATATTTCAAACTGCCTAGAAGTCAATAGAGAACAGACATGTATGTATATAAATGCTGGCTCTCCGAATACTCAGATATTATCTCATCGTTTAGTATTCAGTTACTTTTTTCTAAATACACTCAGTTTCACATTTTCTCTTTGTCCCTACCTTCTATTTCAATCATTTTTTGTTTAATTCTTCTTTTATAATTTTGCTGTTAATTTTGTTTCCACTGTTTAGTTGACAAGAAAGAACTGCAGCAATGGTTCAAGGACTTCATGAGAGATTGTCCAGATGGGAAACTCACCATGGAGGTCAGTCATTTGTTTACAATTTTGACCTACTTAATTGTATACAATGCATGTTATGATGTTTTGGCATATATATATATTCAGTGCTTTTTTGTGACGGTACGCACCGGTACGGCTTACCGGCACCTTTTTCAATGTGGGGAAAAAATTATTACTTTTCTTGTATTTTAACGTTTATTATTAATTTATTATATTATTAATTTGTTAAAATTGATTATTTTAAAATTGCGCGCAATAAGAATTAAAATATAAAATGCGAAACTGCTTTAAAGGGTAGGCTACCCATCATTGAGTACCGGCACTTTTTTTTTTAAAATTAAAAAAGCACTGTATAATATATATACACGTATATTCACCTGCTGTCTCATTATAACTATCATATTGTCACCAACGGTAGATAGAAGAGTAATAAAGAGTAATAAATAGTAATAAACAGTAATAAAGAGTAATAGACAGTAATAAAGTGAGAGCGAGAGAGACAGAATGTATTTTCTATACCGAAATGTTTGTTGTTGATTGAATTAATAAACGCAGTTTAAAGTGAATGATCCAGGTCTAAAAGATAAAGAGTTAGAAAGATACGTTTAAATAGATTTTAAAAAGTGGATGGATAGTTTTGCGTGTGAATGGATGGCTAGATCGATACATTATTAAAGAGATAGTTCGAAATACACTTATAAAGATAGATAAAATTGATAGATAACTTAGCAGATAGGGACACAAATCATTCGACTTATGAATAGTTCATGATACATTGATTGGTAAATAGTAAGGGAGGCAGATAATTAGATGGATTGCTAGCTAGATACATAGATAGGCAGATAAATAGGTTGTCATATGTGTAATATACTAAATAATAGATATTACTATAGAGAAAACAAGAGATGGAATAATTAGAAGATTAATACCCTAACGAACCTAGTATTGGAACCAAATTCTGCAAATATTAAAATCTTAGCCAAATTTTGAACACTTGACTTGAATTATTTTCTTGCATTTCTTGTGCAACAGAGGGCCTCAGCAACAAGTCTCCAGGGCACTCGGTTCTGGGTGGATATCTTTAGTTCACCCCGCCTCATGCCGCACTGCTTCATTTCTTCCTTGCACGATCTTCTTCACGTTGTCCTGGGCATGCCAGATTTTCTTTGGCCATATGCGTTCCATTAGAGCGCTTGTCTCGTGATGACTTCAGCTGGCTTTCCGAGAGAGAGGCCAATCCATCTCCGTTTCCGACTAGCTTTGGCTGACGGGGTCCTGTTTTGTAATCTGCCACAAGTCTTCATTTTTTTTATCCCGTCCATGTGGTTTATCTTTAAGTATCTTCCTATGGCAGCTATTGACAAAGGTCTGGAGTCTGCTGGCCCGATTCGGAACACTGTCTAGTAGTTTGTTTGATCGATTGATGATATTTAGATTTTAATATAGATCACTGAACTAAAACTTAGATAGACAGATAAATATATAAATAGATAGTCAGATAGATATATACGCAGATAGATACATAGGCAGATGTATAGGTGGAAACAAGATAGCTGCATATATTACTTTTACTTTATCCATTACCCATATTAGTTGGGATAAAGTAAAAGCGCTGCGCATTGTGCTGGCTCCACACACATCCTAGTATGCCGTGGCCACAGAAACTGGTGAACGCTGCTTCACCAGCCCTATGGTCAGTTTGGTCCGAAGGGTACTTTACTTACTACCCGCCAGTATTTCTATGCAAATTATTTCCTAATTAGATAACATCTCAAATCCTCAGAGACCGAGCCTCATTTCCTTGTTGTCCCTGACTGTCCCTGACTGTCCCTGACTGTCCCTGATTGTCCCTGACTGTCCCTGTCATAACAAAAAAAAACAACAACAATTTTCACAAATTCAATTATCTGACTCTGCAATAATTGAGCTGCCAGCGTCACAGACAGAAAATAACAATGACATAAAAATTGTATATATCGAACTTCTTTTATTATCACATACTTTGTACTTTACTGTGGTTTTCTGATATTTTTTTTATTGTTTATATTTTACCAGTTAGATTTAAGTTTCTGTGATTTTGCTATTTTAGGTTTAAAATTAGTTGTCTTTTTGTTTGCTTTTTACCATATTTTGACTGTCCTTTCTTGTAGCATGTTTAATTTACTATTTAATGGCTATTTTAAAATGCTATTTTCCCCTAAATAATTAAGGTTAGACGCATGTCTTAATCATAAAAAAAAATCATTTGGCTTACCTGACAAGTTTTAGTTACTCTATCAGATTTAGCTATGTGTTTGATGAATAATCGGGGTGAAACGTTTTTTTTTAGATATATTTTTGTTGCCATAGCAACCACAAAAATGGCAAATAAACACATTTCTAAAAAGTTATACCTTTTTTTTTAACAACAAAGATAAATCACTTCTGTTTGCAGTTATTGCTTTGAATGTATATTATCTCTCCTTCCTTGTCTGATTTTGCCGATAGCTTTAATATTTTAAAGGTGTTGCTGGTAAAAGGTACTTAAAAAAAATTTTTTTTGCAATGAAATTCTAGAAAATTACAGTATCTTTATGACATTATTTCAGAATGTAATTATATAATATGTTAAAAAAAATAAGCTTCATAGTAATTATTGCAAAAGAGTGACTTGAAAATACACTTGCCGATGTAACTGTTTCCGGAACTGTAAGAATTGCCCGTGTCTACCCAGCTCGGATGGGTACCTGAAATTAGTTGGGATAAAGTTATGTTGGTTGGGGGCACGGTAGTCGAGCGGCAGCGCGTTCCCGAAGGTCCTGGGTTCGAATCCTGGTGGCGCCAGTTTTTTTTTTTTTTCTAAGGACTTGAGGGTGTCCCTGAGTCTACCCAGCTCTGATGGGTAACTGACATTAGTTGGGGTAAAGTAAAGGCGTAATATATTAAAACATAATACTACTAATAGGAATATGAATGAATGTCAAAACATCTTAACACAAGACGTTATTCTTGATAAACGTTAAGACGAGTGACAAACAACACTTCAAGTAGTCAACAAGGTTACATCAAACACACTGGGGAATTTTGGGCCGAACACACGTGGAAGCACTCTCACAGTTCACACAACGGAAACAACACAGCAAATAGCCATAACGATTACAACAACACATTACAATAATACAAACCGCTGTGTCACTAAGTCTCAGTCAGTTTATAATTACGCCGTCCATTACACACTCACAATTACACAGTCACTATTACTGTCAGAATTATTATCTATAACGAAATATTACAACTTAATTGTATTTGGAATAACCCAGAGACTAACCCATATTAGACTACCTAGAAGTCATGATATTTCAACTTAGCTTTCTCTTTATGTTAAATCGTTATATTAACTTTGCAAGAAAATGCATTCTTTCTTTTTTACGACTTGACCTTTGGAAGCCTTTTCGTTCATGGGCTGTTTTTTTTAAACATTTGTTCCTGAAATGTGTATTGACATTAAATGAAAACTCTTCAAAACTCTTTCTCTTATAAGGAAGGCTTGAACTTTAAAAACAATTGCGTATCTACTGGTCAATTGTATATCTAAAGGTCAATTTTATATTTAATGGTCAATTGTATATCTAATGGTCAAATATATTTCTAACTGTCAATTGCATATCTAATGGTCGATTGCATATCTAATGGTCAAATATAATTTTATATCTAATTGTCAATTGCATATCTAATGGAGGATTGTATATCTAATGGTCAATTGTATATCTAATGGTCAAATATATATCTAATTGTCAATGGCATATCTAATGGAGGATTGTATATCAAATGGTCCATTGTATATCTAATGTTATTTTAAAATCTTAAGCATTTGAGGGGGTGGGGTATTTGAGTATCTATTCTTCACTCCCACCGTTTTCTTTCTATCAGAAATAATATAAAGAGATAAATCAGCTATTTCGAACAGGGCTTACAAGATAAGATAGCCAAGAATATCATTAACTTTCACATTTTTTTTTATTATGGTCGGTTTTCATTTTTTGTTTCATTATCATCAATCTTGGAATATTTTTTTTTCATTTTAACCATCTCCGTCGTCATGGAAACGAACGGTATTCTAATTGATTTTAAAAGTACGGCTCAACGTTCCTCTCCTTTTTTCTCACTCTCACTCACTCTGAAACACACACACGCACATAAATACATACACACAAACACGCACACAGACACCTACACACATACACACAGCAGCTAAAGATATAATATATCTTTGAAGATGAAACTATCTATTTTTAGAACTGTAACTCACTATCTCAATCTGTAGCCACGTCGACAATATACACTATGGAGACAATGTAGAGTATTTGATCCTACGCTTGAAACAATGTATCTCTAGATTGGGATCTTCTTACATATATATTGACTCACTCAACTCCAGAAACATGGCCGCTTATAAAGTAATTATTTTGCCATGAATATTTTAAACAGTATTTACAGTTAGCTCTTTTCATAAAAACAACAACACGAAAAGTCTGACCAGGCTCGGCTCATATAATAGCTGCGCCTCAAATTGTGTGTGTGCTTGATTGCTTGCTTGCTTGCTTAGTTCCATCGGTTCCTCGTGGAAAATAGGGCCTCCACAACATCTCTCCAGCGCATTCGATTTTGGGGCAGCCTTTTTAAGTTCACCCCATTAAAAGGTTGCAGCTTTTCATTCCCACCTCGCTGTAGCCTCTCCAGGTGGTTCAGGGCGACCAACCCGTCTTTTTTTCCTGGGGGTTCCATTGCAGGGCCTGTGCTTGATTAAGGAAAGTGAAATTGTATAGTTCATTTTAACGTGTGTGTGTGTTCTTGTCACTTATGTATAAATAACAGCGAAATGAATACTCCTCAGAATTGGATGATGAAGACAGTCGAAGACATTAGGTAGCTAAAACTAACACAGCTCTCTTGCTATCTTTTCTTGTAACGGATTTCGTTATGTTATTTACTCGTGCATCGTTCATAGACTTTAATATGTCTGACATGTCATGCTCATTATGAATAACATGCTGTGCGCATTTATTGGTCATACTATCCGCTACTTAGCCCAAAAATCAAACCCCGCACAGAAGTCCAACTCAGTTATTCTAGAATTTTCATGAAACTACTAAATTTATTCACTTCTTTACTTATTTTCCCATCCCATACGTTTATCAACTGATATCTACGATTTAATGCCCTTTCCTGTTAAGTAATGGACTAAAGGTTATATATTACCATTTTTAGAAAGTATGAAATCAGATTAGTGTTAGTGAAACCAGCAATAAAAAATCAAACACTTCTTGTCTCAGAGTAAAATTGTTCTTAGCAGTTATTGTTGGTTCGTTGTGTAGGTCAAAGGGTGTGTTATATGTTAACGAACTGTTAACTGAAACGAAACACAGATATTATTATAATTATTTTTCATTAAAAACATTAAAATAAATGTAACAATCATTATAAAATCATTCATCCTTAAAAATGTCTCTTTGGTTACTATTATGTAAACCCCGGTAGACTTATAGAGCGTTCCTTATGGGCGTGGCTTAGGTTTTTTAGTGACGTATTTGTGTAAATAGAAGCCACTATTGGTGTAAAAAAATGGTGAAGTACTTCTTTATCATGCAAAATTCACAACTGAATATTGGCTAAATAAATACTAAAAATTAAGGAGGTAAATAGTAGTACTGTAAATTAACTGATTAATGTGATTAGGCTAGGGCCGGCTAGACCTATTTACACTTTAAATTTCACTTTATTGGCCTACACTTTTAATGTTTCGTAGACTAGGCTAATGGCTAAGTGGGGATGCCAAGTGATAGTGTTGGTGAATAGGCTATCTAGTCAAGTCAAATAGGCTCACATCGTCTATGATCTATGTGTATGATAATAATAATAAAATAGCCTATTTTATTTAACAGACATAATACAGCTTAAATCTTAATAAGACTTAAAACACAACACATCATTTAAACAAATGCTCGACCCTATATGAAACTTTATTAATACAGCGGCCATTGTTACTTGTACACCATAACTCAAAGTAAACAAAAACCACGTGCTTTTTGTCACGTGATTGCAAACGCCCTATTTGTCAAGTTATTTCCAAGCTGTAACTAGATCTAACTACATTGTGTCCAATATATGAGGGGGGGGGGGGGGGGTAATAAAACATCCTGAAGATAGTCTAAACTTACAACTTATAAATAAAGATAAATCTTGTATTAATTTATATAATAAAGTATTTAAAATACACAGGGGCGAAGCAACAAAGGGAAAGTTCAGGGAAAGTTTGAAATTTGTGAAAACATTTTTGTTTACAGGTTTTCTTATAATAGCGAAACATAATATATGGAACATTGTTGTCATGCGAAAGTTCAGCCCACTGGAAAAATGTCTGGCTTCGATCCTAATAATACATCCTGGTTAATTTGTTTAAAAAAAAAAAAAGGAAACTTGAAGAAATAATTAAAATTGCCAATCTCTTCCCAAAATTCTACAATTAGATATCTGCTGATGACGTAATACGTGATTTCAATTTTTTTTTATTTTTTTTTTATTTCCATGTTTAAAAAACAAAGCTGATCAAAGATAGGAATAGCTCAACATTTTTTTTAAAATTTAAATATTAAATTTTTTAGACACGAAAGAGTTAACGTCCAATTTATACAACAATAGGCACTAATGGGTTAATACTTCCTAGTTGGATCGACACTTTGTTTCAATCTTGTTAGACTCAGATTTGTAATTTGCACGATACATTCTTCTGAGTTAAATTTCGTGAACAAGTCATCTTTTTGAATCGGACAGACTCGGTGAAATCGGACGCAAGCTCAAGATTAACGTATGATATTATAGAATTTGACAAGTCTTTTCAATATGTCATGAACAAAAGAGATCTTGAACTTCCGGAGTATTTCCGTTAATAAAAAACATGTATTTGCTGGTATTTGACATTTGATTTCAATCTCGACGGCCAGTTGTGGTCTTTTAGAAATATACAAAGGCTACAAGATTAGTTCTGAAGATTCCATTTTTAACATCAAAAGTGAGTAAGCGATAATTAATACTCAAAGTGCTAGTCGCGTTACGTGAAATTTAGCTTTGTTAATAAAATAAGTTAGTCAAGAGTTGCGATCTTGGTTAGGCTTATATAAAAAAAAACATCATACTTAGATTCATAAAATCAAATAACGAAAATTATTTTGTATCAAACAATAAATTTGAGATTATAAATAGGTGATTCTTCACGTCTGACGTTCATAATCCATCGTTTTCTTTTGGCAAAAGCTATAGAAGAAAATTCAATCCTATACATCTTTTCGTACAACCAGTAACGCATCACATAGACATCTGTTAAAGAAAATGAACCAGAAATGTTGGTACACGTTCAACCTTTTTGCATGCATAATATTTAAGACTTGTCAATTATTGGCTGTATATAGGCTGCAATGAAAACATTAACAGCAGAATGAAGGGAGCTAATCAACTTCTTTGGTCTCGTGGAATATTAAATTTCGTTATCGGAAAATGTTTTGGGCTTACTGACGTTGTATACAATAATTCATGCCTTCCGCGAAAGAGATAATACCAAAGACTTTAATAAGATGGACCGCTTGCTTTAATATTTCTGCTATTTGATTACTAGAATGACTTCTTTTCGGAATTCCCGATTTTCGTCTGTGATGTACACTTCCGTTTTTTTTAATCTATATACTTTTCTCAATGGAAAATTAAAATTAAGACGGCGTTATTGGCTGCGCACCGAAAAAAGAACACATAAGATCTAAGAATAGATAAAGCGGTACATCTTATAATAGTCTTTGCTAAAACAAAAGGTTATAGTTTTGAATTACAAACATTAAAATTAATTGAAGCTTAAAATTTATTAAAAGTATACACTATATAAACAATATGCCTTATTTTTAGGTTTCAAGCCTTTAGTGTCCATCAATATAGACAGCACATTGCGATACAATTTACAAGTTGTTTTTTTTTTTGGTTAGACAGGAATACTTGAAGGACTAACGTTAGCCGCGCGTGTCCAAATTAACTCTTCAAATAAATAGACCGAGAGTTCCAACTAATTCTAGTCTTTGATTCTACTAACAATTTTTGGCATTGATTTTATCTTAAATATATTCTCTTCTCAGTCTCTCGTTCTTTTCCGTCTTTCTCTTTCAATCTCTCTTATAGGATATGGGCACGGTAGCCGAGCGTCAGCGCGTTCAACTGGCGATCCAAGGGTCCTGGGTTCGAATCCTTGATGCAGGCTAGGATTTTTTTTCCCCAGGATTTGAGGGTGTCCCTGAGTCTACCCAGTTCTGATGGTTACCTGACCGTAGTTGAGGTAATGTAAAGGCGGCTGCGCATAGTGCAATCACCTAGCATGCTGTGGCCACGGAAACTGGATCAGTTTGGTACGACTGCATACTTTACTATAATAATATGTATTATAAAGGCCAATAGATGTGTTGTGAGGTATATATATATATATATATATATTATATATTATATATATATATATATATTAGCATCATGATGGTTAGTTAACAATACACTCGCACTGTCCTCATTATCGTACACGTCACACACACCCCACACCCTTCCCTGCAACACTTCTCCACAGGGCCATCTCGGTATGACACTGTCCCGGAAACGTGATACAGGGGCGCCCCACTCCCTAGGGTATAAACTCACAACATCTAACTGCACACACGGACGCATAATAAAAAAAATGCGCGAGCATCCAAAGCGCTCTAAGCTCTCCTGGGGCCCCCTCCCAACCCCGCTTTCCATTATAGCATCTCCACAAAACCATTGCTATAAAAACACATTAAAAAAAACGGACATCTAATCTCTATACGAGAGACTATATTAAACACGTTCGGCCTGGGAAGAACCTTTTTTTAAATAAAAAAAAATGAATGTTATAGTTAATGTATTTTTTTTGTTATGGTTTTTCTTCGTTTTGTTATATATTGACTACTCAATAGTGTACTTGGTGTACTTGGTGTACTTATTATTGGCAATTAAGTGGTTCTAAATCATCCTGCGTAGGGCCGGACATAGTGTGAATAACCGATGCATTCTTGGCTGTATATTATTAATGCAAAATGTATATATATATATATATATATAAAAGTTCGTTAAACGAGACCCAGGTAAAAATACAAGGCCGAAGCGCTGAACAGGAAAACACCATACAACGTCACTCCTGTGGGCAATATGAGCTAATTATTGTTTCATTATTTTTGTGTCAATTTATCTATAATTTGATTTTAGAGTCGTAACTCTACAATAAAATTAAGAACAATGTATTTTTTGTTATATATGATAACTCGGCTGGACATTGTCTTAGCCACACAATTCCCTTTTTATTTTTTTTTGCTTTTGAAATCAGACGGACACATTCTGGTTATCACTCAATACGTAGCGCTCAATGGGTAGGAAAGACATGACTTTGTCATTAATTGTGAAGTAAGAAGAGTGGTTTCATCTTAATGATCCAATGACGTATTCTGTTTTGTCAGATATTGTATAATTATTCATGGTATCATGACATTTTTTTCATAATTACTTTTCATTCCTCAATTATTATTTTTTTAACGATTTTTACATTTGTTTGTTTGTGAAGATTTTGTGAAGATTTATTCACATTGAACTTAACTACTCTTTTCTGAATTAGTTATATTTCTCCGGTTAATGGATTGGCAACAATTTTGACTTACCGTATATACTCGCGTATAAGTCGCACCGGTGTATAAGTCGCACCCCTACTTTTTGTCGAAATTTTCTGTAAAAAAAAGTGCGACTTATACGCGAGTATATACGGTACCTATATAAAATGACATTTAAGAAACGTTGTTAGTTTAAAATTAAAAATAGATACTTGACTAGCACATTTAAAGAACTAACAGTACATTCTGTTAGGAAAAGAAACGAGAATTTTTTTTTTATAAAGACCACACATTAATACTTTTTGATTTTAAATAGAGACTTTATAGAAATTAAAAACACAATTTTGAGTACATAGATTGCTTCTATAATTATATGACGATGACTACAGTAGTGATATACAAGCAGTAAAGGTAATTTTGTAGCTTATCTTATATATTACAATCGCTCCTTCTATGAAGACTATTATTGCGTCCTACGCTTATCCGGATGACACTCGGGAAGAAAGAGTACTTATATGCATTTGTTCTAGCATAAGGAATAAGGAAAGTGTTTTGCATGTGTAGTGCAGCATTAGCCTAGACGCAGTGCTTTCGAACCCTGTCTGGCTTATGAGACGGGTTGCGTCCTTGTGTAAAAGTAGCCAAGTTTTAGCTTAATAGTTAGACGGAAAGTAGTGCCAGTAGTTTCTTAAATATCTGGTCGCCAGAAACATAACAAGAGCGAATTTGATATTATTAGTGTAGTCTCTATGACGCCTAACAAGACAAGAAAACATATATCTAGGCGTTAGAGAGTTAAGAAAAAAATCAATGGGCTAAATTAAGCCCCACGGCTTGCATGAAAATGTATAATGGTAATTTGAGACTTTAAATGAACTCTCTTCTCTCTTATACGTATTCTTCATTAATTAAACATTAAATTGAGTTCGTTTGCGATTCTAAAGTTTCGAGTCCTAACCATTACTATCTCCGCCCCAAAAGATGCTCTTGCTTCTGTTAAGCATCAATAAGCACCCGATATATTTTTGTTAATGCAAATGCGACTGGGTAAAGTGATATGTTCTCCCAAGTTTTTTATCTTTGTATACGTAGACCAAAGAAACTGGTAATACTTTCCAGGGGCGAAGCCACGAGGAGGTGTGAGGAAGCTAATTTTAGAAATAGAAATATTTTCAACAGGTTTCTTTTTTAAAATATGTAATAAATTGGCGACATTTTTTTTTAAATATTTGTAACGCGAAAGATAAGCCCACCCAGAAAAAATGACGGGCTACGCCCCTGATACTACTACACTTCTGTACCCATGGACTTCAAAGCTGTTGAAGTGTGTAAACCACCGATTCGCTGCCATTAAGAGTACGCTAGTGGGCTAACACACCGAAGAAATCCACCGTTGCGCACCTAAGAATAAGTGCACATGCGATTGTTCAACGAAAATCGGTGGCGAGGGGAAAAATTGACCCGTCTCGTCAAGCACGGTGCCTTTAGTCTGGCATTTGTACTACCGTACGAACGAGCAGGAATACGAGCAATGCCGCCTCGTTAACAATTCAATGGGGAATTTCTGCATAAAATGGGAGGAGGTTGGCTGTAGTGAATGTGCCTGTGGAAGACCTCGTATAGCGTAAGCCCCATCGGCATGCATGTATGGCACAGAGTCTTGGACCCACTTTTCCCTTGTTACGACATGAACTAAAGAGTTTGTGCGGTTCTTTAAGACAGGGGTCGGCTACCTTTAGATAATTGTGTGCCACAATAGAATTTCTAAATCACTGAGCGTGCCAACAGCCTTAATGTCATCCAGCTCTTTTCGTGTAGTTGAGACTTGAATTTCCTTTTTGGAGGTCTTTTGCCTGAGATGTAAAACCGCTCTGCGTGCCAAGCCTGGTACGCGTCCCGTATGTTACCGACCCCTACTTTAAGAAGTATATAGAATCGGTTAAACTTTCCTTCACTAGCCGCTAGTAGGCAAGTGACTTTGAAAACTGGTCTTTACTTTGTAATTTCATTCTAAGAAAGTTTAGTATCCAAAGCATCAATACTAAATTCTTCTCACTTCATATCTAATAGATAAAGTGTTTTCACAACTGGAATAGACGCATACAAACAAAATAGTTATAGATGCATATATTGTTTTATAGAAAAAAGTTATACTTAGAAAATACTATACTAAAAAGATAGGTCCGACAAACTTGACTAAGTAATCTATTTGATTGATTGATGGCATACATTAGTCATATTGTATCATACCTGACAGGTCATTATACTGACAATGACATTGCTTTGTCCCTTTGTCATTCTTGTCGTGTCCTTACGAAGAAGTCTGACATAATTACATGACACCGTTAAACTATGACTAGCCCTTAAGAATGTTTAATGCCAGGCAAACTTTTTTTGTTCTCATAGCCTTTAAGTTTGGTTGAATGTTATGCTTGGTTATATTATCTTATCTTATATATTACAGACGCTCCTTCTATAAAGAAGATTATTGCAGCCTACGCTCATACGTGGTCCGAGTCTAGTCTTGCATTTTTATTAATGTTTTAAATGATGTTAAGTTATTGGTTTTCCTGGTTTGTTCAGGCAACCCATTCCATGCCCGAATGCCACTCGGGAAGAAAGAGTACTTATATGCATTTGTTCTCGCATAAGGGACAAGGAAAGTGTTTTTGTCTTTATGTTTATCTGAGCTTTGCAACAGGTTGTTATTGGGTTGTATTTCAAAATTAGAGTTTACTGCCTTATGTACTTTACTCTTTGCCCTTCTGTCCTCTAGTGTTTCTATGTTTAGTGATTTTACTAATGGTGTTACCTTATAAACTTATATAGACTTCCAGATAGGCAAAAGTGGAGAAAGTTGACTGCTGAGGTGTCCATTCGCTCCCACCAACGACCAGAACGGTCATATGGTTGATGTTGATGATGGTGAGACCTCCAGCAGTTTTAAAAAGAACATATTATACCCTTCACAATGTGGAAAATAAACAACCTCAATGTAGTTAGAGCATTTAATTTATAGCTCAATGAAAATGGAAGTTGCGAATCTGTCTGGATTTATAAAAAAAAAATCTCATAACATAACGAAAAACAGAAAACGGAAAAAAAGCAATGCCTTGCTATCTGATAAGGTAAAAGGGTTGTACACATTAAAGGTTATTTAAAATTGGTGCAACTAACGTGTGATGAGTGCTAATGAAGGAGGGAGAGTGGGCGTTGAGTTTATCTATCATCTTAGAATTACTAATGGTAATGGTAATGGTAATTTATATAGCGCTTCTATCCATGCTATTTTAGCATGCTCAGTGCGCTCTAGAAGACTATTAATCTGTAAGAGGTTTCACTGCTGCCGGTTAAGCGCATGTGATAACAACTCAATATTAACGTCATCTAGTCCCAAAACTCCTGTAGGGCGACAGGGATCTGCTGGTGGCGGGGCTCGAACCAGCGACGTGTCAAGTGGTTTTATGTTTGACAGTCCGGTGAGCTAACCGCTAGGCCAGCCGGCTTGCTACTAGTTTATAGTTTTCTGTAGATCAGAATGAAGAAAGTTAAAGATAGAGAAACAACTTTTAGGCCGTTACACTTCGTCATACATTTTCGAAAATAATATTTTCTACAACTCTCAAAGCAAACAACGGGATTTAGAAAGAAGAAAATAGAAAAACAGAAATACTAACTCCAGTACCATGGAACAAGTTGATTAAGAACATTTCGAACCAGTTATAGAAAAATCAACTATCAACGATTTATCAACGTAAATCAGAGATGGAAGAGTAACGAGTAAAGTAGTTAAAATAAATAAGGCATTAAACTCTAATTTAGAAAGACAACCCAATAACAACCTGTTGAAAAGCTCAGATAAACATAAAGACAAAAACACTTTCCTTATCCCTTATGCGAGAACATCTATATATATAAAAAGACAGTGTTAAGCCCCGCGAGGATCCCCATTGGTCAATTTGAAAACACGTGTGTCACTGACCTATCTAGGCCTAGCCCAATATACCGTCTAATAATTTTTCACATCGGACATGTGTCTTCGATAGCTCAGTGGTAAACGTAGTGGACTGCTATACGGGCGACCAGGGTTCGATTCTCCAGTTAGACTATACTTTTTTTTTTCGACAATTAATTTTTCAAACTTTTAAAAACAAAAGACATTGTAAATCTATAGGCAATATAGATTTTGTTAAATAAAAATATTTGACTATTTTTTTTACCCTATTACAATATTTATTTACTTTCCTAAAAGTATTCAGTAAGTGTAGTTTATAAATTTGTTATCTGCACCCCAGACAGTCATTTTTTTTTCACCCGGGCAACGCCGGGCAATGTAGCTTGTATGCATATAAGTACTCTTTCTTCCCTAGTGGCATTCGGGCATGGAATGGGTTGCCTGAACAAACCAGAAAAACCATTAACTTAATATCATTAAAAAAATTAATAAAAATGTAAGACTAGACTCGGACCACGGATGAGCTTAGGACGCAATAATCTTCTCTATAGAAGGAGCGTCTGCAATGTATACGATAAGATAAGATGAAAATATTTTTATATCAGTCTGTTGATGACTCTGTAAAATACTCCGTTGAAGATAATCTATGTACTTTTCTTGAATATAAAAATCCAAATATCAAATAGGGGTTTATGTAAATTTATGCTAAACCGTCAATCAGATCGTGGTCAGATAAATCGGAATTATAATGATAATTGCGTTTTATCGTAGGAGTGCGGGGCAAGAGAGAAAATGTAAATGGGCTTGGATGCTATAATCAAGTTTAACACAACATTTTTGTTTGTTTAAAAAAAATACAGTTGAATTGTTATGTCAATAGTAAAAGGCGACACTTGCTATTACGAAAAGACGAAAAACATACAACATATTCGTGTCATCTAATGTGATGACCCCTTATTGAACAAATAACATGTTCTAGCTGCACACGCCTTCTCCCAGTTTTCATACTAATACTTCATTGAAACAATGAAATGAACACATACAAAAATAAGAATATTGATAATGTGGACGACCCCTTAACGTAGGGAGAACCTCTCCAGCGACAAGAGTTGATTATCGGTAATACTATATTTAGATCACGCAGTCTAGTTTTACAACCGTTTCTCTGCATGATTCGGCCAGAATAATGTTTTGGAGAATCAAGTAGTCGTGGGGGTTCAACGGGAAGTATGAAATATGGGCGGAGGGAGTAGAATGTTTAGTGGGGGGCCGGTGGATGGAGGGAGGCTCATATCCATAAACTAGTTGTCATTCAGAACTCATGCCATGTTTCTTTTTTGTTCCATAGTTTATATTTGTATTAAATGCACTCAGTTAATTGGTTATGGCATAACAGGGACGTGGGAGTAGCAGGTTGCATAGGTAATGTGTGTCCCCTTGTCCGAACCCTTTATCCCGTGACGTAATATAGACTATATAGACACTCGCCGTCAACCAAATTCTAGATTCTAGACTAATTTAAAATGAGCGCTCATGATCATGTGTCGTTGATGAAGTTGAAAGATAAATAATAATAATAATAATGAGCACTTTTATAGCGCAACTATCCATGCTATAATAGCATGATCAAATAGAGGATCTTTTGTGTTTAGACCTCAATTAAAAATTACCTTTTTTTTTCTAACATTATACTAGCAACGGGGTTAAACATTTCGCATGCGCAGTAGACTGGGGGCAAAAAGCGTCAACAAATTCGTATTTAAGCTTTCAATCTACGCCATACCACTTGTTTTGTTGATTTTAAATGTAATTATAATTTTTTTTTTTAATGTACATTTTACACTTAGCACGGCGTGGATATTTTACACAAATGCTACTATGGGGACAAAGATGCTTAAAAGTAATAATTAAGTGAAAACCACTAATTGACCTATCCTTAATCTAGAAGTATTTTTATTGTTTATAGTGTTTATTATATATATAATTAACTTCCGGAGAAGGAAAACTCTTTATCACAAACCTCCACTGCCTGGTGGCTAAACCCATACACGGGGAAGGGGAGTAAACCCCAAAAAACAAATCAGGAGCCGGAGTCCCTAAGGCAGTACGCTTTCTGCTCGTCACGTTGCATACTGGCAACTCCTGCGACGCAACTGATGCCAAGCTGTATTGGCTACGCCTTTGCCTTGTCTACATTTGATGCGTGGAGAGAGGGAACTGATGCATGGGCAACATCAGCCTCTCCTTAACACAATGCCCAGGCTTGCGCCCTGGAGATGACACTCCAGCTTTGCTATTTAGCGTCGACAAAACACGGAAAGCGGCAGTTACCGGCTATAAGCCATCTGCTGCAGAGGGCAGACTTCGTCCTATCGAAGAGGCTGGAAGAGCAGCGAGGAAAATTAAAGAACATTTACTGCCCCTGACCAGCTCCAACGGTTCGCTTTCAATTGCCAGAGATGCGACAGAACCCAATGAGAGGTCCTCACAGACACAGTTAATGCCGCGGGGCTGGCGATGTCACAGGAGCGCAAATAGAATTGTCTTTTGAGACTAAGGAGCCAAAGAAGATGTCAGAGGGCGCCAACTTTTTTAACGTGCAGTTATGACCGCCGGGGCCAGAGTGAAAATGTCCATAGAATTTAGAACCCCAACAAGAATTCCTTTTTTTTAGAATCCAGCACTGAGCTGTATTTACCCCATGATGAATGTATAATGAATCAGCTGTGCTCTTATTTTATTTCACAATTTACATATTATATAAGATAATTTCGTCCCAAAGATTTATTCGCTCTGATTTAAGTCTAGTCTAGGAATGTGATAAATGATTTACATATCTAAACCTAAGTTGTTCTGTCTAAAATCAACAGCACAAAAAACAGCTCTGCTGTACGTATAAATTTAAATATATTTTTTAAAAAGATTTTTTTTTTTTACATTTATATTTTACGACCCTAAAACTGTTGACGTCAATATATCTGGAACTAATCCCCCACCCCCTCCCCCCGGCACCCCACCTTCCTCATAGTTTGTTGATATTGTGAGGACAGTACATCGTAAGATGACCCAAATATTCATTTTCTTTTTTGGGATAAATTAAAATTTTATTTTAATTACAATAGTTTTCTAATTGTAAAACTTCAATTCGTGAAATGAAATACATTTCTGTTCATATTATATAATAAAACAATGCAAATCCTAAAAATATCGACAGTTGTATAATCGTTCGTTAATTTAGTACCCACTGTTTCCCGCCTAAACTGTCTGATTACCAAGCTGGCTACCTCGCCGTCTGCTGATAGCTGGTTTTCCCAATAAAAGTTGACGTGAAATCATTTGAAGCCCGCCAATTTTTTGACAGGCCAATTTGTCAGACCACGTTGGAGTCTTGTTGTGTTTTTTTTTTTCTTTTCGAGAAGCAAAGGTCATAGTTCACTCAGCGGCGCATATAAAATGAGGTATAGAACATTTGCAATAGGTTAAGTTTCTAGGTCACGTATCTATGTAAATAGAAGCCATGATGGAGATATGGTGGAATAAAATTGTTCTTTACTCAGTCTTTTTTACAAAAAAACTATACAAACAACTACTTGAGTACATCTTCTATATATTATAATATACAAAGAATTACTCGAGTCCATCTTTTATATTTATAATAAGCAATTTATGTATAGATGAAAATCTATTCAATATGCACAAGAAATAACTACGTCCATTTTCCTTTTACCGGACTACCTCCTAGTGGGGTGTCCACAAATTAGGTGACCAAAACTATTCTTCATTATTTCCCCTTTTAACTTTGAAATACTACTCTTTAAAAATGTGATTCTAAATTCATGCTTTTTATTTCATGCCCGTCAACTTTACTGTTGTTCAACATTAACAATAATAATAATAATAATGACATCTGTATAGCGCTGCCAACAAACATAGTGTAAGCTCAGAGCGCATTTAACATAACAACTAAGAACACGGATACAATCTATAGGCCAAGAGATAAAAAACTAAATGATGATTCAAAACTTTACAAACATAGAACAAATGAAACAAAACAAAAAAATGGCCGACCTAACATATAAGTAAGATAGTAAGGCTCTAAAGCATGTTAGATAAGATAAATATTGAAATAATGAGTTTTTAAGTTCTTCTTGAAGGAATCAATGGAGCTTGTTTGCCTGAGTTAAATGGGAAGTAGATTCCACACCTTCGGACCGGATACTGAGAAGGCTCTAAGGCTCTAAGGCCATCGGTCGTCAGAGAGAAACGGGGTTCTTCCAGAAGCGATGAGTTGGACATATGCTTCACTGACATAGGGCATAGGGCATACTGTATAATAACAAATATAAAGCGTGTAAAGCTAACTTAGGCTTTTTATATAAAGCATTTCTTTCGTATAATAATACTTTCCATGGACACTTGATAAAGTGTAATAGTGTGGCCCGTACAATGCCTAACTACAATACCCCCCCCCCCTCTTCGAGTTAAACTTATCCTGGAGCTAATATCAGGTAACCATGAGAGATGGGGGCAGATGCCAGACTTAATTGTAGACTCAGGGTTTCCAGTCCAGTAAAACGATAAAGGAAATTTGACTTTTCTTATATCATTCGACTATCAGCATTGACTCAACTATGTTATCTCACCATTTTTTCGCGGAACTACTTATTAAATAGAAAGCCAAGGACTACTGAAGACAGGACATGCAGACTTGAATTTCTGACTTAGCTAGCTAAGGCCAGTTTTTTTAACAGTAGCGATACACTTCCTTTGTCGCGCTTATATATGAAGTAAACTATTATTTAGTAACTAACATAATTAATGTCAATAATGTCAATAATGTCAATAATGTTAATGTGCAGGGCCGTTTCCTAATGAGGGGTTAGGATTGAGAGGGTTTAAAAGAGCATTTGAATATTATTTAAGATCTATTTAGATGATTGAATGATTATGGCCGTACACATGATACCCTATATATAAATGCGGTTGGTGTTGACGGTTTCATGTGGGGGGTCACCTAAGGAATAAAATAAAGTGAAAAAAAAATTCAAAAAAATCGTTATTTCTTGACCTAAAAAGAGAAAAACGTAACCCACCCATAAAATTTATCTCGCTCATAATTAAGAGACAAATGCAAAGCATCTAAAAAAGTGATTATGAAGTAAGTCGATTATTTGGGTTGAGAATTTTGCCAAGTGGTACATGTATACCATAATTATAAATACGATAATTTGATTTCTATATCTATGGCAAAATTTATGTGTTTTAATGACCAAGGAATATAAAGAATGTAAATTGACTGTGATAGTTAAAAATAAACAAACATTGTGCTCTCCTCTCATATTTTCTGCTTTCAATAATGGTATACATGCACTATTTGGCACTTTAAACAAACGACACTTGTTGGCAGCATTATAATTACCTTTACAATGAACTACACCACATCTATAAGGCATTTTGATAAAAAATACATGATCGAAACATTAAAAACAAACACAGTGAAGTAAAATCCAACAAGAAGTATCCATTTTGGAACCAAACTGCGCCTTCTATTCATACTCTTTAAAAAATAGTGCGCTCATGCTTGGCAATTATTAAGACATTTTAATGGCTATTAGATCGTTCTTTGTCATTAAATTAATGACAATGACATAAACCATTAATACAATGAATCATAGTAGTAAAGAATTGTGTTAGTTACTTAATAATAGTTAACATTATATCACTGCGCCAAGGGAGTGTATCGCTACTGTTAAAAAAACTGGCCTTAGCTAGGAAGTCAGAAATTCAACCCTGCGCGTCCTGTCTTCAGTAGTCCTTGTAGAAAGCTTACATTTGAGCACATTGTACGGTCTGTACGTTATTTCGTTTCAGTAGTTCTACATTTTTTGTTTACATATTTCTGGGAACTATATTAATAATTAACTAGTTTTGTTTTTTTTGTATGATTTTACTGTTCAAATTTTTTTACTAGTTCATTTGTTGGTTCTTTTCTTTTTTTTAGTCTCTTTTACTTGTCCATTTAAAGAGAAAAAAATAATTGAAGTATAAAAAATAATTAATTATAAGTCAGGAAAGCCTCAAACGACAGCCGAAAACAGCTTGATAGAAGCTCTTAATGATAAAAAAAAAAATTAATAATTGTTTAGGGGGCGAATGCTTTTATTTTTATCAATATTGTTTTACATTTTCTACAACCCTTAATACAGATTCTTCTATTGTATTAACAGTATTATAGACTACATGCACGTTTTTTTTATTATTGTTGACCAAATTGCCGTTCTTTTCTACACAGGAATTTCAAGGAATATACCAACAGTTTTTCCCCCATGGAAATCCAGACAAATTTGCAAGCTATGTATTCCATGCATTTGATTCTAATAAGGTACGTAAATATATCTGTATTGGTTCGTAATGAGTCTTCACAGATCTAGAGTTACTACGTAATACTAAAACAATACATTATGTAACGAAACTTCTTAGATAGTTTTAAATGTGTCTGCATTATAAAGTAGTGAGTAAAAAAGTATCACCCACGACAGATCAGTTTCAGCTGTAGGGCATTTGAAATAGCGCTCAAAAGTTTTTGTGGTCAAGGCATAGTAAATGGCTGTGTGGCAAGCACAATGCAGTGAATGCACTGCCGCACTTACTATGCCCTCAACAAAAAGTCAAAGTTACAATCAGAGACTGGGTGAGACTCAGGGCCACGCTCGATAATATTTGTGCTACTGAACCTTTTTATTATTTAATTTATAAAACTGTGCATAGTGCAACTTAAAGTTAACGTTTAATTCGCGTTAATTATTAGCGCGTTAGATTAGCCTTTGATTTTTACTTAGCAGCAACGTTACTTGTTAGGTTTCTCTTTTGTAACATATTCCAGGATGGTTTCATTTCATTCCAAGAATTTATCCGTGCCTTGTCCATCACATCAAGAGGATCCCTAGACGAAAAGTTGGACTGTGAGTAGTCGACCCTTTGTCACTTCCAGATTGCTGAAGGGTTGTGGGAAAATGGTGGCAGCGCACCAGAAAGTACATTGAGAGGGGTGTTTAATTGCACTCGGTGTTTTAGACAAGTTTCCATCCTTTGTTATTAAAGTCCTTTGTGGTAAAGTAATGAAACTAAGGAAAGGGAAGGGAAAAATTCAATACTTTATTTTTAGTGTTGAGAAATTATTTTTGTGGTCCTTCTAAACATTTGATAGCAGTAAAGTAACATATAGAAACGCCGTCAGACCGAAATGATACATATAACCGGTGAAGTAGCGTTCACAAATTGTGTGACCACAGCATACTAAGGGGAGTGTGGAGGGCAGCAAAATGCATATCTGTTTTCACTCTACCCAACTAATGCCAGGAACCTATCAGAGCTGGGTAGACTCAGTGACACATAGATACATAGACACCTTCCAGACTCGGGAGCACATCCTAGCCTTCACGAGGATTTGAACCCAAGGCATTCGGTAAGCTAGTCTAACGCTCTCAGCCCCCGTGACGAAACATTTGATTGAAGAGAGAAAGAGAGAGAAAGAGAGGAAAGAGAGAGAGAAAGAAGAGAGAAGAGAGAGAGAAAAAGAGAGAAGGAGCGAGAAAGAGAGAGAAAAAGAGAGGAAAGAGAGAGAGAAAGAGGGAGAAAAGAGAGAGAAAGAGAGAGAAAGAGAAAGAAAGATAGAAATAGAAAAAAGAGAGAGAAAGAGAGAAAGAGAGAGAAAGAGAAAGAAAGAGAAAGAAAGAGAAAGAAAGAGAGGAAAAGAGAGAGAAAGAGAGAGAAAGAGAAAGAAAGAGAGAAAGAGAGAGAAAGAGAGACAAAGAGAAAGAAAGATAGAAATAGAAAAAAAAGAGAGAGAAAGAGAGAGAAAGAGAGAAAGAGAGGAGAGAGAAGAGAGAGAAAGAGAGAAGAGAGAGAAAGAGAGAGAAAGAGGAGAAAGAGAGAGAAAGAGAAGAGAGAAAGAGAGAGAAAGAGAGAAAGAGAGAGAGAGGAGAAAGAAGAGAGAAAGAGAGAGGAAAGAGGAGAGAAAGAGAAAGAAAGAGAAAGAAAGAGAGGAAAAGAGAGAGAAAGAGAGAGAAAGAGAAAGAAAGATAGAAATAGAAAAAAAGAGAGAGAAAGAGAGAGAAAGAGAGGAAAGAGAGAGAAGGAGCGAGAAAGAGAGAGAAAAAGAGAGAAAGAGAAAGAGAGAGAAAGCGAGAGAATGAGAAAGTAAACAGAGACATACGTAAAATCCTAAATTGAAGCAAATAGTCTTTAAAAAAATATTATTTATGTTTCTTTCTATTCTAGTTCTTTTTTTCACTCTCTCTTTCCTTTTTTGTTCTGTTTGAAGAATGGCGCTGGTGTCTGCATTCACAAGGTTTTACCCGTAAGCTATCTAAATTACTGGCAATTATATAATCATGTTTGCTGGCCCGAATAAGCCCGCACGTGACGTGGCCTGCATACGCCTGTTTGACAAGCTAGTCAGCCCACAAGTATTTTTCACACACACGCATACACAAACATTCGCACGCGCCCGTACCTTAAGACGCACACACACACACACACACACACACACATAAACACACACACATACACACACATACATACACATACACTCATCACACACATTTACATATACACATCACATACACATACACACACATACATATTATATCGATATAGGACAGCCTCCCGTCAGAAACTGATAATAAAATATTCATAACTAATTTCTGATAGTTCTACAGATTGCTTGCTTTTAATAAATACGTTTCTTGTGGGTTTTTTTTAGGCATTGTATTCTATCTCGATATATATATAACAGGATTCTCTCTCTCTCGCTCTTTGTTTATGTCTGCGTGTGGTTTATTCGATACATAGAAAAATTGAAATATGAAACATCATACTGTAACGGCTTGATCTAGGGGTATGGTTAGTAGATTACTTCTTATGGAGTCTCAAGCCAAACACATAGCTTTTCAATGAACAAAAACTCTTTAATTCAGTAAAAACAAGTACAAAACAACTGGAACACAACTGCACAGCTCGACGACTTAAAAAGTAAGCTAAAACACCCGTGTCCACTCGTGACACGTTTACACATTAGCCAGTCACTGGCCTAAACCAATGAACGTAGAGGTCAGCTATAAGGGATAGCTGGGGTAAAGAGGGCAAGGTTCGTAACACCCTATTATCCGGGGATAAAAAAAAATATTTTTGTTAATCTTAAACTAAATATTTTTTTTTTTTTACAAATATCTCATTGTACAGGAACAAAAGTATGTGACAATAATAGGGGTAAAACTTATGAGAACATAAGGAAGAAAGTGTGACATTATTAATTAAACACAGCAGTGTAAATATAACGCACAACACTGACAACAGCATAATAGTAGTATTAACTTAACAAAAAGAGAAAAACCCAACTTAACATAAACCATTTAGGTCAAAATAAAAGGGGCATAACTTTAGAAGTTATCAGTATTCTCCCTTGTCATTGTACAATAATAAATTCGGTGAAGCGTGAAAAAACAATTTTTTTTTTATACACACTGAAAAAAAAATGACCGAGGTCAAAACAAAATGGGAAAAAATTAAAATACAGTAATACATTATTCAGATTAACTCTGGCAAGACAAGAAATATCATAGCTTAAGTCTAGATAGAAAACAAAAATCTCATTCTTCATTGAAAAATCAATACAATGCAATAATTTTCATTCTTTTAAGGTTAACTCAACCCACGTTCATTTAATTCTGAGCTAAACATCTTTTGTCATTGTCAATAACTTCATAACAATAAAAACGACAATCAACTCAAGCAACAATCAACTCAACCGACAATCAACTCAACCGACAATCAACTCAACCGCGGCGACACTTCCCATTGAAATTAAATTTCTTTCCATTCATAAAAACCATACTATCTCTGTAGCACAAGTTTTCCACTGTTCACTAGTGTATGCTTGACCCAATTACGGTCTCAGCTCTAGGACAGTTTAATTTTCAATTTCAAGCCTGCTGGCCGTCTTTCTAACTACACATTAGATAACGGTTGACAAATCAAACAATACTCTCCTTCTCTCTCTCACGTTTTTCTATCTCTCTATCAGTATCATTCTACTCTCTCTTTCTAATGCAAATTAACCACATCACCTCTTAAGGTAAAAAAAAATCTCTACGCGACAATAAGTTGCGACAATTAATGAGCATTATAAATTTAATAAACTTACGACTATAATTATAGTATAATCTCAAAATTAAACTTTGTAAGTGACAGAATGAAGCTAGTTTATAGAAAATTCATTTATAAATACAATTTCTAAGATGTCAGTGACATTTTCTTAATTGCGTCATTAATTTCTGTGCACACTCTTTTGTATACAACATATATCTTAGTTTAAACATTTCATCTTCATCAAAATATGAATATTATTCAAAATATTAGTCAATTTACTTAATCAACCAAAAAAATAAAAAAAATGAGCATCCAACAACAACAAATCATGATATCAATTAGTAAGTAATTACCTCTTATAGACTTTAGAAAACTTAATAATTCTTTGGTAGCAGAAATAGCATAATGTTTTTTTTCTTCAAACATAAGTTAACATAAGACAAATATGTGTAAGTGCTCAAGGTCTACCAATTTCCTTGTCATCAATACAATTCACAATACAGTTTTAGTTACTGCATTTAGTTTGCGGTAATCAGTACAAAGCGGGCTGATTTATCTGCTTTTGGAACTATGAGACATGGTGAACTCCAATAGCTACAGCTTTGGGTGACGATATCATTATCTAACATGTATTGGATCTTTTTCTGAATAATAGCTAACTGGTTAGGGTTAACTCTATACAGGAGTTGTTTTATGAGAGAAACATTCTCATTCAAAATGACATCATGTTCTATCAAGTGTGTTCTAGTGGGAACATCATTGAATAACATAGGGTATTCTAGAATAATGGACTTGATGACATTGCTCTCTGACATTTTTAAATGTTTAAGTTTTTCATCAATGTTCTCAAGCACAGTGGAGTGTTTTAGTTTACACCCACTAAATCTATGGTCAATTTCACAGTGTTGTTCGTCAGGCTCAACAACAAAAGGTGACATGGGGTGAGTTGGAGGGGAATGTTTACCTTCTACCGTTTGCCTACCCCCATAAGGTTTGATAATGTAGTTGACCTCACTGACCTTTGAATCTACTTCGTATGGACCGAAGTCAGAAAGGGGGTGAGTGTTGGTGGGGAGAAATAACAACACTTTTTCCCCTGGCGCAAATGTGCGAACTCGTGATTTTTGATCAAAAACAGTTTTCATTTTGCGCTGGGCTTGTTTAAAATTGTCTCTAGCAAATACAAAAGAATTGAACAAACGATTTTTAAACTTATCTACACAGTCAATGAGTCCTCTTTTCTCGGTTTGTTCATCTGTCCAGGCTTCTTTAAGCAGTTTTAAGGGACCTCTGACGGTGTGTTCAGGGCCCAATGACTCTTGTATCGCTTCACGGGCAGCAAAGAGCACATATGGCACTCCTTTGTCCCAATCTTTCTGATGGTCATGGCAATAAGTTTTTAACATCGTCTTTAATGTTTGGTGGAAACGCTCTAGCGCTCCCTGGCTTTCTGGGTGGTATGCCGTTGACATTCTATGTTGTATCTTCAATCGATCTAGAACTTGTTGAAAAAGTTTAGAAGTAAAGTTGGTTCCTTGGTCGGTATGCACCGATTTGGGTAGACCATACCGGGTGAAAAACTCGGTTAACGCCTCTGATATTTTCTCTGCGTTGATACTGCGAAGGGGCACCGATTCTGGATACCTAGTTGCGGTACACATCATAGTCAGCAAGTATTTGTGACCTGATTTAGATTTGGGAAGGGGTCCCACGCAGTCGATGATAATATGCGAGAAAGGTTCGCCAAAAGCAGGGATGGGCTGTAGTGGTGCAACTGGTACTGTCTTGTTCAGCTTGCCTATGAGTTGACATGATTCGCACGATTTACAGTAGGCGGTGACGTCACGTTTCAACCCAGGCCAATAAAAGTGGGGCAATATGCGTTGATATGTTTGGTTTATCCCCAAATGACCCGAAAAGGGCGAGTCATGCGCTACCTCAATAATGTCCTCTCGGTACCTCACCGGAACCACGATTTGCTCCACCACTCTCCAGTTATCCTCCGGCGCATCGCGAGGTCTCCAACTCCTCATCAGCATTCCTCCACGTACAAAATATTGCACAGGGCCATCTCTGACGTCAGACTCAGCCACAACACTCTCACGCAGCTTCTCCAGCTCTGTATCTTTCTGTTGTTCTTGGATTAGTTGCTGCCTGGGAGATAACTTATCTCCTCCGCTGTCTACAGGTGGTTCTACCAACCTGGAAAAGAAGGTAGCTTCCAAGTCGATTTCGATCCGAGTATTGTCATTTTTGGCTGGTCCTCCAGGCGTCTTGTCCCTATTGTCTTGTTGATTCATGCCTCGGGTGATGGCATAAATAGGGTACAGTTCAGTATCTTTTACTTCTGTATTGTTGACTTCAGGAGTATGAGTCACAATCAGTTCAGGCTTTACACAGCCTTTTGCTAAGTCATTTCCAATTATGACAGAGATTCCGTCAAATGGAAGTGTAGGTTTATCTCCTACAATCACTGGACCGGAAATAAGTTCGGACTTAAGATGAATGCGTTGAAGCGGAACTTCCACATGTCGCATCTCAGTGTCTTTTATTAGTGCCTTTTGTCCAGTATATGTTTGTTCAGAGAGTGATAATTTACCCTCTAGACTCAGGGACATAGTTTCACCGGTATCCTTTAGGATTTTAACTGGTTTTTGTAGCTTAGTTTTATCTTCAGATGTAAATGGCGAAAATTCGTCAAGAGTTGAAGTTTCTATCTTCTTTTCAAATGAAGTTTCTATCTTCTTATCAGCACACTGGTTTACCTTACCAGGTTCTACCTTTGTAGTGCTTTCTCTATTATCTGAGATCGATATGCAGCCTTTAGATATAAAAGGTGACATTTCTTTCATTGAAGAACTTTCTGAGTTATTTTTCTTTCTTTCATCAGCACACTGGATAACCTTGCACGTTTCTACCTTTGTATTAGGCTGACGATAGTAGGCTTCCATCTCGTGTTCTGTTTGCTGTGAATCTTTTGTGTCGCCTTTAGTTATATAAGGTGACAATTCTTTTGGTGAACTTTCTGATTTACTTTCCTTTCCTTCATCAGCACACTGGATAACCTTACACGTTTCTACCTTTGTATTAGGCTGACGATAGTAGGCTTCCATCACGTGTTCTATTTGCTGTGAATCTTTTCTTTTTTCCATAAACCAACAGTCTTCTAGTGTGTGACCTAGTTTATCACAGTTCTTACACACAGGCTTTGGCTTTGGCTGACCTTCAATCATATCATAAGCTCCCATTTTATGTTCTGAGTGCTTTGAAACTTTCTTTTTCAGAAACCAACAATCTTTTCGTGCGTGACCGATTTTATTACAATTTTGACACGCAGGCTGTAGTGTTATACTTTCACTTATCTCAGAAAATCTGATTTCTTTGTATGGTTGTTTTAAACCTTTCTTGTTTGTTAACCAGCAGTCTCCTCGTGCGTGACCTACTTTTTTACAATGTTGACACACGATTTGTTGAGATGTCTCAGTGAGTTTTTTCTGCTGGGTATTTAGGTCGTCGGCGTTCTCTATTGTGGGTTTTCTAAACATCTCTCTATGACTTTTTGGTACAGATCCGTATCTTCTAATGATGGCCTCTTTGATATATTGATAATCATCAAACTCTTCGTCTTTCAATAAACTTATGACCTCTCGTGCTTTGCCGTTAGCGACTTTAGTGAGTGCTTGTCTGACGAGTACAGCCCATTTTTCTTTTGGGAACGGAAAATCTGTAGCTACTCTTTCAAAACGGTCAAAATACTGGTCAACAGGTTCATTTTCATTGAATTTGGGAGCGTATTTTATGTACCTGAAAAGATCATTTATTTGAGTCTGTTTAGTAATAGATTCTTGTTTTATCTGTTGTTGTGCCATTTTTTCCTCTATAGCCAGTTTGGCTAATCTTTCTTCCATTGCTAGTTTTTCCAACCTCTCCTTACTAGCTAGGTTTTCTTTTTCCATTGCTAGTTTTTCCAACCTCTCCTTACTAGCTAGGTTTTCTTTTTCCATTGCTAGTTTTTCTTTTTCCAACCTCTCCTTACTAGCTAGTTCCATTTCAAATTTTGCTAGTTCAATCTTGGCTAACTCCAGTTGAATATTACTTTCCTTGGAGATGGATAGGTCTGTTATCGGTGACTCCATTATAATGTAATGTTAATGTTACTCACAGTTTTTCCAGACTACTGCATCAACTGCATCCCGGACGAGCCCCCAATTGTAACGGCTTGATCTAGGGGTATGGTTAGTAGATTACTTCTTATGGAGTCTCAAGCCAAACACATAGCTTTTCAATGAACAAAAACTCTTTAATTCAGTAAAAACAAGTACAAAACAACTGGAACACAACTGCACAGCTCGACGACTTAAAAAGTAAGCTAAAACACCCGTGTCCACTCGTGACACGTTTACACATTAGCCAGTCACTGGCCTAAACCAATGAACGTAGAGGTCAGCTATAAGGGATAGCTGGGGTAAAGAGGGCAAGGTTCGTAACAATACAGACAATATTCATGTATTTGAGTTCAGTTGCTAAATGCAACTAGCATTGTTTTAGATTCAGCTGGGTTACTGGTGCATTTCTAAATTCTTATTTAGGATTGTAGATTTGCGGTCAATTTTTGAATTATATCTTAGTTGTTCATAAGTACACTTCTTTATATTCATTTAGTGATTATCTCTCTCTCCCTCTCTCTCTCTCTGTTTCGTTGTTTTACTACACACTCTGCTCTTACTTTCCTAATTTTGTATTGCCTTACTCGTGTCTTATTTTTCTTCTTTTTAACCCTTACAGTCCGGGTCGCGTATATAGCGGAACTGAAGGCAGCATAGATAGAAGTAGGTCGGTACGGGAAGGGTTAAGCTTATAGACGACAATTTTTTTAATTTTTTATATTTTTTTTTTGGGGGGGGGTGGGTCTAATTATCTTGCCCCCCTCCCTCTCCGCCACTCCCCACCCTTACCGCTGTAATTTTCTCATTTTCCGAACTTACTCGGCCACCCCCCCCCCTTTCCCTCCTTAGCATCTCTTTAAGGACTGTTAAACATTCATACATTTTCTGATAATCCGTAACAATTTGAATTATAACAACTTTCTCCGTAAGGAAATCGATACAAAACATTAGGAAACCCCGTTAAAAAAACAACAAAACAAATTTACAAATTATTTGTAATTAGCTGTAGGCGTCTTCTTTTCAAAAGTCTGAAAAGAACGATTCATAAAGTCAGTATGCTTTTTTTTTTTTTTAAATAGTGGAACCCATTGATAACAGTTATTATTACTATTACTGGCATCAAATTATTTAACACATCAATAGACATGATAACAACATTTTTAATCATTTTAATGGTATTCAAAATAATACTTCGATGGTCATCACTCCTAAACCATCTCTCTTCAGACTCTAACATGAAGAAGGAAAGGTCAAGGGTCAGTACTATTTTTCTATTTAGAACTCAAGTTCGTAACGCTCTAATGTTAAAGGTCTCTCTACACAATTACTTTGACAGGGGCGTTTAGCCTGTACGACCTGGACAACGACGGTCAAATCACCAAAGCGGAAATGGAGGAGATCGTGGACGCCATCTACAACATGGTTGGCAACCTGATGGAACTGCCCAAGGACGAGGACACGCCCCTTAAAAGGGTGGACAAAATTTTTCAACAGATGGACCTTGTAAGTTATCAGTCTTTGTCCAAAAGCTTATCATCTAACTTTATTAGCAAGTAATAAACCGAAACAATGATTGGTAACAGAAGTGTAATCTGACTTCCTGTGCAATCTTCCATATTAGTACTACTTTTTAATCTGTCAAAAGCACTGATCTGTATAATATATATTTTTTTTTCAAATATAATTATACGTTTCAGTCTGATCTTGAGTTAAATTATTGACTGTTAGTGTTTATTTTTATTTGTAGTATTGGTAGCGTGTAATAATCATGCTAACATTTGAATTTTATTCAGAGTTTTTTATCATACAATGTGCGAGTCATATGCATACTTGAGAACAAATCATTAAGAAACGATGTATTTGTTTTACTTACATCAATATTGGAACAACTTCAATACAAACACATGGAAGAGTAATGAATATTAGCACATACAATCTGTGTTCATAGTTAAATGCTTTAAGGAATTCTTCATTAAAAATAACACTCAACGTTTTGATATATTAATATTACAGTCTTGCCCAAAACTTCAGCAGCCGACTCTCCTAGAAAAACTAACTATCTTTTTTATAAAAGATTTCCCAAAATATATTGGGTGCACTGACCTATACAAACCCTAATAACGGATATTAAATAATTCGTGTAATAAAATGCAAATGTCTTAATATAATTATCCAATCAATTAAATCATTAATATAATCATTATTTTGGGAAAGGCAATATCCACATTGACATAATTTATATTTTAATTACAATCAAATTAAAATCTGTTGAGATTTATTCGAAAATTTTTTTTTACAATCCACTTTCGCTTTATAATCTACTTTTTGCCTCCAACGGAAATAAAAGTCCACCATTATCTTTTCATACAGTTATAAAACAAGTAAAATAAAATAACTCGCAAAGTGGCTTTATTATTCTGAATATCAATGTACGGATACAAACATTTACGTGGCTGTCCTTATATTTTCTTCACACACTTCCCAATATCCATTGAAGGTTTTACACTTACTTTCTCTTTCTCTCTCTCTTTCTTTTAATTCCCGTTCTATCCCTACCTGTATAAAGTTTATTGTTGCTTATATAGACTACTATCTCATTTTCTTGTTTGTTTATTACAGCCTCTCAGTAGTCTTTTGTTTACGCTTGAACTATCATATATTTCTATTTCGATCCTTTAATGATATTTCGATCTCTTTTTTTTTTTCTCAAAGACGTATATTATATATTTCAATATATATATACAATTACCGTGAGTTTTTTTATGTATATATATATATATGCTTATATATATGTTTACATATATATGTATAGAAATATACATATAAATATATGTATTCGCCATAAACGCCATTAACGAGTCGGGACAACAATTAAATGTATTAATTGGAAACGTTCTGCAAAAGAAATTAATTCTATATCAACTAAAATGATTTATTCGTTAATTTATTTTTGAAATAACGTTCTACTAATGAACTGGAGCGCCATTAAAAAAATACAGATTGATGTCCCTTTCAAAATAAAAACCTTGAGAGAAACTATTCATAAGCATCTTCCAGGGACACGGGAACTGTATACAATAAAAATAAACATAAATACCGAAAGAAACGTTATCACTTCAGTTTTTATTGTAATACTAGTGGTTATGCCCGTCAATATGACGAAGCAACGAATGATTAGAATGATTATAATGTTTTTGTTAAAAGAGAAAGAAAAAGGCCTACACTATTACAATAAAACTGTAGTAAGTACGTATCTTTCGGTATTAATTTTTTAATTATTTTTTATTGAAAGCATTTCAAAGGGAGATCAAAGGGAGATCACTCTGAAATGGCGCTCAGTTTATCAATAGGTTCAAGTTTATTAAAAAGAAAAAAAGACGAATAAAGCAATATTGCATATATAATAAAAATGTCTTTAGGAAGCCGTTTTCAATTTTTACATTTAACGTTTGGCCCGATTAGTAAAACAGCTTAGGAGCCTATAGAGGACAAGCATGTAAATATATATATATATATATATATATATATATATATATATATAAACAAATATATAAACAAACTCATGGTAATGATATATATAATTTTTTTTATAAATATTTTTTATCTTCCTCTCTTTAACAAAGCACAATGTAGATATGTGTTTCCCCGTCATTTTTACCGGCAAAACTACTAGTATATATATATATAATATATTCATTCATCTATAACCGTCATATGACTCTGTATTTTATTTATTTCTACTTAACAGAATCGTGATGACAAGCTGACCAGAGAGGAGTTCAGGGAAGGATCAAAGTGTGACCCTTGGATCGTCCAAGCACTGACAATGGAACTGCCCAGCAATCTCCATTGACCACCATTCATTTAATAATAGAATTATACATGTTAACTAGAAACACAACAACAACAATAACATGCAGCGACAGTTTTATATGAAGATAGAAATGGAAAACCTGCTTATCTTCATACTATTTTTACAGTACATTTTGGCTGTTATTTTAAATTGTAATATGAATTAGTTTGACCCGAATTTCCCTTTGCCGTACGCAGTATTTTGTTAAGTATAAGTGCTTTTCTTAAAACCCAGAATTATGAATTATAGCCTAATATATTGTCAACATTTTTGAGATATGATAAGATAATGTACTGTTACGAAGACGAAAGTATCAATCAACAGACGATAATATGAAGGAACAAAGACGATAATATTAAGGAACAAAGACGATAGTATTAAGGAACAAAGACAATAGTATTAAGGAACACAGACGATAGTATTAAGGAACAAAGACGATTGTATTAAGGAACAAAGACGATAGTATTAAGGAACAAAGACGATATAATTAAGAGACAAAGACGATAGTATTAAGGAACAAAGACGGTTGTATTAAGAGACAAAGACGATAGTATTAAGGAACAAAGACGGTTGTATTAAGAGACAAAGACGATAGTATTAAGGAACAAAGACGGTTGTATTAAGAGACAAAGACGATAGTATTAAGGAACAAAGACGGTTGTATTAAGAGACAAAGACGATAGTATTAAGGAACAAAGACGATAGTATTAAGGAACAAAGACGATATAATTAAGAGACAAAGACGATAGTATTAAGGAACAAAGACGGTTGTATTAAGAGACAAAGACGATAGTATTAAGGAACAAAGACGATTGTATTAAGGAACAAAGACGATAGTATTAAGGAACAAAGACGGTTGTATTAAGAGACAAAGACGATAGTATTAAGGAACAAAGACGATAGTATTAAGGAACAAAGACGGTTGTATTAAGAGACAAAGACGATAGTATTAAGGAACAAAGACGGTTCTATTAAGAGACAAAGACGATAGTATTAAGGAACAAAGACAACAATACTAAAGAACAATGAAAAAAGTGTTAAGGAACATAGACTTTACTATTAAGGAACAAAGACGTTAGTATAAAGGAAGAAAGACGATACTATCTACTAAACAAGACAAAAGTATCTTGGATCAGAAACGATACTATAAGGGACAGAAGATGATAGTATAAATAAACAAAGACGATATTAACAAAGAAAAAATGACGATAGTATGAATATATAAAGATGATATTATTAAATTATCAACCAACAAAGACAATACGACCCAACAAGGATGATAGATTATATGTTAGCTCTCCCTGTTTACTTCTTTTTACCTCCCTTGTCATTCCCATCCCACAAGTGCACGTTCTGTAGTAGAACAAAACTCTTCCTCAAATACAGTATTTCTTACACTCGATGCATAATGAGTGAACACCTGTTTACTGTCTTCTTATTTATTCACTGCAGCGCCTTATGTCTATACTATATTATACCTTTTCACTATAAATCATTTATTTTCCTGTATTTTACCCTTCATAATCTATCTTTATATTCTATCACTTCTTATCTGTACGTTATTTTCTTGCATGGTTTGACATTTTTTCTGGCCTTCGTCGCGTTTGTTGCTACCTAAACATTAAACAGAAAAAAATAGAAAAAAAAAAGTCAGTAATATTGAAGTCAGTGGCGTAGCTAGGGGAGGGGGGTCCAAATTCAAAAGTGCCCCCCGGGCCCCTACTTGAGAGGGCCCCCAAAAGAGTGTCCGAATGTAATTTTTCCTCATGACATAATGTCGAATGTCAAAATGCAGGGGCCCCTAAAGAGGCCAAGCCCCCCGGGGCCCACAAATCCCTTGCAACGGCACTGATTAAAGTTCATAATGCTGGTCTGCATCGCGTCCAACTGGCGATCCGAAGGTTTCCGGGTTCGAATCCCGGTGTAGGCTACGATTTTTTTTCCCGGGACATGAGGGTGCACCCTGACTTCACCCAGCTCTGATGGGTACCTGACCTTAGTTGGGGGTAAAGTAAAGGCGCGGCTGTGCATAACGCTGACCACATAATCACCTAGTATGATGTGGCCACAGGAACTGGTGAACGCTGTCACTACGGATCACTTTGGTCCGACGGGATACTTTTACCTTAACCCTTCCCGTACCGACCTACTTCTATCTATGCTGCCTTCAGTTCCGCTATATACGCGCCCGGGACTGTAAGGGTTAATGCTGTTCTTGGGTCGATATTTTATTGTACATGTTTATCCATCCCATGACTGTGTTGAATCTATTTTACTCACTGATGCTGCATAATTGACCCTTCCCGTACCGACCTACTTTCCCATGCATACCTTCAGTCCCGCTATATACGCGCCCGGGACTGTAAGGGTTAATAACCCAATCCCTATCAAGCTTTTATAACGTTATAACGTATGCCAATGGATCATAAACTTTTTTTTCTAAAAAAAACAAAGGCAGATAATTCCAAAATTATCCAAGACTTTAATCTGCCACGTTATGTCCCTTCGTTTCCTTCCCATCTTTCTTAATAATATCATTTTATCTGCCAGACTTGATATACGATAAGCATGAAATTTTTCTAAACTGACAATTCGTTTTTCTTAAAAATAAATAATCGAAAATACTTAGATGGATTTAGATGTGATTCAATGAAATGAATTACTTTTATACCTTTAAAATACACAAGAATCAATATGACATTGAAGGTTTTTAAAATGTTTAGAATTTAAATTTTCAGGTGTTTTAATTTAAATTAAAAAAACAAAAAAACAAAAACAATTCTATTATATATTTTCTAATTAATTCTTTGTATGATCTCATTGTAGATGTTTTATAATAAACATATTGCATGTGCAATTATTATATTTCTTAAAATTGAAACAACTGTCATTATATTACTGTGTTCCAAACACTCAGATTCCAATTTTAAACATATTGCAGAAAAAAAAATGTCACAAGAAGAATAATGTGCTTTGGTGATTGTAATAAAGATATGTATATTAACAGATCAATATGGCTTATAATATTTTTATCTTAAGACATTTTGTACAGCTCACTATAACACTGATCTCAGAAATATTTTTTATTATCGGTAAAATAATTCCTGTTGTAAAATTTGGTGTGCTCGGTACAAAATGGCAACGGTAAATATGGCAATGCAAATATGGCAAAAGTAAATACGTCGAAATTTAATAAATTGACAAAACTAAAAAAATGGCAAACATAATATTTCTACTGTTTTTCGTGACAGTGCTGGTAGAATAACACTATTGTCTACTACATGAATTTAATGGCTTGAAATAAGGTTGTCTCTTTGGAAGAACACGAATGTATATGGAACTTAAGTAAAGGATTTAAGGACACTTGCAAAGAACTGATTTATATTCTGTTGTATCAAAAGCCTTATTCTGAACGAAATAGCTATGTATAAGGATGGCCAAAATATTTACAGGCTCCAGTCTCTAGCCCACTTTATTAAATGTATACTGTCTCCTTTACTACATTAATGTTCTTACTAAAGGCTCGCTAATAGGAACTTTCACTTTAACAGTATTATTATAAATTAGATAGACATATACGACAATAAAAAATCGTACCGGCATAAACATTTGGCTATAGTTTGTATAATATCATGTATAACTAATTTTGCTACCTATTGTAATATTGTAAGTCTCGTGTGCAATATAATTTTGATTATATAAGATACATAAAAAAAATTATTATTTTGTCAACGTTTTAATTATAAAAATAAAATATTATAGACATGTATTGAGATAAAGTATAACTTTTAATTAGCAACAGAAATATTCTAGAAATGAAATAAAAGAGGACATACATTTTGAATCGCATTTACCCCATTGCCCCCGCCCCTCACCCCCCTATGACATAGCCTGCGGCTTGATTGCCAGTTCAGGCAACAGTCGTACATATCACTTCCCTATAGGTGTCTACTTCGGGATATTTAGGCTCAACCATGATTCGCGGTGTCGTAATTGCAGGGAAGCAGAAGAAACGGTTGAATATGTAATTTTAGACTGTCCTGCTTTGCAGGAGCATAGAGTGGATGGGAACGGTCAACTGTTTGCACCGAACGTATATGGTGAGTCGGCTACACCGCGTAGTACAAATGTGTTTGTCATTAGAGCCCTAAGAGATTGACCTCGGTCCGTAACTCACTCCGATGAAGTGAGGTTCAAGTCTGATCAACGAAACGGCCTGGGTTCTAACCCTGCCACAGACCAATCCCTGCCGTCCTTTTATTTAGAATGAACGTCAGTGAGCTTTTAAGTGAACTCACTATAAGTAAATACAACTGTGTTTTTAATTCACGGAACGCCTCACCAAAAAAAAATAGATTTGGTGGAAGAACTGATCTAATAAACATTACATCAAACAGTTTCACCCATTGACCCAATTACAGTGTTGCTTGTGACACTTCTCTACCCTTGAGTTTTTCAGCGATTGAACTATTTGTGTTTACACTTGTCAGTTGTGAGTATTCATTCTTGTCACTTGTGATTATTCACTGGTAATGGACCTTGCAGTTCTTTTAATAATTTGTCTAGTTCATGGGTTCCAGACTGAAGAGCTTTATTTCTATGGAACTTAATTGGACTTCAGGACTTAGATACAAGACTTGCCAAGTGATGACCTACTGTTTCATTACTGAATATGACTAATTAATACTAGTTTAACTGTATTGGATCAACTAATTTTCACCACATTTGTCATATATTAAAATTTGTTTAATTGCCGAAGGGTTTCGTTCTGTTCAGGAGCCGGCTGAAGACGCACCTATTTCGTCAGCAGAATTAGCGTATTACTACATATTTCGTTGTCTGTCTGTATTCTGTAACTGTCGTCTGCGCGTAGAACTGTCACCAACGGGATATGCGCTATATAAGCACCGTTATTATTATTATTATTAGTACCACAGTCATCACTTAAATGATTTCACAAATTATTATGACGTTGAATAGAATCATTGCACACCATTTCAACTTTCAACTAATTGATAGCAATTTGATAAAGAAGACTAGACCCCCCCCCCCCACCAAATTCACAGAGAATAAACAAGACAGATAATGCATCATGCGCTATTCCACTGTTTAATACACAGATAAGATTGCATAGTCGATTAAATATTGACTTTTATTAAAAATTTAAATGCATTCACATTGGTTTATGTTGCATGTCATTAAACCCAAGGGTCGTCATTTTTTTTTCTGATATTCATCTTTACAGAGGATATAGACGCAAAGTGGCCCGTCAAGCTTATCTTATCTTATACATTACACACCCTACTTGTATAAAGAAGTTTATGGCGTCCTACGCTCAGTGGCGTAGCCAGGTTTTGACTCTAGAGGGAGCGTACTTTTAGGAAAAAAGCCCCACTTTTAGAAATTTTTCCAGATTAATAGAATAACTAATAATTTGTACGTATCAAGTTTTGTGAGATAATTCTGTGCCTCAGGATACACACACTGTATAATAGTGCAGTATTTTTTTTAAAAACCATTCACGATTATTACTAGCAACTATTAGTGAAGGGAATTTCTGCTAAATTGATTGCATCTACTGCTCATTTTCGAGATGAGTAACTAGTGTCGAAAAATATTTATAGAATCAATGCGAATGCTTCTATAGGACTGAATTCTTCTTCGTTTTAATTTTGAAAGACGAGATAAATCGCCAATAAAGAAATTTTTAGAGAGATTTTTAAAAAAATCGAGTTTCAAAATTTTTATTTACTGTATCTATGTGTCAATTACAAAATATGATACGTTATAGGAACGCTCTATTCTTTTTTTTTCCTCTCAGCTATTAAAACACCACGCCCGTTGGTTATATCCTTAGCAAACGGAATTTCTTTAAAACAAGTTATTTCTCTTCTTTTCGTCTTTCTTTAAAATGCGAGCGAGCGTACTCTTTTGGGGCTTGGAGAACTAACTCTGCTGTGTCCACGCACCACTGATACATCACCGTAAAAGTTGGGCACAAACGGTTGGCCGTTCCTGTCCACTCTAAGTTCCTGCTTATGACCTGGTATCCAATAGAAAAGGAGTCGGCAACCTAAACCACGCGTGCCAAACTTGGCAAGCAGAACAATTTTCAATGGCACGCGAGAGACCTCCAAGAGGTGATTTATTATTGATGAAAATAAAAAAAAACTATATTTTCAGTAATATTTATATTTAGTGAAATCAATATCACAAAATTTAACTTTATGTACTTCCCTTTACAAAGGCATATATTAAGATAGATTTTTGGGGCTTTTTGAGAAGCACATAGAAGCACTCAAAGCGGAGTTTCAAGACTTTCAAATGGATTTTTTCATACCTAATCAAGCATAACTGGCTTAATCTTACTACGACCTTCTTAGAAGTAGATACTTATTAAGTGTAAGGATATTGACGATTTGAAAACGTAGCCAGTTGAATTTTAAAACTTTAATGAAATGGGCATCGAAATGTGCCAAATTGTTTAAGAGATAAACTCCTAAAGGTTGAATGGACAAATACTAAATGTTTACTTACAACTATTTAACGTAAATTAATTTTATACCTCTAATAATTAAAACTTGTAATGAATACCACAACGCTAGTTTATGTAAAGAAATAATAATAAGTCAGTAATATTTGTTATATTACAAAACATTACTTGTTTGGCATCACAATTGAAACAAATTTAGAATATTTATTTTAATTAAAGGGAGATAATTAGCTACTTTTATTTCCGCTAATATTTCTAATATTTTTTATTTTATTTTTATTTTATAAAAGACTAAATGGCCTACAACGTTATAACTTTATAATGACCAAACTGTCAAAAAGTAGATGAAAATTTTCTAAATATGTTATGACTTTTATAATATATCATGCAAATTTTCTGAACATTACATTAACTACCCAGTGTGTATGATTACTTAGTATCAATTCCGCTTAACGTGATTATTGGAGTTTGTTTTCCCATTAAATGAAATAACATATCTCAGTTAAACTGAGAACAAAATATTATAATCAATATTATCAGTTGATAGATATGTATCTTGACAACTAAATGATAACATTTACAAAATAGTTACCATAAATGTGAAAGTTTGGCAATATAATTTCGTATTTGGTAAACATGCTAATAAAAAGGATGATAATCACAAACACATTTTTTTTTTTTAATTAAATATAAAACGCTTTAACGATTTTCTCTAGAGAGTTCCTTTGCTTTTGGCCTTTGTCTAGATGCCGATTTGAATTACTTACTTATCTTATAAGAAAATATATATTATAGAGCAGGTTGACTTTTAGGCTGCTGGCACGCTGGATGATTTAGAAATCCTAGCTTGGCACACCATTAGCAAAAGGTTGCCGACCCCTGCTAGAGTGTGACCTTCACTTCGTATCAAATTAAATTAAACTAAAATTAACTAGATCTAACAAGGTTCATTAATCATATTGTAACAAATTAAATTGTTGAAATGCAATTAAAAAAATAATATTAGTTAAAGCGATACATCTTGGTCATTGCTACCATTAAGCTACTTTCTTGTATTTATACAGACATTCATGCAAGGGTTTATGCAATATCACATTCATTATCACCAATCCATTGACCGTTTTGGTTGTTGGGGGGAGTGAAAGGACACCTCAGCAGTCAGCCTTCTCCACTTTTGATTGTTTCGAACGGTTGTTAGTAGTTGGGTCAAATTCATCCCTGTCCAATATTTTATGCTGTTCAACCAGCATCTCAGTTGACGTCCTCTCCGACGTCCACCGCCTCCAGTCCCTTGGAGGATTGCTTTCGGCAAGTTATTATGCCGCAACACATGTCAGTTTGCGCCGTTTGATTGTTGTCATAATGTTTTCTTGAGAGCCTGCAATTGAGGATATTCTGTCCCACACATATATCTTTACTTTACTTTACTTATTAAGTGAACCGCAAAGTATTTTTTTTAATTTCATGTCAACCGTATTCAATTCGAAATTAGGTCACAAATTGAACGGTTTGATACTTCTGATGACAAAACTTAGAACAACAACAAAAAAAAACAAAAAAAAAAAACCAATGTTATAGATTAAGATAACTGTTACTATATAGTATGATGAATGCAAGGAAAATGGTCTAAGGAAAATAACTCATGTAATCAAAATGAATATTAAGAATCACGAGTTATTGCCGTTAATCTATAACAAAAAAAAAACAACAATGGATTCTTCTGTTGACAAAATTGACAAATAAATCTGTTCGATGCTTTTGAACACAAAATGAACTCAGAGTCTACTCTACATCGTTAGCTAAAATGTAGGCCTGTAATATTGATATTTGCAATTTTCAAAGTTGTTTTCGTTTTACTTAACAGTTATTTCAAGATTGTATATTTACAATTTGTATACTACTTTAGAACTATCATAAACATTTGCAAACAAAGTAAGTGATCACGCTTATTCCTTGTTTTTTTAAATGTAACCTACGCACCGACCTAATAAAAGAATAACCCTTAAGACATGTTTTATAGAGTCACCTAATTATTTTGTTATTCATTAAACAGTGTTTATTGCGGTTGGAAATTAAATAGTGTCCCAACATTTAGGCTCTGGACAAAGGCCTTCCAAGACATTGCTTTGCCTTTAAGTTTCTCCGATATGACTGTAATATTATGCATACAGGGCCGTATTTAGGGTTGCTGGGGCCCTATACCCTAATTTATGTGGAAGGGGGGGGGGGGCTTCGTGGCCTCGCCCCTGCCTTCCAGAAAAATGCCGTTAATTCATGTTACATTCTGTAAAATCAAAAATACATTTTATGATGCGCTTAGCTTGGTTGAACTGGAGCGCTTAAAAGTGGGGAAGTCACTGAACAATTTATGTTTGCGATGTGTGGGGGCCCTTTCTTGTTCCAATGGAACATGCCTAAATACGTCACTGTATGTATATATATTTTTTAAGGCCAGGGTCTGTTTCATAACTCATTTTAATCTTTTTTTTGCATTCTTTCTAAACACTACTAAAAATTGCCGAAGAAGTCCGAGAAAAGATGAAAATAAAAGAAGCATGCGTTTTTATGGTTGGATTCGGTAATCTGTACATCTGCTGTCACAGGACGGAGTTGACTAGCTTTGGGACTGGAGTCTTTTTTTTTTCCCCTATAATATTACAACGTTCAATCAATACACATTGCGAGAATAGTGAATAATGAACTTTTAATTTTACAATATATTGTCATTTGTTGTTTGTATGGAAGAATACATGCAAGAGCACTTATCGTATAAGTTTTACAGACGTTGCTTCTATATATAGAATATTATTACGATACTAGGCCCAAACACATGCAGGGCGGCAGGGATAGGTCAGGGCCAGGGAGGGACCCGCGACGTTTCGGTTGACAGTCCGGTGAAGTAACCACTTGGCCAGCCGACCTCACAATACTATTAAATTATATATTTTCTCTCATCGATTGATTCCAACCTATTGGGATAGCAGCTAAACGTGTTGACGGTCTGTCGGTTTCTTCTTCTTCTTCATTCTCAAAGGTTATGATTTAGAGGATTCAGACAGCAAATCCGATGGTTGTAATGAGTTGCGCGTTGGCTGACAGTTCCTCTAGTTGACCGTACAGTGTCTCATTGAACATAGCCCCCGCCAGAGTCTACTTGCAGCATTGTAGACATGTTGGCAGACAGATATACAGGGCCCGATCCAATGTGGATTTCTTGAACTGATCTTACCAAGTAAACTATCCCCCCCCCCCCCCCCCCCCTCTGCCGTCAACTCCGTCCTGTGACAGAAGAAGTGAATTGCTTGACTGCATTGTAAGTGACACGTGTGGCTTACATCCAGATGCCTGTATTGTAATAAGCCGACTGAACTTAGTGACTTATTCATCTCCCTTGTGATTGACATGTTGATGGATTCAATTTAGAGCAGTGTTATCTTGAAACCTTGCAACCTTTTGATAATAGTGCATTAAAGTAGGATTTCTAATTCATTCAGCGTGCCAACAGCCTAAAAGTCATCCTGTTCTACCACTCAATTTATTGTAGAAGAGATATGAATTGCCTTTTTATGGGTCTTTCGCGTGCCATCGGAAATCGCTCTGCGTTCCAAGACTGGCACGCATGCCATAGGTTGCCGACGCCTGCTCTAGGTCAACAAATTACTCAAAATCGTTTCTGGTTTACCTAGATTAATTTGATCTAGCTTTAACAACTAAAGAAGTTTTCCGCGAAAACAAATCAAATAATATGTTCGCTATTGGTGCAAAGAAAATATGTATACGGCACTCTGAATGCGTGTAAAAAAATATTATTAGAGCTTTCTAGACATAAAAAAAAATATCCTTTAGTCACCGTTACACTCGTTACACTGACCACAAAAATGAGAATAAAAGATATAGGCTACTAAATTGACAAATATTGTCTTATTATTTGGGTTTTACATCTTGAACTGAGATTATAATTTTCAAAAAAAAGTGCCAAAACGTTCGGTGCTAAAATGGCGCCACCGAAATATTACTTAAATATCGCGTACAATTAATCGATCAACTGATCACGATCAAATGGTTTTTAACATTAACACATCCCATTTAGACTTGAAAAAAAAAACTCTTTGTTATTCACAATTACAGCCGTTTTACCCAGTAGGCCCTTTATAAAAAGAAACAAAAATATACATCGTCTATTACAGGGGTCGGCAACCGTGTAATTTTACTGTGCCAAAGTGGGATTTCTAACTAATTCAGCGTGCGAAAAGTCTTAAACTAATGCTGTTTTTTTGTTTTTTTGTGTTTTTTGAAGAAGAGACATGAATAGACTTTTTGAGGATCTTTCGCGCGCCACTGAACATTAGCCTGAATGTAAAATATGGCACGCGTTTCGTAAGTTGCCGACCCTGGTCTGTTAGACGTTACAAAAATCATACATTTCTTATTGTACATTAAAGTATTGTTACGAAACGCCGTTTCATAATTATTAATAACTGCAAAGATATTTTAAAATGTCTGTTGTTAATTATAGTTGACACTAATGTGCCGTAGAGAGTTATTAGTTGATCAATGAATACCTCCCTTGGTTAAAATAAATACTGAAAGATCGTCTGGCGTCTCATAGCGTCTCTTTTATTAACGAATTCGGATATTAATCGATCGATTACTAAAATGATAATTAATATTTTCTATCAAACTTCAATTGCATCATACATAGTTATTGTCTCTTGGAGTGGTTACGAATCTGATAGATCCGATTAAACGCGCAAACTGACTGTCAATAAAAGGCAATGTAACCGTTTCCCGCTCTCTCTTTTCACTTGTACATTACTAGAGGAAGCTATGCTATTATACTCCAATTTTAACTGAATACTACAATGCTTTATTCAAACGAATTATTATGATTTATAATATCATTCTAATGGATTATATCTTTTAAACTACTATGCGTGTTTACACTTATTCCATGTGTCTAGCTGATACGCTTGCATAATATTATCGTCTTTTATTTACCTTGGAATATTAACTTGTCAACCCAACAATCACATCCAAATTGGACAACCCTTTGTAATATACCCAATAATTAAATTCGTTGTTTGACTTTTGACGATGGATTACTTTACTTATTCTCGTTCAATTGTTTGTGGTGTAGTTTACAACTATTTATACATCAACTAAATGAATCATTTGTTCCAAATTACATCTAACTAAGAGCCTATATATCAATTGACACTGGAATGAATGGTGAACTCAATGCTATACATAGTCGAACGCTCAGGGAGAATAAACCAGGACCTACCTTTAGACACGTTTACAAAATAATTAATATGAGTAAATACTAAACTCATACAATAATATACATTTGCTGTGCTGAATAATAATCATTGAACTGTTTAATAACACTTATGAATAATAATATCAATAACCTTTCATAATGGGGGCTCAAGCCAAATATACATCATACCTATATTTACTCAGGCACCTGCAAGTCATCTGAAAGAACTATAATGTTGAAGTAACGTACATTTTCCTGCTGCAGTTTTCTGGTGCATTTATCTGGTACAGTTTCTATTTTCAGTTTCCTGATGCAGTTTCTTGTTGTAGTTTTCTGGTGCAATTTTCTGGTGCAGTTTTCACGTGCAATTTTCTGGTGCAGTTTTCACGTGCAATTTTCTGGTGCAGTTTTCACGTGCAATTTTCTGGTGCAGTTTTCACGTGCAATTTTCTGGTGCAGTTTTCACGTGCAATTTGCAGGTGGATTTTACACGTGCAATTTTCTGGTGCAGTTTTCACGTGCAATTTGCTGGTGGATTTTACACGTGCAATTTTCTGGTGCAGTTTTCACGTGCAATTTTCTAGTGCAGTTTTCACGTGCAATTTGCAGGTGGATTTTACACGTGCGATTTTCTGGTGCAGTTTTCACGTGCAATTTGCTGGTGGATTTTACACGTGCAATTTTCTGGTGCAGTTTTCACGTGTAATTTTCTAGTGCAGTTTCCTTGTGCAGTATCTTTCTGCAATTTCACGGAGCATTTTCCTGGTGCATATTCCTAGTGCATATTTCTCGTGCAGTTTCTCGATGCATTGTACCGGTGAAGTTTTCTGTTGAGATTTTCTGTAGCAGTTTCATGATGCATTTTCCTTGTGTTTATTCCTAGTGCAGTTTTCCTGATGCATTTATCTGATGCAGTTTCCTGGTGCAGATTCATGATGCATTTTCGTGGGGCATTTTATCGAAGCATTTGTGAATGTATCAGTAACTAGCTATTAATAATATTTACAGGGCGACACAACGTAATATTGTAGGGTCTCGAAAATGTGTCTTTAATATGTAGTTCAAGGCAGGGACACACATCTATTGTCTATTTCATTTTCCCCATCTCAGAACAGCGGTCGGCAATTTACGATATGAATGCCAGACATGGCACGCCAAGCAATCTTTAATAGTACACGGGAGCATGCCCCAAAAAATGCAAGTCAAGTCTATTTCACAAGGAATGGTCTGCTAGAGTAGGGGTCGGCAACTTACCGCCCGCGCACCAGATTTAGCACGCAGAGCGAATTTCAACGGCACTCAAATGGCCCCCTAAAATGAGATTTAAGTCTTTTATACAAGAAATTGATTCGTGGCGCATGTTGACTTTTAGAATGTTGGCACGCTTAATGGATTAACACAAATATTATTTGACACACTATTAAGAAAAGTTTGCCGACCCCTGTGCTGGAGCACGCTAACGTTTATGATGTTGGCACGCTCAATGAATAAAAAACCCTACTCTGGCACAATAGTATCAAAGTCTGCTGACACCTATTTTTGACAGCCACTGAAACATTGAAGTCTCAGTATAAGAGGCGTACTAATTTGCTAAATGAAATTTTATGAAACTCTTATGTTCGCCTATCTGTTTGATACATTTATTTGAAGTTTATCTTGAGTCTACAATATAAATAAAATTGTTTATACAACTGAAGTGGTTTCATATTTCATTGTTGAAAGTAAGGTGTAAGATAGACTTATACAGAATATTACTGCGTAAACCTGTTCAGTTACGTAACCCTTAGCCCCTACTCCAGATCGGCAGAATGTAGAAGATTCTTCTTAAGATTCGACTATTATTTGAATCCGATTTAAAGATTCGTAACAATATGAATGTGTGTTGCATTCCTGGATGTACTGCGAGTAAGAAAAGACGTAGAGGATTAAATACTATTTCATTTCCAAAAGTGTTTCAGAAAGAAAACAATGGATTATGAAGGCGATAATTAATACTCAAAGTGTCAATCGCGATAGGTTAAATTTAGCGTTGTTTATAAAATACATTAGTCAAGAGTTGCGCCCTTGGTTTTTAAAAAGATTCATAAAAACAAAAACAAAAAAAATTATTTTGCATCAAGCAATTAGTTTGGGACTATAAATATGTGATTCTTCACATCTGACATTCACAATCCATCGTTTGCTCTGAGCAACATCTTTTGGAAAAAAAAAAAAATAAATCTCCTACATCTTTTCGTACAACCATAGCCTATATATCTATGGTACAATCAGTAACGCAAGCCATTTTTTTAATTAAATGATCGAATGGGGACGGAAATGTTTTTTTCTTCAACCTGTATGCATCCATAATCGTTAAGACTTGTCAATGGTTACTCTTTAAGAATATCTTCTAAATACAAGGAAATAACTGCTACAAACAAATAAATAAAAATAACTATAACTCTAAGCCCTGCTAGGGATAACAATCATCTAAGAGCTGCGTAGAGGACGGTCGTAGCTGATTAAAGACTTTTGACGCACGTCCACACAAAACAGCAGTATGAAGCCGGAGGTAGTGGACCTTAATGGCGCAAAACATATTGCCATGCAATTCTAAATAAATAAGGAATGAAAAAGTTAGTGATCGAGCAACATCTGAGGGAGGAAAAAAACACAAACACATTAACGCCGTTAAAGTTAAAATGTAAGAAAATAGAGTAAATTAAACGTTTTCTTTAATTCGAGTTTAACTTTCTTTAAATATAAATATTACTTTCAATGTAAATGTTACTTTAGAACGATGTCACATTTTAAAATCCATCATCTAATACTGGTCTCATCTTCATTTCTACAGATGACAGAGATGAGTAACTAGTAGTTATTGAATACCACATAAGTCCATATCCTTTAGTTTCGTTATTAAACTGACCGTTTAGATTTACATAGTGACATCCTGCGAACCACCAACCGGCTGTATATAGGTCAGCGCAGTGAAGGTCTGGATGGATATCATTGTCACTGTCTGGTGTACTAAACTTCATGCCATTGTGACGCAGCAAAAAATCATCTTCTGGTACGTTTCCTGTAAATCCACGAATGGTAAGCCTGTATTTACTTTTTTCATTTCCAACTTCAAATGTGCTGTATTTGGCAAAGTATTCTTCACCTTCGTAAGTCATATCAATTCTTAATTCATAGTTTCCCTGCAATACAAATCTATCAAATTAAAATATATAAATGTAAAAAGTAAAGCTAAATCCTAAAAATTAAATAATACAATTTAACACATTTAGCTGACATAATGTTAAAATAAGAAACCATGAATTATACATTCAAATGTAGGTTATTAAAATAAATGCTTAATATTACAATAGATTAAAAATAATTCATTTATGGAAAAATGCATTTAAAAGTAAAATATTAATGATCCACCAAATGTAAACTATATGAAAATTTTATATAAACACTAATGATTAAAACAATTAAATTTCCTATTAAGGTTCTGTTTTACCATAGAAGTCATATAATGCAGTTTTTCGTTTCCAAGCCAGTAATCTTGGCATAGTTTAGGGTCGCCAAATCCCTTTTTGTACTCGGTCCAGTTTCTAATGAAGTTTGTGTCTTGCTGTACGCGTCTCTTATAGAAAAAGAAAATAAAAATTAACTTTTAGATCAAAATGTAACTTTTCGAAAGAAATGTATATTTGAAAGGAAATTTAACTATATTAAGAAAATTAGCTTTTAGAAGAAATGCAAATGTATATGAAATGTAACTTATTGAAGAAAAAAAACTTTTAAAAAAGGTAACTTTTATAAGATTTGTAAGTTTTTCTATGAAATGTAACTTTTAGATAAAAATGTAACTTTTTAAAGAAATTCAACTTTTTGAATGTAATGCACCTTTAAAAAGAAATGTAGCTTCGGTATACATGTAATTCGTTTTTAGTTTTCTAAACATTTATTAGGTGTGTGTACATTTTACTTTGTCTCACTTGTTAATTATCGTTCTATTAATTATTTATGGTATTGTTTGCTTTTTTTTCATTGAACAAACTGTCATTGCCATGTAATGCAAGCAATCGTTTCATTAAGAATGTATAATATATATTTTTGTAGTTGTGTTTTAGAGTCATTATACAATTTTTTCATTTTTGTGCAAACTTCAAACCATGATTGTACTTTGATTTTTTACAATATTTCCCTTGTTTATTACTACAACTGACTTTGTTGTAATTTTTTCTTAGCTTTGACGAATTTCCTTTTTTTCCTCTAGACTTATTATAAATTTAAGTCTAATTGAAAATGTAACAATATGTCTATTTTTTCTGATTGAGGAATATAACATAGCACTTTTTTAATAGACACTATATTTTATCATATGACTTTAGCCGGTATACATTTTTCTGTGATTTGGTAAAGTCAACTTCAATTGATTTATTATCGAGAACATTTGCATAAAAATGTTTTCATTTCTTCAAAACTAATAATTAAATGATATGGTAAAAAAAATTACTTGAAAGATAGTCCATCTACCACCATTAGTGTGCGTATCACAAATAAAATCCTTCACAAGCACGTATTTATCATCTCGAGGGGCAAAGCTGCAGGTCTATTAGAATAAGTCATGGCATCAACTTAAAATATAATAATGACTCATATAATAATATATGGTATACAGTATATATGGCAAAACAAAAACAATTAAAGAAAAACATGTATATATATATATGTAGGGATATATATACACTAGCTAAAACTATCCGGCACTGCACGGGGTAACATTTTAGCTTAACTAATTTCCCATATATCTACTATATATATATATATATATATATATATATATATATATATATACATAATTTATATTTATATATGTATATATATAAATATATATCTACTATATATATATATAAATATATATATATATATATATATATATATATATATATATATGTGTGTGTGTGTGTGTATGTGTGTGTGTAGAGAAAGAGAGAGAGAGAGAGATATTGTCTTTTAGACAATATGGCAAACATGACTCATTACAGACTTTGAGAGTAGCCAAAAAAAAACACGACAATAGCATCATACCCAGGAGATATAACACAAATACATAAGATAGATAAGAATGGGGATTTCTATAGCGCTTCTATCCATCATATTAAATTAGCATGCTCAGGGCGGTCTTGGTGTGATTAACAGTGGCAGATGTATTAGCCATAGAGAAATGCCTTTAAATTATTTTTAAAAGATTCTTTTGTCCCAGATTCTCTCAGTGTCTGAGATAAACTGTTCCATAGAGAAGGTGCCACTGACTCAAATGAGCGGAACTCGCAGGTACTTCTTTCTGTGTCCATTTAAACTAGGAGTTTTGAAGAGTGCCTGTTTTAAAGAGCGCAGTTCCCTAGATGGCGCATGCCTTGATATAAGATGGAACGAACTTTAAGGGAGCCTCACAAGCAGGTTATGGAGTACGAGTAGAGTACCTCGATGAATGTGATGAATTATATATAATCCCGGTGGGAAAACGTGCTGTATATACAAAGCAGAATCTTAAGCGATTGAAGCAGCACTACACCACAAGACAGCTTTCACTGCCTACCCGTCCAAAAAAAAGATTTAGTCATATCTTTTGACTGCCTATCAGTGCTACAGGCGGCAGTGTGCCAAGATCTCACAATAAGGCCAATCTACTCTTTTCTCGATACATTTGCTGTCAAGCTCACACTACAGTGGTTCTCAAATCACAACAAAATAGAAGGTAATATAAAAGCAGACACTCTAGCGATGGAAGGTGCAACCAACTTTCAACCTGACACACCAGCATCATTCCACACAGCCAACAGATCATTAAAATAAACATTAAAGAAAATGGTTGGCCACTGGGCAAAACCGAAAGATGTGTCTTCCCACAAATGCCCAAACAAGATGAAAATGACCCAATACATTTTAAGGCCCTACAGAGACAAGATCCAGTGTTCATCTTTCGCGTGCGCACAAGACACATACATCTAAACTGGTACCTTAATCATCACATAAAACTAGAAAAGGCGGAGATGTAACCACCAAAATGAAACAGTTCCCCATCACAGTTTTGAATGTCCGGCACTACACTACAGGAAAGAACCGGCTGGTCCAGCGGTTAGTTCACCGGACTGTCAACCAAAAACCAACTGACACGTCGCGGGTCCTATCATTGCCACAGACGGATCCCTGTCGCCCTGCAGGAGTTTTTCCCCTAGTTGACGTAAAATCTTCTATCTAGAGTGAACGTCTGTAAACGTATAAGACATACGAAATGTCTATCTATCGAAAACACCAAATCTCTCAAACATTATATATTCAAACTACGAACATCTACAAAAAATCTGTAATTTCTTCACCATAGCCATTATTTATAGGGCATAAAGTTTACTTAGCTTAAAAGTCTAACAGTTCAAACTATAATATATACCGGTTCTCTTTTGATACAAGAATAGGTTGCTTGAGAAAATGCTGAAACCAAAAAAAAAAATATTGCTTATTTAAAAACATATATGACTTTGAATTTATAAGTAGAAATATATACATTTTACTTTATATATTAAAAAAAAATATTGAATAGATTAGAAAAGCATTACATTCTTGTTTATAAATTACAGAATTTAGTATTTGGCTCATTAATAAAAAACATAAATAAAAACAGACATCAAACTTGAAAGTTAAATTTATTTCTAAAATTAGAAAATTAATTCCTTTAAAGAATTACAAATGAAAAACCAATAGCAGTGCTCATTACAATTAAATAACATTTAAAAGGAAAACAACTTAGCTCACCATTTGCTACTACTGCGACTCAATGCGACATACCCCCCTCCGTACTAATGCGCCCTAAAGCGGCCGCCACGTGTGTGACTAACCTATTGTCGTTTCTAGATTTTTCGACATGCGTTCTGGTTTTTATTTAATACTGCAAGCACGGCTTTTAAAAAGTAGGAATATAGTCTGTTTCGTTAATAAAAACCGGATGTTTTTATCTAGTTTTGTTTTTTTTCGCTGCGCGTTCAAAATACGGGTAGTTTTCAGTGGCCTTTCGTCATGTAATACTTTTTTTTATAGCCTTCGCTTTTAATTTTTTACTTTATTTATTAATAGCTCTATACCTCCAAATATAACATTTAACAACAGTTCTGATAATAAGGATGCTGCAGATATAGACTTAGATGAATTTCCATTACAACTCGATTTTAGGGCTTTATTATACTTTATCGGACTTTGACGGTAGGGCTATCGAAAATATTTAGTAGCCAAATCATAGGGTCTCAACATTCAGCGAATGATTCTACCGATAATTCGGCATTTGTTATGTATAAAAGTATACATTTCCAGAAAGCTAAGATATTTATCTATTTTATGATGTAATTTTTATTCACTTTGGGGAATATTTAGTCAATAAAAAAAAATATTAAAAAATAATTTACTAAATTTAATTCGGAGTTCCTTCCCTTTGGCTAGTACTTTCCTGGGTGTCTTTGGAAACTAGGTTAGTAGCAAATGAGACTTAACTATTATTTTAAAACATTTATGTTTACCTTGGATGAAGAGAAGCAATGAAAATGCAACTAATGTTGTCGGACAGAATATGGTAACAATCATTTTATATTTTAATATGAACAAGTTTCTTCTGAATAGTATTAGAGGCAGATTTTACCTAAAAGATAATAATAAAATAGAAGTGGTGCATTCGTGTCTAGGTAACTTATGTAACGTAATGTTTCGTTATGTCTTTTGATCTTTTGTCTGACTGTATTGCTATCTAGGTAAGTGATGTTTTGTTTAAAAGCCTCTTGATCTGTGGGCATTAGTGTATAGGTAAGTGATGTTTTGTTTTAGTGCCTCTTGATCTTTCGTCTAACTGTAGCTTTCTGCCCTAACGTTGCATTTTATGGTCTAGCCAGTCTAGTTTCAGATGATGATGATCCAAGTTTATTCTGCTGAGGCTGAAATGTGCCCAGAAAATTGCTTTATAATCAGTTGCGAAGCTTGATATCGAGGTTTCGTAATTATCATCCATATTTCTGAAGGCCTTCATCAGCAGGTATTTAATTACTTGCACTGCTGCCTCTACCTTGTCATTATACCGTGGTATATTCTTAAACATATTTCCGAAGAGTTTAACTCCAGCTCGCGTTAACTTGGTGAACTCGCGAGATATAAAATGAGGTCAACTCTCTACTGTATCTTCAAAATCTAGAAAATAATGTACATTTAATGTCTTCATCATCGCATTAATGGTGATAGTTGCCTGTGAATTTGATTCCATTAATGTACGAAAACAGTCTATTTTTAATTAAATGTAATTACTGTAAACTTAAAAATTACAAACAAATATTGTAATCAAATTGTTCTTTCTTAACATTAACATCTTAGCATTCTATTATTTTTTTATCGGCAGTATAAAATATTACCAAACTACTCACCTTCATATGGCTATAAGATTAGGATTGATACAAGTAGAAACATCGCTTAAATAGTAGTAGTAGGCAGTTTTAAAGTCATTACTCAAAACCCAATAACTCAAGATAAAGCCATACATTTTCACAATAAGACAAAATCCTTATTTAATGGCTTAATCTTTAGATCAATTGAATACACATTCAATCATTGTCGACAACTTTATACCATACTCAGGTGCATTGTCCAGTGTAGCTACGGAATCTCTGCTTTTCCTCATCCCCTATGGGCTCACAATAAACAAATCATATGCTTGTAGATAAATTTAAACTATGGAGCTATGATATAGTGTTTCTTAAGTAATGCTAAACTGCTTATGTTCCGAATACGACCAAAAATAAGTAATACATTACATTATAGGCTTAGAGATAGAACATAAATCTTGGAGGGATTAAGCTTTTAGTGTCATGAGTCCATACTTAATTGTAGTAAACGACATGTACAATCATACGTTAGATTAGCCCCGATTTGTTCAATATTCTTTAAACTTTTATTAATGTAAAGAGAAAATATTAGAATTGTTGTTGTTCTTTGTTTGTTATTCTTGTTTTTCGTTTTAGTGGAAAATCATTTTAAATAAATACACAATTAGTTATTGTGGAACACAGTGGGCTAAGCGGCAGCTCCCTTGGGTGGGGGAACGAGATTACCTTTATCGAATCTCTGGTAAAGGTGAAGCCGGCAGGTCCAACGATTAGTTCATCGGACTATCAACCAAAAACCAACTGACACTGTCGCCGGTTCTATCCCTGCCACCGACGGATCCCTGTCGCCCTGCAGGAGTTTTAGACCTAGTGGACGTAATAATCTTCTATCTAGAAGGAACGTCTGTAAACTTATGATAAGATAAGACTAAAGGCTAGGACTTTTCTCGTACCCGGATAGGTGTTACTGAGTCAACCCAGGCTCACTGATGGACATTTGACATTAGGCAAGGCGAAATTCCCTTGTATGTCTTGGCAAGGCAAAATTCCCTTGTATGTCTTGGCAAGGCAAAATTCCCTTGTATGTCTTGTCAAGGCGAAATTCCCTTCTATGTCACTGTTATCCCGTACCATATCTTTTCAATATTTTTTAAACTTTTAATAATGTAAAGATAAAATATTATAATTGTTGTTGATTGGTTAATGTTATTGTTGTTTGATTTTATTGCAAAATAATTATAAATAAGAACAAAATTAGTAATTGTGGGATATGGTGGCTCAGCAGCATCTCTCTCGGTGTCTTGTTCGAATCCGTGGTAAAGAGTAGGATTGTTCCAGGACCAGGAGAGGTGTTACTGATTTCTTCCAGAAATTGTAAACACTGCGTCCCTGACCATATGGATCAAGATGGTCCGACGCGGATAGTTTTTTTTTAAATAAAATTATTGGTTATGAATTTATTTGTACGAACATCGATTTTTTTAAATTATATAATTTGTAAAAATAAGAACAAATTAAAAATAAGAACAAATTAAAAATAAGAACAAATTTAAAAAAAGACCGACAAGGTTCATAACTCGCGAATATTGCCAATTAACAAGAATAACACCATAAGTCAATTCACTAAACCTAGAAACACTAAAAGACATAAGGGCAAAGAGTAGAGTAGTAATAATACATAAGGCATTAAACTCTAATTTGGAAATACAACCCGTTAACAGCTGTTTATATGCTCAGATAAACATAAAGACAAAAACACTTTCCTTATAGCTTATGCAAGAACAAATGCATATAAGTATTCTTTCTCCCCAAGTGGCTTTCGGACATAAAATGGGTTACCTGAACAAACCAGGAAAACCAGTAACTTAACTTCATTTAAAACATTAATAAAGATGCAAGACTAGACTCGGACAAAAAGCGACTGTAATATATAAGATAAGGTAAGTGTGCAAAACGTTTTATCCGCAGAAATAATATTTACAGACCAAATGCTTTCCGATGTGTATGAAAACAGCAATAACTCAGTGTCGTCGTGTTGCCTATATTTGCACTTGTCAAGACTAATTTCATCATATAAAGGTATGTAGAAAATTGTTTTTGCATTACATTTGTATTTAACTATTACATTTCATAATAATTGATCAGACCGTGCATTTAATTGAGCGACAGAAACTGCATGGTTTATAATTGAATCACTACCCAATTGTTGATATTCTCAAGTTGTTGTTTGCCATTATCATGGTACACAATTGTAAGTTACGAAAATGTCAAGATAAGAACATTAAATAAATAAAAAAATCAATAACGTTTATTTTTAGAACATATAAAAATAAAGAAAAATGCGTTTATACTATTTTGTACTTGATTTAAATTTACTTGCTTGTAATATACTTTTTGATACACCAGATGCCGTTTGTATTCAAAGATGGATCTCATTTCAATGTGCTTATCTTAGAAAGTTTGGGACTAGATCCAAATGAATTATTTGATTTAATAGACGACATACCCTTGGAAAGTGAAGTTGAGTTAGAATGAAGTGACAGTGCTGAAGAAGAAAACACTTAACTTTCAGAAGAAACCATGGATAGATTGTTAGAAAAAAATCAGACCACTGATCCAGGACTACCTGACGACCAAATTAAAATATAAGGCAATATAAGAAACCTTCTACCTCAGAAAAAGCAGTTAGACTTAATGAAGAGCCAACAATACAGCCTGAGTCTACATGTGCTGACAAAGTAAAGTATTAAGATACAACAAAAAATGAAAAATTATGAAGATACAAAAAGATTACAAAAAGTTCCTTACACATTTATTTAGGCAACAGGACTACATGATGGTCTCACCACCCTTCAGACACCATATCAATATTTTAAGTACTTTTTAGATGGTGCGTTGCTTGAGAAGATAGTGGAAGAAAGTGTAGCTTATAGCAGAGAAACCCTTTAGTGTGACTAAATATAGGCTAACATCATGAAATATTTAGTAATATGTATTTTTTCTTCAGTTGTAATCGTCTCCAACATAAGATTGCGTTCAAAGCGATAAGATAGGGCTTAATTTAGTAAAAAGTACAATTTCACCGGGGGCACGGTAGCCGAGCGGCAGCGCGTTCGACTGGCGATCCGAGGGTCCTGGGTTCAAATCCTGGTGAAGCCGGGATTTTTTCCCAGGACTTGAGGGTGTCCCTGAGTCTACCCAGCTCTGATGGGTACCTGACATTAGTTGGGGTAAAGTAAAGGCGGTTGGGCATTGTGCTGGCCCCACATCCCCTAGTATGCCGTGGCCACAGAAACTGGTGAACGCTACCGAAACAGTGGAGAGAGGCCTTGGTGGTACCCATCTTGAAGAGGAGTAAAGACCCGGGTCAGGCCGAAAGCTACCGACCGATTTCCCTAACATCGTGTGTAGGGAAGGTAGCTGAGAGATTAATCAATAGGAGGCTTGTGAGGTTCCTAGAGGATAATGGACTGGTTACCCCCACTCAAGCAGGCTTCCGTAGCGGAAGAAGCTCGATGGATCAGGTGACGCTCTTGGTCCAGAAAATGGCTGACGGGTTTCAGCGGAAAGAGTCTACACTAGCAGTGTTCCTGGATTTTAAACAGGCCTATGACAAGGTCTGGCGGCCGGGGTTGTTGTTGAAGCTACAGAGGCTAGGAATAGCCTCTAACATGTACAATTGGATCAAAGGGTTTCTATCCCGAAGAACAGTTGCAACTCGTTACGGGAAAGCGGTTTCTCGGAAGCGCGTCCTGGAGCAAGGATTGCCCCAGGGCTCAGCACTGTCCTGTACATTGTTCCTGGCTTTTATCAACGACCTGCCGAACTATCTGGGATGCTCGTCGCTGCTTTTCGCAGACGATCTTGTGGTCTGGTCGACCGGGAGGGAAGCGCGTGCTCTCGAGCGGGCCCTCCAGCAGGATTTGAACGCAGTAGCCTGTTACGCCAAGCTATGGGGTATGGAAGTAAACTGCCTAAAAACAGTTTACTCGCTCTTTACCCTCGGAATCGATATCCTCAAAGATCCGATCGAGCTGAACATTGACGGCCGCGCCCTGGCATGCGACCAGAAGCCGGTCTATCTCGGAGTGACACTGGACCGAAAGCTAACGATGTATGACCATGTGAGGTTAGTCCAAGAGAAAGCATCTTCTAAGCTGAACATTGTCAAGAGACTGGCCAGTACTGGCTGGGGTGCGAAGGCGAGTGTGTTGAGAAATCTCTACCTAGGAGCGGTAAGATCTCAGATCGATTACAGCCTCCCGGTGCAAATCTATGCGTCTGATACTGCTTTGAAGACGTTGGACTCTGTACAAAATCAAGCCCTCAGACTAATATGTGGAACGTTCCGAACCGCCCCGACATCGGCTGTTGAAATCATGGCAAACGTGCCGCCTCTGAATGGGAGAAGGAAAAGGGCCGTTATTACTGCTTACGAGCGGTATAAGCGGTTGGAGGAAAGTTCCCCCCTCAGGATGCTCGTGGATTCCTGGGTGGGAAGAGCTCGGATCTCAATGCAGTCCTTCATGCACCACGCACTGAAGCTCAGCGCAGAGATTGGACTCCCGATCGACCGCATGCCCATGCGGACGGGAGTGGAACCTCCTCCTCACCTATCTTTCAACCTACCAGAGATACGGGCGAACCTGATGGAAGCAGTCGGACCCAGCGCTTGCCTGACTGAGAGGCGCGCAGCTGCTCTAAGGACGGTACGGGCATACTCGGGATTCGTTGAGGCATACACTGATGGGAGCGCGATCAGTGGTACCGAGGCGCGTTCTGGGTATGGTGCTCTTGTGTCGTACCCGAAGGCAGAAGAAAAACGGGCTGAGCTAAGTGGGCCGTGTGGAGCAATCTGCATCTTTGATGCGGAGATGGAAGCCATCAGAATTGCCGTTGAGGCAATAGGGAAAACGTTCGAAGAAACACCATCTGCTCGTGATGATGTGGTTATCTTCACTGATGCACTTTCAGTTCTCCAAGCCATCGACGGCTTGGGGAGTTGGCCCGAACTGCTTGTCCGACTATTAGCTGCTATTTCCGATCTGATCCTCAGGTACGAGGTGAAGGTCATCTTGCAGTGGATTCCAGGTCATGCAGGAGTCCCTGGCAACGAGATAGTGGATGCCTTGGCCAAGAAGGGATCCCTGACACCCACTCCGGAGGGTCCGTCCACCTTCGCGAGTGCCCGCAGATCAATACGTGAGTGGGAGACAAGACAATGGAACAAGAGTTGGGACGAGTCTGACAAGGGTCGAGGTGTGTGGCAGCAACTAAAACGGCCAAATCGAGCTGATCCGTGGTGGAAGCTCCGCAGGAGAGAACAGGCTACGATAGCCCAGTTCCGTACAGGGCACTGCCCTATTGGTGCCTATTTCGGACGATTTAGGCCCAATTTCGATTCGCGGTGCCGACATTGCTTTGAAGCAGAAGAGACGGTCGAGCATTTGCTTTTAGACTGCCCTGCCTTGCAGGAGGAAAGAGTAGATGGGAATGGTCAACAGTTTGCACCATCCCTTTATGGGAACCTGGCTGTGCTACGTAGTACAAGTGTGTTTGTCCTCCGAATCCTAAGAGATTAGTCTCGATTCGATCACTCCGGTGAGTGAGGTTTAAAGTCTGGTGAACGCTGCTTCACCCGCCCTATGATCACTTTGGTCCGAAGGGTACTTTACTTTGGGGGCACGGTAGCCGAGCGGCAGCGCGTTCGACTGGCGATCCGAGGGTCCTGGGTTCAAATCCTGGTGAAGCCGGGATTTTTTCCCAGGACTTGAGGGTGTCCCTGAGTCTACCCAGCTCTGATGGGTACCTGACATTAGTTGGGGTAAAGTAAAGGCGGCTGGGCATTGTGCTGGCCCCACATCCCCTAGTATGCCGTGGCCACAGAAACTGGTGAACGCTGCTTCACCCGCCCTATGATCACTTTGGTCCGAAGGGTACTTTACTTACTTACTTACAATTTCACCAAAAATATTTGAAAAATTAGGTCTAATTTTCATTTAACAATAATGCATTAACTTCAAATGATAAGTTACATAAACATAGACCAGTTATTGATAGTTTATCCAGCAAATTTCTGTCTGTTCCTATTGAGGAACAGTTGTCTGTAGATGAACAGATTTGTGCGACAAAAGCTAGACACCATTTGCAACAATACCTTCCTTTAAAACCACACAAATGGGGCTACACACTATTTGTTTTATCTGGTGTCTCAGGGTTCTGTTATAAGTTTTAAATTTATACTGGAACCGAAAATGACCCATGAACAAGATATGGGAGCATCTAGTAATGTTGTCGAAAGATTGACACGTGATTTCCCAGAAAATTGATTTTACTAAATTACTTTGACAATTATTACGCATCGGTAAAATTAATGATATATTTGACTAAATGTGGAATACAGTCGTTAGGAGCTGTTAAAAGAAACATAAGTTCTGGTTGCAAAATTCCACCTGAGTCTGAATGTAATAAAATGGAGAGAGGAAGTTTTTGAGAGTTTTTTGCAGACTCAGATGGGATAGACATCAGCAATGTCGTTTGGAGAGACAATAAACCAGTTACTCTTCTATCTTCATTTGTCGGTATGTATCATCAAGGTGATATTCAACGTTTAGAGAGAAAGTCCAAAGAGATAATTACAATAGCTTGACAAGCAAGTAATTTGGCAATATAATGAACTTAAGAAGGAGTTGAACTTTTAAAAATTTTTGGAAGAAACAAAATCAGAATGAGGTTGAGAAAGTGCTATATGAAACATTTCTACCACATTATAGATATTGATATAATAAATTTTTTATACTTTTTAAAACGTGTCACCCAGATAAACCTGCAATGAAAATGACTGACTTTAGACTTGATTTAGCTATGCCATTATGCAACATTGGAACAGCATCAACATTCAAAAAAGTAAGGCCATCAGATTCACAGATACGAATTAATTCCAAGAAAAAGAAGCCTAATGTAGCACCAGTACCAACAAGAGATTTAAGAATTGACAATGTCGGGCTCTTACCCATTTGGAATATATTACTATTTTTTTATCATATGATTTATTTAATGAAAATAAAATAAAAATCGCGCATTGTAGGGTTAAATTTTATTTCATTTTCATGCAGATATAAAACGATGATTGTGAACGTCCGACATAAAGAATCGCCTATTTAAAAACAAAATTTTAACGCACTTGAATATTGAATGAATAATTTTACTTCTGGTGGAAACAATTTTCTGTCAAGCTTAGCTTAAATTTAAATTTAAATAAACGTGACAAAACGTGGACCATTACTTATCGCATACTTACTTTTGATCTTAACAATATATTCCTTATAACTAATCTTGTAGGCTTTGTATATTTCTATAAAAAAAAAAACAGCTATAAAAGCTATAATTGAGATAAGCCGAAAACAACATTTATAGTGAGCTGCCAGAAGTAAAAACGAAAGTTTATGGATGCATTAATACCCTACATGTTAAAAAGGTCATGCCTCATTAAAACTTTTGTATATATGAGTATCTCCTCTAACGATAACTTTACTTCGAATTGGATTTTGCAGAGAGAAACATCGGGATTGCAGTGGTTTGAAGTTTGAATTGTGTAAATTAGGTGGGGTTCGGGACTTTGATGAATATTTATGTGCGAACACCTAATCTTCATCCATCATATTGTACTTAATTGTTGCAATTAAAGCATTTATAACGAGAGCATACATCAAATTAGATCAACTGTATTTGTGTACTGTAATGTCCATTTTTATAATTAGAGTTATGAGTGAAAACAAATACATTTTGAAATGGTAAGAGCTGCTTAAGAATTACGTTCGTTAATACCATGTCACCATATTGTTAAGATGCTAAAACATATTCATTTATTACTTAAACATTCAACATTGTAAAAGTATGTAAGTTTATCAGTTATGTTTTGTGGGGACCTTGCGTGTCTCCTGTTGGCCGAAGGGGGAATGACCTTTGATATTAGGGTTAGGTGTGAATACTAAAAAAGCGGTTACGAACCAACTGGCTTGATGTCATGAAGGATGAGGTAGCGTACCACGGAGTAAGGATACTCTTTAAAAATACATCATAAATACAAGGAAATGACTGAAAAAAAAGCGAACATAGAGCGCTATATCTATAAAACCTGCAAAGTTTAGCAAACATCTAAGAGAGGAAACTCCGAAAAAAATCAAGTGCTGCGTATCGGATTTTCTTAGCTCATAGGTCGGCAAACTTTGGATTATAGTGAGCCGAAGTAGGATTTTTAATTTATTCAGCGTGCCATCAGTCTAAAAGTCATTCTGCGCTATTCTTGTAAAAGATACCTACATTTTCTTTTTAGAGCGTTTCCGCGTGCCGAAGTCAATTGTTCTGCGTGACAAGTTTGGCACGCGTGGAATAAGTTTCCGAGCCCTGTTTAAGCTGATTAAAGGCTATTGAAGCACAGCCAATGAAAGCAGCAGACTAAAGCCGGAGACTACCGCGCAATTCTGAATATAAAGGGATCGATAAACTTCATGTTCGAACAACATCTGAGGGAGGTAAAAACCACAAACACATTTACATTTTTTAAAGTAAAAACGTAAGAAAAGAGAGTAAACTAAACGTTTTCTTTTATTCGCGTTTAACTTTCTTTAAATGTAAATATTACTTCAGAACGATGTTACATTTTCGAATTCATCACTTAATACTGGTCTCATCTTCATTTCTACAGATGACAGAGATGAATAACTAGTAGTTATTGAATACCACATAAGTCCGTATCCTTTAGTTTCGTTATTAAACTGACCGTTTAGATTTACATAGTGACATCCTGCGAACCACCAACCGGCTGTATATAGGTCAGCGCAGTGCAGCTTGGGATGGATATCATTGTCACTGTCTGGTGTACTAAACTTCTTGCCATTGTGACGCTTCAAAAAATCATCGACTGGAACGTTTCCAGTATAACCGCCAATTGAAAGCCTGTATTTACTCTTTTCACTGCCAACTTTAAATTTGCTATATTTGGCAAAGTATTCTTTACCTTTGTAAGTCATATCAATTCTTAATTCATGGTTTCCCTGCAATAAAAATATATCCAATAAAAAAAAAAAATGTAAAAAGTAAAGCTAAATCCTAAAAATGAAATAATACAATTTAACACATTTATCTGCTATAATGTTAAAATAAGTAACCAAGCATTATACATTCAAATGTAAGTAATTAAAATAAATGCTTAATATTACATTAGAATAAAAATAATTCAATTTTTAAGAAAATGCATTTAAAAGTAAATTATTAGTGATCCACCAAATGTAAACTACATGAAAATTGTATCCACACACGAATTATTGTCACACAATTAAAATTCATATTAAAATTCTGTTTTACCGAAGAAGTCAATGCATGCAGTTTTTCGTTTCCAAACCAGTAATCTTGGCATAGTTTAGGGTCGCCAAATCCATTTTTGTACTCGTTCCAGTTTCTAATGAAATGTATGTCTTTCTTCACGCGTCTCTTATCGAAAAAAAATTATCAATTAGATGAAAATTTAACTTTTAAAAGAAATGCAAATGTTATCATATGTAACTTATTGAACAAAAGAAATGAAACTTTTAGATAATATGTAACTTTTATATGAATTTTAACTTTTTGAAGAAATGTATTTTTTAAAAGAAATGTAACCTCGGTATAAATGTACTTTGTTATTTAGTTTTCTAAACATTTATTTAGGTAAGTGCACATTTTTTTCTCTTACTTGTTACTTATTGTTCTATTATATATTTATTATATTGTTAGCTTTTTACTTAACAAACTGTCATTGTCATGTAATGCTAATAGTCGTTTCATTAAGAATGGATAATATATTATTTTTGTTGTATTTTTTCTTCATTATTTTTTTATTATTATTTTATTTGGCAAACTTCAAACCATCAATGTCCGTCAATTGTTTCCAATATTTAGCCTTGTTTATGAATACAACTACCTATGTTATATATTTTTTTCTTAGCTTTCACGAATTTATTTTTTTTTCTCTTAATTAAGATCTAATTGAAAACGTAAAAGTATTTTTTTTTTGTGGTTTTTTTTTATATTTAGGACTATACCACAACCATTTTTTAAAAGACATTATATTTTATTGTCAAACTTAACCTGTATGCATTTTTCAGTGATTTGGTAAAACCAGCTTGAATTCATTTATTATGGAAAACTTGTTCATAATAATTTATTTTGTTAATAATCATTAAATGATATGGTCAAAAATTACTTGAAAGATAATCCATCTGCCACCATCAGTTTGTGTATCACAAATAAAATCCTTCACTAGTACATATTTATCATCACCAGGAGCAAAGCTGCAGGTCTATTAGAGTAAGTAATGGCATCAAGTTTAAAATATAGTGACTCACATAATAATATATAGTATGTAAAGTACCCGTCGGACCGAATTGATCCATCGGTGCGATGAAGCACATCCAATGAAAACAGCAGACCAGTTCACCAGTTTCTGTGGCCACGGCATACTAGGTGATTGTGTGGCCAGCACTATGCACAGCCGCCTTTACTTTACCCCAGCTAAGGTCAGGTACCCATCAGAGCTGGGTAGACTCAGCGACACCCTCCAGACCCTAAAATCCTAGCCTGCACCAGGATTCGAATCCGGGACCTTCGGCTCGCCAGTCGAACGCGCTGCCGCTCGGCTACCGAGCCCCACATAATAATATTATATGGTATATACTATATATGTCAAAACAATAATAATTAAATATATACATATATATATATATATATATATATATATATATATAAGTATATATATATATATATATATATGTATATATACTAGCTAAAATTACCCGGCAATGCACGGGTTAACAATTATAATTAAGCTTAACTAATTTCCCAAAATTTCTTATATATATATATATATATGAATGCTTTTCACTGTATATTAAACGTCATTCTCAATTATAAAAGAAACCGTTGTAAATGTGTAGTGATGCACAGTTAAATAAATATTTTTTGACATAAAATTGGAAACTATTACAAAACATATTTTAAGGTTTTTAATTAATCCAACAGAGGGAAAAAGTGCAAAGCTTAATCTTATCAAAAGGACCTGGGTCAATTGTGAAGTTCCATAAGCTTTGGAGAATCGCCACTTTTATCCATGTTTTAAAGAAAGTAATGCCCGCAGAAGACACAAAGAGCTATAGACCGAGATCCCTGACATCCTGCTTTTGAAAACTGGCAGAGATAATGGTTACCAATCGACTGTATTGGTGAAGTCTGAATTCTGTCTTAATCTATGGTGCTGAAACGTGGAGGACCACAGATATGTACACCAAGAAGATCCAGACTTTCATAAACTCATGTCTCAGGAGGATTTTGCATAAACGCTGGCCGGACATGATCAGTATCGATGAGCTCTGGAGTCGCAAAGATCAACAGGCAGCTGATCAGGAGATCATGCAAAAGAGATATTTGGGGCACACACTTCCAAAATCACCTTGTAAAAAGTCTCAAAACCCGGACGAGCCGAAGCTCTTAAGCCGGGGCGTAACGCTTTAGAAGTGGGTTATTTAAAACCCTGTCCGGGATCCAGCCACCCCACGGCACGCCAAAGGCGTGGCGTGCCATGTAAAAGGGAAGGATTCCGCAGGCCAGCGACCGTTCACTGCGGTTCCCCTAAGGATCATTATCGTGGTGGCTCTCCCGTATATCTGCATTGTCACCCGGTAGCACAAATCCTGTACTATAGGCACAGGCATCCAGGCACCGGGTGGGTCGTGAGACGGGATTGCAGCATCCATTGCTTCCTCTCCACCGAGACCCGGTGGCCTCTCGGCAGTGCAATGGATCTCGGACATGCTGCGGGGGCTGTCCCCCATGCGTTAACCCGCCGGTGTTTCAAAGAAATTACTGGCGGTTTACACACTACGCCGCTTTGAGGCCCATGGGTACAGTAGTGTCCAAAATCACCAGAAGTCCCTATCGTGGAACCCCCAAAGAAAGAGGGAAGGGACCGACCCCGAAACAGCTGGCGCCGTGACCTGGATGCCGACGTCAAGACATCAGGTCATTCTTGGGGACAGTTGGAAAGACTCGCTCAGGTTCGGGATGGCTGGAGAGCCCTTGTTTGTGGCCAATGCCCCGAGAGGGGTAGTAGGCGTATGTAAGTATTGGTGGCTAGAAATAACAAACACTATAAATAAACACCAAGCCTGTTTTATGGCTGGACAACGTACAGATGACCATTGTTCCGCCTAAGCGAAAGAACCTCTAATGGTTTCCAACACAAGAAACACACCACGGCAGTGTTCGTCGACCTACAACAAGCCTATGACAGAGTTTGGCGGAATGGACTACTCTGGAAGTTGAACAAAATACAGGGGTAAATGGACAATTATGCAAATGACTCAAATCGTTCCTCACGGATCACACTACACAAACCAAATTAGATAACGCATTTTCATCAAAGCGAGTACTGAAAGAAAGATATAGGAGAGAAGACAAACAACATTTTAATAGACAATGGCTAGAAAAATGGACCCCGCACAACAAAACAATTCTAGATGTAGCCCACTCGATAGAACAGAATCACCACCTGCCAGCTAACCGAGGTGCAAATCCTCGATAGGGACATACCACCGAACCAGCATCTGCATGTCGCTGAAATTAGAATAAATCTACTAGAATCTAAAAAAAAATATAGGAAAGAACAAAGAAAAGACTCATTACAGACAACAGCATCATACCCAGGAGATATACTACAAATATATATAGATTACTTACTTACTTACTTACTGCCCGTAACGCCCTGGGCGCATAGGGCAGCAACAAAGTCCTTCCATCTTTCTTTGTCACGTGCGACAATTCAAATCGTACCCCAGGAGTGACCAAAATATATATATATAGATAGATGAAACGCCCTTTAATCGAGCAGGTATTGAGGTACGAGTAGAGTACCCTGATGAATGCGATGAATTATGTTATGCCGGTAGGAAAGAGTGTTGTATATACGAATCAGAATATTTAGAGATTGAAGCAGCACTACAACACAGGACAGCTATTTTCACTGCCTACCCATTCAAATAATAAGATTTAGTCATATTTTTTTTACTGCCAATAAGTACTACAAGCTGCAGAGTGTGAAGATCCCCCCAAAAATGCCAATCAAATCCCTAATCTGAAAAAGCGACTCTTTCCTTGATACCTTTGCTGTCAATCTCACACTAGAGTGGATCCTAATCACAACAAAATAGAAGTTAATATAAGAGTAGACACTCCAGCGAAGCAAGGAGAAACCTACATTTAGCCTGACACACCAGCATCATTCGACACAGCCAAACAGATCATTAAAACAAAAACATTAAAGACGAGTGGTCAAATAATTGGGCATTGGGCACATCCGCAAGATATGTCTTCCGACATATGCCATAACCAGATGAAAATGGCCCAATAAATGAACTACAGAGAAAATATCAAGTGACCATCTTTCGACTGCCCACAGAACACAAACATCTAAACAGACACTTTAATCGCATCAAACCAGAAAATTCGGCGACATGCCTCCTCTGTAAACACCAAAATGAAACAGTTGACCTTCACCGTTTTAACTGTGTGGCAATATAATACAGGACATACGAAATGTCTACCTCCCCAAAACACCAAATCTCTCAAACATCTCAAATATTCAAGCTATGAACAGCTACAAAAAGTCTGCAAGTTCTTCACCATAGCCTCAGACCGAAGGGCAGGAACACAGATGGCTGCTGGATCAGGATGATGATGATGATAATCCAATAGAGAACCATTATTTATAAGGCATGATTATAAAGCATGATTTTTACTTAGCCTAATAATCTAACAATTCGAACATTAATATATACCGGTTCCCTCTTGATACAAGAATCGACTGCTTGAGAAAATGCTGAAAAGGAAAAACAAATTAGCTTATTTAAAACATTTTTTACTTTGAATTTTTTAAAGTAAAAATATATTCATTTTTCTTTATATATTATAAACATATTGAATAGATTAGATAAGCATTACTCTTGTTTATAAATTACAGAATTTAGTATTTGGCTCATTATTTAAAAAAAAATGGCAATAAAAATATACATTCAACTTTAAAGTTTCATTTATTTCTAAGATTGGGACACTAAATTATTTTAAAGAATTACAAATGAAAAACCAACAACAATAATTAGTACAATTAAATCACATTTAGAAGGAAATCAACTATTCACTTAACTTTTATTATAAAACATTACTATTGTTTACCTTGCATCATTAGAGTAAATAAAAATGCCACAAGTATTGTCTGACAGAATATGGTAACAATCATTTTTATGTTGAAATATGAACAAGTTTCTTCCGAATAGTATCACAACAGAGGCAGACTAAAAGGTAATAAGAAAAAAGTAGAGTTGCATTAGTGTCAGGGTAAGAATGTTTGTTATAATGTTTTTTTGATCCTTTGTCTGTGGGCATTACGAAAATAGGTGATGTTATTATCATGTATAATATTTCTGAAAACCTTCAATAGCAGGTTTTTTATTACTTTCACTGCTGCCTCCAACTTGGTATGTTTTTGAACTCCAGCTCGCGTGAACTTGGTGAACTCGCGAGATATAAAAAAGGTCAACACTCTAAAACTGTAACTTCAAAATCTAGAAAACAATATTCATCTAATATCTTCATCATCGCATTAATGGTTGTATGTAAATTTTGTTCAATTTATGTACGAAAACATTATAACCTAAAATAAATCTAATTACTGTAAACTAAAAAATTACACACAAATATTGTAATAAAAGTTTTTTTTTTTATCATTAACATTCTTCTTATTCTTTATCGGTCTCCGAGGAGTATAAGGCAACTACAAAGTTCCGCCTTGTCTCCCTATCCTGGGCGAGCCATCTGATCTCATGCCATGTTTTATTTGTGGCCTTTGCTTCATCGTCCATTAAAATTAAATGTACTTATTGTAAACTTAAAAATTACACACAAATATTATTGTAATTTAAGGTTATTTTCTTGACATTAACATCTTAACATTCTATTATGTTTTTCATGGGCAGTATAAAAGAATACCAAACTACTTACCTTCTTATGACTGTAAGATCAGGTTTGATATAAGTAGAAACAACGTTTAAATAGTAGTAGTAGTCTTAAATGCGTCACTCAAACCACAATAACTCAAGATAAAGTCATTCATTTTCACATTAAGACACAATTTTTATTTAATGGCTTAATGTTTAGATAAATAAAATTTAATGCGTATTCAATTATCTTGGACAACTTTATATCATACTCAGGTTCATTGTCCAGTGTAGCGATGACATCTCGGCCTTTCAACACCCCCTCGGGGCTCACAATAAACCAATCATATACAATAATAAACTATGGAGCTATGATATAGTATTGTCTGTTTTTTTAAGTAATGCTAATCTGCTTATGGGCCTAATACGACCATAAATAAGTAATGCATTAATAATATGCCTAGTTTATTAGATACAAGCTAAAATGCCCGGCGTTGCCTTTCGGAAGGGGGGATAAAACAGGCCTGTATAAGCTACCGATAAAAAAAAACCTGAGTATGATATAAAGTTGTCGACAATGATTGAATACACATTAAATTCATCTAAAGATTAAGCCCTTAAAAAAAAAAATTTCATTTTATTTTTTGAAAATTTATTACTTTACCTTGAGTTTTGAGTAATTAATTTAAAACTATTTACTACTACTATTTAAACGTTCTTTCTACTTATACCAATCATGATCTTACAGTCATAAGAAAGAAAGTAATTTGGTATTCTTTTATACTGCTCATTAAAAAAAATAATATAGTGTTAAGATGTTAATGATAAGGAAAAAAAATTGATTACAATATTTGTGTGTAATTTTTTAAAATACAGTAGATCTAATTCCATTTAATTTAAAATAGACTGTTTTTGTACATTAATTGAATCAAATATACAGACAACTATCAACATTAACGCGATGATGAAGACATTAAATGAACATTATTTTCTAGATTTTGAAGTTACAGTTTCAGAGTGTTGACCTTATTTTATAGCTCGCGAACTCACCAAGTTTACGCAACTTGGAATCAATACCAAAAAATATATAAAAGTGGAAGCCGCAATGAAAGTAATTAAAAACCTGTCACTAAAGGCCTTCCGATAATTACGAATCCGCGATAAAGAGCTTCGCAACTGATCCTAAAACAATGGTCTGGGCACTTTCCATGTATCCAGATTGAGCAGAATAAGCTTAGACCATCATTATCTGGAACTAGACTAACCGTACCATCAAATATAACGTTAGGGCAGTAAGCTACAAGCAAACAAAAGACCAAGAGGCATTATATACCATTCTACCCTGACCCCAGTTGTCATGGAAAGTGGCTGTGTCTCTCAGACTCTTTGACATGCGCACTCGTTTTTGGGGGCACACAGAAAATATATAACATTCTTTGCGCTTAGTATTTTAATAAAGGCTTGGTGTTTTTTTTTATGTTATTATCAGGGCCGTATTTAGGATTGTGGAGGCCCTGTTCCCAAATTTATGGGGGGGGGGGGAGGCCTCGTGGTCTCGCCCCTTCCTTTCACATACCTCAGAAAAGGGCCGTTACATTCTGTAAAATAATAAATGTAATGTTGCACTTAGCTTGGTTGGACTGGGGCCCTTTATATTGTAGGGGAATAGGTGAATTTTATTTTACATTTTGTGTGGGGCCCCTGTTCCAATGGAACACGTAGAAAATGCCTAAATACGCCACTGCTTCTGTTTATAATATACCAGGGGTATATCCTTTTGCCAATAGTGTGCCAAAATCTCTACAACTTTCAGCGTGCCAACAGCCTGAAAGTCATTATTCATAAATTTTTGTACGACCATTCATTTAGCGCATCAACAAGACCAGGGTCAAAAGCAAAAGAAGTAGAGAAAATTGTTAACCCTTCCCGTACCGACCTACTTCTATCTATGCTGCCTTCAGTTCCGCTATATACGCGCCCGGGACTGTAAGGGTTAAGAGCTTTATATATTTTTTTTAATAACATGGTTGTGATTATCATCTTTTTCTTTTCATTTTGCATTCATTCATTCAAAGCGAATGTATAATTTCTCGACTGAACTCTTACATTAATGGTCCTATGCCTAAAACATTAATTTAGTTGTCAAGATTTAATTCTAGCATTTCCCGTCCTGTGGGCCCTTCGGAGTTTAAATGGCTCATTGTATAGGCAACTCCACTAAAACCCGTACTGACTTCCCGCCCCGAAAGACGGGTCACCATCCGTGGATAAGCTAGTTCCACCCTCTGCACAATGAGAGCCGAGTGCATACAAGCTCTAGTCCGAGCCGACCATGAATGAAAGCCAGTGCGAGAATACTGAGCAAGCTCCTCGTCTCGCAATGCTCGGGCAACATACCGCTACTGTGGGTGTATTGCCCCAACCGTCCCCCCTAGGTGCCAACTTGAATGCCTTCTGAGAATGTATGACACTCTTAGTCTTATCTTAGCCGAGAAGAGTTCGCAGTGACTGGACTCACACACTTTGTGTAGAGAAGTCAGAGTTTTTGCATTATATTTTAATCTCATCCGAGATATTCGATAATATTAATTGTATAGAGTCCAACTATCGAAGCGAACATAATGATGGTCGAGCGGAGGAGATACGTAGTAATCTTACAAAGTGGGTAGTTAAATTAGCGTTTAATTTTTTTATTTTTTTAACGGTACCTATAATTTCTTCACTTATTTAATATTTATTTAATTGTCAACTTTTTTTTTTAAGTTTTATCATTTTAAAACTATAATTATGAGCCACTTGTTATTTTTTGTTTTCAAAGGATAACCAGAAAACATTTAGAAACATTAGCGCAAATAAAAACTAGTAAATTATCTCCCTTTAATTTAAGTTTCCACATTTGATTCTACCAAACAAGTTGTGTTTTGTAATGTAGCTAATATTACGTATTAATTAATTATTTTCATATATAAACCCAGCATTATGGTCTTTATTTCAACTAGTAATTAAATGTATACACTTAATTTACATTAAACAGTTGTAAATAAACATTTCTATTTCCTAATTGTTAAAGTCGATTTAAGGGAAATTAGAAAAAACATTAATAATTCAAACAATTACATAATATAATGCTAGTATATAAACCTAATATAAGTTGAACCAAAAGCGGAAACTAGAGTGAATCCCTAGCACAAGGGTCGGCAACCTAAGGAACGCGTGCCGTATTTGGCACGCGGACCGATTTTCAGTGACACGACAAAAAGACATCCCAGAAGATGATTTTTCAATGCAAACTATAATGCAAACTATAATATGAAAGTCACGTTGGACGTCGAGTGTTAAAGTTCAAGAAAGTTTATGTGCAAAGTGTCAGGATGTGTTTACGATTAGGACATCAACCTGGCAGAAGTTGGGCGATGAGAGGGGTGCGGAGTCGTAGGTGAGTGGGGTAGTAGTGGCAGGTCGTCGTGGGGTATGAATTACCGTGACTGGAATCGCCCTGGAATAATTATTATTTCTTTCTCTGGCTCGTTAGATATTATGACGGACACAACAGATAGTTCTAAGTAGGCAAATAAATCGCTGGTTAAGTTCAGGTGTTTATTATAATTTCAATTCTTCACTCAATGGCAAGATACATATACGAATTTGCACAGGCTTCAGTTAACACTCAACACATGGTACTGCTAGGTTATCCAATCATTAGGCAAACGTAGCTATGCTCATGAAAATACTTATACTGGCAGAATATCTATCTATACACATACAGGCGGTATATCCTATGGAACGAACTGAATAAGTGGAGGCTAGAATCGAACAACCTTCTCCACCTAACGTTTGAGCCGAAGTGCCCTAAAACAAGTTAAGCGCGCTTTCGTGAATTTTAGTCACGTGATCAGTGGTCAATTTGATTGGATAGCTACATTAGTTTAGAATTACATATGTTCTGGTTGGCTGGTTTGAAATATACTTGCATAAAGGATTTACTATTGGGGGGGGGGGGGGGGGGTTAGGAGTGGGTGTAGGTGAACAATTAGTACCGCCGATTTTTGCGGGGTGGGGCCCAGGTGAAAAAGGGGGGGTGGGTAGACGTATACGGAGATACAGAGGATAAGATAATGACTTATCTCCCTTGATGTACCTGCGTCTATTGGTTCTGGTCTAGCGCAGCCCGAGGCGCTTACGTATGTGCGAGACGCTTCGCTCCAGATGTCACTACGACGAGTGGATCAAGGGTTCGACCACGGGCGCTGAGTAGGAGACGAAGAGGGGAGATAATGAAAAAGGTGTAGCAGTGGGTGGGGGTGTCTACAGGTGGGTGGGGGTTTTACGTGTATGCTGAGTTTAGCAAAATAAATTAGTATGTACTATCAAAATACAACATAAATCATAATTGACAGCATAATAGAATATATATATATTGTTACGAATCTCGGTCATAAATGAATGACGTAGTAAGGCATTGACCTCTTAACAAGTGCGTATCAGAGTCCAAGGCGACCAAGGTTTGACCTTTGTGCCCTGAGGGCAGTTTAAATAAAATAATTCGTCCAACCCCGTGGAAATTGGAGGATAATTCTGGATCGTAGTAATTATAGAGAAAGAGGTTAAAATGCGTATTAAGACCCTGTAGAATCTTCGATGATAGTTTTCTTTGTAAAGTTCCGACCTCCTTAAAGTCAGTTCAGTTTAAACGTTTGTAGAGAGAAGTCGCTATATTGATTGTATATTTAATGTCATTTTGTTGATACTTATGTTGCCATCAGTTGATGAAGTTTATTGATCGTTTATATTGAGTCTACAATTTAAATAAAATTGTTTATTCAACAACTGGAGTTGTTTGATCTATCATTGTTGAGAAAGGTGTTGAAGATAATTATCACGAATATAACTACATTACTGCATAGACCTGTCAGTCAAGGAACCCCTAGCTTGGGCTACAGATTAGCAGAATCTAGAGACTTCTAATAAAGATACAACTATATTCATTGAATCCGATTTAACGAGTCGTAATAATAGTCATCATAAGAAAGAGGCCATAACAGTTTGGGGGCTCGTCCGGGATAGTTGTATAGTGAAGCATATATTCAAGTTGTGTTGTGTTGTGTGTAAAGCCGTGACCTACTGAGCAAGCATAATAACGCTGAAGTATTCTTCCGATTGGAAAAACGTAAGTTGGAAAAATTTACCACTTTATAAATCTCTTAACTAAAGAATGGAATTTATTGAAAATCCAGAAGAAGAAGTTCTGAAAACTTTATCAATAAAGAAGTTAAAAGAGATCGCTGAGATCTTAAAGATAGAAGTTACGGAGACTACACCATCGAGGACTGTGTTGACACAGCAGATAAAAGATGTGTTGATTGCGAGTGGAAAGTTGAAAGTAGAATCAAGCGCGGAGGGATATCAAGTTGAAGGTCAGATGTCTGAACAGTTCCGATTTCAACTAGAAATGAAACGGCTTGAAATGGAAGAAAAACGGCTTGAGATGGAACAAAGACGTCTAGAAATAGAAAGTCAGGAAAGAGATAAGAAAAGTCAAAGAGAAAGTCAGGAAAGAATAGAACTAGCAAAGATAAAAAAGAATCTCATAATGATGTAGAGATGGCCAGATGGAAAAAGCTAGTCCCTACCTACATTGATAAAGAAAGTGAGATAGCTAATTTTTTCCAGACCTTTGAGATTTCTTGCAGAGATTTTAAGTTCCCAGAAGATAAATGGGGAATATTAGTAAGAACAGCTTTTACTCAGGGAAGGGCAAGAGATTGTGTTCTATTGTTAAAAGAGGAGCATTTAAATGATTATGAAGTCATTAAAGACACTGTACTTAAAGCCTATAACCAAATACCGGAAAGTTATCGGAAAAGGTTCCGTCAGTACACAATGTCCCCTTACCAAACACACTTAGACTTCCTTCGAGCAGAAGAAAAGCTAATGGATCAGTGGATAAAATCCAGAAATATCTCCACATTAAAAGAAATGAAAGATATCATTCTGTTAGAGGATTTTATTAACAAAGTGAGGCCGGATATAAGAATGTATTTATCCGAGCGTGACATCACTGACCCACATAAGGCTGCTGATTTAGCGGAACAGTATACACTGTGTCATAGGACAGCTGGTGAAAAGAATTTTAATAGGGCACAACGGCAAGCAGAAAACACACAACAGCAACATCGTGAAAAAGAGCATTTTGTGAAACAAAATGATGTTAATAAAAAACCTGTCAACAAAACCGTCCAATGTACTTTTTGTAAAAGAACAGGACATAGCATCGAAGACTGTTGGAGTATAAGGAAAGAAAAAGGACCTAATAAAGTGGTAATGTGCGTCAGACATGCACCAATACAAAATGTACAAGAAAGCGAAAATACAAACGAACTGAATTCGAAGAAAGATTCTTCTAAACCAGAAACACTGAGGGTGGATTTGCCTGAGAGCAAAAGTCAGAAGGTAGAGAAATCTACAACTGAAGATAATGAGGATAAATATCCTGATTATAAATACAGAATGGCTACTATTGGGTTAATTGTCCAAGTCCACAGAGACGAGAAAGTAGACCAAAGTATTTTTGACTCGAACAAGAGTCTGAAGTCATCGAAAGATGAAAAACCACCCGAAAGTCATGGTCAAGGGAAGAATAAAATTGACACAGAGACCCTGTGCAGTTTTCAACCGTTCATTAGTGAAGGTTGTGTGGCCTTACAAAAGGAAGGACCACTGAAGTCCGTAAAAATATTACGAGACACAGGGGCATCATTAACCCTGCTGCTTAAAGATGTATTACCATTGAATGATAATACATTGACAGGACAGACTGTCCTATTGAGAGGTTTTGAATGGAAAGAAGAAATACCTCTACATAGGATATACCTCGCATCTGACTTGGTGACAGGATATGTGACAGTTAGAGTAATATCAAAACTTCCTGTTGAGGGCATATCCGTTATCCTAGCAAATGATTTGGCGAAAGGGAGGGTGAGACCTGAACTGATTGTGAAGACCCTAGTCCTATGGTGGAGACAGGAAAAGAAAGAGAACTTTATCCTGTAGGTGATGTCATAAAAGGTATGACACCACAGAAAAAGAAAGAAGAAATTCTCTCACAAGAAAAGGAAAAGAAAGAAGAAATTCTCCCACGAGAGAAGAAAGAGGAAGAAGAAGTGGAACTTGATACTACTATTTTCTCAATGATTGAAGATTGTCCGAAAGGAAATGAACAATCAAAGAAGTCATCACAAAATGAAATGATTGCTGAGCAGAAGTAGACCCAGAGTTGCTACAGCTACATGAGAAAGCTGTCGACGAGGAAGAAACTCCTACTACTGATGTCTATGAACATATAGACCACAGCATGCTCAAACAACAATGCAAACCTGCAGTTGCCGGTACAGATGAAGATTTGAGGAGCATCACTGAAGAAACGAGTGCTGAGAACTGGACCGAAACTACCAAAAGCTATGGGTTACCACAATCCATACCGACAGATCGAAGGACCAACTTCGCCTCGGAACTCTTCAATCCAGTCCTAAAGAACTTATGCCTGGAGCATGAGGTGACAACTGAATCCTATCCGGAAAGTCGAGGAGCCTATGGACCAATCTTTGGACCCACTGTCCGAGGACCACTCAAACTACTTCAAGAAGCATGGCAGACCGAATTGGATCTCCTTGGGCTGATCAAGTACCTAGATAAGTACATAAAATTTTTGTCTGACATAACTGTGTTTGTTAAAAAAAATTGTACACTGCTCACATGCAGATGCCATTGTTGTGTGATGAAAGAAAGGCAAAAATATTATATCATTTGAAAATGATAAAGCCTTACCTTCTGAAAACAATTGGAATAAGCTTGATGTTGTTAACATTGTTACTCTTATTTGTAAAATTCATGCCTGGAGTACAGGATGAATAAAATGACAGATTCACTGATAGTTAGTTACCAAACTTACTATTTTAAAACTAAATCCCTTACTTGTGAAGAAAAAGGAATGACTAAAAGTATTGTTAGAGTAAATATCATTATAGTGTGATATTTCTAAACAAACTTGTTAGGTTGAGCATTTAAAATAATTGCTATAAGAGAAAAAGATCAGTTTCATCCGCAGAATTGGTTTCTAAATCAGAGGACATTATAAATGTGGACTGATTATAAGATATGTTTGAGAATCTCTGGAAATGATAATTGAAACATTTGGCAGAGAGGATAATTTGATTGAAAAAGATGTAAATGGTTTTGAGAAAAGAGAATTTTTCTATCACTAAAGTATTGAGAAATGTTTTATGATTGTACTATGGATTTATATTATCATGTACTGTTGTTGAAATGTTGCACTGAGTCAAGATGCAAATTTCTTCTATGTGAGTTTATTCATTTGTTCTATTATCATTGAATGTATGATAATGAAGGGTAAAAATAGTTGCAGCAAGGCAGAACTATGACTAACCAGAATTCCAAGAAATGTATTAGATATGATTTTTCACTTTTAGGATACTGTTACATGAAAAGCAGATCAGAAGTTGAAACTAATGTAAAATAAAACTTATCCTTGTTTTGTAAATTTAGGATATGTGCCACTGACTTGACAGTGTAAACCAGAATGATTGAGAATGTCATGGTTGAGAATGTATAATGTTGACATACCAATGTTCAACAAAAGTATTATTAATTAAGCATTTCATGTCAAGATTGTAAAACTAATCTATATTTTTTCTGTATTAGTTAAAATAGATTGAATGAATTGTATTGACAAGCAAAAGACTGGGTAGACCTGAACACTGTGAGGAACAGGAGAACCTAGAATCTATGAATAATGAATAAAACCTTTGTGGAACATGGAAAAGAGCAATGGATTCCAACCTTACCATAACTGAAAAGCTGGGAGATGGAACCATTCAGACCAGAAATTGTTTTGTAAAAATTGTTAAATTGATTTCTGTCTGAAAAAAAATTAATAGTCTATGCTCTTTTAAAGTCTTTAATCTTTTGTACGTAAATAATATTGTATTTGAAATGTCTTTAATGTAATCTAAAGAAAATAAGAACTTACTGTTTAGTACTAAGATTGTATGAAGATAATATAACTTAATTAATTGATAGTTAATTAAGTAAATTAACCAATTTGTTTAAGAATCCATGATTGTTTGAATGTGTCAATTTAAAACTGCTGTGAACTCTTTTAAAAAAGAAAATAATGACGTCGAAAGGTCATGGTAAAATGAGAAATTGAAATTTTTTTTATGAAATTGTCTATAAACTATTTTAATTCTGGAACAGACTATGTTTAATTTCCTTAAATTAACATAAATGAATTTAATTTTGAGATAATGGTTGTTAAATAATGCTCATTTAGTACGATAACTATTTAATCGCGTAGCAATTTTTTTTTACCTAAGCGGTAATTGGGAAAATTTGCATAGCGATGTCAACATTATTAGAATCAATTGAGAATGAGAGGGTGAAAAAAGGAATAGAGAGAGAGAGTGCGGAATTGACCTACATTTTGGGTCGCGTCACAGACAGTTGTCTAATGTGTTAGTCGGCCTACCAGCATGTAAAAAAAAAATACTGTCTACACGAGCAATAATTTTTGTAACGTGTAATTAGGTCAGGTCTAGCATGTGTTCTATCAGAGCGTTTGGTTTTTTCTCCTTTTGAAAAAATAAGTCGTGTCTGAATAGACATTAAGTGATTTTTTCTTTTGTTGTTTGATTACAAATGTAAAAGATATTAGTTTATAATTAAATGGACGAGAGAGGTTTTTATTAACGTGTAATGTTCATGTAAAAGAAGTTATTAACTTGTATTATATTATATCTATTAAGAATGATTATGTATTTTTCTTGTATACAAGATTTAGATAAACAATTTAGTTGTCCATTGTTTTGAATTAAAAATTGAATGATTGAATGACTATAGTTAAGCCATTTGATAAGATGAACTTATATTGCATATATTATAGGTTATTGTTATCAGTTCGATTGAATTATTGGGATAGCCAATTGAACTGTATTGTTTTCCCCGGAATATTTTCTTTTATAATTATTCCTTAAAATTAACATTTTTAGTATTGTAAAATGTAAAAGAAATAATTATAAAACTTTTGAAGGAGGGGGGTGTTACGAATCTCGGTCATAAATGAATGACGTAGTAAGGCATTGACCTCTTAACAAGTGCGTATCAGAGTCCAAGGCGACCAAGGTTTGACCTTTGTGCCCTGAGGGCAGTTTAAATAAAATAATTCGTCCAACCCCGTGGAAATTGGAGGATAATTCTGGATCGTAGTAATTATAGAGAAAGAGGTTAAAATGCGTATTAAGACCCTGTAGAATCTTCGATGATAGTTTTCTTTGTAAAGTTCTGACCTCCTTAAAGTCAGTTCAGTTTAAACGTTTGTAGAGTGAAGTCGCTATATTGATTGTATATTTAATGTCATTTTGTTGATACTTATGTTGCCATCAGTTGATGAAGTTTATTGATCGTTTATATTGAGTCTACAATTTAAATAAAATTGTTTATTCAACAACTGGAGTTGTTTGATCTATCATTGTTGAGAAAGGTGTTGAAGATAATTATCACGAATATAACTACATTACTGCATAGACCTGTCAGTCAAGGAACCCCTAGCTTGGGCTACAGATTAGCAGAATCTAGAGACTTCTAATAAAGATACAACTATATTCATTGAATCCGATTTAACGAGTCGTAATAATAGTCATCATAAGAAAGAGGCCATAACAATATATATATACATACATTAAAGAATACACACACATACAATCACACATACAAATAGTGTAATACCAATTGGCTGAATCAAGTAGCAAACTCTGAATTCGGGAATGAAAAAGTGTAGAGAGGGTTAAAGAGAGGTGAGGAGAAGGGGTGGTTGGGGTGTTCCTATTGCGTGAGAGAGGGAGAGGATAATAGCTCCAGGCCACTCTTCTACTTCCTAATCTAACTCTACGCTAACCTATGTTTCTAGTTCTACACTACTTCTGCGCTATGATCTATCCATGAGTGCTAAGTGACGCGATTTAATTCCAGAATAGTGACACACAGATCTAATCATTGGACTTGCGATCTGTGATTGAATCTATTGTTAAAATAGTAGATTTAATCGTTTCTCAACTTTATTAATTTACAGGCAATTCAATTCTCTGCTACATGACAGTGATACGGAATATGTAGATCTGCTGTTACACACATTGTTAGTTACCTTAGACGATGTTAAGTCTTGGATAACTGACTGTTGAAGCCGATGTTTCTGAATGACATAGCAACACATTTCAATGAGTTGAACTTGGATCAAACAGCACTTGAACTCTTTGACCACTGGAGCGAATTTGAAATGAAACTGGATAAATCTTGCCGTGAAATCAGTTTTAAAACATGTTAACTACTTCCCTCAATTAAGGCACACTTAGATAGAAGATGCGTTTCATCTTATCATACCATATCAAGACTGACTGGCTTCATCTTACTACTTCTTAGATCTGGTCCTTTTTTTTCGTGCCGTATATTAGCTATTATAAAATGCAGCAAAGTGAATTTTAAACATAAAAAAATAGGCATCGAAATGTGCCGATTTGCGAAAAAATCTGGAAGGAAGCTGCTTAAGAATGCCACCTGCTGTTTGCAACTGCTAGGGAGTATGGGTCATCAACCTTTTGATAACAGTGTGCCAAGGTATGATTTCTAATTCATTCAGCGTGCCAACATCCTGGTGTAGCACTTAATTTCTTGTAGAAGAGATTTGAATAGATATATAAGGCCTCTTCCGCATGCCATTAAAAATCCATCGGCGTGCCAATTCGCGCATGTGTTGCGTAGGTTTCCGAACCCTAATGTAGGCTGTTTACTTTATCAAACTGATGGATAGTATGATACTTTTTTATGAATCGTATATAGCATTTAAAGTTTCAATCAATTACATGTTTGATTTACGAATAACATAACTTGCTGGTATCGAGTGATTGTTATTCTTTGAAAACCTCACAGTTGGCATTTCGCTGGATGAAAAGTCATTATGCTGCACTTGCTCCAAATTTGTATTTCCCGTTTTATGTAATTACTTTTGTACTATTGTAGTATTTCAGAGTTTCGTTTTGAGTTTATTGTCTTATTTACTATTCAGTTTCCACAGGCAGGGCCGTATTTAGGTTTGTGAGGCCGTGTTCCTAAATTTATGTTTAGCCTTCATTAAATCAGCATAATGTTTGGATAATTCAGAAAAATGAACCAGTTCATTACCGATGTAATCGTCCAGACCTTTGTCATAAATTTGGACACATTTCATAGCTGCATGTTAAATTTCATCAGTGCATTGTTAAGTTTACCAAGAAATCCAATTCGTACACAAGCAATATAATGTATGTATTAATACGCTAATCAAGTGATTGTTTCAACTGGTCTATAAACGGAAGAAAACGTTCAACACGGAAGTTCTCTCTTGGAGATAACTCTGCTTCTTGTGCCTGTCCACAGTCAAGTGATGTCACATGAACACTGCGAAGACGTTGTTTTGGTATTCAATGTAACATATTCGGCTGTACATAATCGTTAAAGCTGTTTCCCTTGAATCCAACAAAGGTTTTGACAGACTTTAGACAGGCAACGGCCATATTGAGGATCAAATGTGGGCCTTGAATGATTCTACTTGTGGCATTGAAACGTTCTAAATTATCATGCCAAAATACAACATATTTGTCCATATCCAAAGAACCCATTGGGTTAAAAAGGCCATCAGTCTGTAAACGGGTGATGGCTTTTTTGTCATCATCAGCGTCAATAGTCTCCAAAGTTTCTTGTATCAGGTGATTACGTGCTGCAAATGCTCTTCTTGCAAATAATTTAACTGCCGGCTATGTATATAACTTATCCACTTGACTTAGCCCGTGATCGCTCGTTCTATATAATTATAGATAATATTCTTTTATGTTTCATAGAAACTAATGCAAGAGACATCTTCACGAATATAAAAACAATAATATATAGCCGTAGTCAACATATGATCAACTGTTTCTTTTTAAATAGTTTTATAGGAATATTTTTCGAATTTAGCCCTAGGCCTATAATATGTCGTATAGTTGGCGTATGTGTTCCATATTGAATATTATATGGATATTCATATAGTCAATGTGACATTGTGAAAGCAATATTATTGAATTATAGGCCTATAACTAAAAAGTCATGGAAGAAAACATCAGTTTGCAAATATCAAGTAGGGCCTATAATTAAAATAGCATGCCTTCATATTTACTTAATTATTTCATGGAATCGGTAAATCACCGCCGCTTTTCTATAAACTTCTGGAGAGAGTTGTGTCTCAGCAGCTTGTACAGCATCTTAACAGTCATAACCTGCTTGATAAGTTTCAATCAGCCTATCGACCTGGGCACAGCTGTGAGACAGCCTTACTCCGTGTCCTGAGTGATGTTCTGTGTAGTGCTGACCGAGGTGATCTGACACTTTTAGTCCTGCTGGATCTCAGTGCTGCCTTCGATGTAATCGACCATGAGCTTCTTCTGTCGAGGCTTCAAAATGAGGCGGGCATCTCTGGAACTGCACTTCGTTGGTTTAATTCCTATCTGGAGGACAGGACGCAGCGTGTTGTTGTTAATCAGGCCTCATCACGGGACACGCCTCTTACCTGTGGAGTACCGCAGGGCTCGGTTTTAGGGCCTATCCTGTTCTCTTTGTACACTAGTCAGCTGGGCAGAATTGTTGAAAATCATGGAATTTCCCGGAAAACATTTGCCGACGACACAGAACTGTACAAGAGCTTCAAGCCTGATCCTTCTGCTTGCGGTGATGCTATTCGGGCTGTGGAAGACTGCTGTCTTACAGTAAAATCATGGATGGCAGCAAACAGACTCAAGTTAAATGATGAAAAGACAGAGGCAATTCTGTGTGGTTCTAACACCAGTCTTAGAAAGGTCGATATTGAATCAATCAAAGTTGGTGTCTCGGATATCCCCTTGTCCAACACTGTTAGAGACCTTGGGTTTTTTATTGACAATAACCTTACAATGGTTCCGCACATTGGTACTGTGGTAAGGGCTTGTTTCTTTCATCTTCGCGCCCTGGGTCAGCTGCGTCCTCAACTTAATAAGAGAACAGCTAATGCCGTAGCAGTCTCTCTAATTCAATCACGGCTGGATTATTGTAATAGCTGTCTGTGGGGTCTGCCCCAGAACCAGCTCCAAAGACTCCAGAAAGTACAGAACACTGCGGCACGCATTGTATCAGGGATTAAGAAGTCGGACCACATAACCCCAGTTCTTAAAGATCTCCACTGGCTCCCTGTGACCAAGCGCATTGACCATAAAATTCTGTCACTTGCCTATAGCTGTATGGAAGGCACTGCCCCTCAATATCTTCAAGAACTTATTCCCAAGCATGTGTCCACTAAGGGGCTGCGCTCTTCATCACAGTCACTATTCAAAGTACCCAGTGTGGACGGTCATAAAAAGAAGTCATTTGGTGTACGCTCTTTCGAGTCAGCAGCGCCTTATTTATGGAATAAATTGCCTCAGACATTGAGGGATTCCAGAAAAAAAGAGTCATTCAAGAGAAGTTTAAAGACCTTCCTCTTCAACTAGGCGTATAGTTTTTTGTTCTGTTTTTAGCACATCCACAACTGAGACGTGGAACCAGAGCGCACTGAGCATGCTAACATAGCATGGATAGGCGCGCTATATAAATCATCATCATCATCATCAAATGATACGACTATAAATTAATGAGACTATCATAAAAATTTGGGTAGGCCTATTATATTCATAAATGATAAGTTCATAAGTCAGGCTAAGTCTATGTAAATAATTTAAATTTAAGACAAGTGTTCTAGAAGTGTCACGAAGGGCCCAAGGGGCCAAGGGAATTGAATTTTTAGATTACATAATAAGGCCATGCATACATTAAAGCCAAACATGTAAAGCCTAATAGGCTTTTTGAGATTCAGCTACGACATATGACAGGCTTATGTGAAGTTATATACCGGGTAAAGTATAAATCTGTTATAGCTTAGGCTACCATAATAAAAATGGGTAATAATTTAGATTTATATAGGAATATAGGCCTAAACCTACCTACGTCTATATTGTGTCACTATTATAAGTAGGCCTATACTGGCATATATCTTTTTACTATAGTATATATTATCATATATTATAGGCTAGCATATAGGTTTTGTCAGCTGTGATGGCTTCCTTCACAAGGAGCCCTTTTCCCAGAAGACTGGCGGTGGACCTCAAGGCCAGAGAGACGCCACGCGCGCTCCGCCCGTCGTCGTTCGTGCTTGGCAGATTTGAGGTCATCGGAAAACCAAGGAGCGGACGGTCACTCCAAGACTGCACACAAAGATGGCGGGGCGTGCCTGTAAAGAAGCTGACGTAGAGTGAGGGTGAAGGAGAGGGCCGGGTCAGAAGAGGGGTCACGCAGAGCGAGAAGCGTGGCAGCCTCCGCACAGAAGGCAACAGTGTCTAAAGCTCGCCGCTTGCGGCGAGTGACCATCTTGCGCGTCAAGACCGGCCTGTTCATATATACGGAAGTTACATTTCTTCAAAAAGTGTCATGTTTTCAAAAAGTTATATTTCTATTTAATGTTACATTTCTTCTAAAATGTTACATTTCTTTGATACGTTTTATTTCTTCAAAAAGTTACATTTAATATAAATTTGCATTTCTTCTAAAAGTCAACTTTTTTTTCTATTAGAGACGCGTAAGGCAAGACACAAGTTTCACTAGAAACTGGAACGAGTAGAAAAATAATTTTGGCGACCCTAAACTATGCCAAGATTTCTGGCTTGGAAACACAAATCTACATGCATTGACGTTTATGGTAAAACATAATTTTAATATGAAATTTAATTTTTTTAAATCAATGGTGCCTATATAACTTTTTCATGTAGCTTTACATTAGGTGGATCACTAATAGCTTACTTTTAAATGTATTTCTCTAAAATTGAAATATTTTTTCTAATATAGACTAATATTAAACATTTAAATTTATTCATATAATTTACTTTTGAAAATATAATGCTTGGTTTCTTATTTTAACATTATGTGAGATAAATGTGTTCAATTTTATCATTACATTTTTGGGGTTTTACATTTTTACATTTATATATTTTAATTGAATACATTTTTTCTGCAGGGAAACTATGAATTAAGAATTGATATGACTTACAAAGGTAAAGAATACTTTGCCAAATACAGAAAATTTGAAGTTGGCAGTGAAGTGAAAAAATACAAGCTAACTATTGGCGGATTTTCTGGAAACGTTACAGTAGATGATTTTTTTTTTCAGGGTCACAACAGCATGAAGTTTAGTACACCAGACAATGACATTGATGCCCATCCAAACCTTCACTGCGCTGACCTATATACAGCCGGTTGGTGTTTCGCAGTATGTCACTATGTAAATCTAAACGGTCAGTTTAATAACGAAAGTAAAGGATACGGACTTATGTGGTATTCAATAACTACTAGTTATTCATCTCTGTCCTCTGTAGAAATGAAGATAAGACCAGTATTAGATGATGGATTTTAAAATATGACATCGTTCTAAAGTAACATTTACATTTAAAGAAAGTTAATCGCGAATAAAAGAAAAGGTTTGATTTATTCTCTTTTATTACGTTTTTACTTTAACGTCGTAAATGTTTTTGTTGGTTGTACATTCAGAATCGCGCGTCAGTCTCCGGCCTACGGCTCCAGTCTGCTGTTTTCTATGGATGTGCTACAATAGCCTTCAATCAGCTAAGACATGGCTCGGTAACCTGTGGCACGCGTGCCAGACCTGGCAAGCACAGCGATTGTCATTGGCACGCAGAAACCCTCTCAAAAGAAAATTTAGGTATCAAAATGACTTTTAGGCTGTCGGCACACTTTCATCAAAAGTTTGCCGACACCTGAGCTAAGACCATCTGATAGGCAGCAGTTGATTTATTTTCGGAGTTTTCTTTCCTAGAAGATTGTTATCCCTATCAGGGTTTAGAGTTATAGCGCTCTATGTTGGCTTTTTTCTTTTGTTGCAGTCATTTCCTTGTATTTAGGAGGTATATTAATGCGTATCCTTAGATGTAATACCACACCTCACCCTCCACGACATCAAGCCAGTTTGTCCGAGGCCACTAATTGACGACAAGTCTTAACAAGTCTTAGCATGCATAAAAGGTCGACAAAAAAGACATTTCCGGTCTTATTCGATCATTTACTTCGAAACATGTCTTTTTGCTAAGTTACTGGTTGTACGAAAATATAAAGATAATAATTTGTTGTTTCATTTCCAAAAGATGGCGACAAAAGAAAACGAAGAATTTACAATCGCAAACTAATTGCTTGATGCAAACTAATTGCTTGATGCAAACTTATTTCTTGATGCAAACTAATGTTCGTGTTGTTGTTTTTTTATATTAATCTCCGTATTGTGTTTTTTAATTACCAAGGATGCAACTCTTGACTATTTTATTTTATAAACAAAAAGCTAAAATTAACTTAACGCAAGTAACACTTTGAGTATTATTTATCGCCGACTCATTTTTGATGTTAAAATCGGATTTCTGATAACTAGTCTTGTAGCCGTTGTATATTTCTAAAAGATCAGAACTAGCCGTCGAGGTTGAAATCGATTGTCAAACACCACCAAAAGCATGGTATTTGTTTACGAAAATGGCTGGAAATGTCAACGGAAGCACGTGACCTCTTCCATTTGAAAAGGTCACGCATAATTAAGTATTGTCAATTGATTATTCACGGCAAACCCTTATATCTCGTTCCCCTATCCGCCACCAGGGAACACGCTAGGAATGTGATGCTAGTGCCCCCACACATAACATAACTGATAAAACTACGTACTTTTACGATGTTCAATGTCTAAGTCAGGGGTCGGCAACTTACGGCACGCGTGCCACACTTGGCACGCCGTTAGATTTTCTATGGCACGCGGAAGAGGCCTTAAAAATCAATTCAGGTCTATTCTACAAGAGATTTGGTGCTACAGCAGTATGACTTTTAGGCTGTTGGGACGCAGAATGAATTAGAAATCCTGCTTTGGCAAACTGTTATTAAAAGGTTGCCGACACCTGGTCGAAGTGATAAAAGAAAAGTTTTAGTACCATAACAATCTATTGCCTGGAATATTATGATTTTAAAAAGGCGATTCTTCGTGTCTGACGTTCACAATTCAACGTTTTATTTATGCAACGCTTTTGGAAATGAAATAAAATTTAACTCTACAATGCGTGATTTTTTATTGTTTATTAAATATATCATTCGATTAGCAAATAGTAATACATACATGGACATAAATAAATAAATATGATGTTTAAAACATGTTTTTTATTACAAAAATGGATGATTCATATTTGCATTAATGCCCATGTATGAAAAAAAATATACTCTTAAACAATAATACATTATAACTGTTAAAAAAATAAAATAACATTGTAGTCTAGAATAAAGTAATAGTTAATTTTTCTATTAAAATTCAACAAAGATAATACAATATAAATATTTATTTTATTTGAATAAACAGACATTATTATTTTTTTAAATAAAAAAGCATCAATTTAAAATTAGTCATCATTATTTGTAATAAACATGTTAGTAAAATAATGTCAAAAAATAATACAATGAAAACACACGATATGTTAACTGTGTTAACGGTTCGGTCAGATTGGTAAAAAAATAAGTTCGGGTTCGGTTCGGTAATAATTTAAGTTCGTGTTTCGTTGGGTTCGACAACTAATGAACTCTTACAATGTTTGCGTTTTAATAAAACTGTTTTTTATAAAACAAAATAAAAAATTTATATACTAAAAATAAATTAAAAAATCTTAGAATAGTAGCCTGCAACAGGCTTTTCTCTTGACTTAAAATCATGTTTGTCTTCTGACACATTTTCAAAACTCACAATCCGTTGATCCAAATAAAAACAACGACAATACATGTTTTTTCCGGGTCTTCTGTTGTATGAAATACAAATAGTATACGTATTTCTTGTGTAAGCGACATATTTCTGGTATAAGCGACGTATTTCTGGTTTAAGCGACGTATTTCTGGTTTAAGCGACGTATTTCTGGTGTAATTAAGCGACGTATTTCTGGTGTAATTAAGTGATGTATTTCTGGTGTAAGCGACGTATTTCTGTTGTAATTAAGCGATGTATTTCTAGTGTAAGCCATTACAAACATTTTATTATTTTTTTTTTTTAAATGCTCATAGTTGTCAGTGATAACGCTCTAAAATGTCATAAAAGACAAGTTGAGATCTTAAAAAGTAACCTGAAATGCCCAATCATAAGAAAATATTATCTGTGAACTACTTTTTGACCCCCCCCCTTTTTCTTTTGTCTTATTTATTTCCAAAAACAATGATTTTAAAAAATGAATTTTTAAAATTAGAAATGTAATTCTATTATCAATTAATTGTTAACGTTTCAATTTTTATACTTAAAAGAAATATTACTTTTTGAATTGTTTAGGGTGAACACGTGTACCAATGCAGAGAAAGCCTGTTTTATTCGCCCCTCCCCCCTAACCGTGCAAAATATTCCCATTAAAAAATGTTTTCTCCCTCACTCTTTATACCATTAAATGTGCTATCACTTGCCCCTACCCTCTCTACATTACACAATGTGTCTCTCCTCCCAACTCGCAATTTTCTTTGTCTCACACTCTGCCAGCTTATCATCCATGACATATAATCTGGATTTTTGTTTTCACTCACAATAAGCGGTTGGAGTGTTTACCACTTTGTCTAGTCAGTTATGTTATGTTGTCAAATGTGAGAATAAATATACACCTCTTCATCTCACCACCCCTAGTTGCAACGTAACTCATTCACTAAATTTTAGACACAGCGCAGTTGCTGTAGTAATGCAGTTGGCATACTTGTAGGCTTCTTTTTGCATTGCAAAATACATTTGGCCAATAATATACACACTTTTACGCCCACAATCCCCTTGTGGCCAGAGCCGTGTAGATATCGTTGATAATTCTCGTCGGTCCTAGGGTAGACTTTAGTTATTATTATTTATGTTTCAGTATTACACGAACTCTACCTATGGTACTGGGCACAAACTCAGGATTTGCGTTCTAACAGTTCCTTTCCTTGACGTTAGAGTAGTAGATACATAGTATAGTATTGTAAACAACACAATAGAATAGTAACTTGACGAGGAAGCTTCAGTGTAAATGTTGTTGATAATTTAATTCAGGTGATATGTTCAAATACATATATACAATACGAAGATTATGTACTGTTAGAATAAAAAATTGCAAACACATGCGTCCTCAAAAGAAATTATCTCGAAACTCACTGCCTTTCAGACAAACAAATCATTAAATACTATTAAAGTAGTGCGGCGGACAGACCTATTACTAGTAGGGGTGAAAATAATGGTATCATTACAAAACTTATAATAAAAATGATAGGCACTCCCCCATGCAGAAATAATAAACCATTCCTAGCCACTCCGAGAATTTGAGGTCAACACGGAATCCGAAAATTACCAAGAATCTTTCGCCTTCGTACTAATAGTCAAGGAAATGGAAAAATAAGTCCCGCTCACAAAATCTTGTGTAGGGAGAAAAAGAGAGAGAAATAAGCATTGTGTGTTCCAATGCTTGGAAACCACCAATATATGACAATACAAATATATTAATATTTTCTTTAAAAATAATAATAATAAAAAAAAGATAAAGTGCTTAGGTTTTCAAAAATGAAAGCCAGTATCTTAAGTTTGAAATGAAAAAAAAAAAAAAAAGCTTTGGGAAAAAAGTCAAGGCGTGTTATTACTGATTGTTATTAGCCTATATTAAACAATTATTTTTGGTGGGTGAAAGACAACTAGGAAGCGGGGTGATGACACAAGAGAAGATCAAAGCAGTATGACCTTGCAGAGGCGGGAAGAGCAATCAGGCTTTTGTGATACATTTAATCTAGGTGACTTACGTTGACGGTCGGTCGATGTTTGTTTAAGCCACGTTATATTTTTCTGAATTTGCCGCGCAATTCTACGTCCATGAAAGCCGATGTGTCAAAGGGTGTTGGGGGAGGGATGGTTATACCATAATACTTATTTTGTTTTTAATTACTATCAATACAAATGTAATTATTGCTGGCGTATGCTTTCTAGTGACAAGATTAAAATATTTATGTTTCTGTTACTTTTAAATAGGTTCGTTTGGTTCGGTTCAAAGTTCGGCACTTTAAGGTTCGGTTTCGGTTCCGTCACCGGCAGAGTTCGGGTTCGGTTCGTTGGAAACCACAGTTCGAGTTCGGTGTGTTCGGTTCAAGTTCGTTTCGATTCCCATCTCTACTCATTGGTACTGGTGACTTCTTTTTCTTGGAATCAATTTTTATCTGTGAATCTGTTGGCCTTCCTCTTTTGGATGTAGATGATGTTCCAATTTTGCATAATGGCAGAGCTAAATCAAGTCATTTTCATTGCTGATTGATCTGGGTGACACTTTTTAAAGATGATCCAGGAATGTATTATAGCAATATCTATAATGTGGTATAGAAGTCTCATAGACCACTGTCATGTATTAATAACGCCCAGCTCTCTCTCAACGCAAGTTTGGTGGGAGGTACTAAAGCCTAGACTGTTTTAAGAATCCACTCTTGTGCCGACCTCAAATTCTCGGAATGGCTTGCAATAGTTTATTATTTCTCGTACTGGGGAGTTTATGTGAAAAACTATCATTTTTATTGTGAGTTTTGTAATGATACCATTATTTTCACCCCTCCTAGTAATAGGTCTGTTTCCCGCTCTTCTCCTCGAGTATTTAATGATTCGTGTTGTCTTCAAGGCAGTTAGTTTTGTAGATACTTTTCTTTGAGCTTGTTATGAACGCTTGTGTTGGCACTATTTTATTATTGCTGTAAATACTACATTTATTCTACATACTTTATCACCTGAATTAAATTATCAACAACATTTACACTGAAGCTTCCACAAGTTACTATTCTATTTTTGTTTCATTATTTACAATACGATAATATATTTATTTACAACTACAACATCTAGGAAAGGAACTGTTAGAACGCAAATCCTGAGTTTGTGCCCCGGACAATAAGGAGAGTTCGTGTAATACTGAAATATAAATAATAAAAACCAAAGTCTACCATAGGACGAACGAGAATTATCAACAACATTTACACGGCTCTGACCACAAGGGGATTGTGGTCGTAACACCACTTTCTCGATCTCATTCTGATGTCATTTTTTCCAATTATACTGTCTAAAATATCAACTCCTCTCATATGTTCATTATAATGCTTAATTACCTGCTAGACAATCTATGGTAATCCTCTGTTTGGACTTTCTGTCAAAACGTTGAATATCACCTAGAGCAGGGGTCGGCAACATTTTGCTAACAGTGTGCCAAACTAGGATTTCTAAATCATTCAGGGTGCCAACGGCCTAAAAGTCAACCTGCTATATTATACTTGTTTTATTATTTTTTATAAGACAATTAATTTAACTCCGTAGCAAGTCCAAGGCCAAAAGCAAAGGAATTTTTTTCGAAAAAAAAACAACGTTTAAGCGTTTAAATATTTAAAAAAAATATACGTGTTAATGAGTAGGCCTATCATCCTTCCTTTTTATTTGTATTTATAGCAAATACAATATTTTATTACTATTCTATACTTTCACTTTTATGGTAATTATTTTGTAAACATTGTCTTTTGGCTGTCAAGATAAGGATCTAGCATTGGCTAATATTGATTATATTTTGTTCTCAGTTATAACTGAGATTTTTTTTAATTGATCAACGAGTATAACGGACACTATGAACTACAATTAAAAGGAATTGATGCGAAGTAATCGTACAAGCTGGGTAGTTAATGTAATGTTTAAGAAATGTGCATATAATTTTTAATCAAATAATATTTATATAGTTTTCAAACACTTTTCACAGTTTGGTCATTATAAAGTAACAGTTATAAGTTGTAAGCCATTTAGTCTTTTATAAAAGAAAAATAAGAAACATAATATTAGAAATATTAGCGCAAATAAAATGGGTTAATTATCTCCCTTCAATTAAAAGTTAATAAATTTGAATCAATAGTGATGCCAAACTCTTTATGTTTTGTAATATAACAAATATTACTGACTATTACTGACAACTTATTATTTGTTTATATAATTTCAGCATTATGGTATTCATTACAAGATTTAATTAGAGAGATACAATTAATTTACGTTAAAAAGTTGTACATAAATTTTAATATTTCCTGTATTAATTGTTATTTTTTTAAAAATTAGCCTAATGGTTATAACAATTGCATAATATAATGCTATTTAAAAGTCTCTTATATTTATGAAATTAATAAAAACACATTTTTTTAGAATAACTTATATTTATGTTTAATTAGAGCGGATGAGCAAAAATAATACTCTTTTAAATGTAATTAGTTTGTGTCAATTAATGAGCGCCTTGTCTTACTCTTCGGTAATTTATAATGGCAGATACATATTTATCCATTTCTGAGTAGTGAAGTGTAAGTGCTTTCATGTGCAATAAGTACTGTTCACAAATGTAAGTTGAACCAAAAGCTGAAAGTAGAGCGAACGAATGCCTGATAGTTGATAATAGCAGAGCAGATGACTTTCCTAAGCATCTTCCTTCTAGATTTTTCCGCAAATTGGCTTTTCGATGTCCATTGTTTTGGTTGTTGAAATTCAAATGGCTAGGATTTAAAATCGTCAATATCCATCAACTTAAAATGCATCTCATAAGGTTGTAGCTAGATTAAACCAGTTAGATTTGATGTGGTATGAAAAAAGGATTCCATGAATGTGAAAGTCTTGCCTTTGTTTAGAAAACTCCGCTTTGTGTGCTTCGATGTACTTCTGAAAAAGTCCAACTATCTATCTTTATAAATGCCTTAATAAAGGAATACATATAGTTGAATGTTTTAGAATTGATTTCACTCAGTTCAAGTTCTCTTTGACCCCGTCTTTGTAAATATGTTCAACTCACTGAAATGTGTCGCTATGTCATTCAGAAACATTGGCATTAACAGTGAGTTTTTCTCATCAGAATAGGAAAATCAATTTCAAAAGAAGAACCCACCTCTTAGAGGTCTCTCGCGAGCCATTGTTCCCGTTTGCCACGCGTGTCTTAGGTTGCCGACCCCTGACATAGAGGATCCACACCGACAAATGACGATAGAAGATTGACTGTTTTATTGTCTCTCCACAATACATTGCTGAATGTCAATATCATCTGAATCTTCAACAAACTCCCCAAAACTTCCTCTCTCCATCTTATAACATTCAGACTCGGGTGGAATTTTGCAACCAGGAATTCTGTTTCTTTTAAAGAGTTCCTAACGAATGTATTCCCCTTTTAATAATAAATAATAATAATGATGACATTTGTATAGCGATGCCAACAAACATAATGTAAGCTCATTAAATATGTCATAAATTTTACCGATGTTTAATAATTGTCAATGTAAATTTTGTAAAAACTGTTTTCTGTGACTTCACGTGTCAAACTTACGACAACATTACTAGATTGTCCCTGATGGAGGAGACGTTTAAGTGGGTAATTTTCGGTTCCAGTATAAATTCCAAAGCTGTAACAGAACCCTGAGACACCAGATAAAACTAAAAGTGTGTTGCCCCATTTGTGTGGTTTTAAAGGAAGGTATTGTTTCAAAAGATGTATAGCTTTTGTCGCACAAATCTGTTCACCCACAGACAACAGTTCCTCCATATTAACAGACAGAAATTTGCTTGATAAACTATCAATATCAGGCCTAAGTTTATGTAACGTATCATTTTAAATTGTTGCATTATTGTTAAAATGCAAATTAGTCCCACTTTTTCGAAGCTTTTTTGTGAAATTGTACTTTTGACAAATTTAAGCCCTATCTTATTACCCCAAAGCGTTCTTATGTCGGATACGTTTACAACTGAAGAAAAAATACATATTCCTAAATATTTCATGAAGTCATATTTAGTCACACTAAAAGGTTTCTCTGTTGTATTTGATATGCTATAAGTTAAACTTTCTTCGGCTATCTTGTCTAACCATAGACTATAATATACATGGACCGCTTGCTTTAGTATTTCTGCTATATGATGACTCCATAGACTATACTATACATGGACCGCTTGCTTTAGTATTTCTGCTATATGATGACCCGAAACACTGATTATCGGAATTTCCGACTCGTTCTTTCCTTTCCACTTCCATTTTATTGAATCGATTTCATTTTCTCAACGAAAAATTAAAATTAAAATCGAAAGTTGTATAAAGCGGAAACAACGAAGAGCGTAGAAGTAATATAATATAACATTCGCTGAAGTGGGAAAGTCGGAAACTCGGAAATTCCGAGTAGGAAGTTTTCCCATTTACGAACTTGGTGCATTTTTGCATAATATTTTGTCACTTATCTATATAATATGTATAATGTGAATTAATTACATCTTCCTTGACGACGTTGAAAATTAACATAAAAAATAGAAGAGTTACCGTTACTTTGGGGATGTCCATTAATTACGTTTTACAATTTTTAGTACATTTTTACCTATGGTTCCTACCATCCTTCCCCCCCCCCCCCAACTCGCCCCTCCCACATTTTTTTTCAAATCCGAGGATTTTAACAATAGTTCTGTTCTCTCTGTTTACTATTGTTCTTTTCATAGAAATATTTAATCTTTTCCAATTTTACGTTTCACTAAATGACGATGGCCCGGTGTGAACTATGTTCCCAAAGCAGGAGCGGTGGCAGTACCACTGGATTGCGTACGCATCTACGTACTAAGCATCCTGGATTAACATCGTCATCCTCTTCAAATGCTTTTTAATTTCGTGGTCAACGATAATCGCAAATTTGATTATCACTATTGAAAGCTATTATCGGTTTTAATCAATTAGTCCAGATTCTTTTTAGTTCTAAAGAATTTTATGGTAAAGTGTACCATATTGTATTCAAAGAAATCAATCTCTTGAATGCCCTGCAAACACTAATTAAATGTGAACTATTTTTCAAATATATCTACAAATCTTCGCACATTTGGCTTTTCCAGCCTTGGACTTGTGACATTTTGTAGAACCGAAAACAGGTTTTGAAGAAAAACCAGTTTTAACATACCTAATTTCAACCATATATTCACTATTCCTTCTTACATTATTGTCCAGACACACACATTAAATACACACGGTAGTTGCCTTCCCTCTCCCCCTACCTTGCACTATTTGCCACCCACTCCTTGCAATAATGGCGACGCCACTGATACTAATACATTTTTATCTCATAAAATTTTTCCAGAAAATTAGAAATGAAAACGTAAAAATTACTAAATATGTAGCCTAATCGACCTAATTTTAATGTTTCACTTATTATAACGTAGTGAGCAAAAATATATTAGTTTATATATCAGAATTAGGGATGTTAAAAGGAAATAAGGTAGGCTAAGTATTTCGTACTTCATGGGGTGGGCCAAGAATTATTTTTCTGAAGGAAATATTTTAAAAAATAACCATGTTGGAGTCACAAAATTAACTTCATTCAATGCTTTGCAAACATTGGTTATAGTCTCGGCGAGGGCCTATTATTGTTTTTTATTCTATTGTCAATCCCAGCCATCACTTATATGGCTTTTAAAATATACCGAACGCCAGACTCTGGAGACTAGCCTAATTTAGATGTACTGAGCGGCAAAAAAACTGGTTTTCTGAACGTTCTCTACAGACAGTTTGTATGGTGTGTTTGTGTTCCTTTGTTATTCCAGCCACCATGTCTCGCTAGATTAAGGTTGCCAGACGTCCGGCAAAAGGAGGACATGTCCTCCTATTTAGACTCTTGTCCTCCGTCCGGTAGGCAAAGCACAATACCTTTAAAATCCCAAGCTTTTGTAATATTTTATGTTTTGTAGGCATAAGGACAAATAAATTTTAAAAGTAATATTAACATGTTAAGAATATAATTAATAAACAGGTGATCATTTGTACAAGAAAAGAATTATCCGTTTTTTTTAGAAGACTCGTGCATGAGCTTTAAAGATGCCCAACCAAATGCAAGCTGCCTTGCAGCCTACATTGAATTTAAGCGTATATGTTATTTTTAACAAAACTGTTTCTTGCTCAGTTTACCAATACACATTTAAACTTAGTGGCAGCTCTTGTAATAAAATTTTACTGTTTACGGGCTAAATGCGAAACTATGCAATTGAAACCCAATGTCCTCCTTTTTGTCTCACGGTGTCCTTCTTTTGACACCCATGTGTCTGGCAAGCCTACGCTAGACAGCGAAGGTGAGGTTTTCGACAATTGGTCTTTCACTTTGCCTTGCTAATAATTGAATTAATTTCCACCCATATATAGATCTACAAACTAGCAAGATGGACACAAAAAGGACATATCAAATGTAGTTTCCATAATTGATATATTTGTATTCACGTAAAAATATGTTGTTAATGTTATCTATGTAAGATTAACAGGACAAATATAGAATTTAGTACTGAATTTGTATCATTATTTACTTCATAAAAAGTAACATTGTTGACGTCAACTTTTCTTGACCTCCCCCCCTCCCCCATGTCAACAATTGTCAAACTTTTTCAGACCCCCCCTCCCCCCTATTTTGTTGACGTAATTAATGGACGTCCCCTTAGTGTGCCATAATTTTGATAAACTTTGTATATTTAAGTAGGTTAGTAGGCTATATATGACAATTAGGCCTACTCACTCGTAAATTTTTTTTTTGGGAACCCTAAGTTATTTCTTGTGTAGCTTATAAGTAAATACTGCACTGTCCATACACAGATCTACAAACTAACAAGATGAACACAAAAAGGACATGTCAAATCCATAATTGATATATTTGTATTAACGTAAAACCATGTTTTTACATGTTTGCTATGTCCTATGTAGGCTACGTCGTGGCACAGGACACATGTAGAATTGTGTAATAAATTTGTATCATTTTTTAGGTAATAAAAATTAACATTGTTGATGTCAAATTTTCTTGACCTCCCCTCTCCCCTATGTCGACAATTGTCAAACTTTTTCAGACCCCTCCCCCTAATTTGGTTGACGTAATTAATGGACGTCCACTTAGTTACGGCTTTTCAACTCATATATCATATAGATAAGTGTTTTAAACGTTATAAGCCGAAGAACTTATATTTCACAATAATATATAGATCAGTGCTTATAATGCAAACATATTTTTTACTATATTTTGAAACATAATTTTATTTAAAATGATATTTTTTAATTTAAAAGAGCAATGTACATAATATTTTTCTTTATTTATAATTTTAACAAATCTTAAAAAAAAAAAAATAATTTCAAGGTTGCTAATGACGCATCGATAAAACCAACAGTTTTAAAATGCACAGTGTCAGAATACGGATCACTATTTTTACTTATTCCTACTCGGAATTTCCGAGTTTCCGACTTTCCCACTTCAGCGAATGTACCATAAGACAGCCTTATTGGTTGCGCACGAAAAAAAAAAAATTGATGTAAGCTCCGAAACTAGAGCAAGCATTCCATCTTATTCTAGTCTATGGTCACACTAAAAGGTTTCTCTGGTGTTTTTGATATGCTATAAGTTAAACTCTCTTCCACTATCTTGTCTAACCACTCACCATCCAAAAAATACTTAAAATATTGATATGGTGTCTGAAGAATGGTTAGAGCATCAGGTAGTCTTGTTGCACCAATAAATGTGGATGGAACTTATTCTAATCTATTTGTGTCTACATAATTTACATTTTTCGTCGCCTCTTAATACTTAACTTTTTCAGTACTTGGGCTGTGTTGTTGGCGCTTCATTAAGTACAACCGTTTGTTCTAAGGTAGAAGGTTTATTTTTAATTTGGTCGTCAGGTAATCCTTTCTAACAATCTATTCACGGTTTCTTCTGAAAGTAAAGTATTTTCTTCTTCATCTCTTTCACTTAATTCTAACTCCCTTTACTTCGTGATGGTATATCTTGTATTAAATGAAATAATTAATCTGGATCTAGTCCCAAACTTTCTAATATAAGCTCCTTGAAATAAGATCCATCTTTGAATACAAACGGAATGTGGTTTAAAAAAAATATTAAAGAACAAGTACATTTAAAACAAAATAAAAAGGTATAAAACAATTATCTTCATTATTACATTTTCTTAATAAATAAACGTTATTTTTTTAATTAAATTTCCTTATATTGATATCTTCGTAACTAAAAATGTGTACCTTGATAATAGCAACCGATTACGTGGGAATATCAACAATTGGGCAGTAGTTCATTTATGAATCATACAGTGCAGTGTTTACACGTTTTTTTGGCCACGACATACAAGGGCATTGCCCTGCCCAATGTCAGGTGTCCATCAGTGCTCCTGGGTTGACTCAGTAACACCTCGCCGGGCCCGGGAAAAATCCTAGCCTTTACCAGTGATTCAAACAAGCGGTGCCACATCCAAGAGAGCTGCCGCTAAGCCACCATGCCCCACAATAACTAATAATTAATTGTGTACTAACTAATTTAAAACAATTCGCAAATAAAAACAACAACAAACAACAACAACAATTCTAATATTTTCTCTTTACATTAATAAAGGTTTAAAGAATATTGAACAAATCGGGGCTAATCTAATGTACGATTGTATATGTCGTTTACTACAATTAAGTACGGACTCATGACACTAAAAGCTTTATCCCTCCACGACTTTTGTTCAGACTCTAAACTTATTATGTAATACATTAATCATAACATTTATTTTTGATAGTTTTTTCTTCTTCTCGTGTTCGGTCCATTAGCAGCTTAGCACTATTAAATTGTTCTAGTTTAACTTTAAGCATATGAATGGCTTATTGTCAACCCCGAGGGGGGCGGGGATAGGCAGAGACGCCGTAGCTACACTGGACAATGCACCTGAGTATGATATAAAATTGTAGAAAACGAATCGATATGCTTTAAATGCATTTAAAGATTAAGCCGTTATTTAAGAATGTGGTCTATTTGTGAAAATTCATTACTTTATCTTGAGTTAATGGGTTTTGAGTAATGCATTTAAGACTGCTTACTACTACTATTTAAATGTTGTTTAAATTATTATTAATCCACACCTTGCAGTCATATAAAGGTAAGTAGTTTGGTAATCTTTTATAGGCCTACTGTCGATAAAAAAAAGAGAATGTTATGATGTTAATAATGAGAAATAAACATTTGATATGTTTGTGTGTAATTTTTACAGTTATTACATTTAAAATAATGACTGATTTCTTTTATTCTCAACTGATATTCTTTTTTTTTAAATGTTGCTAGGTACATACCACCAATTTCTGAAAATGAACTTAAAGATTCCAAGTTTTAAAAAAAAAATTAGGAAAATTTGTATCTTCTTATCCGTCATGATTTTAATTTGCTGTAGATTGATTCGGCTAATAGTTAGAAAGTGATTCTTTTTACTCAACTGTTTGACTTCTGGCTTAGTTGAACACGTTTCTAAACCAACTCATCGTGATTACCATATCCTAGATAAGTGGACAGCAGCTTATTCATAATATTGTGCTTAATTAGGATTTCAAAATCATTCAGCGAGACAAACGATTTAAATATATCCTGCTCTAAAACTTAATTTCATGTAAAAAAAGACTTGAAATTTTTTTTTAAATTCTAGACAAGCTAAATTCCCCGGCGTTGCACGGGTGAAAATAAAACAGACCTGTATAAGCAGCAAATACAAACAATTATAAACTATAATAAACAGAAAGCTATAGATCTTATAATTACAAATATGTATATTATTTTTTACTGAAGACATTTAGGAAAGTAATTTAAAATAAATATTGCAATCGGGTTAAAAATAGGCAAGTTTTTTATAAAACAAAAAGCTAAATTGCCCGTGGCTTTACCATAGACTATAATATACATGGACCTCTTGCTTTAGTTTTTTATGCTATTATCTTCTGTTTTTTGCAATTCCCGATTCTAAATGAAGTATTTGTAATACAAGTTCCGTGTTATTAAATCGCGTTTTTTTCGACTTTAAATGAATACGTGTAGGCCCATTAATATAATTAATCCATTATCATTGACTATAATAAGATGGACCGCTTGCTCTATTTTTAGAGCTTATGTTCTTTTTCCGTGTGCACACAACACTGATCTATAAATGTTTCCGCTCTGTACTACTTTCTATTTTAATTTTTCATTGAGAAAACCAAAGCGATACAATAAAACGGAAGTGCAAAGTGTATTACGAATCGGGATATCAGTGTTTTGAGTCATCATATAGTTGAAATACTAAAGCAAGCGGTCCATGTATATTATAGTCTATGGTTTTACAATTATTTTCTTAAAAATTAAAATGAAGTAAATAAAAAATATTTATTTACAAAAAGGTATAGACTATGTATATCCGAAGTGAGATTGCAAAAGTATAGTATGAGACATTAAGGTCTTTAAATTAACTAATATGATTGGTTACGATTATCCCTGTGGACGAGAATCAAACACCCGTCTTCCGAGTGCGTCTAAAATGTAATTATTATATTTTACTTACTTAAAACATTTTAGGAAAACTTTTAAGTCCTAACATTCTTTACAATCTTAAAAAAAATAGGAATAAAAATGGACACTAAAAAAAGGTAGAAAAAGAGAGCTATTAGCGTAGTTGAACTCAAGTCGCCCGCATGGCAGTCGGATACGCTAACCACTCAGTTAGCAAGGAGATCGCAAAAGTAAAACATGATACAATAAGGTCACGTGTCTATAAATATACCAATGGGTATCATAATGCATATATTCTACTTTATATATATATATATAGATGTGGAGTACTCAAAGTCCTAGTATCAGATAATGGACCCCAAAGTCATATTTTACGAGTTAACAAGCTAACAAAAGACGTCAAATTAAGTCATTAGAAATTTGATTCAGAATATACCAAGGTATAATTACGAAGCGGAGGAAGCAGTGCATGCAATAATCAAAACCCTGCTGATGAAATGTAGTTGATCATTACGAAACTACCTTACTAGTTCATGAACTGGGCCCTTCTCCCCCCCGGGCCCTTCTCCCCCCCGGGCCCTTCTCCCCCCGGGCCCTTCTCCCCCCGGGCCCTTCTCCCCCCGGGCCCTTCTCCCCCCGGGCCCTTCTCCCCCCGGGCCCTTCTCCCCCGGGCCCTTCTCCCCCCGGGCCCTTCTCCCCCCGGGCCCTTTCCCCGCGTCCCATTCCACCCTTCCACCCTTCCCTCCTTCACCCCCGGACACTCCCCCCACTTTCCTCCCCGGACCCTTCCCCCATCTATTTCCCTTTACTGTCACAGTTACTGCAGCAGTAATTACCACGTCTCGGTAGAACCTCGTTGACTAAGGTTTATACTTCAGCAGTACTAAACCATGTCTCGGTAGGCCTTCGCTGACTATGGTGGTGTCACTGCACTAAGTTAACTACACTAGATCATAAGCATAAGGTTAAAAAGACAAAGTAATTCTTTTATAGTTTTTTAATTCTTAATAATATTGACTGGTTATTTCTAAAACAATTCTAATAATCTCCGGTCTATAATTCCGCCAAACATTTTCAACTAAGCCCATAAACTGGAAACAAATAATTAAAATGAAGAAAAAAAAAACATCATTTTTAGCACTTATTTTTTAATATTCTTCCTTGTCTTAAAGTAACAGGATTTGTGGAAGTAAAAATAGTAGGCCTAAAGGGCTATAATTGGGCTATTTTGTATCAGTTCTTGGTCGTGAAATTGTTAAAAAAAAGGTCATCGTACAGATTCAACAATATGAGGAAAAGTTCGTTATTAACAGAATGAAGAATTTATAGAAATTTTGAATGAAACTCGTTAACAATAATTTAGATTCAATTCTCTTTGAACAATTATAGTGAAATGCACATTGACCATTGTGAGATAACAGAATCATTACAAAAGCTACTAAGAAATAGTTATGCTATAAAAAGGCAACAATGTCATCCCCTCAATAGTACAGTGGTAAGTTTCCCTGCCTTTCAAGCGGGAAACCGGGTTCGATTCCCCGCTGGGGTGAACTTTTTTTTTTTCAATATTGTTTTTCAACGTGAAATACATGTTAAGTAAGCTTACTATTCTTACGAAAGTCATGTACGTTTAGATTGTTATCCATTTGGGCTACACAGTGTGGCACTTAACAATAAAAACCAGCAAAAAATACTACGGTTCTCTTGGTAAACTTTTCTTGGCATTTACAAAAGTAAATAAACTTATATCGTGACCAATTACCTATAAAATAAAGGTATATACAAAGATGCCTTCAGGGACGTGAAGGAGCTAAGATCAAAGTGTAGTATCTGTACTTTGACCGGATGCGATACCGTTACCTCACGGTATCTTATTATAACATACTACATCCGAACCAAGCTTACCACATCTTACCAGGACGCAGTAACCAGAAACCAGTGACCACTACAGGCCGAACGCTTGTAGAGACAGGCAACACTTACCTTCCAGTGACGACACCATCAGTACGAGCGAAACAGTCCGGATAGCGTCACCATCCTTGGCCGTCTCGGGCCGTCCTCAAGTTTCCGAAAGATGTGTGGCATCCCACAAAGACCACGGTTACCCCAGGAGTTCAGGGGGCACCTGCACCCACCATCCGGAGTCCAGCAGCCGACATCCAGTAGAGAGCGGTAACATTCCCAGCTGACCAGCAGCTACCAGTGGAGCTCCCACCAAAAGCCACCCAGGCTGCACAAACTTTACACTGAAAAGTCTAGCCTACTCGAAAACACCAGAAAGTCCGCATTTTCTCCGACATTTGACGAGTCTCAAATAGGCAATTTTGGTAAAAATGCATTTCCTATATATTCCCGTAAACGATCGCATAATTATCTTTTCGGCATGTCTCAAGTGGATTGTTGAACTTCTGGTTTCATTTTGCTTTGTTCGCAATGGCAACCATTACGATTGAAAGCAGAGATTTACGCCTTGTTGCTGACTTAATTAACATTCACGGATGTTGAAAAATTCATTGCACTTTCAACAGCAAGTTCAGGCCGACTACAAATAAACAAAGGCTATAAGTATTATTGTGAGCATTATGTCTTCAATATTAAAAGTGAGTAGGCCAGAATTTATAGAAGAAGGCAGCCATTAAAAAAAATTCAATTTAGCGAATAGGAACGGCACTGATGTGTCATCCACAATTTATGCATGCATATGATTTAAGACTCGTCAATTTACTAGCACTCCATATCTATCTATATCTATCTATCTCTCTCTCTCACTCTCTCTCTCTCTCTCTCTCTATATATATATATATATATATATATATATATATATATATATATATATATATATATATATATATATATATTATATATATATAGCTCAGTGTTTTATTTCCCAAACGCTGTTTTAGTTAAAGTCAGTATTAATATTACATTTATTAGCCATCTGTTAAATCGTGTATTGAAATAATTATTGAAATACATTTTTCAAATCGTTTTCAAATATCGCTGCGTTGCATACATCTTTTACCTGTTTTTGCCGTTTGCGGTTACATGTGTCAATGATAGAAAAAAAAATGATTTTAATATCAATAGTAAAGTCAACAATTACTGCTTCGTTCTTGGCCACTTTGATTTTACCCACACTTTTTTTTTTATTTAGAATCCCAGATGCTAAGGATTCTATCGTATTATTTCGATATTGCAAAGGAACGCTAATGCAGTGGCGTAGCTAGGGGAGGGGGAGGGGGTCCAAATTCGAAAATCCCCCCGGGCCCCTACTTGAGGGGAGCCCCCAAAGGAGTGTCCGATTTGTTTTTTTCTTATGTCATAATGTCGAATGTCAAAATGCAGGGGCCCCTAAAGAGGCCAAGCCCCCCGGGCCCCCAAATCCCTTGCAACGGCTCTTCGCTAATGCCTGGTTTTCAAAAACAAAAACTGCATTTATAATACGTTTTAAGATAATCCGATTATTTTTTATTTCTTTCCTTTTTGTTGTTTAAAGCTCGACATTTTGTTAAAAACATTTCTTTATGTGACTTACACTCAAATCCTTCAAATTTGTGGGTACGTTTAGTTAGAATAATTATGGCAATAATTTATTTTGGATCAGACAGGTTAGAACAAATAAAAAAGAAATGATATTATTAGATTTTAGCTTGGGCAGACTAGGCATGGCATTTTTTATTATGTTTTAATATCAATTAGGGTCAGAGGACGTCCAGCGAAGCAGATGATTTTGGCGCCGCCGTTTTTACGCCGCCGTTTTGGCTCTAAAAAAACGTTTCTTTGACATGATGTCAGGTTTAATAAAACATCCATGGTTATGTTATTTAAATGATGTCAGGTTTAGTAAAACAACAATGGTTATGTTATTTACATGATGTCAGGTTTAGTAAAACATCCATGGTTATGTTATTTACGTGATGTCAGGTTTAGTAAAATATCGATTGTTGTATTATTTACATAATGTCAGGTTTAGTAAAACATCGATTGTTGTGTTTTTTACATGATGTCAGATTTAGTAAAACATCGATTGCTGTGTTATTTACATGATGTCAGGTTTAGTAAAACATCCATGGTTATGTTATTTACGTGATGTCAGGTTTAGTAAAATATCGATTGTTGTATTATTTACATAATGTCAGGTTTAGTAAAACATCGATTGTTGTGTTTTTTACATGATGTCAGATTTAGTAAAACATTGATTGCTGTGTTATTTACATGATGTCATGATGTACTATGTGGCTTTAAGTCTACCTCTGTACTATGTGGCTTTTATCGTACCTATATACTATGTGGCCTTTATTGTACCTTTTTACTATTTGGCTTTTATTGTACCTATGTACTATGTGGCTTTTATTGTACATCTGTACTAGGTGGCTTATTTAGTACCTATGTACTATGTGACTTTTATTGTACCTCTTTACTATGTGGCAAATAAAATATTGTTCATTGTCCATTGACACCCTTGATATATATTGCTCTTCCATTGGGCCACGGTCGAATGATGCTGATTAACGTCGCGGTTAGTCGTGATATCCTTTCTGCTCTCCGCAAGGTTCCGTGAACACAGAAAAACACCGACAGCAGGTGTCCGCCCTCCCCCCCCCCTTTCTCCCCTTTGTCTTTCCCCTTTTTCCTCCCTCACCCTCTCTGCCCCCCCCCCCCTCCCCAAAACACTGCACGTCAGTGACTCATCCACATCTTAATTTGCATTTCGCCAATTTTTAGGTCAGGTGACGGAATTAGCATAGGAGTAAATCAAACTGCTTATACTCATGCAGACCATCCTCCCCAGAGTATCATTTGTTTTCGGGTCTTGAGTCTTAGTGGCGTGTAATAGTTTGAATTATTTCTCTCAGAATATTGAGGCGTCATAGACTTGTATCATTTTTATATACGAATCTGCATTAGTGATGACTTAATTTACTTTAACCTAGCTTAGAACATTGCTTGTTGTGGATTATCTCCATCACATTTACTAATAATACAGTCATTGTTCGAGACTGGCTCTCTGACCTAAATAAACAATATTCGCCCTAGCAAATTGACTTGATTCGTTCGTGTGGTGATGTGAATGTTCATTTTTGGATTATCACTATACAAATTGAAACCAGCAATCTGTTGCAGTCTGGCATGTAAAAGGGAGACTAAATATAAATATTCTAAGGTCTCGCTATAACAGGGGAATCTACCCTATAAATAGACAGCAGCCATTTTTAGCCTCTTCCCCTCTCCTCTGCTCGTGTCACCAAAACTTGACAAATGCCTAGATAACTAAAACAAGTAGCATAATTATCTGCCAAATAAAAATTTTACAAATCATAAGCATAATCAATTTAAAGCAATGAAGACAATAGATATTTTAACAATCATAAACAATGTAGGTAAATTTGCTTATTTAGCACACAATCTTGATAAGAAATCATAATACACAAGGCATTAAAATTTAATTTAGAAGAAATACAACAAAAGAAAAAAAAACTTTTGTTAACCCTTATGCGAGACCTAATGCATATAATAAGTACACTTTCTTCCCCGAGTAGCATCCGGGCATTGAATGAGTTGCCTATACAAACCAGAAAAAATCATTAACGAGTGCAGTATCTGGGATAGCTAACATCAACTTGATAATACTTTGTAGTCAACACGTGTACAGTGACATTATTACATTACAAGGGCTTATTATGTCCACCTGAAATCCAATTATACTGTCAAACCAATCAATCACACGCCAGGAAACATTCGATTCCTGTCTATCACTAGTAGTAAAATAACTCCAAACTTACACGATAGGTAAAGAATTAAGTAATACTATAAGCCGAAGTAAAGCCTATTCCATTTAAATTCATGTCTAACGTTTTATTATCTATTTATTTAATCTTTAATTATATGCCAAGGCTCAGATTAATGAAATAATGTATTTAAGACTACTACACAAAGCTGTTGGCGCTCCTTTAAACACAGTAATCATAGACTTAGGAAGGTAAGAAATTCAATATTTGTAATAGCAATAAAGAAAATTCTTCTTCTTCTTCTTCCTTATGTGCCAGGTCTGGAACAGACATCGGCGGTCATGACTCTTCATTCTTTCCTGTTGTTAGCTTTTTGCAGAAAGTTATTATTACTTATGTTGTTGTTCGTGGCCCATTCGTTCAGGCTTTCTACATATTATGTTAGCCTTTGTCTTCCTCTGTCTCTCTTACCAGATATTTTCCCACACAAAACCAGTCTTTCTATACCATTTTTCCTATAGATGTGTCCTAGAAATTTCATCTGTCTATTCCTAATGGTGTTAATGAGTTCTCTTGAGGTACATGCTGTTTTCAACACCTCTGCATTAGATTTCTTTTCAGTCCATGATATTCTCATCATCCTTCTTAGAAACCACATTTCTACTGCCTCCAATCTTTTCCTTGTTTCATTATCAATAGTCCAACATTCACATCCATATAGAAGAACAGACCAAACATACCCCTTCAGTATGCGCATTTTGGTACATATTCTGATATTCCTGTTTTTCATGATACTGCTTAAGCTCATGAAGCTGTTTTTAGCTATTGCGATTCTTATCTTTATTTCTTTGTTGCATTTGCCTTCCTGTGTTATTGTATAGCCTAGATACTGGAAAGAATTGATTTGCTTGATGTTTTCACCTTCACTGGATAAAGAGCATCTTGGAGGTTGTCTTTTCTTAGAGATTACCATTACTTCGGTCTTACTGAGATTGAGTGTTAATCCTTTAAGTCGGCTCTCTTCTACCACCTTATTTAGAATAGTTTGCAGGGCACTTTCTGATTCTGCTATTAGTACTGTGTCATCTGCATATCTCAGATTATTTATATTCTTTCCTCCAACTTTAATACCAATAATAAAGAAATTCTCTAATAAAGAAAATAAAGAATGTTAAATAGGAGAATATGTTTTCCATGAGATATTGGTATGCTACATTTTTTGTTGTAATTTAAAATGATAATTGATCATTGATGTTACATTGATATTGACAAGTCTTAACGAGGCGTGAACTTTTGAACTGGGGTGATCGTGAACTTCCTGTTTTATTTTTAATCTAATAAACAAAAAAAACATGCTTTTGCTGGTGTTTGACAATTGATTTCAACCTCGACGGCCAGTTCTAGTCTTTTAGAATTATACAAAGGTTACAATATTAGTAATGAGGAATCCGCTTTTAACATCAAAAGTGAGTAGGCGATAATTAATACTCGAGTGTTAGTCGCGTGAGATAAAATGTTTATTTGTTTACAAAATAAATTTGTCAAGAGTTGCGTTTTCTTGGTTATTAAAAAACAAAATGCGTATGTTCATAAAAACGAATAACAAAAATTCCTTTGCATTAAGCAATACGTTTGATATTATAAAAAGGTGATTTTTCACTTCTTACTTTCACAATACATTGTTTTGTTTTGTAAACATCTTTTGGAAATGAAATAAATCTTAATCCCCAACAAATTTGAGCACAACCAGTAACCCAGCACACAGACATTGTGTCGAATAAAATGATCGAATAAGAACGGAAATGTTTTTGCACGTGACCTTTTATGCATGCATACACGTTAAGACTTGTCCATTACATATTCATTACTGATTTCTGTTTTGTCTAATAAGTCAATGTATTATCTCAGTAAGTCCTCTCAAGTGATAAAAGATACGAAATTTGGCGCGTTCGTTCATTATCGCAGTTTCAGATCGGTTTGGTTATAATTTGAATAGAATATGTTTATATCTTATTTATGGAAACACGCCTAATATCAACTTGCATATAACAGATCTTGTGTGAAAAAACAAACAACAAATGGATAAATTTTCTTTTGAAAAAAAATTATATTAGCTTTGATTATATAATAACAAGAGTAAATTCTTTTTCGATTGTAGTCTAATCAGTTTCATAAAATCTTATTGTAATTGTTGTCTCCGACAGTTAGGTTTGAATAATAATAATACTAATAAGAATAAGAATAAAAGCATCTGATTAAGAAATAAAACTAATGTCAATTCTTTACTTAATACTTCTCTATAGGAAATGCTTTAAAAATGGCAATCTCAGTTTATATTAGCTTTGTGTGATATGAAAGGTTTTTAACAAGACGGTATGGAATACCTTCTAAGTTCATCAACGTTACAAAATGCTCCGGACATTTACAAACAGATGCATGGGCTCATATTACATGCTTAGAAAATATTTTTAGTGACAAGCATTTGGCAATGGGATTAAAAATCACAATAAGGCTTGGATCCGGCACACCTTGAGACGCCGATAATGTAGCCAGCAAAGCACTAGATTGGAACCCCTTGGGGAGGAACCAGTTATCAATATATAAAGTTGTAACAATTTTAAGGGCTTGAGCATTCTTAGTAAAGAGCAATATAGAAGTAATTTTGTGGTTAAAACTTACTTCCTTTCTGACTATCCAACATTTCTAGATTTGAACTCCACTTTCTATTGTCAATTTGTTGATGGTTTCAGTTGACTTCTATAATATAACTATAACATATAGAAAATTGCTAATTTATCTTATATTGGTTTGCCTTTGTCTTTTCTATCATTACATTTTAGCTGAAAGCTGCCTCTAGTGTGATCCTGTTCATACTTCAATACAAAAATGGTTGTATTTCGATTCCGTCTGATAACATTTGTTGCACTTTTATTGACTATCACGCTGCAAGGTTAATAATTTCAAACAATTGTTAATTAAATAGTGACCTAAGGATTTTTTTCTTCCATTTGTTTTTAAGCTTTTTTTTTTTAGTGTTTTTTCGTTTGTAATACTTTATAGGAATTCTGTACTCTGAACTAAAATTTAATTTGAACTTTAAAAGTTAAATTTATTTTTTTGTTCACAGTATTTTCAACGAGTCTGAATTAAAGTAGTTTAAAAACAAGACTGCAATTGTTTTTCTTCTTTTATCTTTGTGGTTTTATTTCAAACCCCTCAGTTCGAAAAAGTTTTCGATTCTGCTACCTGGACCTGTGAGTGGTCCCTGGGATCGGGCTACATTTGAGTCAGGGCTGAGGTGGAGATGACATGTGGGCGATTCTCGGCCACCCACAGAGCACTCCAGATAGTTATGACTCACAATTGTGCATTTTGGTTTTTTAGCTTCTGATAATGCTTTGCGGAATCGTCACATTTTTAATTCTGGCTGCTTTACGACTTTCCCCACTCCCGTCCCCATGCCACCAACGCCAGAGCCTGTATAATATATAGGCCAGAATTAATGTGAAAAGCCTGCTAGCTTAAAGACTATATTATGTAGCATGCTATAAATCAACTTTGGGGAAGTATGGCTGGATCAATGGGCAGATTGAACAACTTAAAGAAAAACAAGTATAAACCAGGGGTCGGGAACCTTTTTGTCGGAGAGAGCCACGGACACCACATATTTTGAAATGTTATTCTGTGAGAGCCATACATTATGTTTAAAACTAAAAATTCAAGTAAATGTGTGCATTTTGTGTAATTTTAACTCTAAAAGTACAATAATTATGTCTTTGAATTCTTCTTATGCTGAGCTGCAGTAGACTTTAGCTCATTTGTAGAATGAAATATTGATATGCAATTAATATGCAGATCAAAAAGTCTAAAAAGAAACATCTTTTAATTAATCGAACATTTGTCTGCGAGCCAGATGCAGCCGTCAAATGAGCCACATCTGGCTCGCGAGCCATGGGTTCCCGACCCCTGGTATATACGAATGATCAATCCCAACTAACAAGTTCGTCCCCCACAAATAACACTTCACTATATACCAGTTAAGAACAGGACATATAGTACTCACCCCATACCAAACTAGAATAAATCCAACACACGTACCCAGCTGCAGACAATGTCCCTACCCACAGGAAACTGTGGACCACTTCCTATTTAAATAGTCCTAAGCTTAACTACTTCAGGAACACAATACTCTCTCCTCATCCTACCATTACCAACATACTAAAGATCTACATCAATATAGAAAAACTAAAAAGGACATGTAAATATGTTTGCCTGGCTTTGACTGCAAGAGAGCAAACAGCTCTGCAGACTGGTAAACAGAAGAAGTAGAAGAATACAAATCGAATGTGATGTTTACGCTAATCCATTAAATATTTTTTTTATTATCTTTTATTTCAAAATGTATATATTTTTTTTACTTTATAAAATTCGATGCCGTAACCGATGTTTAAATAAGTATATTTGTTGTTGTTGTTTTTTTCAACAGTTTCTCAATCAGCTGAATCTTGCATAAACAGAGAACGGGTATATATGTGTGTTTGAATTGTTCGGTTTTTAAGCTAAGTAAACCTATTGCCTTTTAAATAATGGTTCCGTCAATCTTCTCAATAGTTCTTTATTGGATTAAATTAAACCTTCTATAAATCTTTCTCTATTGTTTCATGTTTTGTAAATTGTTGGAAAAGAAAGAAACACGACACAATCTGTTTTCTACGTTCATCTAGCTGACGCTTTATTGTTGTTGTTCTTCTCGTCCCACGTGGTCAGCCGAGCGGCCGAAATAACATACACAAAACCACGACGTAACCTTCTCTTGCACATCTCTTCAATTCATGGTGACTGTCTATGAATGATACAATCTTTCAAGATCGTGCAACACCCGCTTCACGATGGTTACATCATATCTAGTCAAAGTGGTCGGCTTCTTTCAATAAGGGCAAGAACAGAGATATATATGAACATTTTGTTCCACTATCAGTGAGAATCTTTTTGAAAGAATCAACCGTCAGCCAGAAAATACAATATCTGACTCCTAAATGACTCCTAAATGATAATTTTTCTTGTATGATAAATGGTATGATAGTGTGCACGAATGTCTATTGTGCTTGAGTACAAATGTTTCTTTAATATTGTTTCAAGTATGATGAAAGACGGAATTTATGTAATCAAGTCAAATTTCCATTTATTTGGATCAATAAAGTAATCTTATCTTAACTTATATATATATATATATATATATATATATATATATATATATTATATCTTTCATTATTTCTGTTTTGCTATATATACTGTATATCATGTATTATTATGTGAGTAATTAATACATTTTAAAATTTATGTCATTTCTTAATCTAATAGTCCTGCGACTTTGCTCCTGGAAGGGATAAATATGTACTTTTGAAGGATTATATTTGTGATACACAAACTGATGGTGGCGGATGGATTATCTTTCAAGTAATGTTTTAGCATATTATTTAATTATAAAAAAAAAATCAAATTCAACATTATTATGCAAATGTACACCATATTGAACACATTCAAGTTTTCTTTACTAAATCACAGACAAATGCATACAGGTTTATGACATGTGATAAAATAGAATGTCTTATAACAAATAGTTGTGGAGTAGTCCTGAATATGAAAAAAAAAGAGAAAAAACAACTTGTGTTCTAAAAAACAATTTTAAATTAGATTTAACTTTAGAATACTTATAAAGAAAAAAAAACAACAGGAAAAGTGTCGAAGCTCATAAAAAAATGAAATAAATCAATTAAAGTCAGTAAGTCTGAACATATTAAGATAAGATAAGCTAAGAATGGGCATTTCTATAGCGCTTCTATCCATGCTATTAAATTAGCATGCTCAGTGCGCTCTTGGTGTGATTTGCAGTGGCAGATGTATTAGCCAAAGAGAAAGGTCTTCAAGTTCTTTTGAAAAGTTTCACTTGTCCCAGATTCACTCAGTGTCTGAGATAAACTGTTCCATAAAGAAGGCGCCACTGACTCAAATGAGCGCACTCCCAGGTACTTCTTTTTGTATCCATCCAAACTAGGAGTTTTGGGGAGTGACTGTGTTGAAGTTCGCAGTTCCCTAGATGATTCATGCCTTGAGATAAGCTCTCGAATATAAGAAGGAGCAATGCCCTTTACGCATCCGTATGTAATGGACATAATGACGACACTGATGGCTTAAAGTTGGCAAAGAAAAACCCAATACAAACAATATAATAAATATATAAGAGATGGAAAAAAAAAGCAAGTCAAAATAAAATGTACACATGTTTAGAAAACTATATAACGAAGTACATGTATACCGAATTTACAATTATTCTAAAAAAAAATACATTTCTGTGAAAGGTTTCATTAGTGTTATATTATTTAAATAAATACATTTGTTTTATAGTTACATTTTTTCTTTAAAGTTACATTTCTTCTAAAATTTAAATTTCATTTACAAGTTACATTTCTTCTAAAATGTACATTTCTTGTACAAGTTACATGTCCTCTAAAAGTTACACTTTTTTTTAAAGTTTTATTTCTTCGATAGTTACGGTTGATATAAAAGTTACATTTCTTCTAAAAATTTTATTTCTTCTAAAAGTTACATTGCTTCTAAAAATTACATTTTCTTTTATAAGCGACGCGTACAACAAGACACAAGTTTCAAAAGAAGCTGGAACGAGTACAAAAATGGATTTGGCGACCCTAAACTATGCCAAGATTACTGGCTTGGCAATGAAAAACTGCATGCAATGACTTCTTCGGTAAAACACAATTTAATATAGATTTTAATTTGTTGTTAATCATTAGCGTTTATATGTAATTTTCATCTACCTTACATTTGGTGAATCGTTAATTATTTACTTTTAGATGGATTTCTCCAAAATTTTTATTTTCTAATGTATTCAATGTTATACATTTATTGTTATTAGTTACATTGGAATGTATAATGCTTGGTTTTTTAATTTAACATTATGTAAGTTAAATGTGTTAAATTGTATTATTTAATTTTTAACTGGATTTTTTTTTCTGCAGGGAAACTATGAATTAAGAATTGATATGACTTACAAATGTAAAGAATCCTTTGCCAAATATAGTAAATTTGCAGTTGGCAGTGAAGTGAATAAATACCAGCTTACTATTGGCAGATTTACTGGAAACGGTACAGAAGATTTGTTAAAGAATAACAATGGCATGAAGTTTAGTACATACGACAGTGACAATGATATCTATACCAGTCTTCACTGCGCTGACAAGCACAAAGCCGGTTGGTGGTACGCAACCTGTCAATTCACAAATCTAAACGGTCAGTTTCAAAATAAAGTCCCAGGTTCTGGAGTTGTCTGGTCGTCAATAACAACTGGTTTTTCAACTTTGACCTCTGTAGAAATGAAAATGAGACAAACATTTTAATAAATGATGCATTTTAAAATGTGACATTATTCGAAACTGATGTTTAAATTTAAAGAAAGTAAAACGTTAATAAAAGAAAACGTTTAATTAATTCTTTAAGCTTACGCTTTTACTTTATTATGTGTGTTTGCTTTTTTACCTCCCTTATACTATTAAATAGTTCGACTTCAGATTATAGAAGTTCGTAATTTATAGATGTTCAAAATTGTAGTAATAAAAAAAAAGAATTTGGTGTCTATACAACTCAGAGATCGGCAACCTACGGCATGCGTGCCTTACTTGGCAAGCAGAGCAATTTTCAAGTAGACAAACGGAAGACCTCAAACAAGGCAATGTAAGTCTTGAGTACCAAAGCAGTATGACAATTAAGATGTTTGGCATGCTGAATAAATTAAAAATTCTACCTTGGTTCCCCATTAATAAACACTTCGCGTTTCCTGTCATAACATATTTAAATATGCTTGGAATATGTTTAAAACGATATAACAAACTTAGATCTTTAGCAACACTTACAATTTTAAATGTGAAGTAACACTAAATATACAACAGTTGGTTACAGTATACTAATACAAGTAATATGATTCGATTTATGCTCACTAAATGCTTTAACTGCATCAATTTATATAAACATAATGTACGAAGATGCCGTTTGCACACAAGTTATCATCAAAGCCCCGAAGTCTCCAACTCTACACAAATTTTCAAATCAAACTTCAAAGAACTGTAACTCTTAACTAAACTGTTTTCTCTTCTTGTATAATTTTAATGGACCTTAATAAAAATAAGGAAGACAATTAAAGGTAAAATACCTACTTTTCCTGAAATGTCGAGTATGCTGTTCACATTTTATGCAGACCTTTTCTTCAATGTTGCTTCCACTATTTATACATATGGTAACTATACTAGTTTCACAAGTCGTATATAGTCTACTCTGTAAACTTCGACTGTGTCACTCATCCAATAGGCCTAAATCTCGCGATGATTAAACAAAGCTTAGCTTTTTATTATTACTACGTGTCCAAAGATTACAACCATACTCATGTGCAGTGTGTAAGACATATGTCATGTTATTTAATGTCTTTAAATTGAATTAATAAGCATTGGTGTCAGGGCCGGCTCTAGGGTTTTTGGCGCCCTAGGCGAAAACAAATACTGCGCCCTCCTAAAAGTGCCTTTGGTGGAGACTGCCGTGTATGGAACTTCGAAAATGTGTTTATGTCAGGGGTCGGCAACCTTTTGAGGCAGAAGAGCCAAAAGTTACAATTTACACAATTTCCCAGTTTTTAAAGAGCCACTAACTTTTTTTTTCAATATTATCGTATTTGATTAGGAGTAGGATTAGCCTACCTAAAGGGCCAACAAAATGGATTATTTATTTAAAATAAATAGCTGTAAATATGAAATAATAGGGGGCTTATTTATTCATATAAAACATACAAATGTTGCGCACAAATTATATTAAAGTATTTTAGCTAGCTCTGCTTGAATAATAAAATTAGTAATCAAAAAGTAGGCCTATAACTATAATTATTCAATAATAGATAGTTACAATAGTTACATCAATGGGAGCATTGGCCTTGAATGCCTTTTGAAAGTTTGGCTAAATCTGGTTCATAACTTGTTGTTTTCAGTTTCTAGCACGCCTCTAGATTTTTATTTGTTAGTTGACTTCTTACTTTACTTTTTATTATATTTCATGCAAGAAAACGCTTGCTCGCACGAATATGTTGACTCGAAGATCGTCAGCACTCCAAATGCCAACTACTTCACCTCACTGTAGCATTCTGGAAGACTATTCCATGAGTCAAATATGAGTGCCTCAACTCGCGGTATTTCTTTTAGAGTTTAGAACTGTTCAGTTGTGCACGCTTTTTGGACCCCCAACTCACAACTTTGCTCCGAAGAAGACTGAACACTACCGCCCGCTGGGTTGCTGACTGGGTGTTTCAAATAGTAGGCCTAGTCTAAGTAATGACTAGCGGCTGTCAGCTTCAGCTGTCTGTCTACTCTATCCTCCCAGCCTGTTCATGTCTACTATGGTGTGCCACAGGGGTCTGTCCTCAGCCCAATTCTTTTCACCCTTTACACCCAACCCCTCTCCTTTGATATCGAACGCCACAACCTGAAATATCATTCTTTCGACGGCCTCCTTTCTTCCATCTCAATGTTTCCTGGACATCAAGAACTGGATGACGGAAAACAAGTTAAAGTTGAACAGTGAGGAGACTGAAGCTCTTATCGTCGGTACAAGACGGAGGGTCGTGTCCCTCACTGCGTCCGATCTTCAGCTGGCCGACGCAACAGTACCTTTATCCCCGACTGTCAAGAGCCTTGGCGTCTATGTGAACTCCACGCTGTCCATGCAGCCCCACATCTCCTTCCTCGCCAAAATCTGCTTTTTTTCATCTGCGTCGTATTGCCGCCATCCGTCGCTATCTCACTAAGGAAGCTTGTGTTAAGCTTGTCATCTCTTTCCTCTTTTGCTTCTTGGTTTATTGCAATTCACTCTTGGCTGGCCTCTCGGCCTCCTCCCTTCAGGGCCACCAACGTGTCCAGAACTATGTTGCCCGACTGGTCCTTAAGAATAAGTTGACTCATATCACTCCTCTGCTCCGATCTCTGCACTGGCTACCGCTCGGCTTCTGATGCACTAACTCTTCAGATCCCTCGTGCAAAGCTAGTGTTAGCTGACCAACGTGCATTCTCATAAGGGGCCCGTCTACAGCTTCGCCAGAGCCCTAGCTTCAATACCTTCAGGAGTCGGCCGAAGACGCACCTATTCAAGTAGCAGTATTCACCTGTACATGTATACATTATCGTTGTACATGTATACATTATCGTCTTTTATTCGTTGTCTATACTCTGTAACTGTTGACGGCGTATAGAACTGTTCCCAACGAGATATAGGCTACAAGTATTATTATTTGGCTATTATTATTACTCTACCTTTTATCACTGTTCTCTGTTGGGTGATTTTATCCTGTTTTCAGTAAATAGGCTAGATATATTTGCAGTATACTATATTTTATTAGTTTTGAAAATAAAATAAAATAATAATAATATAATATTTGCGCATGGAACTGGAGAGCCGCATCTTGTCATCGAAAGAGCCGCATGCGGCTCGCGAGCCGCAGGTTGCCGACCCCTAGTTTATGTTAATAATTATTATAACCCAAAGAAGAATTTTTATTTTATAATCTTTAATTGATGACTGTGAAATATAAATAAAATAGTTGAATGAAAAGTAACTATAACATTGCATTATAGATTAATTATTAGAAATCTAAATTATTATTAGATAAGTTACATAGCACACAATTCACTTTTAACAGTATTTATACTCCTATAGACTAGCATCGTAATGGTAGGCCTACTTTTCTTGCTTTCTTCTTAGCAAATTTTTGTATGATGGCTTTTGATTCTAACTGTCTTGCTATCACACTTTCAATAGAAATTGTCGCCAGACCCGCAAGTCTCTCCATTCACATTGTACAACGCAGATAGGTTTTAATTAGCTTAAGTTTTGACAAACTTCGTTCAGCACTAGCTACGAAAGTGGCAACGTAAGCAAAATACGATGAATTACACAAATGTTAGGAAATCCATTTTCAAGATTCTGTTGGTAAATGTAGTTTAGGTTTGATACTGATTCATGGAGATGACGAGAAATCGCTCTTAGTTTAGAATTTAGAACATCCACATACAGCAGCAATGTCAGATTCATTCACACCTTCATCTTTTTCAATTGTTAATGCTTTTTCCAAGTTTTTGCACATCGACTTAACCTCTAATGTAGTCTTGTTTTTAGGGCCAGGAATGTTGTAAAAAAATCCAAAGACACCAGATACTTTATTTAACTAGGAAAATCTTTCTTCTACCGTATAAGCAGCTGTGTCTAAAGCAGCAATATAAAAGTGGATCTTAAAACTTTCTGAAAGGTCACCTGCAGTGCCTTTACAAGCTTATGTAGCGCTAAATGGCAAAAGTTTCAGCGCCGCCCCTTTGCATACTGTAACTGCTTGTTTAGTGATATATTTGCCAAATGTAGCCTACATTTGCCGCCCCACTGGAAGTGTCGCCCCGGGCATATGCCCCCCTCTGCCCTTCCCCCCTATGTGTGGGCACTGGTCACCTGCAATATTTACATATTCATCTGTTGATTCGTAATCAACCATGTTCTTCTTTTATTTTAATTCGGAACTTCTTTCTCTCCAATACTGGTTCTATTCCATGCAACTTCTTATGTTACTTCATTAACATCAACCAGAACTCTATTTAACTCTAAAGCACTTCTAGCTGTAAACAAAAACAAACCGCAGAGGTGTTAGTGCATCAATTCGACTGGACCATCTTGTGCCACTTAGGGGATTTAATGTACTCGTTTTCGTAATTAACAGTCTGAAAATGCACAAAAACAACAACTGCACTGCCAATGCGTACAACTCAACGCCCTCACGACTTACGATTCACGAACTGACTTGATGGTCACGGTGACGTCACTTCACTATGATATTCCGCCGCGCATCGCATCCAGGGTGTGGCCGGGGGAAGTCAGGGCTTGCCTTATTGCACTCCGCTACGCATAGCAAGATTGCCAAACTAATTCCCAAATTTAAAAAAATCCTCAATTTGCGCCCCCCAAAATTTTGCGCCCTAGGAAGCCGCCTAGTTCGCCTATATGGATGAGCCGGCCCTGATTGGTGTTGACAATAAAGCAGCGAAAGACGCCATTATTGATATGTTTAGGTGGGATCACGTGACCAAGCCGATATCGCTAAGGACTTATGCATAAAGTCCAATTATCCCGAAACTAATATTTTATGTTTAACGTGCTATTAATTTGTTTAGCCAGCATAATATCGTGTACTTCAGAGTACAAAAATGATCATTAAAACAGTAAAGACATGACTCTTTATTGAATGTGTTACGAAACGTAAATTCCCTACATTGTAATGTTAATAAACCAACTAAATCATTTAAGCGAATTGCGTTTAAACGATATAAATATTTCTCAGCTCACGGTTTTCCCCGGGTTTTTCCTAACCTAATTAAAGCATTATTGTTTTATTAACCTCGATAAAAACATGAACTGTGCACGCGAATACAGCATGTCAAGGTCGTCCGGTCTCTCCTTATTTTGTTAGAGCATTATTGCTTGTTCTTAATAAAAAGTATCTGTTCACGCAGTCAGCACGCAGGCTTGATTAAAATTCTCGTGTCACTAGGCTGTCGGGTTTTTCCAACGATTGACCCGTAATATATTTCTACGCGATTCGACACTTTTAGTCAGTTCTTGGCTTGCATTCGATCTAGTAACATCAAATATACTCCGCTCTGAGTATCATTTCTATTTGATTTGTATTATGGAAAATTTATTATTCTACTATTAACTACAATGCTATATGTTCATTGAGGATATTCATTACTAATTGGAATATGTGTATTTCTTGATTGTGTATATAATATTATTTGGATTCCTACTGGATTGATGTTGTAAATTAAACCAAATTTATCGTTGCTTTCTACACAACTTGGTTAACGTCGATATTTCAAAGTTATATACATGTGTGTATGTGTAATATTTATTCAACTATATTAATAATCTACACTACCACTCAACATCGAGGTTCTTGCTGTATAATATGAGCCACACAAATAACTATACATGAAGTAAATCAACTGGAAACTCTAAAACTACGCTATGTGAATTGCCAGGGGATACTAAGAACCACGGAATACTCTAGACAACTACAAATAAACTTCAGAATGATATAATAAGATCTTCACTAATACAAGGATACTCACACTAACAATAACAATACTATAACTATCATTTTCATAAATTGAATGGGGGCTCTAGCCGTAATAACATTATAAATTATAATTATACTTGTGTGATAAATAGAAGGTCTCATCCATAATTTATTATGGTGAATAAATTGCCTTGTAATAAAATGGGTTTTGCTCGTCAGTGATTTACTAACAAACGTTTAGAGGATTTACTTCAACTTCAAGAATCGTTATACTATTTACACAAACTATTTACAACTGCCGTAATACATACTCGTAACTTGGATGGATTGTGTTGGAAAATATGAACAATATACAATATACTAAAGATTGTGATTGAATTGAACATTGCTATTGAGAATCGGAAAACTTAACTATTCAGCCTCTAAAATTATCTGGTGTATTATCTTATCAAACAAAGTAACTCTAAGAAAGTATTATTTTTATGACCTTGTTGTGACAAATCTGAACTGTGTGGTGTAGTGAATTATTCAAAGGACAGAAAGTAAGTTGGACTCTTTATTGTATTATTAACAAGATTTATAGTAACTTTTAATAATATCTAAAATGGAAGCCACAAATAATCTTACATTGGATCCAGAGATATTTGATCTAACCTCAGAACAGCTTAATAAAATGTCGATGATACAACTAAAAGAATTGGCTAAATCATTGGGCATTTCTATCACAGAAACTAGGCCATCAAAAACTAAATTACTTCAAGAGGTAACTGAGTGTTTAAGAAAACAAGGTACACTAATTATTGAAGAAACTACTGCTAATGATAACATTAATGATGAATCAGATGATGAATTACCTTTTCCTATAAAACAAAGAGTAAAGCATACAACTGGTGACTTAAGTGAAGAATTGAAATTTAAACTTGAGTTAAGAAAGATGGAATTAGAGATGGAAAGAGAAAGAGAAAACAAGAGAATTGAGATGGAAAGAGAGAGAGAAAGCCAGAGAATTGAGATGGAAAGAGAAATAGCAAGAGAGAAAATAGCAAGCCAAGAAAGAATTGAGATAGCAAGGTCTCGTACGTCAAATCATTCGAATGCAAGCTCTGAAGCAGATGCAGAACTGTATAAGTTTAAGAAACATATTCCAGTTTTTGAAGATAATTCGGTGGAAGAGTTCTTCATGATTTTCGAGAGAAACGCTAGAGACTATCAATTTCCCGAGGGTAAGAAAGCTATACTCCTACGCTCAGCTCTGAACAAAGGAAAGGCACTTGATGTTGTATTAAGTCTTACTGAAGAGGAATTGTACGATTATGAACTGATCAAGAATAGAGTACTGCTAAGTTATGCACTAACACCTGAAAAATATAGAAAAGTGTTTCGTGAGTCTAAGAAAGAACAGGAACAATCCCATGTTGATTTTCTAAGACAGAAAAAGAAATATTTTGAAAGATGGATTCGATCCAAAGGTGTAAACAAAGACTTTGATAAATTAGCTAATCTTATGCTAATGGAAGACTTTAACAATAACATCAGAGGTGATGTAAGAATACATTTAGCAGACAAAGGTGTAGAACAAGTAGAAACAGCAGCAGTAATGGCAGACGAATATGTTATTATCCATTCCAGCAATAAATTTACAACAGTTGATAAATCAAAATTCCAGAATCGAGATATGAAGGTAGAAAAGAAAACCATACATCCAAATGAATCCTATCAATCAAAGAGACATCAGCAGAGCAATGAAGGTCCAACAAATTCCAAGCCAACCTGTAGCCATTGTAAACGAATTGGACATACTAAGGAAAAGTGCTGGATATTGAATGGGAACCCGAATAAAAAGAATGTTGTCTTATCGTATGTAGCAATGCCAAAACAAAGAACTCATGAAAATGTAAAGAAGGATATTAGAACTCAAACAGAGATACCTAGTGCTAATGCAGATAACCTGACAAAACACACGTATCTAGGAAACTTGAAACCAGAAATAGTTCCTGAAATAGAGACAATGGTTTTCAATAATTCTAATTCTAATCTGAGCTCCAAGGAGTCTATATCAGATAGAATCACCATGAGTACTAAACATACCTCTTACAAAAATAACTTGGATACAGATCTCATCGATACTGAGATACCAAGCAATTGTTTACCATTCATTGAAGAAGGTACCGTGTCATCCATAATAAATGGTGTCACTAGTGAAAAGAACATCAGAATACTCCGTGATACAGGGGCTGAGGTTTCACTACTTTTAGAGAATACTGTTCCTACGTCACAATCGACATATACAGGACAGGATCTTACTATTCAAGGTGTATCAAGGAAAAATGTACAAGTTCCTTTGCATCAAATACAGCTGAAGAGTGCGTACTTCACTGGAAATGTAGTTGTGGGTGTGTACAAATCACTTCCGTTTAAAGGCGTTTCTTTAATACTGGGAAATGATATTGCTGGAGATGTGGTGCATTCCATATCCAAGAAAATACAATACCTCAATAAAAGTGAGAGCTTTATCAAACCTATATGCATCGTCACGAGAGGTATGGCCCAACAACAAAAGTCTGTCGAAACCATGTCAAAGTCAGAAATGGAACCAGAAATTGACCTACAGGCAACTTTCCTGGCTGACATCTTGAGTGGTCCCTCAGTCAAGACTACTGAAAGTAATTTGTCACCTCGACAATTACTCCTATTAGAACAGAATAGAGATTCAGGAATTAAACACCTGAAGAAAAAGGTGATAACTGAACAGGAGGCAGAAACTAAAGGAAATGGATTTTTTCTGAAGGAGGGAATATTAATGCAAAAATGGAGAGATGTGAAATGTTATAATGACAATTGCAGAGAAGGAAGTCAGATTGTGGTACCAGCCATATATCGTAATGACATCTTACACATGGCTCATGACACGCCATATGCTGGTCATCTAGGAGTGAACAAGACTTACCGTCGAATTCTTCCGTACTTCTATTGGCCTGGACTACATCGTGACGTCACTAAATACTGCAAGTCATGCAATACATGCCAGATAGTTGGTAAACCTAACCAGACTATACCGGTAGCACCTCTAAAGCCAATACCTGCCTTTGCAGAACCATTTAGCCACTTGCTAATAGACTGTGTAGGTCCTCTGCCTAAAACAAAGACAGGACACCAGTACTTATTCACTATAATGTGCACTGCCACGAGATATCCTGAAGCTATTCCGCTACGCACCATTAACGCAGATAAGATATCTGACGCACTGATTGCATTTTGTTCAAGATACGGTCTTCCAAAGATTATACAGTCAGACCGAGGATCTAACTTTACATCAAAGCTGTTTAACCAGGTCTTAAAGAAACTAGGCATCCAACATGCAACTTCAACTGCGTACCATCCGCAAAGCCAAGGTGCCCTAGAAAGATATCATCAGACTCTGAAAACAATGCTCCGCACATACTGTTTTGAGAACACTGAAGACTGGGATCGCGGTATTCCATTCGCTCTTTTCGCGACTAGAGAAACTGTGCAGGAATCTCTTGGATTCAGTCCGTTCGAGTTAGTGTTTGGACATTCAGTTCGAGGACCTCTAAAACTGTTGCAGGAAACCTTGTTAAATTCTGATGAAGAGACTGGACTCGTAGCTTATGTGGAACAATTTAGCAATAGAATCTATCATGCTTTTAATCATGTTAAAGATAATCTTTTGCAGGCTCAGAAAAGAATGAAAGGGTACTATGATGTCAAGGCCAGATCCCGATGTTTCCATCCTGGTGATAAAGTCCTCATGTTGACCCAATTGTCTGGACAACCCCTGAGTGCAAAATATACAGGACCATATCAGGTTTTAGATAAAATCAGTGATGTAACATACATTGTAAAAACCCCTGATAGAAGGAAAACACAGAGACTGTGCCATATAAACATGCTAAAACCTTATGTTGTTAGGGAAGAACAAACTGACATTAGGCCAGTGAGTGCTATCAAAACTGTTGAAACACCCCCGCCTAAATTTAAAAAGACAATCATAGAAAGTAAACTTCAAAACACTGAAGCACTTAAAAACCTCAATGATAAACTGGCACATCTAGACTCAGGTGAACAGACTTCTATCAAGGGTTTAATCTATGATCATGTAAATTTGTTTAGTGATGTTCCTAACAAAACAACTTTGGTTACCCATGATGTAGTTTTAAAAGATGATAATGTCAAACCTGTCAAACAACATCCGTATAGGGTTAATCCCATACAACTTGAACACATCCGTAAAGAAATTGATTATATGCTGAGCAATGGTATAATTACTCACAGTAACAGTGATTGGTCATCCCCATGTGTGTTGGTTCCCAAATCTGATGGTTCACTACGCTTTTGTGTAGACTATAGGAAATTAAACCAAGTGACAAAAACAGATTCGTATCCCATACCACGGATAGATGATTTAATCGATAGAGTAAGCACTGCAAACTATGTAACTAAGATTGACTTACTAACAGCTTATTTCCAAATCCCATTAACAGATAGGGCTCAGGAGGTATCAACTTTTGTTACTCCTGATGGATTATATAAGTTTAAAGTAATGCCATTCGGAATGGTCAATGCTCCAGCTAGTTTTCAAAGACTAATAAACACTATTATCCATGATATCCCACAATGCCATGCATATCTGGACGATATCGTAGTGTTCAGTAATAACTTTAATGATCATCTACATCAGTTAAAACTATTATTCCAAAAACTAAAACAGGCTAATCTTACTATAAACCTAGTTAAAAGTCAATTTTGCCATGCAGAAATTGAATATTTAGGTCATGTAGTGGGTAATGGCAAAGTAAAACCAGTGAATGCCAAAGTCAAAGCTATACAGGAATTCCCTGTCCCTAAAACGCAGAAACAACTTCGAGGATTTCTGGGTATGGCCGGGTACTACAGGAAGTTTTGTAAAAACTTTTCTATTATCACTTGCCCTTTGACAAATCTCTTGAGAAAGAAAAATCAATTTAAGTGGACTCAGGAATGTGACCAAGCCTTTAATGATATAAAAGACATACTGACCAAGGCACCAGTATTAGTCTCACCTGATTATACTAAACCCTTCAGAATAACGGTAGACTCGTGTAACACAGGAATGGGCGCGGTAATCTCACAAATAGGAGATGATTCACTTGAACATCCCATTAGCTTTTGTTCAAAAAAATTTAACCCACATGAGGTAAATTATAGCACAATAGAGCAGGAATTACTAGGACTTATCCAAGCATTGAAACATTTCAATTACTATGTAAATGGTTCTCAGTTCCCAATCGAGATATTCACTGATCACAATCCACTAGTATTTCTTTCCCGCATCAAACAAAATCAGCGCATTCTAAGATGGAGTTTGTTTATTCAAGCTTACAACTTAAAAATAACTCACTTATCTGGAAAAGATAACATCGTCGCGGACACCCTATCGCGCATGTAACAAATGTATAAGGGGATAGATAACTTCATGTATATATTCTGATAATCCTAACTAAGAGAATTGGATCATTTAAAATATAAATGCATGAATATATGAATATGATGTGATTATTTTATGCAATATCTTATGCCTTATTTTATGCCATGAATATTTCCATTTGCTAAAACAAATATTATTATTGTTTTAGAAAAAAAAAAAAAAAAAAGAGCCTAATAAGTTACTTATAAATATTATGGATTTATGAACATAATTAGTAAGATAATGAATGAACAGAAATGTACATCCTTATTTTGAAACAATCAAACTATAGTTGTGATTATGTAAAAACCAAGATAGAGTAATGTGCATACACTTCACATGCTTACACACTTAAGATTAAATTCTTACTCTTAAGTTTATTTAAATATTAATTTCATTTAAGTTGAATTAATTAATGATTGAATTGTTTAATATGATAACATTGGTTATGCTGATTTTTACCTTATAAATAAGATGATGATGTTTATAAGGAATGATATCTCAGAGAGTATAATTTTTTTAGAATAACGCGAACATGTGTTATGGTCTAAGGATAACTTAAGATCCTATATGATGAGGGTTTAATAGAATAAATTATTTCCCTCACTTGTCTTATTTAACGGACTACCCAGGTGGAGTCAGTTTTTTTTTTGTATATTGTTTAGAACTAAAGTTAAGTGCAGGCGGTTCTAAAAGAAATTGCACACTTCTATTGTTTAGTATGCAATGTTCTTTTCCTTTTGGTATGGGCGACTGTTACGAAACGTAAATTCCCTACATTGTAATGTTAATAAACCAACTAAATCATTTAAGCGAATTGCGTTTAAACGATATAAATATTTCTCAGCTCACGGTTTTCCCCGGGTTTTTCCTAACCTAATTAAAGCATTATTGTTTTATTAACCTCGATAAAAACATGAACTGTGCACGCGAATACAGCATGTCAAGGTCGTCCGGTCTCTCCTTATTTTGTTAGAGCATTATTGCTTGTTCTTAATAAAAAGTATCTGTTCACGCAGTCAGCACGCAGGCTTGATTAAAATTCTCGTGTCACTAGGCTGTCGGGTTTTTCCAACGATTGACCCGTAATATATTTCTACGCGATTCGACACTTTTAGTCAGTTCTTGGCTTGCATTCGATCTAGTAACATCAAATATACTCCGCTCTGAGTATCATTTCTATTTGATTTGTATTATGGAAAATTTATTATTCTACTATTAACTACAATGCTATATGTTCATTGAGGATATTCATTACTAATTGGAATATGTGTATTTCTTGATTGTGTATATAATATTATTTGGATTCCTACTGGATTGATGTTGTAAATTAAACCAAATTTATCGTTGCTTTCTACACAACTTGGTTAACGTCGATATTTCAAAGTTATATACATGTGTGTATGTGTAATATTTATTCAACTATATTAATAATCTACACTACCACTCAACATCGAGGTTCTTGCTGTATAATATGAGCCACACAAATAACTATACATGAAGTAAATCAACTGGAAACTCTAAAACTACGCTATGTGAATTGCCAGGGGATACTAAGAACCACGGAATACTCTAGACAACTACAAATAAACTTCAGAATGATATAATAAGATCTTCACTAATACAAGGATACTCACACTAACAATAACAATACTATAACTATCATTTTCATAAATTGAATGGGGGCTCTAGCCGTAATAACATTATAAATTATAATTATACTTGTGTGATAAATAGAAGGTCTCATCCATAATTTATTATGGTGAATAAATTGCCTTGTAATAAATGCGACACAAGTATCTAATATAAGGTGCGGCCAGGGACCTTGCAAGCCTATGTAACGCCTCAGGGCAAACCTTTCAGCGACGCCCCCTTTTCATAGTTTGTTTAGTTAACTATTATTATTAAATACATTTTATAATGCATTTATTTAAAAAGAATATTATAGATGAGATAATCTTTTATGAAACATTTGTGAGCAAATTAAAAGTGAACCATTTGTATAAAACAGTTAGAGTGTAACTAAATAAGACGTTAACATCTACTATATTTATTCATTATTTCTTTTGTTTACAATTTGCGTTTCAAATTTTCCTTCCCCTTCAACTCTCCTAAAATTTCTGGTATGAACTTAGGTTATATTTGCTGCCCCACTAGAGGTGTCGCCCGCGGGCATTCGCCCCGTCTGCCCTCCCATATATGAGGGCACTGGGCGTGGCGTGATAAGTTGTTTCGTAGTGCAATTACAAGTTGAGTATCTGTGATTGATAACATCGTTATGATAATACCTTGTAGTCAACACCAGTAAATTGACATTTTTACATTAAAAAGGCTTATTTTGTCCACCTGAAATCCAATTGTACTATCAGCCAATCACACGCCAGGAAACATTCGATTATTGTGTATCACTTGTGGCAAAGTAAGTCCAAACTTACACGACAGGGAAAGAAATAGGTATTACTATAAGTCGATGTAAAGCCAATACGAGTTTAAATTCATGTCTAACTTTTAACTATCTAGTTCTATAATCTTTAATTATATGCCAAAGCTCAGACTAATGACTATGTAGGCCTATATAAGACTCCTCCAAAAAAAGCTGTTGGCGTTACTTTGAATACAGTAATCATAGACTTGGGAATGTAAAAACTTCGATAATCTTTTAGAAATAAAGAAAAGTAAAGACTGTTAAATAGGAGAATATGTTTTCCATGAGATCTTGTTATGCTACATTTTTTCATTTTTTGATGTTATTTAAAATGATGATTATCATATTATATATTCATTACTGAGTGTTGTTTTGTCTAATAAGTCTAAGTGTTATCTCGCTTAGACAGCAGGAAAATAGTAATCATAATCAATGAACTGATGAGACTTAAAATAGACATCGCAGCACTTCAAGAAACCAGATTAGCTTTAAGACGGCATGTAGGCCTACAGCTCCGTACATTTACCAACAGATGTCTGGGTGATTACTACATGTTCAGAAAAGATTTTTACTCACAAGCGTTGGACAATGGGATTAAAAATCACAAGGAGGCGTGGATATGGCACACCTTGAGTAGATGATCTGATAATGTAGCCAGCAAAGCAAAGTTTAGGAAGAAGAGGTAACGCTACTCAATCGAACATAGGTTACATGGTAAAGCTAGCAAAGTAGGGGCGACACATTTAGGAAGAAGAGGAGAATAAATAGTACACAAATGGACATAGGCTACATGATAAAGCTGGCGAAGAAGGGCGAAACATTTAGCAAGAAGAGGAAAATAAATAGTACACAAATGGACATAGGCTACATGGTAAAGCTTGCGAAGAAAGGCGACACATTTAGGAAGAAGCGGAAATAGTACACAATTGAACATAAGCTACACGATAAAGCAACCGAAGAAAGACAACATATTTAGAAAGAAGTGGAAATATAATGTAACACAATTGGACATAGGCTACATGGTAAATTTATCGAAGAACCGCAACATATCCATATGATAATGTAGGCAGCAACGCACTAGATTGGAAGCCCTTGGAGAAAAATCAGATATCAATATAATAAAAAGTTCTGATAATTTTAAGCGATTGAAATGTCGTAGTAAAGAGCACTATAGAAATAATATTGTGGTTAAACTTCACTTGCTCTTTTACTATTCAACATTCCTAGATTTCAACGTCACATTCTAACTCACTTTGTTGATGGTTTCAGTTGACTTCTATAAAATAACTATAATATATAGAAATTGCTAATTATTATTTATCTTATACTGATTTCCTTTTGTCTTTTCTATCATTGCATTTTAGGTGAAAGCTGCCTCTAGTGTGATCGTGTTCAACATAAAAGTGTTCATACTCCAATACAAAATGGTTGTAATTAGATTCCGTCTGATCACATTTGTTGCACTTTTATTGACTATCACGATGCAAGGTAAATAATTTCAATAACTAGTTAAGTAAATAGTGAGCTAAAGTTATTTTTTTCACTTTGTTTTATTTAGTAAGTAATCTTATTGGTAGATATTTTTCCTTTGTAATACTTTATAGAACTCTGAACTAAAATTTTATTCAACTTTAAATGTTAAATTTGTGTTATTTTTTTCCTTTAACGAGTCAAATATTTAGTATATTGAGTATATTTCCTTTTCTTTATTTTTTTCACCAGTTTCTCAATCAGCTGATTCTTGTATGAAAAGGGCACGGGTATGTATTAGTGTTCGAATTGTTAGATTTTTAACTAAGTAAATGTTAAATCTTATAAAAAAATGATTCAGTCAATCTTATTCGTAGTTCTATATTATTGGATTAAATGAAACCATCATCAATTTTCTCAATATTTCTCTATTTTTTTGCATGTGTTGTTAAGTGTTGGAATAGAAAGACACACGACAAGCTCTGTTGTCTACGCTCGTCTAACTGACACGTTATTGATTTTATATCGTCCCTCGTGATCAGCTGGTCGCGGGGTTAGAGCGTAACAAGCTCAAACTTATGCAGTACATATTGGATGAAAAAATACCTTAAAAAATGTTTCGTAATTTTCTTTCAAGCCAACCTGATGGAATATTTTTATTTAAACTGTGACGACGTTTTATTTATATGTTGGAGAGTGACGTTGAAATTCAAGATAAATGCACACTTCAATTATCCCTGTTTAGCCATATATACTGTATACCATATATTATTATGTGAGTTATAATTATATTTAAAATTGATGCCATTTCCTATTCTAATAGTCCTGCAACTCTGCTCCTGGAAAAGATAAATATGTACTTTTAAAGGATTTTATTTGTGATACACAAACTGATGGTGGCGGATGGATTATCTTTCAAGTAATGTCAAGTAATGTCTTAGCCTATCATTTAATTATTTAAAAAAAATCAAATACAACATTATTATGCAAATGTTCACCATATTAAACACATTCAAGTTTTCTTTACTAAATCACAGACAAATGCATACAGGTTTATGACATGTGATAAAATAGAATGTCTTATAACAAATAGTTGTGGAGTAGTCCTAAATATGAAAAAAAGGAGAAAAAAACAACTTGTTTTCTAATAAACAATTTTAAATTAGATTTAACTTTAGAATACTTATAGAGAAAAAAAACAACAGGAAAAGTGTCGAAGCACATAAAGAAATGAAATAAATCAATTAAAGTCAGTAAGTCTGAACATATTAAGATAAGATAAGCTAAGAATGGGCATTTCTATAGCGCTTCTATCCATGCTATTAAATTAGCATGCTCAGTTCTCTGTTGGTGTGAGTTGCATTGGCAGATGCATTAGCCAAAGAGAAAGGTCTTCAAGTTCTTTTAAAAAGTTTCTCTTGTCCCAGATTCTCTCAGTGTCTGAGATAGACTGTTCCATAAAGAAGGCGCCACTGACTCAAATGAGCGCACTCCCAGGTACTTCTTTTTGTGTCCATCCAAACTAGGAGTTTTGGGGAGTGACTGTGTTGAAGATCGCAGTTCCCTAGATGGTTCATGCCTTAAGATAAGCTCTCGAAGAAAAGAAGGAGCAATGCCCTTTACGCATCCGTACGTAATGGACATAATGACGGACAATGATGGCTTAAAGTTGGCAAAGAAAAACCCAATACAAACAATATACTAAATATATAAGAGATGGAAAAAAAAGCAAGTCAAAATAAAATGTACACATGTTTAGAAAACTATATAACGAAGTACATGTATACCGAATTTACAATTATTCTAAAAAAATACATTTCTGTGAAAGGTTTCATAAGTGTTATATTATTTAAAAAAATACATTTGCTTTATAGTTAATTTTTTTTTTAAAGTTACATTTCTTATAAAATTTAAATTTCATTTACAAGTTACATTTCTTCTAAATGTACATTTCTTGTACAAGTTAAATGTCTTCTAAAAGTTACACTTCTTTTTAAAGTTTTATTTCTTCGATAGTTACGGTTGATATAAAAGTTACATTTCTTCTAAAAATTACATTTTCTTCTATAAGAGACGTGTAAAACAAGACACAAGTTTCAAAAGAAACTGGAACGAGTACAAAAATGGATTTGGCGATCCTAAACTATGCCAAGATTACTGGCTGGGAAATGAAAAACTGCATGCAATGACTTCTTCGGTAAAACACGATTTAATATAGATTTTAATTTGTTGTTAATCATTAGCGTTTATATGTAATTTTCATCTACCTTACATTTGGTGAATCGTTAATGATTTACTTTTAGATGGATTTATCCAAAATTTTTATTTTCTAATGTATTCAATGTTATACATTTATTGTTATTAGTTACATTGGAATGTATAATGCTTGGTTTTTTAATTTAACATTATGTAAGTTAAATGTCTTAAATTGAATTATTTAATTTTTAACTGGATTTTTTTTCTTATTTTAACATTATGTCAGATAAATGTGTTCAATTGTATTATTAAATTTTTTGGGTTTTACATTTTTTACATTTATATATTTTAATTGAATACATTTTTCTGCAGGGAAACTATGAATTAAGAATTGATATGACTTACAAAGGTAAAGAATACTTTGCCAAATATAGAAAATTTGAAGTTGGCAGTGAAGTGAATAAATACAAGCTTACCATTGGCGGATTTTCTGGAAACGTTCGACAAGATAATTTTTTACATACTCACAATGGAATGAAGTTCAGTACATTCGACAGTGACAATGATATCTTTACAGCTCTTCACTGCGCTGACAAGTATAAAGCCGGTTGGTGGTACGCAAGCTGTCACATGACAAATCTAAACGGTCAGTTTAATAATAATAACGAAGGATTCGGAGTTATCTGGTTTTCAATAACTACTGATTATTCATCTCTGTCCTCTGTAGAAATGAAGATGAGACCAGTATTAACTAAGTGATGTATTGTGACATCATTCGAAACTTTAAATGTTTTAAGTTTAAAGAATGTAAAACGTTAATAAAAGAAAACGTTTAATTAACTCTTTAAGCTTACGCTTTTAATTTATTATGTGTGTTTGCTGTGTGTTTTACTCTATTACGTTGTTTGTCTTCAGATGATAAAAATACATACTTTATAGATGTTCAATGTTTTAGTAATAAAACAAAATATTTTGGTGCCTATAACACAGATATCGGCAACCTACGGCATGCGTGCCATAATGGGCAAGAAGAGCAATTTTCACTGACACACGGACCTCAAACAAGGAAATGCAAGTCTTTTCCTACAAGAAATTGAGTACCAGAGCTGAATGACAATTAAGATGTTTGGCCCGCTGAATTAATTAGAAATCGTAAATTAGTTCACAATTATTAAACGATTGACATTTTATACCATAATATAATTAAATATGATTGAAATATGTTTAAAATGATATTACAACATTAGATATTTAGCAAATATTACAAATTTAAATGTGAAGTAACACCTAATATACAACTGTTCGTTACAGTACACTAATTCAACTTATCTCATTTGACGTATGCTCGTTAAACTTTTTAACTGCAACGATTTAAATAAAACATAATGTGCGTAGATGTTGTTTGAACATACTTTATCATCAAAGCCCCGAAGTTTCCATCTCTAAATAAATGTTCAAGTCAAACTTCAAACCACTGTAAATCTCAATGTGTCCCTCTGCACAAGTTAAGTCGAAGTGAAGTCTTGTTTGTTTAAACCCTCTCTCTAGGAAAGACGCATCTATACACGACTTAATGAGCCATGACATTTTCAATAGGTCAGCGGTTAATCAAATTATCATGCAAAAAATAAACCATGCAGTAAACACTCGATGACCACCACACATTCATCTTCATTGATAAAATACCTCTATGAAATAAGATTTGCTGATGATATCGAATTGTTGGCCGAAATAAACAAAGAACGACGAGCTCACAAACATGCTTGGACATAAAGTTTAAAAATAGAACAGATTGGACAAATCTGCCAATGGTTATTGACAGCCGCTCAGGATAGAAAACAAATGGAGAAAGATGACTGCTGATGTGTCTATTCGCTCCCCCCAAACAACCATAACTTTCTCATCTTTCCTCTATCCCCCTCTCTGCATCTCTCTCCCCAAACACTGCTCGTCGACGACTCATCCACAATTTGTATTTTAGGAACCGTTTCGCTAATCCTTAGGTAAGGATACAACACATTAGCCAATCAAAGATGCTTAAACTCATGTAGAGCCTCCTTCCCGTTTTGACCCGCAAACACGCAAGACTATCAGTTGTTTTCGGGTCTTGGTGCTATGTGGTTGTTTGAATTAGTTTTGTCAAAATGGTGTGGCAATCATAGACTTGTATCATTGTAATATAAAAATCTACATTAATGATGACTTAGTTGAGAACATTGCTTGTAGTGGATTATCTCTATCTCATTTACTAAAAATGCAGTCCGATGCCGACACATGTGCTCTGACTAAATTAGCAGTATTCGCCCTAGCAGTTGACTATACAAATTGAAACCAGCGATCTGCGCCAGCCACGCAGATAAAGCGGATAATGAATATAAACATTCTAAGGTCTCCCTACCACAGTGAAATTGACCACATAAATAGACAGCAGCCGTTTGAGCCCTTTCCCCTCTCCCCTGCTCGGGTCACCCAAACACGACAAATGCCTAAATCACTAAAACAAGTAGAATAATTTTTTGGAAAATCCTAATTTTACAAATCATATTCAATAAAAGTAATGACGACAATAGTTATTTCAACTATAATAAACAATGGAGATAAATTTGCTTATTCAGCACACAATCTTGATAAGAAAATAATAATACATAAGACATTAGAAATACAACACACAGACAATCTGTTAAGTGTTCTCATACCAAATAAGACTAAAAAACTTTCCTTATTCCTTTATGCGAGAACAGATGCATATAAGTAGCCTACTATTTCTTCTCGAGTGGCATCCGTGCATTTAACAGGTTGCCTAATTAAACCAGGAAAATCATAAACTTAACATCATTTAAAACACTAATAGAAATGCAGGACTAGACCTATACAACAGAACAATTTCGAGACACACAAGCATATGCTAAACCTGTCACACCAAGTTCTATTGTCTCTACTACATCGTCAACATACTCATCAAAAAGTTATTCTACATCGTTAAGATGTCTCCACACTCATCAAAGTGTTCTACCACATGAACAAGATGTTCTCAAAACTTCAAAAAGAGTTTATCAAATACATTTTGAAGATGTTCTCATGACTCCAAAGAGAGTAAATCAAATACATCATCAAGATGTTTCTCTGACTCCGAAGCGAGTTTATCAACTACATCACCAGATGTACACAAGACTCCAACACAAGTTTGTCAACTACATCACCGTGATGTACTCCAGTGAGAGTTCATCAAATTCATCTTTCAGATATTTCATGGACTCCATTAAGAGTTATAACCACGTCCAGATGTCTACATCAGCCACCCCTGATGTTTTAGAGTTCAAGCCTTTCAATTTTGAAGGATTTATATCACTACCCGGTTATCATATCAGTCTGCGACCTGTAAAAATTTGAGAGCTACATGTGCCTCGCAATCGTTACTGCTTGAAGGCATTATTCCCTTATCAGATGCAACTGCGACGGCTAAAAGCATACTCGTATGAGGCGTAGAACTGGGTTGTCTAGATGTACCACTCCATCTCATTGATCTCAAGTCAGATCTTGTTTCTGGACCTGTGTAGGTGTCCAACCAACACCATCATTGGATTACATCTCGTTGTTGCTAGGCAATGTGTCATGTATATTGTTTTTCCAAGTATTGGAACACGCAATGTTTATTCTTCCCTCTCTCTCTTTTCTCACTACACACGATTTTGTGGGCAGGGCTTAGGCTTTCCGATTGCCTGACGTTTAGTACGAAGACAAAAGATTCTAGGTAATGTTGGGATTCTGTGTTGATCTCAAATTCTCAGAGTGTCTGGGAACGACTCATTATTTAATAGGGAAGTTCCTATCGTTTTTGTTATGAGTTTAGTAATGATACCATGATTTTCACCCCTCCTAGTAATAGGTCTATCCCTTGCACCACTTGAATAGTATTTAATGATTTGTTCGTCTGGAAGACAGAGAGTTTCAAAATATGTTTCTCTGAGGACGCTTGTGTTTGCACTATTTTATTCTAACTGTACATAATACATATATTGTATTTATTGAACATATCACCTGAATTAAACTATCAACAACATTTACACTGAAGCTTCCTCGTCAATTTACTATTCTATTGTGTTGTCTACAATACTATAAGATTTATCTACTACTCTAACGTCAAGGAAAGGAAACTGTTAGAACACAAATTCTAAGTTTGTACCCAGGACTATAAGAAGAGTTCGTGTAATACTGAAACATAAATAATAATTACTAAAGTCTCCCCTAGGACTAACGAGAATTATCAACAAGATCTACACAGCTCTGGCCACAAGGGGATTGTGGATGTAACAAATGACTAAGCTGGTTGGAAGGTTATCGTCGAACCCATTGACACTCATGAACCTCAACTAGCTGCACCTGAAGAAGATGATGATCCAGAATTATTTTTAGCTTGTGCGTATTCCAAAGTAATGAGATAAACAAATCTCCAAAGGAAAGAGTTCTTCCAAACATCAATCAAATCTTGAAGGGGACCTTGAGACCACATTCTTCTCCAACCTCGACGAAGATCCGATATCAATCTCAGAAAAGCCGGCATCAACTCGAGTACAGTTGATCGAGAAACAGAAAAGGGATCCTGCGTTAGACTAACTCCGAGAAAACGCTTTGTCACCACAAGAAGCAGAAGAACCACCTATATGTTACTACGTAAAAGATGATATGCTTCTAAGAAAGTTTCGACCACCAGACGCATCTTCAGATGAAGATTGGAGAGATGCCCATCAAATTGTTGTGCCTGAGAAATATCGTGCTAACATCCTGAATATGGCACACAATTCACCCTTGTCATGTCATCTAGGCGTCAACAAGACATATCAAAAGATAACAAGTCACTTCTTTTGGCACGGATTTAAAAAGAACGTCATTGAATACTGCAGATCGTGTCACCCTTGTCAAATGGTTGTCAAGCCAAATCAAACGATCCCTGTCACCCCTTCTCAAGCAGAACCCAGCATTCGAAGAGCCTTTTAGTTGAGTCATCATCGACTGTGTAGGATCTCTTCTAAAAACAAAAGTAAGGCCATCAAGACCTACTAACCAGAAACCACATACTATTGTTTGCAGCCCGTGAAGCAGTCTAGGAGTCATTAGGGCTCAGTCCGTTTAAATTTGTGTTTGGCCATACGGTTCGCTGTCCCTTAAAATATCTCAAAGAGTTGTGGATGTCTCCGAGACCCATTGAAGGACGTTTAGATCATGTCTTAAAACTAAAAGTAGGCTTTATGATGCTTGTAATTTAACCAAAACAAATTTAAAGGAAAGCCAGTCTAAAATGAAACACTGGTATGATAAAAAGGCCATATTTCGATTGTTTGCACCAAGGGATGCGACACTGACATCTAATATAAGGCGCGGCCAGGGCCCTCACAAGACTATGTAGCGCATCGGGGCAAATTTTCAGTATTTACAAATTTGCATACTTTATCTGCTTTGTTTAGTGCCTCCGCATATTTGATTATTATTATTAAAGACATTATAAAAATGCAATTTTTTTACTAATAATATAATAGATGAGCCAATCTTTAATGAAACATTTGTGAGCCTATTAAAAGTAAAACATTGTATATAACAGTTTGAGTGTAATTTAATAAGAAGTTAACTACTACTATCTTTATTCATTATTTCTTTTGTTCACTATTTGTGTTTCAAATTTTATTTCCCATTCAATTCTCCTTGAATTTCTGGTATGAACTTAGGTTATATTTGCCGCCCCCCTAGAAGCGTCGCCCGCGGGCATTCGCCCCCTCTGCCCTCCCATATGTGAGGGCTATGGACGCGGGGTGATAAGTTGTTTCGTAGTGCAGTTACAAGTTTAATATCTCAGATTTATAACATCGTTCTTATAATACCTTGCAGTCAACACGAGTAAATTGACATGATTAAATTACGAGGGATTATTCTGTCTACATGAAGCCTATTTGTACTGTCAACCAATGCTGTCATAAGCCATGAAACATTCGATTCTTGTCTATCACTAGTAGTAAAATATCGCCAAACGTACCCGACAGAGAAAGAGTTAAGTATTACTATAAGCCAAACGTACAAGACAGGGAAAGAGTTAAGTATTACTATAAGCCGAAGTAAAGCCTATATCATTTAAATTTATGTCTAACGTTTTATTATCTATTTCAATAATCTTTAATTTATATGCCAAGGCTCAGATTAATGACTAATGCATATAAGACTACTACATAAGACTGTTGGCGCCACTTTGAAAACAGTAATCATATACTTGGTATGTTAAGAACTTTAATAATCTTTTTTATAAGCAATAGAGAAAATGAAAGAATGTTAAATAGAATAATAATGTTTTCCATGAGATTTTGGGGTGCTACATTTTTTGTTGTCATTTAAAATGATAAATTGATCATATATAGTCATTACTGGCTGTGATTTTGTCTAATAAGTCAAAAATGTATATAGGGTTATCTTCTCAAGGGAAAAATGATACAAAATTCGGCGCGTTAGTTAATTATCACAGTTTCAGATCGGTTTTGTTATCATTTGAATAAAATATGTTAAAATATGACTCATAAAAAAGCCTTTATATTATCATCTTGCATATAACAGATCTTGTGTGGAAAAAAAACTAACAAACAACAATTGAATAAATCATGTTTTTGCTGATAATGTAGCCAACAAAGCACAAAATCGGAATCCCTTGGGGAAGAACCAGTTATCAATATATATAAAGTTCAGACAATTCTAAGCGCTTTAGAATTTTTAGTAAAGAGAACTATAGAAGTAATTTTAAGGTTAAACATCACTTCCTCTTGGACTATCCAAAGTCTCTATATTTCATCGTTACATTCTATAACACTTCCTTGACTCACTTCCTCTTGGACTATCCAAAGTCTCTATATTTCATCGTCACATTCTATAACACTTCCTTGACGGTTTCCGTTCACCTTCAGCTGATTTCACAACTATAATATATAAAAAAATCGATAATTTATCGTAGTTTGATATCCATTCGTCTTTTCTATCATTACATTTTAGGTGAAAGCTGCCTCTAGTGTGTTCCTGTTCAACATAAATTTGTTCATACTTCAATACAAAATGGTTTTAATTAGATTTCGTCTGATCACATTTGTTGCACTTTTATTGACTATCACGATGCAAGGTAAATAATTTCAATAACTATTAAGTAAATAGTGAGCTAAAGTTATTTTTTTCGATTTGTTTTATTTAGTAAGTAAGCTTATTGGTAGATATTTTTCGTTTGTAATACTTTATAGAAATTGTGTACTCTGAACTAAAATTTAATTCAACTTTAAAAGTTAAATTTATGTGTTTTTTTTCCTTTAACGAGTCAAATACTGAACTAAAGTATTTGAAAAACAAGACTGGCATTGTTTTTTCGTGTTATTTTTCTTTCTGGCTTCTTTTCAAACACCGCGTTTCGAAATATTTTACGGTTCTGCTACCAGGACCTGCGGGTCTCGGCCACCCACAGATCACTCCAAGTTTTAGAATGTAATGCGATACCTAAGGCGATACCCTTTCCACAACCCACTATTAGTCGCCTTTTACGACATGCTAGTGGGACTAGGCAGTGGGGGTATTTTTTTACCTGGTCATTTCTAGGTCCCCGATACACACACACACACAAAGCCTCATCGAACAAGGAAAAGCAGAACCAATACATCAACCACACTAAAACTTAAAGTAGGAGCACTAGAGACAACCGAAAGTTACACAGATACAGCCACCAACATCTATACAGATAGCTCAGCGTTTAAAGCCAAAATAAATGCTGGGCTAGGCGCTAACCTGATCTTCCCTGACACAATTTGCATTGAGCCAAGTGCAGCATGTGGAAACTATTGCACACATTTCTAAGCACAAATCGATGCCATGAACGTTGCGCTTGAGACAGCAGAACCTAAATATAACAGCAAACAGCTCACCCCACAAACTTTTAATCAGCTTACCTACCCAGATGTAGACAATGCCCGTATAGCCTACACTTTGCACAATTTGCTATTTGAATATCCTAAGTTAAACCACCAAGAGCACACACTACTCTCTCCTTAAACTACCTATACCAACACGCTATACATACAGAAAAACTAAAAAGGACATGTAAATAATTATGTTTCTCTGGCATTGACTGCAAGAGAGCAAACTGCTCTGCAGACTGGTTAACAGAAGAAGAAAGGAATGTAATATTTTTTACAATTTTTTATGCAAAAATGTATATTTATTTTACTTTAATAAATTCGATTAACGATGTTTAAATAGTATATTTCCTTTTCTTTTTTTTTTAACAGTTTCTCAATCAGCTGATTCTTGTATTAAAAGGACACGGGTATGTATTTGTGTTAGAATTGTTAGATTTTTAACTAAGTAAATGTTAAGTCTTATAAATAATGATTCAGTCAATCTTATTCATAGTTTTATTTTGGATTAAATGAAACCATCATCAATTTTCTCTATTTTTTTTCTATTTTTTTCATGTGTTGTTAAGTGTTGGAATATAAAGACACACGACACGCTCGGCCCTTTGTGATCAGCTAGTTGCGGGGTTTGAGCGGCCGAAATAACACAAACAAAACCATGACGTAACAAACACAAACTTATGCAGTACATATTGGATGAAATAATACCTTAAAAAAATGTTTTGTAATATTCTTCCAAACCAACCTGATGGAATATTTTTATTTAAACTGTGACTCACTATAAATTGACGACGTTTTATTTATATAATGAAGAATGACGTTAAAATTCCACATAAATGCACACTTCAATTATCCCTGTTTAGCCATATATACTATATACCATATATTATTATGTGAGTTATAATTATATTTAAAATTGATGCCATTTTCCTATTCTAATAGTCCTGCAACTCTGCTCCTGGTAAAGATAAATATGTACTTTTAAAGGATTATATTTGTGATACACAAACTGAAGGTGGAAGATGGATTATCTTTCAAGTAATGTTTTTTCCAGAAAATTGTATTAGTATTATTATTATTTTTAAATTAGTAAGCAAATGTTCACCATATTAAACACATTCAAGCTGGTTTACCGAATCACAGAAAAATGCATACAGGTTAAAGTCATATGATAAAATAGCATGTATTATAACAAATAGTTGTGGTTTAGTCCTAAATCAGAAAAAAGTACAATAAAAACTTGTTTTCGAATGCATAATTTTGAATTATATTTAATTTTATAATAAATTTAGAGAATAAACAAACAGAAAATCAGTCAAAGCTCATAACATAACACAATTAAAGTCAGTAGTATTTATACAATAGGGAAATATTGGAAACAATTGACGGAGAATGATGGTTTAAAGTTTACATTAAAGAACAAAACAAATAATAATGACTATAAAACAAAACACAATAAATATATTATACATACATAATGAAACGATTATTAGCATTACATGACAATGACAGCTTGTTCAATGAAAACAAAGCTAACAATATAATAAATATATAATAGATTAATAAGTAACAAGCAAGACAAAAGAAAATGTACATTCACCTAATAAAATGTTTAGAAAACTATATTACCTAGGTTACAGTTCTTCTAAAAGTTACATTTCTTCAAAAAGTTACATTTCTTCAAAAAGATACATTTCTTCAAAAAGTTATGTTTCTTCAAAAAGTTACATTTCTTTTAAAAGTTACATTACTTCAAAAAGCTACTTTTCATGGAAAATATTTATTTCTTTGAAAGTTAAATTTGATATGAAAGTTACATTTCTTCTAAAAGATACATTTTCTTCTATAAGAGACGTGTAAAACAAGACACAAGTTTCATAAGAAACTGGAACGAGTACAAAAATGGATTTGGCGACCCTAAAATATGCCAAGATTACTGGCTTGGAAACGAAAAACTGCATGAATTGACTACTTCGGTAAACTTTAATATAAACTTTTTTTTTTGGTTAATCATTAGTGTTTATATAAAATGTTCATCTACCTTACTTTGGTGGATCGTTTATAATTTGCTTTTACATGTATTTTTCCAAATTTTTTTTTGCTAATGTATTTAATGTTATGCATTTATTATTATTGTTTATATTTGAAAGTATAATGCTTGGTTTTTATTTTAACATTATGAAATTTAAATGTGTTGAATTGTATTATTTAAAATTTATGGGCTTGGCACATTTGTATAATTTAGCTGGATTTTTTTTTTCTGCAGGGAAACTATGAATTAAGAATTGATATGACTTACAAAGGTAAAGAGTACATTGCCAAATATAGGAGATTTGAAGTTGGCAGTGAAAAGAATAATTACAGGCTTACAATTGGCGGATTTACAGGAAACGTTCCAGTAGATGATTTTATGCGTCACAATGGCATGAACTTTAGTACACCCGAAAGTGACAATGATGGCCATCGAAATCGTCACTGCGCCAAAGAATACCAGGCCGGATGGTGGTATGCCGGCTGCCACTGTACACATCTAAACGGTCAGTTTCAGATGTTAGTGTTAGGATCTGGAGTCGTCTGGTATTCAATAACAACCGATGCTTTTATTTTGTCCTCTGTAGAAATGAAGATGAGACCAGTATTAGTCTCTAAATAATACATCTGGAAACTAATGTATAAATTTAAAGAAAGTAAAACGTTAATAAAAGAAAACGTTTAATTTACTCTCTACGTTCTTATTTATTAAATGTGTTTGCTGTTTTACCGCCCCTGGACTAATACGTTGCATGACTTCAGAAGATAAAAATATGTATTTGACAGATGTTCAATGGCTTAGCAATGAAACAAAAGGTTTTGGTGCTATAACACATGGATCGGAAACCTTCGCCATGCGTGCCCTTTTTGGCACGCAGAGAAAGACCTCAAACAAGGCATTGCAAGTCATTTCCTACACTAAATTAAGTGCAAGTGCAGGATGACAATTAATATGTTTGGCACGCTGAATTAATTATAAATTTTACATTGGATCAACATTATTAAACAATTGCCGTTCCCTGGAAGATGTCTCCGACGCATACTAAACATTAACTGGGAAGACTACATCTCCAACAGTGAAGTTCGAAAGAGAACTGGAATAAACTTCATCATCGAGGAAATCAAGAAAAGGAGATGGAGATGGCTGGGTCACATCCTCCGCATGGACAAAAGGAGGCTCCCAAGTAATGCATTTAAATGGACACCACCAGGAAAAAGGCGAAGTGGATCAACAATGGGAACGTGGAGGAGGACTATGGAGGAGGAAGCAAAGGCCACCAACAAAACATGGCATGAAATTAGATGGCTCGCCCAGGATAAGGAGGCCTGGCGGAACTATGTTGCTGCCTTATGTCCCACTGGGAGCGATAAAGAATAAGAAGCCGTTCCCTGTCATGGCATATTTCAATATGCTTGGAATATTTTTAAAATGATATAACAAATCGAGTTCTTTATAAATATTACAATTCTAAATTTGAAGTAACACCAAATTAAAAAATTGTAATGTTCGCTAGAGAACACTAATAACTTTGATTTGCTTTGACGCATGCTCGTTAAATGCTTTAATCGAAACAATTTTAATAAAATATAATGAATGACGATGCCGTATGCACATACCTTACCATCAAAGCCCCAAAGTCTCCAACTCTTCAAGTCTTCTAGTCAAGCTTCAAAAAACTGTAACTCCAATTTCTCCCCTTGCACAGTTTAAGTCAAAGAGAAGTTTTGTTTGTTAACACCATCTCTCTAGGAGAGATGCATCTATACACGTCTTTATGACACATAACCTTTAATCCAATTATCCAATCCAAAATGAAAAGCATGCAAGTAACACTCGATGACCACCACACATCTAGCCTATCTCCATTGATGAAAAACCCTTATGCAATAAGATGTGTTGATGATATCGACCTGTTGGAAGGCAGCAACAAAGAACAACAAACTTGTACACAGAGCAGTGGCGATAGGGATGGAAAGCTCAGAAAGAAAATGATGAACACCACAGATGCCATAAGAGCAAACATAATGAACCAACAACAACTAGAAGAAATAAAGAATTTTAAATATCTAGGAGCCATCCTATCCGTAGACGGAGGCTGTGAGGCAGAAATTCGAGCAAAGATTAAGTCAGCAATTACGGCAATGTCTAGAATAATTAGAATCTGGGCCAGCAAAAGCAGTAGTCTCCCAACAAAGCTCTAAACCATTGTTCTCTGCAGATGTGCTTGCAACCACTGATAACGTATTGCAGGCATTCGAAAATAAATGCATGAGAAAATTCCTTTGAATCACCGACTTAGAACACTGGGCTACTGAATATGTCTGGAACAGAATATACTCAATTGCATGCAATCAAGAAGTTATTAAGGCAAAAATCAAGCGGTGCAAGCTGACACGGATCGTTCATTCGTTCGGGAAAATAACCTTCCAAAAAAAAAAAAACATCCTCCAATGCACAAAAGAAAGTAAACTTTGGAGAGTCCGTCCGTGATGGTTCAAAAATAGAAAAGATTGGAGACAGCTGCCAATGGTTATTGACAGCCCCTCAAGATAGACAAAAAATGGAGAAAGATGACTGCTGAGGTGTCCATTCACTCCCCACCAAATAACCAGTACGGTCAAGGGTTTGTTGATGATAATAATATATATCAACTGAAGTAAACGTGCCATCAATTATGCCGATAAGCGATTTAAAGATAACAAAGACTTCGCTTGATATCGGAAGTCGATGTTAATTAAATTAAGCAACTTACAATGGTCTATATGAGTTGAAAAACCTTGAACTTTAGGAACTCTTTAGCCTCTTGCAAATAAGATTCATCAAAATATTGACGCGTCATACACTTGTATCATTGTAATATAAAAATCTACACTAGTAATGACTTAGTCTAGAACATTCCTTGTTGTGGATTATCTCGATCTCATTAGCTAATAATACAGTCCGATGCCGAGACAGGTTCTCTTACTTAATAAACAGTATAGTACTCACCCAATATACATAAGCTAATTTATATATATATATATATATATATATTGTAACAGTTAATGCAAAAAAAAAGGCAAGTATTAGAAACTAGAGAAGCTGGAAGTTGATATTTGAACAAAATGTGATTTAATTACACTAAAAAATGTACATACAGTTCAGAAGTTTTTAACATAATAATAGCTTAATTAAAGCCTTATAAAATGAAAACTGCACATTAAAAAGTTATGTCTATAAATCATTCAATTTTTTTGTCCAATGTGATGAGGCAAAATGAAACACAATTGTTTTTACTGGGTTAAATCTAATTCATTAACGTCAAGTAAGGACTTACAATTAAATTGAAAAAAAGAAAAAGAACGGTGTTGTAAGAAATGAATAAAAGCATTATTTCTGAGTTAGTAAATGTTAAATCAACATTAAAACAGAGTATTTGCAAATAAAATTAAAAGAAATAAAGTAAATATAAGCAGCTAGTTTTATTTTAATGATTTTATACTATCCGAATTATACGAGAGACTAATAGAAAGTACAATTTTTAACCTCACAATATTGGTAAAGAAAAATGAACTTATCCTCGATAAATGCAAAATTCAGAATTTTTCAGCGAAACTATTTTCCCGTGACATCCTTCCATATTCATTTGACGCACAATGGACTTTATGCATACGTATTTTCGGATCATGTAATCCTACCAGAAGTATTAGTTTACAAAATGGCGAAATTATAAGAAGATGTCTTAGTGTGAACAGATTCCGACGTTAAATCTTCATTAAAGAAAACTAACCTATGTTTTCATCGATATCCGCTGATAGATAAAAACGTGTGGCATGCCAAAATAAGACAAAAAAAAATTAGAGTATATCATGTTCCAAAAACTTCTTAGACGACGACAATGGCTTCCTTGTTTTCAACCTTTTACTGGTAAGTGTACTTACTATTGGCCTAAATCTTTTAAATTTAAGTCAATGATTTCATAAAATAATTTGCTAAAGCAATTTTATGTTTGGTTAGCTAATACAACTCAATAATTAACAATTAACCAAACTAATGTTATAACCGGTACACATATAATATATAGGCCTATTATCTAATAATGATTAGGATACATTAATTATAATGCAATACGATATTAGCTTGCTGCTAGGCTAATGAAAAGCTAATTAAACTAGATATAGATTATAGGCCTATAGATTTACTAGCGAATTTACCCGGCGTTGCCGGGGGTAATAATTACATAGACTCGGCTTTAAATACAATTATTTTAAGAATATGATAAACTAATTATTGATTAAGTTGCAACGGACCTAAAAATTTTGGAATTAATTTCAAATTTATGTTGTTTAATTTCAAGCCTTAAAATTTAGCTAACTATAGCTGGAAAGCTAATAGTAATGGAAAACCATTTTACAGGCCTATTTAATTTCTTCCCGCAGATGAATTTAGCTTGTAACATATAAACAAATAACAAAAAAGAGAAATACATACAGACAACAACAGAGACAAATACATACAGAAAACAATAAAGAGGTTTAAAAATGTACATGCTGTAAAATACAGAAACACAATTTTTAACAAAGTAAAAACTTTCCAACAAATGCACGTTTTATTAAAATTTGTATGAAAAAAAAAAATCTAGTAAAATGTTTTTAGAATTTATAAGAAAATAATATAATTAGATTATACTAAACACATAGCAATGCCAAACAACAATTTATTTTTGAAAACACTTCATCAGTTAAAAATGTAAAATAATATAATGAGTGTTGGGTAACATTATTATAACACTAACACATTGACATAAGAAAAAAAAGGAGAGAATATTTCAATACAAATTTACACAAAATGAAAGAAAAACCCCAAAAGACAATTTTTTAAAATGCGTTATTAAAAGTCTATGAAAGGGTTTTAAATGAATTAAATAAATTGTCAGTAGCTTTAGGTTTAGTAAAGCATTAAATGTAAACATCCAAATGTACACAAATGAATAATTGTCCATCACAAATTTGACATTTTACTCAAAGCTTTAGAATAAGCTAAATTTGTACTTTTACCTCCAGGAGCAAAGATAATAAGATTGGACAGATCTAGATAACGCCATAATAAAATGTAAGATCCAATTTTTTAGCTAGTTTATGCTTATAATATAATATATTCCCTTCGTTCTGGAGTTTCATTTGCACGCCTTACAGACAATCGTTGTCTTTGCTGGTCTCATTGTTCTGGAGTTTCATTTGCATGCCTTACAGACAATCGTTGCCTTTGCCGGTCTCATTGTTCTTGAGTTTCATTTGCACGCCTTACAGCCAATCGTTGCCTTTGCCGGTCTCATTGTTCTTGAGTATCATTTCTTTTAGGTCTCTTCGATTTAGGGGTAATGGTAAACATCCTAATGATTAAATAACTAATTATAAGAATCATTTTAAGAATAAATATATAAACACATAAAAAACTTAAAATACAATATTTATTTAATGTCCGAGATAATAGAAAAAAAAGAATTAAAAAATGAATATTTTGTAATCATTACATAATAATAAATCATGACGAATATTATTTAGGAATATTATTAGACACTATATAGGCCTAGATAGGTCAATGACACAAACTCACGTGTTTTCAAAATGACCAATGGGGATCCGTATGCGGACAAACACTATCATCATTATTTATATATATATATATATATATATATATATATATATATATATATATTTATATATATATATATATATATATATATATATATAAATATATATATGCTAGGCTTATGTTAAATTATTAAAATTAGGATTACGCATGACCTTAGCCTTTAGGTAGGGTAAGGTGACCATTAGGCGGATAACATTTACATCATAGTTATAGATACAGGCTAACTATAGGCCTATTATATGTAGGCCTATGTGTAATTTTATATTTATTATTATACACTTGTCCTGTGTAACTATGGTCTGTAGTATTATTCGGCTTAGCTTAGACTAGAGCAAGGGGTTGTATTCTGCCTTGGATGAGCATTAGACCCATCCCTGTGAATAGACGTGTAAATCATTTATAATTTAATTATTATAATTAACCCTCATATAAGACTTATAATTTTGTATTCTTAATAATTTACATTATGGATTAGACTTAAGGCAAGGTGTTATTATAATATAAATTTTAGACCTAGTATGATATAGGTCCAATACATATTATCTATATAATGAATAATGGATTATATTATTATATAATAATATATTATTATCTTCGTAAGTACTTAAATATATAAAGTACATTTTGGACCAATTTGATCATAGGGCTGGTGAAGCAGCGTTCACCAGTTTCTGTGTCTACGGCATACGAGGGGATATGTGGCCAGCACAATGCCCAGCCGCCTTTACTTTACCCCAACTAGTGTCAGGTAGGCTACTCATCAGAGCTGGGTAGACTCAGGTGCACGCTCAAGTCCCGGAAAAAAAATCCTATCTTGCACCATGATTCGAACCCATAAGTACTCACAACTCTTAATATGTCTAGGTTTAGATGTTTAGATGTAGGCATCTCAGTCAATCGGATATAGATATTAAGAGATATATTCCTAATCCATTTGTACGGAATGAATCCATATTACATCTAATACTCTTGTGGTTAGTGTGGTAACAATAGAACAATTTGGTCACCTAGTAAGTAGATTAAGAACTGAGCAGTATTTTTTTTGCAATTACAGAATACTTTATACTTGTGTGTTTAACTTGAATTGATTGTTAGATGGAAAGGGCAATCGCTGTGATTGCTAACCTGATAATACCTTGTAGTCAACTTTTGTAAATTGACATTATTACATTACAAGGGATTATTCTTTCTATCTGAAGCCTAATTGTACTGTCAACCAATAACATGCAAGGAAACATTCGATTCTTGTCTATCACAAGTAGTAACATATCGCCAAACGTACACGACAGTGAAAGAGTTAAGTATTACTATAAGTCGAAGTAAAGCCTATACTCTGTACCATTCAAATTCATGTCTAACGTTGTATTATCTATTTTTATAATCTTTAATTATATGCCAAGGCTCAGATTAATAAACTAGTGTATATAAGACTGCTACACAAAAACTGTTGGCTACAGTAATCATAGACTTGGTATGGTAAGTACTTTGATAATCTTTTTTAATAGCAATAAAGAAAATTAAAGAATGTTAAACAGGAGAATATGTTTTCCATGAGATCTTAGTATTCTACTTTTTTTGTTGTAATTTAAAATGATGGTTGATCATATATATTCATTACTGATTGTTATTTTGTCTAATAAGTCAAAGTATTATATCGGTAAGTCTGCTCAAGTGATAAATGATAGAAAATTCGGCACGTTCGTTAATTATCGCAGTTTCACTTTGAATTTGTTATAATTTGAATAAAATAGGTTGAAATATGATTGATAAAAACAAGCCTTTATATCAACTTGCATATATAACAGATCTTGTGTGAACAAAAAATTACCCCCCCAAAAAAAAATTATGAAATTAATTATGATTTCTTTAATTATATAATAACAAGAGTAGCTTCTTTGAGTACTTTTTCGATTGTAGTCTAATCAGTTTTATAAAATCTTATTGAAATTGATGTGGCCGAATTTTAAGTTTAAATAATAATAATAATAACAAGTATAATAATAGGCCTACTAGAATAACACTAGCCTCTGAGTAAGAAGTAAAACTAATGTCTATTCGTAACTAAATATTTCTCGTGTAACTGATGGAATGGAATGCTATAGAAAATATAATCTCTTGCTTCAACTATGCAGGAATATTCTCCACTCCTTAGACTTACCTTTGCAAGCAACCCAAGCGCAATGTATAAGCCATTTGACTCTCTATATCGGCTGCTCATTATACACTAAAAACCTCTGAGTATAAGCCAATGTCATTATAAAGCTAATAGAGGTACTCAGATACTTTAAGAAGGTTTTAATCCTCGGCGAGAAAGTTTAGGAAGAAGAGGAAATGGTACACAGTTCGACAATGCCTACATGGTAAAGCTAGCGAAGAACGGCGACATCTTCATATGCAGCTACATGTTGGGTATAATGCTCTTTACTATTCTAACCAAGTTCTTGACAAGATTGATCTTAAATAGACTGGAAAAAAGCCCTTGATAAGAAATCTAGACCACAACAGTCGACATATTTGAGAGATTAACTCAGGTAATGATTATATTGCTGACTTGTTTAATAGAGAAACCATTAACAATATCAATCTCAATTCTACACAACCTTTGTGTACTTGGAAAAGGCTTGTAACAGGAAGGAAGGAATATTTTTCTAGAAACAAAACATATATTATGGCATACCTTGTATATTAATCAACGTTAGAAAAACAAGCACCTGACATTGGGCAAATAGATGCCTGGTCATATATTACATGTTCAGAAAATATTTTTAGTGCAAGCATTGAGCATTATGATTAAAAATCACATGGAGACGAGGATTAGACAGAACAAGAGTAGACACGCTGATAATGAAGCCAGCAAAGGACTAGATTTGAAACCCTTGTGGAAGAACCAGTTGTCAAAATTTAAAGTTATGACAATTTTAAGCGCTTGAGCATACTTAATTTCTAGATTTCAACGTCACTTTCATTCGTCACTTTTTTGACGGTTTCTGTTGGTCTACACCTTAATTCACAACTATAATATTTAGAATTTGCTAATTTATCTTATAATAATGATTCCCATTTCGTCTTTTCTATCATTACATATTAGCTGAAAGCTGCCTCTAGTGTGACCCTGTTCATACTTCAATACGAAAATGGTTGCATTTAGACTCGGTCAGATAACATTTGTTACACTTTTTTTTACTTTCACGATGCAAGGTTAATAATTTCAAAACACAGTTAAGTAATAAGTGAGCTAAGAGTTTTTTCTTCGATACGTTTTTTTTTTAATAAGTAAGTTTAAAACTTACAATTATCATTTTGCTCACGATTTTTTTTACGAGTCAAATACTGAATTAAAATAATTTATAAACAAGAATGATATTTTTTTTTTCCTTGTGGCTTTTTTCAAACCCCGAAGTTTAAAAGAGTTTTCGGTTTTGCCAACAGCATCTGCGAGTAGTACCCTGGGATCGGACTACATTTGAGTCAGGGCTGAGGTGGGGATGACCTAAGGGCGGTTCTCGGCCACCCAGAGAGCCCTCCAGATGATAATTACTCTCAATTGTGCATTTTGGTTTTTTAGGTTCTGATAATTCTCTGTGGAATCATCCCATCCTGATTCCAGGCCCCTTACCGAGTTTCCCCTCCCCCGTTTCCATGCCACCATCATCAGAGCCTCCCCAGCACGATACGATCTTTAAATAGGTAGTGCATTCAGGACACTAGTCGAACAGCACCACAAGAGGTGTACATGTTGTTAGACGCCCGGGTTATACCCTTTTAACAACCCACTATTAGTTGCCTTTTACGACATGCAAGTTAGACTAGTCAGTGTTTCTTTTTACCTTGTCATTTCTTGTCATTACATTGTCATTTCTAGGTCCCCAATACACACAAAAAAATCATCGAACAACAAAGCCGAACCAAAACATCAAACAAACTAGAACTTACAGTAGAAGCACTAGAGACAATTGTTATTGAAAACTACACATTATACAGCAGTCAACATCTATACAGATGGCTCAGCCACAATAAATTATGTGCTTCCCTGACGAAATATGCCATGAGATAAGTGCACCATGTGGAAACTATTGTACACATTTACAAGCACAAATCTATGGCATCAACATTGCGCTTGAGAAAGTCCAACATAAATATAACAGCAAACAGCTCACCCCAACGGATATAGTCATCATCACAAACTGTTTATCAGCTTAACAAATGCTTAATGAAAGTGCATAACCTTTTTTTTGAAATACTTGAAATAACAATCTTAAAAAAAGTAATCTACAATTATTTATATAAAAAAACACATCATTTGGCATAAAAAAAATAGCTAAAAAATTTTTTTTATTAAACAAAAAGAACAAAATGAGACAAAACGATTAAATTATCAAACATTGTCCAGTTTTCTAACAATATCACTATAAGACATAATTATCTAGCATACATTTTTTACAGAAACTGGTCTTAGCACAGAGCGAACATTACAAATTCAACCACATGTTTCAAAAAATGACACGACAAAAAAAAAGGTATATAAAACAGCACTTTTCACAATGAAAATCAAACATGGAATGTTATTTTGAATTCTGCTTTAAAAAAAGGAAGTTATTTTTATTTTTAAAAACATGGATAAGACGAAAAACAATAAAAACAATTATGACCCAAGAGGCCTACCCAAAACGACACCACTGGTGTCGTTCCGTCAAAATTGAGTAGACCGATCGACACGGCTCGTGTCGTTCGGCCACAAAGGGTTTAAATAGTCCTAAGTCCTAAGCTTACCTACCTCAGGCACACACTACTCCCTCCTCAACCTACCATTACCAACGCACTATACATCAATACAGAAGAACTAAAAAGGACATGTTAATATGTTTGTCTGGCATTGACTGCAGACTGGCAGAAGAAGACGAAGAGTAAGAAAGAATGTAATGCATACGCTATTCTATTTTTTTTTTAAAATTAATGCAAAACTTTTAAATATTTTGTTTTATCAAATTCGATGCCACAACCGATGTTTAAAAAAGTATATTCCTTTTTTTTCAACAGTTACTCAATCAGCGGATTCTTGTATTAAAAGGGCACGGGTATATATTTGTGTTTCAATTGTTCGATTTTTAAGCTAAGTAAACTGTATGCCTTATAAATAATGGTTCCGTCAATCTTCATAATAGTTCTTTATTGGATTGAAATTAAACCTTCTATCATTTTTTTTTAAATATTTGTCTTTTGTTTGATATGTTGTTAATTGTTGGAAAAGAAAGAAACACGACACGCTCAGTAGTCTACGATCGCCTAACTGACGCTTAATAGTACCACGTGATCAGCTGTTCACGGGGGCCGAGCGGCCCCACAAAACCATGACGTAACAAACACAAACTAATACAGTTTATATTGAATTAAATGATACCTTAAAAATGTTTTGTAATACTCTTCCAAATCAACCTGATGGAATATTTTTATTTAACTGACTCACTATACTATTGACAACGTTTTATTTATATAATGGAGAATGACGTGAAAATTGCAGTTAAAAGCACACAAAAGTTATATATATATATATATATATATATATATATATATATATATATATATATATATATATATATATATATATATATAATTTTGTTTTGTTTTGCCAATACCATATATATTATTGTGTAAGTAATTATTATATTTTAAAGTTGATACCATTACTAATTCTAATAGTCCTGCAACTCTGCTCCTGGAAAAGATAAATATGTACTTTTGAAGGATTATATTTGTGATACACAAACAGATGGTGGCGGATGGATTATCTTTCAAGTAATGTTTTACCATATCAATTAATTATTATTTTTAAAATAAAAAACAATATTACTATGGAAATGTTCACCATAATAAACACGTTCAAGTTGGCTTCACTAAATCACAGTCAAATGCTTATGACATATAATGTCTTATAATAAATAGTTGTGCTATAGTCCTAAATACAAAAAAATGAGAAAAAAAACAAACTTGTTTTCTAATAAACAATTTTCTATTAGATTTAGAATACATTTAGAGAAAAAAAAAGCTCATAACATAAAACAATTAAAGTCAGTAGTATTAATACAACAGGGAAATATTGAGAACAATTGACGGACAATAATGCTTTGAAGTTTGCAATAAAAGAACTAAACAAATAACAATGACTATGAAACAAAACAATAATAATATATTGTACGTACTTAATGAAAAGATTGTTAGCGTTACATGACAAATGTCCACAAACCTAGCAAAGTATTTAGAAAACTAAATAACGAAGCATATGTATACCGAAGTTACATTTCTTCTAAAAGTTACATTTCTTCGATAAATTACATATTGTATGTGTTATTTCTTTTAAAAGTAACTTTTTTTAGAGTTACATTTCTTGTGAAATTTACATTTACTTTAAAAGTGTTCATTTCGTTTAAAGGTTCATCATCATCTTCACCAATCTTAGGACCGTTGTGGTCGTTGGGGGTGCGTATGGACACCTCAGCAGTCATCTTTCTCCACTTTTGCCTTTCTTGAGCGGTTATCAATAGTTGAGTCAACTGCAGCCCTGTCCAATACTTTACATTGTCGAACCAGCATCTCTGTTGACGGCCTCTCATATGCCCACATTCGACGTATCCTGGAGGATTGTTTTTGACAGGCTATTGTGATGCAACACATTACTGAACCATTTTAGCTTGCATCGTTTCATTGTTGCCTTTATGTTTTCTTGAGGGCCTGCAATTGAGGATATTATGTCCCACACATACGCATTAGTACTGTGTTATACGTAGATGATTCGAATTTTTTTTCTCATGCATTTTTTTCGAAAACATGCAATTTGTTTTCAGTTGCTGATAGCAGCATCCAAGTCTCACATCCACACAGAACAATAGTTCTGACAAGGGCTATGTAAAGTCTGCGCTTTGTTGGGAGACCAATGCTTTATAGGTCCAGATTATGTTTAGGCGAGCCATTGCCGCCATTTGCATCTTTGCTCGAATTTATTTCTGACTCATTGCGTCTGTCTGCGGATATGATTGCTCCTAGAAATTTCAAATTATTTACTTCTTTCAGTTTTTGTTGGTTCAATAATAATATGTTGTTTGCACTCTGACATCTGTGATGTTGATCATTATCTTACTCTTTTCTGAACGAAATTCCATTCCTTTGCTCTATCTGCAAGCTTGTCTGTGAGCTCTTGTAACTCTTTGCTGCTCCCGGCCAACTGGTCGATATCATCAGCAAATCCTAGATTGCATAGGAGATTGATGGATGGTATTTATCGAGTGTTTCTTGTGAAATTTTTCTAGAACTGGCGATATAATGTAGCCTTGTTGGACTCCAATCGACATTTTTAAGAAGTCCCATATACAACCATTTAGTTGAACTGCACTGCTTCATTGATTGCAGAGTGCTTCTATTGCCTGTATCAGTCCTTCTTCAATGTAGTAGCATCTCATCACATGCCTTAGTCCATCGTGCCATACACGATCAAACGCTTTCTTGAAATCGATGAAATTATGATAAACTTTGCGTTGGTGCTGTATGTGTTTTTGTATGAGCAAACGACAATAAAAAATCTGCTCAATTGTGCTCCTGCCTGATCTGAAACCTGTCTGTTTTTCCACCAGTACTTCTTCAGCCATAGGTTTAAGTCTGTTTTTAAAGGTTACATTTCTTCTAAAAGTTACATTTCTTCTAAAAGTTGTATTTCTTCTAAAAGTTACATTTCTTATAAAAGTTACATTTTCTTCTATAAGAGACGCGTAAAGCAAGACACAAGTTTCAAAAGAAACTGGAACGAGTACAAAAATGGATTTGGCGACCCTAAACTATGCCAAGATTACTGGCTTGGAAACGAAAAACTGCATGCATTGACTTCTTCGGTAACACAAAACTTTAATATAAATGTTATTTTTTTGTTGATCATTATTGTAAATATTATACAATTTTTATCTACCTTACATTTAGTGGATAGTTAATAATATACTTTTAGATGTATTTCTCCAAAATTGTGTTTTGCTAATGTATTCAATGGTATGCATTTATTGCTTTTATTTACATTTAAATGTTACTGCTTGGTTTGTATTTTTTAATTTATAATTTAAATGTGTAAAATTACTTTTTATATATACAGGTTTTAACTGAATTGTATTTCTCTGCAGGGGTACTATGAATTAAGAATTGATATGACCTACAAAGGTATAGAATACTTTGCCAAATATAGAAAATTTGAAGTTGGCAGTGAAGTGAATAAATACAAGCTTACTATTGGTGGATTTTCTGGAAACGTTCCACAAGATAATTTTTTAACAACTCACAATGGGATGAAGTTCAGTACATACGACAGTGACAATGATATCTTTACAACCCTTCACTGCGCTCACAAGTATAAAGCCGGTTGGTGGTACGCAAGCTGTCATTTTACAAATCTAAACGGTCAGTTTAATAATGATTACGAAGGATTTGGAGTTATCTGGTCTTCAATAACTGGTATTTATTCATCTCTTTCCTCTGTAGAAATGAAAATGAGACCAGTATTAAATAAATGATACATTTTAAAATGTGACATCATTCGAAACTGATGTTTAAATTTAAAGAAAGTAAAACGTTAATAAAAGAACACGTTGAATTAACTCTTTAAACTCAAACTTTTACTTTATTATATGTGTTTGCTTTTTTACCTCCATTGGACTATTACGTTGTTTGTCTTCAGATAATAATAATGAAGCTTATATAGCGCATATCCCGCAATCAGTTCTATGCGCTTAACAATTACATTTACAATTACAATTAACTATGATAACAATAACAGACAAATGTTTACAAATGTAAGTGGGCTAGGAGTCAATAATAAACAGGTGAGTCTTGAGTCCGGTCTTGAAAATGTTAAAGTTCGAGCTTTGTCGCAGCTGGAGTGGCAGGGTGTTCCATGCGGAGGGGCCGGAGTAGGTGAAGGCCCGCTGACCAGCTGTCACGAGTTTTGTCCGCGGGATCGTCAAATTGAGTTTGTGAGCAGCCGATCGAAGTGGGCGTGGTTTTGTATATATTTCCAGACAGGAAATTAGATAATCCGGGGCAGAGTCATTGAGGCATTTATAGCATAGAGATGCAAGTTTATATAAAATCCTATTTTGAATAGGGAGCCAGTGCAGAGAGTAGAGCAGAGGTGAAATGTGGTCGGACTTCTTCTTCTTTAGGACTAGTCTGGCAGCGCAGTTTTGGACACGTTGGAGTCCTTGAATGGAAGCAGCAGGAACGCCGGCCAGAAGAGAGTTACAGTAGTCCAAACGAGAGAAGAGGAGAGTGATGACGAGCTTGGTACAAGCTTCCGGAGTGAGGTAGCGACGGATAGTGGCAATACGTCGCAGGTGAAAAAAGCAGGTTTTGATCAGGAAGGAGATGTGGGGTTGCATGACAGAGTGGAGTCCAGAAACATGCCGAGGCTCTTTACCGTTGAGGATAAGGGCACAGTAACGTCACCCAACTGGAGGTCAGTCACGCTGAGGGAAGCAAGCTTCTGTCTCGTTCCTACGAGTAGGGCTTCGGTCTTCTCGCTGTTGAGCTTCAACTTGTTTTCTGTCGTCCAGTTCTTGATGTCCAGGAAACAACAGGAGATAGAAGCAAGGAGCTCGTCGATGTCCTCAGGCTTGGCGCTGTTTAGGAGCTGGGTGTCATCAGCGAAGAAGTGATAATTAAGGTTGTGTCGCTCGATGACGAAGGAAAGGGGTTGGGTGTACAAAGTGAAGAGGACTGGGCCGAGGACGGACCCCTGTGGTACACCATAGCGGACGGTGACGGGCTGGGAGGACAAAGATTCAGTAGTGACGGTCTGTGAGCGACCGTCGAGGTAGCTCTTGAACCAGGAGAGGGCTATATCATGAATGCCGAACGTGAAGCTGAGGCGATCGATGAGTAGGTGGTGGTCGATCGTGTCAAAGGCCGCGGACAAGTCCAATAACACAAGGGCGGAGACGAGACCTCTGTCTGCGGCGTTCAGGAGATCGGTGGTGATCCGCAGTAGCGCTGTCTCAGTGCTGTGATTGGGGCGATATGCCGACTGGAACACAGGCATAAGCGAGTTCAGGGACAGGTGGACGTTCAATTGCTCAAGGATGATGCGCTCCAGGAGCTTGGAGAGGTAGGGGAGGTTTGATACTGGACGGTAGTTCCGGCATTCATTCACATCAAGTCCGGATTTCTTCAAGAGTGGGCGGACGATGGCGGATTTAAAACAGTTAGGAACGATGCCTGTGGAGAGGGAGGTATTAATGGTATCGGTGATGTACGGCAGGAGCTTGTCCAAGCACTGGGTGAACAGAAAGCCTGGCAGAGGGTCAAGCTCGCAGGTCTTGATGGGGGACTTCATAATGATGCGCTTAACATGGTCGATGGTGACAGGTTGAAAGCAGGTGAGAGGGGCGCCAGAGAAGGCGGGAGAGGGTGGGGAAGGGCGATAGGCATCATGATCCAGAGAACTACGCAGATTCTCTATCTTCTCCTTAAAGTGCTCTGAGAAGAGTTCTGGGAGGTCCACGGGTGGGTGTGTGGTGGGGAGGGGAAGAGAGGGTGAGGAGCCGAGGAGGGTTGACATGATAGAGAATAGCTCCTTGGACGACGAGGCTTGCGTGATGCGGTTGTGGTAGTGCTGGACCTTGGCGGCAGTGATGGCTTCCTTGACGCGGAGCCGCATGTCCCTGAAGATCTGGCGGTGGATCTCGAGGCCGGAGAGTCGCCAAGTGCGCTCGGCCCGTCGTCGTTCGTGCTTGGCAGCTTTGACGTCGTCGGAAAACCAAGGAGCTGGCGGTCGCTCAGAAACTGCACACAAAGATGGCGGGGCGTGCTTGTCGAGAAGCTGGCGTAGAGTCAGGGCGAAAAAGGAAGCATGGTCAGAAGAGGGGTAATGATAAAAGAACATAAGTTATAGATGTTCAATATTGTAGTAATAAAACAAAATATTTTGGAGCCTATAACACAGCGATCGTCCAACTACGGCAAGCAGAACAATTTTCACTGACAAGCGGAAGACCTCAAACACGGCAATGCGAGAAATTGAGTACCAGAGCAGTATGGCAATTAAGATGTTTGGCATGCTGAATAAATTAAAAATTCTACCTTGGTTCCCCATTAATAAACATTTGGCGTTTCCTGTCATAACATATTTAAATATGCTTGGAATATGTTTAAAACGATATAACAAACTAAGATCTTTAGCAACACTTACAACTTTAAATGTGAAGTAACACTAAATATACAAATGTTCGTTACAGTATACGAATACTAGTGATTTGATTTAATTTATGCCCTTTCATCGATTTAACTGCAACAATTCAAATTAAATATATTGTACGAAAATGGTGTTTGCACATAAGTTATCATCAATGCCCCGAAGTGTCCAACTCTACACAAGTCTTCAAGTCAAACTTCAAACAACCGTAACTCCCAATTTTCCCTCTGCACAATTTAAGTCAAAGCGAAGTCTTGTTTTTTAACTCAACCTCTCTAAGAGAGACGCATCTGTACACGTCTTAATGAGACATTACCTTTTCAATAGGTCAGTGGTTAATCTAATTATCATGCAAACACTTAATTACTGCCTCACATCCATCTCTATTGTTGTAAAATCCCTGTGTAATCAGATTTGCTGATTATATCAACATGTTGGCCGAGTGAATCAAGATATCATAGAAAATATTTCAGATAAAGCTGGGCATGCGGAATGGAAATGCAAAATTAATTATCAACACCACAGAAGTCAGAAGTTCAAACATTATCACAAACCATCAACAACTATAAGAAGTAGAAAATTCCATATACCTATGAGCTATTCTATCCGTAGACGGAAGCTGTGAGTCAGAAATTCGAGCCAGGAATGAGTCAATAATGGCTAGACTAAACAGAATCTGGTCCTGCAAAAGCATTAGTATTATAACCAAGCTAGCAGCTTCTGAAAACAAGTTTTAGGAATTAAAAAACAATGCATGAGAAAAATCCTTTGAATCTAGCTTTTACCTAGAACACTGGAATATGCATTTGCTCCCCAGCACCCTCAACTACCATGGAATTTTCTTAATGAGCTGGCCAGAATTTATTTATTTTTTACCAGTGTGAACGTTTTACTTCCGCTTCATTTTTCATATTGTATTTATCATGGCAACGAGCCATTCAGAGCTCGCTATACATCACCAATTATTGAAATTCTCTGAGGTTGAAAGCTGTATTTCAACACACGAATGATGTGCTAAAATAAAGGGCTATAAGTACTATGCTGAAAAATATATTTTTATAGCAAAAGGTAAGAACAATAAAATAACTGCTAGCTGTCTAAGCTGCTACGTTTTTGTTGGCGACTCGGACTACGAGTTAACGAGTTAGGCCTACTAGATTTACTACGATTACGGGTTACCCGTAATTTGAACACTAAGCCTAAGTTGAAACATATATCGATGTGAAAAACCAGACAATATTGCACTATAATTATTAATTTTATATTAATACCAATTATATATATAAATACAATTTAAGTTATAAAACCTATTATATTTTCAAGTTATATATTAGCCTATGGTCTATTAGCCTAGTGGCGTAGTAATGCGCACAGTCACAGTAGAGCAGGCCTACCCGTCACTATTTAACTATTATATATTGACTATTTAAATTCAGGAGTGTGCAGCATTTTTCTGCTTTGGGACGCATTTTAGATTTTATACAACCAGACGGGCCACACAGCCTGAAAATTTATTTGCATTATCAATGCAACGAAAATTTTAAAAAAATGCCGTTAGAAGCTCTTATGGGGCCACACTAAAAAGCCTTGACGGGCCGTTTTGTGGCCCGCGGGCCACCTGTTGCACATCCTTGATTTAAATTAAATTGTGAATATTAGCTAATAAATAATGTTTAGATTAGGAATAGTAAATTATTTTTCAAATACTTTTGAATCTATTAAATATACTATGGCGTCTGTGCATGTGACATTATAATATAAATTTACTAAATTTACAGCTTAGACAGCATAGAGCAAAAAAGAGATTAAGGAAATCACCACTTAAAGTGCAAGACGCTCTAGGTCAGGGGTCGGGAACATTTTTGTCTTAGAGAGCCATGGATAACACATATTTTGTCTCTGAATTCTTCTGATGCTGAAATGCAGTAGACTTTAACTCATTTGTAGAATGAAATATTGATATGCAATTAATTTGTAGATCAAAAAGTCTAAAAAAATATTTTGCTAAATAATCGAACATTTGTCTGCCAGCCAGATGCAGCCATCAAAAGAGCCACATCTGGCTCGCGAGCCATGGGTTCCCGACCCCTGCTCTAGGTCAATGAGAAATAATAAATGTACACATTCACTCAAAGTAAGTAGGACTATGCATATTTTCTGCTAGATCTTAATTTATTTGTGTATCTGCCTGATTACAGTTGTAGGAGAATGGCATATACTTATATACTATTTATTCATGAGAGGAGCATAATATATAACATACATAGTTCATTTTTCTTAAGTCTTAACCTTAACAATATGAAAAATTTGAATTTTAAAATACATATATAATCTAGACATTCCTAATTTTCAGGTTAACGTAATTTTTCATTAAAATAACATTGAAATCACATCTGGTCATGGCACATGTGTGGTATAGCGCCAACTGCGGACATGTCATTGGCTTATTATTTAAAAAAGCTGATTTCAGCACAGCAAGAATTTAAAGTGCATTCCTGATGTAAGTTATAAAACTATAAATGTCTTATATTAATTTTTTTTTTATTTAAATCATTTATTACAGTAACATATTCTTGAAATAAATTAATGGCAAAGTTCTCCAAAGTTTTGAAACACTAATTTATTAAATTGGGTTTATATGGGTTGTGAAAATATCTTAGATTTTTTTGTTTTTTATCTTTTTGTTCTAAAATGGACAGTATAGCTTGTAAAATAATCATTTAAATTTGACAAAATGCAATCATGTCTTTTCTAAAAATGTTACTTTGGGTACATAAAAAAAAACATTTTGGTTTATTACTGCTTCTGTTTGTGGTGAAAACAGCCAAACGTCAAAAGGTATGTTTAAATGTTATGATTAAAACAATTATTTTTTACTTATCGTTTTATCTTTTTAAACTTTAGGGCCTTGGCATTACATGTAAAATGGCCACAACTGCAACTTACACAGATGAAATAGGGATTAGATAACGAATCGTCAGCAGTGGATGCTTAGGCTTACTTTTTTTGTTGTCTTTTTTTGACACCACATAGTTTCATTTAGAAATATTTTATTCACAAAGAAGTTTGTTTGAAATAGTATGAACATAATTTTTATCATTACAATTTTTACCTTAAATGTTTGTTTTTTTACATTCTTTTAGCATGAGTTTATTTTTAGTACCGTAACTTATTTTTTTTAGATTACAACTAAATGACTTTGTAAATCCATCAAAATAAAATAATTGACTTTATGTTCTCTGAATTACTCTGAATATGTAGCATTCTCTTTCATTTAGCTACCTGTATTGTTTTCTAATGTCTTTACATTTTAACTTTAATTATTATTTTCGGAGTTAAAATACCATTTAGTTTTATTTTACTTGAACATTTTTATTAGTTTAACTTACAGAATATCTTCATAGTTATAAAGTAAAAAACAAACAAACTAGGTCAATATATAAAAGAACAAAGAAAAATTATATTTGTACTAGATAATAAAGCAGCTATATTTTTATCACTAGCTTTGTTGTACTTGGTTAATTATTAACATCTAGGTCAGCTTCAGACAGTTCAATCAATTTCTACCCTGAAAAAACACCCCCCCCCCCCAAAAAAAAAAACAAAAAAAAAAAAACATACCGTTACTTCTTTTAATGTTCAATACATTTTTTTGGTAAATTAAAAAAATTATAATGCCATGTGAAACATAGAGCTGTATTTTAATATATTTATCTTTAAAATATAATATACTAGCAGATTTACAAGGTTAAAAACTCAAGTATAAGCACGCATTTTTTTACCGACTGTTTAGGTCCGAGAAATGGTTGAGGCATAAACAAAAATATTTGTTTTCAATTCTAGGAAAAAAATAATCTTGGGATGTAATTGAATGTGGCCATAGTATCTTTTAAATAAGTAAGGGCTATTATTATTATCATTAGATCTAACTAGAAGTCAATAACAACAACGTCTACCCTTTTTTTAAATTTATTTAGGTTTAATTAGAACTATATCTAAACTAAACTTTAACAGTCAATAGAAACACACAGTAAGTTGTGTAAGAGTCCAAGAGTGACATTTTTGTATATTTTACTTTGACAGCGTGTCTTATTTAAACTAAAGGCTCACCTGAAATTTAGATCCTACACCCCTGCGAATTTTAACGACCCGTTCTTTAATAATGTTTTTATGTTTGGGAAATCTGTGAATTGAAATGAGCCTGCTCTTTGATTTACTAGCGGAACAAAAAGGCACGCAACCAAAACCTGCTACCTTTTCCAATGCTTTTGTTCCTTTTGTTCAACAACCGGAAATAAGATGTTCATTTACTTGAATTTCAAAGGGTTACCTGAATACATTTTGCATATGACCTAAGAAACGTCCATACGGTTTCTGAGAATTTACAACTAACTACTGGCGAATGCCCACTGGCGCGTCTCAGAAACAACGAAACTTCCTCCCCTGTGTTATAGCTGGAGTGGACTGGAGTAAGGGGTGGAGGGGGAGAGGGGGAAATTGACCAACATGTCTCTAGTGATGAGTCACGGGTAGAGGGGGTAGGGCAGGGGGGATGGGTGTTTGGTGGCGCGCGCTTGTGCCTCCAACGGCTCTTGATGTTATCATATATGCTAACCACTGATAGCTTTTTATGTACGTGTTACCTGGCGTGGGAGATCGGACAGCGAGTGGAGGAAGGGGTTGAGGGGGTGCGTTGATGACTTATGGGAAACTAACCATGTAGCTCTAGACAGTTTAAGACAGATTCGGGGGGCGGGCTAGTTACATCAGACGTTTATTTTTTATTATGAGATAGGTGTAAGATGTATATTATGCAATATGTCGCATAAGGCAAGAAGAAGTGTAGTTAATCAGATTACAAATACGTGGAGACGTGTAACTAATCAATTACAATACACATGCATAAATAAGAATCACTGTAAATTTGGCAAAGGTATTTTCGGCAAGGGTATTTTCGGCAAGGTAATTTTGGCAAATTTAAATTTGGCAAAGGCAAATTCGGCAAAACTCGCAAAGCGGTAAAATTGGCAACGGTAAAATTGGCAAGTATATAATATCCACTGTTTTTATTAAAAGTATTTTGTAGGACTACACTCTGGTCTATGGAACTGCAACCTTTGGAATACGTGCCGTCATTGGCACGCAGAGCGGTTTTTTAAATGGCACATAAAAAAACACCCAATGGTGAAAAGAGAAGGATAACATTAAGGTATACTTTGGCACATTATTTAATTTAACGTCATCTAATGATCAAAAACATTTTAAATAGGCACCAAATGTTCCCCCTCCTCCGTTTCTCTCTCCCCCTCTCCCAAAGTTATGCCTCGGCAAGGTATGTGTGTACGTTAGCCCAACTGACGATCCAAAAGATCTTTACGCATCCAAAGCATACCATTGTCTCCCCTACCCATACCTCCTCCGTTTATAGCACATTGGCGATATTACGTAGCTCTGACTACCTGACCTCCACCCCTACACTCCTACTTGTTATGTTTCAAGAGCAAGCGTAGACTGCTTCTTCCCCTCCCGCCCCCGTCTCCCCATCGAAGTTCTGCTGATTCAAGTATTAGTGATATCTGGCTACAGCAGGAAAAAAAAGGTGTGTGGGGGGGAGTATGGGGTAAAGTCGGCTCCCATTGAACATTTTAATCCGTTTGTTTTCTTTCAGATCACTGTTGTGGCTAGTTACACGTTATTCTTTCTATCAATACATTTATTTTTGATTTTGTTATACAAATTTTCCCACAATATTTTTTACAATTGTGCTTGTATATTTACATTGTTTTGCCCAGAGACTTGTATTAAAATAATATAAGTATAAAGTATAAGTATAAGTATATATATATTACAAGTAGTATCTTTTTATCATTGTTTTATAAAAAAAGGCATTTCAAGCTTCTTTCTAGTTATCAACGACCTTTAAGAAAATTTTCATTGAAAAAAAAACGAAGTAAACATTTTAAATTATTTTCTTTGGGTATACTAACTGGGTCTCCACAGTATAATAAAGAAGAAGAAGAAAGAAATGTTATTACTAATAGTTTATAAAAAACTATAAATCAACTTTATTAACTTTAAAACGAAGAGTATCATAAGGAATTATCTTAGATTCATTAACTAGTTCAAATTTACATAGATGATTTGCCTTTTGTTATTCATTGAGATTAAGGCTGTTTTTACATGTAATTATTAATTTACACAGGGGTTCATTGTAAGCTTGATTATCTACTGAGACTACGCCGTTTAAAACCATTTACTTCATAATAGACAAGACTGTAGACCAAACTAATCCTACAACCACTTTTAATTAAAACAAGTAGATGTTGTGTCTATGCCATTTTTACTGTGTTTTTTTTATAGTTTCACAGCTCCAGTCTGCCTTTTTAAGTACCCTACAACAAAAACTCACCATAAAACGGTTTCATACTTTCGCCTGGGTATTAGGAAAAAGACACCCCCCCCCAGACACTCGGTCAACACGTGTACCTCAGTAAATGAGTGTGGAGTCTGTGTTCGTTTTAGCTAGATGTAAGTCTTTAGGGTAGGAGGGTAGTAATGTAAAATATGTAATTTTACGTTTGCGATGTTCCCCGTATGATCTAAACACGCCAGAGATTATTACAAAAGAACTAAATATTGTCGTGTCAGAACCGAGTAAGCGCGTGTCGAAAAGGATACATTATTAAGTTGATTTCCATACAATATAAAATTAGTTTCCAAAGACTTACAAAGCGAATAAAAAGCGTGAGCCCTAAAATTCACCATTGCATAACATTTCTGTTTAGAATGAGTCATTTTTACAAGTAAATACAAAACGGTTCTTTGCAAGCATTTCTAATACTTTACTTAAGTACTTAATAGGCCCCATATTAACTTAATCTTTTACGGAGACAACCTAGTTCCAAGTCATGAACTTCATTTAGTAGACAAGAGTGTAATCATATCACTAATTTAAAAAAAACAGTTGATATTATAAGTCTGCCAATTTTACCATTGCCAATGTTACCGCTTTGAGAGTTTTGCCGAATTCACCTAGGCAGAATTTACCTTTGCCTTTATTACCTTGCCGAAAATAACGGTTTCGAATTTACCCTTTCCAAATTTACCGAGCACCATAATTAAAGATTGTAAAAACAGCAGGCACCCTTCACATTCACATCGGTTCGTACCGCTGGAGTAGGACTAAGTATATATGTGCAGGTTGGTGCTATTTGACTGGTTGGGCTTATGGCTCCAGGCCAAGCACGGTATCTAAAAACCGAAACCATCACAAAAAGTAATTTTGTGGTTTAACCTTACTTTCTCTTTGACTATCCAACATTCCTAGATTTCAACGTAACTTTCTACCGTCACTTTGTTGACGGTTTCAGTTGACGTCTAGCTGATTTCACAACTATATTATTATATAGAAATTGCTAATTTATCTTATATTGATTTCCGTTTGTCTTTTCTATCATTACATTTTAGGTGATCTAGTGTGATCCTGTTGAACATTAACTTGTTCATACTTCAATAATGGTTGTAATTAGATTCCGTCGGATAACATTTGTTGCACTTTTATTGACTATCACGATGCAAGGTAAATAATTTCAATAATTAGTTAAGTAAATAGTGAGCTAAGTATTTTTTACGATATATTTTATTTAATAAGTAAGCTTATTGTTAGTGATTTTTCATTTGTAAAACTCCATAGGAAATAGGTGCTTTAAACTAAAATTTAATTAGAACTTTTAAAAGCTGAATAATTTATGCTTTTTTCAACTAGTCAAATACTAAATTAAAGTATTTTAAAAAGTAGACTGGCATTTATTTTCTGTTTTTTTCTTTGTGGCTTTTTATCAAACCCCGCAGTTCAAAATGGTTTTCGGCTCTGCTAGCGAATGGTACCCTAGGATCGGGTACATTTGAGTCAGGGCTGAGGTGGGGCTGACCTAAGGGCGGTTCTCGGCCATCCACAGAGCCCTCCAGATGGTTATTACTCTCAATTGTGAATTTTGTTTTTTTTAGGTTCTGATAATGCTCTGTGGAATCATCACATCCTGAATCCAGGCCCCTTCACAACTTTCCCTCCCGGCCCCATGCTACCAACACCCGAGCATCCCCAGCACAATGCACAATGTGCGCTAAAACATTTAAACAGGGTATTGCAATCAAAAAGCCTTTCGAGAAGCACCACACAAAAGGGTGTACATATTTAGATGATTGGGCTATACACTGTAATGGATTCCATGACATATTTGCATGCTAGGCAACGAAAAAGCTGACAGACTGGCGTTAAAGTGGGCAAGCATAGACCAATAATATGAAAGGCCTTGCCAGTGTCAAGACCACATGTAGCATGCTATAAAACAACTCTTAGGAAGATGGCTCGATCAATGGGCACAGGGAGCATTAAAATTTGGAAGAAAAATTTACAAAGAAATAAACAAGCCAAAAAAAACAAGTTCCTCCCCCACAAAAAACACTGCACTATAGTCCAGTTAAGAACAGGACATATAGGACTCAATCCACACCAAAATAGAATAAACCCAACACACGAACCCAACTGCAGACACTGCCCCTATCCACAGAAACAGTGGACGACTTCCTACTTGAATGTCCTAAACTAACCTACCTCAGGAACACAATACTCTCTCCTCATCCTACCATTACCAACGCACTATACATCATTGTATGATCAATATAGAAAAACTAAAAAAGACTTGTAAATATGTTTGTCTGGCATTGACTGCAAGAGAGCAAACTGCTTTGCAGACTGGTTAACAGAAGAAAAAGAAGAATAAACAAGGAATTTAATCCTTACGCTAATCTCAGTTTATTAACTTTTAATGCAAAATTTATAGGTCTATGTATTTTACTTTAATAAATTCGATGCCATAAACGATGTTTAAATAAGTATATTTCCTTTATTTTTCAACAGTTTCTCAATCAGCTGATTCTTGTATTAAAAGGGCACGGGTATATAATTGTGTTTGAATTGTTAGATTTTTAAGTTAAGTAAACTTTATGCTTATATATACTGGTTTGGTCAATGTTCTCTATAGTTCTTTATTGGAATAAGTGAAACCATGAAACTATCATCAATTTTCTCAATATTTCTCTATTGTTTCATGTGTTGCTAAGTGTTGGAAATTAAAGAAACACGACATGCTCTGTTGTCTATCATCGTCTAACTGACGCGTTATTATTGTCTTTATCTCCTCCCTCGTGATCAGCTGGTGACGGGGTCCGAGCGGCCAAAACAACACACACACAACCATGACGTAACAAACATTAAACTGATACACTACAAATCGGATTAAATGATACTTTAAAAAATATTTTGTAATACTCTTGCAAAAACAACATGATAGAAATTTTTTTATTTAACTGTGACTCACTATAAATTGACGACTTTTTATTTGTATAATAAAAGTAGGTGAAATTATTTAAGCCTCATTGTTACCCCGTCCAATGCGGGGTAATTTCAGCTAGTATATATATATATATATATATATATATATATATATATATATATATATATATTTGTATATATATCCATCTGGATACGCCGAAAAATTACGCTCCAATACTCATCTGCCTTCATTACATCCAACCAGTAATAATATAGGAACTATCTGCTTTAAATGTCAGTTAACGCATCCATCCTGGGTCATTAAACCGCCCTTAATTTGTCGCAGTAGAGGGATATACCTCACAAATAAGAGAAACAAGCACTGGAGAGCCTCAATGGTGTGTCCTCTCTCCAGTTCAATACACAACTAACACCAATGACATTCGAAGTTCGGAAGTCGATACTGCATCGTTAATCAAATACGCCGATGATTCAGCCATTATCGGCCTGGTTTTCAGGGACGACAGTCTCTATCACAGGACGACTTCGGATTTCTACAAATGATGCGGAGATAACTACCTGATAATGTATATCACAAAAACGAAATAAATGATTGTAGACTTCCGGAAGTAAAAACACAAGCTGACTGATTTACAAATAAACAACCAAATAATAGATCGATTCCCTCAATATAAATATCTTGGCGTCACAATTACTGACAAACTTACTTAGTCTGAGCCTCTGTAAGAAAATGCACCAACGACTTTTCTGTCTTAGTAAACTAAAAACATTTAATATAGAGAAGACCAATATGAATCTCTTTTACTCAGGGACTGTTGGTAGCATCATCACCTTCGCAATCACATGCTGGTAAGGCAATGCCATCAAATTGAACATACACCGGATAGACCGCCTAATAAATAAAGCCTCTCGTACTACACAGACAGAATTACCATCTCTTGGAGATCTATTCAGTTCATGGTGCCTGTCTATGATTGACTAAATCCTTCAAGATCATTCACCATGCTCATCCGCTTCACGATAGTAACATCATAGCTAGTTGAAATGGTCGGCTATCTTTCAATAAGGGCAAGATCAGAGAGATTTGGGATCTCTTTTGTTCCAATATCAGTGAGAATCTTTCAAAAGAATTATCAGTCAACAAGAAAATACAATAGCTGACTTGAATGATAAATGGTATGATAGTGTGCGCGAATGTCTATTGTGCTTGAGTACAAATGATTATTTAATATTGCTTTAAGTATGCTTAAAGACGGAATTTATGTAATCAAGTTAAATTTAATTGGATCAATAAAGTAACCTTATCTTATATATGTATCTTTCATTATTTATGTTTTGCCATATATACTGTATACCATATATTATTATGTGAGTCATTATTATATTTTAAAGTTGATGCCATTTCTTATTCTAATAGAACTGCAACTTTGTTCCTGGAAGGGATAAATATGTACTTTTGAAGGATTATATTTGTGATACACAAACTGAGGGTGGAAGATGGATTATCTTTCAAGTAATGTTTTACCAGAAAATGTTATTATTTAAAAATATATATATATTTTGCAAATGTTTATACCATATTAAAAACATTCAAGCTGGTTAACCAAATCACATAAAACTACATCACGGTTAAAGTCATATGATAAAATAGAATGTCTTATAACAAACAACTGTGGTATAGTCCTAAATCAGAAAAAAAATACAAGAAAAAAAAACAAATAAATAATTTTAAATTAGATTTAACTTAAGAATAAATTTAGAGAAAATACAAACAGAAAATGTGTCAAAGCTCATACAAAAAAAAAAAGATATAACAATTAAAGTCAGTTAGTATTCATAAGGAAACATTAGAAACAATTGACGGACAATAAAGGCTTTACGTTTGCAAAGAAAATCCCAACTAATAATAATGACTTAAAAACACTACAAATATATATATATATATATTATTCATTCTTAATGAAACTATTATTACCATTACATGACAATGGCAATTTGTTCAATGAAAACAAAGCAAATAATATAATAAATATATAATAGAACGATAAATAACGAGTAAGACAAAGTTTAAATGTACACACACCAAATAAAATGTTTAGAAAAATATATAACAAATTACATGTATACCGAAGTTACATTTCTTTTAAAAGTTACAATTCTTTTAAAAGTTACATTTTATCTAAAAAGTACATATCTTCTAAACATTACATTTCTTCCAAAAGTTTCATTTCTTCTAATAGTTAGATTTCTTTTAAAAACTACATTTTCTTCTATAAGAGACGCGTAAAACAAGACACAAGTTTCACGAGAAACTGGAAAGAGTACAAAAATGGATTTGGCGACCCTAAGCTATGCCAAGATTACTGGCTTGGAAACGAAAAACTGCATGCATTGACTTCTTCGGTAAAACAGAAATTTAATATACATTTTAATTTGTTGTTAATCATTAGCGTTTATATGTAATTTTCATCTACCTTACATTTAGTGGATCGTTAAAAAGTTACTTTTAGATGTATTTATCCAAAGTTTTTGTTTTTTGTGTCCTCACGTATTTAATGTTATACATTTATTGTTATTATTTACATCTTAATGTAATGATTGGCTTCTTATTTTAACCTTATGTAAGTTAAATGTGTTAAATTATATTCCTTAATTTTTAGGTTTTACATTTACATTTCACATTTATATATTTTAACTGGATTTTTTTTTCTGCAGGGAAACTATGAATTAAGAATTGATATGACTTACGAAGGTAAAGAATACTTTGCAAAATATAGCAGATTTGAAGTTGGCAGTGAAGTGAATAAATACATGCTTACTATTGGTGGATTTTCTGGAAACGTTCCGAAAGATGATTTTTCGCCGCATCACAATGGCAAACAGTTTAGTACACCGGACAGTGACAATGATCGCACTAGATATGATCACTGCGCTGACAAGTTTGAAGCCGGTTGGTGGTACGCAAGTTGTCACTTTATAAATCTAAACGGTCAATTTAATAATTATAACGACGGATTCGGTGTTATCTGGTCTTCAATAACAGGTATGTATTCATCTCTGTCCTCTGTAGAAATGAAGATGAGACCAGTATTAAATAAATGATGTATTTTAAAATGTGACATCATTAGAAACTAATGTTTAAATTTAAAGAAAGTAAAAAGTTAATAAAGAAAACGTTTAATTAACTCTTTAAACTTTGGTTTTTACTTTATTATATGTGTTGGCTGTTTTACCGCCTTTGTACTATTACGTTGTTTGACTTCAGATGATAAAAATGCGTACTCTATAGATGTTCCATATTTTAGTAATAAAACTAAAGATTTTGGCGCCTATAACACAGAGATCGGCAACCTACGGCATGCGTGCCTTACTTGGCAAGCAGAACAATTTTCAAGCGGAAGACCTCAAACAAGGCAATGCAAGTCTGTTCCTACAAGAAATGGAGTACCAGAGCAGTATGACAATTAAGATGTTTGGCACGCTTAATTAATTACAAATTCTACCTGGGTTCCCCATTATTAAACACTTGGCGTTTCCTGCCATAACACATTTAAATATGTTTGGAATATGTTTAAAGCAATATAACAAACATAGATCTTTAGCAACTCTTAAAATTTTAAATGTGAAGTAACACCAAATATACAAATATTCCTTACAGTATACGACTACAAGTGATATGATTTGATTTAATGATTTAACTGCAACAATTGAAATAAAATATAATGGACGAAGATGCCGTTTGCACATAAGTTATCATCAATGCCCCAAAGTGTCCAACTCTACACAAGTCATCAATTCAAACTTCAAACAACCGTTACTCCCAATTTTCCCTCTGCTCAATCTAAGTCGAAGTGAAGTCTTGTTAGTTAACCCTATCTCTCTAAAAGAGACGCATCTGTACACGTCTTAATGAGACATGACCTTTTCAATAGGTCAGCGGTTAATCCAATCATCATGCAAATACTGAATGACTACCACACATTCATTTCAATTGTTTTAAAACCCCTATGTAAAATGATTGGCTGAATATATCGACCTTTTGGCTGAATGGAACAAGAGATCATGGAAGTTATTGCAGATAAAGAGGGGCATGCGGAATGAAAATGCAAAATTAAATGATGATCAACACCACAGGTGCCAGAAGTACAAACATTATCACAAGCCAACAACAACTAGAAGAAGTAAAAAAAAATGCATGTATCTAGAAGGCGTCCTATACGTAGACGGAAGCTGTGAGTCAGCAATTCGAGCCATGAATAAGTCAGTAATTGTTAAACTAAACAGAATCTGATTCAGCAAAAGCATTAGTCTTATAACAAAGCTAGCAGCTACTGAAAACACGTTTTAGGAATTGAATTAAAAAATAAATGCATGAGAAAAATCATTTGAATCTAGCTCCTACCTAGAAAAGAAGAATAATATCCATTTGCTCCCCAGCACCCTCAACTACCATAACAGTCAAGATTTGATAATGATGATGATATATTAACATAGGTTAAACTTGTTATTGAAAGATAAAGTGACTTCGCTTGCAGTCGGAAGTCGATGTAAATTAAATTAAGCAATTTACATTGATCTATATGAAAACATTTAACTTTAGGACCTATTTAGCATTTTGCCATTAAGATTCATTTAGTGAGCATACCACGTCGTATCGACGGGTAAAAACGTGGTTAGCCGACCAGATTTTAGTTACATAATATAACGTACTTTTTGGTTGATTTTGCAAATCAATTTCACGTAAATTTTTCTACGTCGATTCGACTTAGAAATCGGCTTCAAATGTCTGGCCAAACTGCGTTGGAAGGCCGTGAAATCACGGTGAAAACACGCAGCAAAGTTACCCACAAAACTTCGTGATTTCTCCCTAAAATTACTCCTGGTGTTTATCTTCGTTTCCATTGAAATTCTGCAATATAATTTAGACATTTAGTTATCTGCATGTATTTTAATTGTCTGCCTGATGCAGATGATTAATTTTACGAAATCGATGAGAGTATTCGGAAGATGAAACTTATTAGTGTATAATGATTTCTATCGTTATTATGTAACTGTAATTAAAGTGTCACAGCGTTTCTGTTTAAAATACTGCTTGAAGTAACTTGTTAATTTACATTGACAAGTCTTAACGATTATGCATGCATAAAAGGTCGAAGTGTAAAACATTTCTGGTCTCATTCGATCATTTGATTCACTGTGTTTTTTTAGGGACAGTTCGACTATATGGTAAATTACATCTGTACTGGGCCGTATTTATGATTGTAGGGGCCCTGTTCCTAAATATATGTGTGGGTGCCTCGTAGCCTCGCCCCTGCCTTCCGATGTTGCTGTGTTAGCCTATGTACAAATGTACAGTTTTGTTCATTCTGAATGATAACCAGTACCGATAACCCACTCTGTCTGACTCGGATGTACTCTGATTCGGCGAGCAAATTATCATTTCACTTCATTCAACTGCAGTGGCTCGGTTGAACACTCATACATGAACAGCCATGTAGGCCTATAGTGTGGCGAATCAGTGTCAGTTAACAATCAATTGCGATTTTTCATTAGCAGTATTTGTTGCAGTATTCGCTAGTTCAATTCAGTCTCTATCGGACTGTTTCTGACACATGCCCGCTAGTCTTTTTGATTCATTCTGGTTTGAGCCTTAATTAGCAAAAAAAAAAAAACTCGATTTATTTCTCTTTTATTTCATGTTTGTGTGTGTTTTGTTTGTTGTTTAAGTATTTCAAAGTATTATTTTTTGAATTGCATTAGTCGTGCAGTGATTTCATTCAATACTCGATTACTCATAATTTATATCAATTCCTTACTAACAGTAGAAGACAGGTAGTTTTGCCAACCCGCTTACTTTATTACATCGACAAGTCGCTTGAGTACATTTCTGCAGTACGTAACTGCCGTGGACAACTAATCCTTGAGGTCAGACTCAATGATGTCCAATTCTGCAGCTCTACGGACAGATGCTAGCACAGCTTCCACATGACACGTTGATCGTTCATGCTCAGTTAAACTTGCACTAGCATAATAAAAGTCAATGAAACAACCATTCGATAGCTATGAGTTAATCTTTCAAAAAACAAATGACTTTAAAACCGAAAGTATGAAGTACGCAGCAGTATCCTGCAAATTGCGAGAGAAAGCAGGTGCCGTTTTGCACAATACAGTTCAGGCGCGAGTCACATAAGTTTACAATATAAAATCTCAAAGAAGAGTGACTTTCAATGTGCGCTTCTACAAAAATATATCTATTATAATTGTTATTATTACCAGCAGATTTCTGATTATCAAAAGAATAGACTAAACATATTTTTGTTTTGAGATATGTGGGGGGCCCTTTTGTGTGGATGCTCTTTGTTCCAATGGAACATGTGGAACATGCCTAAATACACCACTGCATCTGTGGCTTACATCAGATGTTCGTTTTGTAATAAAATAACTGAACTTAGTAACTCGTGTTGTTGTCGTGCTAATCGATTTAATTTAAGGCATTGTTGTCATGAATGTCTTTGCCTTAATGCAGTACCTGTAATTTATCATAGGCGTATTCTTGTTGGCTCGCAAGCGTATTTTAAGATCGCTGAAAAGATTTTGACGCTTAATGTACATTTTGACCAGATAAAGTGAGTCATTGCGAATTTATATATACATTGACCTAACAATATAGTGTGTGAGTATTATATTTATATATACATTGACCTAACAATATAGTGTGTGAGTATTATATTTATATATACATATATTTATATATACATTGACCTAACAATATAGTGTGTGAGTATTATATTTATATATACATATATTTATATATACATTGACTTAACAATATAGTGTGTGAGTATTATATTTATATATACATATATTTATATATACATTGACCTAACAATATAGTGTTTCAGAAGTATATTTATATATACATATATTTATATATACATTGACCTCACAATATAGTGTGTGAGTATTATATTTATATATACATATATTTTTATATACATTGACCTCACAATATAGTGTGTGAGTATTATATTTATATATACATATATTTATATATACATTGACCTAACAAATATAGTGTGTGAGTATTATATTTATATATACATATATTTGTATATACATTGACCTAAAAAATATAGTGTGTGAGTATTATATTTATATATACATATATTTATATATACATTGACCTAAAAAATATAGTGTGTGAGTATTATATTTATATATACATATATTTAAATATACATTGACCTAACAATATAGTGTGTGAGTATTATATTTATATATACATATATTTATATATACATTGACCTAACAAATATAGTGTGTGAGTATTATATTTATATATACATATATTTATATATACATTGACCTAACAATATAGTGTGTGAGTAGTATATTTATATATACATATATTTTTATATACATTGACCTCACAATATAGTGTGTGAGTATTATATTTATATATACATATATTTATATATACATTGACCTAACAATATAGTGTGTGAGTATTATTTTTATATATACATAATTTATATATACATTGACCTAACAAATATAGTGTGTGAGTATTATATTTATATATACATATATTTATATATACATTGACCTAAAAAATATAGTGTGTGAGTATTATATTTATATATACATATATTTATATATACATTGACCTAAAAAATATAGTGTGTGAGTATTATATTTATATATACATATATTTAAATATACATTGACCTAACAATATAGTGTGTGAGTATTATATTTATATATACATATATTTATATATAGATTGACCTAACAATATAGTGTGTGAGTATTATATTTATATATACATATATTTATATATACATTGACCTAAAAAATATAGTGTGTGAGTATTATATTTATATATACATATATTTATATATACATTGACCTAAAAATATAGTGTGTGAGTATTATATTTATATATACATATATTTATATATACATTGACCTAACAATATAGTGTGTGAGTATTATATTTATATATACATATATTTATATATACATTGACCTAACAAATATAGTGTGTGAGTATTAAATTTATATATACATATATTTATATATACATTGACCTAACAATATAGTGTGTGAGTATTATATTTATATATACATATGTTTATATATACATTGACCTAAAAAATATATTGTGTGAGTATTATATTTTTATATACATATATTTATTATGTCATTTTTCGTTCTTAAAACGTTGCTTTTTTTTTATATGTCTTTGAAAACCAAGCATAAAAACAGGTATATAACGCGGTTTTTGCTAATAACAATGTGATAATACACAAAGAAAAAAGACTTGCTTAAACTACTGTATCAATACAATGAAGACGCTTAACTGTTGCAATGAAAAAGATGTATCGTATTGATAATTTACAATTTTTCGGGCAAACCTTTGTAATGAAAATTTGTTAGTTACAAAACTCGTTAGTAACAAAACCACACTGTTATAATGTGTGTTTCATGTTTGAATAGTTTTTTTTTTTTTATATGGTAGGATTATTAAGAATCGTCTCTATAATTCGTTGAGGGTTATTTATTTATAATCAATTATGACATCAAGTTTATGTGTGTACAATTGTACAGATTCGTTTTTTTATTATGACGTAATAACACCAATATTGTATCATGTAGGCTATACACCTTTGTCTTTCAGGTATTATTTCGGGTAAAATCCATTCCTGCATTAAAACATATATAAGTAACGCAGAGATGTAGCTAGGTTGTTGCTGATAAAGTAGTAACTTATTATTGACCAAGTAAACTAAATGTTTTTATTGTTCATAAGTGCAACCATTAAATTATATCTTAAGCGTACACCGAGTGGGTTGAGTGGATTATTTCATAGTGAACCAGACACTAAATTTTACGACCGAAGACACCGGGTCTGTAACAACACATTGAAGAAACTTTTTAAATCTAATAAAACTATTTTCCCTTACTGTGAGGGTATAAGTACAGTACAATTAATGGTGAAGCCTGCTGGTCTAGCGGTTAGTCCATCGGACTGTCAACCAAAAACCAACTGTCACGTCGCGGGCTATATCCCTGACACCGACTGACCCCTGTCGCCCTGCAGGAGTTTTGGTCCTATTGGACGCAATAATCTTATATATAGAAGGAATGTATGTAAACTTATAAGATAAACTTATAAGATTTCAACTAACAAGTGTTTAGTGTCCTAACTGGCTGTCGGAAAGGCACCCAGGGCTGCTGAGCTTTGAGATTTATACAACACGCAGCATTCATGGCTACGCCACTGAGTGTGCACATACAAGCGACATGAGTTGTCTGACACAGCTTATTAAATTGTTTTCATTATAAATAACGACAGCGTCTGCAGTTCACAGCTGCCCACCTTACTTATTGCAATAAAGACCATTTACAATATATTTACCTCTACATTGATTGTCATATTCAATTTTTTTATACAATCTTATTCATCAATAAAGCAGAGTCTGTGTACAGACCAGGTGGCCCATACTATTCGTAGTTATGTTACTGGTAAGATATATTTTACTTGTTAGAAGATATTTAACTGTTTAGAAGATATTTTACTGGTTAGAACATACTTTACTTGTTATTAGGTATTTTACTGGTTAAAGGAATATTTTACTGGTTAGTATATACTTTACTGGTTAGTAGATATTTTACTGTTTATAAGATATTTTAATGGTTAGTATATACTTTACTGGTTAGTAGATATTTTACTGTTTATTAGATATTTTACTGGTTAGTAGATATTTTACTGGTTAGTAGATATTTTACTGGTTAGTAGATATTTTACTGGTTCTTATTGTCTTTACATGTTAGTAGATAATTTACTGGTTTCTTGATCTAAGTAGTAGCTAAAAGTTCAATGATTTTCTGCTAGGGTTAATGTTCTGTAGTTGTTTTTCACATTTCTCTGCTAAACTAACATGAACTTTAACCTTACGACTAACTGGTTATCGTAATAATAAATTGCTTAGCCTAAATATTTTATACTACACATTACACAAATTATAGTTAATAAAATAAAAGGCGTTACCTTTATTGAATCAAACATAAACATCAAATAGATAGACATGGTGTTAGAAATAGTTTCTTAGTGGACTAAATATATTTTGTTTCAAATGAACATGATAGCTACCATATAGGAAGTATTGCAATGATAGGGCTGATTCTGTCCACCATAAGTCAGTGTGTCATGGAGTACATTGAATATTTTACGATTTTCGCCGTTTAAACGTTGACATTAGTCACGCTTAAAAAAAGCCCTAAATTTTCTTTCACATTAAAATCTCTCTGGTGATGAAGAACATACAGATCCTCTAGGCTAGGGATCGGCAACCTTTTGATAATAGTATACTTTTTAATTCATTCAGCGTGCCGAAAGCCTAAAAGACATCCTGCTGTACCACTAAATTTCTTGTAGAAGAAACTTGAATAGACTTTTACGGTCTCTTCCGCGTGCCATTGAAAATCAATACGGCGTACCGTAGGATGTCGACCCCTGCTCGAGGCAAAAGCTATGTTCTGTTAATCTTTTACTTCCTCTAAACCCAGCTTGTCTTCTACAATGTTTTCATATGTATATATGGATTCAGTCTATTTAAGTCAATCATCAGCAGAACTTTATTACTGAGGGTCTTATTAATTATGGTGTTTATGCTGTTTGTTCGATAGACTTTATATAGGCATATATTAGGCTACCCTACCTTCTTAGGGAGCGTAAAATTCAGATGTGATGTGAACACTTCCATTTATGCCAAAACATGTTACAGATAGTTCTAAGATTATTTTTTTTTATTATTATTAATCCTTACATCCTGCTTGTATCAATCAATAGCTTGCAGAAATAACAATGACATCCGAATATTTTTTTCTTACAAACGTATGCCTTATCTTATCTTATACATTGCAGACGCACCTTCTATAAAGAAGAAGCTTAGTCTTGGTCCAAGTCTCGTTTTGCGTCTTTAATAGGAGAGTGTTTTAATTGGTGTTAAGTTACTGGTTTTACCGGTTTTACTGGTTTTACCAGTTTTACTGGTTTTACCGTTTTACCGGTTTTACCGGTTTTACTGGTTTTACTGGTTTTACTGGTTTTACTGGTTTTACTGGTTTTACTGGTTTTACTGGTTTTACTGGTTTTACTGGTTTTACTGGTTTTACTGGTTTTACTGGTTAGTTTAGGCAACACATTTGATAGTTCTGCACAATACACGCTAAAGTACATCTGGCGAAGCAAGAAACTGTATTGATATATTATAAGAAACTAGTATAGACAAAACTGCATGACACAGTGCAAGAAGCAAGGACATCTAAAAATGTGGTGGAACAGCTTGTCATGTATTATGTTAACCATATTTATTAGCCTAGTTGTCATTGATGGATGGGTCTCTTTTCACGTTACGTTAAACTAACTAATATTTTGTTTTGCATAGTTACAGTAAGGCTAAAGTAATCGCAGACATTCGTCAATCTATTATAATTTATGGTTGATTTTATTTTACTCCCCCACTTCAGGCCAAAGTTTTATAAATGATGACCAAGTTTTCTTACACCAGTTTGGTTGTACTTTTATTTCCGTTTCAAGGTATATCATTTTAAAAATATTTTTTTCAAATCAATACTATTGGCAAATGTATTAACTAAGTTCAATTTTCTTCTACATTATAAACATATTTATTAATACTTTCTCTTATTTTAGCTCCTCAAAGTTTAATCAATTACATTGTCGTTTTATTTGCAGTATTTTCACAAGAACAGTGTAATTTATCAACGAGAAGAGTATGTATTAATCGTTTCTAAAAAAAACAACATTAATTACATTATAATTCTCTTTAGGATTGTATATAAATGTCGTACATCTTCCGTATAGCTCGCTGTTAGGGTCAATAATGCCAGCGCACATTTCATTTTACAGAAAAATTATATTACATAAAAAAATACGTTTTTGGTGGTAAGCTAAGGTAATAATTAAAAAAAAAAATCAATTTTTGTCTCTTCTAGTATATATATTTATATGTCATCCTTCCATCCTCAAGGGTAGATGCCGCAGTCTCCCTTTCCCCTGCCCCTCACCTTTCTCCTGGCTCGCTTCTCGTCACTCCTTTCTGTGGGAGTGGCTTCTGTGGCTTGAGTAACCTCGCGCACCTTCGACTGCCAGGAGGTGCGTTCCTCTGCAAGGCCCTCCCACGTTTTGTGGTCAATGTGTGCCAGTAGCAAGTCTTTAAAACGTAAGCGAGGGCGACCTCTTTTTTTATTCCAGCTGCCAGCTCTCCATACAGCTGGGCTCTTGGGATACGTTCAGAATCAATCCTGTGGACTTGGCATATCCGTCGCAAACGCCCCTCACTCTGATTCCATACTAAGCATATGGGTTCTACTGAGCACCTCCACATTTGTGACTCTTTGCTGCCATTTGATGTGGAGTATCATACGCAAGCATCGCAGGTGAAAGCTATTGAGCTGCTTTACTTTCTTTGCGTATGTAGCCCAGGTCTCGCTTCCATAGAGGAGTGTGCTGAGCTCGCAGGGCTGGTAGAGATATATTTTTGTCCTGTCAGTGAGTTGGGCATTGTCCCATATTTTTTGTTAATTGTCATTAAGGATCACTGCCTTGCCGATTCTGGTTTGTATTTTTCTTTCCAGTGACATTTACCTTGAGATGTTGCTGCCAAGGAAAGTGTAATCTTCGACAGCATCCAAAGTGTTCCCCTCAATTGAGATTGCTGGAAGGCAGTCTGTACCTTGCCTCATAATATTTTCTTTTAAGCTTATTGTTAAGCCGAATTCTTTGCACGCCTCTGAGAATCTAGGACCAGTTAGTGGAGCCCTTCCTCTGTATGAAAAGCAAGAGCTGCATCATCAGCGAATAGCAACTAAATGAAGGGTAGGGACGGCAGTGAAATTGATCTAAATGTCGGAAAATTCAATCTTAAAGCTTTTGCAAAAGTTGTATACTTTAACTATTCCTGGATCTATTTTTATTTTTTTTTTTTAAATTTTTAAAACTACAGTAATATAGAAAATGAGTTTATTTATATATATTAATATACAATTAAAGGCTAACAACTAGTCTTTGTGGGGAAAAAATCTTATAACAAACCACTAAGAAATAGATTAGAAAATGTAATTTTTTCAAATTTACTTCCTAAATTATTTTTTTACCTAGAATTGTCAGTTTTTCAGGGTTTTCTCAAAATACTACTTTTTCATCTTCCTTTTGTAATAACTTCCTTATTTATGAACCAATCTTTATGACATTTTTCGCATACATTTATTACATGTAAATAATCAAAGTTTCCAGATGAATTTTTTATATGAGTTATAGTTTTCCTTAAATTAAACTTTAATGGGTCGTATGGCTGCTGAGAGTTAACACCCTTGCGCCTTTTACAAGACAATCTTTTATGACTGACTTGTAAATTACAAGTCAGTCATAAAAGATTGACTTGTAAAAGGGGGCAAGGGTGTTAATTCTTAGCAGCAATACGGCCCATTAAAATGTTTAGCTATTAATTTTTGTTTCATGTTTCCTACTAAAAAAATTTTATCTAGATTTTATTTATCAATTTAACCAAAATACCTATGCACATTTTATTAAGATAAGCTTATTGCTTATAAATATTTTCGCCAAGTTGCAATAAATTATCTTGATAAATAATCAAGGCGATACATTTTATTGCGCGTGGTTATAAGTTTACTCGTTAACTAACAAATCCAAAATGGCCGCTATTTCCATCGCAACCATCAGAAAATATTTTTTTAATGTATACTTACTCGGGCATTTTTGTACTATATATATGCCAAAAATGATCATGATGCGTGTACAAATAAAAAAAATTGTTTCTACTGGCTCCCTTACCCTTATTAATATTAACTGCTTAAAACCAAGGCATACCCAAAGAATAAAAATATAGTTACCAAATATATGTTTTTTAAATTGTTAATAACACTTTAAATAGACCTATGTGTATTTATTTAAATTATAAGACCTATACCATTTGTGCAATTATAATTTATGATAGGCATGTGACAACAATACTTCACAAGGTCAATATATATATGCATCAATGTTTCTTTGTGATACTGTAACTGACGGCGGGAGATGGATGGTCATTCAAGTAAATCTTTTCTTCTAACTCTAACTTTAAATATTAGACTTTCTGTTGGCATATTTGCGAGGAAATTACATCATGACTCTTAACCAATATTTGACATTTGCACTCTTCTAGAGTGCAATGACTTACTTCCATTTTTGTTAGCTTGCAAAAAGCTTTTTCCTTATATATTTTAAATAATGTAGTTTTTTTATTCTAGGCATATTTCTTAATGTTATTGATCATCTTAAAAATAAATTCCATTGCGTAGTTTTTTTGTAGCTCGCCTTTTTAAAAAATAGCCTAAAAAATGTTCCTTTACTTCAAACAGGTAAGTAAAACAAATTCTTTCTTAATTTAGGAAAATAAGATATGATTTTAGATACTTTAATATATTCTGAATCCCATGAATATAAAATTGTTTCTTGACTAGAAAAGTTCCATTGAACTTCAGATCGAAATATAATGGCAATCTTGGAGAGTCTTGGGACACGAGTGGGGTAGGGTGTTTTTTTTTTTTAAAGAAATGCACTCTAGGGGAGTGCAAACGTAAAATATATTATCAAAATATGCCTATATTCATATTTTTATCAAATAAACAATTTTGACGCTTTTACTATGTTACGCTTTTACTGCACAGTTAAAAGGCCTTAAAATCATGAACAACATAAATTTGATAAATCATGTAGACCAATTATCTTTTGCAGTGTACGAAAACTTTATACAATGAACGATGGGTTAATACTGTTAGAAAGAGAGGAGGAGATGATAAACGCCACTGTTTACATAACACCAACTATTATGGTAACAGTAAAGAATAAGATGGCCACTTGGATCTTTTTTCCAGTCTTATGTGTCTGCTGCTGAGCGGCTTGAATTCCTTGGACTAGGCGCTACTGTTGTGATGGACCTGAATTGATAAATAGCTGAGCATTCTTTCCACTTAACATTTGATAATTCCTTTATCACTTGCATTGCATTGCTGTCAATGGCGTTGGAGCCACTGGGACTGTAAAACAGAAATGCCCCTTACAAGATGCGTCCTAGCTGTGTTAAAGGCATCGAGGTTCAATTAATTTTCAACTGGACACCAACAACAACTTGCTTATGATGACAGAAAACTGCGACCCTGTTCTACCAGTAAGACACTCAAGACGTTAATCTCTTCAACAATGACAATACATCATGAATGATCAACCTGACCTAAACAGACAAATCAATGTCACAATGGGAGTCGTGGATAGTACGTATCGAAAAGTATACTTTTCTGTGAGAACCAAAAAGTAGTGTTGGCCTTTTGTCTTTCATACCCTAGAGATTGATTTGTAGAATACCTGATTACTACACAGAAACGGGCATGCTGATGAAGTTATTGAGCTTTTGGCCTTTCATCGCAAGGTATCCAACAGTGTCTGCGTGTCAGCATGATGAACGGTATTCCAAGGAATCCACCACATACACCACACCTACACCACACCTACACCACACCTACACCACACCTACACCACACCTACACCACACCTACACCACACCTACACCACACCTACACCACACCTACACCACACCTACACCACACCTACACCACACCTACACCACACCTACACCACACCTACACCTCACCTACACCACACCTACACCACACCTACACCACACCTACACCTCACCTACACCACACCTACACCACACCTACACCACAGTTTTCAGGGGTCAGCGACAGGGTCAGACCAGATATGAATGGACACTTTTCTATTGACTCTACCGTACAAAAAAAATGTTTGCAAAATGCCGTCGCAATACTAGAAAAATATGTCTGAAATATAAGGTTCGTATTATCCGGCATTGTTTCATCTTTTATCATGCAGTTGCCTATCGCCCATACACAAAGACTAAGTAATAAGAGAAAACTCCATGAATTTATAATATTCATGTTCAATTTGAATGTTTTTTCATGTTTCAAGAAGAAGCCTAAAGAAAAATAACTATTTTAAACATTTAAAAAACAACAACACAACAACAATGTTTACGGTTATATGTGGTTTACAATAAAAGAAATTGGGCCGTAACATCCATACTATAAATAAATGCATCTGTTCTCATTTATCTCTTTCTTATGTTTTATTCTTCCAATAAAAAAAACGTATTCAATAGCAAGCATGTAATGTATTCACTAATAGAAAACCCCATACCCCATTCGTGTCAACAAGTAAAACTTTAAACCCTTTAAATATTCTACTAATCATGATTCGGGATTGTTTTATCAGTACAAAGGTCACCCCTGGCTTTACTTTTGGCTAACCAATGTCAGGTATAGCATACACCAGTCCTGTGTAGTCCAAGGGACACCCGCCATTTTGTTATTCTATCACCTGGTGCAAGAATACCATGCTCCTTGATGACTTAATGGAATTATAATTTGTTTTACATCAACTAATACACCGAGAAAACTACACAACATTACTCAACATTATTGTAACTTTTACAGTGTCCCAAACATTTACCAAAGGGCGATGTCTTCTAGTTATTACAACCTCTATAAAACTTTCATTTTCACATAATAGTGATGATTTTGAGAAAAAAACTACGGACAGAAAGGATTAACATTAAAAAGCAATAACGGTGTTTGTTATATGTTTTTTTGTTTCCATTATTATAAATATTTTTTTAAAAAATAAATTTTGTTTTGGTTTACACTGACGTACATTTTCAAATGTGATCATCTATCTATCTATCTATATATATATATGTAAAGTAGACTGTGTGTGTGTTCAACCAATCATATTAGTTAATTTAAAGACACATAACCTTATTGTCTCATATTATTTTTTTTGCGATTTCGCTTTGGACATGTGTCTTCGATAGCTAAGTGGTTTACGTATCGGCATGCCGTACTGGCGACCCGGATACGATTCTCCAGTTAGTCTAATGCCTTTTGTCTACATTTTTGTTTCAATAAATATTACTTTTCAATAGGATTGTAAATCTACGAGCATCACCGGGAAATTTAGATTTTTGTTAAATAAAAGAACTTGCATTTTTTTTCACCCGATTACAATATTCAATTTAAATCTAATCTACTTTCCTAAAAGTATTAAAGTAAACATTTTTATTCTCAATAATTAGATTCATATCTTTTTGTTTGTTGTAATTTATACATTTGATATCTCTAGCTTATGCAGGCCTGTTTTATTTTCACCAGGGCAACGCCGGGCAATTTAGCTTGTGTCAAATAACAAAAAGCATTTAAATGGATAGCTATAAAATAATTTTTTTTTTCTTCAATTACAAGAGTTACTAAATAAAGTAGAAAGACTCATTAAAAATTAAAATAAATTAAATACGTTTATAATGTATCTTTTGTTTTTAAAGCGACGATTGAATAAAGGCACAAGTTTTCAAAGGAATTGGATGTTGTACAGAAATGGATTTGGAAATCCGCGAAAATGTGAAGATTACTGGCTTGGAAACGAACTTGTTCATATAATAACTTCAATGGTAAAATTACATTTTACAGATATATATATATTCAAGAAGAATTTGAAGACTTTTCTTTTCAACTAAGTTGATGAAGTACACATCCATCAGCAAAAAACTTGTTTAAAACTATTTTAAAATGTTATTGTCGTTTCGTGCCTCCATCGGCTGAAACCTTGTTTAAAACTATTTTAGAGTGTTATTGTCGTTTCGTTTTTGTGAGCGCGCTGAGCATGCTTGCATTAGCATGGAGTGAGGCGCGATATAAATGACCAATTATTATTATTATTATTATTATATCTGGTGTTGTTATTTTTTTGTGAGAATTTTTGGAAAACTTATAATTTGACAACGTATAGACTGTAAATTTACTCTAAAATATAATTTTGTGATAACAAAAAAAAAATAAAAAAAAAAAAAAAAAAAAAAAAAAAATTTGATTTCTTTTAAAAATAAAAGTAATTCGTAACTTTTATATTATAAAGATATTATATAAACGTCTTAAATTGACCATTTTCTAACATCTAGGCCTATGTAATGTAAACTGTTTCTCAAAATGCAATATTTATTGATTTTGTTACATTATTATTACATTATATATATATATATATATATATATATATATATATATATATATATATATATATATTTAAATAGTTTTTTTTATTGTTTCCTTGACAGACAGACTACGAATTAAGAATCGATATGACATACCAAGGACGATATTATTATGCCAAATACAAATCATTTCGAGTAGACAGTGAAGCGAATAAATACAGACTTACTGTTAGCGGATTTAGTGGAAACGTTAGCGATGATTTTTCAAAGCACAATGGTATGAAATTCAGCACGCCTGACATCGACAATGAACTATCTCCTACCCTTCACTGCGCTGAACATTACGGGGCAGGTTGGTGGTACACAGGATGCCATTCTACCAATCTAAATGGTCAGTTTCATAATAATTCATTTGGATTCGGTGTCATCTGGGAAAGCTTGACAGGAGATTATACATCTCTGTCCACTGTAGAGATGAAGATAAGAAAAAAAAATCCTTAGGGTAAATGACATGCAATATGAGCCAATGTAAATGAATTTCAATTGTTAATAAAACTAAACATTTAATTGAATCTGTAATCTTATATGTTGGTTAAACGGTGCATTTGCAATTAATGCATTATATGTCTTGTTTGTTTTCTGTGAATTTGGGGTGTGTTAACTGGTGTTTATCAGATTGCTATAATCCCCTAGCTGAAATGATGTTCAAGGATTATATTCAACATCTTAACTGTGCAATATATAAAGTATTGACTGAGATGTTAAACGCTGAACAATAATAGAACGAAGTTCTTGGCAAAAATAACACAATTTAATATCGTCAGATAATTATTGTGAAATGTAGCTGATCCGAAACAGTTGAAATATTAGTAATATTTATTAATACAATAGTAGGTTAGCAAGTCAAATATCTACAAACGATGATAGGTTTCTCAATTCTATGTGTTCAATAAAGTTTTCAAGTGCAAAACTTCTTCAGAATGGGACTCATGAAAGAAAGATAATATTTACAAAACTAAAACAAATTTAGATAATAGCTGCAAGGCTCATTTTAAATTGTCATAAATAATGTAACGTCTCCAGGAGTCCTATGTTGTCTGTCTAGGCTCTTGTTCACAATAATAATTACTAGCCGCTCGATGATGTTAAGAAGATTTTTATTTTTGAACATATAAACAATATAAACAACTTCACTGGTCGCTTTGCACAAAGCAACAATGCGAAAATTAATAACAACAAATGTGTGTACTACTACACTTATATAGAGTTTGGTACAGTAAGTAATAAAAATGGATTTCTCCGAATTCTTCCGCATGCAAACGAAAGTTCCTTCCACATTGTAGAAGAAACTACTAGAAAAATTAAATATAATAAGTCATAATAAACAAAAAGCTCTAAATAAAAACTAAAATGCTCAATGCGCAAAATCAAATGTAAACTAACAACCATAAACAAACTAGCAAGACAATCTCAAATAGATAGAAGATTGTTTGATTCTTGAACCAAAACTCCTGCAGGGCGGATGGGATTGGTCGGCGGACGGGCTAGAACACGGCCGTTGAGTTGACTGATATGGCGTACTAACCTCAGTAACAACCGAATATATACGAAAGACACAATAAACTTCATAAGATAATATATGATGAAATTTCAGATTTTTTTTTTTCAATATTGAAATCATTGAGTACACAAAACCAACATTAAAGTTTCTAGTACAGGAGACAAAAATAAACTATGACAACATTGTTTCAAGACCGCAACTGTGCTATTGCGTATTAAAAAAAAAAGAAACGGAGAGTAATACAATTTATAATAAACATGTTTCGTCATTTAAGATCGTACAAATTTTGTTATTATTTAATTAATGTATCTTATTTATTATAATTTAACTGTATAGATAAATGAATAATAAAATACTAAACATATTTATGGTCAAAGGGAAATAACTACTTAAATTCGAACTCTTCATAAATTTTATAGTTGTCTGCGTAAAGCAGGGATGTGTCTTGGACTATACACAGCCATGCTGTTGGATGCCTTCAAAGGCAGTTATGTAGGGATCAAACTCCGGTACCGCTTTGATGGTAAGCTGTTCAATCTGAGGAGACTGCAGGCCAAATCTATGACCCGCATTGAAACAATACGGGCCATTTTGTTTGCAGATGACTGGGCCCTGATAGCCTACAAGGAGGCAGACATGCAGCGCAGTAGGGACCTGTTCTCAGCGGCATGCACCAACTTCGGTTTAACTATCTCAACCAAGAAAACCGAGGTCTTGTACCAGCCTGCTCCTGAACCTTCTAACACTGTAAATGGACTAAAGCTAAATAATGTGGACAGGTTCACATACCTCGGCAGTACCCTCTCTCTTTCTGTACATATAGACGATGAAGTAAATCTCAGGATAGCCAGAGCCAGTTCCTCCTTTGGAAGACTGCGGTCTAATGTTTGGAATCGGAGAGGCATTACGCTACAAACCAAACTTAAAGTCTATTCAGTTGCCGTTCTACCAATTCTTCTCTACACATGTGAAACCAGGATCGTGTATAGCCGTCACGCCAGGAAGCTTAATCACTTCCATATGAGCTGCTTTCGACAGCTGACATGAGTCAGGTGGCAGAACAGGGTCCCAGACGCTAGGGTCCTCGCGCGGATCGGCATGCCAAGCATGTACACCCAACTGGCACAAGCCCAGCTAAGATGTGCAGGCCATGTTGTGCGCATGCCAAAAGGACGTCTACCCAAAAAGATCTTTTATGTCGAACTAGTCGCAGGAAAGCGTTCGCACGGAGGGCGAAATAAGAGGTTTAAAGACACCCTGAAGGAGAGAGTGTAAATCGTGGAAGCATAATTTGAATTACAATTGGTAACCAACACTCAGCGACGATTCACAATTGACTTTCCGGGAAGAATTCCTCCATGTAGACTCACAATCAGACGTCTTCTGCAGAATTTCAGGGTAACAGGACGTGTGACCAATGCGAATAAGGGACATAGTGGTAGACCAATGTCTTCAAGGACAACCATCAACACTGAGACCGTAAGACAGCGTCTAGAGAAATCACTAAGAAAATCCGTTACCTATTTTAATTCCAATTATGCTTCCACGATCTTCACTTTCTCCTCCACAGTATATTGCTTTTGATCCATTGGGGTGAGAATTTAGTGTCTCGTTGTTAATATTCCTGAAAATGAAACAAAAATCTTTGTAATTTTGAAAATTGTAAGGATATAAAAAATGGTTACATTTTATTGGCCCACCCTGTATAACGCAGCAGGGTAAATCTGGCATTCTGCTATCTGATTTCCCCCTCCCCACTCCTCTCTTTTATAATTCCAACTCATGCATACAAACAGCGATATAGAATGATACTTATCCCTCGTGCTTTTTACAAATTCCATTGTGAAGTTGCGAGAAAACTTTTGCTTAAACGCCTGTTTAAATACAATAAGGAAGCTTTATTGACGCAATGAGCACTATATATCACTTAACCCACTTATCGTCTTTTGGGAAATGTTTAGTAATTGCAAATATAACGGTTAATAAATCACAAATTTACGAAGAATTTTAAATCCAATAAGACTAATGAAATTGCATCAGCTAATTGTGTATTTAGTTAGAATAAATACAGTAAAATTTAATGTTAATGTGATTACATTTAATATTTAAAATGTCTACTGTCTCAATTTGCTCAGGTAAAGCATTCATGGCCGCATTTATCTTATAGAGCCTGCAATATTTATTGACTCGCCATCTGAATTTTCCCATACATTCTTGGGCTGACGCAGATTTTATTAAATCGTTTTACCATAAATAACGGTTCAATTCTTTGCTGCCAACATTAAGCTAAACATTGCAGTTGACCCTATACATTACATTTATTTCAACATTGAAATGTCATCGACTTTGCAATCCCATTTAAATTGATCAGTTAAGCAGATTATGTGTACAGAGCAGGTCGTTTTTAGTAGCTGTATTGCTTGGTTAGTATTTACTTTACTGGTGAGTAGTTACTTTACTGGTTAGTAGTTACGTTCCTGGATAAAGGATAACAGTTGACATAATAATTTTTTTTCCAAACAAGTATGGACTATTAACCTTACCATTTTAGAAGTTAGCTTATGTATATTGTTTTCTTGTTTAATGTAAATACATTTCAATAAGTTTCTTTATTAAATATTAATTTGATAAATAATGTTTTCAAAAATTCCATTTGTTTATTTTTTTAATTCACATTAAGTTCTTGTTCAGCATTCATAAAGGAGGTGGTCACTTCATTTGTTGGAATACATCGGTTCAAATTATAAACATGTAATCGGCTTTTTTTAATCCTCATTAACCATTTGAATAAATCATATTGATAAATGATAATTCAAAGTATAATATTAATTAGGCTCATCAATTAAATTAAAAGGGGTAATATAAATTAGACAACAAGTTGTGAGGAATTTTACTGAATTATATATTTGTATTGAAATGAAAAATATCTTAATGTCATTATTGGAGAAAAATGTATAAAGATAATGTAAATATTGATTATTTATATATATATCAGTGATTGTTCAAAAATGGCGGAAGCTTGCTTCAAATATTCTACTTCAGTGCCTAATCCATTCTTTTTTTTTATAGATCAGTGCATCTACCCCCATCTCAACACTCTTATGAAAGAAACTCTTATTGGCCTGAAAAAACTAGTTGGGAGCTATTATACCTGTTTCATTCACATTCGTAATTGACAATTCGAAGGTAGAAAAATATGTAAAATAATATATATATTGTTATGTGTGTAGATTATATACTCCGTTCCTTTTGTGTAACTGTACCATTGTCAGACCCTGACCCTTTGTTACACTCTGCCATTATTATCATTATTATTAACTCTTTGTTGACAATTTTTCTTGTTTTATTTTTAAGAATAGGGCTTCGATAAGAATCCTTTTAAAATAGTAAAAATATAGGGAATTATCGTCATAGAGGAAGTTTTTTCTATGTAGTTTGTATATTCTTTTATAGAGCTTTTATTATCAAATCAGTGGCAGTGTTGTGTATCAATGGTGTGCACTACTTTACTATATTATATCTAATTCGGTCATAGGATTATTTTTGTGAGTGTATTCATTGTGATCACCTTACTAAATTGTTCTTGATTCTGTGGAATTCAAGTGAGTGTAATCTCTTTTTATATTTTTATTTTATATTAATTATATTAAGTTAGAATAAATTATTTTAGTTGGTATCGTCTGAAGTGTTGTTTTATTAAATAAGTTATTTTTTTTTACTAGTAAATAAATTAGACACAAATAATTAAATATTACTAGTCATTTATTATAACCTCTTTAACGAGACCTCATAAATTAAATTCAATCATAAACGAGGTTCGTAATAATATGTATATATACCAGACATTCGTCAATATTTTGTGTATGACTGTTGTTTTTTTTACTCACCCAATTCAAGCCAAAGTTTTATCAACGATGAACACGTTTACTTTCACAAGTTTGTTTGTACTTTTAATGGCATTTGTGTTTCAAGGTAGATCTATATCATTTTTTAAATATTTCTTTTTTCTAATCTAAAATTTTGGGGGATGTAATTGCTAAGTTAAATTTTCTTCTTTTGAACAAACATAGTTTAAAAATGTGACATTTTTCTAAAAAATATTACACTTATTCTAGCTCCACAAAGTTTAATCAAATACATTGACGGTTTTATTTGCAGTTTTTTCCCAAGAACGGTGTAATTTACCAACGAGAATAGTATGTATTAATCGTTTTTAAAGTAATATTAGGCACATTATTTACAATATAATTTATTTGTGTTAACCAGATTTAGTAGTTGTTAGTTAAAAATCTGCACAGTTGTGCTTCTGTCTCGACTGACACCTGCCTGTTCTTCTTCCATTAATTCTTCAGCCACAGTTAAGTCTGTTGAGGATAAACTTTTAGCATTACCTTGTTATGATGGCAAATGAGACTGGTTTTCCTGTAGATGTGGCATAGTTATATATTGCCTTTCTTGGGCAGTGGTATTATGAGTAACTGGGTCCATTCCTTGGGCATTCTTTTTTATTCTACCATATCTTCTGGGGGATTGGTTAAGTGGTTTGGTTACCGATTCGCCCCCATGTGTCAACAGTTCAGCAGGAATGTTGTCGATCCAAGGAGACTTATACAGTTTGGTGCAGTATTCCGTCCAACGTCAAAGTAATGTTATACTTTCAGTAAGGAGATGACCATTGCTGTCATTGATTACTGAAGCTGGCTTCTGTTGTGCTTTTGTAAGGTTTTTTAAATGTCTCGTGTGCTTTATTACTATTGTTGTCTGCTATACTATCCTCCTCTGTTCGGCACTGACTATCGATCTAATATTCTTTAACCTGTTTCATCTCGTTCATGAGCCTTGCTATTTTTAGCCTGTACATATCTGCTGCTACCTGGTTAGATTTGTTCTTTTTCATAAAATCTCTTGTTTTATTGCATATATCAAGCATCTTGAATTTTATCTTACATGATGAGTTTAACTGTGTCCTTATTTATAAAGTTAATAATACATATTATACCAGACAAATATATATATATATACATATTGTCATGTATATTGTGTCATGTATATTGTTTTTCCAAGAATTGGAACACGCAATGTTTATTCTTCTCTCTCTCTCTTTTCTCACTACACACAATATTAGGACGTTTAGTAGGAAAACGAAAGATTCTAGATAATGTTGGGATTCTGTGTTGATCTCAAATTCTCAGGGTCTGGGAACGACTCATTATTTAATAGGGGAAGTTCCTATCGTTTTTGTTATGAGTTTAGTAATGATACCATGATTTTCACCCCTACTGGTAATGGGTATGTCTCTTGCACCACTCGGATAGTATTTAATGATTTGTTTTGTCTGAAAGACAGAGAGTTTCAAAATATGTTCCTTTGAGAACGTTTGTGTTTGCACTATTTTATTCTAACTGTACATAATAGATATATTGTATATATTGAACATATCACCTGAAATAAACTATCAACAACAGTTACACTGAAGCTTCCTTGTCAAGTTACTATTCTATTGTGTTGTATACATTACTATAAGATTTATCTACTACTCTAATGCCCAAGAAAGGAAATGTTGGAATACAAATACTGAGTTTGTGCCCAGGACTATAAGAAGAGTTCGTGTAATACTGAAACATAAATACTAATAATTAAAGTCTCCCCTAGGACTAACGAGAATTATCAGCAAGATCTGAACAGCTCTGGCCACAAGGGGATTGTGGACGTAACAAAATTTGGTGGTCTCGCCCGGTATATTTGAGTTCTACTTTTCCTGATCTAGGATTAACAAAATTTAGTGGTCTCGTTCGATATATTTGAGTTCTACTTTTCCTGACCTAGGATTAACAAAATTTAGTGGTCTCGTTCGATATATTTGAGTTCTACTTTTCCTGATCTAGGATTGGAAAAAAGTTGTTGATCTCGTCTGGAAAATTTATATTTTTCATTACCTAGAAATATTTTGTGACATTAGTAGTACTGAGAGCGGCATATTTGTGTTTCGTTTTCTAGGACTGTGAAACTATTCTTTTTTAAAAAGAGGAGAGAACTGGTTTGCGTATTTATTCCTTGGGAAGTGTGAAGATTTCACGAAGTGTGTAATATTATATTGTGCAAATTTCTGGACAAATCGTAAGTTGGAACTTTATATTTTATTATACAATATATACTACTCTACTATCACAAATATTTCGAACGCTATACTATGGCTTCGAATATATCAAGTGAAGAACTTAATGCCATGTCATTTGCTGAACTAAAAGAATTAGCTGAGTCCTTTGGGATTGAGGCAGGACAGGCAAGACCTAATCGTAATCGTTTGATCAAAGAAATTATGACATGTTTGAACGGGCAGAATGCCATGAACGCTGGTAATGTAGTTGAAGTGGGACAGAACGATATCAATGAAGGTTATGTAGCTCCCAGTGGGGGCGACGTAATTGCCCACGGAGACGAGGTAAGAAATATGTCATCTAGATCATCAAACAATGATGAAGATGAAGGGTTGAGTGAAAACCTAAAATTCCAATTAGCTATGAAGAGAATGGAATTGGAAAGAATTAGGATAGAAATTGAAAGCAGAGAAAGGATAGAGATGGCACGCATGAACAGACCTGACCATCGTAGGGACAGCAATGGTATGGATATTAGCGCAATGAAGCAACACTTGCCTATATTCAGAGAAGAAGATGTTCAAGATTTCTTTTTGCTTTTTGAGAGGATAGCTGTAGATTATCAGTTCCCTGATGATAAGATGGCTTTATTGTTAAGGTCAACTCTCAACAAAGGAAATGCATTGGACGTAGTGTTGAGTTTAACACCCGAGGAAATAAATGACTGATGTGATCAAAGATAGGGTGCTAAAAAGTTATTCCCTGACACCAGAAAAATATAGAAAGCTATTTAGAGACAGAAAGAAGGCATATGATCAAACTCATGTAGACTCTTTGAGACAAAAGGAGAAAACGTTAGAACAGTGGCTAAGGTCACAGAATGTAAGTGAGTTTGATAAACTCAAGAACCTAATATTGTTAGAGGAATTCAATGATTGTATTCGAGTGGATATTTAAACCCACATCTCAGACCGAGGGGTTGAAGATGTGCATGAAGCTGCTAGATTGGCAGATAACTATGCCATAATTCACGCCAGCATAAAGCCATATTATGCTGACAAACCCAAAGTGCACAAACCAGAGCCCAAGGAGGCTAGTAAACCAAAAGAGACAAGTGAAAACAATAATAAGAACAGTGGTGTAAATAATAATAGTAACTTAGTTCATTTCAGGAAGCAGACAGATGTAAATAAAGCAAAGGTGGTATGTTTCAATTGCAAGAAAGAGGGCCACATGAAGAAAGATTGTTGGATCCTTACCAAGAAGCAAGGTGCTATTCTACACTGTGCCAGAGTGCAGAAAGACAGCAAGCAGACAGAAGAAGTGTGCAACACAGGGTCAAGAAACTCAAAAGAAATGCGGCCGGCATCGCCCATAGTTGTGGAGTCGATGGTTTTTTAGAACAGTCTATCTAAGGTAAAAGAGAATAGCTGTTCTCAATCTATTATGCTTTCAGAAGGCCGTGAGGAACAGATGGTTCCTGAAGTCCCGGAAGAGGACGACCTATCCGATTTTCGACCCTTTGTCTACGAGGGGACAGTGTCGACAGAAGTCGATGTACTCAGCAAGAAGAAAATACAGATATTACGTGACACGGGTTCTGCTGTCAGCGTGATCCTGGAGGGCAGTGTGCCGTTAACGGATGCCACCAGTACCGGTGAGTCTGTTGTGCTGAGAGGTGCTAGTATGGAGGCTGTGGAAGCTCCACTGCACAGAATAAAACTCGAGTCGGATATTTTTACAGGTAACATCGTAGTGGGAGTGTGGCGCGCACTACCTGTCAAAGGCGTTTCCATGATATTAGGAAATGACATTATGGGCGGAAGAGTCACTGTCGAGCCCATGGTTAAAGTGTTGGAGACAAAGATGGCGGAGGACAAAAACCTACGTCCTGCCAATGAACGCCCAACATGTGCACTGCCAAGAGCAATGCAGAAAAAGAAGTCGGTAAAGACTCCTGCTACGCCGTGTAGTGCAACGAAAGATGTGTTTGTCTGTTCTGAAGACACACATGCGAATGAAACAGTGATAACAGAAACACCTGACATCGATTTAAGTTCTACGTTCTTTGCTGAACTAACAACTGGTGATGCAACAGAGAACGATAACATTTTGTCACCAAAGCAGAAATTGGTAAAAGAACAATTGAATGACGAAGTAATAATGCAACTCAGAATGAAAGCTGTTGATGAAAAGACTGCAGATGCAATGGCGGAATGTTTCTACATGAAAGATGAAGTGTTGATGAGAAAGTCGAAACCGCTCAACTCAGGTACAAATGAGTGGGACAGTATTCACCAGATTGCAATACCTAAGTGCTATCGTCAAGATATACTGCGTATGGCGCATGATCTTCCTTTCGCTGGTCACATGGGAGTCCGAAAAACGCACCACCGTATCCTCCCTTACTTCTACTGGCCAGGACTGAGAAGAGATGTCGAACAATACTGCAAGACTTGCCACGTATGCCAAATGGTAGGACGTCCTAACCAACGAATTCCTGTCGCTCCACTCCAGCCGATACCAGCGTTCGACGAACCATTCAGTCATATACTCATTGATTGCGTGGGCCCGTTGTCGAAAACAAAAGCCGGTTTCCAATACCTGCTCACAGTCATGTGTTCATCCACTCGCTTCCCGGAAGCCATTCCGTTGCGGAACATAACAAGAGTGAAGGTGGTAGACGCCCTGACAAATTTCTTCACACGTTATGGCCTACCGAAGACAGTACAGTCTGACCAGGGGACTAACTTTACTTCGAACATTTTCAAACAAGTCATGGAACAATTAGGGATAAGCCATAGGCTATCAAGTGCCTATCATCCTGAGAGCCAGGGAGCTCTGGAAAGGTTTCATCAGACATTAAAATCGATGCTTAAAAAGTACTGTTATGAAAACGAGAAAGACTGGGATAAGAGTGTGCCTTATGTACATAATAGATATATTGTATATATTGAACATATCACCTGAAATAAACTATCAACAACAGTTACACTGAAGCTTCCTTGTCAAGTTACTATTCTATTGTGTTGTATACATTACTATAAGATTTATCTACTACTCTAATGCCCAAGAAAGGAAATGTTGGAATACAAATACTGAGTTTGTGCCCAGGACTATAAGAAGAGTTTGTGTAATACTGAAACATAAATACTAATAATTAAAGTCTCCCATAGGACTAACGAGAATTATCAGCAAGATCTACACAGCTCTGGCCACAAGGGGATTGTGGACGTAACAATTGTTTTTCCAGGAATTGGAACACGCAATGTTTATTCTTCTCTCTCTCTCTTTTCTCACTACACACAATATTGTGGGCGGGGCTTAGGCTTCCCGATCGCTTGACGTTTAGTACAAAAACATCAGATTCTAGGTAATGTTGGGATTCTGTGTTGATCTCCAATTCTCAGAGTGTCTGGGAACGACTCATTATTTAATAGGGAAGTTCCTATCGTTTTTGTTATGAGTTTTGTAATGATACCATGATTTTCAACCCTACTGGTAATGGGTATGTCTCTTGCACCACTCGGATAGTATTAAATGATTTGTTTAGCTGGAAGACAGAGAGTTTTCAAAATATGTTCCTTTGAGGACGCTTGGGTTGCACTATTTTATTCTAACTGTACATAATAGATATATTGTATATATTGAACATATCAACTGATTTAAACTATCAACAACAGTTACACTGAAGCTTCCTTGTCAAGTTACTATTATATTGTGTTGTCTACATTACTATAAGATTTATCTACTACTCTAATGTCAAGGAAAGGAACTGTTGGAAAACAAATACTGAGTTTGTGCCCAGGACTATAAGAAGAGTTCGTGTAATACTGAAACATAAATAATAATAACTAAAGTCTCCCCTAGGACTAACGAGAATTATCAGCAAGATCTACACAGCTCTGGCCACAAGGGGATTGTGGATGTAACAATATAATGATAATTTTCTAGTGTTTTTTTTTTATCATTTCTTACTTTTTTTTGCGTTTTCTTCAAATAAATTTTGTGTACTTTAATTTTACAACTACTTTTAAGGTGTTTTTACCGATTCTTTTTAAACTTTGCTATTTTTAACTAAGCATCTATAACTACAACTCGTTGCAGCCAGACTTTGGCATTAGTCACAAACGCTGAGTTTTGTTTTTGCGAAAACAATTAACAAATTTAAAAGTCCTTTAAGAATAAGTTTATTAAAAAATATTAATCTTAAAATTAAAAAAAAAATCTTGGCTGCAACACCATCTTGTGCTTTTAATTCTTTGCAAAATGTATCTCATTGTGTATTTGTATGTCTAACAAATTTTTAAGAGCTATTGGATTTTCAAGAATTCCTATAAAAACCAATATGTCGGCCGTTGCCAATGGTAGCAAATGCAGCTTCAATTTTTTTTTCTTCAGTTGATTAAACTTGATTGCTCTGAATGATATTCCATACTTGTTATATGGTTAAAGTTAAAGTTTCGGTCGATAAATTTTAAAACAGTGGCTCTTTTTTACTCCCTTTATTTTATGTTGCATTTTCTGTCTGTCTGTCTGATATGGTGCACAAATTGGCATCGATTTTTCGACCACTTCCCGTGGTCCGATCGAGCTGAAATTTGGACAGCAGACTTGTGGCGCATAACAATACATCCTATCAAATTGTCAGTTAAAACGATTTAATAATACTACACTTATGACAATATTCATTTCTTAAAAGGAAAGTATAAGAAAAATTGTGGTTTCACTTTAAAAATGCCTGTGCAACTTTTTATAGTTTTTCGGCGCAAAGCTAGAAAAAAAAATTATGCGCTAAGATTATTTTTAGAACAATTTATACGGAGTAAGAAGATATTTTTGAGATTTTCGACACAGATATTTTTTCTGTACGTTTCATTTGCAGTAGTCAATCAATTATTTAATTACATGATGGTAAACTTAGTTTGCAAATAAAGGGAGTATAATAAAAACTTCGTTTTTATGGTTTTCTTTTTATAACATACAAGCTACATTGCCCGGCGTTGCCCGGGTGAGAAAAAAAAGGACTGTCTGGGGTGCAGATAACAAATTTATAAACTACACTTAAGCTTACTGAATACTTTTAGGAAAGTAAATAATTATTGTATTAGGGTAAGAAAAATAGTCAAATATTTTTATTAAACAAAATCTATATTGCCTATAGATTTACAATGTCTTTTGTTTTTAAAAGTTTGAAAAATTAATTGTCGAAAATAAAAAGTATAGTCTAACTGGAGAATCGAACCCTGGTCGCCCGTATAGCAGTCCACTACGTTTACCACTGAGCTATCGAAGACACATGTCCATTGTGAAAAACTATTAGACGGTATATTGGGCTAGGCCTAGATAGGTCAGTGACACACGTGTTTTCAAATCGACCAATGGGGATCCTCGCGGGGCTTAACACTGTCTTTTTATATATATAGATACTAATTTCACTTCATTTAATTTTTTTGTATTTTGTCATGAAAAGTGATATATTGAAAATTAACTGCATAACCAAGTCATAGTCAAAGAATAATACAATTCAGTTACAAAAAAAAAAATTGTTTGTTTATAGCACTTTATATTCAAATAGACCTAAGTGTATTTATTTAAATTATAAGGCCTATACCATTTGTGCAATTCTTATTTCTGAAAGAAATGTGACAGCAATACTTCACAAGGTCAATATATATATTCATCGAGGTTTCTTTGTGATACTGTAACTGACGGCGGTAGATGGATGGTCATTCAAGTAAATCTTTTCTTCTAACTCTAACTTTAAATATTATATATATATATATTCATAGTTAAGGTAGCGTTGTTTATTGACATTTAATTTGGGTGTAGAGAGTAAACCAGTTCGATATGTTTATGCCTTATTAAAGATTCTCCTACATTCTAGTAAGCAAGGGTTTTGCATGTGAAAACTGCGGGTAATTCCATTTCTAGGTACTATCAACACCAAAGTCTACATAAGTAGATTTAGTCGATCTTTTGTTTTTGTTGAACGCTCTTTTCATTCAGCCTTTTGTGTGTGTGTGTGTGTGTGTGTATAGCGACCAATTGAAGTTATTCATACTGTACACATGGTAAAAAAAAATATTTGTTCAATTATTTATCAAGTGGTTTGAGTGATTTTTCTTATCATCGGGAAAAAGAACCTGAACAGAATCATAACCTGTACGTGACAGTAGGTGGCTTGCCCGTGACATATTGATTGGTCTCATGTTATAAGAATCAACAAATTGTAATTATTTGTCTATGTGATAATTTCATTCTATAATATGATAAAATGTATATTTTTTTCTTAAAGCGACGATTGAATAAAGGCACAAGTTTTCAAAAGGATTGGAAGTCTTACAGAAATGGATTTGGAAATCCGCGAAATTGTGAAGATTACTGGCTTGGAAACGAATATGTTCATATATTGACTACAATGGTAAAATTACATTTTACATATAGTGTATTTTTTTTTATTAGAATTTTTTCGGTAAAACTTTTCACTAGACAACGTATATTATTTATCCTAAGATAATATAATTTTGTGGTAACAAAAAAACAAACACAAAAAAAAAAACTTTTTATTTCTTATAAATATAAAAGTAATTCTTACCTTAAATATTATAAATATATTATATAAACGTCTTAAATTGACCATTTTAAAAATCTATGCAAAGTAAACTGTTTCTCGAAATTTAATATTTATTGATTTAATTAAATTATTACATTTATTATTTTTTAAATAGTTTTTTTTTTGTTGTGTTCTTCTTTTGCAGTCAAACTTTGAATTAAGAATGGATATGACGTACCGAGGAAAGTATTATTATGCAAAATACAGAACATTTAGAGTAGACAGTCAAGCTAATAAATACAGACTTACAGTTAGTGGATTTAGTGGAAACGTTAAAAATGATTTCTCAAAGCACAACAGAATGAAATTTAGCACACCTGACAGCGACAATGATATATCTCCTCACCACTGCGCTAAAATTTACGGGTCTGGTTGGTGGTACACAGGATGCCTTTTTACCAATCTAAATGGTCAGTTTAATAATACTTCATTTGGATTCGGTGTCATCTGGGAGAGCTTGACAGGATTTAATACATCTCTGTCCACTGTGGAGATGAAGATAAGACAGTATAATACTTGTGGTTAGTGAAAGGTCACTTAATCCCCGACATTTAATTCCCCATAGTCACCTAATCCTTAGCCACTTAATCTGTTTTAAAGCTTTGTGTAATGCATCGCTGTCAACCTATAGCAGTTGGGTTATAGTAGACTTAAGGACCCTCTCTTGTGACGATCTGTTGTACTAATTAGCACAATTATGATACAAAATAAAACGGTCAACGGGATATAGTTTCGGTGTCGCTTATTTCCTTATTTTCCAACAGTGACGTGTGGCTCGATTGCTCGACAATGTTAATTTAAGGAACTTGGCCACCGGCAGTAACTCGTGGTCGGCTCTACCTTTGTTTGGTAGCAACCGAGATGTTGGTGGACCACTACCACCTCTTCCTGCTGATGCAATGTTTAAAGTATCAGCACTATACAAGAAATAAATTCCTATTGCACGACTCCATGGAGACAAGTAACGATAGTCGCTTTCTGGTTTTCGGTGTCAGACAATGGCAACTGTTGGTTCGCCAAGACACTTTTAAAGTTGTCCCTACTTTATTATACCAACTCTACACAATTCATTTCCCAATCGCACAAGGAGTGATTTCACTGGTGATGTACTGCTGCTTCAGTCAAGACATTAAGTGTAACCTATAATAAAGTGTTGGATGTAGTTAGAGAACTAATAATTAATGCAGCTCCAGAGATTATAGTAACAGACTTCGAGAAAGCTGTGATGGCCGCTTTTCGAGAGAAGTTTCTATCATGTATAGTAACAGGACGTCATTTTCAATTAAGTCGGGCGGTATTACGCAAAGTCACTGAATTATGTATGAGAAATGACTAAGAAGAAAACGACGAGTTACGTGAATGATCAGATGCCCCCCCCCCTTTCCCTTAGCACTGGTCTATGTTCGTGAATATATCCTTCTAGATTCATTTGAATTGCTCGAAGAGTCTTGTGTTGAAACAACATGAAACTGATATTAAAATTTAGTATATTTTATATTATTAAGTGAATAGCAAACTATTATCTGTTTTTGTGTTTGAAATGATTGTCATGTTTTTATGAAAATTATTTGAATTATATTCTTCTCTGATTTCATAATTTTGTACCTATAATTTCATTTTTAGTATTAAGTGTCTGGGGATAAAATGACTAAGCATTAAGTTACTAGTGGATTAAGTGACAAGGGTTCCTTGGGGCTAGTGACATGCAATATAAACCAATGTAAATGAGTTTAAATTGTTAATAAAACTAAACATTTAATTGACTTAAAAGGTTTATGCATTATGCAATTTATGCATTATCTGTCTTGTTTGTTCTCTGTGAATTTGGATTGTGTCTACTGAAGACTCGCCTATTTCGTTAGCAGGATTTGCCATAGACTATAATATACATGGACCGCTTGCTTTAGTTTTTTTGCTATATGATGACTCAAAAGACTGCTTATTTCGGAATTCCCGATTCTAAATGAAGTAATTGTAATACAAATTCCGTTTTATTGAATCCCACCATTTTTTTTAGAAATTTTGTGCGTCAATCGATGACTAAGATATGGACGCTATGGATGGGGAAGTTTTTGATGATGAATTGAAAGGCATACTGAAGGTAAATGTTCAAATTAAATAATTACTTATTGAAGAAGTATGGAGTTTATCTGTTAGACTCATGTTCGGTGTATATTATAGTCTATGGTATTTCTGCTATATGATGACTTGAAACAATGATGATCGGAATTCCCGATTCTAAATAACGTAATTGCTATACCGGAAATAAAGTTATTGATATACATGTTCCATGATTTTCTCAATGAAAAATTAAAATCGAAAGAAGTACAGAGCGGAAACATTTATAGATCAGTGTGGTGTGCGCACGGAAAAAAGAAAATAAACTCTAAAAATAGAGAATAAAAAAATATCTTATATGATATATTAATAGCCCTACAAGTATTCATTTAAAGTCCAAAAAAATGCGATTTAATAAAACGGAACTTGTATTGCAATTACTTCGTTTAGAATCGGGTATAGCAAAAAACAGAATATAATAATATTAGCATAAAAAACTTAAGCAAGCGGTCCATGTATATTATAGTCTTTGGTATACATATTTACATTTTCGTCTGTTATTCGTTGGATGTATTATGTAACTGTCGTTTTAGCGCATAGAACTGTTATCAACGGGATATGCGCCATACAAGTACCATTATTATTATTATTATTATTATTATTATCAGATTGCTATCTCTAAAGCTGAAATGATGTGTAAGGATTATATTCATATATTCAACATCATATCTTTGCAATCTACAAAGTGATGACTAAGATTAAGGGACGGATTTAGACTTGATAAGACCTTAAGCTATTTCAGATATTGGGCCCTTTATAAGTCCATATATTATATGTCAGTGCCAAATATGATTTTCGGATAACTAGTGGGTTAAACTGAAATACAGCTAAGAAGTATATAATTAGTGAAGTAATAGATCTTTAATTTAAAATCATTTGTATTCATAAAAAACTTAAAATGCAGACTGTTAAAAAAAGGTCTTTTAAAAGGCTCAAATTACAAAGGCTTATTATCTTATCTCTTGAAATATGTTATAAGGATTAAGGAATTTAATTAAACTAAAATATTTTCTTTCTCGCCCTTGCGAGAGCACAGACACTGATGACATAATCAAATGATAAACTGCGTAGTTTGTCACTTTCTATGCGCATGAATCTGGAGGAACATAATTTATCTTTAGTCAATGTTGTTCTAAATTCATTTTTTATCCTCTGCAGTCTGCAGCTGAGAAAAAAGATCATTCACTAAATCACACTAAGAAACAATCTCAAAATTGATTCTACATTAGGGAATGTTGATTGGACACGATCTTTAAAGTATTAGCCTGTACATATTCTAATGTGTCAGACTATCATGTTTCTTTAAACTTTAAACCATGGGCTTGACAATATCTAATATATTGATGAAAATGTTTGAACTATCCTACAAGATTCATGTCCACATCTTCAGGATATGTTTGGCATAAAACACTAACTCCTTTAAGAATCCCTTCTTTTGTAGCTTCTAATTTTGTTAAGAATGAAATCATTTTTGCAGCATCATTGTATAATTAGGCACTCTGTGCCAGACTTGACTATAATGCATCCATCACAGGTATAAATGTTTTGATTCTGAACTTGTCTCTTGGCTATAGGCTCTATGAAATATCATCTTCATCATCATTGATATAAGTAAAGTAAAGTACCCTTCGGACCAAACTGATCATACTGATAAAGCAGCGTTCACCAGTTTCTATGGCCACGGCATACTAGGTGATTGTGGGGCCAGCACAATGCCCAGCCGCCTTTACTTTACCCCTGTTACTGTATTGTTCTTAATATTATTCTTATTATTATATATCTTCAGAGGCGTGTAATATTGACTATTGAACAACAGTAAACATGAATATTTGAGTACACATAGGTTTCTTCAGATGATAAGTTTATTACATATAATACATCAATGAACGCAGCACATGGTTCACAAATACTTCTTGCATATGAATTTTCCATTGTATATAAGATCTTCCGTGCCACACAAACGCGCTGCTTCACCAGCCCTATGACCAGTTTGGTCCGAAGGGTACTTTAATATATGTACTCTATACTAATTTGGGGATCTTGCAGTAATTGACTAGTCTTGTGAAATCCATCCAGCACATAAGTCCACAAATATAACATTATCATAAATTCAAACGCCTTCATTTTAGAAAATAGAAAAAAAAATATAATTAATATTTTTTTAATACACAATTTAATCTTATTTTAAACATAAAAAAAAATGGGTGAAGAGTATGGGACGTTCCGGACGTGTGGCATTGGGTCAAATAATGTTGCAGTATATTTAAGTATATATGACAATTGCCCATTTTGAAATTTATTTATTTTTTTTTGTGGGGGGGGGGGGGCAAAGAAAGTTGGGACCTTGAGCTATAACTTGTTTAGCTTATAGGTAAATCGTGCACTTTTGTAAACGCTGAAGACTACTAGAACAATGTTCTTGGCAAATATAACACAATTTAATATCGTCAGATAATTATTGTAAAATAATTGAAAGAAAGAAAATATTTAGCAAACTAGAACAAATTTAGTGAAAAGCTGCAAGGCTCAATATAAATGAATATTGTAACGTCTCCACGAGTCAACTGTTGTCTGCCTAGGCTCTTGTTTACAATAATAATTACTCAATCCACACGATGTATGTTTGAAAGAAGATTATAATTATTGAAAAAATGTACAATATAAACAACTTCACCGGTCGCTATACATACATCAACAACGCACACATTAACAACATCAAACGAATGTACCATCACACTTATATAGATTTCGGTGCAGAAAGTACTAAAAATGGATTTCTACGAAGCCTTCTGAATGCAAATAAAATTTCAATCTAAACTGTAGAAGAAACAGCGAGAAAAAATAATTTTAATAAGTCATCGATATATATATATATATATATATATATATATATATAGCTCTGAATAAAATAAAATACTCTTTGCGCAAAATCAAATGTAAATTAACAACTATAATTAAATTAGCGAGACAATCTCAAACACAATATATAATTTATTATTACATGCTTTATATATGTAGCAATATTCACTGACAACACCAATACTTCAATCACTCACCTTAGAAACTCTAGAGAAGATCAGTGCCAGAAGTAACACTAGATTTGACTTGGGGGATGGAACAGTTTTTATATATTTATATGATCAGTTCCTAATTACTTTAAACAATCTTATTTATTAAGGATGCACTTGTCTTACTGTCTAGGATTCTTCCACAAAATCGATTCCTCAAGATTCGTTCTATGAATAAACCAAAATAAAAGATTCATTTGTTTACAATAAATAAATTGGACTTACAAGTTCCCTCTAGATGGAAGATTGTTTGGTTCTAGACCCAAAACTCCTGCAGGGCGGATGGGATTGGTCGACAGAAAGGCTAGAACACGGGCCGTTTCGTTGACCGTTATGGCGTACTAACGACAGGACCAACCGAATATATAAGAAAGGCACAATAAACTTCATAAAATAATATACGATGATATTTCACTTTTTGTTCAATATTGAAATCATTGAGTACACATAACCAACATTAAAGTTGCTTGCACCAGAGACAAAAATAAACTTTGCTTCAAAACCGCAACGGCCGTTCCGTGTTAAAAAAAAAAAAAAGCAAAGGAGAAAAATACCTTTCAAAAAAAAGAATGTTCGTCATTTAAGAAGGTAAAAGTGATGTTATTATTTAATTAATGTACTTTATTTATTATAATTGTAATTTAACTGTAAAGATAAATTAATGATAAAATACTAAACATATTTATGGTAAAATGGAAATAACTCCAGAATTCCTAACCCTTCATTAATTTTATAGTTGTCTGTCCTTAATGTACTTTCCTATTCTTGCTAATAAATTCAGTATCAACAGTGGGTGTCACGTGGGATTTGATATTTGCTACTAATCCTGGACTCATAGTCCATATACATAACTTGTGTTTAATTTTTCCTGAAGTGAGCCAGTGTTATATATAGGTAGGAGAGACACTGGGTCAGCCTATGTGTTAGCGTGTTGTCCAGCCGTAACGGCCTCTGTCATGTCTTTGATTCCTAAACATTACGTTAAACAATATTTATATCATGATTTCCTGGCTTGTTAGATAATGTAATTCTTCACTAATAACATATTATAACTTCACACTCAACATCACTAGGCATTAATTGTTCAATAAATGATGAAAAGGTAGATAATCATCAACGTTTTCTTTCACTGAGAAAAAGTAATATAAAGCTTGTGTAAATAGATAAACACATCTAGCAAGCAAGACCATTTCTTTAAAGTAGACACATAAAACAAAAGCGACAACAAATATATTAAGACAGTATTGACGAGTCTTAAATACTATGAATGCATAAAGATAGAACGAGTACAACATTTTCGTTCGTTTGCTTCAAAACATGTCTATTTACTGCATTTACTGGTTGTACGAAAAGATGTAGGGGATTAAATTTTATTTCCAAAAGATGTTGACAAAGAAAACGGTGAATTGTCAATGTCAGACGTGAGGAATCACATATTTATAATCTTAAGCTTATTGCTTGATGCAAAAGAATTTTCGTATTTTGTTTTTATTAATCTACGCATTGTGTTTTTAATAACCGAGAAACGCAACTCTTGACTATTTTTTTTTATAAACAAAACTAAATTTAACTTAAATTAACTAACACTTTGAGTATTAATTATCGCCTATTAACTTTTGATGTTATAAACTGATTCTTCATAACTAATCTTGTAGCCTTTTTATATTTCTAAAAGACCGGAACAAGCCGTCGAGGTTGAAATCAATTGTCAAACACCAGCACAAGCATGTTTTCTTTTTACGAAATGACACCGGAAGTTCATGAGCTCTACTGTTTAAAAGAATCAGGCCTCATTAAGACTTGTCTATAGTGAATCATTGAATCGAATATTCAATATAACATAATAGTAGATAGATACAAACAACTTTCTACAACACAATTTATACCATTCTCAACTCATTTTGCATTTTGCAAACCGAAATAGAAACTCATTTTAAAAATGGTTGTCTTCTAATTGAGTTTGCAGACAAATAAAAAAGAACTCTAGTAAAATGCTAGTCAGCGATTAACTTTTGGCTTTTAACAAAAATTCCTTAACTTAAACGGTCGTTAGAGAAGCTAAAGGACACTGAGTGTCCATTATTCCTTTCAGTGGTCTTGGTAGACTTGGCGGCGCCTATCCCTTCTCCAAGTCAGCGGTCGATTTTTATTATTTTTACTTTTTTTCTGATTGTCTGCACCGTGGGTTGAACCCATGATGTCGAGCTCGTGAGACGAGCTCACTGTCGACTTTGCTATCCAGCCTATTTAGATTAGCTATGCCATGAGTGATAAGTGGAGGGCTGGGAAGACAGACGCCGTCTGGCGCCCAATTTCAATCAAGGAATAGAGTGTGTCAAGATCACAGAGAGAGAGATTGAGAGAGAGAGACGAGCAATTCTTGCTGATAAAGGAGAAGTTAGAGGAGGACAGAAGGGGAATGAGTAAAGTAGTAAAAATACATTAGGCATTAAACTCTAATTTAGAAATACAACCCAATAACAACATGTTGGCAAGCTCAGTTAAACTTAATAACAAAAACACTTTCCTTGTCCCTTATGCGAGAACAAATACATATAAGTACTCTTTCTTCCCGAGTGGCATTTGGGCATGGAATGGGTTGCCTGAACAAACCAGGAAAACCAGTAACCTTACATCATTTAAAACATTAATATAAATTCAAGACTAGACTCGGATTGCGGATGAGCGTAGAACGCAATAATCTTCTGTATAGAAGGAGCGTCTGTCATGTTTAAGAGAAGAATGTTTGAACACAAATATAATATCACTACGAGCTAGAATACTTGATATCTTCAAATACAAATTTAAGATTGGATTATTGTGGAAGGAAATGTCAGATGGCATTGATTGAGTTTGAACTCTGGGCAAGAGAGAGCGGTGTACGGATGAAACAAAACTACCATTGAGTCAACCCTAGACGACTGATAAGCGCATCACGTGCAGGCTCTGACAACTACAGAATAGGGTGGTGTAACAATACTGTAACAACATTCGTGACAACAATGCTCCAAATTAAATCAGTCGACATGACGACAACAACACCAGAAATCAAGTCACTAAGTTCAGTTGGCTTATCACAATACAAACAGCTTTACGTAAGCCGCTGTGATAATTTACCATACAGTCGAGCTGTCTCTACAGCTGCCTGTCACATGACGAAGTTGATTCACCTTTGGGATTGGGGTGAGTTATCTCTTGGGATCAAGTTGGAGATCCCTGGGTTCGATTCATGGTGCAGACATTAAGAAATAAAACAGTCGACCGCCGACTTGGAGTATCAGATGAAATAAAACTAAATTTGCCTATCAGGCCAACAGAAAAATACAAAGTGTCCATTAGCTCCACCAACGATTAAGAAAATTTTAAAAAATTATGTGGAATGTATTTTCATTTCGGTTTGTTTATTTGAGCTGTATTTTCAGCAGGATGAAACAGTAATAAAATTAAAAGATACTTACTTAGTAATATTGTAATACGTTAAATATTTTTCATTACTTTTATAAAAAAAAATATTAGGGCACTAATTCATACTCAATTTAAAACATGCAAAAAACAATTCATTAAACAAATATAATCTAATAAAGTTATTCTAAATTCACTTTGTACCTATGTAATGTCATGCTTTTAAAGTAAGCCATCAAAACTGTACACATCACTGATCTCTAAAAAGAATGGATTAGGCTCGGAAGTAACATTCTTTAGGAAATTTCCACCATTTTGTTTATACTGTCACTGATCAATATATTATATAATTACCGTGAGTTTGTTTATTTATTTAGATGTTTGTATCTGCTCTATATTCTCCTAATCCGTTTGACTAATCGGGTTAAAAGTTAAATGTATAAATTGGAAACGTCATCCAAAATAAAGTTTTTATTTTTTAAGAATATTGCTTATTTCGTTAATTTATTTTTTAAAATAAACTTAGACCTATTACTAATCACTGTATGATAAGGTTATACAATGGGCGCAGTTTCCAAATGATGTCCCTTTGAAATACTTACAAATTTAGTGTGTGTTCGGGACCGGGTTTTTCCGTACTGCGAAATGTTGCTGTCTACTGTTTTTATTATTAACTTTTTTATTGTTTGGTATTGGTTTTCTTTTGATCGTATTATTGTTAGTTTTATATTATTAATAAGAAGTCAGAAGCCTGACAGCAACAATCCATATTGTGTAAAATGGCAGCAACATATATTCCGTTCCGATCTATTTATAGATCAGTGGCACAGTAAGTTTTAGAAACAATTTTGTTTATATCGGTAAGGGCAGTGGAAATTTTTAGTTTTTCCTTTCTTCTATAGATAAGTGCTTTCCTTCACTTTGCTCATACCAATTAATTAAGAAGACGCAATCCATTCTTTTTATAGATCGGTGGTACACACATAGAAGAGATGTATAAATAACTACACATTTTACAACATTTGTAAACCATTTTTAATATGTGACCCATCCCCCTCCCCCAAAGCCATAAAAATTAATTAACCTCATAAATAATGGCATTTTAATAAAAATTTTCCGACCCCCTAGTGCCTCGAGAGTAAATATGTAGCAGTAGACTATCTATGCCTATAATAGGGTCTCGATTATGTGGGAAATGTAAATATATAAATGTGTATCAATCATGGCAGAAGGCAAATATAATAATCTATATTTATTACATAAGTATAGCCATAAATCATGGGAAACTGTAAATGTGTAAATATAAATGTTGAATATACACAAAGGCCATTCATTACCTTTTCATATTTAACCGAGAAAAGCCAGGATTAAGTGTAGTTGTACAGGTTGAAATTATTTTAAGTCACAGTGCCGATGCGCCAGGCTAAGTATTTGGCACATCCTTAGCCCACAACATAATTGAAATAAGCTTTGTAACAATTCATTTAAACACTAACACAACGTAACATAAGAATAGCAGATTGATACATGTGACATGTAATCTCTAATATTCGAAGTTAATCCATTTAAATTGTCTATTGTAGTCTAGTATAACTAGTTACTTCAAGAAGTAAATATAGTTTCATTATTTCAAATATTTAACACAAAAACTCCATGAACTTTAATTAATGTTTTATAATAACGACAGAAATCATTATACACAAATAATTTCTTTTTCAGAATACCCTCACGGATATGGAAAAATTAATAATCTGCATTTTACAGCCAATTAAAATACATGCAGATAACTAAGTGTCCAAATTCTATTGCAGAATTTTAATGAAAATTAAAAAAACAGGAGTAATTTGAGGGAGAAATCAAGCAGTTTTGGGTGACTTTGCCGCGTGTTTTCGCCGTGATTTCAGGGCGTTTTGACTTTCGACGCCGATTCAACAACTGTTGTTGTTGGTTTATTATAATGTTTATACTTCTGGCATTTGTGGCGTTGATAATTATTTAAGTTTGCTTTTTTTTCCTGAGTTGATTTCCATTCCGCATGCTCTTGCTCTGTCTGCAATATTTTCCATGATCTCTTGTTTCTATCTGACAAAAGATCGATATAATCAGCAAATCTTATTGTAAAGGTTTTTTCCATCAATGGAGATGGATGTGTGGTAGTCATTCAGTGTTTCTTGCATTTTTTTTTGCATGATGATTGGATTAACAAACAAGACTTCACTTCGACTTAAATTGTGCAGAGGGAAAATTAAGTGTTACAGTGGTTTGAAGTTTGACTTGAAGACTTGTGTAGAGTCGGAAAATTGGGAACTTTGATTATAACCTATGTGCAAACATCATCTTCGTCCATTATATTTTATTTAAATTGTTGTAATTAAAGCATTTAAAGAGAATAAATCAAATCATATCACTTGTATTAGTGTACTGTTACGAACAGCTGTATATTTAGTGTTATTTTTCATTTAAAATTGTAATAATTGGTAGGTTCGTTATATCGTTTTAAACATATTTTAAGCATATTTAAATATTCTATGGCAGGGAATGTTGAGCCAAGGTAGGATTTCTAATTAAAATAAAGCGTGCCAAACATCTTAATTGTCATCAATCACTGGTAGGCTACTCAATTTCTGGTAGGAAAAGACTAGCAATGCCTTGTTTAAGGTCTTCCGCAAGTCATTGAAAATATTTGCTTACCATGAATGGCACGCATGCCGTAGGTTTCCGAAACCTGTGTTATGGCACTAAAAGTATTTTGTTTCGTTACTTAAACATCTGAAAATAACGTATTTTGTCATCTGAAGTCAAACAACGTAATAGTCCAAGGGAGGTAAAACAGCAAACACATATAATAAAGTAAAAACGTACAATTAAAGAGTTAATTAAACGTTTTCTTTTATTAACGTTTTACTTTCTTTAAATTTAAACATTAGTTTCGAATGATGTCACATTTTAAAATACATCATTTAATATTGGTCTCATCTTCATTTCTACAGAGGACAAAGTCGAATAATCAGTTGTTATTGAAAACCATACAACTCCAAATGATGGGACAGTATTTTTAAACTGACCGTTAAGATTTGTAAAGTGGCAGCCGGAATACCACCATCCGGCCTGGTATTCTTGGGCGCAGTTACGTTCTGGGTGGATATCATTGTCACTTTCGGGTGTACTAAACTTCATGTCATTGTGACGCATAAAATCATCGTCGGTAACGTTTCCAGTAAATCCGCCAACAGTAAGCCTGTATTTATTCTCTTCACTGCCAACTTCAAATCTGCTATATTTAGCAAAGTATTCTTTACCTTCGTATGTCATATCAATTCTTAATTCATAGTCTCCCTGAAGAAAATAAATCACCATTTAAATAATATAAATGTGAAAAGTAAAGCTAAACCCTAAAAATTAAATAAAACAATTTAACATATTTTACTTACATAATGTTTAAATAAGAAACGAAGCATTATACATTCAAATGTAAGTAAAATTATTAAATTCGTAATATTACTTCAGCAAAAAAAAAAAACTTAGGAGAAATACATTCAAAAATAAATTATTTACGATCCACTAAATGTAAGGTAGATGAAAATTGTACATATATACGGATATACAAATGATTAACACAATATTAAAATTCATTTAAAAAAGTATGTTTTACCAATGAGGTCATTGTGTGCAGTCTTTCATTTCCAAGCCAGTAATCTTGGCATAGTGTAGGGTCGCCAAATCCATTTTTGTACTCGTCCCAGTTTCTTGTGAAACTTGTGTCTTGATTTACGCGTCTCTTATAGAAGAAAATTTATTTTAAAAAGAAAATGTAACTTTTAGAAGAAATGTAACATTTAGAAGAAATATATCTTTTTGTGGAAATGTAACTATTAGAAGAAATGTAGCTATTATAAGAAATGTAACTTTTAGAAGAAATGTAGCTATTTGAAGAAATGTAACTTTTAGACGAAATGTAGCTATTCGAATGTAGCTATGAGAAGAAATGTAACTATTAGAAGAAATGTAACTTTTAGAAGAAATGTAGCTATTCGAAGAAATGTAACTATTAGAAGAAATGTAGCTATTAGATAAAATGTAACTTTTTGAAGAAATGTAACTTCGGTATACATGTAATTCGTTATCTATTTTTTTTCTAAACATTTTATTAGGTAGGTTTTAATTTTATCTTGTCTTACTTGTAACTTATTGTTCTTTTATGTTCTGACTATAAGATAAGATAAGATACGATTAGAATGCTATCCATGCTATAAGATTAGCATGATCAGTGCTCTCTTGGTGTGATTTGCAGTTGCAGAAGAGAAATGTATTTTAAGTTCTTTTTAAAAGATTCTTTCGTCCCAGATATATGTTATCATTTGTTATAAACATGAATGCATTTTTCTGTGATTTAATAAAGCCAACTTGAATGTGTTTAATATGGTGAACATTTAACAATTTGTTATTTATTTTTAAAGTAGTGATTAAATGATATGGTAAAAAAATTACTTGAAAGATAGTCCATCTACCACCATCAGTTTGTGTATCACAAATAAAATCCTTCACAAGTACGTATTTATCCTTTCCAGAAGAAAAGCTGCAGGTCTATTAGAATAAGAAAATTCATCAATTTTCAAATATGATACTGACTCACATAATAATATTATATATACTAGCAAAAAATAACCTTGCTTTGCACGGGGTAACAATTAAGCTTAACTAATTTCCCATACTTTTTGTTATCTATGTATCTATAATATATAAATATAATATATATACATTTTAAGTTTAATATAAATTAAAACTATTGTGTGCATTTAACTAAAATTTATCGTCATTCTCCATTATACAAATAAAACGTTGTCAATAGTATAGTGATGTACAGTTAAATAAAAATATTCCATCAGGTTGGTTTTGGAAGAGTATTACAAAACATTTTTTTAAGGTATTATTTCATCCAATATGTACTGTATCAGTTTGATGCTTGTTACGTCATGGTTTTGTGTGTGTGTTTTTTTTTGGCCGCTCGGACCACGTTACCAGCTCATCACGTAAGACGAGAAAAAAAAACATCAACAATAAAGCGTCAGTTAGACGATCGAAGACAACAGAGCGTGTCGTGTTTCTTTCTTTTCCGACAATTAACAACACATGAAACAGAGAAATATTGAGAAAATTGATGATGGTTTCATTTAATTCAATAGAGAACTATGGAGAAGATTGACTAAACCATTATTTAGAAGGCATAAAGTTTACTTAGCTTAAAAATCTAACAATTCAAACACAATTATATACCGGTTCCCTTTTAATACAAGAATCAGCTGCTTGAGAAACTGGTGAAAAAAGAATATACGTATTTAAACATCGGTTATGGCATCGAATTTTTAAAAGTAAAATAAATATACATGTTGCGTTAAAATTATTTAAAATATTGAATAGATTAGCGCAAGCATTGCGTCCCTTGTTTATTTTTCGTCTTCTTCCATTAGCCAGTCTGCAGAGCAGTTTGCTCCCTTGCAGTCAACAAACATATTAACATGTCCTTTTTTAGTTTTTCTGTATTGCTGTATAGTGCGTTGGTAATTGTAGGTTGAGGAGAGAGAAATGTGACCCTGTGGTAGGTTAGCTTAGGACTATTTAAATAGGAAGTGGTAGACAGTTCCCTGTGGATAGTGGAAGTGTCTGCAGCTGGGTACGTGTGTTGGATTTATTCTATTTAGGTGTGGGGTGAGTAATATATGTCCTGATCTTTACTGGAATATAGGGCATTGTTTTTTTGTTGGGGAGGAACCTTATGTTGTCTTGTTTGTTTGGCTAATTCATTTGTCTGTACATTTATCTTCCAGTTTTCCCTTTGCCCATTGATCGAGCCACTCTTCCTAAAAGTTGTTTTATAGCATGCTACATATTGTTATGAAGCTGGAATGCCTTTCATATTATCAGTCTATGATTGCCCACTTTCTCGCCAGTCTGTTGGTTTTTTCGTTGCCTAGTATGCCAATGTGTCATGGAATCCATTGTAGTATTATATTGATGATGTATGTCTTTATTAGGTAGTTCATTGTGTGTTCTAATAAGTTGATTTCTTTAAAGCTTGACGAAGTGTTGTTTGCTATTGTTTGAAGTGCTGATTGGCAATTTGTAAAAAATGACAATTATCTGTTGGGTCTAGCTTATTGGCGTTATATTTATGTTCTATTTGTCTCAATGGCAATGTTCATGGCATCTACTTCTGCTTGGTAGTTTGTATAATAGTTACCACATTGTGCACTTATATCAATGCATATTTTGTCAGGTAAGATCAGGTAAGCGCCTAGCACATCATTTATTGTAGCTTTAAACACTGAGCCATCTGTAGCCTATAGTTGTGGGTGGCTGTATACGTGTACTTTAAGTTCGAGTGTGTTTGATATTTTGGTTATGCTTTTGTTGATGAGATTTCGTCTGTGTGTATCAGGGTCCTGGAAACGGCAAGGTGAAAAAATAACCCCACTGTCTAGTCCAACTTGCATGTAGTAAACGGCGACTAATAGTGGTTTGTGAAAAGATTATAACCCGAGCATCTAAAATATGTACACCCCTTTGTGGTGCTGTTCGATCGGTGTCCTGATTGATTTAAAGGTCTTTGCACACCTCGTGCTTGGGGAGGCTCTGGTGTTGGTGGCATGGGGGATGGGGGTGGGAAAGTCGTAAAGGGGCCAGGATTCAGGGTGTGACGATTCCACAGAGTATTGTCAGAATCTTAAAAAACCAAAAAGCACAATTGATAATCATAACCGTTTGGAGAGCATTGCCCAAAGGCCAGCCCCACCTTAGCTTGACTCAATCTAGCCCAATCCTATGGCACCTTTCGAAAGAGCTGGTCGGTGAACTGAAAAATCTTTCAAACTGCGGGGTTTGAAAAATAAAGCCACAAAGAAAAAAAGAAGAAAAACAATGTCAGTCTTGTTTATAAATTACTTTAATTCGATATTTGACTCGTTAAAAAAACGTGCACAAAAAAACATATATTTACTTTTTAAAGTTGAATTAAATTTTAATTTAGAGTACTAAATTCCTTTGAAGTATTATAAACGAAAAATCACTAGCAATAAGCTTACTTACTAAAAAAAACATATCGAAGAAAAAATCCTTAGCTCACTATTTACTTAAAAGTATTGTTTTAAAATTATTTACCTTGCAAAGTGAAACTCAACAAAAATGCAACAAATGTTATCAGACGGATTCTAATTACAAACATTTTTGAAGTATGAACAAGTCTCTGTTGAACAGGATCACACTAGAGGCAGCTTTCAGCTAAAATGTAATGATAGAAAAGACAAAAGGAAATCAATATAAGATAAATTAGCAATTTCTATATGATATTATAGTTATAAAATCAGCTAAAAGTCAACTGAAACCGTCAACAAATTGACGATAGAAATTGACATTGAAATCTAGAAATGTTGGATAGTCAGAAAGGAAGTAAGTTTTAACCACACAATTACTTCTATGTTGCTCTCTACTAAGAATGCCCAAGCACTACAAATTGTCAAAACTTTAAATATTGATAACTGGTTCTTCCCCCAAGGTGTTCCAATATATTGCTTTGCTGGCTACATTATCAGCGTCTCAAGGTGTGTCCAATCCACGCCTCATTGTGATTTTTTAATAACATCGCCCAATGCTCTGTCACTAAAATTCTCTTCTGTATAACGACATCAGCGTCTTCTCGGAGGTTTTAAGTGTTCAAAGAGCAAATGATATACAGAAACAAATGCCTCATTCTTTGTGCGTTGCTCGACGCAGCAGTTAAGTTGATTTAATAAGGTAAGTCTGATGGAGTGAATAATATTCCTGTATAGTTGAAGCAACATAATGTATTTTCTATTGCATTACTTACCATCAGGCACACGAGAAGTATTTGGTAAGGAATGGACATTAAATGTATTTCTTTGTCAGAGGCTTGTAATATTTTAGTGTTCTTATTCTTATTAGTATTATTACAATTAAAACTTTAATATTGGACACATCAATTGTAATAAGATTTTATGAAAATAAAAAATTACCCAAAGAATCCACTTTTGTTATTATATAATCAAAGCTAATATTTAAAAAAAAACATGATTTATCCCATTGTTTTTTTATTCACACAAGAGCTCTTATTTGCAAGTTGATATAAAGGCTTGTTTTTTTTAATCATATAATGTTATTCAAATTATAACCAAACCGATCTGAAACTGGGATAATTAACGAGCGCGCCGAATTTCGCATCATTTATCACTTGAGAAGATTTACCGAGATATTACTTAGACTTATTAGTAAAAAACAACAATCAGTAATGAATATATATTATGATCAATTATCATTTTAGATGACAACAAAAAATGTAGCATCCCAATAATATCTCATGGGAAACGTATACTCCTAATTAACATTCTTTGATTAAAATACTTACCTTCCCAAGTCTAGGATTACTGTGTTCAAAGTAGCGCAACAGCTTTTGTGTAGTAGTCTTATATACAATAGTCATTTGTCTGAGCCTTGGCATATAATTAAAGATTATGGAAATAGCTAATCAAACGTTAGACATGAATTTAAATGGTATAAGCTTAGGCTTACATCGACTTATAGTAATACGTATGTCTTTCCCTGTCGTGTAAGTTTGGATTTATTTTGCTACTAGTGATACACAAGAACCTAATGTTTCATGCCGTGTGATTGGTTGACAGTACAATTAGACCTCAGGTAGACAGAATAATCCCTTGTAATTTAATAATTTCAATTTGCACGTGTTGACTACAAGGTATTATCTGGTCAATGCTGGCAATCACAGGTACTGCACTCGTTACTGTATTACGAAACAACTTATCACGCCAGCGCCTTATATTAGAGACTTGTGTCGCAGTCAATAAAGCGTCATGCCTCTCCTATTTTAATGATAATTTTTGTACACGATATAATTGTTAAATAAATTAATAGTAAGGTAAACATTAAATGTTAGTTGCGGGATAAATTAAGCTTGCACAAATTATGGATAGCAGAGGAACTTACCAATGAATTCTAAACTAACCTGTAAATTATCTGCTAATAAAAAAATATCTACTAACCAGTAAAGTATCTACTAACCATTACAATTTTTACTAACCTTAAATAACGCACCAGTAAAGTATCTACAAACCAATAAAACTTCTACTAACCATAAAATATATACTAGCCTGTAAAGTATCTAATAACCTGTAAATATATAATAAGCTGTAAAATAACCAGTAAAGTAACTAACTACTATCCAGTAAGGACGATCTGGTCATTCTGCTTCATTGAAGACGTGGACTTATATCCTCCAGCGCCGTTCGGCTCATCGGGCTCCGAGCGTTCTCCAGTGGGATCTACCCTGTTGCCGCTGCTGTATCGGTATTGACGTCTTCCCAGCTTGTATCAACAGAGCGAAGGTCGTCGGCGATCGATGAACACCACGTTGGTTTAGGTCGCCCTTGTCCGTGACGACCGTTGAGGTGTCTCCATCCTGTTATTATTATTATTATTATTGGTGATCAGGTTTACGGATAGTATGGCCGGCAAATTTGAGGCGACGTTCGGTGACTGTGGCTGAGAAAGGCGCGAATCTTGTATCACTATAAATCAAACAACTTTGGAATAAATAAAAACAGTATACATCACTTTTACAGTGCGGCAATACAGATCCTGTGAACGTATACAATAACTTGATGGAAAGGGAACATGTCATTAAAACTGAAGCGCCGCTTGGATAGTCATAAAAAAATTACCCAGATGACGCCCTGCCTATTCTTGAAAAACTATTTCCACAACGATGGCTCTGCAAAGTCGAGAAAATGCATAAGGATAGCATGCATCCACTTTTTTTTTAAAAGTAAATGATACATAGCTCTTGTCTATATGTAGGCTTAACTCTAAGCTTGAGAAAAAAAATAGGTTAAGCATAGGTTATTAAAATGTATTATTAGATATAATATACGAAATCTTACTATAAATTAAATTATTATCAGAATTTCAAGTATTAGTACAATGCTATTATATAAAAAAGTCATATGAACTAAATGTTTTGATTTTATATTCTCTTATAGTCTAGGTCTATTTAAAGTCATGTGAATTTTGGACTTGCATCTGAAAGAAAACTTTTTAGCATTTATTTAACAATTAATGTCTAGTGATGTTTGTTGTTTTTTGTGAAGTTATCAGTTATTCGTGAAGAATTACCTTATTTAACAAGCCAGGAACTCATGATATAAATATTGTTTGACGTAACGTTTAGTAATTGAAGTAGAGATGGGAATCGAACCCTCATTTAGCAGTTCGGGTTCGGTTCGGTTCGGTGAGACCATAAGTTCGGGTTCGGTTCGGTTCGGTAGGACCCTAAGTTCGGGTTCGGTTCGGTTCGGTCGGATTAGTAAAAAACAAAGTTCGGGTTCGGTTCGGTTCGGTAATAATTTAAGTTCGCGTTCCGTTCGGTTCGACAACAACTGAACTCTTACAATGTTAGCGTTTTAATTAAACTTTTTTTTTTAAATAAAAAATCTTAAAATAGCAGCCTAGCCTAAAACTGAATTTTCTACTGATTTAAAATAATGTTTATCTTCTGCCGCATGTTCAAAACTCACAATTAATTATACATAGGTTGATGCAAATAAAAACAACAATAGGCCTAAGTGTTATTTTGGGTCTTCTGTTATATGAAATACAATTTAGAGGCCGACCGAAACCAAATATTTGGTTTCGGCCGAAAACGAAACCATACCGAAAGTTATAAATTAACTTTTGGCTGAAACCATAACCGAAACCAAAAGTTTAACAAAACTTTCGGCCGAAACCGAAAAAAAACACCTAAATTTCCAAACAAAACATTTTAAATATTAACTAGTTTAGGTAGCCTACTCCATTTAAGTAAACCATAAAACTTGTAATAAACTGTTGTAGGCTATATACATGTAGCCTAGGCCTTTTATATATTTTTTTTTTCAGATTTTAATATTCTTTAAGATTTAATAACCTAAAAGGCAATACATACTTTATTTTAGATTTTTGTATCTAAATATTATGACAAAATTTTGATACAATTAGACAAAACAATACAAAAATGACAAATGCAAGATATTCGGCTGATGACCGAAAGTCAATATCACTTTTGGCCAAAACCGAAAACAAACTGAAAGCAAACTTTTTAGCTTCGGCCGAAACCGAAACCACACCGAAAGAGGCCCTTGGCCTACTTTCGGCGTCGAAGCAGAACCGAAACTGAAGTTCGGTCGGCCTCTAATACAATTAGTATACGTATTTCTTGTGTAAGCAATATATTTCTGGTGTAAGCGACGTATTTCTGGTGTAAGCGACGTATTTCTGGTGTAAGCGACGTATTTCTGGTGTAAGCGACGTGATAGGAATGTAAAAAATTTTCGCCATTACAGAAACAATTATTTTTTTTGAAAATGCTCATTGTTATCAGTGATAACGCTCTAAAATATCATAAAAGACAAGTTTAGCTCTTAAAAAGTAAGCTGAAATGTTAAACTATAACAAAATAGTTTCTGTGACCTATTGTTTACCCGCCCCTTCCCTCCTTATACCATTAAATGTGCTATCACTTGCCCCTACCCCCTCTACATTACACAATTTGTCCCTCCCCCACCCCGTAATGTTCTTTGTCTCACACTGCCAGTTTATCATCAATGTATTACTATCAATACAAATGTTATCATTACTGGTGAATGCTTGCTAGTGACAAGATTTAAATATATTTGTTTCTGTTACTTTTATATAAGTTCGTTCGGTTCGGTTCGGAGTCCGTCACTTTAAAGTTCGGGTTCGGTTCGGTTCGGTCACCGGCAGAGTTCGGGTTCGGTTCGGTTCGCTAGAAACCACAGTTCGAGTTCGGTGTGTTCGGTTCGGGTTCGGTTCGATTCCCATCTCTAAATTGAAGACATGTCAGAGGCCATTCCCGCTGGACAACAAGCCAACATACAGTCTGACTCAGATAGTGTCTCCCCTTCTAATCCACTTATTATATATATATTTAACATGGGCTTACTTCGGAATTATTAAACACATGTAATATGTATGTAATGTATATGGGCTCTGAATCTAGGATTAGTAGCAAATATCAAATCCGACGTGACACCCACTGTTCATACCGAATTTAATAGGAAGAATTGGAAAATACATAAAGGACCGACAACTATAAAATTACTGAAGGGTTATAATTTAAGGAGCTATTTCCCTTTGACCATAAATATGTTTAGTATTCCATTATTATTTTGATCTATACATATAAATTATAATAAATGAAATATTTTTTTTTTTTAAATAATAACGTAATTGTACTATCTTTAATGGCAAAATATATTTATTATAAATTGTATTATTATCCGTTTCTTATTCTTAACACGGAAGAGCAGTCGCGGTCTTGAAGAAAAATGATAAAAGTTTTTTTTTTTGTATCTTGTGCAAGCGACTTCAATATTGGTTATGTGTGCTCAATGATTTTTAAAAAGTGAAAAGAGATTGCTGAACTATTACCGTACATTATCTTGTAAAATGTATTGTATCTTTCTTATGTATTCGGTTAGTCTTGAGGATATTACGCCGTAACGGTCAACGAAACGACCCGTGTTCTAGCCCTGCCGCCGACCTATCCCAGCCGCTCTGCAGAAGTTTTGGGCCTAGAACCAAACAATCGTCTATCTAGAAGGGACGTCTGTAAACGGGTAAGTAAAATAACTGTAAGCGAATGAATCATTTATTTTTGTTTATTCATAGAACGAATCTTGAGGAATTGATTTGTTGGAAGAATCATAGACAGTAAGACAGGTGCACCTTTAATAAATAAGATATTTTATAGTAATCAGGAACTGATCATATAAATATATTAAAACAGTTTCATCCGCCAAGCCAATTCTAATGTTACTGATCCTCTCTAGCGTTTCAATGTGAGTGATTGAACTATTGTTGTCAGTGAATATTATCATATTATATGTAAGGCATGTAATAAATACATTCTATTTTGGGTTTGAGAATTTCTCGCCATTTTCTTTTTCATATTAACATTTGATTTTGCGTTGACAGTATTTTAGTTTGTATTGAGAGCTATTTATTTATTATGAATTATTATAATTACTTTTTCTCCTTCTTTCTTCTACATTCTAGTACGCAATTTCTTTTGCATTCGGAAGGCTTTGGAAAAATCTATTTTTAATACTTTCTACACCAAATCTATAAAAGAGTAGTAGTACACTCGTTTGCTGTTATTAATGTTTGCGTTGTTGATTTCTGCATAGCGACCAGTGAAGCTGTTTATATTGTATGTATATTCAAGAATTACATCGAATGGCTTGAGCAATGATTATTGTGAACAAGAGTCTAGACTTTAGGCAGACAACAGTAGACTCCAAAAGACGTCATATTCATTTGTAATGAGCCTTGCAGCTCGTATCTAAATTTGTTCTAGTTTTTCAAATATTTTCTTTCTTTCATGAGCCCCATACTGAAGGGTTTCGCCCTCGAAAACGTAATTGAACACATAGACTTGGGAAACCTATCTTCGTTTGTAGATATTACACTTGCCAACCTACTGTGTTATTACTAAATATTACTAATATTTCAACTGTATTGGATAAACTACATTTCACAAGAATTATATTACGATATTAAATTGTGTTATATTTGCCAAGAGCAGCGTTCTATTAGTTTTCAGCGTTTACAAACTAACCAGTGCAGAATTTACCTATAAGCTAAGCAAGATATAGCTTTGATGGGGGCCCAAAAAAAAATTATCAAAGTGAGCCATTGTCATACATACTTAAAAATACTGCAGCATTATTTGTCCCAATGCCGCACGTCCGGAACGCCCCATACCCTTCGCCAAATTTTTTTTTAAAGGTTTTAAAAATATTAAATTGGTTAAATTAAAAAAAAAAATGATGGGAGGGGTTTGTTTTTATGTTAATGTTGTATTTATAGAGTTACTAGATAAATTTCAAAAGACTAGTCAATCACTGCAAGAACCAGTGCCGTTGAAAGGGATTTGGGGGCCCGGGGGGTTTGGCCTCTTTAGGGGCCCCTGCGTTTTGACATTCGACATTATGACATGATAAAAAAACAATTCGGACACTCTTTTGGGGCCCCCCTCAAGTAGGGGCCCGGGGGGACTTTCGACTTTGGACCCTTCCTCCCCTAGCTAAGCCACTGGCGAGACCCCCATTTTAGTATAGAGTCTATGTGTATGTTGGAAAGTGTATGCTTCACTTTTGGATTTTGTTCATATAGAAGAAAGCATATCAATGTCGAAAGATCATGGTGGCGAGCAGCAGGGCGAAGACTAGGATTTTTCCCCAGGTCTGAAAGGTGTCCCTGAGTGTACCCAGCTCTGCTGGTTACCTGACCTTAGTTGGTGTAAAGTAAAGGCGCTGTGCATTGAGTTGGCCCCCTCAATCACCTAATATGCCGAGGCCACAGAAACTGGTGAACGCTGACCTACGATCCGTTTGGTCCAAAGGGTACTTTATTTTACTTATAGCAATGATGATGAAGATGATACTTCATAGATCCTATAGTCAAGAGACAAGTTCAGAATGAAACCATTTATACCTGTGATTGATGCATCAGACTTTAGAGTCAAGTCTGGCACAGTGTTTAATGATGCTGCAAAAATGTTTTCATTTTTATCAAAATTAGAAGCTACAGAAGAAGATATTCGTGAAAGATTAGTGTTTTCTGTCAAGCACATTCTGAAGATGTGGACAGGAATCTTGTAGGATAAGTCGATAATTTTCATCAATATGTTAGACATAGTCAAGCCTATTGTTACGTACTCGTGCAATATTATGTATTTGGCTGTTGTCTAGGTGTAGGATCAATATTCCAAGAGTTGTTTGTTTTTATATGGGCTTGATTACTCCAGTAATTATGATTCTATTTCAATGTTAATTCCATGTAATACCTTGAATGTCTAATTGAAATCAACACCAGTTGCTCGATAATTGTGATTTTATTTAGTATAACACTTGAATACAAGACGAAGACACATAAGAAAAAAAATACAAGTCCAAAACTAATTCTGATAAACACTATGTACAAGTAATGTTCCTACTACGGAGATAAACTCTCAACTCGGAACTCAACTGAAACTAAACTCAACTCTCGTCTGAAGGGAGAAACATGGCTTTTTAAAGTCTATCTTCTCATTACCCAGAAGTACTCATTGGTTAGGGTACAGCCAATCGTAACTAGGGGAAAAACTTCCACTCCCAAAAGCACAGACACAAGTACTAGGTGGGCAGGGCTAGGTCAGGGTTTAGCTTGAAAACATTAATCTTACTTAATTACAGTACATTGATTAAACTTCCCACAATATAACAATCATGCCAGACCTCAGGGTGTCCTTAAACCTTAGCAAAATAGACAATAAGGCGCTATTGGAGACGCTTCCAATTAAAGTATCTATGCAAGTGGGTGAGCGTATATGTGTTTTCTTCAGGGGAAAATGCGGAATGGGAGGAGAGAGGTAATTGAAGAAGGGGTGTAGGTGGGGCAGTTGTAGTTACGATTACAATTCAGTGTCACGACTTGTAGATGCCAGTGTAGTTTTATTACGATGGCTAAACAATTTGTAATTGATAGCAGGAAAGGAGGGTGGCAAATCTAATTAGGTTATAAAAACACAACGGGCACAAACTTTCCCTTGGAATCTAGGTTAGTTTAAAAGGCCAGGGAGGGGGGAATTGGTGAAACTTTATAACACTATGGTTCAGAGGAACATGATAGTCTGACATATCAGGATCTGTATATAATAATATTTAACGATCGTGTCCAATTATCATTCCCTAATGTAAAAGCTATATTTGTCTCAGCTGCAGAGGATAAAAAATGAATTTAGAACAACAATGACTCAAGATAAATTATGTTCTCTCAGTCTCATGTGCATAGAAAGTTACAAACTACGCAGTTCATCATTTGATGATGACATCAGTGACTTTGAAAGAAAATTTATATTTTAGTTTAATGTAAACCATTAATCCTTATAACATGTTTCAAGAGATAATTAATAAATTTTTGTAAGTTGAGCCTTTTAAAAGAACTTTTTTAAAGTTTGTTATGAATAAAAAGGATTTTAAGCTAAAGATTTATTATTTCACTATCTATATACTTCTTCAGTTTAACCCTATGGATATCCGAGAATAATATTTGGCACTGACATATAATATCCGGACTTTTAAAAGGCCTCATATTTGAAATAGCTTATGGTCTTATCAAGTCAAAATCCGGCACTGACTCTCTGTCATCACTTTATTCCTTTCACATTAATTCAACTGCGTGATAGCAATCTAATAAACAGAGAGTAAACACACCACAAATTCACACAGAACAAACAAGACAGATAATGCATCAATTGCAAATGCACCTTTTAAGTCAATTAAATATTTACTTTTATTAACAATTTTAAATGCATATCCATTGGTTTATATTGCATTTCATTAATCCCAAGGAATCCATGTCACTTAATCCCGTAGTAGCTTAATCCCTAGTCACTTAATCCCCAGACACTTAATCCCAAAAATGATATTTCTGTTATAAAATTATGAAATCAGAGAAGAATGTAATTCAAATAATTATTTTCATGTAAACATGACAATCATAAAAAGCACAAAAAAGCTAATAGTCCGCTATTCACTTATTTATTTTCTAAGTGTGACAATTAATAATAAATGTGTAAATGCATTAGTAATAATTAAATAATGTTATTAAAATAAATATAATACATTTTTAGCATCAGTTTCATAATGTTTCAACGTAAGCAATTCAAAGGAATCTATAACGACACATTCACGAACATAGGCCAGTGCTGGTGGGCGTCGGAACTTTCCACGTAACTCGCCGTCTTTGTCATAGTCATTTCTCATACATAGTTCAGTGACATTTGCGTAATACCGCCTGACTTAATTGAAAATGACGTCCTGTTACTATACATGATAGAAACTTCTCTCGAAATGCGGTCATCAAAGCTTTCTCGAAGTCTGTTACTATAATCTCTGGAGCTGCATTAATTATTAGTTCTCTAACTACATCCAACACTTTATTATAGGCTACACTTAATGTGTTGACTGAAGCAGCAGTACATCACCAGTGAAATCACTCCTTGTGCGATTGGGAAATGAATTGTGTAGAGTTGGTATAATAAAGTAGGGACAACTTTGCAAGTGTCATGGCGAACCAACAGTTGCAACTGTCTGTCAACGAAAACCAGAAAGCGACTACTGTTACGTGTCTCCATCGAGTCGTGCAATATGAATTTATTGTATAGTGCTGTTACTTAAAATTAAAACATTGTATCAGTAGAAAGAGATGGTAGAGCTCCACCAACTTATCGTGTAATAGGAACTCCTTGTATAGAGCTGGTACTTCAAACATCGCATCAGCAGGAAGAGGTGGTAGAGCTCTACCAGCATATCGTTTAATAGGAACTCCTTGTATAGAGCTGGTAGTTCAAACATTGAATCAGCAGGAAGAGGTGGTAGAGCTCCACCAACATATCGTTTAATAGAAACTCCTTGTATAGAGCTGGTACTTCAAACATTGCATCAGTAGGAAGAGGTGGTAGAGCTCCACCAACATATCGTTTAATAGAACCTCCTTGTATAGAGCTGGTACTTCAAACATTGCATCAGCAGGAAGAGCTGGTAGAGCTCTACCAGCATATCGTTTAATAGGAACTCCTTGTATAGAGCTGGTACTTCAAACATTGCATCAGCAGGAAGAGATGGTAGAGCTCCACCAACATATCGTGTAATAGGAACTCCTTGTATAGAGCTGGTTGTTCAAACATTGAATCAGCAGGAAGAGGTGGTAGAGCTCCACCAACATATCGTTTAATAGAAACTCCTTGTATAGAGCTGGTACTTCAAACATTGCATCAGTAGGAAGAGGTGGTAGAGCTCCACCAACATATCGTTTAATAGAACCTCCTTGTATAGAGCTGGTACTTCAAACATTGCATCAGCAGGAAGAGGTGGTAGAGCTCTACCAGCATATCGTTTAATAGGAACTCCTTGTATATAGCTGGTACTTCAAACATTGCATCTGCAGGAAGAGGTGGTAAAGCTCCACCAACATATCGTTTAATAGAAACTCCTTGTATAGAGCTGGTACTTCAAACATTGCATCTGCAGGAAGAGGTGGTAGAGCTCCACCAACATATCGTTTAATAGAAACTCCTTGTATAGAGCTGGTAGTTCCAACATTGCATCAGCAGGAAGAATTGGTAGAGCTCCACCAACATATCGTTTAATAGAAACTCCTTGTATAGAGCTGGTAGTTCAAACATTCCATCAGCAGGAAGATGTGGTAGAGCTCCACCAACAACTCGTTTAATAGAAACTCCTTGTATAGAGCTGGTAGTTCAAACATTGCATCAGCAGGAAGAGGTGGTAGAGCTCCACTAACATATCGTTTAATAGAAACTCCTTGTATAGAGCTGGTAGTTCAAACATTCCATCAGCAGGAAGAGGTGGTAGAGCTCCACTAACATCTCGGTTTCTACTGCTTCCACGCACGTCCGTATCAAACGAAGGTAAAGCCGACCGCAAGATACCGCCGGTGACCAAGTTCATTAAATTAACATTGTCGAGCAAGTGAGCCACACCTCCCGGTGGGACAGTAACCAGATACGCGACGACGAAACGTTATCCCCTTGACCGTTTTATTTGTTATCATGAAAATAGAAATAGCAGACTAATTAATATTGTGCTAATTAGTACAACAGATCGTCACATGAGAGGGTCTACTATAACCCAACTGCTAAAATTGACAGCCATGCAGTACACAATGCCTTAGATGGGATGAAGTGTCTGGGGATTAAGTGGCTAGAGATTAAGTGACTAGTGGATTGAATGTCGGGGATTAAGTGACCTGTCACCCAGCCCGAGGTTCATATCGTCTTATCTTCATCTCCACAGTGGACAGAGAGGTATGAAATCCTGTCAAGCTCTCCCAGATGACACCGTATCCAAATAAATTCATATCAAACCGACCATTCAGATTGGTAGGATGGCATCCTGCGTACCACCAACCAGACCCGTAAATTTTAGCGCAGTTATGAGGATGTATATCATTGTCGCTGTCAGGCGTGCTAAATTTCATTCCGTTGTGCTTTGAGAAATCATCTCTAACGTTTCCACTAAATCCGCCAACTGTAAGTCTGTATTTATTTGCTTCACTGTCAACTCTAAATGTTTTGTATTTGGCATAATAAGAATTTCCTCGGTACTTCATATCAATTCTTAATTCGAAGTATAACTGCCAAAGAACAAAACAAAACAAAAAATTTTTTTAAACCATAATAATCAATAAATATTAAATTTTGAGAAACAAATGACTTTACATAGATTTTTAAAATGGTCAATTGAAGACTTTATATAGTATCATTATAATATTTAAGGTAAGAATTACTTTTATATTTAAAAGAAATGAAATGTTTTGTTACCACAAAATTTATTATCTTAAGATAAATAATATACGTTTTCTAGTTAAAATTTTTCCGAAAAAATCTAACGAAAAAAAAAACACTATATGTAAAATGTAAACTTTACCATTGTAGTTAGTACATGAACAAATTCGTTTCCGAGCCAGTAATCTTCACAAATTCGCGGATTTCCAAATCCATTTTTGTACAATAGCCAATTCCTTTGAAAACTTGTGCCTTTATTCAATCGTCGCTTTAAGAACAAAAGATACATCATACACGTATTTAATTTTAAATTTGTTTATGAATCATTCTACTTTATCTAGTAAGTCTTAGGACCGCTTTGTTGTTGAGCACCAGAAAATTCGCTATTACAGCTTAGCATTATTAATGCTCTTTGTTATTTGACATGATCACATTTGAATATAATAACGATAAACTATTTTCTACATTGTTGAGTAGGTGCGGATCACAAAGCCTGGTCTACCACTATTGGTACACACGGCATTGGCAAGATAAATGACAATGGCCAGCGACTGCTCGAGCTATGCAGCGCTTATAACCTGTGTATAACTAATACCTTTTTCAAATGCAAAGACATCCACAAAGTGTCATGGAGACACGCTCGCTCCGTGCACCTGCACCAGCTTGTTCTCATTATCACCAGGCGCTCAGATCTGGCCAGTGTACTTCAAACACGTAGCTATTACAGTGCTCACTGCAACACAGACCACTCACTGGTCGCAAGCAAAATAAAATAACCACAAGAAAGCTTCACCACTTTAAGAGAAAGGGGAAAGCACGCGTGAACACATGCCATATTAATAGCCCAGAGATCAAGGAGCAGCTCAATAACAATCTTGGCTCAGCCCTCACAGATCTTACCTCGCAGAAAGACGTCTCTAAGCCCTATGATGCAGGAAAGAATGTGACAGAACATATCGATACCACATGGCTTCACCTTCGCGAAACCATTTACGACACCTCCATCGCCATCCTTGGAAAGAAGGAAAGGAAAATGCAGACTGGTTTGAAGCCAACTGGGAGATAATGGAGCCGGGGCGAAGGCAAAGAGAAAAACCCTAATGGCCTACAAAGCTGCCCCAGGACGTTGCAAAATCTCAGAAAAGCCAGGAACATAGCCCGGATGACTGAGTTGATCTGTGCATATATATCCAATCTGCTGCCGATCAGGGAGATGCCAAAAAATGTATGAAGGCATAAAAAAGGCCACTGGACCCTTAATCTCAAAGTCAGCTCCACTCAAGTCGAAGATGCAGCGCTCGACCGAGCACTACCTGTAACTCTACGCAACACAGAACGTTGTCTCTGACTCTGCCCCAAATAGAGTTCCAGAGGCCATTGATCACCTTTGTTGTGGAAAGGCTCCAGGAAACGATGGCATCCCTGCAGAAGTCCTCAATTGCGGTAAGCCAGCATTACTAAAGCATCTGCACGACCTCATCTGCGATTGTTGGGAACGTGGCCACATCCCACAAGACATGCGGGATGCCAAGATAGTAACCGTCTACAAAAATAAGGGTGACCGTAGCTAGTGGTACTGGCACGCCTGCAAACTCTGGCACAAAACGTCTACCCAGAATCTCAATGCGGCTTTCGGGCTGGCCGGTCATTTATGGGTATGGTGTTCTCACTGCGCCAGCGATAGGAAAATGCCGGGAACAGCAGAAGGCCCTCTTTATTGCATACATTGACTTGACTAAGGCATTTGACTTAGTTAGCCGCACTGGACTCTTTAACATACTGAAAAAAGATTGGATGTTCGCCCCTGCTACTAAGTATTATTGAGGCTTTCCATAACAACATGCACAGTACAGTGCTCTTCGATGGCGCAACATTAGAACCATTTCCAGTGTGTAGTGGGGTTAAACAGGGGCTGCGTCCTGGCACCAACACTCTTTGGTATCTTCTTCTAAGTTCTCCTCCGATATGCTTTTGAGAACTGCTCCTAGGGCGTGAACATCCATACTAGGGCAGATGAAAATCTTCCGGCTTTGTGTAAAGAGCAAAGTGGAAACCGTATTAATCAGAGAATTGCTATTCGCTGATGATGCAGCTATTTTTTTACATACAGAGGAAGGGCTCCAGAAACTGGTCTGTAGATTCTCAGAGGCGTGCGAAAAATTTGGCTAACAATATGCCTAAAAATTACCAATATTATGAGGCAAGGTTCAGGCCAACCCAGCAATCTCCATTGAGGGTAACACTTTGGATGTTGTCGAGGACTACACTTACCTTGGCAGCATTATCTACTACTGTCCCTGGAAAAAGAAATACAAACAAGAATCGGCAAGGCAGTATCCTTAATAGCAAGGCTCAACCAAAGAGTATGGGACAAACTCACTGACAGGACAAAAATCTCTGACTACCAGGCCTGTGTGCTAAGCACACTCCTCTATGGAAGCGAGACCTGGGCTACATACGCTATTCAAATAAAGCAGCTCAATAGCTTTCACCTGCGTTGCCTGCACATGATACTCCACATCAAATGGCAGGAAAGAGTGACAAATGTTGAGGTGCTCAGTAGAAGCCATATGCTGAATATGAACTCAATCCTGACTGAGAGGCGCCTGCGATGGAAAGGCCATGTCCACAGGACGGGTGCGGAATGCATCCCATGAGTCCTGCTGTATGGAGAGCTAGCAGCCGGAACAAGAAAGAGAGGTCGCCCTTGCCTGCGTTTCAAAGACGACTGCAAAAACGACTTGTTACTGGCACGCATTGATCGCAAAACGTGGAAGGGCCTTGCTGAGGAACGCACCTTTTGGCGGTCCGAGGTGCACGAGGGCACTCAAGCTGCAGAAGACACCCTCATAGATAGGAGAGAAGGCGAAGAAAAGCGAGCCAGGAGACAGGCGAGAGGCAGAGAAAAAGGTATCTACGCCATCGTTCCGTGAGGATAGAAGGATGCCATATAAAATAGTTGACATTGTAAACCAAAACAAAATTCTGATTTTTTTAAAGAAATATTTAAAACTAGAATGAAAATAAGTGTAACAAAAAAATGTTTTAGTTTTTTTATGCTAAGTCTTTTCAAAATCAATCATCAATCAATCACTATTATGTTTAAATGAAAGTTTAATAGCGGTTGTACTAACTAGAAGAACTCGCGTATGGTAAATGTTGGGAGATCGTAAAGGTTAAAATAATAATGTTCTTGGTGTATTAGTTGATTTAAAAAAAATTACAAAAAATTACTCAAAGGGGCATGGTATTCATGCGTCATGTAATGGAATAACAAAATGGCGGGTGTCCATTGGACTACATAGGACAGGTGTATGCTATACTTGAAATTGATTAACGAAAAGTCAAGGTCAGGGGTGACTATTGTAGTGGCCAAACAATCCCGAATGATGCCTAGTAGAATATTAGAGGGGAGTTAAATTGATAAGAACATCATACTTCTTTGTGAATATCCATTTTCGGACGAATTCCTCATGTTTAAAAAAAAATTATCACGTCATAGTGACGTTTTTAATGTATTGATGAAGACAGTTAGTTTTTGGAGTGTTTAAAGACCAAGTGAAGAGGTTTTTCTCAAAGAAACGAGATTTGGAATAGCCTCATACGGTAGTGACGTTTGAGAAAGAAAACAAATAAACAAAACTCGACGCTATAAATCTATATTTAACCATTTTGTTAAAAATAAGAACCGGGAAAAGATTCAAAACATGTGGCAATAGATTCAAACCACGTGACAATATTCATTTTTCCTACTCTAAATTCTTTCTCTTACGTCACTTTCCTATGTTGCCGGAAATAAAATAATCTCAAATGGCTACGAGATTTGGATTTGTCCTCCAAAAAACACACACATTTAAGTGCAAATATTGAACTAATTACTTAAAAGTTATCTTTGATATTTTGTTTAATTGATTTTTATTAACATTCAGATACTGAATACACTATTTATTATCAAAATCTAATGTTAACTAAATTTTAATAAAAAGCTCTTCACTTGGTCTTTAACTGTTTTACAGATATCTCTACTTTTAATCTCGATGACAATCTTTAGGTAATGACAAGTTAGTTCTTCAAAAAGTCTCATTTAGGAAATATATGAATTTAGTACACTTTAGTTTTACTCTTAATCTCAGGAATAGTACAGCTTAATTTTCTAGATGGTTGTATATAGAGGCGTAAATGTGCCATGAAATCTTTTCTAATGAAGCAAATAAATTAATTAGTACACAATTAGATAATTAATTAGTCTGCGATCTTAGTACACTCGCCTTTGCACCCCATCCAGTACTGGCCAGTCTCTTGACAATGTTTACCTTCGAAGCGGCTTTCTCTTGGACTAACCTCACATGGTCATGCATCGTTTCCGGTCCAGTGTCACTCCGAGATAGACCTGCTTCTGGTCGCATGCCAGAGCGCGGCCATCATTGTTCAGCTCGATCGGCACTTTGAGGATATCGATTCCAAGGGTAAATAGCGAATAACCTGTTTTTAGGCAATTTACCTCCATACCCCAAGCTTGGCTTAACAGGCTACTGCGTTTAAATCCTGCTGGAGGGTCCACTGTAGAGCAGGCGCTTTCCTACCGGTCGACCAGACCACAAGATCTTCCGCGAAAAGCAGCGACGGTCTTCCCAGATAGTTCGGCAGATCATTGATAAAAGCTAGAAACAATGTACTTCGAGAGATCGCTTTCCCGTAACGAGTTGCCACTGTCCTTCGGGTTAGGAACCCTTGAATCCATTTGTTCATATTTGAGGTGACACCTATCCCCTGTAGCTTCAACAACAACCCCGGCCGCCCGACCTTGTCATAGGCATGTTTAAAATCTAGGAACACTGCTAGAGTGGATTCTTTCTGCTGAAACCCGTCAGCCATTTTCTGAACCAAGAGCGTCACCTGATCCATCGAGTTTCTTCGCTACTGATGCCGGCCTGCGATGGGTCAACCAGCCCGTTTTCCTCTAAGTACCTCATAAGCCTCCTATTGATTAGTCTCTCAGCTACTTTCCCTACACACGATGTTAGGGAAATCGGTCGGTAGCTTTCAGCCTGAACCGGGTCTTTACTATTCTTCAAGATGGTTATCACCAAGGCTTCTCTCCAGTTTCGGTAGGACACCTTCAGACCATGATCGGTTTACGAGCTCCAAGAGTTTGTCTTTACCACCAGTCCCAAGGTGAGAAGGTGAGTGATAAGCGCGTTGCTGATCCCACCCAGCCCTGGGGCCTTCTTAGCCTTGCACCGTCTCAAGACATATTCCAATTCTTGTTGAGTAAAGGGCACCCTGAATGCGTTTGCCTAACCCTCTCCCGTCATGTAGCGTTCGTTTGCTTCTGGACTTTATCCAGACCAGCAGACACACTTGATCTTCCATCCTGCTTTCCGACACTCCCTTTCACTTCCGCCGTTAGGCGGTTGTACTTTCGACGACTCTCTGGCGTCTTCCGCCTGCTTGCGAGCTTGCGAGCAGCCTTCCTTTTGCGGACCAACTCTCCTAGGGCTTTTGTCCAAAACGTTCTGAACTTGCGCTTCTCATGGGACCTTGGGATCGTCTTTCTGGCAACCCCTAGTACGGCTTTTACCATCGTACCATACACTGAGTCGATCAGCCCAGTCTCATTGGCACTTCTTCAAGAGCACGGTCGGTGCGCGCTCTGTACTCGTCCCAGCGTGCCTTTTAGTAGATCCGCTTCCTGGGCCCATCCTAGAAGACAAAGACATACCTAAGCCTAAGCCACTCCTTTGTTCAATCGCAGTGACCACCCCCACCCATATCATCCCACTCCTTCCCACCCCTTCCCCGCACGGCGCGAGTGCTTGCACAACATTGTTTAAACCATCTGACCGCTGATCTCAGCACTGGACTTGGATTTTTGTTGGTTAAGTGGGCGGGCCATTTTTCTGTAGTCCCCCCTGTCTGACGATATATTTCAGTCTGCAGATTATCATTTTAGTTTTTAGTGTAACTTTTCGACAAGAGTCTACCTCAGTCTTCTACTGGTACAACAAACGGACTGACGACTGTGCACGTCTAGATAGTACTTCCGAGTTGTCCAAGACGTTGCAACGCCAATTAGACTCTAGAATTTTTGTGTCCTTCTTAGGATTGGAATCTATGTTTGCCTGTTAAATAATCCTGGACTTGGATTCATGTGTCATTTTCCATACCTGTAGCAGTGGTGAACTTTGCCAATAGTGGTTTATTGTCGCAATTTAGATTCAATAGTACTCTGTCATAGGAGTTGTGTATATCTTAACTTATCAGACATTGTATTCGCGTCCACCTAAGGACGCCTTTGAAATACTTACATCAGATTAATAAACGTGTGCCTTTGGCTTATTCGTAAACCAGCTTACCGTTTGGAGTATTTACTTATACCTGTGTGTGTATGTCAAGTGTAATGTTAGATAGCCTGTTTCAACAAATATAAATATAAATCTACTGCTACATATAAAATAACTAAAATCCAAGTGTCAAAAATCCACAAATCTTCTGAAAACTTTAGCAAATACAGATTGGGGAGGAGAGAAAACAAGTCTACTGAAAATATATATATCACACATTAGATCAAAATTAGATTACGGATGTTTAGTATACGAGTCAGCATTAATATTATACCTAATAATGCTTGAGCCTGTACAGAATCAATGTATACTTCTATGCCTAGGAGCATTTGGAACTACTCCATGTAACAGTTTACAATTAGAACCAAAAAAAAACACCACTACAATAGAAGACTCAAGCTATCATTAAAATATGCACTAAAACTGAAATCCTTTCAAATAATCCAGCGTATTTATGTGTTTTTCACCCGCAAGAAAGAAAGAGTTTTACATGTACTAAGAACTCATAATGTATACCAACTTTTGAACTTAGAATTGAAAAATAAATGATCGAAACTAAAATTTACTTTAGATTGATAAAAAGATATTATGTACCAAAAACTACACCATGGCTTTTTGAAATCCCACCTATTAACTTATAATTAAACCATAGAAAGAAAAAGGATCGTTGCATGAATATGTTTCAAGAAGTGCTACAAAAATACCCAAATTATGTACAAATATACACAGATGGATTGAAAAATGATACAGCGACATCTTCGGTTGCTCTTACCTCAAATAAAAGTTAAAAAAGAAAAATAATTCCAATATCTCAATAAATACTGCAAAGGCTTTATAAATAAGCCTAGCATTAGACATAGCAGAAGAATAAAAAGATTTTGTTATTATATCCGATTCGTTATCTTGTCTTACTGCTATGGGAAAAAGTATTACCAGGAATATATCTGCCTTGGACATTTTGACAAAATACAAATCGATATATGAAAGAGGCAAACGTGTCGTTTTCCGTTGGGTTCCTGGTCACGCAGGGATAGAAGGAAACGACACAGCTAATAACGAAGTAAAAGACCCCCTATTATTATCAGAAAGTACGATTCCGATTCGATATCAAGAAACGAAATCCTTAATAATTAGACATACAAGACAACATTGGAATAACTTCTTGAAATCCGAATGCAATAAACTGTAGTATTTGAAAACCTAAAAAAACATGGCATAATACAGACCAATTAATTCGAATGGACAACGTTATTCTCTGCAGACTACATACAGGACTTACACAACTAACACATTCATATCTCTTAAAATGAGAAAAGTCCCCAATGTGTGCATTCTTCAATGTCATCTTAACAGTTTCTCACATTTTGTTGGAATGAAATACATTTAGTAAAATTTGACGTAAATACTATTACTGTAGAACTTTTCATACAAACATATAATAAACTATATTATAGCCATCCAAATGTACTACAGACTTTAAAGATATAAGAACAATAAAATGGATACAAGAAAATCATGACAACAACGTTTAAAATAAATAAGCCTTATATAACATTCGTTGTTGATGGGCCGGAAATACAACAATTCAATGAAAGACCGTCCGAATATACCTATTTTGGTGTTGAAATTACCAAGAAATGAAATTTCCCGAAGTTTTCCAAATGCGAAAAAACATTTCGTACTAGAATTTAGGAGAATCTTAGAGAAGGCATAATTTTATGACGTCCTAACAGATAGCTAGCTATCTTTAAAGTATAACTCATGTACGCTCTACACGAAATTAAATGTCAATAGACAAGGCTACATGATCTAAGCTTATTATACAGATTGAAAGAAAACAATATATATATATATATATATATATATATATATATATATATATATATATATATACATATATATATATATATACATATATATATAGACCGATATATATATATATAAATAAAGATTAAAAAAAGAATGAGTCATGATATAATGTCCTCGCATTTATGTAAACAGATAATATTTAAAGTTAGGGGTGGACGAAAAGATTTACTTGAATGAGCATCCAACTTCCTCCTTCAGTTACAGTATCACAAAGAAACCTCGATGAATATATATATTGACCTTGTGCCGAATTGCCGTCACATGTCTATAAGAAATAAGAATTGCACAAATCGTATAGACCTTAAAATTTAAATAAATACACATCGGTCTATTTAAATATAAAGGGTTATTAACAGTTTAAAAAACGTATATTTTGTAACTGATTTTTTTTTTCATTAAGAATGCCTTGGTAATGCATTTAATATTCAATACATCGTTTTTTATGACCCAACATAAGAAATTAAATAAAGCCAAATAAGTACTTGTTTTAGAAATGAACCACTTTGTTTTTCATTTATCAACAGAAACGTCTTTAACTTTAGCTACATAACAAGTATGAAATATCATTCAGTGCAAATCAATCGAAAAAAAAAATTGTCTCACATTGTGTTGGGATGCAATACATTTATTGATATATAGTATACAGTATATATATATATATATAGGAAAACGGTTAGACTCATCATGTGTCCTATAATATGAAATTAAAGATGTTTGATCTATGCTATGAAAGAAGAGATTGAAAGAAAGAGAAAAAATCTAACCAGGTAGCAGCAGCTAAGTACTGGCTAAAAATTACAGGGCCATGAACGAAATGAGACAGGTTAAAGAATATTAGATTGATAATCAGCGCCGAACAGTGGAGGATAGTATAGCAGATCATAATAGTAAGAAAGCTTTCTTCTTCTTCTTTTTCTTCTTCGTCGTTCTCAAATGTAATGATAGGGAAGATTCAGACAACAAGTCCGATAGTTGTGTTGAACTGCGCCGTGGCTGTCAGTTGCTCTAGTCCACCGAACAGTTTGTCGTTGAAGGTAGCCTCCTGCGGCCAAACGTCTGACCGGGTAGAATGATACAGGGAGCAGGTCTGAAGGACATGTTCCGCATTTTCGGGAGCAGCTCCGCAAGCGATAATAGTAAGAAAGCATACAATACACACAAAAACCTCACAAAAACAGAACAGGAGACATCAATGGTCATCTCCTTACTGAAGCACAAAAGTACTTGGACGTTAGACGGAATACTGCACGGAGCTGTATAATTACAAGACCGACCCTCTTACCAGAGATCTGAACGAATTACCAGTGCTGCTGAGCGAGGTCGAAGAAGCAATACAAAGCTTAAATATCAAGTCTCCTTGGATCGACAACATTCCTGCTAAACAGTTGACACATAAGATATGGAAAAATAAACAAATGGCCCAAGGAATGGACCCAGTCACTCATAATACCACTGTCAAAGAAAGGCAATATAAGACAATGCCACGTCCACAGGACAATCAGTGCCAACATAGCAAGGTAATACTAAAAATTATCCTCAATAGACTTAAACCTAGGGCTGAGGAATTAATGGCAGTAGAACAGGCAGGTGTCAGACGAGGCATCGCCTATGCTTATTTGAGCAGATTTTTAACTAACAACTACAAAATCTGGTTAACACAAATACATTATTTTGTAAATAATGTGCTTTATTTTATTTTTTTTCAAAAACGATTAATACATACTATTCTCTCTGGTAAATTACACTGTTCTTGTGAAAACACTGCAAATAAAACGACAATGTATTTGATTAAACTTTGTGGAGCTACAAAATAAGAGATATAAGAAATTTAAACTTAGCAAATAAATTCTTCAAAATGTTAGATTTAAAAAAAAAGATATTAAAATGATATACCTTGAAACGCAAATGTCATTAAAAGTAAAACCAAACTGGTGACAGAAAACTTGGTCATCGTTGATAAAACTTTGGCCTGAAGTGGGGGCGTAAAATGAAACCAACCATAAATTATAACAGATTGACGAATGTCTGCGATTACTTTAGCCTTCCTGTAACTATGCAAAACAAAATATGAATTAATTAACAATCATATGGCAAGAGAACCAGCCATCACTGAAAACTATTAAATCTGGTTAACACAAATGGCACGCTGTTCCACCACTTTGTTCGTTGCTTCTTGCACAGTGTCATGCAGTTTTGTCTTTGCTAGTTTCTTACCTTGTATTGTGCCGATCTATCAAATCACAATTCTGGCAAGGGTATGAAAGTTTATACGTATGAGCCATTAACCGATGCTAAAGTCTCTAAATTCTATAAGGTTAGAATTGTTCGAGTTACCATTTGTAATTTGCAAACAAAGCATTTCCCTTTATTTCAAATGAAGTTACTCGTTTATGCCTCAATGTCCTTCAAAATTTAATTTACTTCAAATTTGCAATTAGATATTTTAGATCTTCTTCTCTGTATTGTATTTTTTCTTGTGGCTTTCGAGATCACGTTGTCCAATGAGAGGAGGAAATATCATATCTCTTCAATTCTAAAGAATCTCCACTGGCTTACGGTGATAAAGCGAATAGATCACAAGATGATGTCGTCCCTTACGTACGGATGTATATGGGCAGTGCTCCTTCCTATCTTCGAGACCTTATCTCATTGCATGAGCAATCAAGGAAACTGCGCTGTTCATCACAGTCACTCATCAAAACTCCCAGTGTTGCTGGACACAAAACAGAGTACCTTCGAGTTTGGTCATTTGAATCTGTGGCACCTTCTTTATGGAAAAGTTCACTTCAGACACTGAAATAATCTGAGACGAGAGGGTCTTTTCAAAAGAACTTAAGGACCTTTCTCTTTGGCTAGTACATATGCCACTGCAATTCACACCAAGAGCGCACTGAGCATGCTAAATTTAATAGCATAGATATCAGCGCTATAAGGAATGACCATTATTAATATTATTATTATCTATGCTAGAGAGATCCCTCCTAAAGATGCTGATTGTTTAAAAGTGTACACCAATGCCCCAAGAAAGATATAACAAGTATAAGCGGAGAGTAGAAAACATGGCAAAGACCTAGATCTAACTCTAACTAAAAATGCAAATTACTAAGGATTTATAATAAATGATAAATTATCTTGGAATCCACATATTGATAAGGTAATTTAAAAATCAACAAAACAAAAAAAAAACTTTTACAAACGTAATAAGATTATAATACTAAAATGCTATCTCACATTAGTTCGACCCATACTATAATATACATCGTCTGTATGGGACCCATAAAGTAAAGAAAACATTAAAAGAAATAGAACGAATTCAGAAAAGAGCTGCAAGGTTTATTACTAGCAAATATTCATAACTGTCAAGAGTAACACCAATGATTAAATCACTAAATCTAGAAACACTAGAGTACAGAAAAGCAGAAAGAAATGCAGTAATAATACATTAGGCATTAAATTATAATTTAAAAATACAACACAGTAACAACTTGTTACAATGCTTGGATAAACATAAGGACGAAACCACTTTTATTATTCATTATGCAAAAAAAAAACAACTACAAATGTATATAAGTATAAGTAATTTTTGCAATCTGTTGTAGAAAACATATAGCATAACCTAATTAAAATCACGTTAACCAGTTGAATAAAAGTTCTGATTTACATTTAGCTTGCATAATATGAATAGCAGACAGTGCAGAAAAAAAACACATTTAAATGAACATCAACCATAGAAATAAATTATTAGAACAGTGTTACAAAAGTAGTTTTATTCCCATAATTATATTGGTTCTATTATTATTAACTAAAGTTAAAAAGAAATAATCTTAAACCCGAAATGTTTCCGTGTTAGGAATAAAACATGTATATGTCTAGACACTACGTCATAGCATTAAATACGTCATATGCACGAGGGTTGAAGATCGTTAGTTTAGTTCTAGCTTGGGCGCTAATGTGCGTATTCTGTGTTACTGTTATATTTATCATCTCAACTTGTTGGAATAAAATTGTGTTCAATCATTCAAACAGGATTGTGGATTTCCTCTATATTAAGGTACAGTTTATCTAAATCATTTCATACACAAAAGATTCACATCAAACGAGTCAAATAAACATCAAATCTAATTGAATAACATCAATACAAATTCATTCTTATACAACCTTGTGAGATCCAAGATGGATGTGAATCAAAAGAATATATAATAATACATTACTAAAAATATCATCATACGTCAGTAGCTGATTTCGCACGTGACAACAGTTAGTTAACACCAAGTAAACAGTAAAGTATCTACTAACCAGTTAAGTAGCTACTAACTTGTAGAGTTTTGACTAACCAGTAATGTGATGTAACTAGTCACCAGTAAAGTAATAACTAACCAGAAAATTTCCTACTAACTAGTAAAGACACAGCCAATACTCCAGGGCTGGCCAAATTACAGGAGCTTAAATCTAATCGTCTTTCGAGACTATGGAGCAATTGATAATGAGGATCCAGTAAATTAACTACTGTCCATTAAAGTAATTACTTACCAGTAACGTAACTACTAACCAGCAAAGTAAACCAGTAAAGCTAATACTAACCGGAAGGTATCTTCTAACCAATAACTAGATTAATAACAACCAGCTCTGTACACAGAATCTCCTTAACTGAAAAATTTTAATGGGATTGCAAAGTCGATGACAATTTAATGTTGAAATAAATTTTATGTATAGGGTCAACAACAATAATTAGACTATCTTAATGTAGGCAGCAAGATGTGGAAGCGTTATTTATGGTAAAACGATTTAATAAGCTCTGCGTCAGCCCAAGAATGTATGTGAAAATTTAGAGGCGTGTCTTACAAGATTATGTTGGAGCATAATATAGCTATCTAAAAGAGGTGGGGTTAAAAATGGCGTTCGGCGCTGGCCAAAGACGATCATACGTCAATTGTTACGTGTCCATGATGACGCAGTCAAAAGGAAAATGAACTTTTATATCAGTGCGAATCTTCTCAGTAAAATCCTCCATCAGTATGAGATTATATAGTTTTTCATAATCTTTATTCACATTCTTAGAACGTAACCATCGATCAAGATACTTTTTCTCTAATCTCAGGAAGTCAACATGTGAAACTTCTGGTTCCTTCTTGTACTCACGATATAACTTTCGATACTTTTCTGGAGTTAGAACATAACTCAATAGTACTCTGCTCTTTATTAGTTCATAATCATTGCATTCCTCTGGAGTCAAATTCAATACTACATCTAGAGCCTTGCCTTTTGTTAGAGCTGAACGTAAAAGTACTGCTTTCTTATCTTCAGGAAATTTATAATCAATCGAGTTTCTCTCGAAGACCATAAAGAACTCATCAATCTCTATGTTCTCCATGCTTGGTACATGCTTTTTAAACTTATATAGTTCCACATTATTTGTTTCCTGCATCGTATGAGTTGACGAACGAGACTTTGCCAATTCAATCCTTTCATTACTAGCGATTCTTTCTTTTTCCAATTCCCCCAATCTTCTCTCTTTCTCTGCTTCTATCCTTTTACCTTCTAATTGTAATTCTAACTTCTTCATTTCTAACTGGAATTTCATGTCCGCACTTAGTTCACTTACATTCATTTTAAATTCATGGTTTTTTATGTCTGTTTTCAGGGTTTCTGATACATTGAGAACCACTGATTCTTCATTATTCATAGTATTTTCTTCAAGCATTCTACCATGTCTTTTCAAACAGTCCTTGATTTCTTGAATTAATTTACTCCTTACTGGTGTAACTTCAGTAATGTCTATTCCCAGAGAATTTGCCATCTCTTTTAACTGGGTTAGTGACATGCTATTTAACTGTTCTGACGCGATAGCAAAAATATTCAATTGCTTCAACGTAAGATTAGCTTCCGCCATGTTTTTATATTAATGACGTAAATAGAAGATAAAAAATTCAACTTTACCTTTCATAAAGTCCTTTGAAATATTTTTACACCACTGTTAATTTGTAGAAGATACATTTTAAGGATGGTTGTGTACAAAGCTGAAAACAGTATGTCCGAACACAGACAGTGCCTCCCACGTAGACAGAATTTGAATAAATATTTGTTGTAAATCGTTTTCACTAAAACAGTTGTATATTCTCAATTTCTTATACATACAAACTTAAGACACAAAGGAATTACAGACAGTGTTAAGTATGGAATTCTTTGTAGAGTACCCATAAAATGAACCGAATTCCCAAACTATTCGTAAGATTTAATTGATATTTTAAGATTAAAATGAACCATATTTTACATATCCCTTTAATAACAAAGTCGTTATCATGGAATCCCTTATCACATTATCTTATCAATGATTACTAATTAAACATTTATTTATCAATTAATATTTACAATTATTCCTCGACGACAAAGATACAGGTGAAGATTGGGGCTGGTCTCGATTGTCGAAGTCTGGGTCGGTATGAATCAAATAATTGTAGAAGTGGCTTAACCGCCATCCCTATTTGTCATCAAGAGTATTCAACAAGGTCTATCGAATACAATGGACAATGAACGCGGTGAAATAAAGAAGAAAACAAGGGAAACAACTGCGTAATTAAAGATAAAAAGTTATCTTCCATTTTTCCCGAGTTGGTTCTCTTAACTCCGTCTGCATTTTACGTCTCTAGAGACGCTCTATTTCTCTTGCAGACCCTCATGTTGCTAAAGAGGCCAATCCAGGAAGTACAGGCACGGTCACACTGGATGCAGGTAAAAGCAGTGGAACTGACCATATTTTTATCCACCTTCTTATTTCTTGTTCGATCATCTCCTGCAAGCCGGGAACCTTATTTGATTATTGCCCACCAGGGGGGCCTTTCTCGGTGCCATTACTGCCCAACTATTCTGGTCAATTTGGAGGTGCTTCATGTCTCTTTTACAGACATCCGCAAATCTCAAATTTGGACGTCCAGCAGGTCTCCTTCTCTAAGCTAACGTTCAAAATAGGATGTCCTGCGGGAATGGACCCTGTGGTATTCGGTGTACATAACCTAGCCAGCTGAGACGCCTGTTGCAGAGAGTTCTGCGGATGTCTTGAATTTTATTTTTATCCGTTTCTTTTTCTTAACACGGAAGAGACGTTAACTTCCGGTTTTGAAGCAAGGTGGTCAAAGTTTATTTAATGTTTAATGTTGGTTATGTGTAGGCGCTCAAAGATTTCAATATTGAAAAGAAAATGCTGAAATGTTATATAAATATATCATCTTATGAAGACTCGAGGAAAGCTTTCCAACCAGAGTCTTAGTAGACACCTGGCAGGGTAAGAAGAGAATAAAGATGCAGTCCTTCATGCACCACGCAACAAGGCTGTCGTCTGAAATTGACCCACCCGATACAAGGCTGCCTATCCAAAGGTACTCGCGTTTCTCTCCGGGGAACACAACATCGCTCCCCGAAATACAGACGAAGCTGAAGGACACCTCAGTTAGCAAAACGTCCGACGCAAAACTACTTAAAAAAGTAGCCATGGACACGCTCAACGCCCTACCGCCGGGGGCTGTCCATGTCTACACCGACGGGTCGGCTAATGCAGATACTAGTACCGTCGGCTTTGGTGTCTACATAGGATACCCCGGCAACCCGAATATGGACGAACTATGGGGGCTTTTGCGACAGTCTCTGCAACTATGGCGCAAATATCGAGGCCATCAGTCGGGCTCTGGAGTGGATCCGACTTCGCCACGTAGAAGGCGCCCTCGACTGTCATCACCCTGATTGATGCGTTGTCGGTTCTCCAGGTTATTGAGAATCTGAGCAACTACCCCCCCCCCCCCCCTCAGATTAAGAAAATTTTACTAGCTTTAGATGAGCTAAGCCAGCCAGCGATTGGGAGACCGAGTGCTACCGCAGTGGGTCGCAAGCATACAGACCTACTTGGCAACAAAAGAACAGACCACCTTGCCAAAAAAGGTAGGCTGAGCACACCCACCTCCGAGAAGCCAGGCACCACGCCATGCTCCGCTGAGAAGGCCCGTACATTGATCCGAAGGTGGAAGACTAAAAGATGGAACGAGAGTTGGGACAACTTGGACAAGGGCCGAGACAAAGTATCATCTCACAATTCTGCATTGGCCACTGTCCTATTAGGGCATACTTCGCCATGTTCCGGCCTAACTTCGAATTGCGGTGTCGCCACTGTGGGGAGGGGAAGGAGACAGTGGAACATATCCTGCGGGAGTGCCCCCGTCTCGTCAGCGATCGAGGAGATGGGACGGGTGAACCACTTTCCACTGATCTCTACGGAGATTTAGACGTGCTCAAACGCACGACAGAGTTCTTGTCCAGTGCTATAAGGGAATAATAGTCTCAGCTCTCGTTTCAAATTGGAGTTCTAGTCTGGTGCCCAGAAAACCAATCCGTTGCCCTGAAGACCTATCACAATATCTACAGCATATTATGCAAACAAACAAAGATATTATTATACAAAGCATACTTTTAAAAATTAAATATCCTTGATATAATCTTATATTATATATTACACACGTTCCTTCTGTAAAAACGATTATTGCGTCCTACGCTTATCATTCTGTGTGCAGAGTCTAGTCTTGCATTTTTTTTTGGTGTGTTTTAAGTGTTATTGTTTTTTTCTGGTTTGTTCAGTTAACCCATTCAGTGCCCAGATGCTACTCGAATGCCAATGTTTTATTACGCTATTTTCTTATCATATTGTTTTGAAAAGCTATAAATTAAACATTCTAACTTAAATTATTTAAAAAGTATGTATTTATTCTTGAGAAAAAAGGGCCAGTTTCTCTTGCAAACATGCAATGTCACGGTATCATTTGTTGCTGGCGTCCTTTTTAAAATCTAAATATTTCTTTAAAAAAATAAAATAATTCCCAAACAAACTTTCATTTGTGTATTACACTATGCCTTTCTATAACGTAAGTAAAAATCAAGAAAATAAAGACCTCAACAAGATATGGGTTAATAAAAAAGATATTTTAAAGTCATTAGAAAATTATCATATAAATATGTTAAAACAGTTTCATCCGCCAAGCCAAATCTAATGTTATTTCTGGCACTGATCTTCTTTAGAGCTTCTATGTGAGTGATTTAATTATTGGTGTTGTCAGTTGTCAGTGAATATTGTTATACATGTAAAGCATATAATAATAGTTTCTATATTGTGTTTGACATTGTCTTTCTAGTTTGTTTAAGGTTGTTTATTTACATTTGATTTTGCACAGATAGTTTTTTAGAGCTATTTATTTATGACTTGTTACAATTATTTTTTTCTAGTATTTTCTTCTTCGTTCCAATACGCGATTTTGCATTCGGAAAGCCTCGGAAAAATCCATTTTTAATACTCTTTGCACCAAAATGTATATACACTAATTATTAGTATTGCGCTCGTTTGCTGTTGTTAAAAATGTTTCCTTGTTGATTTATGCATAACGACCAGTGAAGTTGTTTTCATTGCACATATGTTCAAGAACTAAAATCTTCTTTCAAATATGCATCAAATATACAATATACATCGAGTGGCTTGAGTAATTATTATTTAAATAATTGTCTCCAGCGTTTACAATCTCAGTCGTCACTTTATAGATTGCACATATATGATGTTGAATATAACCCTTGCACATCATTTCAGATATTTGATAGCAATTTGAATAATACGAGAAAACCCACCCCTAATTCACAGAGAACAAACAAGACCGATAATGCAGCAATCGCAAATGCACCGTTTAATCAAGAGATAAGATTACAGAGTCAATTAAATATCTACTTTTATGAACAATTTAAATGCATTTACATTTGTTTATATTGTTTTAACCCCAAGAAATCCATGTCACTTAATCCATTTTTAACGTAATCCCTAGTCACTTAATCCCCTAACACTTAATCCTAAAAATGCAATTTTAGGTATAAGATTAATGAAATCAGAAGAATATAATTCAAAAAATTGTTTTCAGATAAACGTGACAATCATATCAAACACAAAAACAAAGCAAATAGTCCGAAATTCACTGTCTTTTCTTTTCCCTAAACCAAGGGTCATATATTCTAATCTTCATCTCCACAGTGGACAGAGATGAATAGTCTCCTGTTATGCTATGCCAGATGACACCGTATCCAAATAAATTCATATGAAACAGACCATTTAGATTGGTATGATGGCATCCTGCGTACCACCAACCTGCCCCGTAATGTTCCGCACAGTGATGAGGAGCGATATCATTGTCGCTGTCAGGCGTGCTAAATTTCATTCCGTTGTGCTTTGATAAATCATCTCTAACGTTTCCACTAAATCCGCCAACTGTAAGTCTGTATTTATTTGCTTCACTGTCAACTCTAAATGTTGTGTATTTGGCATAATAATAATGGCCTCGGTACTTCATATCAATTCTTAATTCCATGTGTGTCTGCCAAAGAACAAAACAGAAACAAAAACAATTTAAAAAATAATAATCAATAAATATTCTATATTTTGAGAAACAAATTACTTTACATATATTTTGGAAAGGGTCAATTTAAGACTTTTATATAATATCTATATAAAATTTAAGGTAAGAATTACTTTTATATTTTTGTTATGTTTTTTTTTTGTTACCACAAAATGATTATCTTAGGATAAATAATATACGTTGTATTGTTAAAAGTTTTCCGAAAAGTTCTAACAAAAAAAAAAAAAAACTTATGTAATTTTACCATTGTAGTTAATACATGAACAAATTCGTTTCCGAGCCAGTAATCTTCACAATTCTGCGGATTTCCAAATCCATTTCTGTACGACTTCCAATCCCTTTGAAAATGTGTGAGATGAGTCATGCGTCGCTTTAATACAAAAAAAAAGAAAGGTACATTTAATCTTAAATTTGTTTATGAATTTTTCTACTTTATTTAGTAAGTCTTAGGACAGCTTTGTTATTGAACACAAGGAAATTCTCTATTAGTCTACAGCTTTGCATTTATAATGCTCTTTGTCATATGACATAATCACATTTGAATATTATAACGATAAACTATTTCCTAAATTGTTGACAGTGTAAACCAAAACAATATTTTTGTACAAGTATTTAAAACTATTGAAAAATACATATAACAGGAAACAAAGCAAAAAACTTTTTTTTTTTTATTGTATGTTAAGGCTTATCAAATTCAATCATCACTATTATGTTAAAAATGAAAGTGTAATAGAGGTTGTAATAACTAGAAGAAATTGCCGTAAGGTAAACTTTTTGTGACCGCAAAGGCTACAATAATATTGAGTAATGTTGAGTAGTTTTCTCGGTGTATTAGTTGATCTAAAAAAATTAATAATTCCGAAAAGGCATCAAGGAGCATGGTATTCTTGCACCAGGGGATAGAATCACAAAATGGCGGATGTACCTTAGACTACACAGGACTGGTGTATGATATACCTGACATTGGTTAGCGAAAGGTAAAGGCCAGGGGTGACCATTGTACTGACAAAACAATCCCGAATGATGCCTAGTAGAATATTAGAGGGGATTGAAATTGTTAAGAACATCAGACTTCTTTGTGAAAGTTCGGGCTCATCCATTTTCGGGCGAAGTCCTCCAGTTTTTCGTAAAATTATCTAGTCATAGTGAGGTTTTTAATGTCTTGATGAATGCAGTTAGTATCTGGCGTGTTTAACTGTTTAACAGATATCTCTACTTTTAATCTTGGTGGCATTCTTTAGGTTATGACAATTTGTTCTTCAGAGAGTCTCATTTAAGAAAATTATGAATTTAATAGACCTTAGATTTACTCTCAATTTCAGGAATAATACAGTTTACTTTTCTAAAATAGTGTGTATAGAGGCCTACATGTAAACATATATAAATGAAATTAAAATATAATTGGCAAGTAAATATATAAAGGACAGGTAAAATTTAAATAAAATCTAAATATATAAATGACATTCAAATTTTTTGGTAACTAAAGGTATGTAATATAAATGATAAAACATGCAGGCCTATTTGTAATACTGCTGAATATATAAATGAAATTAAAATATAATTGGCATGTAAATATATGAAGGACATGTAAATATTTAAAGGACAGGTAAAATATTAATAAAATCTAAATTAATAAATTAAATTCAAATATACGGATTCTTGGTAACTAAAGGTATGTATTATAAATGATAAAACATGTAGGCCTATTTGTAATACTGGTGAGCATCGTTTTTTTTTTATTCAGCATTAAATGGAGTTCTTTTAACATCTACAATTCCCCACATCTACAAATGCTTATGTTTAAAAAGTCACAACTCTACAAATAACTATATCTACAAAAACTCTTATCAACAAAAACCCATATCTACAAAAAATCATATCTTCAAATACTATTTCTACAAACCGTATTTCTACAATGTCTTATTCTTGTCTATCTTTTTACAAATAAATTAAATAGGTAATAGGACTGATACTCCTATTAATATGCTTTGCATTAGTAGGCTAGGCGTATGTCTATTGTCGTTATTGTGACAATATTAATATTCAAACCATTGCCCGAGAATATAAAATTAAAACATTTAGATCATATTCAAGGATGTTTATAATAATAGTATTTAAAGACTAGAAAGGCTGATTATAGTTTTATTGTAATGATATTTAAGATAAGGCATACATACACCTACCCTATAGCCAAATAATAAAATTAAATAGGCAAGACTGTTAAAACTAATGTTGTTGTTTTTTTCTACAGCTTGGATTTAGGTCTACACTTTGACTGAGTTGTTCACTATTTAATTTGTAAAAAAAATCATATTATAATAAAAGGCACAGATGTTAAATATTATTTTAAAGACTAAAGTTTTAAGTAGTGCTATTTATTTGAAAACAGTGTTTTATTATTACCATAGTTCTGTCAAAAAACTATTTAAGTCCAATTAAAATGAAAAAATGATTTGAGTCCGAAACAGATATGTATTTTATTTTAAATTATTTAACCTATTTATTTTAAGTTTTAGATTATTTCTTGAGTGAGACTTAACACTAAATATATTGATCTAACTAAACATGTATATGGTTAATGCCCTGTTTATTATAAGACTTGAGGGAGCGTTTCAAAGTTTAAATTTGCGTTTTCTCAAAATGCAAAAAGTGTGACTTAAGACCTTCTTCCAGTGTGGCCGTCGATTCTTTCCTTTGTTTCCAGTTCAAACTATTTTATTTTAAACCTGTCTAATTATGCGTAAGAAAAAAATTTTTGTAGCGTATTTGAGAAGATTTTTACATATTGAGACAGTTTAACCATTGCTTTAATAATAAAATACAGTTGTTACACAAGATTTGAGCATCAAAATTATTGTATATCACATTCAATCATGCATGTTTAGTTCATTTCAGAGCACAGTTTTCTTTCTTTTTCCGGTTTTTCTCATTTTTATTTTTTTTTTCTCATTTTTCTTCGTTTATTTTGCTATTCCTCTGTAACTAATCATCGCACAAGGTTAAAACTTGGCAGTTTTCTTTATGACTATGTTTTCTTTAATCCCAAGAATGTATAAAAAGATTCGTTGAGATTTAAACAAAAATTAAGCTATCAGCATAATCATGCATAGAAAGATAGAGTCCAGATAATATAAAATGAAAGCAATAACAAAAAAGAATGTAATTATCTTTTTTATAAAAAAAGTTTTCAGAACTTTTATAAAACTGTTTGTCGGCCATTTTCATGGTTGCTATGGCAAAAAAAGATATCAACATTCCCCCCCCCCCCCCCAGTATACATAAAACACACAGCTGATACTGAAAGTTTTATTCAAAATTATCAGGTATGCGAAGTAAAGAACAAATTATAGACAGGTGTATTTTGAAGTTGGCAGACTATTTAGTTTTTACTATGTGAACTGTGTACAAAGTCTATAGCATCCTCTGGTATCAATTCAATGTTGACAAGATGTATAAGAATCTGAGTTTTTATTTGTTTCTTTCGTAATGCCAAGGATGTTTACTTTGCTAAAATTCTCCCTCGATTTCATACGTTCATTAATATTAATTGTTTTTATTCCCTCGAGAGACGGATTTTCTTTAAATTGTTCAATATTATTTTTTTATATTTTGTAAACAACGATCAAATAATCACAGTTTGTTAATTCTTATAAGATGAGACGGTAAATCAATATGTCACGGACAAGCCACCAACTGTAACGTACAATTTGCGATTCTGTTCAGGTTCTAACTACAATGATAATAAAAGTCACTGAAGGCACTTGATGAATAATTAGGCAAATAATTTCTTTGTTCAACGTTTGTACAGTATGAATAACTTCATTGGTCGCTATACAAAAACAAAACACAAGCTGAATTCAATAAGCGTTCATCAACAACGAAAGACCTCCCGAATTTACGTATGTAAATTTTGGTGTTGAAATTAAATAGAAATGAAATTTCCCGAAGTCTTCCTAATGCAAAACCATTGCGTAGTAGAATTTAGGAGAATCTTCGAGATGGCATAATTTTAGGACTTCATTATAGATAACTATCTTTAAATTATAACCCATGTACGCTCTACACGAAATTTAAATGTCAATAAACAACGCTATATTAATATATATACAAATAAAACAATATATATATATATATATATATAAAGATGAAAAGAATGAGTCATGATATAACTTCCTCGCATATATGTAAATAGACAATAATTAAAGTTAGAGTTAGCAGAAAAGATTTACTTGAATGACCATCCATTTTCCACCATCAGTTAAAGTATCACAAAGAAACCTCGATGAAAATATATATTGACCTTGTGCCGAATTGCTGTCACACGTCTATCAGAAATAATAATTGCACAAATCATATATAATTTAAATATATAAACATAGGTCTATTTAAATATAAAGTGCTTTAAACACTTAAAAAAACAAATGTTTTGTAACCGAATTAATAGTTTTTTTTCTTTGAGTATGACTTGGTTATACAGTTAATATTAAATACATAACTTTTTATGACCCAACATAAGCACATTTTATGATGTGAAATTAGTACATGTTATAAAAAAGATTAACTTAAAAAAAAAATATCGACCAAAACTTTAACCACATAACAAGAACGGAATATTATTTAAAGCAATCAATGAACACCCTGATTGCAAAAAATGGAGGCTGCATTGGATGCCATGGTAACGGTCGTATATTTGGATTGTAATGTATTTCTTAAAAATCGAAAGGCTCTTAGTTTTTATTTTTAATACATACCAATACACAATGAGATACATTTTTGGCAATAATTAAATGCACAATATTTTGTTGCAGCCACGTTTTTCAAATTTAAGATTACTATTTTTTTTTATAGACTTATTCTTAAGGACTTTTAAATTTGTAAATTTTTTTACAAAAACAAAACTCAGCGTTTGTGACTAATACCAAAGTCTGGCTGCAACTAGTTATAGTTATAGATGCTTAGTTAAAAATAGCACAGTTTGATTAGAATCGGTAAAGAAATATAAAAGTAGTTTTAAAAATAAAATTAAACAAAAATTGAAGAAAATGTCCCCAAAAAAGTAAGAAAAGGTTAAAAAAAAAATTTTTTTTTCAATTCATCAAAATATACTTTTTGCAACATGCAACATGAATCTAATAAGCAGTATATATATTGTTTTATATTAATAGCTCTCTCTCAACGCAAGTTTTGTGGGAGGTACTAAGCCTAGACTATTCTAAGAATCGACTCTTGTGCCGATCTCAAATTCTCGGAATAGCTAGGAATATTCTATTATTTCTCGTAAAGGGGAGTTCATGTTTAAACTATCATTTTTATTATGATACCATTATTTTCACCCCTCTAGTTAATAGGTCTGTTCCTCGCTCTTCTCCGCGAGTATTTAAGGCTAGGCGTCCGGCTAAGCAGCCAGTTTTTGTACAGAGTTTTGTGCAGAGATTTTGCAGAGTGTTTTGCAGAGTTTTCTGTACATATTTTTTTTGGAGTCTGTTGGATGGACGCTTGTGTTGGCACTATTCTGTTATCGCTGTAAATACTACATTTATTGTGCATACTTGCAAATTATCACATGAATTAAATTATCAACAACATTTACACTGAAGCTTCCTCGTCGAGTTACTATTTTAATTTATTGTTAACAATATTATAATATATATATTTATTTACAACGTCAAGGAAAGGAACTTTTAGATCGCAAATCCTAAGTTTGTGCCAGGACAATAAGGAGACTTCGAGTAATACTGAAATATAAATAATAATAACCAAAGTCTACCCTATGACGAACGAGAATTATCAACAACATTTACACGGCTCTGACCACGAGGGGATTGCGGTCTTAAATATATATATATATATATATATATATATATATATATATATATAGAAATAGAATTGAAAGCAACTCCACGGGGTATTACAACCTATACTCCAAGATATCTGGGACAAAGAGACAGCACCAGGGAGCAGGATAAATGGCATAATTACAAAGCTTCTAAAAAAAAAAAGGCGACATGGGAGAATGCAACAATTGGGGAGGAATCACACTAATGTCCCTCACTAGTAAGATGCGGCTACCGCATCATCCTACAACGATTTACCACCTCAGTAGACAAAATACTACGCCAAAAGCAATCCGGTTTTCGCAAAGGAAAGTCATGCATAGACCACATTTTTGTTCTGAGAAAGATCCTAGAGCAGACACAAGAATGGAATAGCCCTCTCTAAATAGTGTTTATAGATTTCGAAAAGGCCTATGACAGCCTACACAGAGACTCACTGTGGAAAATTGTAACACACTGTGGCATCCCACAGAAACTAGTAAAGATCATGCAATTCCTTTACAAAAACTTGTAATATATAGAGTGATCCACGACAATGAACTCTCAGATCCCTTTTAAGTAAAGACGGGAGTGAAACAGGGATGCTCCTTATCACCCACCCTTTTTGCTATTGCAATAGACTGGATTTTTTTACAGACCACACGGGGCAAGCAACAAGGCATTCAATGGTCTCTCTCCTCAATACTAGAAGACATTGACTACTCAGACGACATAGCCCTTCTATCCAGCAGACATCAGGGTATTCAAACAAAGACAAGCAGCCTGAAAGAGATATCAAGCGCCATAGGACTCAGTGTAAGCAGACAGAAAACAAAGATAATGAGAAGCAACAAGACTATCAACACCCCTGTCACTATAGAAAAGGAAGAAATAGAGGATGTTAAGGCATTTACCCACCTAGGCAATAAAATGACAACAAATGGCGACTGCGATCTGGAAATCAACAGCAGAATCAATAAGGCAAAACAGGACTTTACACTGATCAGACCCTCTTAGAGGACGTCGAGCCTTGGCATCCAAACAAAAATAAGAATTTTAAGAGTAATGTCCTCAGCGTCCTACTGTATGGATTGGAGTGCTGGAAAACCACACATACAATAGAAAGGAAACTATAGGTGGTCCAGACACAAAGCCTTCGTTGCATCTTCAAGATCTTCTGGCCAAACACGATATCTAATGAGGATCGACGTGAGAAAACAGGTGTTATCCCATTAGCAGAAAACATCTCAGCAAGGAGATGGAGATGGATGGAACACGTCTTCAGACTGTCTGCTGGTTCCCTCTCCAGGACAGCCCTGAGATGGACCCCACAGGGAAAAAGGTCGAAGGGCAGACCAAAGGAAACTTGGAGAAGGACGGCGGAAAAGACTTAAAGGCTTCAGGCCTGAACTTGGAAACATCACTTCGAGCTGCAATAGAGCGAGATAACATAAAATTCAAGATGCTTGTGATCTTTGCTATAAAACAAGAGATTTTGTGAAAGAGGAAACATCTAACCAGGTAGCAGCAGATATGTACAGGCTAAAAAATACAAGGGTCATGAACCAGATGAAACAGGCTAAGAAGTCTGGATCAAAAATCAGTGCCGCACAGTTGAGGATATTATAGCAGTCGATAATAATAATAAAGCATACGAGACATTAAGAAACTTCACAAAAAGCACAGCAGAAGCCAGGTTCAGTAATTGATTACAGCAACGGTCACCTTCTCATTGAAAGCACAAAAGTACTTGGACGTTGGACGGAATACTGCACCGAGCTGTATAATTACGAGACCGACCGTGTTACCTGTCATCAAAACCTCCCTTAACCGGCGTGAGTACGAACCGAGATTAATATCTTAGGTCTTGAAGGACAAACACACTTGTGCTACGCATTGTAACCAAGTCACCATATAGGTTCGGTGCAAACAGTTGACCGTTCCCATCCAGTGCAGTCTAAATCCATATGCTCAACCGTTTCTTCTGCTTCCCTGCAATTACGACACCGCGAGTCATGGTTGGGCCTAAGTCTTCCGATATAGGCACTTAAATGGTGGTGACATGTTCGAAACTGGGACATGTTGCCTGATCCTTCTTGTTTCCACCCCTGGTCAGCTCGATTCGGTCGATTTAGTTGCTGCCACACGCCTCGGCCCTTGTCAGACTCATTCCACTCATTAAACCATCGTTCTGTCTCCCACGCACGTATGTTACCAGCATACTACAGAACAAACCGGAAAGAGAACTGGACGAATTACCAGTGCCACTGAGCGAGGTCGAATAAGCAGTACGAAACTTAAAGAGCAACTCTCCTTAAATCGACAACATTCCTGCTGAACTGTTTACACATGGGGACGAAGCGATAACCGAACCACTTACACCAATCTGCCAGAAAATATGGGAAAATAAAAATGATGGCGCAAGGAATGGGCAAACTCACTGCTCATAAAATGCACAATAAAACAATGCCAGATATACAGGACAATAAGTCCCATCAGCCATCCTAGCAAGGTTGGCCTAATGCTAAACGTTATCCTCAATAGACTTAAACCTATAGGCTTAGGAATTAATGACATAAGAACAGGCAGATGTCAGGCGAGGCAGAAGCACAATTGAGCAGATTACGTTTAACAACTATTAAATCTGGATAACACAAATAAATTATATTGCAAATAAAGTGCTTATTGTTTTTTAAAACGATTAATACATACTATTCTCGTTGGTAAATTACACTTGACTTCGGGATAATACTGCAAATAAAACGACAAAATATTTGATTAAAAACTGTGTAGCTAGAATAAGAGAAACATTTTTGAGAAAATAAAACACATTATAAACTAGGTTTATATATTGGAAGAAAATTGAACTTAGTGAATGCATTCTTCAAAATTTTAGATTTAAAAATAGATATTAAAATGATATACCTTGACTACAAAGGATAATACTGCAAATAAAACAACAAATTATTTGATTAAAAATTGTGGAGATAGAATGAGAGAAACATTTTTAAGAAAATAAAACAAATTATAAACTATGTTTATATATTAGAAGAAAATTGAATTTAGCAAATGCATTCTCCAAAATTTTAGATTTAAAAAAAAATATTAAAATGATATACCTTGAAACGAGAATGTCATTAAAAGTAGAACCAAACTGGTGACAGAAAACTTGGTCATCGTTGATAAAACTTTGGCCTGAATTGGGTGAGTAAAATAAAAACAACCATAAACAACAGATTGACGAATGTCTGCGATTACTTTAGTCTTCCTGTAACTATGCAAAACAAACTATTAGTTAGTTAACTATCCCTTGGAAATAGAACCAGTCATCAATGACAATTACTAAATCTTTTTAACACAAATGAAAATCTAATCCATTAGTTATTTATTTTTTGTCGTTGCTCTTGCATTTTGTCATGCAGTTTTGTCTCTGCTAGTTTCGTATAATATCTCTTTATAGTTTCTGGTTTCGCCAGATGTACTTTAGCTTGTATTGTGCCGAACTATCCATTGAAAATTAGGCTTTGGCATTGTGTTTTGCTTATGAGCCATTATCCGATGCTAAAGTCACTAAATTCTTTAAGGATATAATTTATCGAGTTACCATCTACTCGTTTATGCCTCAATTCCCTTCAAAAATTAATAGGGCGTTTGCAATCACGTGACAAAAAGCACGTGATTTCTGTTTACTTTGAGTATTGGTGTACAAGTAACAATGGCCGCTGTATTAATAAAGTTTCATACAGGCTCGAGCTTTTTTAAAATTATGTCTTGTGTTTTAAGTTTTGTTAAGATTTCTGCTGTATTATGTCTGTTAAATAAAATAGGCTATTTTATTATTATCATAGACATAGATCATAGACGATGTGAGCATATTAGTGACTAGCCCATTCACCAACACTATCACTTGGCATCCCTACTTAACCATTAGCCTAGCCTACGAAACATTAAAAGTGTAGGTCTATAAAGTGAAATTGAAAGTGTAAATAGGTCTAGCCGGCCCTAGCCTAATCACATTAATCAATTAATCTACAGTACTACTATTTACCTCCTTATTTTTGAGTAGGATAGCCAATATTCAGATGTGAATTTTGCATGATAAAGAAGTACTTCACCATTTTTGTACACCAATAGTGGCTTCTATTTACACAAATTCGTCACTAAAAAACCTAAGCCACGCCCATTGGGAACGCTCTATTGACTTCAAATTTGCAATGAGATTTTTTCGATCTTCTTCTCTGCCATCTATGCCTTTCTAAAAAAAAAACGTAGCCTAGAGATGTCTCTCCCCCAGATGCTGATTGTTTGAAAGTGTACACCAGTACCACAAGATAGAGATACCAAATAAAAGTGAAGAGTAGATACATGGCAAAGACCTAACCTTAACTAAAAATGCAAAGTACTCAGGATATATAACAAATAAGACTTAATAAATTATCTCTGCATCGACATATCGATAGAGTAGTTAAAAAATATACCTACAAATTGGGCTTTAATAAAAGGAACTTTTACAAATGTAATAATAACATAATACTAAAATGCTATCTGTTTTGAGCTATTTTATCTGAAACATTGTTCTTTTATTTATTATTTTATCGTGAACTTTTTATTTATTTTTGTAATGCTTAACCCTTCCCGTACCGACCTACTTCTATCTATGCTGCCTTCAGTTCCGCTATATACGCGCCCGGGACTGTAAGGGTTAATAATAATCTCTGAGCGATATATCCGATGAATGACATGGTTGTTAATTACCGAAACGGCATGAGAGTCTTGTGTTTTGTCTAGAAATGAATGGTTATGCAGAGAGAGGGATTATGACGCATGGGCAACCCATGATCTCTTTACCCAAAGCCCAGGTTCGCGTTTCGGAGAGGAAACTCTGGTGCTGTTGTAAAGCAGCTAAAAAAACACGGGAGGCAACAGCAACGAGTACGCACGCTACGGGTTGCCTCTGTCGTTGGGAGAGGTCTTCGCACCTCACTGATCAGCTACCGACCGCCACAATCTGGGCAGTCCCCAGACAATAAGGTGCTGACCCGCCACAGTTTGCCTGCTCTAATGGGTGCTGAGACTTATCGACAAGCAGACTGTAAACATTGCACCAAGAAATATAAAGAAATAAAAAAAGAAAAGTCCAGACTTACGACTGGCAACTTGGAACATAAGGACAATGTGTCCTGGACTGGCAGAAGATTTGCAAAAGGTCAGCGACAGCAGAGAAACGGCAGTGATATACAGTGAACTGAGAAGGCTAAACATTGAAATAGCGGCACTGCAAGAAACCAGGCTGGCTGAAGACGGCACGATTCGAGAGAAGGATTAAACTTTCTTTTGAAAAGGCAAGTTTCCAAATGAAGCAAGAATACATGGCGTAGGTTTCGCAATCAAAAATAACCTCCTACCCATGATAGTCCCCCCTGTTGGTGGAACAGAGCGTATTCTCTCCTTAACAATGTCATCAGCTTCTGGTAAAGTACACCTCATCAGTGTATATGCTCCTACACTGTGTTCGCCCCAAGAGACGTCAATAATTTTATTTTGCAATTTGTAACCCCCCCCCCCTTTGTCAACAGCTGTTAAACTTTCAGAGACCCCCCCCCCTATGTAATTACGTCTACAATTTTTTACCCCCCCCCCTCAAAACAAGTAACTCAATTTTAGACGCTTGCTTTTATTTTTAAAATAGATTTGAAACGGAAAGGTTTAAACAATATATATAGACCTACTATACTTAATCGTAATACATTTTAAAACTTGCTTAAAAATGTCAAATTGACTATAACTCTCATAGGCGTAGCCACAAAGAGTGTGCAACATGGTTCCTACCCCCTCACTCGCCCCTCCCCCATTTTTTTCCAATACTAGGATCTTAACAATATTTCTTTCCTTTTTGTTTACTATTGTTTCTTTGTATAGAAATATTATTTTTCTAATGTTACGTTTCACTGATGAGCTTTTGGTACAATGTTAATTGTAAAATAGTGTAGGGGGGAAATTGTGCACCAGTTGTTAATTATAACCTTCTATTTTAACCAAATTATGTTCACTATTGCTTCTTGCATTATTGTCGCCACACACACACACACATACATTATACACACTGTAGTTGCCCTCCCTCTCCTCTACCTCTCGTACCTTGCACTATTTGCCACCCACACCTTGCAATCCTGGCGACGCCACTGATACTAATACATTAGTATCTCATACAATTTTTACAGAAAATTAGAAATTAAAACGTAAAAATTACTAAATGAAACTATGTAGCCTAATCGACCTAATTTTAATGTTTCACCTATTATAACGTAGTCAGCAAATCTATATGTCTATAGTCTATATCAGAATTAGGGATGTTATAAAGAAATAAGGTAAGCTAAGTATTTCGAAGTGGTGCAATTCGTACTTCATGTGGTGGGCCACGAATTATTTTTCTGAAGGCAATATTTTAAAATAACCGTGTTGGAGATTCACACAATACCCTTCATTCAATGTTTTGCAAACATTACTTATAGTCTTAGAGAGGGCCTATTGTGGTATTTAGTTCTATTGTCAATCCCCGTCATCGCTTACAAGGCTTAATTAACGAATGCCAGTCTCTGGCGAATAATTTAGATGTACTGAGTGGGGAAAAAATGGGTTTCTGAACGTACTCTACAGACAGTTTGTTGGTGTGTTTGTATTCCTTTGTTATTCCAGCGACCATGTCTCGCTAGACTAGGGTTGCCAGACGTAAAATGAGGACAAGTCCTCCTTTTAAGACTATTGTCCGCCGTCCGGCAGGCAAAGCACAAAATCTTTAAGATGTCCGGCTTCTTTTTACTATTTAGTTTATAGGCATTAAAGACCAATACATTTTTAAAAATAGTATTTAGATATATTTGATAAACAGTTGATGATTTGTACAAGAAAAGAATTCTCCTTTTTTTAAAGACTCTTGCATGAGCTTTAAAGTTGCCCACCCAAACGCCCATGAATTTATATGTTTTTTTAACAAAACTGTTTCTTGCTCAGTTTACCAATACACACTTAAACTTAGTAGCAGTTCTTGTAATATAATTATACGGCTTGTGGGCTTAATTAAAGCAAAACTATCCAATTAAAACACAATGTCCAATCCAAAGCTAGACAGCCAAGGCGCTACAATTTTGGTCGATCACACTACCTTGCTAACAATAGCATTAGTTTCCACCCATACATAGATCTACAAACTTACAAGATAATCACAAAAAGGACATGTCAACTGTAAGCTTAGTTTTCATAATAGATATATTTTTATTAGCGTAAAACCATATTTTTACATGCTATCTATGTAAGTTGAACAGAACAAATGTAGAATTTTGTAATACATTTTTATTATTATTTATTTCATTAAAAGTAACATTGTTGTCGTCAACTTTTCTTTTACCTCCCCCCTCCCCCAAGTCAACAATTGTCAAACTTTTTAGATCCCCCTCCCCCTAATTTTGTTGACGTATTTAATGGACGTCCCCGAAGGACAGATTCTATGAAGACCTCAATGATACCATAAAGAAGATTCCAACATCAGAACACGTAATCCTGCTGGGTGACTTCACCGCCAGAGTGGGATCTGAATGGAGCATCTGGCCAGATTCTCTCGGTCACTTTGGTGTTGGCAAGTTAAACGAAAACGGGCAGCGTATGCTGGAATTGTGTACTTACTACAAGCTTTGCATCACAAACACGCATTTCAAAACAAAACCGCAAAAAAGAGGCTCTTGGAGATACCCTAGATCAGGGCACTGGAATCAATTGGACCTAATCATAACAAGAAAAAGCGATCTCAAGTGCGTACTTTTAACACGAAGCTATCACAGCGCAGACTGCGACACAGATCACGCTCTAGTGTGTTGCAAGATGAGACTCAAGCCCCAAAAAGTCTACGCCAAACAGAAAAAAGGTAAAACCCGTTTAGATGTCACCAGGGTGGCGAACCCAGACCTCTGCTCTGAGTTCAGAAAGTCTCTGGAAGGGTCATTCAAGAACTACACTACCAGTGGAATCGAGGAATGCTGAAAGTTTATTCGCAATGTTTTCTACAACTCAGCTCTGTCTGTGTTCGAAAAAAAAGGGAAGAAAAACATTGATTGGTTTGATGCCAACCTGCCTGAAATGACTGCCACCATTGAGGCCAAAAGAGATGCCCTGGTAACATACTAAAATGATCCCACACAGAAAAACCAATCAAGGCTAAGAACATGCAGAAACAACAGAATCAACAGCCAGAAAACTGCTAGAAAATGCGCAAACAACTCTTGGAAGGATCTCTGTCAGGACATACAGGCCTGCACAGACAGCGGCAATATAAGAGGAATGTATGAGGGTATTAAAAAAGTCTTCGGTCCCACCATTGGCAGAATCGCACCACTCAAATCAAAAGACGGAACAATCCTCAAAGACCGTGCCGCACAGATGGAACGATGGGCGGAATACTACGAGAACATGTACCAGACAGAAAAGACAGTATCTCCAACTGCGCTGTCCAGCATCCCAACTCTGACAGAAATGGAAGATTTGGATGTACCCCCTACTCAGAACGAACAGCTCGGCTATTGGAAAGGCGCCTGGAAATGACGGCATTTCTGCAGAAGTTATTCAGACAGACAAATCTGCATTACTGGAACCTCTTCACACGCTGCTTTGTCGCAGTTGGGAGGAAGGAACCGTCCCACAGGACCTAAAAGATGCAAACATTGTGACTCTCTATAAAAACAAGGGAGATCGCTCCGACTGTAACTGCTACAGAGGAATTTCACTTTTTTGTATAGTGGGCAAAACCTATGCCCATATAATCCTCAAGAGGTTTCAGATACTTGCCGAACGGGTGTACCCCGAGTCTCAATGCGGTTTTAGGCAAGGGAGATCCACTACTGACATGATATTCTCACTAAGGCACCTGCAGGAAAAATGTCGTGAACAAAGGCAACCACTGTATATAGCCTTTGTTGACTTGACCAAGGCATTCGACCTAGTCAGTAGAAGCGGTCTATTTGCTCTGCTGGGGAAAATTGGTTGCCCCAAAAAATTGTTGAAAAAGGTAACATCATTTTACAATAATATGCATGGTACTGTTCAGTTTGACAACTCAGTTTCAAAGCCTTTCCGCAAAAATAGCGGTCTGAAACAGGGATGCGTGATGGCTCCAACACTCTTTGGCATATTCTTTTCCGTTTTACTTGAACACGCGTTTCGATCGTCAAACGATAGAGTTTTCATAGACACCCGATCGGACGGCAGACTGTTCAGCCTGGCGCGCCTCAAAGCTAGAACAAAAAGGTCCTGATTCGTGAGATGCTATTTGCTGACGATGTTGCCCTCACTTCACATACAAAAGAAGAACTGCAAATGCTGGTCAGTGCTTTGGCAGAGGCTTGCCGGGAGTTTGGCCTAACAATAAGTGTGAATAAAACTGAAATCACGGGTCAGGATGTTACAAAAATCCCCAACATTAACATTGGCTGCCATACTCTTCAAGTCACAAAAGAATTCACCTACTTAGGTTCGTGCATTTCAGATAATCTGTCAATCGACAACGAGATAAGCAAGAGAGTGGGCAATCTGCTGCCATGGCTATGCTATCAAAGCGTGTTTGGGAAAACTCAAAACTTACAAGGACCACCAAAATGATGGTCTACAGGGCATGCATTCTCAGTACACTGTGTACACAGAGCTAGTCAACCTACATGCGCCAGGAACACCAGTTAAACATTTTCCACATAAGATGTCTGCGTCGAAGACTGGGCGTCACTTGGAAGAACCGCATAGCCAACCATGAGATCCTGGACCGAGCAAATATTCCTAGCATCTACTCCCTGCTAACCCAACGCAGAATGTGCTGGGTGGGTCATGTCAGCCAGACGCAAGACGGCCACATCCCTAAAAACATTTTGTAAGGAGAGCTGGAGTAAAGCACAAGGGGCCCAAGGCGATCAATACTAAACTACAGGGACGTCCTGATACGTGACCTCAGGTCTACAAACATCGACCTGCATACCTGGGAGAAGTCTGCAATGAACCGTACAGCACGGAGACAGGCCGTTCATGCTGGTGTATTTGTCTCTGAGGCAAAGAGAGCCAACAAATCTATAGAGAAAAGAATGAATATAAAAGACGTAAAACCGCCAGATGTACAGACTGCTACCCAATACAGATGCCTCGATTGTTCCAGAGACTCTCACTCGGACTGTTCAGCCACCGTCGAATTAGCTAAAGTAGCCATTGAAGTTATAGAGGGGTGCATCCATTGTATCTCGAGACAGAAGGAGCCATTAGAATGGCGTATTGTTCTTTTCTTGGTGATCGCATAGATAGTGCTCTTTATAGGTCTTTAAATATCAAAACAATAATAATGATTGGGGTGTTTTCCTGTTGCCTTATATTATTGAAACTATTTCACTCCAACACTATCTGACATTAATTAGACCCATAATATAATATGCATCGTCTGTATGGGACCCATCACCCTAAAAAAAACAGTAAACAAATTTAGAAAAACTTCTAAAAAAAAGATCTGCAAGGTTAATTACTAGCGAATATCCACAAGCGTGACACCAATAGTTAAATCACTAAACCTAAAAACACTAGAGGACAGAAGATCAGAAAGAAAAGTAGTAATAATACATAAGGCATTAAATTATAATTTCAAAATACAACCCAATAACAACCTGTTACAAAGCTCCGATAAACATAAGGACAAAACCACTTTTCTTTTTCCGTTATGCAAAAAAAAAATAATAAAAAAATTGATTTACATTTAGCTTGCATATTTTAGTAATAGCAGAAAGAGTAAAATAAACACAATAACATTGAAATAAACATTAACCATAGAAATAAATAATTAGAATAGTTAGTTAACACCAAGTAATCAGTAAAATATCTACTAAACGAATAAGTAACAAGTAGCTTGTAAAGTTGTTACTAATTAGTACTGTGATGTAACTACTCGCCAGTAAAGTAATAACTAACCATTAAAGAGACTATTAACTTGTAAAGTAAAAACTAATCAGTAAGTTTACTACTAACCAGTAAAGTAAATACTAACCAGTAAAGTAACTACTAACCAGTAAAGTAACAGTAACTATGAACCAGTAAACTAGCTAATAAGTAGTAAAGTAACTAGTAACCAGTAAAGTAAATACTAACCAGAGGGTATCTTCTAACCAATAAAGTTTCTACCAACAGCAACCTGTTGTGTGCCCAGAATCTCCTTTACTGATCAATTTAAATGGGATTGCAAAGCGGATGACAATTAAATGTTGAAATAAATTTAAAGTATGTAGTCAACAACAATAATTAGACTAGCTTAATGTTGGCAGCAAAGAATTGAAGCGTTATTTATGGTGAATCGAATTTAATAAGCTATGCGTCAGTCTAAGAATGTATATGAAAATTCAGTCGTATCAATACATATAGGCTATGCCGGCTGTATAACGTGCAAGTTCTTATCTTATCTTATACATTACAGACGCTCCTTCTATAGAGAATATTATTGCGTCCTACGCTCATCCGTGGTCCGAGTCTAGTCTTATATTTTTATTAATGTTTTAAATGATGTAAGTTACTGGTTTTCCTGGTTTGTTCAGGCAACCCATTCCAAGCCCGAAGCCACTCGGGAAGAAAGAGTAGTCATATGCATTTGTTCTCGCATAAGGGATAAGGAAAGTGTTTTTGTCTTTATGTTTATCTGAGCTTTGCAACAGGTTGTTATTGTAAGTTCCCCGCGATAATGAAGGCTTTACAAGAGCGAGTAATACTCTTTACGGCAGACGCTTCTGGGTTTAACGCAACAAGAATAAATGAACGTATCATGAAATATCGTAATGGCAAATGAAAATCTAACAACATGCATCAAATAGTATAAAATGTGACATGTAACATGAATATACTAAGTGGTAATAATATAATTATCATAGAATACATTACATACAATGAAATTGTATCAATTAAAATATAATTGGCACGCATTGAATTAAGCAAAAATAATGAAGATAGTGAGAGATTACCATATACTTATAGGCCTAGTCTTTCACACTTGCTTTCTTAAGTGACTCTAATCAGCGAACAGATACAAGCTTTGTTTATCTTATCTTGTTTCCAGTGATGATAGTGTCGATCACGGAACAATTTCAGACATCTACAAATGATGCGAAGATCTGTTATTGAATATTTAAAAAAAACGAAGAAAATGATTACAGGCTTTCAGTCCATGCAGTCAGACACGCGCGCTGCTTGAATATTGATAAGGGCACCTCAAGTCGCTGCATCTAAAGCTTGTTTTGATGGGATAAAGAAGAGATAGTTGAAAACAACTCTTTTAGATGGATGGCTATATTATCCTCGAACTTAATCTTGTCGGACACTTCTACACTTTGACGTCGACCACCGGCAGGACAAAGTTTCAAATGAAGCGGTCGTACGAAAAGCAGAGTGTCAAGACATCCGCAGTACTCTCAGCAACAGGCGTCTCAGCTGGCTAGGTCATGTACACCGAATGCCACAGGGTCGACTCCCGCAGGACATCATATATGAAACGTTAGCTTCGGGACAGTCACCTGCGGGACGTCCAAAATTGAGATTTGCGAATGTCGATAAAAGAGACATGAAGCACCTCCAAATTAACCCAAACAGTTGGGAGATTATGGCGCAGGATAGATCCACCTGGCGGGCAGGAATCAAAGAAGGATCCCGGCTTGCAGGAGAGAATAACACAAGAAATAAGAAGGTGGAGAAAAATATGGTCACTTCCACTGCATATATCTGCATCCAGTGTGACCGTGCAGGTACTTCCAGGATTGGCCTCTTTAGTCACGTGATGGTCTGCAAGAGAAATAGATCATCTCTAGAGACGTAAAATGCAGAAGAAGTTGAAAGAACCAACTCGGGAAAAATGAAAGATAACTTTTCATCTTTGTTTACCCAGTTGTTTCCCTTGTTTTCGTCTTGTTTTAAACGCGTTCATTGTATTTTGTATTCAACAGAACCTGTTAGATTTTAGATACTCTGCATGACATTGAAGCATTGACATTGAATATATTAATTCTTCGTCGGGTTTTTCTTTGACAACTTTAAAACAGCATTGTCCGTCAATTTCTTCCAATATTTCCCTATTTTTTAATACAGCTGTTTTTTATTTTATTTTATTTATTTAATCTTCTTTTTTTTAGCCTTGAAAATTAATTTTTTTTAAATTTATTATAAAGTTAGATTTGATTGAAAATTTAAGTACATGCTTTTTTCTGAATTTCTCTGATTTAGGAATACACCACAACTATTTTTAAAGGATATTAGATCTATATTTTTTCATGTCTTTAAATTATATGCATTTTTCTGTGATTTCGTAAAGCAAACTAAAATGTATTTATTATGGTAAACAATTGCATAGTAACGTAAAGTACACTTCGGACCAAATTGATCATAGGGCCGGTGAAGCAGCGTTCATCAGTTTCTGTGGCCACGGCATGCTAGGTGATTGTGTGGCCAGCCCAATGCACAGCCGACTTTACTTTACCTCAAATAAGGTCAGCTACCCTATCAGAGCTGGGTAGACTCAGGGACACCCTACAGCCCCGGGAACAAATCCAAGCCTTCAACGGGATTCGAACCCAGGACTTTTGATACGCCAGACGAACGCGCTGCCGCCACCGTGGCTCCATAATATTTGATTTTAAATAATAATTATACTTAAACATTACTTGAAAGATAATCCATCTTCCACCATCAGTTTGTGTATCAGAAATATAATCCTTCACAAGTACATATTTATCATTACGATGCTCAAAGAGGCAGGTCTATTAGAATAAGTAATGGCATCATTTTTTAAATATAATAATGATTTACATAATAATACATGGTATATAGCATATGTGGCAAAAAAAACAATAAAAAATATAATATGAGACAATAAGGTCACGTGTCCTTAAATTAACCAACGGGAGTGAGACACAAATGCTGCTTTATGTACGCCCTATATAGAGAGATATAATAAAACAATATATGCTTTTCACTGCATTTTTAACGTCATTCTCCATTATACAAATAAAACGTTGTCAATTTATAGTGAGCCACAGTTTATATAAAATATTCCATCAGGTTGATTTGGAAGAACATAAGAAAACATATTTTAAGTTGTTTTTTTATCCAATAGAGAGTTATTGAGAAAATTTGATGATAGTTTTATGTTATCCAATAGAGAATTATGGAGAAGATTGATTGAACCACTTTTTTTAGGCTTACAAGGCATTAAGTTTACTTAGCTGCTATTAGCAGTTTGCTCTTTTGCAGTCAATGTCAGACACCCTGGCATTGTTTGTCTGGGTTTTCCTATGTTGCATTTTTTTCGAAACGCGCATTTCATGAGAGTTGTCGGTACTGCATTTAGCACCTGTGAGTTTTAGTCCGGGATCGGGCTGCATTGAGTCAGGGCTGATTTGTGTTGAGTTGGGGCTGGCCTATGGTCCAATCTCCGCCATTCATAGAGTTCTTCAAATGGTTATGATACTCAGTTGAGCCATTTAGTTTTTTTGATTCTGGAAATACTCTATGGAATCGTCACATCCTGGATCCAGGCCCCTTCACGACTTTACACCCACCCATCTTCATGCTACCAACACCAGAGCCTCCAAGCAGGAGTAGCGCAAAACCTCTATTTAGAGTTGTGTAATCTGGACCTCTGTCGAACAGCACCACTAAGTGGTGTACAAGTTTTGCTTGCCCGGGTTATACCCAATGCACAACCCACTATTAGCCGCTGGTCATTTCCAGGACCCCGATACCCACACTGTAGGTTTACTTAGCTTAAAAATCTAACAATTCAAACACCAATATATACCGGTTCCCTTTTGATACAACAATCGGCTGCTTGAAAAAATGCTGAAAAGAAAAGGTAATATACTTATTTAAGATTACATAGACTTTTGTACAGTAAAATTAATATACATTTTGCTTTATTAAGTATTAAAAAAATATTGAATACATTAGCGTAAGCATTACAGGGAAGATCAGATAAGATAAGATTCTTCTTCTATTAGCCAGTCTGCATAGCAGTTTGCTCTCTAGCAGTCAATGTCAGACAAACAAATTTATTTACATGCCCTTTTTAGTTTTTCTGTTTTGCTGTTCGTAATTACAGGTTGGGGAGGGAGTACTGTGTGTCTGAGGTAGTTAAGCTTAAGACATTCTAATAGGAAATGGTCCATAGTTACCTGTGGATAGTAGCAGTGTCCGCAGTTGAGTGCGTGTGTTGGATTTATTCTATTTAGGTGTGGGACTAAACAAAAAAGCACAATTTTTGTCATAACCGTTTGGACAGCTCTGTGGCTGGTGGAGAATGGGCAATAGGTCAGTCCCACCTCACCACACCTCAGCTCAGTCTCAAAGTAGCCCTATCCCGGAGTAGCACTCGCACCATAGCTATACCTATTCTGTGACTCGCACTGACTCGCAGGTAATGGGCACAGAACGGAAAACTCTTTCAAACTGCGGGGTATGAAAAGGCCACGCAAAAAAATCCAGATGTACAATGGTTCTTTATACGTTACTTCAATAATTCGTTATTTGGCTCGGTAAAAAATGCGTGAACAAAAATAGAGATTCAGCTGTTAAAGTTTAATTTAATTTTAATTTAGAACACCAATTTCCTACGAAGTATTACGAACGAAAATCAACTAACAATACTTATTTAAAAAAACACATATCGAAGAAATAATCTTTAACTCACTATTTACTTAAAACTTTTGTTTAAAATTATTTACCTTGCATCATGAAAGTCAACAAAAATGCAACAATTGTTATCAGACGGAATCTAATTACAACCTTTTTTGTATTGGAGTATGAACAAGTTAATGTTGAACAGGATCACATTAGAGGCAGAATTTACCTAGAATATAATGATAGAAGAGACGGAAGGAAATTAATATAAGATAAATTAACGATTTCTGTATGTTACATATAATTTATGTGAAATCAGTTGAAGGTTAGCAGGGTCCAAACACCCTATGTAGAGCCTCGGGGCAAAAGTTTCAGCGACGCCCCCATACATACTGTAACTGTTTTGTTTAATGCCTGCGCTTAGTTAATTATTATGATTTAAGAGATTTTAAAGGGCATTTTTTATTAAGAATATTCTAGATGAGCCAAACTTTTATGAAACCTCTGTGAGCCTATTAAAAGTGAAACATTTCTATAAAACAGTTTGAGTGTAAACAAATAAGAAGTTAACATATCTAGCGGTTAGCACACCGGACTGTCAACCAAAAACCAACGGACAGGTCGCGGGTTCTATCCCTGCCACCGGCGGATCCCTGTCGCCCTGCAGGAGTTTTGGGCCTGTAAACGTATTTGCGCCTACAGGCAGCACTATGTTTACAGCAGCGCATAGAACTATTCTCAACGGGACCGGGATATGCACTATATAAGTCTCATCTTTATTTTATTTATTTGTATTCATTACTCCTTTTATTCACAATTTGTGTTACAAATTTTATTTCCCCTTCAACTCTCCTAAAATTTATGGTAAGAACTTAGGTTATAATAATAATAATAATGATAATAATAATTGGTCATTTATATAGCGCCTCACTCCATGCTAATGCAAGCATGCTCAGCGCGCTAATAAAAAAACGATACGACAATAACATTCTAAAATAGTTTTAAACAAGTTTTTTGCCGATGAATTAAGTGTTAATGTTAATCTGGCGGGAGGGAAGGGATTAAGTGTCACAGGACTAAGTGTCAATGGGATTATATTTCGTGGGGTTAACTGTCAAGGAGTAATGGTCACGGGTTCAAATGTCACGGGATCAAATGTCCGTACATCCTAGATTGATAATAGTTTGAACTTTTAAATAGTAGTAGTAAGTAGTCTTCAATGCATTACTCAAAACCCATATACTCAAGATAAAATAATAAATGTACACAAAGAGACAAAAATCCATAAATAACGGCTTAATCTTTAGATAGATTTACTGCATATTGATTCGTTTTTGACAATTTTATATCATACTCAGAATATGTTTGTCTGGCATTGACTGCAAAAGAGCAAACAGCTCTGCAGACTGGCTAATAGAAGAAGAATATCATATTCAGGTGCATCTCTGCCTTTTCCCAACCCTTCGGTGCTCACAATAGCCCATTCATATGCTTGTAGATAAACTGAATCTATGATTCTATGATATAGGGCTCTAATTGTTTCTTAAGGATAGGCCTAGTGCTAAGCTGCTTATGGGCGAATACGAGCAGAAAAACAAGTATAGATGAAGCTATAAGTAATGTATTACATAATAGGATTAGAGTTAGAATATAAATCGTGAAGGGATTTAAGCTTTTAGTGTCATGAGTCTATACTTAATGTTAGTAAACATAATATACATAATATATATAACTCTGTGTGTTTGTTTAACCAATCAATACTTACAGACCCGTTTCATTAACAAGCAAAACAACATTGGTTCAGGAAAACAGATCATGTGAAGCTCAATTAATAGGCTTAATAGATGGCTTGTCTAAGGGATTAGATAATAACAACCATATTGATGCTATATTACTAGATTTTTCAAAATCATTTGATAAAGTTCATCATTCTAGTCTTCTAAAAAATCTTAAATACTTTATTATCTCTGATCCCTTACATCAGTGGATTCGGGACTTTCTTATAGGCAGAGAACAAACAGTGATAATAAATGGCTCTAAGTCATCACCAATAACTTTAAACTCAGGAGTTCCACAAGGAACTGTTCTAGGGCCCCTACTATTTCTAATTTATATTAATGATCTACCAAATTGCATCAACACAGGAACAATAGTAAGATTATTCGCCGATGATTGCATAATCTATAGAATAAAAGAGACAGGAAAAGATAGTGAACTTTTACAAAAAGACCTAGATTGGTCCTAGATGAACTACAAAAATGCGAATCAAACTGGAGTATGTCCTTTCACCCAGAAAAATGCCAACTAACAAGGGTATCCAAGAAAAAGAAAAAAAATAACAAACTAATATATAAATGGTAAAGAACTAACTCAAACTAACAATGCTAAGTATCTAGGGGTAATAAAAAAAGATAAGTTATCTTGGAACCCTCATATTGATGAAGTAATTAAAAAGTCAAACAAAACATTAGGATTCATAAAAAAAAAATTTTACAAATGTAATAAGAATAAAATGCTATCTCACATTACTGAGGCCTATACTAGAATATGCAGGATCTGTATTGGACCCATCAACTAAAGAAAACATTAAAAAGTTAGAACAAATACAAAAAAGAGCTGCAAGGTTCATAACTAGCGAATATTCCCAATTGACAAGAGTAACACCATTAGTCAAATCATTAAACCTAGAAACACTAGAAGACAGAAGGGCAAAGAGTAAAGTATTAATAAAACATAAGGCATTAAAATCTAATTTACAAATACAACCCAATAACAACCTGTTGCAAAGCTCAGATAAACATAAAGACAAAAACACTTTCCTTATTCCCTATGCGAGAACAAATGCATATACGTACTCCTTCTTCCCGAGTGGCATTCGGGCATGGAGTGGGTTATCTGAACAAACCAGGAAAACCAGTAACTTAACATCATCTAAAACATGAATAAAAATGCGAGACCAGACTCGGACAACGGATGAGCGTAGGACGCAATAATCTTTTCTCTATAGAAGGAGTGTCTGTAATGTATAAGATAAGAAGATAAATTGTTTTATTTAAAGACACGTGACCTTATTGTCTCATATCTTACTTTTGAGATCCCTTATTGACATGTGGTTTCCCTAGCGTAGTGGTTAGCCACTTCGACTACCATGCGGGCGACCTGGGTCCGAATCACCACTGTTAGCTTTATTTTTTTTTTTTTACTTTTGTTAAAAATTTCCATTAATATTACTTTTTTTTTAAACTGTAAGGATTTTAGAACTTAAACATCTTCCTAAAATGTTTTCATTAAAAAAATACGAATAATAATAATAATAATAATAATGACATTTGTATAGCGCTGCCAACAAACATACTGTAAGCTCAGAGCGCATTTAACGTAACAATTAAAGAACACAGATACAATCTATGGCCAAGAGATAATAAGAAAAACAACTAAATGATGATTCAAAACATTACAAACATAGAACAAATCAAACAACTAAAACAAAATAACCGACCTAACATATAAGTAAGACAGTGGGGCTCTAAAGCATGTTAACTGAGATAAATATTGAAATAATGAGTTTTTAAGTTCTTCTTGAAGGAATCAATGGAGCTTGTTTGCTTGAGTTGAATGGGAAGAAGATTCCACACCTTCGGACCGGATACTGAGAAGGCTCTACCGTAATTATAATACCGTAAATATATTTTACACGCTTGCGGAAGACTGGTTTTTGATTCTCATCCACAGGGATAGTCGTAACTTTTTGTTAATAAAAAGACATTTCTTTGTTTTAACCCGATTAGTCTAGACTATATCATTCTGTTCATTGTAGTTTATGAAATATTTATCTGTAGCTTATACAGGCCTATTTAATTTTTCCCCTTGCAACACCGTTGAATTCAGCTTGTGACCTCTATACATTCATTCGTTAGATCAGCTCCGATCTTTTCATTATACTCTTTATAAGTTTACAGACGTTCCTTCTAGATAGAAGATTATTACGTCCACTAGGCCCAAAACTCCTGCAAGGCGACAGGGATCCGTCGGTGGCAGGGATTGAACCCGCGACGTGTCAGTAGGTTTTTTGGTTGACTGTACGGTGAACTAACCGCTAGACCAGCGCTGGACGTTGCCCAACGAAAAATGTATCTAAAAAAATATTACTATAACAGACCTAATGTAGAAAAAATGTCGGAACTGCTTAATTCTAGTTCTCTGAAAGAACTAAAAAAAACTAAGCATATTTTCAAAAAAATTAGTATCTGCTTTTAAAAAATATGAAAAAAAGGCTAGAAACTTTTAAGTATTTTAACATGTTGGTTTGTCACTATGTTAATGAGAGATAGTCGTGGAAGTAATGTAATATACTAAGCCGGAAGAAAAATTGTGAATGATTTCTTAAATGTTCGTTCTCACTATGTTAACGCTGTGCAGATCTAATGAAAGTGATGTAGGTACCTGTATGTCTATGTTAGTAAATTAAGTTGTTGTTTTTTTCTTTGTTTTTTTTTCCCCCAAAAATTGTATTATAAACTAAATTATCCCCCCTGAATTTTCTTTTAGGATACCTTTAATTAATAAATTTTGTATTACCTTCATTTTTACTACTAATATATTTGTATTACTATTATTGTTCAATTTATTATTCACAAATGCTATAATTTTCTTATGTTTTTACTATGCCTTGATTGTACCTATGTAGGCTACTATGTGGCATATAAATATTGTGCATTGTTCATTGTTCATTGTTCATTGTTTGTTAATGTGAAGAGAAAATATTATTATTGTTGTTTGTTTGTTTTTGTTTTTTAAATAATTTTAAATAAGTACATAATTAGTTTTTATGGTACATGGTTGCTTAGCGGCAGCTCTCTTGGATGTGGCGGCGTGAGTACCTTGTTCGAATCCCCGGAAAATTTGGGCAGAGCGATTCCATTGTATGTCTTGGCCATAGAAACGTGTAAACACTGCTTTTTATAATCTAAAATTACAGAGTTAAATGGTTGGAATTAGATTAGAATTATAAAGCATTACATCACATACTTGAATAGACAAACTTTTACAAATAACATACCAATACTAAAGAACATCTGGGAGTAAAATTAAAATATTTTAATGAAGTAACAAACAGTAACAAACATTAAACTACAAAAAAAAAAGAGTTTTCTTGTGGACTTTAACATATATATTTCAAAAATGCAATAACACTTATATTGACACACATTATTTTGAAATTTAAATCTGAAAGAAAGAAAAAAGTACAATATAGATTATAAAATTAAATTATTAAATCATTAAAGTAAAAGTACAATATGATTTTTTTTTAATAAGTATTAAATCATTGATGAAAAAAGAACAATATAGTATTACATTATTATGTATATAACTACTGTTTAAACCCACCTTCCCCTCTACATCATGATTTTATACTATTGGGGTCACTACTGCTAATTTTCTCCTTTTAACTTAAACAACCAAGTCCAAGGTTATATTAAAATACTATTACTTGTTAAACCAGTTCAGACAGACTGGATAGAAAATCCAGACAGCTCGATTGCTACTTCAGCCAATGGCTGGGCTCAAAATGTTCCCGCCAAGCTATTGATAGCATTTCTCGGAAATAAGTTTTCCCCGCGAATATGCATGAATTCTGTTGGAAGCAGCACAGTAAGCTCTGACGTGTTCTAATTAGAACCTCCCCTTTTTCTTGTCGGCAGTCTCGAAGCAAACACGGCAAGTTAGTTCAGCTCTAGACTCCTTTGTGTAAGGACGTGTGCCATTTTTCTTTACACACTGTAAACTTCAAGGAATGTTCCACCATTTGATTCTACATTACAAAATATTGCTACGTTGAAAGTGAATTAAAACTTCATCATTTTTACAATACGGACTTTGTTTGATTATTGATTTACAAGTTGATTTGAATTGATGCTATTTGGCCATACTGGAAGAGTTGCGGATATTTTGACACTAATGTCAGAGAGACGTCGGAATTGGAGACCTCATTGAATTGTACCTAGAGACTAGACATACGCAGCTAACTCGTTGCGTACTACATAAGATCTTAACGTCCGGGATAAAATATTTATCAACTTTACTTGTGGCCTGATGTCCGGATGAACATTTATCATCATTCAAGTGGCATTATGATCGGATAAAAATCTACCGGATAATCAAAGTGTCGCTACATCGACACTGCATTAACATGTACTTCAGAATATACAATCCTATTGTTGACTGAGGAATCGACAAGGAGAGTGAAATTGTCGTGGTTGAAGGTTTTTTAAAAAGGGGGTTCGTTTGAGCTATATTACATTTGAAAAATGTTTTCTACGTCATATTGAAAGGAAGGTTCTCGATCGCTGTCAATTGCATTACAGGTTCATTTGATGATAAGGCTATCATTCTATCAAATCACCACATTTTTTTCGTTCACCCTACAGCTACGAAGGATTGACAAAACATCGACTAGTTCGTCTGTATCAAGTTTAATATTATTCATGTGACTTTTTCCTACTAAAGTAGTGTACTGTTGTGTGTTAGTGCATTGGACATTCATAAAACTACGTAAGTTGGGTTTTATATATCTTTCTTAAAATAATAACATTTTTAGAAATTAAACATGGATTAGAAATAATGTTTATACCATGGGAGAGCTTAATAAGTTAATGCTCACACAATTAAAAGCCGTAGCTCGTACGCTTGACATAGTGACATTTTCCACGTAGCGGTTGACGATCTTGTAAATAGGGGTGACCCTTATATATTTTTAGAATAAGTGTACGTTTTGCTTCATACAAAGTCTTTTTTTCTAATGGTATAAATAGCCGTCAGTGATGTGTGTTGGTGTGTTAAGAAAGACAACCGAATTCTTCAGATTAACTAATAATTATATAGATTAAAATGAATGACATATACATACAACGGAAACATATATTTTTTAAGAAGTGCTTATCGGACTTTGTAACTTCAAACAAAAGTTGACAGCTGCAGATCTGTCATCAGGAACTGATCATATGAATATGTTAACCCATATCTTGCTGGCGTCCTTATTTAAGTACACTTCGTAAAATGCGATTTAAGACATGAAATTAAGTTAGTAGTTTGCATTTTTTTCAATGAATGTAGAGCATATATACTGATATATCTAAATATTATCTTTATTTGTCTGCTTTTAGATTTTTTTTACGCTCGAAACAAATTTATATCGCGAGTTTGATAAAATTGAGGAAAAAAAGTCAAGTCTGAAAAAGTGAGAAATTTTTTTTAAGAAAATGATAAAAATTTGCTTAAACTTTAACATAACTTTGTTAATTAATGTTCTTAGAAGGCAAAAACATAGATATTAAGTTTAAAACAATAATAATAATTACACAGAGGTGTTAAAACAAACTGTCCTTTTTTAAAGACGCCAGCAACAAATGATACCGTGACATGAAATTTAGTTTTTGGGTGTTTTCTTTGCTAAAACATAGAAAAACATTATTTTTTTTTATTTCTTTTGGAATATATTTGGGAGTCTTCAACATTTGAGTAGGAATGATACTATTTTTTTTTCCACATTAACTAGTTTTAAAACAACATTGTACATTTATATACATAAATTTACATTATTAGATTACTTCTAGGATATATTTCAATTATATTATCATAATCTGTCAAAACCTTTACTCAATTCAACATGTTATTACTTAAATAGAAGCCGAAGATTATATAATACACTCAATATATTGATTCAGCCGCCATGTATGTAATAAATATGATGTAACTAAAGACATTCTAGTGAATTTCTAGATTCTAGCTCTCCTAATTATGTAAAAACAAATACAAATAATGTTGAATCTGAGATAAGACTATTCAGCTTTGCAGATTGTTTTAAGCAAATTTATGTTGACCAAATTCTAGAATACATCATACAGCCAACAAAGAAAGGGTTCTCCTTTTCTTAAGCTGGCTACTCTTTTTCTATTACAATAGACACAAACCTTTCTTGCTTTTTTTTTCTTTCGCTGGCTCCGAAACATTGCCCAAAAGACAAAAGATGCTTATAACATTATTCGCCACAAATAAGACCAATATAATGTCCAAAAAGGACAATTGTTGCCCATAAAATCTGTCAAATGCCCTGAACACAAATCCTCTTCCAAGAAGACACATCAGCTGCCCAAAATACAAATGTGATGCCCTAAAGACGAATGCGCCGTAGTTAAACCTATCCTCTACACATAAGACCAATCCAGTGCCCATAAGACCTATCTGATGCCCATAACATCAATATGTTGCCCACAAGGCAGCTGCTGCCCAGAAGACGAATCAGCTCCCCAAACAATGAATATGCTGCCCAGAAGACCTGTCTGCTACACGAAAGACTAATCTGTGGTGTAGAAACTGCATGGGGGCGTTGGAGACGGTCGAACATGTGCTTGTCGAGTGCCCCGCTCTGCAGGGGCTCAGAGTGGAGGGGAGGCCAACGGTTTGTGCCGATCCTTTATGGGGATAATCACATCTGCGTAATATTGCAAATTTCGTTCTCCGGGCCTTAAGAGAGTAAATCTCGGTCCGCTTTATCGTCGAGAAGAGGGGTTCAGGTCTGGTGCCCAGAAGAGCACTTTGTTGCCCAGCAAACCAATTCGTTGTCCTGAAGACCTATCCGATGCCCAAAATACAAATCCACTGCCCAGAATACCAATCGGTTGCCCAGAAGACCTATCCGACGCCCAGAAAACCAATACGAAATAGGATATTTACAATGCAATAAGATGAAAACAATTCGAGGAGACGTCATCATAGAATATATTTCTTTGTACCATATAATGCATTATCGGAAAGAATATCAGATATTGTTATAAGTAATGAGTGATATCAACTATATATATACTGTTGGCTCAGCTGCCTAATATATATATATATATATATATATAACTATAGGTGCTTACGCCGAGTATCACAATATCTACAGCATATTATGCAAACAACAAATATATTATTATATAAAGCAACTTTTAACAAATTAAATATGATTGATATATTCTTATATTATATATTACACACGCTCCTTCTGCAAAAAAATGTATTGCGTCCTACGCAATGATGTTATTGTCAATGATGTTATTGGTTTTTCTGGTTTGTTCTGTTAACCCATTCCGTGCCCGGATGCCACTCGAATGCCAATGTTTTATTCCACTATTTTCTTATCTTATTGTTTTGAAAAGCTATACATTAAACATTCTAACTTAAATTGTTTAAAAAGTATGTATTTATTCTTGAGAAAAGAGGGCCAGTTTCTCTTGCAAACATGCAATGTCACGGTATCATTTGTTGCTGGCGTCCTTTTTTAAGGACCCTTAAAAAATGTCAATACTATTTTAAAAAAAAATAAAAAAATTTCACAAAATAACTTCCATTTGTTTATTACATCATCACTTTCTATTACATATGTAAAAATCACGAAAAAAATAAAACCTCAGCAAGATATGGGTTAAAACAGTTTCATCCGCCAAGCCAAATCTAGTGTTGCTTCTGACACAGATCTCTTTCTAGAGTATCTATATGAGTGATTGAACTATTGGTGTTGTCAGTTGTCAGTGAATATTGTTATACATGTAAAGCATATAATAATAGTTTCTATATTGTGCTTGAGGTTGTCTCTCTAGTTTGTTTAAGGTTGTTTATTTACATTTGATTTTGCACAGATAGTTTTTATTTTTAAGAGATATTTATTTATGATGACTTATTACTATTATTATTTTCTAGTATTTTGTATCCGTTCCACTATGCAACTTCTTTTGCATTCGGAAAGCCTCGGAAAAATCCATTTTTAATACTTTCTGCACCAAAATTTTTTATAAGCGTAGTAGTACATTCGTTTGCTTATTTTTAAAAATGTTTCCTTGTATATTTATGCATAGCGACCAGTGAAGTTATTTTTATTGCACATATGTTCAAGAACTAAAATCTTCTGTCAAATATGCATCAAATATACATCGAGTGGCTTGAGTAATTATTATTTAAATAATTGTCTCCAGCGTTTACAATCTCAGTCGTCACTTTATAGATTGCACATATATGATGTTGAATATAACCCTTGCTCATCATTTCAGATATTTGATAGCAATCTGAATAATACGAGAAAACCCACCCCTAATTCACAGAGAACAAACAAGACCGATAATGCATCAATTGCAAATGCACCGTTTAATCAACTGATTCGATTACAGAGTCAATTTAATGTTTACTTTTATTAACAATTTAAATGCATTTACATTCGTTTATATTGTTTTAACCGCAAGGAATACAAGTAACTTAATCAGCTAGTAACTTAATCCCTAGTCACTTAATCCCCTAACACTTAATCATAAAAATGCAATTTTAGGTATAAGATTAATGAAATCAGAGAAGAATATAATTCAAAAAATTTTTTTTCATATAAACCTGACAATCATATCAAACACACAAAAAGAAAATAGTCCGAAATTCACTGTCTTTTCTTTTCCTTAAACCAAGGGTCATATAATCTAATCTTCATTTCTACAAAGGACAGAGATGTATAATCGCCTGTTATGCTATCCCAGATGACACCGAATCCAAATAAATCATTATGAATCTGACCATTTAGATTGGTATGATGGCATCCTGCGTACCACCAACCTGCGCCGTAACTTTTAGCGCAGTGATGAGGAGCTATATCATTGTCGCTGTCAGGTGTGCTAAATTTCATTCCGTTGTGCTTTGATAAATCATCTCTAACGTTTCCACTAAATCCGCCAACTGTAAGTCTGTATTTATTAGCTTCACTGTCAACTTTAAATGTTGTGTATTTGGCATAATAGGAATGTCCTCGGTACTTCATATCAATTCTTAATTCGATGCGTGCCTGCCAAAGAACAAAACAAAAACAAAAACCATTAAACAAATAATAAATCTAATAACACCATGTAACAACTTTTTTGTTTATTTTAATATTTTAATGTTTCTTACATAATTTTGGTATGTTGATTTAAGTGGTACCATTGGTTTTGCTCTATCATCAAGATTTCTTGAGAAAAAGCATAAAGTATATTTCGGAGTTTTCGTATATGTGTAATGCATTTATAACGATATATATGAATGTTGATTTTTGTGTCTTTTTTGCTATAATCACACTTTTCATATTACTTTTCCTGATTCTAGTTTTTAAGGTATTCAATTGTCAAAGCCTTTGTTATTGTTTAGGTTTATTTATTTTGATTGAAACTTTTTTTTTTAATTTAGCACATTTTGGGTACGATTTTTTTAACAAATGTTGCACGATAAAGCCTTTAATCATATAAATAAAAAATCGTTCAATCAATTTGTTTGAAACTTTCTACATTTATTTATAAATTGATAACTTATGAACATGATTGCTTAGACCACAGTTACTATGCCTAATAAGTCCCCTTATAAAAGAGGAAAACTTTGTAGTTTTTTTTTTTCTAAAGATTGAAAATTTTGTTGGTGACCTAATTAAACATAAGAAAATCTAACTTTTTTAAAGATTGTTTTATAGATATAATTGAAGGGATTTTATTTCCTGATCGTTTTCATATATAACTTGGAACACCTTAAATCATTACAACATAACAATTCGAGAATGTCCAACACCGCATAGACCTAGTTTTTCATCCGAAAATCTAACCGCATCCAAGGCCTTAAAATCTACAGAGAGAATGAGTTAACTTGTTATCTATATTCTTTTGTTTATTTTTATTTTACTTAATTACAACTGTTATATGAAGTGGTGAATATGTCTAATAGATCCTGCAAGCTGTGTCCTGACATTCTGTTATGTTTGTGGTTACTATATTAGTCACACAAACTAAACGTAAGATTGTCAGTGGTACAAAATTCTTTACTGCATTATTTTGGCATGTCTGTGAGAGATCAGGACCACTCGTGGGCACCACACGACAGTTGTGGCAGCTGCAGATCAACTCTGGAAGGATGGTTTCGAGGAATCCGAAAGTCAATGTCCTTTGCGATTCCTATAATATGGAGAAAACCGACGAACCATCATGATGACTGTTATTTCTGCCTGGTAGACATTTCAAAGTATAAAAGTCGAAGGATAGGCTGACTCTAGTTTATTTAAGTATACCATCTTCTATTGGACCAGTTCCACACAGTGATGAATTGCCTGTTCCTACTCCACAACAATCCGAAGAAGCGGTTGCATATCAGTCTGAAGTAGACACACCGGATGATCTAGGTAATAACTGTGATTTCAGGGAACCGAATGATTCTTCTCATTTTCCTAACCAACAAGAACTTGATGACTTAGTAAGAGATATAGGTCTCACTAAATCAAATGCAGAAATTCTGAAATCACGTTAGAAATAATTGAAATTGAATTTATTTTATTCAAGCTGCTGAACCTCGAAATACCGAAAAAGACATGAAACATGTCAATAAAACTACATTACCTGCATTCACTCTTGGAATTTTTCAGACCAAATTTGAGTGATGTTAGTGAAGAGCACGGAGAAGATTTTAATCTGGATATTCTTGCAATGAAAAAAATATACCAGGGCAGATGGGATGCAGCTATGATAGCTGACTACATCTGGTGTTTGATACGCGATGACAAACTTCATAAAAGAAAACCACGTTTTACCGTTAACTTCTTGAGTGGGTTTTTTTTTTAGATTGTGAGAGACTATTACATTACAACATAATGTAGCACGATGTAATATATGTATGTAAAGTGGTTGTAACATGATGTTATGTAACATAACATAACATTTTTGAACTAGTAAATGTTATATAGTGACTAAAGTTATATCTCATGCAATTGGATAAATATTAATTAGATGTTTAATTGATTTTTTGGTTTTATTATCAAATGGTTTAAGCAATAAAAAAAAACACCAATGTCATATTCAGACTCAGCATACTCAAATTAATTAAGAAACTTCAAAAAAATTTTGATAAACAGAGAAAAAGTTTTTTCTTGTTACATTGTGTAATTTAACAAAATCAATAAATATTAAATTTTTAGAAAATGTTTTTTTTTTACATAGATTGTTAAATTGGTAAATTTAAGACGTTTATATTATAGCTTTATAATATTTAAGATAAGAATTACTTTTATATTTAAAGGAAATCAAAAGTTTTGTTATCTTTTATTTTGTTACCATATAATTTATTATCTTAGGATAAATAATATACGTTGTCTAGTTAAAAGCTTTCCGAAAAATTCTAACAAAAAAAAAACACTATATGTAAAATGTAATTTTACCATTGTAGTTAGTACATGAACAAATTCGTTTCCAAGCCAGTAATCTTCACAATTTCGCGGATTTCCAAATCCATTTCTGTATGCCATCCAATCCCTTTGAAAACTTGTGAGTTGACCCGTGCGTCGCTGTAAGAAAAAAAAAGGTACATTTAATCTTAAATTTGTTTATGAATTTGTCTACTTTATTTAGTAAGTCTTAGGGCAGCTATGCTATTGAACACAAGAAAATTCTCTATTACAGCTATGCATTTTAATGCAATGTAATTTGACATGATCACTTTTGAATATTATAACAATAAACTATTGACAGTGTAAACCAAAACAAAATTTATTTTTTTAACAAATATTTAAAATTAATTAAAAAATACATATGACAAAAAACAAAACAAAAAACATTTTTTTTATTGTATGTTAAGTCTTATCAAAATCAAACATCACTATTATGTTAAAATGAAAGTTTAATAGAAGTTGTAATAACTAGAAGAAATCGCCGCATGGTAAATGTATGGGAGACCGTAAAGGCTACAATAATATTGAGTAATGTTGAGTAGTTTTCTCGGTGTATTAGTTGATCTAAAAAAATTAATAATTCCGAAAAGGCATCAAGGAGCATGGTATTCTGGCACCAGGTTATAGAATCATAAAATGGCGGGTGTACCTTAGACTACACAGGACTGGTGTATGATATACCTGACATTGGTTAGCGAAAGGTAAAGGCCAGGGGTGACCATTGATGTGACAAAACAATCCCGAGTTTGGGCTCAACCGTTTTTGGACGAATTCCTCCAGTTTCATGTGAAATTATCACGCATAGCGAAGTTTTAAATGTCTTGATAAAGGCAGTTTGTGAATGGAGTGTTTAACTGTTTAACAGATATATGTACCTTTAATCTTGGTGACATTCATTAGGTTATGACAATTAGTTCTTCAGAAAGTCTCATTTAAGAAAATTATGAATTTAATAGACCTCAGATTTACTCTCAATTTCAGGGATAATACAGTTTACTTTTCTAAATTGGTGTTTATAGAGGCCTACATGTAAATATATATAAATGAAATTAAAATTTAATTGGCATGTAAATATATGAAGAACATGTAAATATTTAAAGGACAGGTAAAATATAAATAAAATCTAAATTAATAAATTACATTCAAATATACGGATTCTTGGTAACAAAAGGTATGTATTATAAATGATAAAAGATGTAGGCCTATTTGTAATACTGGTGAGCATCGTTTTTGCTTTTTATTTTAGCATTAAATGACGTTCTTTTAACATCTACAATACCCCACATCTACAAATGCTTATGTCTACAAAATCCCACCTCTACAAATACTTATATCAACATAAACCCATATCAACATAAGCTCATATCTACAAAAGCCATATCTACAAATACAATTTCTACAAATCCATATTTCTACAATGTCTTGTTATTGTCTAGCTTGTATAAATAAATCAAATAGGTAATAGGACCGATACTCCTATTAATATGATTTGCATTAGAAGGCCAGGCGTAGGTCTATTGTTGGTATTGTGACAATACTAATATGCTAACAATTGCCCGGTAATATAAAATCAAAACATTTAGATCATATTATAAGATGTTTATAATAATAGTATTTAAAGACTAGAAATACTGATTATAGTTTTATTATAGTGGTATTTAAGATCAGGCGTAAGCTTACCCTAGGCCCTATAGCCTAATAATAAATTTAAATAGGCAAGACTGTAAATAACTAATGTTATTTTTTTCTACAGCTTGACTGAGTTGTTCACTATTTAATTTGTAAAAAAATTATATTATAATAAAAGGCACAGATGTTAAATATTATTTGGAAAGGCTAATGTTTTAAGTCGTGCTATTTATATTAAAACAGTGTTTTATTATTATGCCTACTATAGTTCTATCAAAAAACGATTTAAGTCCAATTAAAATGAAAACATGATTTGAGTCCGAAACCTTTTATTGTATTTTATTTTAAATTATTTAACCTATTTATTTTAAGTTTTAGATTATTTGTTGAGTGAAATTCGATACTAAATATATTGATCTAGCTAAACATATATATGGTTAATGCCCTGTTTAATGTAAGACTTTGGGGGAGCGTTTTAAAGTTTAAAATTTTGCATTTTCTCAAAATGCGAAAAGTGTGACTTAAGACCTTCTATCAGTGTGGCCGTCAATTCTTTTCTTTGTTTCCAGTTCAAACTATTTTATTTTAAGGTCCGACACCTGTCTAATAATGCGTAAAATTATATCTTTTTTTGGCGTATTTGAGATTTTTACATATTGAGACAGTTTAACCATTGCTTTAATAATAAAATACAGTTGTTACACAAGAATTGAACTTCAAAATCCTGATATAACACATTCAAACATGCATGTTTAGTTCATTTCAGAGCACAGTTTTCTTTCTTTTTCCGGTTTTTCTATTATTATTTTTTCATTTTCCTCCGGTTATTTTGCTAATTATTTGTAACGAATCATCGCAAAAGGTTAAAACTTGGCAGTTTTCTTTATCACTGCGTTTTCTTTAATCCCAAGCATGATTGTGAAGATTCGTTGAGAATTTGCAAATTGTGTATGCTGTTTTAGTAGAAAATTCATAATTTTAAAATAAAATTAAGCTATCAGCATAATCATGCTCGGAAAGATAGAATCTAGATAATATAAATTCAAAGCAATAACAAAAAAACAGAATTGAATTATCTTTTTTGTAAAACAGTTATAAGAACTTTTTAAAAACTGTTTGTCGGCCATTTGCTATGGTTGCTATGGCAAAAAAAAAAAGATATCAACAAATAAAATCAACATTTACATTTTTCAGGTTTGCGAAATAAAATAAAATTTCTAGACAGGTGTATTTTCAAGTTGGCAGACTATTTAGTTTTTACTATGTGAACTGTGTATAAAGTCTAAAGCATCCTCCGGTATCAATTCAATGTATGTAAATCGGATATCCTATTTGTTTCTTTCCTAATGCCAAGGATGTTGACTTTGATAAAATTCTTCCTCAATTTCATTCGTTCATTATTATTAATTGTTTTTATGCCCTCGAGAGACAGATTTTCTTTAAATTGTTCAATTTTTTATTTTTATTTTGTAAACAACGATCAAATAAACACAGTTTGTAAATTCTTATCAGTTGAGACAGTAAATCAATATGTCACGGACAAGCCACCAACTGTAGCCAGGAAATACAATGGCTCAATAGCTGACTCCTAAATAATAGGCCTACTTTTTTCTTGTATGATAAATGGTATGATAGTGTGCGCATGGGCGCCCGCAGAAAATTTTCTAGGGGGGGGCAAAATATTTTTAGTAATGTTTTAATGTAGTTTTAATTTACTGAGCGCATTTGTATGGTGAACGAATGGACAGAACACTGAAGTAATTGTAGTACACTGTAGTAATGAAGGGCATACTGTAGCAACACATTTTTTATTAGCACAATATATGTATATAATAGACGTAAACCATACAAAAAACCTTACTTTAAACAAACAATATTAGAACGTAAATTTAAAATAAAATGCATTCTTAAAACAAGAACTGGAGTCGTCTGTTATCGCTACCAAACAAATCTACAATTTTGTCCATAAACTCATTTTTGTTGCTGTTCACTTTGTCTCTATGTACTCACAACATGCACAACCTTGACAGACGTTCATCTGACATTGTAGATCTAAGCCATAGGTTTTCAACCTTTTTCGGCTCATCGCACCCTTTTAAAATCTTACCGCTCACCGCCCCCCAACTTAATTATAATTAAACATATATAGGCCTATAATTAATTCTAAAACAAATTTATTTGTATTATTAATTTAGAAATATAAGAGATTATTTAATAGCACTATATCATGTAATTTCTGTAATTATTAATGTTTTAAATATAAACTCCTTAAATGGACAAAACAATTAATGCAGGAAATGTTTATTTACAACTGTTTAACGTAAATTATTTTAATCCTATTTAATTAAATCTTGTTATGAATACCACAATGTTGAATGTATATAACGAAATAATAATAATCAGTAAAATTTGTTATATCACAAAACAGAACTTGTTCTGCATCACTATTGAATCAAACGTAGAAACATTTGTTAATTAAAGGGAGATAATTATTTCGTTTCATTTGAGCTAATATTTCTGTATTTTTTTCTTTTATAAAAAAGAATTAATGGCTTACATTTATAACTTTAAAATGATCAAACTGTAAAAAGTATTTGAAAATTATATAAATATTATATGACTAAAGACTTTATATGTATAACTTTAAGCATTACAATTACTACTCAGTTTGTATGATTACTTCGTATCTATACAATTTAACGATAGCTTGAACATTAATATAAAGGATTCAAACAGATTAAAGAACATCTCGGTAAAACTGAGATCAAAATATCATTAATATTAACATGTGTTAGGGCGAAAGTGAACGGTCAGCAGGGTTGACAGTCCGGTGAACCAACAATAGGACCAGCCAGCCGCACAGCATATTTACCAAGACGCGTCACACAGCCATTTAACAGATGTCGTTACATTATATAAGAACAAATGGGACGGCAGCGACTGCAAAAAGACAGAGGAATAGTTGAGCATAGTTGGTAAGATCTTTGCAGGAGGCACTATCAAGGCTGCAGGTGCTGTCATCTAGAGTCTATCCAGAGTTTTAGTGCGGTTTCAGAAGCGACTTATCCACTATAGACATGATCTCCTCCATTCGAATGCTACAAGAGAGGTTCCGCGAGATGAATAAGCCATTATACTTTGCTTTTGTTGATCTCACTAAAGCATTTGATATGGTCAGCAGAAGTGGACTCCTCAAACTCCTGACAAAAATAGGATTCCCTCCAAAATTGCTCTCTTTCATTGCCTGTTTTTTTTTTTTTAGAAAACCAGGTGCACAGTGAAGTTTAATCAGAGCCCTTTGAAGTCCGCACCGGTGTTAAACAAGACTGCTTACTTGCACCCACCTTGTTTGGAATATTCTTCTCGTGTCTACTGCACTATGCTTATGGAGACTGCAACGAGGGTGTCTACCTTCACACAAGCAGATCTGGAAAGCTCTTCAATCTAAACAGGCTCAAAGCCAAAATCTCAAGCAGTGTTTTCCTAGATGGGGAGATTAATAGTAGAATAGCTAAAACCATGGGCACTATGGCAAGATTTAACCAAAAAAAAACGAGGCTGGATGAGCTCACTGCTCACACGCTCCACTGAGTCACTAGTTTATCGAACATGCGTTCTGATTACCCTGCTGTACGGCTGTGAGACATGGAGCACATATTCCTGGGAGGAGAGAAAACTGAACACCTTTTACCTTAGGTGTCTCAGATTCGTTTTAGATATAAGATGGCAGGACAGGGTTTCAAACGCAGAGGTCCTACGAAGAGCAGAGTGTCAAGACATCCGTATTACTCTCAGTAACAGACGTCTCAGCTGGCTAGGTCATGTACGCCGAATGCCACAGGGTCGACTTCCACAGGACATTCTATATGGAACGTTAGCTTCGGGACAGAGACCTGCTGGACGTCCAAAACAGATTTGCAGATGTATGCAAAAGATATGAAACAACTCCAAACTGACCCAAACAGTGGGGAGATCATGGCGCAGGATAGGCCCACCTGGAGGGCAGGAATCAAAGAAGGTTTCAGGCTTGCGGGAGAGGAGCGCGCCAGGAAAAAGACAGTGGAGAAAAATGTGATCCACTCCGCTACATTCAACTGCAGCAAGTGTGACCGTGATTGTACATCCAGGATTGGCCTCTTTAGCCAAATGAGGGCTTGCAAGGGAAATGAATCGTCTCTCGAGACGAAACATGCCGACGAATCTGCTGAACGATCGCTCCACCGTACATGTTGTTGCTGGTAATGTTAGCACAACTAGTAAGACATACGGTAAGGTAACAAGTCGATGATATTTTGGCTACTTTTGTATTCTCGCGTTTTCCGAAAATCAAACTAACTCAAGGCTTCACTATCTCAATTATCAATGTGGTATACCTGATTAATCCGCAAAGATAATGAGATCGATATGACGATGGTAGGAGTCACAGTTGTTACAATTAATTATAAATGTTTTAATTATTTTTATTTTTGTTCTATTTTAGTCCAAATTTTTTTTTATCTATCAATCGGGGGGGGGGGGGGGGGGGCACTTTTCCAGGGGGGGGCAAGTGCCCCCCCTTGCCCCCCCCTGCGGGCGCCCATGAGTGTGCGTGAATGTCTATTGTGTTTGAGTACAAATGGTTCTTTATTTTTGTTTTAGGTATGCTGAAAGACGGAATTTATGTAATCAAGACAATTTTCCATTTATTTGGATCAATAAAGCAATCTTATCTTATCTTATCTTATAAAAGTCACTCAAGGCAAATGATAAATAATTGGGCCAAGAATTTATTTGTTGAACTTTTGTAGAGTATGAATAACTTCACTGGTCGCTATACAAAAGCTGAATTCAATCAGCGTTCATCAACAACGAAAGACCGCCCGAATATATGTATGTAGATTTTGGTTTTGAAATTACCTAAAAAGGACATTTCCCGAAGTCTTCCAAATGCAAAACCATTGCGTACTAAAATTTGTGAGAATCTTCGAGATGGCATAATTTTATGACGTTATTATAGATAACTATCTTTAAATTATAACTGTAAGCTCTACACGAAAAATAAATGTCAATGAACAGCGCTACATGAACTATTAATATATATAGAAATAAAACAATATATATATATATATATATATATATATATATATATATATATATATATATATATATATATATATATATATATATAAAGATAAAAAGAATGAGCCATGATATAATTTCCTCGCATATATGTAAATAGACAATAATTAAAGTTAGAGTTAGAAGAAAAGATTTACTTGCATGACCATCCATTTTCCACCATCAGTTACAGTATCACAAAGAAACCTCGATGAAAATATATATTGACCTTGAGCCGAATTGCTGTCACAAGTCTATCAGAAATAATAATTGCACAAATCGTATATAATTTAAATAAATACACATAGGTCTATTGAAATATAAAGCGCTTTAAACACTTAAAAAACAAATATTTTGTAACCGAATTAATTATTTTTTTCTTTGAGTATGACTTGGTTATACAGTTAATATTCAATACATCACTTTTTATGACCCAGCATAAACAAATTCAATGAAGTGCAATTAGTACATAATATAAAAAAGAGCAAGTTAAAAAAAAAAATATCGGCCAAAACGTCTTTAACTTGAACCACAAAACAAGTATGTACTATCAATGAAAACCCTGATTGAAAAAAAACATTGAAACTGCATTGGTTGCCATGGCAACGGCCGCCATATTGGATTGTATAGGAGTTCTTAAAAACCGAAAGGTTCTTTGTTTTTAATACCTACCATTACGCACTGAGATACATTTTTGTAACGAATTGAATGCACTGCATTTTGTTGCTGCCAAGTTTTTCTAATTTAACATTAATACATTTTTTATAAACTTATTCTTAAAGGACTTTTAAATTTGTTAAATTTTTCACAAAAACAAAACTCAGCGTTTGTGACTAATACCAAAGTCTGGCTGGAACAAGCTGAATTAATAGATCCTTATATTAAGAAATATCAAGTTGTCAATAGAATCGGTAAAGAAATATAAAAGTATTTGTAAAATTACAATTCAAAACAATTGTTATAAGAACACGCAAATAAAGTAAGGAAAGGTTAAAAAAACAAGAAAAATCATCATAATTCACTTTTTACAACATGCAAAATAAAATTAATTAGCAGTATTATATATATATATATAGTTACGTCTCGGTATTTAGGGTCGTTGGTTCAATCACTAATACTTCTTTTTTTTCCTTCCAAGTAATTATAAGGAACACTAAATAAATACTTTTAATACAAAATGACACAGATCTCCACAGTTCATAAAACAAATACAATTTTAGTCGAACACAAGCAGTCATAAAATAAACAAGCCTAATCTTTCTGCTATAGCCTTCTAACTAAACTAAACATCCTTCTCTCTCTCGCTATACATGCTGTCTTACGTCACGCCTTCATCGCCGGACGGACCAGGGTCATTCTGGGGTCACCAAAAAGACAGTGATCACGAATTAACAAGGGGAGGTAATCATCAAACTAAGGCCAAGGGAGAGAAATAATTATGCGTTGCTATATATATATATCTTTATTAATAAGGACACAGTTAGACTCATCATGACTGTGTCATATAACATACAATTCAAGATGCTTTGATTTATGATTTAAAAAAGTGATTGAAAGTAAGAGAAAAAATCTAACCAGGTAGCAGCAGTTATGTACTGGCTAAAAATAGCAAGGGTCATGAAAGAGATGAAACAGGTTAAAGATGAGTAGATCGATAGTCAGTGCCGCACAGTGGAGGATAGTATAGCAGACGATAATAATAAGAAAGCATACAATACACATAAAAACACCTCACAAAAACACAACAGAAGCCAGCTTCAGTAATCGAAGGCATCGATGGTCATCTCCTTACTGAAAGCACAACGTTAGACGGAATACTGCACCGAGCTGGATAATTACAAGACCGACCCTGTTACCAGCATACTACAGAACAAACCGGAAAGAGAGCTGGACGAATTACCAGTGCTGCTGGGCGAGGCCGAAGAAGCAATACAAAGCTTAAAGATCAAGTCTCCTTGGATCGACAACAGTCCTGCTGAACTGTTGACACATGTGGGTAAACAAAACCACTTACACCAATCTGCCAGAAGATATGGAAAAATAAACAAATGGCCCAAGAAATGGACCCAGTCACTCATACTACCACTGTCCAAGAAAGGCAATATAAAACAATGCCACGGCCACAGGACAATCAGTGCCAACATAGCAAGGTAATGTTAAAAATTATCCTCACTAGACTTAAACATATGGCTGAGGAATTAATGGCAGAAGAACAGGCTGGTGTCAGACGAGATCAATGCTTATTTGAGCAGATGTGTAACTAACAACTACTAAATCTGGTTAACACAAATAAATTATTTTGTAAATAATGCGCTTTTTATTTTTATTCAAAAACGGTTAATACATACTATTCTCTCTGGTAAATTACACAGTTGTTGGGATAATACTGCAAATAAAACGACAATGTATTTGATTATAAATTGTTGAGCTAGAATAAGTGTAAATTTTTTTTAGAAAAAAACACATTATAAACTATGTTTATTCTTTAGAAGAAAAATGAACTTAGCAAAAACATTCTTCAAAATTTTAGTTTAAAAAAAAAAGATATTCAATTAATATAGGCACCTTGAAACGCAAATGTCATTAAAAGTAGAACCAAACTGGTGACAGAAAACTTGGTCATCGTTGATAAAACTTTGGCCTGAATTGGGTGAGTAAAACAAAAACAATCATAAACAACGGATTGACGAATGTCTGCGATTAATTTAGCCTTCCTGTAACTATGCAAAACAAACTATTAGTTAGTTAACTATCCAGTGGAAATAGAACCAGTCATCAATGACAACTACTAAATCTTTTTAACACAAATAAAAATCTGTTCCACCATTTATTTTTTGTCGTTGCTCTTGCACTTTGTCATGCAGTTTCGTCTCTGCTAGTTTCGTATAATATCTCAATATAGTTTCTGGTTTCGCCAGATGTACTTTAGCTTGTATTGTGCCGAACTATCAAATCACAATTAGGCTATGGCATTCGTAAGAATGTTTTGCTTATGAGCCATTATCCGATGCTAAAGTCTATAAATTATTTAAGGACAGAATTTTTCAAGTTGCCATTTACTCGATTATTTCCTTCAAAATTTAATTTTCTTGAAATTTGCAATTAGATCTGTCACATAATTAATAGCACCCACAGCTCTATCTCAACGCAAGTTTTGTGCGTGGTACTAAGTCTAGACTATTCCAGGAATCCACTCTTGTCATCATCATCATCATTGCCCGTCACCCCAGCTCGGGTATGAGCCGCCAACCACAGATCTCCAGAGTCCCCTGTCCTGGGCCATTCTCTCCAATTGAGTCCAGCTGTACCCCATCTTTTCTGTGTCTGCCTCAAGGTCGCGTCGCCAGGTATTCCTTGGGCGGCCCCTTTTCCGCTTGCCTTGCGGGTTCCACTTGAGTGCCTGTCTGGTGACGTTGGTTGGCGGCTTGCGCAGGGTGTGCCCTATCCAACCCCATCTTCTTCTTCTGATATCCTCTTCTATAGGGCGTTGGCAGGTTCTTTGCCAGAGGTCGGTATTGTTTATGGTGTCAGGCCAGCGGATCTGGAGTATTCTTCTGAGGCAGCTGTTGATGAAGGTTTGGACTTTGCCAGTGGTAGCTTTTGTCATTCTCCAAGTTTCCGCGCCATACAGCAGGACTGACTTAACATTAGAGTTGAACAGTCAAATTTTTGTATCTAGGGACAGCTCTTTGGAGTTCCATATATTCTTGAGTTGGATGAAGGCGGCTCTTGCTTTGCCTATCCTTGCCTTGACGTCTGCAACTGTTCCTCCTTGCTGGTCAATGATACTCCCCAGGTAGTTAAAGGACTGCACCTCCTCGAGAGGGATTCCATGCAGTGTGATTGATTCGGCACAAGAGGGGTTGATCTTCAGAATCCACTCTTGTACCGATTTCAAATTCTCGGAATGGCTAGGAATAGTTTATTATTTCTCGTACAGGGGAGTTCATGTTAGAACTATCGCATTTATTATGAGTTTTAAAACGATACCATTATTTTCACCCCTTCTAGTAATAGGTCTGTTCCCCGCTCTTCTCCGCGAGTATTTAATGATTCGTGTTGTCTTCAAGGCAGTTAGTTTTGTAGATACTTTCCTTTTAGCTATTTATGGACGCTTGTTTTGGAACTATTTTATTATTGCTGTAAATACTACATTTATTGTACATACTTTATCACCTGAATTAAAATGATAAACAACATTTACACTGAAGCTTCCTCGTCCCGTTACTATTCTATTTTTGTTTCATTGTTTACAATACGATAATATATTTATTTACAACTACAACGTCAAGGAAAGGAACTGTTAGAACGCAAATACTGAGTTTGTGCCCAGGACAATAAGGAGAGTTCGTGTAATACTGAAATATAAATAATAATAACAAAGTCTACCCTAGGACTAACGAGAATTATCAACAACATTTACACGGCTCTGACCACAAGAGGATTGTGGTCGTAACAGATCTTTTAGATCTTTTTCTCTGCCATCTGTGCCTTTTTAAAAAAACGTAGCCTAGAGATGGCTCTCCCACAGATGCTGATTGTTTGAAAGTGTACACCAGTACCACAAGAAAGAGATTTAAAAATATAAGGGAAGAGTACATGCCATGGCAAAGTCCTAACCCTAACTAATGCAAATTACTTAGGATTTATAATAAATGATAAATTATCTTTGAATCCACATATTGATAGAGAAATTTCAAAATCTACCAACAAAATTAGGCTTTAATAAAAGAAACTTTTACAAATGTAATAATAACATAATACCAGAATGTTATCTATTGTGAGCTATTTTATCTGAAACATTGTTCTTTTATTTATTATTTATTGTGAGCTTTTTTATTTAATTTTTAATGCTTAATACTAGTCTCTGAGCGATATATCCGATGTATGACATGGTTGGTCAATTGCGGAAGTGGCATGAGTGTCTTGTGTTTTGTCTAGGAATGAATGGCTTATTGTTTTTGTTTTTTTATAAAAATGACATTTGTATAGCACTGCCGACAAACATAATGCAAGCTCAGAGCGCATTTAACAAACCACTAAGTGCACGGATACAATCTATAGGCCAACATATACAAAACTAAAAGATGATTTGAAAACTTTACAAACATAGAACAAATCAAACAAATAAAGCAAAATAGCCGACCTAACATTAAGGTAAGACAGTAAGCCTCTAAAGCATGTTAACTAAGATAAATATTGAAATAATGAGTTTTTAAGTTCTTTTTGAAGGTATCAATGGAGCTTGTTTGCCTGAGTTGAATGGGAAGTAGATTCCACACCATCGGGCCGGATATTGAGAAGGCTCTTAGGCCAACGGTCTTCAGAAAGCAACGAGGCACTTCCAGAAGCGAGGAGTCGGCAAAACGACGTGTTCTTTGCGGAACATATGGTTTAGTTAGTTCCTTGAGATAGGACGGCATCTCATTGTTATAAAGGCACTGATGGCAAAGTAGCGCCACTTTATATTCAATTCTGGCTTTTACAGGGAGCCATTGGAGCCGACGCAGGAGAACTGTCACGTGATCAAGCCTTGACTTACGCATATACAGGCTGGCGGCACTGTTTTGAACACACTGTAATTTGGCGACCTTATCGTCAGGTATTCCGCTTAGCAAAGCATTTCACATTTCAGTAATCTAAGCGCGAGAGTACAAAGGCAGCGGCAGTTTTCTTTGCAGTCAAGTGACAAATAGGGTCGTATCCGATCAAGTCTACGCAGCTGTAAATAAAGGCATCTGCATAGATTATTTCTAATGTGGGCGTCGAAAGACAGCTGAGAATCGAGGATGACAAGTCGGTTTTTTACGTTGTCTGCAAAAGGGATATGGCAGTTCAATACCACCAATGATTCTAAACCCTTAATTTTGGCGATTTTACTCTCAGTTCCAATTAGCATGACCTCCGTCTTTTCTTCATTCATATTTTCTAAAAATAGGGACTTGGGGCGATCTTTGTTGAAAAAAAATAGAGAATGAATCTTACCAACATAAATGCCAATTTCTGATTGGTCGGTTATGTCTGTAACCAAGTTGAGACTACTTCCGGCTTCAGTAAACAAAAGCTTAGCTGCGTTCATTGATCATGTCCATTTTTTAACCAGTTCATTGGGAATAGCGTACTAATATGTTTATCCTTTTCATAATGCCACGTAGAATTTCAAAAAGACTTGAAAGCCTTTCACTACATTCGATTTGTAAACATAATATATATTAACAAATGTGATTTCTTCCTTTCAGACAGTGGGCTTACAATTGTTGTTTTTTATATTATAATAATGATGGCAATAAAGATAGTCAATTTTCATTACGAAATATATATATTTTGAACATATGATTGTATGATATCATGACTATAGTCCATTGGGCCACACAGAGCTTCACACAACAATTATAATTTCTTCTATTTTTTTGACAGCAATGCTAAAATATATTATTGATTCTAATTGTGCAATGTTGATTAAACAAATTCTTCTTCTTAGTCTTTATCGCTCCCCGTGGAGCATAAGGCAGCAACAAAGTTCCGCCAGGCCTCCCTATCCTGGGCGAGCCATCGGATTTCGTGCCATGTTTTTTTTTTGTGGCCTTTGCCACATTGTATAAAAAATAACTTTTTGTTATAATTTATTTTACACAGGAACAACACTTGGAGGCAAGAAATATGGCAGCCTGACCACAAACAAGATAAAGCTCCTGTCAGCATACTATAGCAAAGCTGTTCGCGCTAACCCAACAGTCACCGAAATGCGTAAAGCTATTCTCACCTCATTATACCACAACTATAGCACAGACGATTTTCCGCAGCATCAATATTGCCCCCCAGGAAAAGGTTCCTGGTGTTTTTACAAGCGGGATGTGTGTATCAAAAAGTATCCAGGCGGGCATGCTCAACGAGTACATAATCCATTAGATTATGACAAGCTTCACAGACACATCTGGCCTCTATATGAAAGGCTTACTGAAATAAAGCTCCTTGAGCGTTGTGCACGCAATGCGACGAAAAACGCAAACGAAAGTCTGCATTGTTATTTGGTCAAAATAAAACAAAACTCAACTACATTCTAAGGATTTAATTTTCTACAATGATGGCAATAGCCGAATTCAACTTTGGACCTGAATTTTCTAAAACCTTGGTTATTCAACATTAGTGCGTGTGAGAATACAAACAGACTGTGTGCAGCAAGGCAATGGAAACGTCTTCGGAGAAGTGCTGAGTTGTTGGGAGTCAGATAGCAAAGAAACGAACCAGTGATAAAAAACTAGCGATTCAAAAAGCGGATAAAGAGTTCTTTAAATTCATGGAACATATGGATATCAAGCAGGACTTTTTGGAAAACTTTAAAATTTTACATGTGAGAATTCTTTATTATTTTTCTTTCAAAGTGTGGCCACATAAGTGATTTAACAGGTATATATTTTTCAACATGCTTGGGGTATAAACTGTAACTAGCTATAGTTGAAAATATCGTATATGCTAAAATTTTGACACTGTCGTCTTTATTTAAGCCATGTTTTTTATAATGGGATTATTTACAGGGGCGAAGCCACAGGGGGGGGGGGGGGCTGAGGGGGGCTAAGCCCCCACTGACATTTAAACATTTTTTTTAAAACTGATTTTTTAAAAATATGTATTAAATTCGCTAAAAATTTGGTAAATCTTTGTCACGCGAAAGTTTAGCCCCCCTGGTATTTGGTAAATATTTGTCACGCGAAAGTTCAGCCCCCCTGGAAAAAATTTCTGGCTTCGCCCCTGATTATTTATACATAACCAAAAAATATTTTATATTTCATTCAATAGAATATTGCAATGTATTTTAAAATAGTAAATTAATAGTATTTTCTATTTTTGAACCGGTTTTGATCCATTTTGAAATAATATAACTTTTTTTGTTTATGGTCAATTTTTTATAAAATATATCGATAACTAAAGAAGTTAGTTAGGTTTTAAAATATGTAATAAAGAATAAATAAAGATTATTGAAAAAAAAAATGGCCGCCATTTCCATAGCGATCGCAATTTTTTTTTTAAATTAATACTAACCATTAAAGTAACTACTAACCAGTAAAGTAAATACTAACCAGAAGGTATCTTCTAACCAATAAAGTTTCTACTAACAGCGACCTGTTTTGTGCACAGAATTTCCTTTACTGATCAATTTACACGGGATTACAAAGCCGATGACAATTTAATGTTGAAATAAATTTAATGTATATGGTCAACAACAATATTTAGACTAGCTTAATGTTGGCAGCAAAGAATTGAAGCGTAATTTATGGTGAAAGGATTAGATTTTAATGAGCTCTGCGTCAACTTAAGAATGTATGTGAAAATTCAGAGGCGTGTCAATGAATATTGCTGGCTGTATAACGTGCAAGGTCCCTGTGGTCTTGAGGGTTTTACAGGAGCGAGTTGAGACAGCAACCTCTTTTATATATTAAATGTAATCACATAAACCTTTAATTTTTACTTTTCCTATTTCTAACTAAGCACTCATTGATTCCAAGGGTCTTATTAGATTTCAAATGCTTCTTAAATATGTGATTTAGTATCCGTTATGTTTAATCTTATCTTATATATTACACACGCTCCTTATATAAAAAAGATTATTTCGTCCTACGCTTATCCCTGGTCCGAGTCTAGTCTTTCATCTTTATTCATGTTTTAAATTGATGTTAGGCTACTGGTTTTCCTGGTTTGTTCAGGCAACCCATTCCATGCCCGAATGTCACTCGGGAAAAAGAGTATCTATAAGCATTTATTCTCTCATAAAGCATAAGGAAAATGTTCTTGTCTTTATGTTTATCTGAGCATTGCAACAGGCTGTCATTGGGTTGTATTTCTAAATGAGAGTTCAATGCTTTATGTATTACAAGCTACATTGCCGGCGTTGCCCGGGTGAGAAAAAAAAACAGGACGTATAAGGTGCAGATAAAAAATGTATAAACTACACTTTAAAGAAAGCTATCAATATTATATTTAAATGATAATATTTTTTTTTACTGAAGACTTTTGGGAAAGTAATTTAAAATAAATATTGTAATCGGGAAAGACTTTTACTTTTAGGAAAGTAATTTTAAAAAATTGTAATCGGGTAAAAAAAAATAGGCAAGTATTTTTATTTTAAAAAAATCTAAATTGCCTGTAGATTTACAATGTATTCTGTTTTTAAAAGTTTGAAAAGAAAATTGTCAAAAAAAAAGGTGTAGTCTAACTGGAGAATCGAACCCGGGTCACCCGCATAGCAGTTCGCTGCGTTTACCACTGAGCTAGCGAAGACACATGTCCGATGTTAGACAGTATATAGGCCTAGGCCTAAATAGGTCAGTGACAAAAACTCACGTGATGTCAAATTGACCAATGGGGATCCGAATGCGGACAAACACTCTCTTTATATATTTATAGATTACTACTTTACTCTTTGCCCTTCTGTCCTCTTTTGTTACTAGGTTATGTTATTTGACTAATGGTGTTACTCTTGTCAGTTTAGTCAGTTATGAATATTCACTTGTTATGAACCTTACAACTCCTTTTCTGAATTTGTTCTAATTTTTTAATGTTTTCTATAGTTGATGGGTACCGTATAAGTGATGCATATTCAAGCATAGGACTAACTAATGTGTCATGTATTAATAGCGCCCATAGCTCTCTCTTAACGCAAGTTTTGTGGGAGGTACTAAGCCTAGATTTTTCTAGGAATCCACTCTTGTGCCGACCTCAAATTCTCGGAATAGCTAGGAATAGTTTATTATTTCTCGTACAGGGGAGTCCATGTTAAAACTATCATTTTTATTATGAGTTTTGTAATGATACCATTATTTTCACCCCTCCTAGTAATAGGTCTGTTCCCCGCTCTTCTCCGCCAGTATTTAAGGCTAGGCGCCCGGCTAGGCAGACAGTTTTTGCAGAGTGTTTAAGAGAGTTTAAGAGAGCTTTGTACATATTTCTTTTGATTCTGTTGGATGGACGCTTGTGTTGGCACTATTTTATTTTTGCTTTTAATACTACCTTTATTGTACATACTTGCAAATATCACCTGAATAAAATTATCAACAACATATACACTGACGCTTCCTCGTCAAGTTACTATTCTATTTTATTGTTTGCAATACTATAATATTCTTATTTATAACTACAACGTCAAGGAAAGTAACTATTAGAACGCAAATCCTGAGTTTGTGCCCAGGACAATAGGGAGAGTTCGTGTAATACTGAAATATAAATAATAATAACCAAAGTCTACTCTAGGACGAACGAGAATTATCAACAACATTTATACGGCTCTGACCACAAGGGGATTTTGGTCGTAACAAATGTGACATAGCATTTTAGTTTTATTTTCTTATTACATTTGTAAAACTTTTCTTAAAAGACGGTAATTAGTTAAAGTGATACATATTAATCATTGCTACAATGATGCTTCCTTATTGTATGAATATGGGAGTTTAAGCAAAATTTTCTCGCAACTTTACAATTGAATTTGTAAAAAGCGCGAGGGATACGGTTCATTCTATATTGCCGTTTGCATGCATGAGTTGGGATTATAAAAGAGAGGAGTGGAAAGGGGAAGTCAGATAGCAGAATGCTAGACTTAACATGTAGCGTAATATATGTGCGCAAAAGGCGTGTATCACGCGTTGGAGTTGTTCTTGGCATACAACAGCGGTGGGATTATTAAAGCGACTCTGAAAGAAAATTATTACAGACTTTCAGAAGGAAAAACACAAGCTGGCTGATTTACAAATAAACCACCATATAATAGATCGAGTCTAGCAATATAAATATCTGGAAGTTACAATAAAAAACAAGCTGTCTTGGTCAGACCACTGCCAAAGCCTCTGTAAGAAATCCACCTCAGACTTTTCTGTCTTAGTAAACTAAAGAACTTTCATAAAGGCAAGACCATCATAGATATTTTTTACTCGGCGACTGTTGGTGGCATCATCAACTTCGCAATCACCTGCTGGTATTGGTAATAAGTGCAAGAACAGAGAGATTTAGGAACTTTTTGTTTCCACTATCAGTGAGAATCTTTCAACAGAATCGCCCGTTAGCCAGAAATAGGCATACAATAGCTGACTCTTAATTATACTTTTTCTTGAATGATAAATAGTATGATAGTGTGCTTGCATGTCTACTGTAATAATTATACTTCTTTGCTTGAGTACAAATAGTTCTTTTATTTTTCTTAAAATATACTGAAAGACGGGATATCTGTAATCACATCAAATTTCTATTCGTTTAGATTGTGACGATGCGTTTGCTATAATTAGTGAGATAATTAAATAGTTCGTGATATTAGTAACTTAGTCCACTTAATAATTTAATAATTTACGAAATTTTGAAATAAAATGACCTGATTTTAAACACGAGGCGAGTAATCAGCGGATTATTCCCCTTTTGTTATGCATGTTGTTAGCCCGGAGTTTTTTTATATATTTATCTTTCGTCTTTTTTTCCATGCAGTCAGAGACGCACGCTGCTTAAATTCGTTACAAATAAAAGCTTGTTTAAATGGGATTAAAAAGAAGATATTTGAAAGAACAAACTCGTGGAAAATGGGAGATACATTTTTATATTTGTTTATCCAGTTGTTTCCCTTGTTTTCGTCTTTATTTGACCGCGTTCATTGTCCTTTGTATTCGACAGACCCTGTTTGATACACTTCATGACAATTAGGGATGGCGGTTAAGCCACTCCAATGGCACTCCTAAAATTATTTGATTTATCCCGACCCAGACTTCGACCATCGAGATAACTTGAGTACCATTTGTGAAGCCGACTGGTCCAGCGGTTAGTTCATCGGACTGTCAACCAAAAACCAACTGAAACGTCGCTGGTTCTACCCCCGCCACCGACGGATCTTTGTCGCCCTGTTGGAGTTTTGGGCCTGTAAACGTATTTGCGCCAGCAGGCAGCAATGTGTTTACAGCAGGGCATAGAACTGTTCCCAACGGGATATTTGCTATATAAGTCTTATTATATATATAAGCCCCAATCCACACCTGTATCTTTGTCGTCGACTGACTATTTGACGTGACGTTTGAAGTAAGCACTTCTTTGGCCAGCGCCCAACGCCATTTTTAACCCCACCTCTTTTAGATTGCTATATTATGCTCCAACGTAATCTTGTGGAACATTTCTACACTTTGACGTCGACAACCGTTGTACATTTAACTCACGTGCTAAGTTTGATACCGGTTTAATTATATGGACGTGCATTGTATTCAAGTGGACTGCTAGCTAGGACAATTCTTTAATCGTTAAGGACTCTACACCTCTGTAAATTGTACTCGTTTATCAGTTCATTCTTAACGATTACACTGTAAAGGTTCACTGCGACCAGTAGCTGCACCTTCTATAATTAACTGTGAGACATAGATTTTGGAGAGACCACTTAGGTGTTAAGTCATAAATAATACGCAATAATCTTCTTTATAGAAGGAGTGTCTATAAAGTATAAGATAAATATATGTAATGATAGGAATTAAAACAAGACATTTTGAGTCGACGTAAATCTAGCTGCACTATTGAAATAATCAATAAACTGAACCATTTACCTTCATGACCAGAGCATCTTTTTGAATTATTTAACTGTATGTATGTATTCTAAATAATATATAGAACAATCTGCATTCAACAGCACCCGAAAATGCAGTTGTGCCATCATACTGTATAGACAAACAAGTCAATATTTATCAGGGTAATGTGACAGTAGGGAGAGTTCCTTTGAGTGCGGAGTACTCACGCTCCGAGTGGACGCACGGTAACTCGTGCACCTTGCTGGCCACACTAGCCCCGTGTAGATTCCCATTACTTTCTTTGTGAGCGTGAAAAACAGATGTGCCGGAACACTTTATGCCAGATCTTGTTACAGATAGTTCTGTATTTGTTGATTACATCTTTAGGCACATCGTATGGAACAGAAATTATCAATAACTGATATAATACAATATAAAACAGAATATGGATTTTACACATATCAGTAGTATTAGTGTACTGAGACGAAAATTTGTATGTTTCGTGTCACTTCACATTTGTTGTAATAGTTGCTAAAGAACTAGGTTTGTAATATCGTTTTAAAACATTTAATGGTCAGTTTAAATATTTTATGTCAGGGAACGGCAAGGGTAAACATAGTGAGCCAAGGTAGAATTTCTCATTAATTCAGCGTGCCAAAAGCTTCTTTATTATCATCCTGCAATGGTGCTCAATTTCTTGTAGGAAAAGACTTGCATTGCCTTTTTTTTTAGGTCTTTCGCGTGTCAATGAAAATTGCCAAGTATGGCACGCAAGCCTTAGAGTTCCGAAGCTTGTGTTATGGTAACAAAACCTTTTATTTTATTACTAAACCATTAAACATCTATAAAGTACATATTCTTATCATCTGAAATCACACAACGTTATAGTCCAATGGCGGTAAAACATTAAACACATACAATTATAGTTAAGTAAAAAGTAAGATGAGAGAGTATATAAAACGTTTTCTTTTATTAGCGTTTTACTTTCTTTAAATTTAAACATCAGTTTTGAATGCCTTCCCATGTGAAAAATCCATTATTTATTACTCTTCTCATCTTCATTTCTACAGAAGACAGAGATGAATATTCATTAGTTATTGGATGCCAGAAAACTCCAAATCCTAAGTCAGTATTATTAAACTGGTGGTTTAGATTTACATAGTGACAGTTTGCGTACAACCAACCTGCTTATAATGGTCAGCACAGAGACGGTATGGATGGATATCATTGTCACAGTCTGGTGTACTAAACTTCATGCCATAGTGAATTAAAAGAAAATTATATTCTAGAACGTTTCCAGTAAATCCGCCAATGGTCAGCCTGTATTTATTCCTCTCACTGCCAACTTTAAATGTGTTAAATTTGGCAAAGTATTTTTTTCCTTTGTAAGTCATATCAATTCTTAATTCATAGTTATCCTGCAGACAAAAAATCACCAGTTAAAATCTGTAAATGTAAAAAGTAAAGCTAAACCCTAAAAATTAAATAATACAATTTAACACATTTGCCGTACATAATGTTAAAATAATAAACCAAGCATTATACATTCAAATGTAAGTTATGACAATAATCTTTAATATTACATTAACTTTGGAGAAATACATTTAAAAGTAAATGATTAAGGATCGACCAAATGTAAGCAAGAAAAAAAAAATTACATACACAATAATGATAAGATAAGAATGGGCATTTCTTCTATCCATGCTATTAAATTAGCAAGCTCAGTGCTCTCTTGGTATAAATTGCAGTACAGACGTATTAGCCAATAAGAAAGGTCTTTTAGTTCGTTTTAAAAGATTATCTTGTCCCAGATTCTCTCGGTGTCTGAGATAGACTTTTCCATAGAGAAGGCGCCACTGATTCAAATGAGCGCACTCCCAGGTACTTCTTTTTGTGTCCATCCTAACTGGGAGTTTTTTAGGAGTGGCTGTAATAAAGAGCGCAGTTCCCTAGATGGCTTATGCCTTGATATAAACTCTCGAAGATAGGAAGGAGCAATACCCTTTATGCATCCATACATAATAGACATATTTTTGTGCTCTATTCGCTTTATCACAGGAGCCAAAAAAAAAATATTAATATTAAAGTTTTGTTGTACCATGAAAGTCAATATATGCAGCTTCACATTTCCCAGCCAGTAATCTTGGCATAGTTTAGGGTCGCCAAATCCATTTTTGTACTCGTTCCAGTTTCTTTTGAAACTTGCATTACGCGTCGATAATAAAATAAAATGTACTATTAGAAAAAATGTCACTTTCAGAAGAAATGTGTTAGAAGAAAATTAATTTAAAAAAAAAATTACTTATTAGAATATAATGTAACTTTTAGAAGAAATGTTCCTTTTATAACAAATGCAACTTATTGAAGAAATAAAACTTTCAAAAGAAATGTAACTTTTAGAAGAAATGCAACTTTTTAAATCAAATGTAACTTATCGAAATACAACTTTTTAAAAGAAAGGTAACTTTTAGAAGAAATGTATCATTTAAAATAAATGTAACTTTTAAAATAAACGGAGGCTAACTTTTACAAAAATGTAACTTTTAGAAGAAATGTTACTTTTAGAAAAAAATTTACTTTTAAAATAAATATAACTTTTAGATGAAATGTTACTTTTAAAAGAAATGTAACATTTAGAAGAACAGTAACTTCAGTATACATGTACTTCGTTATTTAGTTTTCTAAACATTTTATTAGGTGTGTGTATATTTAAACTTTGTCTTACTTGTTACTTATCGTTCTATTATTTATTTATTATATTGTTTGCTTTGTTGTCACTGAACAAACTGTCATTGTCTTGTAATGCTAATAATAGTTTCCTTAATTTAAATATGTATAATATATTATAGCTTTTTTAGTTTTGTAGTAATTACTAGTGGTTATGCCCGTCAAAATGACGGATAAATGAAAGACTACAATGTGCTTTGTGATTTTATGTTTTTGCAAAGGTGGATATTTTTTTTTCATTTATAAAATCTACACAATCGAGATTATAAGTGATAAAATAAAAATAATTTCTTTTAGAGAGCGTTTCTGATTTATAAATGTAACTTTTGTCCCGATACGTTCAATGGCCTAAGCGCCTATACCACGGCATACTAGTTGATTGTGTGGCCAGCACAATGCATAGTCGCCTTTACTTTACCCCAACTAAAGACAGGTACCCATTATAGCTGGGTATGCTCAGGAAAACCCTCCAGACCCAGGAAAAAAAACCAGCCTTCACCAGGATTTGAACCCAGGAACTTTGATACGACAGTCTAACGCGCTGCCACCGAAGGCAGAGGCTTATATTATTTTAGTATTCTTATTCTTATTCGTATTATTATTATTCAAAGATAAATATTGGATACACCAATTTCAATAAGATTTTATGGAACCGATTAGACTACAATCGAATAAGTACTCAAAGAATCTAATCGTGTTATTTTATAATCAAAACTAATATCCTGTTATATAATAAAATTTACAACAATTTCAATAAAATTGTATGGATCTGATTAGTCTAAAATCGAATAAGTAATCAGAGAATCAACTCTTGTTACTTTTATAATCAAAACTAATATCCTTTTACAAACAAATTAACGATTTCTATGTTTATATAATAAAAATTAGAGCCAGAAAAACAAATCAACTAAGGAAATGAAAGGATTTAATACATATATAGAACCAAGACATTAGTACAACTTTACGTGCAGTATAGTATTAAATTAAACTTGGTCATCGATTTGCAGCTTAAAAGCATTAAGCATATTAATAAACAAAACAAGGAACAAGTTATATGAGACAAGCAATACATGATAATGAGTGTTTATGTATTAAAAGTAGATCGATCGGACATTATACAAATAGTCAAGAACAGAAATAAAGTAGGCCCTAACTAACTTGGACTATAAAATAAGTTTTGAGAGCCAACGGTTCTATAGTTTTGTTCAACTAAAGTAGATGTCAAATAGTTGTGTAAAAAAAAAACTTTCTATCTATTATCAAAATCATTCTAGAGAAAATAAAACTATAAAGAATAAGAAGATACAAGTTTTCAAAGTTTTTATGAAACATGGTGTCTTTAAGTTTTTTATCAGAAGTTGTTGGTATGTACAGAGCAACAATTTAAAACAAAAGATTATCAGTTGAGAATAAAAGAAATCAGTCACTATTTTGTATGTAATTAACTAAAAAATTACGCACAAATAGCATATATCAAAGGCGTATTTCTTATTATTAATAACTTAAACTTATCTATATTGTTTTCCTCGGCAGTATAAGAGATTACCAAACTACTTAACTTTAAGCTCTGGATTGGTAATAGTTTGAACAACATTTAAATAGTATTAGTAAGAAGTCTTAAATGCATTACTCAAAAACCAATTACTCAAGATAAAGTAATAAATGTACACAAATAGACAAAAATCCTTAAATAACGGCTTAATCTTTGGATGTATTTAATGCATATTGATACGTTCTCGACGACTTTATATCATACTAAGGTTTCATCTCTGCCTTTCCCCACCCCTCGGTGCTCACAATAGCCCATTCGTATGCTTGTAGATAAACTGAATCTATCATTCTATGATATAGCGTTATAATTGTTTCTAAAGGGTAGTGCTATTGCTAAGCTGCTAATGGGCCGAATACGAGCAGAACCACTAGTATAGCTCAGGCTATAATTATTGTATTACATAATAGGCTTAGAGTTAGAACATAAATCGAGGAGGAAATAAGGCTTTTAATATCATGAGTCCATACTTAATGTTAGTAAATATATATATAATATACATAATATACATAAATATATCTTGCAAAGGCCTTTCCCACAATACTGAGTAGAGATATGCCTCGATAATTATCACAATCGCTACGCTCACCCTTGTTTTTGTAGTGGGTTACTATCTTGGCATCCCGCATGTCTTGTGGGATGTGGCCACGTTCCCAGATGGGGTCGTGATGATTCTTTAGTAATGCTGGCTTACCGCACTTGAGGACTTCTGCAGGGATGAGATTGTTATCTGGAGCCTTTCCACTACTAAGGTGATCAATTGCCTTGCTGAGCTCCTCTATCGAGGGCAGGGCATCTAGTTGATCCAGCATGGTAGATGGTAGAGCTGGAACTCTATTAAGGGCAGAGTCAGAGACAACGTTCTGTGTAGCGCAGAGTTTCAGGTAGTGCTCGGTCCAGCGCTGCATCTGCTTGTCTTGTTCAGTGATCACCTCTCCTGTCTTCGACTTGAGTTGAGCTGACTTTGAGATTAGGGGTCCAGTGGCCTTTTTTATGCCTTAATACATTTTTATTGGCATCTCCTTGATCGGCAGCAGATTGGATATGAGCGCTGCATAGCTCGAGCAGTCGCTGGCCATTGTCATTCATTTTACCAATGCCGTGTGTACCAATAGTGGTAGACCAGGCTTTGTGATCCGCGCCTACTCTGGCATTAAAGTCACCAAGGAGGTATAGACTCTCATGTTCGGGGAGATTTGACACTACCAAATCCAGACCCTCATAAAAATGGTATTTTGTTTCTGCTTCAGAACAGATAGTTGGGGCGTATAGGCTGAGGATATGCGCTGCATTCATGGATGTTAGTAGTTTGATGCCGAGTATCCTCTCAATTATTTCCCGGGTCTGAAGGGTGTCCCTGAGTCTACCCAGCTCTGATGGGTACCTGACCTTAGTTGGGGTAAAGTAAAGGCGGCTGTGCATAGTGCTGGCCACACAATCACCTAGTATGCCGTGCCACAGAAACTGGTGAACGCTGCTTCATCGGACCTATGGATCAACTCGGTCCGACGGGTACTTTTTTATTATTTTATCCTCTCAATGCCATGTGTCACTTGCTCAATGTATGTCATTAGTGAGTTTTTAATGGCAAAGCCAGCACCATGTTGCCTTGGTCTGTCTGAAGACAGTCCCTGCCGAGGAACGTATATTTGGCCTCACTTATTTTGCCATTGTCAGCCAGCCGTGTCTCCTGTGGGCATGCAATGTCGATGTTTAGTCTGGAGAGTTCCTTGTCTATGATTGCAGATTTCCTCATATCTTCTGTTAATGGAAGGTCATTGTGGATTCCAGTGCACAGGGTACGGACATTCAATTCGAATAGCTAGAAACTTCTTGCTTGTTATTTTTCCTGGTGCTTGGTTTTATGGCTCGCTTGTTCAGTTGAGCACTCAGATCCCCATGCACCCAATGGGGCAGACAAGCCATGGCAGAACATCACCTTATTGGCTGGGGGCTGCCCAGCTTGAGGCGGGCGGTAGATGGTCAGTGAAACGTGGCTATCTGTCCCACCGTCTGGAGTGGCCCTTGGCGCCTAGCTCTACGCCAATCGAGCAGTGGCTTATAACCGGTAAACTGCCGCTCCAAGTGTTGTGCCTACGCCTTGCAGCGAAGCTGGAGTGACCTCTCCAGGTTGGGGTGAGGAAAGTCAAAAAGGAGGCCACGATGGCCTGGGCGATGCTTAAGAAGGCCAGCTGTTGCCCAGTAGGTGCTCTCTCTCCACGCTGATGGTGGTTCCAGGGGAACAGCGAGCTGATACAACGAGGGACCATCTGCGTCGCCGGAGTTGCCAGAGAGATAGCGCCTTCGCTATAAAACTGCCTTAAGGACTCCATCTCCTGATTTTCTGTTAGGGTTTACTCCCTTAGCCTCTCCTTGAACAGGTGTAGACGCGAGGCAACGGAGGTTTGAGATAAGAATTTCCCTCTCCTAGATGAGCTACCTATGAAGAATTACGAGCCCTATCTGCCCGAAGCTGCCCGAAGCTGCTGGTTTTAAGGCGCCAGCGGCCCGCCTTCGCCCCTTCTCCTGTTAGTTGAAACATGGTCCGCCAGACTTAGTAATCAGTCATTCGAGAAGGCCAGGAGTTGGACTTTGATTAGCAGAGGCTATTTGAGACGTAAGCCATGAGGATATTTCGAGAGGAGTGGGTACTTATTTCCCACCCCCATCCCCGGCAGTACTAACCTTGGACCACAAGGCCTTTGCAAGAGTGGTACTGGCACGCCTGCAATCTCTGGCACAAAACGTCTATCCAGAATCTCAATGTAGCTTTCGGGCTGGCCGGTCAACTACGGATATGGTTTTCTCACTGCGCCAGTTACAAGAAAAATGCCGGGAACAGCAGAAAGCCCTCTTCATTGCATACATTGACTAAGGCATTTGACCTAGTTAGCCGCACTGGATTCTTTAGCATACTGAAAAAAGATTGGATGTCCACACCGGTTACTAAGTATTATTGAGGCTTTCCATAACAACATGCACAGCACAGTTCTCTTCGATGGCGCAACATCAGAACCATTCCTAGTGTGTAGCGGGAATAAACAAGGCTGCGTCCTGGCACCAACACTCTTTGGTATCTTCTTCTCAGTACTCCTTTGATATGCTTTTGAGAACTGCTCCAAGGGCGTGAACATCCATACTAGGACCGATGGAAATCTCTATAACATAGCCCGGCTCCGTGCAAAGAGCAAAGTGGAAACCGTATTAATCAGAGAATTGCTATTCGCTGATGATGCAGCTCTTGTTTCACATACAGAGGAAGGACTCCAGAAACTGGTCAGTAGATTCTCGGAGGCGTGCAAAGAATTTGGCCTAACAATAAGCCTAAAAAAGACCAATATTATGAGGCAAGGTACAGAATGCCTCCCAGCAATCTCCATTGAGGGAACCACTTTGGATGTTTTCGAGGACTACACTCACCTTGGCAGCAACACCTCAAGCTCACTGTCCCTGGAAAAAGAAATACAAACCAGAATCGGCAAGGCAGTATCTTTAATGGCAAGGCTCAACCAAAGAGTATGGGACAATGCCCGACTCACTGATAGGACAAAAATCTCTGTCTACCAGACCTGTGTGCTAAGCACACTTCTCTATGGAAGCGAGGCCTGGACTACATACGCAAAGCAAATAAAACAGCACAATAGCTTTCACCTGCAATGCCTGCGCAGGATACTCCACATCAAATGGCAGGAAAGTGTCACAAAGGTGGAGGTGCTCAGGAGAAGTCATATGCTGAGCATAAACTCAACCCTGACTGAGAGGCGCCTGCGATGGATTGGCCATGTCCACAGGATGGGTGCGGAATGCATCCCAAGAGCCCTGCTGTATGGAGAGCTGGCAGCCGGAACAAGAAAGAGAGGTCGCCCTTGCTTGCGTTTCAAAGACGTTTGCAAAAAGACTTGTTACTGGCACGCATCGAGCCCAAAACGTGGGAGAGCCTTTCTGTGGAACGCACCTCCTGGCGGTCCAAGGTGCGCGAGGGCGCTCAAGCTGCACAAGCCACCCTCACAGAAAGAGGTGAAGAGAAACGAGCCAGGAGAAAGGTGAGAGGCAGAGAGGCAGACTGCGCCATCGTCCCTTGAGGATTTAAGGATGCCATATATATATATATATATATATATATATATATATATATATATATATATATATATATATATAACTCGGTGTGTGTGTTTAACCCATAGGTTCTCAACGGGCGATATCGCCCCCCGAGGGGCGGTGAGAAGCTTTAGGGGGGCACTGATATTCCCGGGGGCGATTGGGGGGTGGTGAAGGGCACGTGGGCGGTACAAACGTAGGCCTACCTGATATAATAATTTAACACCTCAGCTATTTGAATCGATTAGTTTTTGGAGGATGAAATGTGATGTAAACGCAAGTGCTGCTAAATATTTGATATCGCCCAACAGTATGCATACATATTATTATATTATTAAAAAATATGAATCGCAGCGACTTTTCGATGAAGTAGGGGTCTGTTTTGGCAAATATAGTGTGCGGCTGGCTGGTCCTGTGGTTGGTTCGCCGGACTATCAACCCTGCTGACCGATCAGTGTCGCCTTAACATAATTATGCTAATATTAATGATAATTTCATCTCAGTTTAATCGAGATATCCTTAATGTGTTTTAAAAGACCGATAGAGATACATGATATTGTTAAGCTGTAGAGATAAGTAGTAATAATACGAACTGGGTAGTTATTGTAATGCTTGAAAATATAAATATAAATTCTTTAGTCTCATAATATTTATATAATTTCAAATACAGTTTACAGTTCGATCATTGCAAAGTTATAAATTGTAAGCCATTTATTTCTTATAAAAGAAAAAAAAAAGAAATATTAGCTCAAATAAAACGGGCTAATTATCTCCCTTTAACTAGAAAATTTTTCCACTTTTGATTCAATACTGATGCCGAACAAGTTCTGTTGTGTAATATAACAAATATTATTGATTATTAAACCTAAGGCTTTTGCAACCGAAATTGAAACTAAAATAGACAAATTGCTAGCAACACACCAGGCAAAGGATTCGCATTTATATTGATTTATTTAAACCTTTTGTTTAGGCAATTTTTTGATGTATTAATTCTTACAATATGTTTCCTTTTTTAGTTTTTTAAAGATAATTAATCACGCCAAAAAGTATAGTCCGCCTAAAAAAATTGCGGAAACTATAGTCCAGATAAGCGGAATGGGGGGGGGGGCGCTAAAAGAAAGGGGGCGGTGAGCTGAAAAAGGTTGAGAACCTATGGTTTAACCAATCAAATTGTTTTATTTAAAGACACGTGACCTTATTGTCTCATATCTTACTTTTGTGATCCCTTATTGACATGTGGTTTCCCTAGCGTAGGGGTTAGCCTCTTCGACTACCATGCGGGCGACCTGGGTTCAATTATCCACTGATAGCTTTATTTCTTCTACTAATATTTTTTTTTAAAGAGTGTAAGGGTTTTAGGACTTAAAACTTTCCTAAAATGTTTTCAGTAAAAAATTTAATAATTATATTTTAGTCGCTTGCGCAAGATGGGTTTTTGATCCTCATCCACAGGGATAGTCCTAACTTTTTTTTAAAAATAAAATGACATTTCTTTATTTTAACCTGATTAAAATAATTATTTTAATAAATTACTTTCCTAAATGTTTTCAGTTATCTTTTAATTATAAATATATTTTTAACATTATTAAATCTAGTTAACATCTTTCTGTTCATTGTAACTTATGAAAAGTTTTTCTGTAACATATACAGGGCTATTTTTTTTTCCGGGCAATACCGGGGAACTTAGTTTGTCATTTATACAATCATACGTTAGATTAACCCCGATCTTTTCATTATTCTTAAAACGTTTGTTAATGTTAAGAGAAAATATTATTATTATTGTGAATCGATCTTTTCATTATTCTTAAAACGTTTGTTAAGAGAAAATATTATTATTATTGTTGTTGTTGTTGTTGTTGTTGTTTTAAGTTTAAATATATATACAATATGTTTGATTATTTTGATTTTGTTGTTTTTCTAAATTAATTTTTAAGTGATTTAGGAATGCTAACAAAATTATAAAATTTCAGATATAAAAAAAATTCACCCTTGTATTGGTCGACATCAATTCATGATGAGATATGTGTAATGTTATTATCACTGTTGGCTTAGTAGAGACAATAAAATGTTATAATTATGCATTTTGAAACATAAAAAAAAAAAATTAGAATTGTTAAAATAATATTGATATTTCAACAAACTAACTGGCTTCATTTAAGAATGTGGAGTTGTTTTTTAATAATGTATTTATTTGAGAACATTGTGCCCAAGTTAAACCAACAAATACTATTGAAAAAACAAATTCAATGTGATTCCATAACAGGTCTCATTTCAGGGACTTTTGGCTGTCTTTGGCGCACAATAACATGAAGGACTTCATCGTAATCGCTGATGTAATTTGGGTGGATGCAGTAATCATCTATCATCAGTGTGTCGTTCGTTGCAAGGTACCACTGTGTTGATGTCGGCTCACCCAGCTGGAAAGCATGCAAAGTCAATGTATCATCTAATTCGTTCAAATGTATAGACACAATATTTCAGTTATATTTTTTCTACATTGATCGTTTGCTAACAGTTAGTCAAAGGCGTAGCTCCGACATCTAGGGGCATGGATATCCCCACCCTTCTACAGACCCTCCATCACCCGGATTCTTTTACCAAAGTCAGGACTATTTCTTTTTAAGAAATTAAAATTAATTTAATAACTTTTTTAAAGATGATGCTTCATAATCTTATCTGATATTTATTTTAATATATCTACTAGACGTTATGTCCGTCAAAATGGCGGAGAAACAAATGATTACAATATGTTTTGTTAAAAGAGAAGGTAAATTAAAAAAAAAAGCGGGCGTGAATTGGGAAAACCCGATAAGACCTCGCGTTCTATATAGTAAATGAACATTTTGAAAGCATTTCAAAGGGACATTATTCTGAAATGGCACTGTCAGTGAGTGGCTGTATTAATATGTATATAATAGAGAAAGTGCGCAGGTTAAGATATAAGGAATAAGTGAGGTGTGCATGTTATTGTATAAACTAGTTGGCACTATAGTGTGAAAGGAAATTGCGTGTGAGATTATAGATAGTAACGAAGAGAGTTTGGAACCTTGGTAGTTGGGCCTAAGATTCTACACAAGCAAGTCGTGTGTGAATCTTGGATCTTGAAGTTGAAGCTACTATCAACTCAAGACATGACCAGAGTACCTATTGTATGACTTTACTGTCCAGTGATTGAACTTATATTAAACAGTTGTATTGAAGAGAAGCCTCTGTTATATTGCCAGTTAGACATATGTTGTGGTGTTCGTCCTGTGACAGGCACTCAGTTTAGAACCTTAACATACGGTGATTAGTAAAAGGCCTACGTTTATTAAAAATAATAAATTGACGGATAAAACAATATTGTTTATATAATAAAATTTTCTTTTGGAGAACGTTTCCAATTTATACAGTTAACTTTTTTGTGCCGATCGGTCAAACGACCTAGGAGCTTATAGCGAACAAACATAAATATAAACATATATATATATATATATATATACATGATTACCTTGAGTTTGTTTATATATTTGTTTATATGGCTTTAAAATAGTTCGCATTGGAATTCCTGAATTTGTGATTATTGGTGATGATTTAGAGCCATTTAATATTAACGCTTTTCTGTACCTTTCAGAAAGTCTTGAATCCATTGATGTAAAGGACCAGAGATGACAAAAGTTGTTTTGTTTTTTATATTAAACTTGTATGGGGATTATAAACGTTTCAGTAAACGAGTATTGTGATTTTTATTGCATGCTTTGTAAAAATTAAACTAATGTAGCATCAATTTGGTTATTTTTATTCAATCTTCTGGACCTATTAACTGTGATTAACTAGGTGATTTTCTAAGCTACAATATATTATATGTTCAAGTATTTTGCATATTACGCTTGTATGAGAAACGATTTTGTAATTTCCAGGGTCAGATGTATTTTCCTTTTCTGAAAACGAGGTTACATTTGATAGTTTCCAATCTTTGGGCACTCTGTGTCAGTGATGTGTGTATGCGTTTTTAAACTTAAATGTTGAGAATTATTGTACATTTTGCCTCATGCAAAGTCTCATTTTCTAAACACAAATTTAATCGATATAACTATTAGTTAATCTGAAGAATTTGGTAGTTTTTTTAAACACACAAACACACATCACTGACGCAGATGACAGATATTCAAAACTATGACTTTATAGATGCACCAGAACTATAACTTTTTATGCAGTGCATATCGGACTTAGTGACTTCAAACAGAAGTGGATAGTTACAGAGCTGTTTGTTCTATTGCAGTCAATGGCCGGACAAATGTATTATTATGCCTTTTTATATTGTCTTTTCTTATAAATATTTTTAGCAAAGTGAGATGGCATGTCTGAGATTCGTTACTTCATGCGTTCAAATGGGAAGTGGTTTTCTGTGAAATGAGGGAGGGGGTATGTCTGCAGTAAGTTGATGTTTCGGTCTTATTGGGTTTTTTGTTTTTTTGTTTGTTTGTTTGTTTTTTGCCAATAGATTGCAATATGTTTTGTAAAGTATAAGTCATGAAACACAAACCAAAAGGTAAAACTCACAAAATAACACACAAGAAACTATTTACCTCATCTTCGAGTTCCATTTTGAGATCTTTGATACATACGTTTCCTGCCACATCGGCTGTGTGGTTTCTGACAGTGCCATCCCATGCGTGGATTGAGAACTCCACCTTGTAACAGACATCAACCTCCTCTTCCTCGTTAATCATGTTACTCATGTTAATCCCTTGTTGTTGTTACTTTGTTCCTTAAAATATATTGTCTTTAGAAAAATAATAATGCACGTTATAATTATATTAATTTTATCAATAATTTGTTTCATTTAACTTCAGCGTTTTTTTTTTACATTTTTTTCTATTTAATTATTTTTGTCTCGTGACTTTTATAATGTTACAGAGGCTCCTTATAATTGTGTGGATAATGTTACAGAGGCTCTTTATAATTGTGTGGATAATGTTACAGAGGCTCTTTATAATTGTGGGGATAATGTTACAGAGGCTCCTTATAATTGTGTGGATAATGTTACAGAGGCTCCTTATAATTGTGTGGATAATGTTACAAAGGCTCCTTATAATTGTGTGGATAATGTTACAGAGGCGCCCTGTTTTTAATGTAGTCGAAATTAATGCAGTGTGGTGTAGTGGGGTAAATTGATACAGACGACTTGGGGCACATTGATACAATATCCGGTTATTTATTTAGCCCTTTGAAAAAGCATTTAAACATAAAAGAATACATTTTTTTTTTTACAAAAAGGTATTTATATTTCATTAGAGTGTTAGGTTCATTGAGATTAGCTTAGGCTACATTTAAATCATTTTCATTTATTTTTACTTTACTTTTTATAATGTCTAGCTAGGGTTATTCCTATTTAGAACTTAGCCTAGGGGTTTAAGTTTAATGCCTAGGCCTTATACGGGCGTCTAATATAAAGGTTTAATTAAATGCATTACTATTAAACTAATACTTATTATTTTTCATATTATTTTACAATTATTGTGATTTAAAAATTTAGTTTAACTGTATTAAATTACCAGGGATAATAATTTTTTTAATTGTTTGTAATTTCAGATGGTGCGAAGATGTAAAAGAAAGCCTTAACATGGGGTTGAGATACAAGTTTTTTTTACCAGAATTGTTCTAAGTAATAAAATAAACAATTAAATAATAGTTTTGTGTTGTTTACTTTGTTAAATTGTCATTGTATTAGTGTTATTATTAAATCGTATTCAATGTATCAGCTTGCCCCATAGTGTGTATCATCTTGCCCCTGCACAGGGCAAGTTAATACAAATTATTTTACATTGCTTTTAGAGCTATATTTATTTTAAATATATTTTAATGAATAAAATTTGTAGATAAAAAGGTGCAGGATATCTAAGGGAACAAATAAAAGTATTTATATCCACTCTAAATATAATGGTTTGCAATTAATATAAATAAATGTAAAATGTGTATCAACGTGCCCCCCTCTCCCCTATGAGTTGATATAATGAAAACTTTAAATTATACTGTAAGCTTATAAATAGTAAAAAAATAGTAATATCCTAATAATACAAAAGACACAAAAGGCATTAACCCTTACAGTCCCGGGCGCGTATATAGCGGAACTGAAGGCAGCAAAGATAGAAGTAGGTCTGTACGGGAAGGGTTAAACTCTAATTTACTATCGAATAATCTCAATTGACAAGAGTAACGCCAATAGTTAAAAGACTAAACCTAGAAAGACTATAGGACAGAAGGGCAAAGAGTAATATAATAATAATGACATCCGGGCATAGAATGGGTTACCTTAATCTACCAGGACAACCTGGTTAACAAAACATCATTTAAAACCCTTATCAAAATGCAAGACTCGAATCAGATCTCTGGTGACCGTAGGAAACAATAATCTTCTTTATAGAAGGAGCGTCTGTGTTATAAAAGATAATACATGTATACTTTATTAGGTGAATTAAATTAGATCTAGTTTTCATAAATTGGCGCTGGGCTTGTATAGTTATTTTTTTATTGTACCTATATCATATTGGCAATGAATCAAACTATCGGTATAACCTTGGCCAAGCAAACAATGAGCCTACATACATTAATATTAAGTAGTAATATATATTGTAAAAATAAATAAAAACAAATTACCACAATCTATACGTACCTCCCTGTGCTTGTCACGACAAGCTTATCTCTGTAACTCCTTGGAACTTGTTACAAATTTAACAGTTTTATTATTTCAATTAATATGGTTTACAGTGCATAGCATATATATTTTGACATTTTGAAAGCTTATATGGACCCAGTAAAACAATGAAATAAAACTTTTTTTAATGATGAGTCATAAATAGGTTAATTTTAAAATTAACTTTACTAGCAACTAGTATCACAATGGATTTTCCCAGTCATTTTCTATTGGGAAATTGAAAATGGGAAGTTTCCATTTTACTAACTTCCGTCATGCATTTTTTACAAAGACCGCTTGCACTATTTTTAGAGCGGAAAAATTAGTTTGCGCATGCCCGGCCTTCAATACGCCATCGATTCTTCCCGTGTGCACAAATATGACAAATTATATGAAGGCTTGCAATCTTTAGCGTATAGGCTTAAGGTACGCTAGGCGTTTGAAACTAAAAATTATTTGATGCTCAGCCTGTTATAATCGACAAATTAGCTTGCTTTGTTTAATTAGACGCCTTGAAAATGAAGAATGAAACCAAAGACTATAATGAGATAGACCGCTTGCTCTAAGTCTAAGCTTATTTTTAGAGATTAACACTTGTTTTTTTGTTGTTGTTTTTTTATTTAGCCAATAACACTGACTTTAATGACTCATAAATACTTCCGCTGTATGCAACTTTCGATTTCAATCTCAATTATCCTCTGAGAAAATTATATTGCCAGGTATAGAAAGCCATCAACCAGTCTTAAATCTTATTAATGCATAAATTTTGGATGCAACTTCACTTCCGATCCTATTCGCTAATTTTCATTTTTTTTTTAAATAGCTGCCTTCTGCTATAAATGCTGGCATACTCACTTTTAATACTGTGACTCCTCACAATAATACTTATAGCCTTTGTTTCTTTGTAGTCGGCCTGAACTTGCAGTTGAAAGTGCAATGAATTTTTCAACATCCGTGAATGTTAAGTCAGCCACAAGGCGTAAATCTCTGCTTGCAATAGTAAGGGTTGCCATTGAAAGCAAAACAAAATGAAACCGGAAGTTCCACAATGCACTTGAAACATGCCGAAAAGATAATTAAACGATTGTTTACGGAAATATAGCACAATAGCAGAAATGAATTTGCATCTGAATTGCCCATTTAATCGTCAATTATACTTCCATGTTATCTGAATTTGGTTATTGCAATAGGGCGTTTGCAATCACGTGACAAAAGGCACGTGATTTGTGTTTACTTTATGTGATGGTGTACAAGTAATAATGGCCGCTGTATTAATAAAGTTTCATATAGGCTCGAGCTTTTTTTAAATGATGTGTTGTGTTTTAAGTCTTATTAAGATTTAAGCTTTATTATGTATGTTAAATAAAATAGGCTATTTTATTATTATCATAGACAAAGATCATAGACGATGTGAGCCTATTAGTGACTTGACTAGATAACCTATTCACCCAACACTATCACTTGACATCGTAGCCTAGCCTACAAAACATTAAAAGTGTAGGCCTATAAAGTGAAATTGAAAGTGTAAATAGGTCTAGCCGGCCCTAGCCTAATCACATTAATCAATTAATCTACAGTACTACTATTTACCTCCTTATTTTTTAGTAGGATAGCCAATATTCAGATGTGAATTTTGCATGATAAAGAAGTACTTCACTTTCACCACGTTACATTTGTACCTCAAGTGGGTTCTTTATTTACACAAATACGTCACTAAAAACCTAAGCCACGCCCACTAAGAACGCTCTATTAGATTTGTTTCCTTTATGCCTTGGGAGCACGACTGTTTATTATTAAGGGCTGTCTCTGCATTACCATAGCCGCTAAAAGTTTGTCTGTGGGTTCTTTCAACTTATTGCAAACTGATTGACCATATTATATTAAATTTCTACTACTGTATGTGTCATTAATGCAGCCATCTGCAAACAACTTATCTGTGATGAATCTAGGTCTATTTAGGCTATAGTTTTGGTTTAAATATTCAAGCGAAGAAGTTCGTCGAGAGAACAATATTGTCTTTTTAGCCAACTTCAAAGTTTCGCAGTTCTAATAATTAAATGGACACGAAAACTTGCCCATCGGTTTGAAATATTTACGCTATAATGAAAGTATCCACTTTGTTATGGAAATATGTGCGTTTTCAACCATGAGCGTAGCCCATTTAATACGATAATATGTACAGCTATTGGCAAAACACTAAAGACATTTTATTTGAAAGTTACAGGTTTAGCGTTATTGCCTACAAGATATTCTGTAAAAAAAAATATGCCTTTTAACGTTTGATGCAAGGTTTAGAAAAAAAGTGTAGAAAGTGCTATTGATGAAAGGATAGTAAACCAGTTCATATCCTTGTATTATATTATTGGATATACTGAACAGTTCTAAGTCTCATCATCAAGACAATTATTCCATTCATATTATCATAAATCATAAAAGAGGCCAGTGAGGTTGACAATCATTTTTTGGGGCACCCCAGTTTGGCTTCTCCCTGATACGAAATATAAACTAGCTGATTCTAACTCTGAACAATGTGTCCAACAGAGTAAAAAAATAATATGTATAACTTTAATGTTTAGGCCTATCTCCAAACCAAAAAATTCATTGCACTTAATCTTTGAAATTCCGCCATATCCATAAATTTCCTGGAATGCTGGTCAGTATTTGCTGGAATGCTGGATGCTGTAAGATGGACATAACAGAAGAGATGCAACAATGTTTAATTGTAATACATGTGTGTGCTTTATTTATATTGTAAAACTAATAAGCCTATACATCCTTTCGGGTTAAAATTTATACAGTTGACTTGATGGATACAATAATTGATCTCTACAAGTCACCATATCAAGACAAGACACATAGAAATAACAATATTTCAAAGAAAAAATACATTATATACGATAACTAAGATATACAAATGTAGGCCTTCATAGTGTATTGACCATATATTATAAATTTTTTTTTACTCCTACAATGGTGGTCATGTCAACAGCTTATTAATGGAGCGATAATGCACTTGCGCTATTTCATGGAGGCAAGATGTTTTTGAAGAGCCTTACCAATATTAGAGAAAACAAAACAATTTTTCTTATCTTCTAAATTTAACATTATTGTCATTGCTAATTTTGACATTGAACAGACTGGAATGTTTTAATAAAAAGAAAATTAAATTAACTAAATATAGTTTAAAATCATTTGTTAACAAGTGGAGTAGGACTAATTAAGAATGAGTGCACACAAAAAGAAATCAAGGTCTATGTAAAGAAGAAAAACATAATTTTATTCTAATTTTCATTGCTGTGACATCTATCAAATGTTGTTACACTTAATGTTTATTGTTCATACGCTCATTTATATTTTTAATATGATTAATTGACATACAAACGCAAAAGCATGATGCCATTTGAGATATTTAAATGTGTGCAATTTTAATTTTCGTTCTTATAATTATAGGTCGACATAAAATGCATTACATAATATGCTGTGATTGAAATAATTTTTATGCTGTCTTGTTTCCTTGGTCAAAATTGAGTGATGGCTTTTTAAGCTGTTAGCCCATAATTTCCCAGTGTGGCTGTTGTGATCTCGTTTATTACTTTTCTGCGTCTCGTGCTACACAGAAATATAAAACGTGTGTTAAAATGCTAATGGTGTATGGACATTCATTATTTACTTTGACTAATACGCGACAAAATCTGTGTAGGACTAACGTTTCAATCTCTTCTGGCTGAATTAAAATGAGTCAGGTTGATAATAGAACTATGTTCTTTTAAAACACAATCAAATAGTTCGAAACATGAAGAGGCGTACAGACAGATCTCCGTTTTCGTTAGTTTCTTTTTTATTTTGTTTGGCTCAAGGCGATTTTTTCCGCAAAAAAAAAATGTTTCGTTTTTCGCCGACTCTGCGGCGGATCTTAGTGGCAAAAAAAGACAAAGCAGGGCAGTGACTCCAGATAGTCAGATAGTCTCCAGATTATAGGAATTCTCCTTCAAAAATTTAATATCTGCATCTCGCTCATCCCTTCTTGCCCTCTTCCATAAGCCAAAGGAAAGCTTAGATATATAAATGATAAATGCAATGTTACATGTTGATTTAGTTTTTTATACTAGTTTTTTATAAGCTTATATTCTTTTTATATAGGCTACATTTCTTATTGTTGTTGTTAGTATTAAAATGTATATTTATTCTTATTAAATTTGTTGGTTTTTTTATATATATATATTAGGAACTGTCTTAAACGAATGAATTAGATTTATATTGATACATATAAAAAATAATTGCTTCTGCTTTCATCGGTTTCGTATTAGGGCCTATTGTTCTAGGGCTGATTTTCGGCGAAAACCGAAGGTTTGGGTCTGCCTGCACTTCAAGCACACTATTTGGTGGCTCCATTTTAGCATACCTACGGTTTTAAACAAATGATATACTAATTAACAACATATTGTACCTAAACTAGGAAGAAAAGAAAAACAAAAATAAATAGACGAAAAGGTCAACGCTTTTCCATGACGGGTCTGACGTCCGGGACGTTTGATTGCGTTTGGTGCACAACAACATTAATGACGTCATCACACTCTATGTTGTATTTCCCGTAGAGGCAGTCCTCGTCTGACAGCAGAGTGTTGTCTTTGGCCAAGTACCACTTCGATGACATTGGGACTCCCAGCTGCAATTATATTTTATTTTAAAATATATATATATTTTTCACTGTATCATAGTTTATATATAAGTGTGTGTGGCGCATGAGGGGGGGGGGGGCTAAATCTTACTAATAGTATAGCTTTTATGTTTTGACAAGCTAAATTGCCCGGCGTTGCCCGGGTGAAAATAAAACAGGCCTGTATAAGTTACAGATAAAAATATTATAAACTACCATGAACAGCTAGCTCTAAATCTAATAATTTAATAAAAATAATAATTTTTTTACTGAAGACTTTTAGGTAAGACATTTTAAATATTTTTTTTTTATTGTAATCGGGTAAAAAAAAATAGACAAGTCCTTTTTTAAAAAAATCTCAATTGCCCGGTGGTGCTCGTAATTTTACAATCCTCTTTTTTTTAGTAATATTAATGGAAAAAGAAAATGTAGGAAAAAAGTATTAGACTAACTGGAGAATCGAACCCGAGTCGGCCGTACGGCAGTCCGATACATTAACCACTTAGCTATCGAAGACACGTTAGATGTCAAAAGGGAAATCGCATTAAAAAAAATGAGATAGCCTAATAAGGTCATGTGTCTTTAAATTAACTATATATAGGCTATAGATAAATATAGGCCTATCTCTTTTGATTAAATGACGATCCCTGGTAAAGGCAAAGCCAGGATTGTGTGATTGAAGGAGGTAAAACTAAAGTACCCGTCGCCAGAACGATCCAAAGGTCCGGTGAAGCAGCGTTCACCAGTTTCTGTGGCCACGGCGTACTAGGTGATTGTGTGGCCAGGACTATGCACAGCCGCCTTTACTTTACCCCAACTAAGGTCGGGTATCCATCATAACCTATATGGTGATTTAGCTGTGCTACGTAGTACAAGTGTGTTTGTCCTCCGAACCCTAAAAGATTAGTCTCGGTTCGATCACTCCGGTGAAGTGAGGTTTAAAGTCTGGTACCCATGCCCATCAGAGCTAAGTAGACTCAGGTACACCCACCAGGATTCGACCCCAGGACCTTCGGATCGCCAGTCGAACGCGCTGCCGCTACCGTGCCCCATAGAAGGCGGTGGGGGGTGATAAAAAGTATCCCGTCGGACCAAATTGATCCATAGGGCCGGTGAAGCAGCGTTCACCAGTTTCCGTGGCCACGGCCAGCACTATGCACAGCCGCCTTTACTTTACCCCAACTAAGGTCAGGTACCCATCATAGCTAGCTGGTTAAACTCAGGGACACCCTCCAAACTGTCCAAACCCGGTAAAAAAAAATCCTAGCCTGCACCAGGATTCGAACCCGGGACCTTTGGTACGCCAGCCGAACGCGCTTCTAAACGGCCAACGTGGGGGGGGGGGGGTAGAGAATGGTTAATTCATACACGTTAACTATTTGAAAACGAATTTGCTAAAAAGCAATGATCCATGATCTAAAACTTTAAAATTAAGATTTATTCAACGTCCTCGAGATGGAGATGTTAGTGGGGTACATGCACCCTTCTCCACCCCACCCCCCCAATCTGTATAGCCTACTCCATGGATTATCAATATGATAAAACGGCGGATTGACATAATTTCATAAACAAGAAAAAAATCCCAGAGCATTGGTCGATTTTGTGATATCGTTGCTTAAGGGCTTGACTTTAAGCAAATACTATAATAAGATGGACCGCTTGTTCTATTTTTTCCGTGCGCATCCAATAACGCTGTATTGAATGACCTCTGCGCTCCTACGTGTGCCTAAATGTTTCTGCTATTTACAACTTTTAATTTTAATTTCTCATTTGTAATAGGAAGTCGAGAATTTCGCAAAGATGTTATTCGAGTCATCAATTAGCAGAAACATTAAAGCAAGCGGTCCATTCTATTATAGTCTTTGCTTTAAGTGAAAGAAAATCACAACAAAAAGAACTCTCACCTCATCCCTCAGTTCCTCTTTAAGATCTTTAATTTGTACATTTCCAGGTAAATCAGCAAGGTGCTCCTTGATAGTACCATCCCAGACATGAATTTTGAAATACACTTTGTAGTAGATCTCAACTTCCTCTTCCTCATTAATCATTTCCTTTGTCTCTTTGTTCTTTCTCTCCTAATACGTTAATATATAGTGGCATTAAAAAAAATCTGAGAAAAAGAAAAATCGTTATATTATTAACATTAGTGATATTTTGTTTTATCTAGCCTACTATCAGCGTTTTTAGAGGGATTCATTTTATTTGTTAATTTCTTATACAACGTTATTTTGTTATAGAGGCCCATTCTATACAAAATGTTAAATCGTCCTCCGCTTATCCGTAGGTTTGAATATTATAGCATTGCATTTTGAATAGAGCTTTAAAAAAATATGCATTGTTATAGTGTTATTAAATTGATCAGGCAACCCATTCTTTGGCCACAAGTAACCCGATAAGAAAGATAAATAAAATAATTAATAAAATTATAGGCCAGCAAGAAAAGAGTCTAATCTTCGCTTGTTTTTATGGCTATCTCGTTACATAATATACAATATTTCTAAGTAGGCCTAGACTTTATTGCTTTGAAAAGTACCCTATATTATTAAGCCTATTAGGCCTACATAGTATCTTTCTTTTCTAAATAGGCTATGTTATATCTAAATATTTGTTTATCCTCTGTTGGTTTTCTCGTCTGCTCACCAATAAGATTAATTGATCCGAGTTTATATATAGCATTGCATTTTTATGAGTGATTTTAAATGAAGTTAATAGTTAGGCCGACTAGTTTTCTTGGTTTGTCCATTCCATGCACGAATGCCACTCGGGAAGAAAGAGTAGGCCTAGGCTACTTATACTTATATGCATTTGCTCTCGCATAAGGGAACGTGTTTTTGTTCTTATAATGTTTATCTGATCATTGCAACAGACTATTAGGGCCTATTGGGTTGTATTTCTAAATTAGAGTTTAATGCACTATTGTATTTTAACTACTTTACTAAACTTTTTTATATTTGCCTTTCTGTCCTCTAGTGTTTCTAAGTTTAGTCATTTAACTATTGATGTTAGGCCTACTCTTGTCAGTTTTGAATATTCGCTATAGTAATGAACCTTGTAGGCCTATTTCTTTTTTGAATTTGTTAAAATCTTTTAATGTTTTCTTTAGTTGATGGGTCCCATACACAGATGATAGGCCCCTACATATTCTAGTATAGGCCTAACTAATGTGATAGGCCTATATCATTTTAGTTTTGTATTCTTATTACAATTGTAAAAGTTCTTTTTTTAAATATAATTTTTGTTAGATTTTTTAATTACGTCATCAATATGATGATTCCAAGACAATTTATCATTTAGGCTATTAAATTATTACTCCTATAAGTAGGCCTACTTTGCATTGTTAGTTTGGGAATAGAATTACCATGAATGAAGGTTTGTAATTAGTATAACAGTTATTGACATTTTTCTGGATGAAAAGACATATAGGTCTACTCTCCCATTTTTGTAGTTCATCTAAGTCTTTTTGTAAGAGTTCACTCTCGTTTTCTGTACTTAGGCCTATTGATCTATTTTACACTTTTCTTCTTGCTCTCTTTCATTTCCTAACAAATTCAGTCGCTATACATATATTAATTTAGGCTACTTATAAAATTGGAACATAATGTGTCGCTTGTCTTATTCATAACCAGCAGGGATTTGTCATTGAACACCCAATGTGTTTTATTGTAGGCTACTAAAAATATTATTATTTTTAACAATACTAAAAAAAGTTGGTCATTATACCCCCTCTAGTTCCGCCTGGACAAATGTTCAAAGCACAAGAAACATGGGCACCAGGGGATGGGAAGGGGGGGGGAGGCAAGGCACGTATAATACGTGATTTGTTTTTTTTACCAAGCAGTCTACTCGACTACCAAAATAAGTAGGTTAGGCCGAGGGGTCGGCAACCTACGACACGCGTGCCAAGATTGGCACGCCGAGGGATTTTCAATGGCACGCGGAAGAGGTACTAAAAGTCTATTCAAGTCTCTTCTACAAGAAATTTAGTGCTACAGCAGGATGACTTTTAGGTTTATGGCACACTGAATGAATTAGAAATCATACTTTGGCACACTGTTATCAAAAGGTTGCCGACACCTGGGTTAGGCTAAATAGTAGTAGACTAAATATAAACAACCCTATTTCATATGAATATGATCATATGCCGATAATATCTTAGGCTGTGGCTATTTGCACACGTGTGCAAATAGAATACAGTGTTCTATTTGCACACGTGTGCAAATAGAATACAGTAGTCTATTTGCACACAGAATGCACACTGTGATGTTTTTATGAAAATATATGTTTTGATTTGCCACGAAAAATATGTGTCAATATAGTCTAGTATAGTAATTACACACATACCAAAACATTGTTGGAGAAGTATGTAGATTAGGCCTATTTACAATGATTAATGATTAATATGGTTGACTATAATGAGCCCATTTTTTGACATATATAGGTCTAGATTGGCAATGTTGTATTAATCTTACTTTTATATAGGCCTATATAGCCTACTCGTGGGGGAAGTGAAGGGGGTGGGGCTCATAATGCAAATGTCCGTGTCATTTTTCTCACACCAATATAGGTAACCGGATTTCTTATTTAGAAATCATATTATAGCCTATTAGCCTAGCTATTGTTAAATTAATAAATAAAAAAATGTTTTATTGTTTATGACAAAGTGGAAAATTTACATTAGTTCAGGTTTAGCCTGAGATATCCCCCCCCCCCTTTTTACCACACACACACACAAATGTAGGGCCTACACCATCACAACTAACATAGGTTTGTGTAATTTTATCTTTTAAATTACAGACGCTCCTTCTGTAAAGAAGATTATTGCATCCTACGCTCATCCGTGGTCCGAGTCTAGTCCCCGAATCTTTATTTATTAATGTTTTAAATGATATTAAGTTACTGGTTTTCATGTTTTTTTCAGGCAGCCCATTCCATGTCAGAATGCCACTCGGGAAGAAAGAGTAAACTACTTAGGCTATATGCCATATATGCATTCATTTGTTCTCACATAACTTTCACATAAGGGATAAGGAAAGTGTTTTTGTCTGTGTTTTAAGTTTTAGATAAAATCAAGGTAGGCCTAAACTAGGCCTACAAACCTAATTATAACTTGAACGTTTATAATTTTATATTTTATATGGCAGGCTACAGCCTAACTTTTATATTTAATTTTTAATGACACCCGCTGGTAATTGAATAGGCCTACAATACTTATGCTATTATTTATTTTAGGCTGCGGCTAAACTTAAAAAAAAAAAAAAAAAAAAAAAAAAAAAAAAAAAAAAAAAAAAAAAAAAAAAAAAAAAATATTGGATTGGTCTAGGGCAGGAATTGAACACGTCACAGCCAGATGACAGCCCACTGTTCTAACCTCTAGGCCAGGAAACCTTACACAATTTACCATCAAATACTGGTAGTAATTAAGTGCTGTGAAAGAATGCGCAAAAGAAATGCGCAGTCAAATATTATTATCAGTGCGCATGCCCATCAGTGCGCATGCGGTGTGCAAATAGCAAACTCCGAAGTGGAGTGCCTATTTGCATACGTGTGTAAATAGACACTCCCATATCTTATAGATGGCAAAGATGGCTATATATATATAGGCCTATACGATACATCATTATATGAACAATAAGCCAATGACTAGATTCTAAATTGTAGGCAATCACGCACGTAGGTTATATTGCATATATATAAGCCAAGTGTTTACGTGGCCTGTCAAATTTTTTTTTTACAAATATGCTAAGTCGGCTAAGTCAAATAAGACTAGGCCCTAGCCTAGGCCTAATTCATTATTCATTAGTTTAATTAATAAGCGTATACCTACGTTACAGTATATACATTTTGACATCATTAAGCCGCTTACTTGGACAAAAATGACCTTATATTTAATATTATAATTGATAAACACGTTAATAATAAAATAAATCTTTATACCCACATAGTGTGACAAGCAAAAGTTGTCTAAAATGTCAAGTCAACCTCAATGGATTTTTCCGATCCTTATTTGTTTGTAAATTTGAACGGTAATTTCCTATTTTAAAAATAGTACCTTAAAGTATGCACTGATCTATAAAACGACCTAGAGCTAAGTCAAAATTATTTTGAACATAGCCTATAATTTGTCATTTAGATGAAGCTGCTAAATTCAGAATATTAAAATCAAATTAATTTTAATAATGCTATAATTATAATACTGTAAAATGATTTAAGCGTTGTATAAAAAAACATATTGAGAGTATAGTCAAATTACATAAATTAACACCACACAATAATATTGCCAAAATATATTCAGCTTTTAATTCAGCCATTGGAGGCCTATTTACCGTAAATCTCGTCTTGGCCAAATGTTAAGCCAATATGGGGTTAACAGGGTGTGGCTGTTAGAGAATAGGCTTATTATTATAAAATACGGTTGAATGGTAATAAATAATGAATTTCTTTTAAACGACCTTTAGATCAAGAAATAATCAGCATATAAAAGGTCTTTGTTAATAGCAAAGTAGGCTATAGGCTATAGGCCTGTAGGCCTATATATTTCAGCCCTTTCCCAAACTTCTCTTTTTCTTCAAAGATAAGGCTTTTAAAAAAATTATTTTACTTTTCTTTCTTATTATTTTTGTACCTTTAATTAATTATATTTAATTAATTAGCTTTAATGATGGGATTATAATTTACAGAGTTAACATTTTCTTATGTTTGTAGTGGTTAGAACAAAGTTAACATTTTTTTAAAAATAAGAGCCTCTTTTTAAAAGTGTTTATCACTGTATACATTTAAAGTCATTTTATACAGTTCTAAATTGTAATAACTTAATTAGGCTCTCCATAGAAATTTTTTATAAATATGCAACATGTTTTTTTTTAATTTAATATATCCATATATTGTGTTATTTTATAAATTTTATTTTTGAATTATTGAGAATAAATTTATTGTAATATAGGCTACTAATTTACTGGATACAATTTTTGTTGTGAAAATGGGAACTAAAAATATTGAAATATGTAGCCTATGGCCTAAATACTGTTATCTAATTCTCAATATCAAGTTTTCAATATTCTTAATTAGATAAAATATAATATTACTCTATAAAATATTTAGGATGAAATTTGGCACAACTCAACTTGAGACAGCCAGTTATTGCCCTTTATCTCAAAATTGCACTATTTGCCATCCCCTTAATTTGCTTAATTTATATTAACTTTGTACCCTATACATATAATGCCATTGCTAATCAGAACTATATATGTTACAATAAACAATTAGATCTATTGTTGCTAATTAAGGTAAGTGAAAATTGTTTACCGGGTAAATGAAAATGTTGGAAATTTCATTCAAAGATGCACTGTTGTTTTTATTTATGTTATATCACAAGTGAAGATGTTGGTCATGACAGAATCATGCATGCCAGTATGCATCATTGTTTTAAACCATATGATTTACAGATAATGGGCTTCACAGTCCAAAAGAAATATTCCTTTCATATAAACGTGAAAGACGGGAGTGAGGTTGACAATCTTTTTGAAGCATCCTAGCTTTTTTTACAATTTTTTCTATAGTGTTTCTCTGATTTACTAAATAACTAAGTATTTCTTATTCTGCCACACACTCTAATAGAGTAAGATTAACGTCTATCTCTAACTCAGTGATTAGCCGATGTATAACTATAGTGTCTATATAAAAACTCAATGATTAGCTGATGTAGAACTATAGTGTACATCTCTAAACTCAATGATTAGCTAAAATAAAACTATATTGAGTCTATCTCTTAACTCAATGATCATTCTCTTAACTCAATGATCATTACATTCAATTACTTCCCCTTCCCCTTCAGTATTACAGCTTCTGAAATTCCTCTAAAACTTTCCAGAATCCCACAATCCTCTGCTTCATTACACATAAGAATAGAAACACACACTTTTGCATTGTAATAAAAGTCTGTGCTTTATTAACCAACATTCATCCTTTCACATTAAATATTTTATTTCATTTATGCATTTTCAATTGATGGGGGGAAAAAAAGCTTTACAAGCCATCACAGACATATATAAAAAAAAAGTCTTTTACAAAGGCAAAAAGACAATTTAAAAGAAAAATTGGCACATAAAAATGAACATAGTTTATTGAACCTTTGTCTATAGCAAAAAAACATTATACTGTTAAAATGAAGAATTTTAAAATGAATTCCAAAATTTAAACTTTAAGTTTAAGAAAAATATAAATAAAAATGAAACTTACTTAATGTAGCTAAATAATAAATGTTGTATATAAAAAATTGAGTTTAAACTTTTACAATTTAAAAGAAAAAGAACAAAAGTTTGTATAATATATATGCCATATACCGGTATATCAAATACAAATGCAATAATGAAAATGAAAAAAATAAATAAAAGAGCAGATTTTTTTCCAATGTATATAGAGTCTATATTGATTAAACATTTGTGCAGTAAAGTCGATTATTTGAGTAATTGCCAAGTAGGCCTACATATTTTTACTTTAATTATTCTCATTTATTGCAAAGTTTGCAAATGTCTGAAATTTCTTGATAAAAAAATATGAGAACTAAAATAATGGCAACTCTATTAATTAAACCATACATATTAATTGAATTATAATTCAAAATTTGTTTGAAAAATCAAGGTATTTTAATTCATGAAAATGTAGACCTATCTGTCTACTATGGTATTTATTTATTTTTTCTTATTACAACATCTGTTAATTTTGTTAACATATGTTTAAGGGACAAACAGACCGAAAGCAATGATCCTTTTAATTTTTTTGTTTATATTTACAATTTTAATTTCTGTTCATTTATGATAGATGAAAGACTAATTGCAATACAGTATACAGAATCTGTGTAATGTTTGAATGACAAATGGGCTATTTGATTATGTAAGATGGTAGTAAATATATGTATTGGCAAAAGCTATAATAATGTTGATACTTCAACAAACTATTTATGTTTCATTTAAGCAGGTGTTGTTAAACAAAAGTTTTTTCATTAAAGACCAAGTGAAGAGCTTTTTCTCAAAGGGATGAGATTTGGAATAGCCTCGTACGGAAGTGACGTTTGAGAAAGGAAAAAAATAAACACAACATGCTAAATCTATATTAAACCATTTTGTTTTAAAAAAAGAGCCGGGAAAAGATTCAAAATACGTGACAATATTCATTTTTTTTTGTTGAAATCCTTTCGCTGCCCTCATTTTCATATGTTGCCAGAAATTAAACATCTCAAATGGCTACGAGATTTGGATTTTTCCACTGAAAAACACATACATTTAGGTGCAAATATTGAACTTATTACTTGAAAGTTTTCTTTGATTTCTTGTATAAATAATTTTATTAACATTCAGATACTGAATACACTATTTACTATCAAAATCAAATGTTAACTCAATTTTGATAAAAAGCTCTTCACTTGGTCTTTCAGACTGTTGATCACCTATACTAAACATAAAAACATTTAATTTATTTCCATGACTGGTGTCACTTCAAGGACATTTGGACGTGCTTGGCGCTCAACAACATTAATGACATCATCACACTCTATGCTGTAGTTATGGTAGATGCAGTTGTCATCTAACATCAGAGTGTTTGTTCTGGCTATGTACCACTGTGTTGATGTTGGCACGCCCAGCTGTAATTTGATTAAAGATAGATTTATCATTTCAGTCATTCCGATTAATTTATTGAAAATTTTGTACAAAGAGATTTTTTATCATTTCTTGTTGCATGATAACCAATAGATACTAATAATAGCTATTATCTTTTGGTACGAATGGTTCCCTTTAAAACTTAAATGAAGTCTTGATCCTTAAAAATGTTATGATGGCATCAAAGATTATCTGTATTCTTGTCTTAAACAGGAAGTAGTACAATAACTATCATAATGGGTGTATGCAGGATTTCCCCAATGGAGTATCAAGTTTATACCTAAATTATATTGTCAAATAATTTCAAGGGGATAGGGAGGATATCAAAGCAGTACATTATATCTTTCTATCTTTGCTTATTGATGTTTTATAAATGTTATTATGTAACAATCAGGGAGGAAATCTTTGTACTTTCTGAAAAATAAAAGAGAAAACAATTTGTTTTTTTAAAGTATCTCACCTCATCCTTGAGTTCCTCTTTAAGGTCTCTAATCTTTACTTCTCCGGGCAAATCAGCTTCATGCTCCTTGATAGTGCCATCCCAGGTATGAATTCTGAATTTCACTTTGTAGTATACCTCAACTTCTTCTTCCTCGTTAATCATGTCCTTTGTTTCTTAATCCGTTAATAAAAAGTGGCATTAAAAATTGGAGGTCAAGAAGCAACGTTATGTATTATTAACACAAGCAATATTTTGTTTCATCTAGTCTGATTTAAGGGCCAGAGTTTACTGAATTATTTTTCTAGTCTTATCTTTTATAAAGCTGCAGATGCTCCTTTTATGCATAAGATAAATGACTCCTATGTGAGATTTCTTTTCTGCTAGCCACATTAGTATATTAGTAAATTATATATATTAGTATAAGACTAGCTTATAAGACTAATTAATAGAGCCTTATTGGATCCATTTTGACTATTTTTCTGTTTTTAACTACCTGTTATTTTAATGGCTAAATAGGCCTATATACATCAAATTTTACTACATTTTAATGCTGATGTCTTCATTGCCAGAATTTGTCATGTGCCACTTTTTTATTTGAAAAAAACAAACTATTATAATATTACTTAATAGTAACAATAAAACTATAACTTTTAATGGGTTTGACAATCCCCACCTGGACAAATTTTCACCCAATCCTCTCTCCCCCAGACACCCCCCTCCCCCACCAAGCACAGGGGGGGGGAAGTAAAAACGGGCAGGTCGACTATGATTATTTTCAGCAATGGTAGACAAGGCTGGCCAAATCGACACCATCCTATTGGATTTTTCCAAGGCCTTTGATAAGGTCCCTCACCAACGTCTCCTCCTCAAGCTGGACTACTACGGAATAAGAGGTCATTCCAAAAGATGGATTGAAAACTTCCTTTTCGGCCGCACTCAACGAGTCGTCCTGGAGGGTGAGAGCTCCTGTTTTGGTCCGGTCATGTCTGGAGTTCCTCAGGGTTCGGTGCTGGGGCCAACATTGTTCTTGATCGACATCAATGACCTGGGAGACCGGATCCACGCCAGGGTTCGGCTTTTTGCAGATGATACCATCCTGTATTCTCACATCGAGAGCCTTAATGCTGCTTTATATCTGCAGGGAGACCTCAATAAGTTGGAGACCTGGGAATTGAAATGGCAAATGGCGTTCAACGTTGATAAGTGCAACCTCCTCTCTATTTCAAGGAAGAGGACTAGGATCCCCACCAGCTATACCTTGCATGGTCTCACTCTTGAGAGGGTATCAGATGCCAAGTACCTTGGAGTGAACATCACAGAAAACCTCCACTGGGGCACAGATGTCCAATCTATTGCTGCCAAAGCAAATACAGCCTTTGCATTCGTCCATAGGAACCTCAAGGGATGTTCCACCATGATCCAGGCGCATTGTTATAAAAGTTTAGCTCGACCCATCCTGGAGTACGCATCGACGGTATGGGATCCCCATCAACAACACCTGATATTTAAGCTGGAGATGACCCAACGTCGAGCAGCACGTCGTATCTTACAGGACTACAGCCTTAAAAAAAACGCCTCTGCTTTGGTGGCCAAACTCGAACTGGAGCCCCTACATCAGCGCAGAGCGATAATCAAAGTCACCACTATTTACAAGATCGTGAACCGCCACGTGGAAATGTCCACGCAGCCAGGTCAAATCCAACAGGTGCCCCGCTCTACCCGAGACCATCAGCTCAAGCTGCATGTCCCAAGTCTACAAATATTCTTTTTTTCCGTCAGCCATTAGGTCATTAGGCTGTGGAACACCCAGGAACAGGCCTCCATTACTTCCCCTACTGTTCCGGCTTTCAAATCGTCACTGAAGGGCTGGTCTAAAAACGTAAAGTGACACTCTGTCATCTGTATATAATTGTTGCTGTTGATGTTTTTTATTTTATGTTTAGTTAAATTGTGGTCTCTTTCCTCGGTCCTAACAGTAATATGAAGAAGAAGAAAAAGGAGAATTTCAGTAAATTTAGAAGATATTATTTGTATAATATCTATAATCTTAGTTTAAATATAGACTTAGCCATCATTTTCTCATCATAAAAAAGATCATGTAATTTTTCATCAAGTGAGAGCTATATGGGTTCTCCAATGACCAATAAAGATGTGACACGTGATTGAGTCAAATGGCTTGTAATAGTCCTAAATTCGAATAAAATCTGGTTTAATCAGTCATGGTCTATGAGGCCTGTGGCAACAAAGAAGAAAGCACTGGACCAGCACCGTTTGTGTTTTACAGCATAGGATCTCAATGATTTCATATAGGTCATGTCAATATATGATATATTACGGTATATGTAATCTATATTTTATAGCCTAGCCTATTAATTTGTTCTATATATAAATCAAATGTAAATTACCAGACTCTATTCGCCTGCCAGTGCTTGTCATAATAATCTAAAGAACGCTGTGGAAAAAAAATGGAACATTTTATATTTGTAGTAGGCCTATTCCTATTATGTATTGTAGGTTTATGCAATAGCAGAGTTTATAATAATATAGACTATATGACTATATAGACTATATATTTATATAGGCCTATATTGATATTTATGCTTGTGCTTCCTTATTTATTATAATTTTATATTGTAACATTTTTAAAAGTAGCATAGCCTGCTACATTCCTAAATACCATTGCATGGATGATGGGTCTAATGCAAAAGATGAAGTAAAGCATGCTAGTATTTGACCGGTTAGAGTTTAGAGTCTTTGACTAGCACATTATTGTTATTATAGCTGACTTGAGTTTGCTTCCCAGCTGATAGTAGACTAACTATATTTTACTATTACAAGTGCTTGAAGTTTCTCAGGATTTTTAGTTTTTCTAATGATTGCAATATTAAAACACAAATATTATATTTTACATTTTATTTTATTGCATTCTTATCCTAAGGCTTAGGCTACTATAAAACTATAGTAGCCTATAGGACTATAGGCCTATATTCCTATATAGCCTATGTAATTTTGCCTTATCTATAATTAAGTAGGCCTATTACATTTATAATTGTATGGTATGATCTCAAGTTAGTAGGCCTAGAAAAAATATAGGCTAGTATATATCATTAATATATGCAAGAACAAATGTATATATATAAGTAGTATAAATAGGCTACTAAGCTCTTTCTTTCCGAGTGGCATCTATGGGCATGGAATGCCCTGGATTGGGTTGTCTGCAATGAATATGAACAAAGCAGAAAAACACCAGGCTGCAGGAAAATATTTAGGCTAAAACACTATATATAATCACATCGAAAAGTAAAAATCATTGGAAAATGCAAGACATAGATTTCATAGTCATTCTAAGTCATAGATTAAATGATAGATCGACACGAATGAGCGATAATCCGCAATAATATTCCTTATAAACTTATAGATGGATCATCTGTAGGCCTATGTATATATATAAGATATTATACAAGATATTAATTAAATATTTAAGATAATATTATTAAGACCTAATCATATGATATCCGAATCTTTTTTTTTTCCTTAATAAGGACTTAGATTAGGCTTAGTTAGGATTGTTAGCCTACACCTGCTGGCAACGCCGAGTAATTTAGTTAGTAACTTAAACTTAATTATGAAAAAGTAACTAGTAAAATATATTACCATAAAATGGTTTAATAGGCCTACATGAACTGCATGTAATTATAATGTACCGTACATCGTATAGATCTATAGGCCTACCCTATTACGGTATACCCTATCCTATACCTCACTTGGTTTGTTTGCTCTTTTATTTTATTTTTACGTATTTTGTGGAAATTTAAAGGTAATTTCCTATTTTAAAAATAGTAACGTCATTATCTTAACTCTACCAGTAAAGGAGCTCTTGATTCCGTTTCCGGTAAATACGTCACTGGCAATGTAAATAACAAGTCTATTATATTCTTTACAAAACATTGTAAGTCAAGTTTTTGTGTCAATTGCCTGATATCTTTATAATAAAATGATAATTACGATATTCTGAGACTGAGCCTATACAATATATATGCTTTATTTAGAACTAGATACCTACATAATACATAGTTAACAAAGCTCACGCTTTTTTTTTCAATCTGAAAAAGTGAATAACTAAACTGAAGTCTGAATACTGAATTGAATATGAATATGGAAGAGGCTAGATACCCCACAAATTTGGGGTATCTAGCTGGCGGCCTAAATGCCCCAAAAATTTGGGGTATTTAGCTGGCGGTCTAAAGAGCCCAAATTTTTGGGGTATCTAGCTGGCGGTCTAGATGCCCCCAAAAAATGGGGTCTCTAGCTAGAGGCCTAGATAGACCAATAATTTGTTCTATCTAGCTGGTTGCCTAAAGGGACCAAATATTTTTTTTGTTGGCCAGTAATATACACTATGCCATACCATTTAAAACATGCCTGTGTGGCAATATATTTTTTCTCCTATCAACGTGTACTGTATATAACAATGAAGGCTGCCGCTATTCGGACCCGGGTCCCTTTAGCATGAAATGGCTATTCGGACCCGGCTTCAGTCAGAATTCCTTAAAACTCATAGAAAACATCAAAAAGAGGGAAACAAACACAAAAAATTATAAGAAGTAGCACAGAAAACACCAAATCTATCCCTATCCTTTATAACCTAACCGATACTAACTATTACCAAAAATACTACAAATCCATCACTAACCTATATAAACTAACCGATACTAATATTTATCACTAAGTCTACCGGGTCCGAATAGCCACTTCGAACAAAATGAATGTCAACTTCAATAAGTAAACAAGGAATGATATTCTTTATATAGCACATGGCATATTAAGCGTAGTCATTTATCCTGAGCAATGCATTTATTATAATTATCCAGTATTTAAATTTTGTTTTGAATGGTTACACTTACAATTATACAATGTATTAATATAGGTACATGCTCATATGTACTGTCACTATCCTTAAGGTGCAAAAAGTGTCCCCTTAAACAAGAGGCAAATCAAATATTAAGTGCTATCATTTGTTCTGCATTTGCTTTTTTCCACAGTCACAAGGCCACCGTCATAAGATTAAGTTAGATAAAATTCCATATATAATTTAGATCATTAGGCCCATCATATCTTGTCAAAACTAGACATGAATAATGAAAGGATGATCTAGCTAAATCGGAAGCGAAATTCCATATATATAATTTAGATCACTAGGCCCATCATATCTTGTCAAAACTAGACATGAATAATGAAAGGATGATCTAGCTAAATCGGAAGCGAAAGCTTTTGAAATCAAAATAATGTCATGCGCAATAGGCTAAAAAACTTTTGGGGTCTCTAGGCGTACGCCTAGATACCCCAAATTTTTGGGGTAGGAAGACACTTCGTATGAATATAGGCCTAAATATAAATGAAATGGCTATGGCTACGGCTATGCCTTTATAATATTTTATATCTAGGCTAATGACGCTAATGATTAGCCTATAATATAATATATTATCTATCATTGCTATTATTATCATAATGAATATAAATTTAATATGAATAGGGCCATCATGCCATAAATAGGCTTAAATTAATTAAATGTAAATTAAAATGTCACATGACATATAAATTAATATAATTTATAATTAATTATTATTCAATATAAAAAATTAAAATTAAATATAGTTTATATATATGCCTATTCTTATTTATAACTTATAGTTATAGGCCTACTTATATAGTATAGGCCTAATTAATAATTGAATTAATTTAAAATAAGAGTTAAAATTAAACTAATTAGTTTACAAGGTAAATTAAAGACTTAGGCCCTACCTTACTAAGTTACATTAATTCATAAATAGGCCTATTAAAATTTCATCTTATTAAATCATAATAAATAAGCATAGGTCAAATTTTTAAATTATTACTAATGTAGGACGCAATAATCTTCCTTATAGAAGGAGCGTCTGTAATGTATATAAGATAAGAAGATACGTTCAAATTCAATGATGTTATTGTTGGGACGTCAATCAAAATATAAATTGCCTAATATGCCACAATTCTTAAATTGGTAATTCTTTGGGTTAGCTGGTTCACAAAAAGTTGATCATTTTTTGTTTGGAGCTATTGATTTGTGTGTTAAGAAGCGCGACAGACCTTCTCAATTTGGCACGAGGAATTTTCAATGGCACACGGAAGAGTCCTTAAAAGTCTATTCACGTTTCTTCTACAATAAATTTAGTGCTACTGCAGGATGTCTTTTAGGCTTGTGGCATGCTGAATGAATTAGAAATCATACTTTGGCACACTATCATCAAAAGGTTGCCGACTCCTGTACTAGGGGATTGTGTGGCCAGCACAATGCCCAGCCACCTTTTTTTTACCCTAACTAAAGTTAGGTACCCATCAGAGCTGGGTAGACTCAGGGACACCCTCCAGACCCGAGAACAAATCCTAGCCTACACTAGGATTTGAATTCAGGACCTTTGGTATCCAGTGAATACACTGTCGCTCGGCTACAGTGCCCCATAAGGGGAGGCTAATATTTAAATTCTTATACATTTTTTTTTCCCTTTTCAGTATTATTGTCAAAACCTCAGAAATGCCCCCAAAATTTGCTAGAATACCGGATAGTTCAGACAGATCTGGTTCACAAGAGGCTGAAAGAGTAAGTTCATAATTAGATTTTTTAACATTTTTTGTGCACAATGGTATAAAAATCTGTGTGGGTTCCTGTGGCCAGATTAGTGAACTAAATTATAATTAAAATCTTTGTTTCTTTACACACTTTTTTTTTGTATGTCATATTTCCTTCCATTGTAGGCATTGTCAAACCATAGGATTTAAATAAAACATTTACATTTACATATAATGTGTTTTGTTAGTCCACTGCTATCTCGAGTAATATCTTTAATTTCTTATGAAAATATTAATATTTATGTGTGTCATTTAACTGTATAATAACTATATTGTCTTTATTATATAAAAATGTTCTCAACCTATACATAATGTAATCTTTTATGTTTATATATATAGTGATTATTGACATTTTATTTGGAAGTGACAATTAGTTATTGAAATAAGAAACACAAATATAAGCCTAAATTTTTAACATGGCCACATTTGTAATCATTGCAAAAAAAAAAACAACAAATAAATGAATTTGAATTTTTTAAATTCAGTCTTCCTTTGAATATGCTGCCGTCATTATAGATCTTTAATGACTTCAAATTATTTATCACCCAATCTATCTTTATCTTTCTTTATTTTGCCTCTCACTCTCCCTTGTACACTTTCCCTTTTTTTCTTCACCACCCCAGCTCTTTCTATTTGTTTTTCTGATCAGGTATTCTTCACTTTATTAAAATACTTTTATCATTATAACCCTAGATAAATCATTCAATGTTATGTCTAAATTAGACAATAAGATTTGCAAATAGACAAGGAAGAAATATGCATCTTTTTTTTTTTTAAAGTAAGCTAGAGTCTAAATAAATATTCTGACAGTTTTAAAGACTTGTCAATTTTATTTAAAATTTTAAGCTGGAACCTAGAGAGGATTTCTACACATAAAAAATGTTTTTTTAATTTGTATTCAAGGGGCATATACATACATTTGACCTTTAGGTTTATATATAATAAATATAAGATTCCGTCATATTTTGTATGTAATGACACTTGGCCTCTTTAGAAATATATCCCCATCCCCCTATTTTCCTTAAAATCATTTTAAAGTTAGGCCTGTCAGATGTAAGCGTTTAATATACAGTTAACATTAGCACTGCACATTTTGAATACTGAAAACATCTTAATTTGTCAGTTCCAAAAGCGTTATTCATAAAACTAAGCCAATCGGAGTGCATCTTACCAAGACTATAATTAGATGGACTGCTTGCTCTATTTTTAGAGCTTAACTCTTTTTTTCTGTGTGCAGCCAATAACACTGTCTTTAATGACTCATTAACTTCCCTAAAGACTTCCGCTGTATACAACTTTTGATTTTAATCTTAATTTTCCATTGAGAAAATCAAAATCATAGCGAACTGGAAGCCTAGAGAATCTAGTGGGATCGGAAATTCCGATCAAGTTATCAAATAGCGGAAATATTAAAGCAAGCTGTCCATCTTATTATAGTCTTTGATCTTACCTTGGCTTTAAAAAAAAAGGATGATTTAGTTTGTGCAGTAATAACATAATACTATAAAATTCTTCTTTCTGGTCTGATACTTTTTGTTATATCATAGTCAATGTAGGTATTATTGGCCAATTGGGGTATTATTTACTATAAATTTTCATTTCTTTTCTTCAGAGAGGTCTCTTAGATGGAAATTCTGATGATGAAGACTTTTTCTTAAAGTAAGACATTTATTTTATTCATTTTATAATGTATTGGTCATTGGACTAGTTCAGAGTAGTGAGTGAAAAGTCATTTTGGAAGCCAATAGTTTCAGATGGCAAGGACTCATCAGATTGGGTATTATCATTAATTAATTGCACCAAACAGCATCTTCACTAATAACTTATAACACTTGCTCAATTGCAGCAAGCCTGTTACAGAAAAAGGGAACCATTTTGATACCAAACATTACAACATCCATGTTCTTTGAAATATTTACAATATTTTAAATAAGAAACTAGGTTTCTTACATTACATGTTATTAGTTATTTATTCAGATCAAAAGTCTTTTGTATTTTGCCAACCAACTAAAGAAGTCTTTAAAAAAAGTTTTTTTTAAAAGAGCTATAGGGTTTATTGCAAATTAATATTCATTACAAACAAAATGCAATACTCTCGTCTAAATCACTATAGTTGGAAATATATAATATTATGCCTATTTATTGTATGCAAACATTAAAAAAAAGGAAAACTGTCAGCAGTAACTGCACATAATTAATATTTGTTTGATTTGGAGATTGAATAAGCAAACAAAGAACAAAAACATTCACATTTTAAATATTGGTTTCATTTCCAAGGATAACAAATTTAGAAACTCTGTATACACATTTTGTGCTTGTTAGTTTTTGATCAGCTCTATTTTTGTAAGGCGTTACAAGCCTTAAGATATGCTTGCAATAGCGGGCTACTGGAGCAAAAAATAAAATCAATATTTCACTTGTCTAGCTGGCTATGAAAACAATCTGCCTTTTAGATTAAAATTTGTATGCTCCATAAGTATATATTTCAATGCTAAGATTTATACACTGATTTTATTATTATAAGTTTGAAATTATGTTATGTGTATTATTTTTTTCAGAGGGCCTCGGGTGAATACAGATTCCCTGAAATCGGATCCCAAAATAAATAGGTAAACTCTCCTTTAAACCTTTTGAATATTTTAAAAGTTTAAAAATTATTATTTTTTTTTATATTTAAAGTTCACATTTTGGTTAAATAATGGCATAAAGCACTTTTAAATTAATTTCTAGAAACAAAGTTTGAAAATGTCAAGTGTGTACGTTAAGATAGTCAACGCTGAAAATCAAACTAAATACAAAAGATAAGATAGCTACCATTTTTTTAAGTTTTTTTTCTGCTATCATGAAATCAGCTTTACAGACTTCAATACCAGTTTACAAGGCAGCTTCGTGTTTAAGATGGTCAAAAGGAAAGGAGTTTGTTTAGGGTGTGTTTCAACTGTTTGTGTTTTATTATAGACTCCAGGGTCAAGTGGATGAAGTTGTTGACATCATGAAGTCAAATGTGAGTAAAGTTATCGAGAGAGGGGACCGGCTGGAGGATCTACAGGATAAGTCAGGTGAGACTCCAAATTATTCATTTACATCTATGTGCATTGGATTATGAGCTTCCTCTTATTGTAGTCTTTCTTGGACAATGAAATCAAAACGATGACAGCAGACTGCTTAATTATCGAGTAAAAAGTAAAGTATCCCCATCTGACCAATTGAATACATAGTGCCTGTGATGCAGCGTCCTCAAGTTTCCGTGGCCACGGCATACTAGAGGGATTGTGTGGCCAGCACTCTACTTTGACCCCAACTATTGTCAGGTAACCGTCAGAGCTGGGTGGAACTAATCCCGGACTTTGTGGCCACGGCATACTAGAGGGATTGTGTGGCCAGCACTCTACTTTGACCCCAACTATTGTCAGGTAACCATCAGAGCTGGGTGGAACTAATCCGGGACTTCACCAGGATTCAGAATCAGGACCTTTGGTACCCTAGCTGAGCTCACTTCACTGGGAGACTAGATTGTTATAAAAGTCTTGTCTGCTAATTTAAAGGGACCTTTGGTACCCTAGCTGAGCTCACTTCACTGGGAGACTAGATTGTTATAAAAGTCTTGTCTGCTAATTTATAGGGACCTTTGGTACCCTAGCTGAGCTCACTTCACTGGGAGACTAGATTGTTATAAAAGTCTTGTCTGCTAATTTAAAGGGACCTTTGGTACCCTAGCTGAGCTCACTTCACTGGGAAACTAGATTGTTATAAAAGTCTTGTCTGCTAATTTATAGGGACCTTTGGTACCCTAGCTGAGCTCACTTCACTGGGGGACTAGATTGTTATAAAAGTCTTGTCTGCTAATTTAAAGGGACCTTTGGTACCCTAGCTGAGCTCACTTCACTGGGAAACTAGATTGTTATAAAAGTCTTGTCTGCTAATTTATAGGGTTATAATCTACAAAATTAAATCAGTATGATTTATTTATTTTCTTCTCTTCCAGAGAACTTATCCAGCCCAGTATCTATATATGATAAATGCAATTTGAATCTTAAATGACCTATGCATATTTTTTCCTTTTCTCCAGAGAGCTTGTCCAGCCATTCAGACATGTTCAGAACCAGGTCTAAAAATCTTCATAAGGCCATGTGGTGGAAGAATTGCAGAGTGAGTTGATGGATTTCATGCCTTACTGTTATCTGTGTATGAATGACCCTATCATAATTGCAATGCAAATGTTCTTGGTAAAACTAAATGAAAGTTTAGAACAGGCTCAGAACACATGTACACTATTTAGAAGTCAGAATCCTAGTCTAACATAGTATTTCAAATTATTAATTAATATCATGAAGCAAAAAAAAAATTCATTTTGGTATGTGCAGATCTAATTTTATTTCTGTGAAGTTAACCCTTGCAGTACCAGGCGCTTATATTTCCACCAACCATTTTCACCCATAAGGCCCCCTTGTGTATATATATTCCTGTCGTACAATGGTATGTAATTTATGGAAAAAAAACAATATATCCTCTCACTTTAGTTTCAGGCAGAATGTTTTTTTGAAAGATTTAAATAATTTAAAAAAAAAAGTTTTTATTGACCAATTAACCCTTCCCGTACCGACCTACTTCTATCTATGCTGCCTTCAGTTCCGCTATATACGCGCCCGGGACTGTAAGGGTTAAGTATCTTGTCGGATCAATTTGATCCATGAAGTAGCGTTCACCAGTTTCTGTGGCCACAGCATACTAGGGTATTGTGTGGCCAGTAGGTACAATGCCCAGCCACCAAAACTTTACCCCAATTAAAGTCTGGTACCCATCTGGGTAGACTTAGGGACATTCCTCCATTCCTTCACCAGGATTAGAACCCAGGACCTTCGGTACGCCAGTCGTATCCGCTGCCGCTCAACCACCGTGGCCCATATTGACCAATTACTGATCTTTCATTTTTTTGTGTGGAACAAATGGCATCCTGTAGAGCAGGAGTTGGCAACCTACTGAGCAATTAAAGTCTTCTATACAATAAATTGATTGGGGGGAGGGGCATGTTGATTTTTTCGCTTGTTAGAAAGCAAAATGAATTTGAAATACTTCTTTGGCACACTATTATGAAAATGTTGCAGACCCCTGCTTTAGTGGATCTTAATAGTGAAAAAGAAAAATCCAGTATCTGCATTCATTTTTAAAAATTGGTTTGGTACTGAAACTGAAAGGGTTAATCTTTTTTCACTTTACTTTTTGTTGCCACATTTTAATGACCAAGAACTGTTACACGTTGAAAAAATAAAAGTTTTAGTTTCAGTTCCTGGAAATGAAAAAAATACAACAACTTTTAAATTAACATGTAGGCTGTCTATAAAATGTAAATTAGCTAGAAAGGGTTTCAAAGCTATTTTATATTTACTAGTGACTACTAATGATAAAAAAAATGTTTTAGGCAGGAAAACAAATATTCTTGATGCAAAAAGTGCCGGTCATTCTTATAAGCTGTCTCTTATCTATAAAATTATATATTACCTAAGCGCTGACCTGTAAATACATTTCAAGTGACTTAGGCTTCCTTTTTATCATATAGATTTGTAGTAATGTAGGTGTTTGTTTTATTCCTTTAACTTGCGTGGATATGGATGAGTGAAAAACTGATAAAATTGTAGCTTCCACTTACATCAATAAGTACATACAAATTTATAGATTTTTTTTCAATTTTTTTTTTTTTGCAGATGAAGCTAATAATTGCTGGAGTGGTTGTTGTCGTCATTACAATTGTTGTCAGTGAGTCAAATATGTTTCATTATTGTCTCGTTACAAATAAACTAAATTAACATACAGTTTTTTTTTTGTTTTGTTTTTTTGCGGCTAAGTTGCAGCCTTTGTGTCAAAGATAAGGAGATGTATTTAAAATATCAACAATATCGGGTGGATCTAATTCATATTTTTTTCATATTCTTTCCAGTCATCTTGGTTGTGCATTACTCTGGGTCCAGTTGAGACCTCCTTCCCGCTGGACAATGATTGTTGGCATCTCCCAGACTCAGGTCACTATAATGACACCGGAAAAAAATGTCAGTGAGCTGACTACATGACTTATTTAGCTCACTGTACAAGAAGTTATATTTTTGATTCATTTTGAAGTCATTAATGACTCTTTGTGTTAATGACTCTTTGTGTTAATGACTCTTTGTTCTTTTATTATCAAGAGTCGTATCCCATGGTATTTTTTATTGAAAGTTTTATTTTATATAGTTTGTGATATTTATTTATTGTATATTATGAGTCCATTTTTTTTTTAAAATCCTGTTTTATGATAACTCATTAATTAAGATGATTCTTTGTAAAAAAAAAAAAAAATTAGACTTGAGGTTTTAATTTAAATGCATTACAAGTCGTTTTACACATATTATATTTTATACCATTGCATTTAAAGTTTTAAAAAAAAAGAATGAAATTGTGTTGACTCTCCTTTTCATTTTTCTTTGCTGATGCCATAATTTCTTTTTTTTTGTACATCCAAGTTACACTGAAGTCTTTTGACAATTATATGTATATGTTGTGCTGCATAAAAAAAGGACACATTGTATATGTATATGTACATTGATTCATGTATGTCTTACACATTGTATATGTATATTGATTCATGTATGTCTTACACATTGTATATGTATATGTACATTGTATATTGATTCATGTATGTCTTTCTATGCTGCTTTGACATTCAAGAGAGAAAGAGATCTTTAATATTTCTTTCTTTTCAATTTTGCTTCTCTTTGTGTGGGCTTTTTATTGTTAATGTTTTCTCACAGATTTCCACAGTTCGTACATTTTTTTTTATTCTGTCTTGCAATCAAATTCCCAGTCCTTAACCCTATCTCTACTAGGTGGGTCAATTTGACCCGTCCATGGTATATTTTTGATAATTACTCTAAAACCACTCATCCGAATACTTTAAGTTTTCAGATATGCTATCTGCAAAATGGTGTTCTTTATTTTGGTGTTTAAAAAAATGTGTATGTCTAATGCACACGAAATGGTGAGCACTTTTATTTCTACTATTGGACTGATGAGGCTTTTGAGCCTGGATGTATTGGGTGGGTAATTGGTTGTGAAGCTGCCAATGCTGAGCCATTCACCTTGCCTTACTGGCTGAGGTTAAAGAGTTAGTCTACCCCAGGTCTGTGGTTACTTATTACATTGTGCTTTAATGGTTATTGTGGTTATTGTTTGTTAGTCATTGTGAAGTGTTAGTTATATATTAAAATGTGTGTATATATATATATATTGTTTCTGCAATATGTGAAATGAAAAAACAACAACACAGGAGTAGCAACATTGGAACTGAAATACCCCATTCTAAAAAGACATTAGAGCTTTCTTTGTAACAGAAAATTTTAATTAAAATGTGGAGAAGAAATAGAAGTCAAGCTTTTCTTACCCTCTCCCTTATGAAACTTGGTCTGGTACTCAAACAGCAACACAAAGGGGTGGTCATTCTGATGATCTCAGGCTGGAATTCAAATGTAAACTTCAGGCTTCCTTCTTGGGTCATGAAGGTGTAACGGAGTCTAACCTGTTTTGATGGGTTACCTGACAATGAGCCTAGAAAAGTAAAAGTGGCCAGAGCAATGTGCGGTTGACACGATCCCCATTTATGCCATGGCATTAGAAGCCAGTGAGCGTTGAAAAACTAGATCTTAATGGTGTTCTTGATGTCTCCCTTGGTTTTATTATAACCATTTCTTCACTGCCTGTTAACATTTTTGTTTACATAGGACATATTGTTACAATTGTAGTAACAGGGGAGATAGGAATGAATATGTATGGTATAAAAATGTTGGAACACAATGTACATCTATGTAAAATATTTCACTAATGCAGTGTTGTTAATGTATGTGAAATATTTCACTAATGTAGTGTTGTTAATGTATGTGAAATATTTCACTAATGCAGTGTTGTTAATGTATGTGAAATATTTCACTGATGTAGTGTTGTTAATGTATGTGAAATATTTCACTAATGTAGTGTTGTTAATGTATGTGAAATATTTCACTAATGTAGTGTTGTTAATGTATGTGAAATATTTCACTAATGTAGTGTTGTTAATGTATGTGAAATATTTCACTAATGTAGTGTTGTTAATGTATGTGAAATATTTCACTGATTTGTTGTGTTGTTAATGTATGTGAAATATTTCACTAATGTAGTGTTGTTAATGTATGTGAAATATTTCACTGATTTGTAGTGTTGTTAATGTATGTGAAATATTTCACTGATGTAGTGTTGTTAATGTATGTGAAATATTTCACTAATGTAGTGTTGTTAATGTATGTGAAATATTTCACTAATGTAGTGTTCCTAATGTACCGTATGTGAAATATTTCACTAATGCAGTGTTGCTAATGTTTTAAAGAAATGTTGTTGTATTTTATTGTGGCCTGTTTAAAAAAAAAAAATCTTATTCCGTGTTTCTGTTTAACATTGTTCTTTGTGTGAGTGTTTATTATTGTTTATGCAAAAAAAAAGAAATAGTCCAGATTTTTATTTTAATCTCACAGGGACCAAAATGACATTTATTCTGTAGACGCATAATTTGGGTTTTAAAAAAAAATGATTTTAAGTTTTTGCTGGATCTCAGTGGATAATAAATGGAAGAAAAAAATGAAAATGTTGTTGTTATGTTTATAGTCTAGCAAAACTGAAACATTTCACTGTAACCGGGCAATAGAGCATTTGCAATAGGCGTGGCTTAAGTTTCTAGGTCACGTAACTATGTAAGAAGAAGCCATGATGGAGACATCAAGAAATAAATTGTTCTTTACTGTGTCTATTTTACACCCCAAATGAAGGAATTTGTTTCCATAAATCTTGATATTTAACTGCGATACTAATCTAGTTCGCCCACAAAAGTAAACAAGATTTAAGGCTTTTATAGTTGTTTAATAGATATTGTTAAACATTTCACAGCCTGCATTAGGCTTTACTTTTAGATAGGAAGTTAAGCTAACTTTTGAAAATTGATATCTTCAATTAAATTTTCTGCACTTACTGAACCTATTTTATTGATTTTTCATGGTTTAAATTTTAGCTTTGAATTTTAATGACAGTGTTTTATATATTTTTAAGTCATATATAAAAATAAAACCTTAAGCCTATAGTAACACGGCTGCCATTGTTCACCACTAGACAAAGTAAACAAACAACACGTGTTTTTTGTCACATGATTGCAAACGCTCTATAGTGACGTTAATGGTTTTGCCCTCAGATTGTCAAACTATAATAATATTATACTAAAAAATCAATTGTGATAACCATAAATTTATACAAGTATAATATTTTAAACAATGAATGTAATCTTATGCGAGGGTAAAGTTTCTCTTTTAATCATATACAGCAGGTGAAGCAGTCCATTATAAGTTTCACCTTGCAATGGCTTAATATGGGATTGTGTAGACAGCACATTCACCAGCCGCTTAATATTTCCATTTCATAGGACTCTGGGATGCCCTTGAAAAGAAAAAATCAGTCCAATGAATTGGAATATCATATACTGACTGCATATACCTGCATACACCTCAATATCTCACAATCTCACACAAAAATTTACCCCAGAAAAATGTCCTCTGATAACCCACCATTACCTATCGCTTAAGTTGTAGGTTTGTGTCATTGTGAGTACCCAGTACCATTGTCGACCAACCACCTCATGCCATTTGTCATGGTCTTCTGCCAATGCCCCCAGAAAGCAAATAATGGACAGGTGGGGGTCATTTCCAGATTAGCTATATATTGTTAAGCAGTCTGTTAGTCATATGATCATATCAGTAAATTTTTTGTTTTTATCAGTTCTATGAATCTTGAAAATTTCCACCAATCAATAGTTTTATTTGGGCTATCCATATACAATTTAAACATACCAGGGCCAGTATATCTTGGTTTGAGAATTTTTTTTTCATTTCTGAATTTTGAAATGATTTTTAAAGTAAGAGCACTGAGTATCATCCTCCTATCAGATGATAAATCCATGTTCATAAGTTGAAAACTTTCATTGGTTGTCAGGTTGTTCATTTTATCATCACAAAAACCATTCATCACAAGGACACACAAAATAATAATCATAAATCAAACAACAAAAGAAATAAAAACATTGAAAGTTTTTATTTCATAACATTGTACAAAATTAGTGGAAGGTGGATAATACATGAATAAATATCAACATCGGTGCACCATGTCCATTTTAAATATCAAGTTTGAGTACCATGCCCATTATATCAAGTGTGAGTACCACGTCCATTATATCAAGTGTGAGTACCTTTACCACATCCATTATATCAAGTGTGAGTACCACGTCCATATTTAATATCAAGCTGTCTATGTTTTTTTGTTTTTTTTACAAATGTCTGTTTTAAACATTAAGTGCATACCATATATCCATTTTGAATGGATCAAATGTATGTGCCACATCCATTACAAAACCAATTATGTGTGTAGTATGTTGTCTGCCTACAATAGGTAAGAGTACCTACTGGTTTACTTAGAGTGGGGAAAGCTGTACAGCATGAAGACAAACATCAAAATAAGTGTTCATTTGTCAATTTACTTGTTTTTGATGATACATTGAGCACTGAATGCCTTTGTGTTCTTATTGTTCATATGGGGTGGGGCATACACAATTAAGAAGCAAGAACATATAATTTTTTTTTTGGTTTAAAACACAGATGGCATTAAATGATCTCAGGCAAATGATGTACAAAAAAAAAACCTTCCATTACTAAAAGACAAAAAAAGAAATATGTAAGATATTTTGTTTTGAGGCACAAAGCAGCTTAGATGACAAGTGACAAAAATACTGAGATACATTTTCTTAAGATAAAGTACTTGCAGATGATACTGGCCAGAATACGATAAGACTAACATAGTGCTATCTATTTATGTATGTGACTTTTTATTTTTTCCCCCCCACATTCACCAGTACAAAAAATGTCTGCCAATATGATGTCAAGAGCACAGTGCACAAGAATGAAAGAATGGTAGATGCACTCAATGGAGAGCCTATATTTTCACGTATATGGTTTAGGTCAGGTTGCGGATGGTACTTGCCGAACATGAGTTGAGCTGGAAATTAAAATTGCTGTCTTTACGGGGAAGTTTACTTCATCCTGCATCACCTGATGTGCCTGGCTAAATGGAGACAAGGAGCGCTGAGACTGAGACCAGAAAATTTGACCGAAATGTATGGACACAAGGCATGAAGCTGATTTAAAGTAACTTTAAGTTATCCGGCTCCAGCTAGACTTATTGACAGTCTAGATATGTAAAACTCTTAGATGGGTTATAAATTAGACCAAAGACAACCTAGACCCAAGAAAACCTAGACCAGATGTAAAACTCTTAGATTGGTTATAAATTATAGCAAAGATAACCTAGACTCAAGAAAACCTATACCAGATGTAAAACTCTTAGATTGGTTATAAACTAGACCAAAGACAACCTAGACCCAAGAAAACCTAGACCAGATGTAAAACTCTTAGATTGGTTATAAATTACACCAAAGACAACCTAGACCCAAGAAAACGTAGACCAGATGTAAAACTCTTAGATTGGTTATAAATTAGACCAAAGACAACCTAGACCCAAGAAAACCTAGAACAGGAACAATCTACACCAAAGACTATTATTATATATAGACCAAAGACAATCTAGACCAGAGACCATTTAGACCAGAGACAGAGACAAAGAGACCACTTGATAACACCTGTGATAATCTAGACCAAAAACATTCTAGACCTATGACAGTCAGTTAAAAAAACATAAGAATCATGACTAATCTAAACCTGTTTTGATTTTGACCTTCCTAGACCTTTGACACACTAAGTAATCCTTTGTGTACATAAGTCATTCATTGTTGATAGCCTTAATAATATATTATAATATGCCATAAAATAAAAAAAAGCTAACAAATATATTTTCAAATTAGAAAAGTTGAGAAAAACAATTTAAAACTACCCAATGCCAACTAAGAGATCAGTACAAAAATAAAAATAACCTATAATTATAATTTTAAAAAAACCTTCTATTTGTTAGCCCTGTCTATTAAAATAGTTTTATACTCTAAGCTTTTTTTCTTGGTTGCACAGAAATATTTCTAAGGCTTTATCCTGCTTGTATTATTAATTATACATTTCACATGACTAAAAAACCTAAACTCTAAGTCTGTAAATTATAATAAGATGAAAGAAAAAAAAAAAAAACCTAAGCAAATGTGTATATATGTTAACCCTTCCTGTACCGACCTACTTCTATCTATGCTGCCTTCAGTTCCGCTATATACGCGCCCGGGACTGTAAGGGTTAATAGAAGACTAGCCTTGCTATGCAAAACTAAAAATAGATACACAATGTTGTTGTTTTATAGCTTTGTTAAATAAAAAAATTGAGAACAATTGTATTTTTCTAGTGCTAACTCTGAGTCACAAATTATAACTAATTAAACAATTAAAAATAAACAAAATTACTGACACAATTTTTGCTTTTAACCATATCCTGCCTTTTTCTTTTTAAAATCAAATTTCATAAATAAACATAACAACATAACCATATAAGTTGCAGCTCAAAAACACATTTCTATCAGAAAGAAAACAAACAAGACTCCAAAGAAAAGAGACAAGACTTTGTGTTTTTTTCAGACAGATAAAAAGGATTTCTAGGCCTCGACAATGAAAAGAAATAAAAGAGAGTGATCTCTGTAAAGTGCTCAAGTACATAAAGTTTTGCCTTGCAGCTTCAATACGCTGTATACATCTTTTTATAAACCAACTCTTTTTAGCAACATTTGTATATGACAGTTTTTAAAAAAATAAAAAAATAAAATAATTTACATTGGCAGCATACAACTATGATAAGAGTAAAGCTAAAAAATAAATGGAGTTAATTCAAAGTTTATAACTATCACAAATATAGTTAACAAATTTATACAATTATTGTCGCTAAGTATTACAAAAAATAAAGAGTTTAAATATTTCAGATGTTACATAAATAATATAAAGGAAATGAAAATTTTAAAAATGCAGAATTAGTTTAGTTCAATTTTTTTATAAAGACTAATAATCTATGAACAAGTCAATTTGTTTATTGAACAAAAAGGTTACAAGTTTATAAAATTGAAATTGTTCCAGAAACAGACTATAAACACTTCTGTCAGGGACAGTGCTACTTCATTAGTCACTGGGACCTTTAATAGTCTGAATGGGATGTTCTACATTTTTCTCTAATTCTAATCAGGTTTTTGTGGCGATTATATTTCAAGACAATATTTCTCAAATATACTACAGCTGAATGGATTTGATATTTTCTGAACATAAATTGATACAGACTATACAAGAGCATTGCATCAAGACTTCATATTTCATAAGTGACATATTTCACGAGAGACATATTTCATGAGAGACATATTTCATTACAGACATATTTCATGAGAGAGATATGATATTTCATGGTAGACATATTTGATGACAGACATATTTGATGACAGATATATTTCATGGCAGACATATTTCAAGACACACATATTTGATGACATACTTATTTCATAAGACATTTATCATGACAGACATATTTCATGAGATACATATTTCATGACAGACATATTTCATGACATACATATTTCATAAGACATGTTTCATGACACACATATTTCATGACAAACTTTTTTTTAATGATTTTTTAAAGCAAACATTTTCTAAAACCAGCGTACTTGACATTAAATAGAAAAATTTCACATTTTCATCTCTGAATGCTTTGCAAATATTTCAGGGTATAAGGTTGGTTATATAACATTTTACATACTGTTGAGTATTTTCTACTTCTTTTAAATGCACACAACTTTTGTTTACAAATCTTACACCTAAAGACATACAACTCTTTCAAATTGTTGAGCAATTCAATAGGACACACCTTTTAGAAAATGTATTGCAAAGTCAGACAACATTTTTAAGCTACATGGGTATGAAAATGTATAGAAATTTAAAAAAAAAAAATGTAGTGTGATGTTTTTTTTATTGTATTTTCATAGTGTTTTTGTAGTATTTTGATAGTGATATTATAGTGTGTTTTTTTTTGGGGGGGTGATCTGACCCTTACAAGATAGGAATTAAACTATTAGATACAAGCTAACTGACATATAAAGTAAGAATTGATTCTTTTTTTTTTTTTTTAAAAAGCTAATGCTGCAAATTATGTGGCAGGACGAAATATTATCAAAGTGAACAAAAATATCTGCTTATAGAAAAGAAAATTGGTATCAAAAACCAATAGTTTTCCTGAGTTGAAAAAAAAATAAAATTTTAAGTTATTAAAAAAAAACAATGATTTAAAACTAATGAACTTTTACTTGAACTAACAAGCTATATGAGGTTGGGAAAAACTTCAGGAAAGTCCATACTGAATATTTATATAAACCAGTGTTTCCAATGACGAAAAAAAAAATGGCAGGGGCCGACATTTGTTAAAAGTATTCTTATACATGATTGGTTGTTGTTATTTTTAAATGAGACAGAGAAAAGGCTGTGAAGAAAATGTTTTTTGACAGACAAGAGTTAACAATATATATTCATGGCAAGAAATTATTTTTTTGGGGGCAACAAGCAGATATTTTTAGAAAACAAAATTCTGTCTTTGTTATGTAAGGGAGACAATGGCTTATGATTCTATTGCAAATAAAAGAAATACACGTTCCACTAAAAAAAAAAAACACTGATCTATAAAAGGAATGAATTAAGCATGGAAGTAACATTCTTGAAGCCAAAAACAATAGGCTTTGACTTGGACTATAAAATTATATCCCCTAAACACTGACCTGTAAATACACTTCAAGTGACTTGACTTCCTTTTGATCCTATAGATTTGTTCTAATTATAGGTGGTTTATTCCTTTATCTCGATTATATAGATAAGTGAGTAGTGCAGATTGTGCAATCAATTCTAGCCTCAGTTTGCCATACAAATTTAATATGGAGGCGCTATCCATTCTTTTTATAGATCAGTGAAAAAGACAAAACAATGAAAGATGTAACTATTTCCTGCTGGTTGAAATAACAGGCAAGCAACATGATGGCAATGAATAAACTGGACAGACGCAACAGTGAAAAAAAATCAGGCACTACTTGAACGACCTTTGTTACAGAAGTGAAAAACTTACAAAAGTACAGAAGCAGCTCTAATTAAATATAGTTTGCCTGTCAACATTTATGTTATAGACTTTGTTATAGTAAAACTGCGACACAACTATGTACAAATGTTTATTGACTGATTTATTATTTCACACTTAAAATATTTTGTTTTTAAATATTTCTTTTCTCTTCATTTGTTTTTGTTTGATGATCTAAAAAAACAACAAAACAACTTGTTGAAAATATGTCAGGGAAAAATATCTTATATATCTTTTCTTATATATCTTTTCTTATATATCTTATATATCATAAGTTGTATATCTATTAATTACTTTTAGACTCTATAACAAAAACAACAACAGCTTGAAATATTAGCAGCAAAAAAAACATTACCCTAAGTTTTTATAGAATGTTTTTCTGCTAGGATTTATAATTATAATTATCAGGTTGTTTTTTTTTGTTCTGGTAAATAAAAAATGTTTTAATTGCCTGGGTTTTCCTGGTAGTTTGAGAACTTAATAGTCTGGGTTGAAAATTGTCTGGGCTGCTTGGGTTATCTGACTTTTGGCGTAACCAGATTTCTGGGGGGGGGGGGGGGGGGGGATTCTGATCACCTTGTAAACTAGGTCGCATCTCTTATATCTGAGGCTGCAGTTTTACAAAATACCAAACGTTGTCGTGATTTGAGTTTGGAAGACCTCTAGTTTTTGTTACAATTGGGTGAATAAAATTAAAAATAATTAAATGTTTGTAATTTTAAAATCATGCTTAAGTAAAAAATAACAACAAAAAAACCAGTTGTTGATTGATTGTCTACTCTGGTTTGTGGCGGTTCTAACATTTGGTATTGTTTCAGTAACTCACAATTGAACAATATAACACTTTTCATTGGATTATCGTACAGAGTGCAGTTGCAGTCATTTTACACATTTATTGATATAATATGAAATAATAAATATAAAAAAAAAACAACACTTGTGCCTACATACATTAATACAGGGTTACTTATCCCAGCGATATATATTACAATACATATAAACTCACTTGTGCCCACATACATTAATACAGGGTTACTTATACCAGCAATATATTACAATACATATAAACTGTTATAAACTCACTTGTGCCTACATACATTGTACAGAGTTACTTATCCCAGCGATATATATTACAATACATATAAACTCACTTGTGCCTACATACATTGTACAGAGTTACTTATACCAGCGATATATTACAATACATATAAACTCACTTGTGCCTACATACATTGTACAGAGTTACTTATCCCAGCGATATATATTACAATACATATAAACTTACTTGTGCCTACATACATTGTACAGAGTTACTTATCCCAGCGATATATTACAATACTCACAAACATACTTTAAATAGGGTTACTTAATCTGTTAATATTACAATACAAGAAATCAAGTGTGCCTAGAGTTTTGCTGAAGTCCATTCCACTGCTACTGTTGTACATAAGCATCTAATTTGGCAGGAAGCTGAAAATAAAAGGGAGGCTGTAATGATAAACTCTGGAGTCACTACTTCTACTCAGTTTCGTACCCTGATTTGGCAAATATTATGTCCGAACACTCAGATTCGGTTGAAATCAACTACTCAGTTAATAGAAATGCAAGACTAGACTCAAATCATGGATGTATGTAGGACGCTATGTAGAAGGAGCGTCTGTAATGTTTACGATAAGAGGCCCTAAGAAAACGATGACCTAGTTATTCTGCCCAGCATTCAGTTGCATACATGAAAAACAAACAACGATGAAAGCTAATTATTACAGCCACTAGAATCAAATATACACAAAAAATAATATTGCAATGCAACATATGGACACCATTACCCTTTTCTCACTTTTCATAATTATAAAACAACTTGAAAAGAAGGTTGTTGTCATTTTAAAATAGAGCATTGTTCATTAAACGAAACAAAACACATACGATCTAAAAAATAAAAAATTCGAAGCATTATATACATATGCGACAAAAAGGCAAACAAAAATTTTTTACAAAGAGAAAAATGTTTTGACTCAATATTGCACTGTTAAAAGAGTTTAAATAAAAAAAAAAAAAAAGGCAAACATTTTATTCTTTAAATACTTTACAACTAAATACAAACAAAAAGAAAGGATCAGGAAACAATTCTTTTTTTTCTCTTTCAAGATACAAATATAAATATGACCGGGCGAAATAAAATTGAAAATACTTGTGCATTTATTTCTTCAAACACTAGTGTGTGTAAAATAACTTAAAGACCTTTCTCTTTGGCTAATACATCTGCCAATGCAAATCACACCAAGAGCGCACTGAGCATGCTAATTTAATAGCATGGATAGAAGCGCTATAAGACATGCCAACTCTTATTCTTATCATTATGATTTAAAACTGTGAGACCCAGATGATGCTAGATAAAAACAATAACTCCTCGGAGGCAAAGGAAAAAAAAAAAAGCAGGATTTCGGTTTGAGAAGCACGCGAAAACATAGCATTATTTATGTGCAAAACGGTTGTTCATTGGAATGCACCAATTTTGTATGCAACAAATTTGTAAAACAGGTTAATCATATTCCAGAATATGGTGGGAAAAAAAAAACTTTTTGGATGGGCGGCAACCTCCAAGCTGATAACAAAATGAGACGTTTATTTTGATTCAGTTTTTTGTTTTTGCTTTAAAACAACATGACATACAAACAAGAAGAAATTATTCTCTTCTCTATAAAAAAAAAATAGAATGTAATTACTTTACAACATGTGTAATTGCTTTACAACATGTGTAATTGCTTTACAACTTGTGTAATTACTTTACAACATGTGTAATTGCTTTACAACATGTGTAATAACTTTACAACATGTGTAATTGCTTTACAACTTGTGTAATTACTTTAAAACATGTGTAATTACTTTACAACATGTGTAATTACTTTACAAAATTTGTAAATACTTACATGCTTAACAAGAAAGCTTTTAAAAAGATGAAAAAATGTTTGTATTGATTTGCTTCAGATTTGTTTGTTTTTTTTAAACACTACTTCACTACTACTACTACTTCACTACTTCTACTTCACTACTACTACTTCACTACTTCACTACTACTACTTCACTACTTAGACTACTACTACTTCACTACTTAGACTACTACTACTTCACTACTACTACTTCACTACTTAGACTACTACTACTACTTCACTACTACTACTTCACTACTACTACTTCACTACTACTACTTCACTACTTAGACTACTACTACTACTTCACTACTACTACTTCACTACTTCTACTTCACTACTACTACTTCACTACTACTACTTCACTACTTAGACTACTACTACTACTTCACTACTACTACTTCACTACTTCTACGTCACTACTACTACTTCACTACTTCACTACTACTACTTCACTACTACTACTTCACTACTACTACTTCACTACTACTACTTCACTACTTAGACTACTACTACTACTTCACTACTACTACTTCACTACTTCTACTTCACTACTACTACTTTACTACTTCACTACTACTACTTCACTACTTAGACTACTACTACTTCACTACTTAGACTACTACTACTTCACTACTACTACTTCACTACTTAGACTACTACTACTACTTCACTACTACTACTTCACTACTTCTACTTCACTACTACTACTTCACTACTTCACTACTACTACTTCACTACTTCACTACTACTACTTCACTACTTAGACTACTACTACTTCACTACTACTACTTCACTACTTAGACTACTACTACTACTTCACTACTACTACTTCACTACTTAGACTACTACTTCACTACTTCACTACTACTACTCCACTACTTCACTACTACTACTTCACTACTTAAACTACTACTACTTCACTACTACTACTTCACTACTACTACTTCACTACTTAGACTACTTCACTACTTCACTGCTACTACTTCACTACTACTACTTCACTACTACTACTTCACTACTACTACTTCACTACTTAGACTACTACTACTTCACTACTACTACTTCACTACTACTACTTCACTACTACTACTTCACTACTTAGAATACTTCACTACTTCACTGCTACTACTTCACTACTTAGACTACTACTACTTCACTACTTCACTACTACTACTTCAATACTTCACTACTACTACTTCACTACTTCACTACTACTACTTTGTAGAGGTAAAAAACAACTTCCCACAAAATGCAAGAACAAACTCTGGAAATAAAGTGAAAGTATAAAATACAGGTGAATGGTCGCAACTCTTACATCAGAACAGAACAAATCTTCCTTAGTTAGATCAACTTCAGGTTTTTACAAATTACGCATATATTACTTTTTTTTTATTTTCACTCAGCGCCAACTAAAAGTTAGTTAGATACTGTGTCCACGTGATGACCAAAAATTTTTGAAGGTGTCAATTAAATTCTGCCAGGAAAGACATTAAAAAAAGAAAAAAGTAACAAAAAATTAGACCTCGGAGAGAAGAATGTTGTCAACTTTGAAGTACAGGTAAAATTAACTAGAGTAACATATTTGATTACGTTCACAAAGGACTATTGTATCCACATGAATCCTTGCACTTCTAGATGTTATGTCAGCATCAAGTTACTGACATACACCTAACACTGACAGCACATTTTTTAAAATTTGCCAGAATTTGCCCCCATTTTTTTTAATAAAATTTAAATCTTGACCTGAAGACACCTTTGATTTAGCCAAGATGCTAAAACGGCCTTGCAGTTTAAGATGAAAAGTGCATCACAATGACTTTAAAAAAAAACAATTTTCAGTAGGTAAATATATATTATAAAAATAGTTTACAAAGATAACTCCATCACCAAGAGTTGTCTCCCCTTCCATTGCAGCAAATTTTGATTTCTCAATTACACAGGGTTCAAAGCGCAGCTGTGCACATACACAAGAAAAGAAAACAACAAGAGTACTGAACAAATAAACAATAATTTGTGCGTCAGTGAATACAAGTGCTTGTGTTTTTTTTTAACCTTCATGAATCTAAAAAAAAATTAAATAAATAAAACAACGTAGTACAACATATTTGAGGGCTATTTACAATTTTGCAACAAAAATAACTTTCCATACATTTTTGATAAAAAAAAAAAGGAGATGAGACAGGAGATTGGGGAGGTTGGGTTGAGTTGACCTTGAGATCTTTACTTTAAGGGTGGTCCTCTGGTTAGTGCTCCACAACATGACGACCCTGGTGTTCTGAACCCGGACCTCTTCCATTCCCTGAGGCCCAACTGGGGGTTTGGGAAAGGGATGTAAAAATTGTTTCTTTATCTAGAAGTGACGCTGTCAAAACTTTTAAGATAAAAGAAGCTGAGCCTTTGCAAACACAAGTTATGATAAGAAAATATTACAGAAAGTTGTGCTTTGCACATAATCTCCTGTTACACCATGCAAGGGGGCCCAAAAGAAACTAGCAAACTCTAACTTTACCAGCCAAATGGATGAGAAATGCACTACAAGAATAAATTAGCCGTTATTAAAGTTGGTGGGAATAAAAACAAAGAAAAAAATTTTCCAGTGGCCTTACTTCTCTGGTTCATGTGTCCCAGATGGCTTTCAACTTTCTGGATCATGTTTCAAGGATTTCTAGTCTGGCAGAGGGAGTGGATGTTGTGCCTTGGGTGCCTGCAGCCTGCTATCTATATGTTAAGAGAGCATAAACCACACCAGCATCCTTTCATTATCAAAGCATCCTTTCTTTGTTACATTCATTCTTACTTTAACAAACTCATTCAATCTTTGTAAAATGATTTTTGTCTTTGTTAAATTAATTTTTTCTTGCTTTGTTTCATTTTTTTAAATTTAAATGTTGAAACATTAAAAGACCAAGACACTGAGCATTTAAAAAACAAAACAAAGCTACTTACAGACTAAACAAAAGTTTACCCATTTCAACACATCAACAAGAAATACAAAAATGTTTGATGTTTTGTTAAAGGAACAAAACAAAAAATGCCAAATCTAAAAAAACTATTTCGGTTTTCACTTGGTACATTTTTATAAAGTCCATAATAATAATTTACCGTTACATTCGCTTTAAAAAATATAGATTTATATATTTTTTATATATATATATATAAAAACTCAACAAAAACATGTAAAATAATAATTATAACATAAAAACTTTATCAACAACAGTGACGAATAAAAAAAACAAAGGACCATCATGTTGCATTTGTTGTGTTGTACATAGAATAAAGTTTGGACAGAGTTCATACATTGAGAAAACAAAACAAATTCTTTATGAGACTTTTTGACAAGAATATACACAAAAAATTGATTCAATGAAATATTCTTTTGTAATGCGAAAAAAGATAATATGACTCTTCTTTATTACTGAGCCTTGAATAGTTCAATAATTTCTCATTGTAATATCATATATATATAAAATATAATTAAAAATCAAGCTGATTACTCTAATAGAAGTCATTTTCAATGATAAACTAACTAAGTAGCAATTAAATTATAATTACATTATGGCATGAAAAAAAAAGTAACAAACTACCTTAACATAATAAGAAATAGAGCTAGCAATTAAATGATAAACTAATTAGCAATTGAATTATAATTACATTGTGGCATAAAAAAAACAACTAACTTAACGTAAGAAAGAAAAAAAAAGATGAAACTTGTTTCAGCACTGTGCAGGCTTATAAAATAACATTCAACAAGCAAATCATCAAAACTGATTGATTTTTGTGTTACTTAAGGTGATGAACTGAATTTGTTCAAGCTGAACTTTATATGCCGAAAAATTAAAAACATGGGATAAAGCCTTTATGATATTACAATAATATGAACAAACTCAATAAAATCATTTATTCTAAGAAATCTATTTTAAAAAAAAGAAAAGATCCTTTTTTTGTTATCAACCCTATGACAGTAATACACAATCATGTGATCTAAAAGTAATGCTGTTATTTCGTTACAATTCCCTGTCTTTGCTATATTACGAGAACAGAAACACTAACAAAAAAAAGCTGCCATTTTTTAATTTGGAGGAGGCTGGGGGTTGGCGGAGCCTCACACATCTTTGATGTACTACACATGTATGCTGCAATCCAAATCATCGGCATGTCTTTGAAAGGAAGTTATGCATGCTGGCAGGCTGTCATCGTCTCCGAACTGTGCGACACATCAAAGGTTGTTTAATCCTGGCTGTCATTAACACAAGTGATGCCCTTTAAGAAAAATAGCTTGCTCATTTTTGAGGATCCCTATGTGCTATAAATACACACAAACAGTTCTGCCAGAAAAGTTGGCGCCCTGGTCTCATCAACGACCTAGGCAGGTCAAAAAGACACTGGCGGTAGAACATCCCCCATCATTGGCCGAGTTCAAAATGACAATGCTATGAGATGAATGTTAAACGATGCGGCGCACACCCGCAAGCAAAATCACAAGGTCAGTTTTTTGGGCCGGTTCCGTCCGCTTTTTCGCTTCTGCTTGTTAGCCTCGTACTCCTGCCTAGTCCGCAGGATGAAATTTAACTCTACTGAATTGTTCAAGGCATAGAAAACATTGGCCCTGTCTGGAATTAATAGTTCTAGAGAAGGAAAAAAAAAACACAAAATATCAGACGGTTACTTTAAGTTATAAGAAATGGAAATAAAAAATATAATCAAAATGAATTTCATTAAATGTATAAATTCAGTACTTTAGAAGTTTTAAGGACAATGACTTATGAAATATGTTTTTGTGTATATGCAGTAAAAATTACAGTAGATATATATTTATATAACAAGAAGAAAGAAGTCTTAAAAATCATTCATCAACTTTTATACAATACAGTAAAGAAGATCTGCAATTTGAGTCTATTATTAGTGTTTTAAATGATGTTAAGGCAGATAACCCATTAACCCATTCCATGCCCGGATGCCAATCGATAAGAAAGAGTACTGTTATGCATTTGTTCTCGCATAAGGGATAAGGAAAGTGTTTTTTTTTGTTACAGTTAAAACTATATTCAAACAATTGTATTCTTGAGATATTGTACAGTTTTAAATTTTTTTTAAAAAGGAAATGAAACATACATAAAGATAGCAAGGAGATATTACTGAAACTACAAATTTAAGACACATGGAATTTTACATTTTTAATGATGTAAAAATAGTTCAGAGTATACAGGAAAAAACAAACCAACAGAAACATTAAAACCTACCACCATCAGGTAATAACTGCAGGAGACAATAGTTATCTGCTTGACCTTCCAGCCCATATTTCTCGATAATTTTCTCAATGACTGTGTGTGTGTGGTCACTGTTCATCAGCTTCATAGACAAATACATAGAACTGTTGAGTCTGGCCATTTGATAATTTCTTTCTTACATAAAAATATACTATTCAAAACACGTTGGTCCACAGGGCTGGTGAAGCAGCAAAATTCCCAGCCAACGTTTACTTTTTCCTTACAGGGGTGAAAGCTGGGTGAATTGAGGAACACCCTACAGTCCCCAGGAAAATAAATTTTGTTTTAACTTGGGGAAAAAACCTGTGTTTTGACAAGGATTCACACTAGAAGAATGAAGTAGATAAAAAAAGATAAATAAAAGTTTCTATTGCAGATCTACAGCTGATTTCTTTCCTCTCTGGCACATGATCTAGATCCAGCAACCCAAGGTCCTAAACCTGGCCAGTCCAATCAATCTTCAGGAAAATATATGAGTGCTATTGATTCAAGGCAACACAACCCCATTGTAGCCCCAAAGAAACTGGTGATCCCTACTTTACAAACCCTACAAAAACACAGGGTATAAAAGGGTTAGTTTACTTATCTTATCTGTTACAGACACACCTACTATATTAAAGATTTTTATGTCCTATTCTCAACATTGGTTTGAGTCTTGAATTTTAATTAGTGATTAAAATGATGTCAAGTAATTTTTTTTTTCGGCAACCCATACCATGCCTGCATGGCGTTCAGGAAGAAAGAATACTTATATGCGTTTGTCCTTGCATATTCATCATATTGAATAAGAAAAGTGTTTTTATCTTTCTGTTTATCTGAGCATTGTAATATATAGTTACTGTGTTGTATTTCTAAATTAGAATATAATGCTTCATGAATTACTACTACTTCAACTTTTTGGTCAATATTTGGTTTTGTCAAAAAATGTCCTTAAATCTTTCAACTTGTAACTAATTTTAATTTTTTATTGATTAAAAAAAAAGTTCTTATTAACTGCCATATTTGCTATCAGTTTGTTCAAGGCCTGTTACACCACTGACAAAATGAGATGCCAACTACAAAATGAGATGCCAACTACAAAATGAGATGCCAACTACAAAATGAGATGCCAACTACAAAATGGTGAACCGCTAGAATGAGATTAAAGATACTACCATGATGCTCTTGTATACATGGGTTGAGTCATTCTTCCCACTCTCCAAGGAAACTTTGATCACGTAGGAATCTGAAGATTTGAATGGAGTGTGTGAAGAGGGGCTGTCACTGTCCGAGGAGATCACAGAGGAGGTGGAGGATGAGTGAGAAAGCTGGGGTTTAAAAAAAAAAAGAAAAGAAAACATATAGAAAACACAAGAAGAGAAATTAAAAAAATGTTTGTAAAAATATTTAAATGAAACAAAAAAAGAAAATATATCGAAGAAAATACAAACATAAAAGATAACATAAGAACAACATTTCATTCTTGTAAAAGTTGAAAGAAATAAGTATAGGGCCTGCTTTATATATTCTTCAATTTCCTTTCAAATCTAGTGTGCACACGTACGTAAAAAAATGTTTTGTTTATGTGCAGTTATTATCAGTCTTACATTCTGTCACCATTGTTGGTATGAATTATTGCATGATCAGCATTTGCCAGTTGGGGGAGGGGGGGGGTTGTGTAGGCCTACTTTTTTTTTTCAAATTAAGTTTCAACATTAAGCTAAAACACTTGTGATTTTAAAATGATGACGTAATACTAATAAGTTTTTAGGCTGAACCCATTTAAGGTAAAAGAAAGACACAGACAATTAAAGAAACAAAATTAAAAGCTAAACTAATGAAAGCTAAACATTTGTCAAGTTCCACCCAAAAAACAATGGAAGTAGGAAAACAAAAACAATCAAATTAGGCATACCTGTGAAACCTGACTGACCAGTGGACCAATAGTTGCGGCTATGGTCGGGGGTATACTTTCTATACTGTGCCGGTCCTCTAGCCCACAGGAGAAGAGGCCAAGCTTGTTGTCCAGTCTAGCTGGTTTAGTGCCCAGGCTGAAGATAATCAAGTTTTAAAAGTAGAAACATGTGCACCATGAAATAAATAAAAAAAAAACTAAAAGTGAAAAAGTGTGAGCAATGAAAACAATGAAAGAATACAAAAAAATATATTTTAACATTTCTGAAATTCTAATTCAGATTTTAGTTGTGATCATTTATTATCACTTTCTAATAGGCCTACAAACAGTCAATGTGAAGCAACACTATTGTGACCAAGGGCAGAGTGTTAAATACCATTTCAAAGCTCTCTGGCTTAAGCGCCCTGTTTCAAAATGCCACAATATATATTTCCCTGGGCCTGGAAAGCTGTCTGTGAGCATGCTAAGCTCTGATGGGTACCAGACATTAATTTTGATAGACTGAGATTTTGTGTTGGCCACAAGAAAACTCTTTTAGCTAAAACCACTGTATCCAAAACTTCAACAGAATGTGATTGTGAAAGTCACTGAGGGATATTCTAAGTATTGAAACAATACTTTTTTTCAACATAATTAAATTGTATTTATAGAAGCATTTACCTGCATGCATCCAGTGCTAAAGGAATGTTTAGTAACCATATGATGTAACAAACTATCAGCTATCAATAATTAAAGATTTTTTATTGCATCAGTAAAGTAAGAGTAGATCCAATCAGGCCATTACTTTTTTTTAACATACTCTCAGTACAGATTTTGATGCATTTTCTTAGTTTTTGGGTTAACTAGACTACATTCAAACAAACAATTAAATAAATCTCCCTAATTCAATAATAAACACTTTATATTCTGTTCTTTTCTAATCTAGATAAGTACACAAATAAACAGAAAAGTGAAAAAGTATTCGCTAAATGCCATTAAGGAAAAACTGAAATTTGCTGTGCTATGTAGGTAACCTAAGAACAAAATTTGTCAAGCACAGAGGACTTTTTTTTTTCAGTAAGATTGTCTCTAAGTATATATGTTGGTGGGTAAGAACAGTAATAAATCTAAAATTGGGCCATCCCAGTAACTAATAATTAGCTAATCGTGTCTATTAAAAATCAGTTTACTAATTTTTTTTTTAATTTTTTTTTATCACTTTTATTTTTGGATTGTTGCTACACCTGAACCAGTTGCAGATGCATCGTAGTTTGTGGTTTCTGTTCAAAGAGTTTCAAGTAAAAACTGGGAGACGACTATAGCCATGAACTAAAATAACATATTACAATATCTTGGGTTATCTTATATAACAAATTTATTTAGAACAAAAGAGATTAATGGTTTGTCAAACACCACTAACTAGCGCAAACCAGATAACTGTTTGGAAAAAAAAAGCATAATAAGACTCAAATATGTGTTAACTGAAAAGATAAAATTGTATTCAGTATAGTTGTTACTTGAGTACAAATTGAGTGACAACTTTTGTTAGTTTCAAGTTGAACAGAGAAATGTCCATGTCAGATTGTTGTTGTTTTTAAAGTAGAGCATAGATAGAGCTTCTTCTGGCATTGAAGTCTGGTGATGTTGAGTTTATTAGTTTCGTATGGGCTTTGACAAACGAGCAGAAACATGTTGCCAACACAATGACCACACATCCCAAAGGAGGTCAGGGAAGTTCTGGCTTGGACATGTAGACTCGAGTACAATTATAAGCAAACACTCTCAGCCCGGCTACCCAATCAAACCGAACTCTCGGGATGTCAATCAAAGATTTGATCAGGATAACTGTGATGTACAGAAACAAACTTGTGTTCTTAAGGTGTACGTAAAGTAAGTATCAAATCGGACCAAATTGATCCATAGGACTGGTGAAGCAGCATTCACATGTTTTTCTGGCCACTGCATATTAGGGGATTGTGTGGCCAGCACAATGCCCAGCCAGCTTTACTTTACCCCAACTTAAGCTGGGTAGACTCAGGGACACCCTCCAGACCCGGGAACAAATCCTATCCTTCACCAGGATTCGAACCCAGGACCTTTGGCCAGCCAGCCTATTCTTTGACAAAATTTAGAGCTGATTAAGCACACAGTATGATTTATGTCAAGCATTGAAAAATGAACTAAAAAATTCATTAATCCTATAAATGAATCTTCAGCAAAAAAAAAAAAAAAAAGTCCCAACTGAAAGGCACACAAAAAAGAATAGCTAAACACTAACATACTACAAGAAATGATAATATGAACAGAAAAATGCACTCAATATATATATATATATATATATATAAAACAATTAATAAATCAAAGTTCTTTACAGCAAAATAAACAAGCCACAGAGAAAGGTTATCAAAATCAACAAAATAAAATGAACTGAAAAATGTAACAAAGCAGAAATAAGTTAAAAGCAAAACTGCATGATGTAAATGCCTATAGACTATAGACTCTAGATAGAAAAGGCCTTAAAAAGGCAAAGTAAAAAAAGAAGAAGAAAGACTGTAATCAGCCTGTGAGGAGTTCATAGAGCAATAAAAGTATTGGCTCAAGGCTAGGGTTAAAAACCTATTAAAAAAAGAAATTGGGAGCCTAAGAAATAAAAACACAGTATAAAGAATTTACTAAAGCAGATAATGCTTTGGGTGAGAATACCAAGAACACAAGGGAACCAGCTGCACAATCAGATTAAACAAACAGAATAAAATAAAAAATGTAAGTTTGATACATATGAAAGAAAGAAAGAAATATTTCATGAAAGAAAGAAAAAAATATTTCATGAAAGAAAGAAAGAAATATTTCATCATGAAAGAAAGAAAGAAATATTTCATCATGAAAGAAAGAAAGAAATATTTCATGAAAGAAAGAAAAAAATATTTCATGAAAGAAAGAAAGAAATATTTCATGAAAGAAAGAAAGAAATATTTCATCATGAAAGAAAGAAAGAAATATTTCATCATGAAAGAAAGAAAGAAATATTTCATCATGAAAGAAAGAAAGAAATATTTCATCATGAAAGAAAGAAAGAAATATTTCATGAAAGAAAGAAAGAAATATTTCATGAAAGAAAGAAAGAAATATTTCATCATGAAAGAAAGAAAGAAATATTTCATCATGAAAGAAAGAAAGAAATATTTCATCATGAAAGAAAGAAAGAAATATTTCATCATGAAAGAAAGAAAGAAATATTTCATCATGAAAGAAAGAAAGAAATATTTCATGAAAGAAAGAAAGAAATATTTCATGAAAGAAAGAAAGAAATATTTCATCATGAAAGAAAGAAAGAAATATTTCATCATGAAAGAAAGAAAGAAATATTTCATCATGAAAGAAAGAAAGAAATATTTCATCATGAAAGAAAGAAAAAAATATTTCATGAAAGAAAGAAAGAAATATTTCATGAAAGAAAGAAAAAAATATTTCTTTAGGATTTACCTGTAAAGCAGAATTATAAAAAAAACAAAATGGTGCCCACTGATTGTAAAGGCAAATGAAAAATGTCAGAAGCAAAGCAAAAATAAAAATTTACTTTAGGAGCCACACAAACAGACACACAGAGATACCAAAATCTTGCTAACAAATAAAATCAGGGTGTTATAGAAGCATCTCTAACAAAAATTTGACTAAATGAAGGATACCACTACAGCCAATATATAAATGAAACCATCAGGTCTGTCTTCAAGGGCTTTGCTTTTCTCAAAAATGTTTGCCGAACACAGTTTAAATGACGTGTAAATTTAAAGTGAGCAAACGACTAGGCAAAGCTAATGGAAATAAAAAAACATCTATTTTTAGCAGTGAAGCATTTTTAGTGAAGGAAAAAAGATATCATTACAAGTGTAAATTAAAACCAGTTAGTGAATGTGTGGAAAGTTAATGTCAGCTAGCTGATTGCCAAAGCCCTCGTGACAGGAAGCCCTGCGCCAACCACTTACCAGTCCTGCTGGCCGAACGGCCCCCGGCCCTCTTCCAGGCTGGACGAGGACATATTGGGCTCCGAGAAGCGGGACCTGCACGCGAAGCATGCGTACAGTTTAGCGGCCGACACCTTCCGCCTCAGATGGGGTCCGTTAAGACTGCCAATGCATGCACACCGGGGGGGAGGGGTAATTGAGATAAAACAGATAAAATGTGTAAGCTCGCGGAGTGCAGACCGATACATTTTCTGGTTCTAAACAAGTCGGAATGTGTGACGGAGCTCAGTGAACAAGCAGACATCAAATGAGCAAATATATTTCAGCTTTTTTCTAGAACTCAAATTTTAAATAACTTTGAGATTTTAAAATAAATTAAGCTCACCAAACTATCTCATTATAAATGGGGGAAAATGTAAGTTTACCAAAAGAAATATAGGTTACCGTATGAAAAGTGTTTTCTTTTTTTGTAAAAAACAAAAAAAAAAAAAAAAAATAACAAAAAAATGCAATGGAAAACATATGTAAGAAATTTGAATTTTTTTTGCATAGATATTTAAAAAATGGATATTAACTATAAAGTATATTTTTTTTAATGCAATCAATCAATGTTTCCTAGCTGAAATTAAATATAAAGAGATAAAAAACAAGAAAATACTTGAATAAATAATGAACACTGAAAATGTGTTAAGCAGTGAAACAATCTAACAGCCCTATGCACACAGCAAAATAGAAAAAAAAAACAGAAAATAGAACACACTGGGCGGGGATTGAAATATGCCAACGGTGAAATGGAAACAAACCACGAAACTCTAACAAGCATAACCAATCAATGACAGTTAAATGGTTGGAGTGACTTTAGCATTGTGCCCGCACAGAAGCCACATGAGGTGGGGGGGGGGGAGTGTTGAAGAATGTCAGTGTGACATAGAAACATAACAAGCGTAACCAACCAATGACAGTTATATGCTTTCAGCCATGTGCCCACACAGAAGCCACATGAGGTGGGGGGGGGGGTGTTGAAGAATGTCAGTGTGACATAGAAACATAACAAGCGTAACCAACCAATGACAGTTATGTGCTTTCAGCAATGTGCCCGCACAGAAGCCACATGGGAAGGGGAGAACTGAGTATTACCAAAAAACCAACACCTATTGGGGGACACAATTTTTTGTTTCAGTACTGATTAAATTTTCTGAATAAGAAGAATGCAAAAGAGATCCAAAGCTGCTGATGCGATGATGATGTTACAAAAAAACATGACAGAATTAGGGTGTATCGGAACCACCATAAACACAAACGAATGAGTAGGATCCCAATTATCAGCAGTCAGGGATGAAAATAAAACTGATCAGTCAAAGTTCAAGCTTACCTGGCAGATTTTTTCTTTATTTTGGCCAGACTTTCTGACTGAGGCTCCAAAATACAGGATAACTCGTGACTGTTGGAGTAGAAAACGAGAAGATCAACCAAAAGTTTAGAGTTGGTTCTAAACTACAAGTTTAATATAAAAAACAACAACACATAAATACATCTAAAGGTTAAAGCGACCCGATAGACCAAATTGATTCATAGGTAGGGCCGTGATGCAGCGCTCACCAGTTTCTGTGGCCACTGCATACTAGGGGATTGTGCGGCTAGCATGATGCCCAGCCACCTTTACTTTACAGTCAGGTACCCATCAGAGCTGGGTAGGCTCAAAGACACCCTTCAGACTCTGAAACTAATCCCAGCCATCACCAGAACCTTTGGTATGCCAGCCAAACATGCTGCAGCTCGGCCACTGCGCCCCATAAATGTTAAGATTGAGTGAAAAGCTTATAAGCCAAACCTTTCCAGGTCGCTGTAGGTGGTTATGGAGTTGAACCACCTCCAAAAGCTGCTGTCCTCTGAGAAGTTGTAGATAGAGGCCGCGGACTGGAGCAGACGCAGCTGAGCCAGGACCTCAAACTCCTTCCTGCGCTTCTCAAAGTTGATAAGGCTTTCTTCCACGCAGTCCGGGTATGCTGTATCTATCATGGTGAGATCTGTGAGAAATGTGCCCAGATACGGCACCGTGCCTTGAACAATGCCCTGAATTTTTTTGGGGAAAGAAGAAGATAAATATACAATGCCAATTACAACTATGACTTGCTGTAAAATAATGTTCTATAAATTGTTAGGGAATATATAAAGAAAAACTGTTCAAAACAAAAAAAAGTGGCTAGCATATTTTTAATAATAAAATGTTTTTAACCCTTCCCGTACCGACCTACTTCTATCTATGCTGCCTTCAGTTCCGCTATATACGCGCCCGGGACTGTAAGGGTTAAAAAAACATCTAAGTAAATGAGTCTCCCTTTCAGACCAATTTGATCTATAGGGCAATCAAGTGTTCACAAGTTTCTGTTGCCACAGCATACAAGGGGATGTGTGGTCAGCACCGTGCCCAGCCGCCTTATTTATTCCCAACTACTGTCAGTTAGTAAAACATTGCTAGAGTAAATTCTTGTACTGAATGCACTCTTTATGAAATATGTTTCTAAAATAATAACAACATTTTCAAAAGTCATAAAAAAAAGTAAAAGACAAAAGAAATAATAATATACCAAGACCTTGTTGACATTTCTTACAGTTTGTGTTATAAAATGATGTTCTATTTCAATAAACCAACAGTGAAATAAACTGGTCAAAAAATAATATCGACCTACATTGTCAATCCAGGAACGTCTCTTTTGTAAATTTTTCCTTTTCAAGCTCTTGCTCTGTGAGTCTAGGTCCGGAAATTTAGCTGTGGCTTCCTGCAAAAAACAATCAAACAGACAGAAACGTCAGCAGTGAAAACATTGCTGACACCACAACTGGGGAGTAAGTTGTGTCACTGGCTACACGGAAAAATTTTTTTTTAAGTACCAGTCGGACCAAATTGATTATAGGGCCGGGGAAGCAGAATTCACCAGTTTCTGTAGCCACGGAATACTAGGGGATGTGTGGCCAGCACAATGCCCAGCCACCTTTACCCCAACTAATGTCAGGTACCCATCAAAGCTTTGTAGACACCCTTGAGTCCGGGAAAAAATCCTAGCCTCCACCAGGATTCCAACCCAGAACCTTCGGATCGCTGGTCAAAAGCGCTTCCGCTCAGCCACCATGCGCCATATTATCATGCAATACAAGAATTTAATTTTGACTACATCAATATCAAAATCAATGGCAGATGGACAAATTTTGAAAAGGGCATCTGTTGAATTTCTAATTGGACCCAGCAGCAAGAAGATATTTTTTTACTATTTCAAACCCAGTTTCCTTACTTTCATAAGTAGCTCCCTTGAGTTGATCTGGTTGTTTTCAACAGAGAAAATTTCACTCAGTTCTTCAAATAAAACCATAGCTTCCCTGTTGAAGAGAAAGAGAAACAAAATATGAGCACATCACCAATGTAGAAATTGACTTCTGTAAATACATTTGTTATACATGACCGGCACTGTCAGTAAGCCAAATTTAACTGATACTGAGAATGCTATTGTTTTAAAGTCAAAATTCATTCACATAAGTTAACTATAATATCCCACTAGGACTTATATGAGGGAATGGCGGTGAAGCAATGAGTCTTTTGGATTGCCATGTTGAAGGTCTTGGGTTCAAATCTAGGTGTTATTTTTTTTCATCATAGGACCTTCAGGTGTCCCTGATCCAACTTAAAATAAAATTAAAGGCTGCTGGACACTGAGCTGAGCACACAATCCCAGCATATGAATTGGCCAGGTAATCTAGTGGGCACTGCTTCCCTTACCATATGGACCGATCTTATATATGTCTTCAAACATAATGGACGAACCTAAGACTCTCATGTCCAGGGCGTAACATTGAAAGGGTTGGATCAAAGGGAGGGGAAGGTACACCAAAATCCTGTCTAAGACTAGCCATGCTGATAGGGCATGCCACATAACATAGGGTACGCTCTCCCTTTGTGCACTGAAATATCGGATGCAGAAAAATTGGCTGTCCCCCGATGTGTTAGCCCACCGGTGGGAGCAAACCGGTGGTTTACACACTATGCCAGCTTTCAGGCCCATGGGTAGAGAAGTGGACCATGTGGACCAACATGGTCTGAGAAACATGACTTCACCTTTGTTATTACTTGTCTAAAAGAAATAACATGGTAGAGGTCCTAAAATATTATTTGTGATCAATAGTTAACCAGTGCCTATGCTTTTTTATCAGTATCATCTCTTTTTTTTTTGCTAGATGTTTGTGTAAAATGAGTGACAGCTCAATATTTGTGTAAATGGTGAATGCTACATCTTTGTGTAAATGGTGAATGCTACATTTTTGTGTAAATGGTGAATGCTACATCTTTGTGTAAATGGTGAATGCTACATAATTGTGTAAATGGTGAATGCTCCATGTTTGTGTAAATGGTGAATGCTACATCTTTGTGTAAATGGTGAATGCTCCATATTTGTGTAAATGGTGAATGCTCCATGTTTGTGCAAATGGTGAATGCTCCATGTTTGTGTAAATGGTGAATGCTCCATGTTTGTGTAAACAGTGAATGCGCCGTATTGGTGTAAATGGTAATTGTTCCATTTTGTGTTAATGGTGAATATGTCAGCACCTGCTGAGAAGTTTTTATAAGTCAAGCCAACAAAACCTTACTTGGATAAGACAGCCCATGTCCTCTTGAGCCTGAACACTGGATGTGATTGCAGGCCAGTGATGATAGCTTTCAGGGAAGAAAAGTTCTTCAACTCCCGAAGGTCCTAGGAATATCAAGTTTAAATCCAGAGATATAAACTTTGCAGAAATTATAATTAAATTTAGCTTGTTTTTTAACAAAAATGTACTTTAAAAAAAAAATTTCATGTAAAATGCAATAAAGAGTATGAAAAAAAGGGGGGGGGGGTGGGGGTGGGGGGAGGTTCTTGTGTATAAGCCACACTTAAAATCTATTTGATGTACTTGCATAATTTCTTCTTAAGACAAATTTTATTTTTCACGGATGTTGTTTGTGAATGTTTTATTTTTTGTTGTATGGAAATATCAGCTACATATTATATATTTGTATACATCATTTTAAAGCCTGAAGACCCAGGATCTAAATGAGAAAGTTATGAAATCAATTTCAAATGATATTTGAACATAGTTTTTTCACATACATAAGCCTTACCCCTTTCTTGGCTTACACTCGAGATTTTACTGTAAATATTTTTCCACAGGTTTTACATTTGTCATAATTTGCAAGACTAAACTCGAACCAAGTGTTAGAGTATGAATGAATGATCTTTTTGTATAGTAGGAGTGTCTTTGCCATATAAATTGGTACTAGGCTGACTGCTGCATCTCTCCAAATCATCTCTTTTTATGTTGATAGTTATTTAATGCATGTACTAATGTTCACAGTAGATTTCCATAACCCTAACCTGTGCAATCATTATCCACTTCTGAATGACCTTTGCCCTCTGCGCTGTCTTCAGCTCCCGTGTCTTGAGTATGGTGGCGATGACCCGCCGCGACACGTTGTTGAACTGCTGGATGGTGGCCTGGACGCTGGGGGCGTCACACTGCCCCTCCTTGTCTCTCCTCGACCAGTAGGCTCCCAGGCAGTGGTGGGGGATCACCTTACGAAACAAATCCTGTTGAGAGGTCAAGGATTAACAAATGCATATAAGTACTCTTTCTTCCCGAGTGGCATTCGGGCATGAAGTGGGTTGCCTGTGCAAACCAGGAAAAGCAGTAACTTAACATCATTTAAAACATTAATAAAAATGCAAAACTAGACTAGGACCACGGATGACAGCAGGATGCAATAATCTTCTTGTCAGAAGGAGCGAATGTAATGTATAAGATAAGAAGATAAGTTAACAAAATTGAGATGATTTAGAGCGTACAAACTTAATACCTGAAAAAAAGTATAGGCTAAGAGCTACTCCTTTGTCTAAATGGATCAACTTCTTCTTACCGCATCTTTAAACGTCAGCTGCTCTGCTATTTTCCGGCACGAGATGTCCAGTAGTGCCAGAGATTTGCTGCTGTCTGTGTCTGGTGGGTGCCCACTTCCGTCGGTCAAGGAGAATGAAAGCTCAAGCTGCCGAGCTGTGCAGAAAAAATTCCCATGATTTATTTTGTTTGTTTACACACCACAATGCAACTTCAATCATTCAAAATTAAAGTAAAATAACCATTCTGTGTAGAAAATGTTTTGTAAACAGGTAGAAAGAAATGAAAGAAGCAGCAAAGCACAACTGTAGCATACAATCTGTTTTGTTATATATAAGACAAAAAAAAAGTTTTAATAATTTCAACAACTCCTAAACTTTTTTTAAAATCATAGCATCCTTTATTATCCATAGACCCTAAACTTAACTCCAAAACCTCTTTTTTTCAAGCCTGGCTCTCTGGACTCTTTCTGAGACCATTGAGAAATATTAGCTGTAGATGTAGCTAAGTGATAAAATGATTAAGATCAAGTGAAGCAAAGTTTACCAGCTTCTATTGGTCACAGTATACAAAAGAGAATAGCATGACTGAGCTAAATGCAGAACCTCTTATACATTCTCCAGCAGATGTCAGGTACCCATCCAAGCTGAGAAATTCCATGGACACCAAGCAGGGGGAAAAGCCCTTGTGTTTCATACTCCGATTTAAACCCCAGACATTTGGAATGCCAATCCAAGATTGCCTCTAGACCAGTGGTCGGCAACATTTCAATAATAGGGTGCCGAAGTGGGATTTCTAATTCATTCAGCGTGCCAACGGGCTGAAAGTCATCCTGCTTTAGCACTAAATTTTTAATAGAAGATACTTGAATAGTTGTTTTTTTTTCGTGTGCCATTGAACATTTTTCTGCTTGCCAAGTCTGGTAAGCATGCCATAGAAGGTTGCCGACCCCTGCTCCAGACCATCCCCCCACCTGAGATGTTGGGGAATTCAGTTTTGCAAACCCATGATGACACAATGTAACTAGCAAAAAAAGCTTCAACTCTTTCTTGAAGCAGGCAACTACAAATAATGATGTACCACACTAATGGTTTCAGAAAGCGGTATACAACAAGCATATACAGCATCCCACAAATAGAGTATATTTCTCCCCCAAACACTCAGAAGTTAATAGAAATAAAAAGCAGATTCTTATGAAAGGGAAGAGAATCGGAGCGAGACAGTTTCGGACTCTTTTTGCTGCACCTGTTAGCTCCGCATCTTCCTGTCGGAAGGCCTCTAGTTTCTCCTTGACCTTTGCCTCTATCCCTGAGCCTGGGGCGGCCTCTTTGGCGAACCTCTCCAGGTCATGAAGGCAGGTGTAGTCAGGAGGCATGTGAAAATCTTCAGGGTATGAATCGAGCCACACAAATATCACAGATTTTAAAGCCCTTCACAAGGAAAGAAAACATTTGAGAAAATGATAAATATTTCCAGATTTTGTGGTAACACGAGAAAACATGGCCTAAATCTATTTTAAAAAGCCATTTTTTTTATTGCCTACAAAAATGGGATTGTGCTTCAAAGGTATCAAAGAATTATCAGGATAATGTCTTTTCTATAAATTATAAAGCTAGTTAGCTGTTGTGTGGTTTCAATCATTTCAATCATAATAATGATAAGGCTGTTGTGCACAATAATAAAGATCTCTTCCAATTGGGATTTAAACACGTGTTTAACCGAACAGCGAATATCTTATTATTTACATTCACTTAGCATTTGATTATTTAGTCTTACAAAATAGACTTCAATCACTTTCTAACTTTTATTTTTTTTTAATCATTGAGATCATTAGGAGCTTATAACTAACTGCATTCCCATAGTGGTTTTAATAAGTTACAGAGCATCACAGTAAGTTACCTAAACATATTTTCACATAGTTCCGTCTTGTCCACTTTAGTCTGAGACCTGAGAAATTTATATCTGAAACAAGATAATGTATTTTTTATTGTAACAGAAGCATTGAAAATGTATATCTCAAACAAGATAATGTATTTGTTATTGTGGCAGAAGCATTAAAAATGTATATCTGAAACAAGATAATGTATTTGTTATTGTGACAGCAGCATTAAAAATGTATATCTGAAACAAGATAATGTATTTTTTATTGTAACAGAAGCATTGAAAATGTATATCTCAAACAAGATAATGTATTTGTTATTGTGGCAGAAGCATTAAAAATGTATATCTGAAACAAGATAATGTATTTGTTATTGTGACAGCAGCATTAAAAATGTATATCTGAAACAAGATAATGTATTTTTTATTGTGACAGAAGCATTCAAAATGTATATATCTGAAACAAGATAATGTATTTGTTATTGTGACAGAAGCATTCAAAATGTTTATCTGAAACAAGATAATGTATTTGTTATTGTGACAGAAGCATTAAAAATGTATATCTGAGACAAGATAATGTATTTTTTATTGTGACAGAAGCATTCAAAATGTTTATCTGAAACAAGATAATGTATTTGTTATTGTGACAGAAGCATTAAAAATTTATATCTGAAACAAGATAATGTATTTTTTATTGTGACAGAAGCATTGAAAATGTATTTCTGAAACAAGATAATGTATTTGTTATTGTAACAGAAGCATTAAAAATGTATATCTGAGACAAGATAATGTATTTTTTATTGTGACAGAAGCATTAAAAATTTATATCTGAAACAAGATAATGTATTTTTTATTGTGACAGAAGCATTAAAAATGTATATCTGAAACAAGATAATGTATTTGTTATTGTAACAGAAGCTTTGTGATGTTGAAAGCATTGTAGAAGTTGAAAAGAAGTTTTCAAAAGAGGAATTGAGTCTGATACTCAAAATTCAAAATTTCTTGACAAACTATCGAAACCGATTGACGTACGCTCAGTGATTTTTTTTTTCCCTTTTATTTATCAGTTTATTTTCATACCTTATGGTTTGAATAAAACTTTACATGCTTATATTTTAACTATAAAGAATTCAATTCAGTTGCTTTGAAAGTTTTTTTACAGTGAAGTTTTTTAAAATATTTTTTGTTTCTGAATTTTGTGCAACAATTGGAGTTTAGCGTCTTGGCTTAGGGATAGGGGAGTTATAGGCTGGCAACTGCTTAGGGCTGAAATGTTTAATAAAAAGCATCTATTTTGACCCCATCCCAGGTGGCACATAATCTAGTTACGCCTCTGGCCTTAAGGATTATACTTTGCAACAACAATAGCAAACTGATGATCAAATAAAGCAAAAACAAAAGATATAGACTTTAACATTAGGCTGACCTGTCCGTCAAAGTGTCCAGCACTTGACGAGAAGTTGCGAATGTCCTGTACGTTGCAAGGAATATATTAACATGGCTTGAGTCCATCTCACCCTGGCTGTTTGTCAGGCTCTCCACCAGCTTGGCGAGGGTGCCGGCTCGGATGACCCTGACCTTGTGGGTTTCCCACATGAGGTGAGAAAACTCGCTGTTCCGTTCATTCTCATCCTCAAGCTGAAATATTCCACATTGTAGCCTATTAGTTTTCAATTAGCATACAAATATAACAAAACTATTTCATTACTATAATTATATATAACAGTGGTTGAAATTTGGTGATTAGTGTAAAATACAAATGTAAAGGTGAGAAAATATGATAAAGTACAAGAAAATGTAAAAACATAATTTTTTTTAAAGAAACAAAGTTATTTAAAATCAAAAAGTACAATTTATAAGTGTAGTTTTCTGTTCAACAGGCAACATTAAAAAATGCTGTAATTCAATTGTTGTATATAAAGTCAATCTTTATTTAACAATAAAGACATGTATCGCCATTTTCTCTCAGGGTTATCCCAAGGTTTAATTTCCTTTCGTTACAATATAATTGTCATAGACAACTATGAGCCTTCTGTTATAGAGACCTTTTTCACAATTTAGTAGGGCTACAAAATAGTGGGGGAAAGAAAAGCATATTTGTTACAGGAACTTTGGTAACTCACTCGTGCCTGAGACAGATATGTCACTTTCTTCAGATAGGCATGGTACACTGCGCCCTCTTCTCTTTCTTCACGCCAGAATCGGTTTGCGTCATCTTGAAACTGAACCACCTTTAAGTAATTGAAGATGACAAAGAAAGTAACTTTAAAGAAACAAAATCTATATGAATCTTAAAAAAACAAACTCCCAACCACTCTGATAGAAGGCCTTTTGCATCCAGTCAAACACTAATTGAGATCTTCAATTTGAGATTGTTATTTCTTAAGCTGTAAACCTAGACCAAAATGATGCAATTATGACTAGGATGGAATAAGACTTTATCTAAAACAATAGACCAGACACACTAATCTACTAGTCTAGAATCGGACTAGGTGACTTCAATTCAATCAACCATCTAATAATTATAATAGCTTTAATAATTTATAAGCACCTCATTAAATACAGCTCTTACTTAGTCTCTTACAATTATTTTCAAGCTGGAACCATATATGGTAACATACATTAATATATGATTTATATAAAATTAATATGGCTAAATGGGCGTTCTGCTGGCCTACCGTAGGTCCTTAGTTCAAATTATGGTTCTTATAAAAATAAATATATTCCTGGCTTAAATTAAGAGAGTTTTACGAATTTATAGATAAATCTAGATTTAGAGCTAGTTTTGACTAGACTAGCATAAATAGCTAGTCTATACAAATTTTATTAAGGGCTTTTTAAAACACTTTCTATTTAATTTTAATTAAACATTTTTTTGTGTTTCTAATTATGACTTAGGCTATATATATATGGAAAAATAACGTGTAATATTGAGAAACATTCAAAACAAAGTTTTATTTGGCTTTTTTTTAGGCCTATAATAAGTTACAGACGTTCCTTCTAGATAGAAGATTATTACTTCCACTAGGCCTAGGCCCAAAACACTTGCATGGCGACAGGGAGAGAACCTGTGACTTGTCGGATGACAGTCCGGTGAACTAACCGCAGTACCAGCCGGCCTCTCAAACAATTCCTGGTAGGCTAAGTAGCCTATTTTATCAGGAAACGGCCTCAGTCACTTTTGCCTAACATCTAACATTCTGGCATATTTACATATATCAATTTTGATCATAACTTAAAACATTTATAACAAATTATAACCATTTAGAATTCAGAGTAATCAGACTAAGTAGAGACAGTAGAGTACTTAATTCAATTTGGGTTTGACTTTATCTAAACGAAATAGACCTACTAACATTATATTATGAATTATTTATATTTTATAAATAATTTATAATTTTTTTATATGACTGAAAAAATGTTGAATTATATTTACTTTACTAATAGTCTAATAGGGGCCTATCAATTAGGCCTAGTCATTTCATTAGTAGGCTATCATATATATAGCCTATTCTATATAGGCCTATCATATTATAATATAATTATAATAGGCCTATAATATGGTCAACTAATGAACTGGTACCTGTAGGACTGTAGGCCTACATACTGTAAAATGATACAGTCTAGAGTACAGTTACAGTGTAGTCTACAGGTTTTATTTTATAGCACAGTAGTAACACTAGTTACTAGTAACAATACTAATAGTAGTAGCCTATTCAGGCTATCGGCTATTCAGCTATTCTATTACTATTTTAGTAAAGTAGTATGATTATGATGTAGATGTAGTATGTAGGCTACTCATAATACTAATACTAATACTCATCATTCATATATTTTATAAATTTATTAAAATTCTACTGTCAGTAGTAGACTCAGCAATAGGCCTACTCTAATTCTAATACTCTAATACTAATTAGGCTATGTCTAATACTAATACTCTAATTAGTCTAATACTGTCTGCTATTTACTACTACAAATATAATCCTAACTTAAAAGGTTAAGACTTAGCCTACTTATTTCACTTAGGCCTAAAACTTTTAGTTTAGTCACTTGGTGTCTTAGATTACTCTTAGAGTCTTAGACTCTCTTAGTCAGTAATCACTGAATCAGTCTAATCGTAACGTAAACTAACAACAAACAAATGAGTTAGAGTTAGAGCTAGAGAGCCATTCACATGAGTTAAAAGTTTATAAATAAAGACCTGTTGTTCTGTGCGTTCAGATTCCATCCTTCAAAGAAATAATAACAATTCCAATAAATATATCCGCATTTTTAATGGTTAGTCTGTAAAACAATGCTAGGTATGTCAACTTTTCAAGTACCACTTAATAATACTAGTCTATATCTTATCAACCCTGTACCATTAAAAAAAAACAATATATGTACACACACACATAATATAAACACTAAACTACTTCCGGTTTTCACTAGGGCCAAAGTTTATATCGAGCTAATTTTGTCTAATTATACGTAGCCGTCTGTAAATTTGCAACGAAAAAAGTATTTACACATCTAAATTTATATTGATATTTATGTGAATTATGACGTGAATATTTTATAATCTTACTATAGTCATAAGCTTAAATGTTGCATATTATTTAAGATAAATAGGCCTGCCGAATCAAAATACAAAATTAAGGTATAATTGGCTAATAAAAGGTTGAGTGTAAAATACTAAGGCTGTTGTAAAGACTATAATATGTGTAGGCCTATTTAAGTATATAGAGGTGCTGTAATATTGTTGGTAAAAGTTAAAAGGCCTATTTTTTATAAGGCCTACTCTAGATCTATAGTTTAAGAGTGGGCCTACATTGATTACACTGGTCAATGGTGAAATCATTAGGCCCTACTGACTTTAAAAGGCTATATACTAGGCTATAGGCCTATGTTTGTAGATCTAGTAGCCAATTTTGGTGCGCTCATCACTATTAAGCTTATATTATACCTAACCACGTCGAAAAGGTTGCATATTCTCGTTCTAATTGGGAAGATATTTAATATATCATTTGATTTTATATGTTTCCTGCACCGTGTAAATTTAGCCTATCCAGTTGTACGACTGCAACAACTATAGGCCTATCCTTTAAAAGCCTATTAATATAATATTATACAATGATGTAATAAAGCATCGCATTGGAAAACCATCATGAACTTTAGGCCTATCCATCGGAGTTTAGTGCATCAGTTTTTTATGCAGCGCAATACTACCATAAGCCTTCTGGTGCGAGCACAGTTGCGTATAGCCAGGGGGAGCAGGGGGGAGCGGCCACTCATCTATCTTAATTTGCCTTAAATTAGAGAAAGAGTTAAATGTTTTGAAATTCATTTCACAGAAAGATATGCCCAGTTTCAATGCTTATCCATTCCAGTTGCCCAACACTTCAAGTGCTTTTGGACCCAGTCCTTGCAAACGGAAGTTTAACTCACTGAAACGTGTCGCCAAGTAACGTCATACAGAAACATTATGGCTTCAACAGTCAGTTCGCCTCATTCAATAACGGATTTTTTTTTCTCCATTAAGATACATCATAATTGCTTCCAGTCAAGAAACGAATCTATCCAAGACTTTACCTATAGCCTACTCCGTATGACTTTCTTCTAGAAGATACTTGAGAAACTATAGAATTGACTATCTTAACAATTTATTCAATCACAGATTGCAAGTCCAATTATGGGAGCTTTGCATACAAACATTCCTTAACTAAACTAAAACAGTGTGATTCCCATGTAGTTCGCCATGCAGTACCCACTAATTATGCTGACATACGTAGTTTTCACTTGCATTAAACAATATTCTTGGTCTGGCACGCGTGCTTTAGGTCGCCGACCCCTGGTATAGAGCATTCGCATTGATTATATAAATACTTTTCAATACTAGATGTTCATCCCGAAAATGAGCATTAGATGCAATTAATTTGTTCAGAAATTCCCAGCATTATTAGCTGCTAGAAAAAGAATCGTGAATGGATAAATATAAACTGCACTATTATACAGTGTGTGTATCCTGAGGCACAGGGTTTTCTTGCATTAAACAATATTCTTGGTCTGGCACGCGTGCTTTAGGTCGCCGACCCCTGGTATAGAGCATTCGCATTGATTATATAAATACTTTTCAATACTAGATGTTCATCCCGAAAATGAGCATTAGATGCAATTAATTTGTTCAGAAATTCCCAGCATTATTAGCTGCTAGAAAAAGAATCGTGAATGGTTAAATAAAAACTGCACTATTATACAGTGTGTGTATCCTGAGGCACAGGGTTTTCTTATAACACTTGATACGTACGCATTCTTAGTTATTCTATTAATCTGGAAAAATTGATAAAAGTGGGTCATGTTTCCTAAAATTTCGCTCCTCCTAGCGTCAAAACCTGGCTACGCCACTGTGCGAGCAGTGTACTGTAGGCCTATGATAGGCCTAAAGCCGGAAAAGTTGAGCAATAAAAATATTTGAAACTTTGTGCAAGACATTTTAAGCGTTCATTTACGCCTGCTAGTAGGCTGCTACCCCTTTCTGGGCATAGCAGGCCGCTATCTCGGTCATAAGCGGCAGTCTTTCCAACTTTCCCCAAGAGTGACCTGTTCTATTGTCGTCAGTATCCATTGCACTAGGTCTCGGCACCCCCTGAGACGTACATGTTTTTGAAAGTCTGGATTTTCTTGTTGGGAGTGGCTGTGGTCTCGTGTGGAGTTTCTGATCTCCCATCGAGCGCCTCCCCGGGTGGCGGATTGGGGAACGCCCACCAGATATGGTTGGTACCGGGGAAATCAAATACCCGGTGCGGACCAAAATCAGAACCTGCTGCCTTGCTGGAAGTGGAGGGATCCACAAAGGCTATGTGACCTAGCGCTTAGGCCTACCCGAAAACAAAATAAGGCAGCTATCCAGAGAGCTGTAATAGGAATCATCCCAGACGGTTAGGCGCAGGGCTAACAACCCGGCCATGGAAAAACAAGCCTGTTACAGAAACCGAAAACAATGCAAATCTACAAAACACAGTCAGAGGCGAGAGTAGGGCTCCACAAAGGAGATTTATGAAGCCGCGTGGGGAAACTCAACATAATCCCACAAGGCCGACCACCCTACTCAAACCAACGAAAAAGAAACATTTCCTAATGCAAAAGGCACCTTTCAGCTTGGGAACATGGAATGTCCGAACCCTACAAGAACCAGGCAGATGCGCCCAAGTCGCCAAAGAGTTGGTTAACTACAAACTGCAAATTTTGGGACTGAGTGAAGTGCGGTGGAACACTTTTGGAGAAACTAGGTTAAACAGGTGAAACTCTGCTTTTTTCTGGAATGGAAAGCGAAGAGGACACCCGTAAAAATGGAGTGGCACTCCTATTGAACAGAGATTAATTCAAGAGTCTCCTGCAATGGGAGCCTGTTTCAGACAGAATTATTAGAGCAAAATTTCTATCAAGATTCCAAAATGTTCACATCGTCATGTGCTATGCCCCCACCAACCTTGCAACCGAAGAAGATAAAGTTGCATTATATGAACGACTTCAAACTTCAAAGTATAGTGGATACAATACACAAAAGAGATATGCTGATCCTCGTGGGAGACATGAATGCTAAAGTAGGAAATGAAAACAAAGGGAGAGAGCAGTGCCGTTGCTAGGGATTTGGGGGCCCAGGGGGCTTGGCCTCTTTAGGGGCCCCTGCATTTAGACATTCGACATTATGACATTAGAAAAAAACAATTTGGACACTCCTTTGTGGGCCCCCCTCAAGTGGGGGCCCGGGGGTACTTTCAAATCTGGACCCCCTCCATCTCCCCTAGCTACGCCACTGGGAGAGAGAAGACAATGGGTATACACGGACTGGGCAACATGAACGAAAAGGGAGAAATGTTTGCTAACTTCTGTACATTTAATGAACACACACAAAATGCCACAAAGAAACGTGGGTCTCACCAGACAACAAACAGAATCAAACAGACCGCATCGCTATATGCAGTACTTGGAGGAGCACATTACAGGATGTACGAACCAAAAGAGGAGCAGACATTGGATCAGACCACTACCTGGTAGTGGCCAAGCTAAAAATAAAGTTAGCCAAACAAAGGTTAAAAACAAACAGGAGAACCAATTAATTTGACCTAGACAAACTCCAGAATCCACAGAGGAAGTGCGAATTACATTTTTTACAATTAACTCTTAAAAACCGATTCTCTGCATTACTACCAGATGATACTGAGGAAAGCATAGACAACATCTGGGATAACTTCAAAGAAATTATTATAGGAACTTATAATGAAGTACTAAGACTTGCCCAAAAAAAACAAAAAACATTGGATTATCGACGAGACTTGGCAAAGAATTGAAGACAGGTAACATGCAAAACAAACAGTAAACCAAGCTAAAACAAGAAAACATCAACAACTAACACAAAAAGAGTATCATACAATTTCAAAAGAGGTCTAAAAAATGCTTAGACATGATAAAAGAACATTTTATAATAAACTAGCTGAACAAGCAAAAGAAGCAGCAGGAAAAGGAGACCTAAAACAGTTCTATAAAATTACTAAACTCTTGAGTGGCAAGAAATCTAACTACAATGTGCCAGTCCGAGACAAACAAGGTAAACTTCTCTCTTCCATAGATGACCAGCTCAGGAGATATAAAGAATATTTCCAGAAAGTACTAAACAGACCAACCCCTCTAAATCCACCCGATCTGACCACAGGAGAAACACTGGACATAAATATGGAAGAGATATCGAAAGAAGAAATATGGAAGGCCATCAATCAAATGAAGATAGGCACAGCAGCAGGCATAGACAATATACCACCTTAGGTCCTAAAAGAAGGAGGAGCGGAAATCGTTAACCAACTCCACAATATCTTTAATAAAATATGGTCAACCGAAACCCCTCCTGCGGAATGGAAAAAAGGCCTACTGATTAAAATTCCAAAGAATGGTGATCTGTCAAAATGTGATAAATGGCGAGGAATTACTCTACTCTCAGTACCAAGCAAGGTCTTCAGCAGAACAATACTCAACATAATGAAAGAAGCTTGCGATGATCTCCTAAGAGAAGAATAGGCTGGGTTCAGAAAAGGAAGATCATGCACTGACCAGATAGTAACACCCCGCATCATTATAGAACAGGGGTCGGGAACCATGGACACCACATATTTTGAAAAGTAATTCTGTGAGAGCCATACATTATGTTTAAAACTAAAAATTCAAGAAAATGTGTGCATTTTGTGTAATTTCAACACTAAAAGTACAATAATTATGTCTCTGAATTCTTCTGATGCTGAGCTGCAGTAGACTTTAGCTCATTTGTAGAATGAAATATTGATATGTAGATAAAAAAAAGTCTAAAAAAAAAACATTTTTTAAAATAATCAAACATTTGTTTGCGAGCCAGATGCAGCCATCAAAAGAGCCACATCTGGCTCGCGAGCCATGGGTTCCCGACCCCTGTTATAGAACAATCTATCGAATGACAATCTCCACTCTATGCTACATTTGTGGACTTTGAAAGGCTTTTGATAGCATTAATAGAGCGACAATATGGTCAATCATGAGGCACTATGGAATACCTAACAAAATAATAACCATAATCAAAAGTCTTTATGAAAACTTTACCTGCCAAATAGTACATAATGGTAAGATGTCAGATGAATTCAGTGTTACAACTGGAGTCAACAAGGCTGTCTCCTTTCACCACTTCTGTTCCTTCTGGTACTAGATTGGGTCACAAAAGAAGCTTATGCTAACTCAGGAAAAGGAATACAATGGACCCTAATGCAAAAACTAGAAGACTTAGAGTTTGTTGATGACTTGGTCATTCTGTCCCACAAATTACAAGATATGCAAGAGAAGATCACAGCCTTGAGTGAGACTGGAAAAATAGTAGGGCTCAATATAAACCATAAAAAAAAAAAATTATTGAAAATAAACCACCAACAAGATGGCGACATGCAAGTAGAAAACCAAAGCTTAGACCAAGTGGATCACTTTGTGTACCTTGGAAGTGTGGTCAGTGTATCAGGAGGAGCCGACGAGGACATTGAACGTCGAATAAATTTAGCGCGACAGGCCTTTGCCAACCTGAAACAGGTTTGGAGATCTATATACATCTCTGTCAAAACTAAAGTAAGGATCTTTAACACAAACGTTAAAACTGTCCTACTTTATGGGTCCGAAACATGGCGAACGACAGAGATAACAAAAAATTGACTCCAGACCTATGTTAACAGATGCCTAAGAAATATACTGAAAATAAAATGGTTCGACAAGGTAGAAAACTCCAAGCTGTGGGAGAGGTGTGGACAAAGAACAGTAGAACAACAAATAATTTAAAGGAAATGGAGATGGATTGGACACACCCTCAGGAAAGATAACAACAACAGAGCTAGACAGGCCTTAGAGTGGAACCCCCAGGGTAAACGGCATAGAGGAAGACCCAGGCGAACATGGAGACGAAGCATATTGGATGAAATGAAAGAACTGGAAAGAGCTGGGAAGAACTGAAGGGACTGGCAAGAGACCGTGAAGAGTGGCGTGCTTTGACTGAGGCCCTATGTTCCACAAGGAACCCAAAGGACAGATGATGATGATGAGTAGCTGTGGTCCTCCAAGTTTCAGCGCCATATTATAATATAGACTATTCACGTTTGATTTGACGATCTTGATTATGGTTTTAAGAGATATGCATCTTGAGGAAAGCTGTCCTGTCCTTGCCAACTCTTGCCTGAACATCGGCATCGGTTCCACATCTTTTTTATTGTCGATGCTGCCTAGATAGGTGAATTCATCTGCTGTCTCTTCTAGCGCTTCACCTCGATACTGAGGGGTGGATCAAAAGGGGGAGGGGCACACCAAGATCCACTCTGAGATTAGCCACCCAGCGGCACGCGGATAAGAGAAGACGCGTAACATATGGTACGGTCTCCATAGTACATACACCACACTTCTATCACAAGCTGCGTTATTCCCCTCGGATCATTATCGTCGTGACTCGCTCGTAAAGCCTATCTGCACTGTCGCCCGGTAGCACTAGTCCCAGACAATATGTCTGGACATCTATGCACTAGGACAAAGTTGAGACGTGCTGTTGCTCTAATAGCTTCCTCCCCACTGAGTCTCGGATCCTCTCGGCAGTGCAATGATCATCGGACGCACAAACGGAGCTTTCCCCACGCGTTATGTAAGCGTTATCGGTGGCTTACATACTTCGCTAGATTTTCGAGACTTTGAGGCCCATGGGTACAGAAGTGGGCTTACTATATTAAAAACTCCAGCATAATAATTATCCTCTTGACGACAATGGCGTGGTATGTGTTTTTCATCTCCTTCATGCATTGCTCCATATGTTCACTGTGTGTATAACACGGAAAAAAACTAAATAATCTGCTAGTTTGAGATTTGGGCAGCTTAGAACAAGGTAGAATTGCTAGGATCAAGATATAAGCTTAATTTAAAAGAAGATGTCACAATTATTAGGCCTAAACTTCATATCGAAAGCGCTACCAGCAGTAGAGGTTGTTTCGTTTTCAGAAGGACAGTAATCTGGTATCCTGTTTCGATATTTCGAGCGCCCCACACACAAAATGGACACTATTTGTTTAACCTCTTAATCGAAACTGGGTCTTATAAGGATGAGCTTTTTTGGAAAATATAATATATAACAATAACGCATTCTGGCCACGGGGAAGAGACATGTGTTATCTTAAAGATATTGCAACAGTGACGCTATGAAACCAGGGAATAGGGCACACTACTATGCTGGCTGGCTACTGCTGGACAATCCACAGCAAAACTCCTGAACATCTGCTTAGAGGTCTAGAGTCTAGATTACTTTAGACCAGTGGTTCCCAACCTTTTTGAATGCCGCGACCATTTTATACAGCTTTTCACGTTTCACGTCTTTCTCATCGGCTTACGAAACGAAGATCATCTTTAGCAACATGTCTACTTCTGTATTTAGATTTGATAATCAACAAACTGGAAAGCCCTTTCACAACGATACGTTGTTGGAGATGGAAGAAGAAGGCGCAACACAGTCTCAGACAAAATAGTATATGACTGCAAACACTTGATCCTGAATTTTGTAATTGGCATTGTAGAGAAATTAGTTGTTAATACATTAAATGAACTTCTCTTGTGTTGTCTCAAGAACATCTTCATATTTGACTGCGCATGAACTTCTTTCAAGTGCAAATAAAGTGATAAATTTGAAAAGGTTTGAGGACATTTCGACTTAAGCATGTGCAAGTATTCTTTCACAAAAATCATTATCGTAAATCGTAATCCTTTTATTTAGTTTAATGTCATGTTCCTCAAAGAAAGCAGATAAGATAAGCAGCATGTAGACCTACATTTTATTTAGATCTACATCCAATATTTTATGCCAAAGCTGAAGTTTTATTTGGAATAATCCGATCTTTTCAGACAAATTAAGGTTTGTTACAAAAATTAACTGGTTCTTGCAGCAATACATTTTAACTCAAAGATGTCAACAAAGTAAGTTATTTTCTACAGTTCACTTTTATCGCCATAACGGGATTTGAACTGCATTCTTGCTATCACGAAGCTCAAAACACGTTTTTAAATTTTTCCTCTCGACAAGCATATCTGACTTCAGTGTGAAATAGTAGTTCGGCGCATCCGACTGTTTTCGCAACTGTTTAAAGTAGGTAGATTATGTGATGTAGTTGGTGCGCTGATGTCATCACGCCGGGTACTCGTGTGCACAGAATAGAAATATACTTATTCTGTGCTGGTATGTGGACGTACCTGCATGTGGGTGGGCCCGCCTGTAGACTGATAAAAAAGGGCCTATGTATTTTCCGGTGGTCTTAGGCGACCAGGCGACCCCCATGAAATGGTTCTTTAACCCCTAATAAGATTTTACATATAATGTTGTTATATTATTACAACTATATTATTTTAATTTCTTAAAAGAAAAAAAATCAACGTGAGGTAGCCAGATAGAAATTTTTTTTTAACAAAATGCTTAGGCTACTAAATCTAATCAAGGGAGATAATAGTCCTGATTTTAAGTCTCTGGGGCAATGATTTTAGTATAAAAAAAATTTACTAGACCTATACAATTTGAATTTGAAAATAAAAATATTAATACGCACACAGAATAGAAACGCTGATATACCAGTACCGGTACTCACATTGATAAAAATACGTAAAATGAACAATTAATTAATTAATGTTTTTACATTATAAATGTATTTTTTAAAACACCTTTTTAGCCACTGGCTTGTTTAAATTAGTACGCATTTACTTCTTTTTAGAGTATGTAAACATATCAATTGAACATAAAGACATATTTTTGAAAAGCCTTATTTTTAAGGTTTGAAGAATGTAACGAAAAGAGGAATAGTCTAGCGTCAGACTAGACTCCAGACCAGGGCTAGGCAACCTACGGCAAGCGTGCCAGACTTCTTACACAAAAGATTTTCAATGGCACGCAGAAGACTCCTAAAGAAAACTATAGAAGTATCTTCGATTAAAATAGTTTTATAAGTCCTTAAGCAGGGTGACTTGTAGGCTGTTGGCACGCTGAATGAATTAGAAATCCCACTTTAGCACACTATTATCAAAAGGATGCCATTCCCTGGTTTAGACTAAAGAGTGTTGGTGCCAGGACACATACCTGTTTGACCGCTCTACACACTGGTGGATGGTTCTGAGGTGACGACATCGAAGAGTATTGTGCTGTACTTAGGCCTATTGTTGTGGAAAGACCTCAAAAAGACCATAAAAAATAAGTGTTTTCCGATGGTCCTTGGCGACCCCCATGAAATGATCGTTCGACCCCCAAAAAGGTCGAGACCAACACGTTGGGAACCGCTGCTTTAGACTATAGATACAGGCGAAAAGATAGGCCTATATATGAAGTAGTCTTTGACCTGATATTTGTGTAGGTATTTACTATATATATGGTTCCAAAAGTTGCCACAGCCGGGGGTGTCAGTGGTGGATAAGCTCCCACTGTCTATAAAAAGCTCCCATAAGGCATGCGTCTCAAACAGCCTCCGGCAACCAAGTCCAGCCTCTGGCCTGCTCGAGTGGCTTAGTCACTAAGCCCGGCGGAACTGCTTCCACTAACAGAGGAAGGGGCGAAGGCGGAAAATTGGCGCCTCAAAACCAATAGCTTCGGGCCGATGGTACCCGTCAGTCTGGGAAGACACTCCATCTAGGAGAAGGGACACTCCGATCACAAACCCCCGCTGCCTTGCGGACATAGAAAAGGCTACAGGAGTAAACCTTAAACAAATCATGAGTGAAGCCCCGAAGGCGTTTGGAACACCTACTAGGATTTCCCTACGGCAGCTTCTGCAGTCGAATCGGCTCCAAATGTAGTGCCTTGCATTCCTTTGGGATGTGCCGATAAGACAGAGAGGGGGGTTGTGACGCATGGGCAACTCACAATCTCCATATCAAAGCCCAGGCATGCGCCCCGGAGAGGAACCCCTAGGGCGCATCCATTGTCTTGCGAGACAGATAGGAGACATACATACATACATACATTTACTATATGCTCATTACTTTTGGCATGTTAAGGCCTATTTCATGAATATATAAAATATCTTCTGCTAGATCTATTAAAAAAATAAAAAAATAGGTCGGTAAAATTAATTTCTTTTCTGGTTGGATTTTTTAACAGTTAGGCCTATGCGTACCTTTCATTTATTAAAATAGCATTCGTAAACCGAAAAAAGGCAATAAGTGTATATATAGTCTACAACAAGCAATTACTCGTGATTAACGTAACAAAATGTTAGTTCCCCATTCAAATGTGTGTTTCAGTGTTTCCAAACTATGCCCATCCAAACCCTTTCTAGGAAGATACAAAGCCAATGCTACAATTAAAAGAAACTCGCAGTTATCTTCCTTGAATTATTATAAACGTGATGGCAGGAGTTTAAGTGAAGGCAGCTATTGTGCATGTATATGGTAGGCCTACATATAGGCCTACGTGTCATATCGCATTCTAAACTTTTGGGCACAAACTTGTACGGCAAATCAAATCAAATACTTTTTTAAAGACAGTGCATCGCACTTCATCGCAGGCCTACAGCCTACAAGGCCTATAGCTGTATAGAGTGGAGACAGCTATAATTTTAATTTAATATATTCAATACATGAAAGTAGGTTCAATAAAGAAGGATAAGCCTAACATTTAAAACAAATTCACAGAAAGACATGCCCATAATAATATATTATCACTATAGGCCAATATTCATAATTTGTGATAACTCCCATGTTGATTATAAAGCGTTAACTTAAATTATTAAAAATTATTATTAGGCCTAGGCCTATATAGGCCTATATATATTTCTTTTAAAAATGTTAGGCTTTAAGAAAAGATCACCAAATAATATTTGTATTCAATAATTATTCTAATAACATTGAAATCAGCATGCATTTGCGTGTCTGTGTGTCTGTCTGTCTGTGTCTTTGGGTGTGTTTGTGTGTCTGTGTTTGTATGTCTGTGTGTGTATGTGTGTGTGTCTGTCTGTGAGTGTCTTTGGGTGTCTGTGTTTGTATGTCTGTGTGTGTCTGTGTGTGTCTGTCTGTCTGTGAGTGTCTTTTGGTGTCTTTGTGTGTATGTGTTTGTATAACTGTGTGTGTGTGTCTGTCTGTTTGCGTGTGTCTTTGGGTGTGTTTGTGTTTGTATGTCTGTGTGTGTCTGTGTGTGTGTCTGTCTGTTTGCGTGTGTCTTTGGATGTGTTTGTGTGTATGTGTTTGTATGTCTGTGTGCTTGTCTGTCTGTTTGCGTGTGTCTTTGGGTGCGTTTGTGTGTATGTGTTTGTATGTCTGTGTGTGTCTGTCTGTGTGTGTCTTTAGGTGTGTTTGTGTGTCTGTGTTTGTATGTCTGTGTGTGTCTTTGGGTGTCTGTGTTTGTATGTCTGTGTGTCTTTGGGTGTGTTTGTGTATCTGTGTTTGTATGTCTGTATGTGTCTGTTTGCGTCTGTCTTTGGGTGTGTTTATGTGTCTGTGTGTGTCAGTCTGTGTGTGTCTTTGGGTGTGTTTGTGTGTCTGTGTTTGTATAGCTGTGTGTGTCTGTCTGCGTTTGTCTTTGGGTGTGTTTGTGTGTTTGTGTGTATGTGTTTGTATGTCTGTTTGCGTGTGTCTTTGGGTGTGTTTGTGTGTGTATATCTGTGTGTGTCTGTCTGTTGTTGTCTTTGTGTGTCTGTGTTTGTATGTCTGTGTTTGTCTCTGTGTGTCTGTCCGTGTCTTTGGGTGTGTTTGTGTGTATGTGTTTGTTGTATGTCTGTGTGTGTGTCTGTGTGTGTCTTTGGGTGTGTTTGAGTGTCTGTGTGTGTCTGTCTGTGTGTGTCTTTGGGTGTGTTTGTGTGTCTGTGTATGTCTGTCTGTGTGTCTGTCTGTGTGTGTCTTTTTATGTGTGACGGGGCACGGTAGCCGAGCGGCAGAGCGTTCGACTGGCGATCCGAAGGTCCTGGGTTCAAATCCTGGTGGAGCCGGGATTTTTTCCCAGGACTTGAGGGTGTCCCTGAATCTACCCAGCTCTGATGGGTACCTGACATTAGCTAGGGTAAAGTAAAGGCGGCTTTGTATTGTGCTGGCCACACATCCCCTTGTATGCCGTGGCCACAGAAACTGGTGAACGTTGCTTCACCAGCCCTATGATCAGTTTGGTACGAAGGGTACTTTACTTTTTTACTTTGTGTGTCTGTTCCCGGTGGTTATGCACACAGAATATAGAAACATAATTATTCTTTGGTTTCGCCCCTGGAAGCGTGCAGGCCACATGATCCACTTATAAAACTGAACACGACCAGGAAGTAATATTGTGTAATTCACTCTATCTTATCATTAAAACTCCAATAAAAAGGTCAGCACACATCGTATATAGGCCAGTGCTTTTTTTTTTTAAGGACGCATTCAGTGCGTAACTCTGGTAGTGTCCAAGTTAGGGATGTTAAAACCGGATTTTTTTCAAAACCGGTTTTCGATTCTATCAAACCGGTTTAAAACAGGATTTTGGTTCCCACCCCCCCCCCACCCCCAGGCCAGAAAAGCACATTTGTGCGTAGTTTTAAGGTATATTTGAAAAAATAGTTCAAACTTAATTTTTAATTCAAGGGGTTGATTTGTGTGAATAGGGCCTACAATATGATTTTTTACACTTTACCATAAAATTCTTTAATACTAAAAAAAAATCTGGGCTAATTGATTAAAACCGATAATAGCTTTCAATAGTGAGTGATAATCAAATTTCCGATAATTATCGTTGACCATAATATTAAAAAGCATATGAAGAGGATGACGATGTTGATCCAGGATGCTTCGTACGCAGGTGCGTACGTAGGCCTAATCCAGTGGTAGGCCTACTGCCACCGCTCCGGCTTATCTGTTGGGAACATAGTTTACACCGAGCCATCTTTAATTAAAGAAGTTTTTTTCATTGATGAGCCAAAAAGTAAAAAGATTCATGTTAATTGTAACTGTAACTTAACATTTGGTTTGATGTTGTTTTTATCGCAAGCCATAGTTGGTATTGGGAAAAAAGAAACACAATGTTAGCAAGGAATTTCAAGAATTGTTTTGTGCGAATCCAACATTATTTATAATAATATTTCCATCAGAACAAAAAAAAAGAAAAAAAGACAAGGGTGTGCTACCAACAAACCGAAATCCGGTTTTGAAAATCAAAGCCGGTTTTCAGTTTCAAAACAGGAATCAGGTATTTCGGTTTTCGTTTAACATCCCTAGTCCAAGTGCAATAAAAAGAAATTAATGAACGATATGACCAAAATGTTTCACCTAGAAATTGAGCGAAACCATCGCCGTTAAAAAAACAACATCACTAACAAATTGCTGGACTTCATCCTTGTTTCCTCACTTATGTTTTCACGTCAAGGCATTTTTTTTTACACACGATAAAAGATAGGCCTATGAAAAGTAAGGTATTGGCCTGCTCTATATCAGTCATCATAAGATTTTAAACAAAAAACATAATATGCCTAAACAAAAAGCAATAAAGGCTACACCTAAAGACAGAAACATTCTTTTCTAATCTCACATTGATGAAGTAATTAAAAAATCAAGCAAAACATTTGGATTCATAAAAAGGAACTTTTACAAATGTAATAAGAATATAAAACTAAAATGCTATCTCACATTAGTTAGGCCTATACTAGAATATGCAGCATCTGTATGGGACCCACCAACTAAGGAAAACATTAAAAAATTAGAACAAATTAAAAACAAAAGAGCTGCAAGGTTCATAACTAGTGAATATTCCCAATTAACAAGAGTAACACCATTAGTAGGATCACTAAACCTGGAAACACTAGAGGACAGAAGGGCAAAGTGTAAAGTAGTAATAATACATAAGACATTAAACTCTAATTTAGAAATACAACACAATAACAACCTGCTGCAAAGCTCAGATAAACATAAAGACAAAAACACCTTCCTTGTCCCTTATGCGAGAACAAATGCATATAAGCACTTTTTCTTCCCGAGTGGCATTCGGGCATGGAATGGGTTGCCTAAACAAACCAGGAAAACCAATAACCTAACATCATTTAAAACATTAATAAAAATGCAAGACTAGACTCGGACCACGGATGAGCGTAGGACGCAATAATCTTCTTTATAGAAGGAGCGTCTGTAATGTATAAGATAAGATAAGATTATGCAAGAACAAATGCATATAAGTAACCTACGCTCTTATTTCCGGAGTTGCATCCGGGCATGGAATGGGTTGCCTAACAAACCTAACGTCATTTAAAACATTGATCCAAATGACAGATCGACTAGACTGAGAACACAGGAGCTTAAGTAGGAAGCAATAATCTTATTTATAGAATTAGCGTCTGTAACATAAAATATATAATTTGTAGAAAACTAAAAACTATAAACAAAATCAATTTATAGAAAAATGAAAGCGTGACCTCGTTATTTAAAAACTAGCGCGGTTAAAAGTTTAAACGGAAATGTCAATAGGCCAAGATATATGTTTATTTATTCTTTTTCCTTAAATGGTAGACGTACTATGAAATCAATATAGGCTTTATAATTATAATGGCCTGGACCTTTGTTTACGAACATATTAAAGGGGCTACCTTATAAAATCCAAGAATATTGTTTAATGCAAGTAAAAACAACGTATGTCAGCATAATTAGTGGGTGCTGCATGGCGAACTATATAATTCAAATTAAAACAATATGTTAGCGTAAATGTCAGTTATTCTGAGATCAAACAATAAAGACTTTACATCTATTACGGTACTAGAATAATTTCTTAACAACTAAATTCAAATGTTGATAACTATTAATTGAGTAATGAAATTGTGTATTAGCTATGAATGGATTTTTTTAAAAAGCTGATAATAATAAACCGTTTAATTTTTTTAATAAATATAAAACGCTTTAATGATCTTCGCCATTACGCTCCTTTTCTTTTGGTCTTGCTAAGGCACTAAATAAATTGTCTTATAAAAATAATATAGTTGATCAGTTTGACTTTCACGCTGTTGGCACGCTGAATGATTCAAAAATCCTAGTTTGGCACACTAGAAGTAGAAGCAAAAGGTTGCCGAACCCTGCTCTATAGGACTGCATTCTTTTTCCCCCCTGGCTACGCTACTGCCTATATATATATGCCTAACGGTATATATTCACTGAAATAATGGTTTTTCTTAAGTTGAATTTGTTTTAGGACAACTATCAACTAATTGAGTTGTTTTAAATACTACCAGTTTATTAAATAATGGCACGGGGGCCGAGCGGCAGCGCGTTTGACTGGCGATCGAAGGTTCTGGGTTCGAATCCTGGTGGAGGCTAGAATTTTTTTCCCGGGACTTGAGGGTGTCCCTGAATCTACCTAGCTCTGATGGGTACCTGACACAATTTGGGGTAAAGTAAAGGCGGCCAGGCATTGTACTGGATACACAAACCCTAAGTATGCCATAGGCCACAGAAACTGGTGAACGCTGGATCAATTTGGTAAGACTGTGTACTTAACTTTTTATACTTATTATTGTTATTGCAAACATTGAACAAAATGTCGACAATTTGTGCATACATTTCAAAGCATAATAGCTTGGTTTGTAGATTTTTAGATTTAACTGAACTTAAGTTAAGTTTAAGTTAAAAGTTGAAATATAAAACATGTTGTCAACGGAGTAGATTTTTTTTAGTGCAATGAAATAAAAAACTTTAAGCATATTTTTGAATTAATGTACATTGTAATGTACCTGTAACTGTAAAATGCATTACTATTTCAACTATACTAAGAAAACATAGATCTTTTTTTTAAAAATCAAAACAAATTTAGCAATATATTTAGTGACAATGCAGATTATTGTCAAATTTTATTTTTATGACAAATTAATTGAATACCAAAAATGTATAAATACACAATGCCGTAAATTGAAAGTTATTTATGTCCTAAGGGACCGTCCATAAATGACATCACATGATTTTGCCCCCCTCAATGATTTTGTCACAAAATGTTAGACCCACTTACAACACGTCACAAAGCTCCACAACTTTATTGTGAGTGTCGTAAAATTATTACAATAAACATTTTGACTGTTGTAGTTTACTAAAGTGAAACTTGTTAAATTGGAAATTTCATTTAATGATGCACAATTTTTTGAAGTGACATGACATTGTTTAACCCCCCCCCCCCCCCCCCCACACACACACTTGTCCCCCCTCTTCACATACCATCACTAATTTTTGAGCCCCCATCATTCCTCTAGGTGCATAACATCATTTATGGATGGTCCATTCATTCAAATATTTTTTTAATGGACAGTGAAACTATTGGTATTAAAGTGTTGTAAATGACTTTACATTTTTTTAAAAGAACTATACACATTTAAAAAAATCAATAAATACATTTAATCTACCCATTCATTAAAGAAAACAATATTTATATCCAACATTGAGACTAGTATACGAGCACAATACGGTAATAGTGGCACCAGGAATTGTTTGTAATATAAAGAACAGCATGAAATGTGATACCTATTTTAGCGGATAAACAGAAAGTTGACAATGGGCTGTATTGCTGCTGAGAGTTAACACCCTAGCCCATTTTACAATGACGGTATATAAGATTGACTTGTATAAGGGGCAAGGATGTTAACTCTCAGCAGCAAGCTTTACCATTACGGTATATAAGATTGACTTGTATAAGGGGCAAGGGTGTTAACTCTCAGCAGCAAGCTTTACCATTACGGTATATAAGATTGACTTGTATAAGGGGCAAGGGTGTTAACTCTCAGCAGCAATACGGCCCATTGTGAATGTGTGTGTCATGTTATAAGTACCGATTCTGTTATTACTTTTTCTTATTATTACACATCCATGGTCTGAGTCGTCTTGTATTTTTATTGATGTTTTATTGGTGTTTTATTAGTGTTTTAAATGATGTTAAGTTATTGGTTTTCATAGTTTGTTCAGGCAACTCACTATGCCTGTATGCCACTGGAGAAGAAAGAGTACATATTATATTTTATTGATCCAAACAAATGGAAATTTTCACTTGACTACATATACTCCAACTTCCAGTACCAATGAACAATATTTTAAACAATATAAAAGAACTATTACAAAATCAACAAACAAAATGCCCACATGAAGATGTACAAACTGAAGATGTACAAACCGGTAATCATTTCTGACTGTACTTGGCAGCAATCTAATTAATAGTATTGAGAATTCCAAGAATTCTTTGCAGTAATTATGGGGAACAACATTCTTAGAATTTTAGTAGTGCTATTAAATATTGGCATTTGGGCATGGAATGGGTTGCCTGAACAAACCAGGAAAATCAGTAATTTAACATCATTTAAAACATTAATAAAGATGCAAGACAAGTCTCTGACCACAGATGAGCAGAGGGCGCAATAATCTTCTCCATACAAGGAGCGTCTGTAATATATAAGATAAGATAAAATAAATATTAAAATACGAGAAAATATTTATAATTGTCATAATCAAAGCACAGGCTGGTTTGCAATAAAATCTAAACATTTCTTCTTCTGAAATTGGCTAAGCAATAAGGCTTAAACTTTTCATGTTAAATTGGTTTAGCAAAAAGGGGACGTCCATTAATTACGTCAACAAAAGAGGGGGGAGGGGGGGTCTGAAAAAGTTTGACAATTGTTGACATGGGGGAGGGGGGGAGGTCAAGAAAAGTTGACGTCAACAATGTTACTTTTTATGAAGTAAATAATGATACAAATTTAGTACTAAATTCTACATTCGTCCTGTTAAACAAACATAGATAAAATTAACAACATAGTTTTAAGTTAATACAAATATAACAATTATGGAAACTACATTTGACATGTCCTTTTTGTGTCCATCTTGCTAGTTTGTAGATATATGTATGGGTGGAAACTAATACAATTGTTAGCAAGGCAAAGTGACCGACCAATTGTAGAAAACCTCACCTTCGCTGTCTAGCGTAGGGTTGCCAGACGCATGGGTATCAAAAGGAGGACACCGAGAGACAAAAAGGAGGACATTGTGTTTCAATTGAATAGTTTCGCATTTAGCCCGCAATCAGTATAATTTTATTACAAGAGCTGCCACTAAGTTTAAATCAGTATTGGTAAACTGAGCAAGAAACAGTTTTGTTAAAAATAACATATAAATTCAATGTAGGCTGAAAGGCAGCTTGCATTTGGTTGGGCAACTTTAAAGCTCGTGCACGAGTCTTCTAAAAGAACGGGATAATTCTGTTTATGTACAAATGATCACCTGTTTATTAACTATATTCTTAACATGTTAATACTAGTTTTAAAATTTATTTGTCCTTATGCCTACAAAACATAAAATATTACAAAAGCTGGACATTTTAAAGGTATTGTGCTTTGTCTGCCGGACGGAGGACATGAGTCTAAATAGGAGGACATGCCCTCTTTTTGCCGGACCCTGGCAACCCTAGTCTAGCGAGACATTATGGCTGGAATAACAAAGGAACACAAACACACCAACAAGCTGTCTGCAGAGAACGTTCAGAAACCTAGTTTTTTTGCCGCCCAGTCCATCTAAATTAGGCTAGGCGCCAGAATCTGGCGTTCGTTATATAAGCCATGTAAGCGATGGCTGGAATTGACAATAGAACTAAAAACAATAATAGGCCCTCGCCGAGACTATAGGCCTAATTTTGAATCCAACATGGTTATTTTAAAAATATTTCCTGCAGAAAAATAATTATTGGTCCACCCCATGAAATACGACTTAGCCTACCTTATTTCCTTTTAACATAATATCCCTAGATCTAATTCTTATATAAACTAATATATTTTTGCTCACTGCGTTATAATAGGTAAATTATTAAAATTAGGTCGATTAGGCTACATATTTAGTAATTTGTACGTTTTCATTTCTAATTTTCTGGAAAAATATAATAAGATAAAAATGTATTAGTATCAGTGGCGTCGCCAGTATTGCAAGGATTAGGTGGCAAATAGTGCAAGGGAAGGCAACTACCGTGTGTATATAATGTGTGTGTGTGGACAATAATGTAAGAAGGAATAGTGAACATATGGTTAAAACTAGGTATGTTAAAACCGGCTTTACTCAAAAACGGTTTTCGGTTCTATAAAACAATTTCGGTTTCTCTCCCCCCCTTCCCGCGCAAATGTCACAAGTTACAGGCCGGAAAAGCCAAGTGTGCGTAGTTTTGTAGGTATATTTGAAAAATAGTTCAAATTTAATTGTGTTTGCAGGGCATTCAAGAGGTTGATTTCTTTGAAGACAATATGATTTTGTACGCTTTACCATAAAATTCTTTAAAAAAAAAAAAAATCTGGGCTGATTGATTAAAACCGATAATAGCTTTCAATAGTGATAATCAAATTTGCGATTATCGTTGACTGTAATATTAAAAAGCGTATGAAGAGGATGACTATGTTAATTCAGGATGCTTAGTACGCAGATGAGTACGCAATCCAGCGGTACTAAGCTGCCACCGCCTCTGCTTATCTGACACAATGATTGTAACTGTAACTTAACATTTGGTTTCATGTTGTTTTTATAGCAAGCCATATTTGGTTTTTGGAAAAAAAGAAACACAATATCAAAGACTAAAAAGTGTTAGCAAGGCATTTCAAGAATTGTTTTTTGTGAATCCAACATAATTTATTTAAAATATTTCCATCAAAACAAAAAAAAAAAGGATGTGCTGGTTTGAAATAATGATTAGGCCTACCTCCCAACCAGGAAACCGAAATCCGGTTTGGAAAATCAAAACCGGTTTTGGGTTTCAAAACCGGAATCCGGTATTTCTGTTTTCGGTTAACATCCCTAGATAAATAGAAGGCTAATTTACAACTGGTGCACAATTTCAACCTAAACTATTTGACAATTAATTAACATTGTAACAAAAGCTATTTTAGTGAAACGTAGAATTAGACATGATTAAATATGTATATGAAAAGAACAATTGTAAACATATGAGAATTATAGTCAATTAGAAATCTTTTTAACAAGTTTTAAAATGTATTACAATTAATTATAGTAGGCCTATAGACCTTTCCGTTTTAAATCTATTTTAATCATAAAAGCAAGCGTCTAAAATTGTGTTACTTGTTTTGAGGGGGGGGGGGGGGTAACCAATTGTTGACGTAATTATATAGGGGGGGTCTCTGAAAGTTTGACAGTTGTTGACAAGGGGGAGGGGGGAGGTAAAAATCGCCTAAATATTGTTGACGTAATTAATGGACGTCCCCAAAGCCTAAACATTTCTGGCTAGAGTTCAGAGTGATGGAAAAGTTTTTGTGTTTTCCAAATCAAGGACGCTGTGAGGTATACCCACCAGGAATAACTTGAATCAGTCAACACACCAGGTGTTGTAGTGGGAACACAATCACATAGTGCTGATGGCCACTAAAACATTTAAAAACCCTTTCTCTACCTTGCCATAAAAATGAATGATAATCGAAGTGAGATAATCAATCTTTATATTTTGTAGTCACCTCCAAAATAGCAACATAAATTGAACAGGAATGGGTATAAGACATTAAAGAAATGCAAAAAGGTATTCAGCGTGAAAGATACATTTTTCATCAGATGGCTTGCACATAGACAAAAAAAATGAAACATAATAATTTTAATTATGGGCCTAAGAATATTTCTTAAACATCAAAAATGACATAATCATTAAAAATTAGCACCACTATAGCAATCAACAAACATTTCATTATTAAAACTGTATATAATAACTTGTTATACAAAAAATTTAAAACAGTTACACAATGTGCAGTGAAATGTAGATCACATCAATTAGATTTGCACACAATAAAAAGAAATCAATTGTTTTATGAGCAGCATTTGAATTTGGGTTTGACAATTAAAAAAACAATCAACATCATCATAAAAACAAAATAGAAAAACAAACAAAGAAAAACAACAAAATAATATTGGCACAAAATATTAATTTGTTTTCATATGTTTATTTGTTAACATACAATTTAAGTACTGACAAACATTTTGTGTTTTTTTTTATATACACACCCAAATACTTTTTTCCCCCACAAGTGAAAACCACTCTGAAGTAATTTACTCTGGCATCATTGAGCATATTTTTTAATTGAATGCATTCATATAAAAATAATAAAAATAAATTTTAGGAATGTTGGGCCAGACTTGTATCAATTTTGTATAAGATAAGATAAGATTGCTTTATTGATCCAAATGAATGGAAATTTGATTTGATTACATAAATTCCGTCTTTCATCATGCTTAAAACAATATCAAAGAACCATTTGCACTCTAACACAATAGACATTCGCGCAAACTATCATACCATTTATCATAAAAAAAAGTAGGCCTATCATTTATGAATCATTTAGTATACAGCCTAAGGGTGAAAAAAAACGTTGCGGGCTCCTGGTGTGGATATTTAAAAAAAAAACAGGGAGAACATAGCTCAAGATAGGCAGCTTGGTTGCTGTCTAGAAGGCAGTTCAAATGTTTTTATAAAAATCTTAACAAGAGCATAGTAATAATTTCATAAAAAATACATTATACAGTCAACTGTTGGAAATTATGTACATTTTTATACAATTATACAATAATAATAATAATTTAAAAAAAAATGCAACAAAAAAAAAAGATTATATGTAAGTCCGTTTTAACAAAATCGTTTCTTTTTCTCCAATGTGTTAGTTTGAAATTTAAAGAGTTCTTCTCTTAAATTCAACCGCAATTCACTCAAAGGTTATTGTTTATATTAGAGGTATCACAAATGACAGTAATAAAAATCCAACTTATGAATACTTATGTAAAACTATTAAATGAAGAAAAAATGTGACCTGGTTATAAAAAATATAATTTTCTTATTACATTTCTGTAAGAAAATAAATAAAGAATAGAAATTTAATGATTTCACATTTTTTATGTTTATGATCATCAGAACTTGGTTGAGAACAGAGAAGCCAATATACTTATTCTTTAGGCAAGGACTAATTTATAAATGTTCAAGACACCAAAATAAGATATTAATATTTATTTTTAAAATATGTAAAATAAAAATAAAAAGTTTATAACAAATAAATCTATCATAGCAATAAAATCTCTATAAAAAAATTGAAGATTATAAAATCATTAAATACAATTTTGCCCCAAAATAAAAATAACTAAGATTGGGTAGTCAGTCAATAGGCAAAGCAAGACTTAGATCACAACTTACTTATCACAAATCATTAAAAATCAAATTTGATCTTTTTAGGCTTTATGATTTAAAAATAAAAAAAAAAAAAAACATTTTCAAATATTGGAAAGGTGATAACATAGAAGAAAAAAGAAGTTTACATATTCAGAAGTAAAAAAAAATGGATATCAAGCAACATTAAAAACAATATTTTAATTTTAGCAATAAACAATAACAGTTACATTAATTCACTTTTGAGGTAATATACAACAATAGATTTACTTTTCGTATAAAAAAAACTTTGAACAATAGTGCTTTTGTATTGCATATAAGCATTTTTTAAAAGAATTACCACAGTAGAATTTTATAAATAAAAGGATTTTGTTTACAACAGTGATATAAGAAATCTCAGAAAGAAAAATACAACCAGCACAATTGTAAAGTTGATCAAGAAACTGCTGTGCAGGATGCCGCCTTTACTGGCTGGAAGGGGTCTCGTCTTGAGAGGTGCCAGAGTCCTATCCCATTGGGTCATTATGGCCTCTCGGGCGCCGGGCCATTTCCCGGGTCCATACAGCCTGTAGGTGTACGGTGTGACAGTGTCGAACATGACCTTCAAGGCCAACTTAGGGTCTCTCTTAAGTAGATCCCCTGAAAGAGAAGATCATTGGTTATAATATATCTAAACACAAATCGCCTGGAAAAAAACTAACTAAATTTACATTTGGCAAGCGGAAGACTAGAAATAAAAAGAATCATTCTAAGGACATCCTTAAAGCAGCCTTCGAACTCATTAACACTTATGGGTTAGGTCACATATATTCCCAATGACCTACTTCTTTCCCTCCGCCCTAAGCTCATATATTTCCACCAGCCGATGCTATTTCCTGTATCCCAATTTTTCCCTCATAGAAAGGTGAATATATGAAGCAAAAAATAAGGATATGTCCTTTCTCCATAATTTTTGAGCGGAACAGTAGAATTTTATTTTGCTTTTTCAATTATGAAACTTGACCAATTACCGAGTTATTGTAACTAAATTGAACGTGTAATTCTAATGGGCCATACCAAGTTACCTTCCAATATTATGGACTTAGCTGTTCATGAATTATTATTCTGAATAAATCCAATTATTTATAAGAATTTGATTCTAATAAGGTAAGTTATCTAGTTTCAAACTATTCACATTTTTTTAGTATCACTTTTTAAAAACAAAAAAGGTAAACATTTAATTTTGGAACCCTATTGATGTTTCAGCCACTCTAAAATAATGTCTGGGCCGTAGGGAGTCATTAGTAAAGAAGATATTCATAGCAAAAAAAATTTGTTTTGTGTTATAAAAGTTAAAATTGACCACAACATGTACAGAGTACTAGCCTCTCACAGCTCCAGATGATGAACGGAAGAATGAAAAACATGTATATAGCCTATGTTACCAAATTACGACAATGGACCAATTACTGAGTGTGTTTTTTTTGTGAAATTGAAAGTGCTTCCCTAATGGATGCTACCTAATTACCATCCGTTATTATGGACTTGCTTAGGCTGAAACTTTTTCTTATGAATTAATATTACAAATGAATACAACTATTTTATAAATTAAATTATTCTAATAAGGTAAGATTATGTTTCTAGCAATTTACTCTCTACATGTTGTTATCAATTTTTTACCAACAAAAAAGAAAAAAATAATAATTTAGGAACTCTATTGATGTCTCAGCCATTCTGAAATAAAGTCTGGGCTGTAGGGAATAATAAGTAAAACAATGGCTGGGAAATAATAGCAGGAAAGTAGGTCGGTACTGGAAGGGTTACAAGACCAACTTATTTTCCCATGCCTTATAACTGATAAATTGGTGGCAGCAGTACAACTGCAATATTTGAAATTTAAAAAACATTTCTTGCACATTAGAGCTGTACTTAAGGTTGTTACTCTAAACTTCCCAAACTTTACAGAAAAAAATCAATTTTTTTGTGTGGATGTTATTCAGCACTCATGGAAAATGTTAGAAAAAAACAAACATGTTGGAAGTTAAAAAAGTCTTCAACTTTACAGCATAAAGCTAGTTTCAAATAAATATTTTTCACACTGCTTTCTCCATAATAGTAAAATTCTCAAACACTGATAAACCAGGTCAGTTTATTCCAAACTTTCCCCCACCCTGTGTGCACCATGCATATCTAAAGTTGAAGTAAACTTATCATTAGGGATATATAAAGTCAAAACAATGGGATGACTGACTGAAATAGTAAAATAGCTTTCATACTGGTAGCAACTTCTCTCTTTGTCCATTTTTTTTCATTTAAAACAACACTTTTGAGACTATGAATTTATAATTTTTTTAAAGTAAGATAATTGGCCGGTATGAAACAGTTGGGGATAAAGTGACTAAATCCAGCAGGACATAATTTATCTTTAAACAAAAATTCAAGGGCTTACAGTGGTCAACTTTACATCCAACTAGCTCCGCCAGCTCGTCCATGAAGGGGAGGTAATCCACCTGAATGGTGTGGCGCTGCGACCTGACGTATCTCTTGGCCATGCTGGCTTCCTTCTCCCGTATGTCTTCCCACATTTTGTGCTTGGGCGGCAAGAAGCTTTCGCGCTGATTGAAAATAAAAGAGACACATCAAATCATCAATGTGCATTTTCCAAATGCTGGGTTGTCACCTGAAACAGGGTCTCTAAAGGCACAAAGTCAGGGGTAGCAAAAAACCCATACATTTTTTAGCTAACATAGGCTAGTATAGACAATAAAAATAGTAGTGGGTCACAAAGTAGAAATATAAAAATAACCCGGTCACAGAAAATAAAGTTTGAGAAACGCTGCCATAAAGTGTATATGGTTAAAAACTAAAAATTAGTTCTATAGAGCATTTGCAATAGGCATGGCTTAGGATTCTAGGTCTGGTGACTATGTTAATAGAAGCCATGTTGGAGACATGGTAGAATAAAATTGTTCTTTACCATGTCTATTTTACAAGGAATTTATTTGGATAAATCTTGATGTTTAACTGCTATACTAGACTTTAGTAGTCCGTTCACGAAGTAAATAAGATTTGAGGCTTTCATAGTTGTTCAATAGCTCTTGTGAAACATTACACAGCCTGCATTATGTTCTACTTTTAGATAGTAAGTTAAGCTAACTTTCAACAATCAACATTTTCAATTAAATATTCTGCACTTACAGAACCTAATATTTTTAATGGTTTACATTTTAGCTTTGATGTTAATTATCATAGTATGACAGTGTTTTATATATTTTTACGTCATATTGTTGAAATGATGATATTTAAAAGTAAAACCTTCTTAAGCCCATAGTAATATGGCTGCCATCTGTCCCCACTAGACAAAGTAAACAAACAACACATGCTTTTTTTGTCACGTGATTACAAATGCTCTATAGGCACAAAGCCATCAATACAAGCAAAATGTGTAGCATTAAGTATCTAAGGAGCTGTGACTTATTTTGACCAGAGGTATTATTACCTTTATAACTCTAGTGGCCAGCCTGCACTGCATCTCAGCTATGGGCATGATGGCACCAAGGGGCTGGAAGCAACCAATGACTGCCAGGGTGTTCCTCTCAAGGTCGGGTGGATACATGTACTTGTACAGCTGGACCCTGTTGTCCTTCACTTCAATGATCTGACCAATTGAAAAAAATTCAATGTCAACTGGAAAATCATTAACAAGATTATAGATAGTCTCAGTTGAAGGTTACGTTAAAAAAAAGTATCCTGTTGGACCAAATTGATCCATAGGGCCAGTGAAGCAGCATTCACCAGTTTCTGTGGACAATGCATACTAGATTATGGTGTGGCCAGCACTATGGACAGCCTCCTTTTCTTTACCCAAAGTAATGTTAGGTACCCATCAGACCTTGGTAGACTATGGGACACCATCCAGACCAGGGAAAAAATCCTAGCCTGCACCAGGATTTGAACCCAGGACAGTTGGTAGGCCAGCCGAATGTGCTGCTTTGCCTCCCCCCCCCTCCCAGCTGAAGGTTATGTTAATTTTTTTGTGTGTCTCTTTGCTCTCGTTCAGTGTTCTATTCTAACATTTAGGTGATTGGTAAAAATACTCATCCCTGAACCCCAGTCTTACAAAAGTCGTATGCTGTATAGTCAGTCACAATGAGGAATTATTGGACATTGCAATAATTCCTCCTTAAAAGCCAGTCTGCTACTTAGTCATTTGCTACCACATTTTTTCTTCAGAAGCGCCCAAAAGGGCTTCAAGCAATGCTATTTATCTTCATTTTACATTTTGTTTTTTAATATATTCTGGACTTTTGTTGTTTATTGCAGCACTGCAGTTTCTATCACCCCATTCCTAATTAACCCTTACGGCACCAGGAATTTCTATTTCAACCAGCTGAGTTTATTCCTGTTAAACCTAGGTGTGTATATTTTCCAGCTATTGGTTTTACACTGCTGGCTCAGGCATGTCTGTTTTCTTTATACACAGCTACCCAAAATATAAAAAAAAAGACCTAAGTTAACTAAAAAAAAAATATGCCAGTTAAATGGTATATCTTCTATGAAACCATTAGTTTAGATGGTAAGAGCAAAAAAATTTTTACTTAGTAACTCATTAAACCATTTTTGTATTTTCTAACTTTTTTCCCTCTGCCTATAAGCTCTGCACCAAACAACATAGAAAACAGTGATTCACCTTTATCAAAGTTTAATTTTACTTGCTACACTCACCTATCATATATACCTAGGCTAATGCATTTTTTTTAAAGTCAGAGAGCATTAGAAAGAAAATGAAAAAGATAAAAAATATAAAAAATGTACCGTATATACTCGCGTATAAGTCGCACCCCTAGTTTAAGATTTTTTTCCTTATACGTTGTCATTGACTTCCCGGGTTACACTGCCTTTTAATATACCAAAAATGCGTACCTTTTAAACATTAAAAGTTACTAAATATTCACCCTAATTTGGAAACTTTCCTTAAAAAATTGTTTTAATCGTTCATAAAGCAAACAAAATCAAATATAGGCATATCCTAATAATTCTACATAACTCCAATCAAATATAGGGTTATGTAGGAAACTTTATGGCAGAGTAGTGATGTTTTTCAAACTTTTCAAAAACAGTGTCGAGTGTATAAGTCGCACCCCTACTTTTTGTTGAAATTTTCTGTAAAAAAAGTGCGACTTATACGCGAGTATATACAGTATGTTAAGTTTACCTCTTTATCAACAAAGGGAAATCCAAAGATGTAGCCGGTGGCTAGCAGGACTATATCAATGTCATCCTCAAAGGTGCCGTCAACAAACTCCACCCCAGTGCTGGTGAATCGCTTCACGTCCCCTTTGATCTTGACCGAGCCGCAGATGATCCTGTTGGGCAGGTCATCGTTGACCATTGGATGTTGTTGGAAAATATCAAACTCGGGAGTCAAACTGCAAATACCAAAAATGGCAACTGATAACTGCCATGTTTACCTTGACTGACAAGTTTAATTCAGTCCATGACTGAATTCATAGCTCAGTATGCTCCTAGATCAAAGCAATGAGTGAGATGTGAGCTCTTTGTTTTCGGCCACGCTTCAGCTAATTGCTGATTCAGATTTTGGCTAAATACCCATATAAATTCCTTCTTAAACCTATATCTAAGTAGATCATTTTGATTGGGTAGATTTTGAAGGCTTTTTTGGGCTTCAGTAGTTCTATGATTAGCTTACAATTAGTAAGAATCAGTTATGGATGTTTAGAGAATTACAGATCTACAGCTCTGCTCCAGAGAAGACACTGCAAAAAAAAAAAAAAAACAGAATGGTGTGGTCTTTTCAATGTCCAGCCACATTTAAGATTCAAAATGGCAGAATTTTCAAAATTGTAGATATAAAATGAGCTCTAGTGCAGGGATCGGCAACCTACGGCACTCGTGCCACACTTGGCATGGCGAAGGATTTTCAATGGCATGCGGAAGAGGCCCTATAAGTCTATTCAAGTCTCTTCTAAAAGAAATTAAGTGCTACAGCGGGATGACTTTTAGGCTGTTGGCACGCTGAATGAATTAGAAATCATACTTTGCCACACTATTATCAAAAGGTTGCTGGCCCCTGCTCTTGTGCATGGGATTTTTTTTATTGTTGCTGAACCCAAGACCTTCAATTGGAGCTCCATCAGTCTTCAGTCAGACCGATAGCACCTTGCCAGTCAATGCTACGGCATAGCCACTAAAGTACCTACCCATAGACATTATGGTCAATTTTTGAGTTGATTTTCCATCTTTGTATTTTTTGGAACAATCCAGGAACCAGGCCCAATAAGACGTTCAGCGGGCGATTGAACACGACCATGTCCAGAGGCAGACCCCGGTCACTGATTCGATTTAGAATCCATGTGCCACGTCTGGTGCTGAGAAATACCTAAAAAAAAATCAGTATTTTAAAAAATGTTGACAAAGGAATTTTACCCATGGCTCTTGACAAGTTCACATTAATCATTTCTCCCTCTGTGATGTTTGTATAAACTGTTCTCAACCAGTTTATCTTAGTTTATATCCCCTTAATATATTTGTACATGTACTGTTCTAGAACTGAATTTCACAAATAACAGAGTAACACCAATAGTCAAATTACTAAACCTAGAAACACTAGAGGTCAGGAGGGCAAAGAGTAAAGTAGTAATAATACAAAAGGGATAAAACTCTCATTTAGAAATACAACCCAATAACAACCTGTTGCAATGCTCAGATAAACATAAAGACAAAAACACTTTCCTTATCCCTTATGCGAGAACAAATGCATATAAGTACTCTTTCAACTCGAGCTGCCTTTGGGCCTGGAATGGGTTGCCTGAACAAACCAGGAAAACCAGTCAGTAACTTAACATCCTTTAAAACATTAATAAAGATGCAAGACTAGACTCGGACCACGGATGAACGTAAGATGCAATAATTTTCTTTATAGAAGGAGCGTCTGTTATATATATAAGATAAGATAATCACAGAACTCAGTGTTAGCACAGTATACAGGGACATAATACAGGGACATTAATATAAACACCACAGCAATATTCAAATAGGTTGAATCATACCTGGGATGAAATTCTGCTCAGCTCAACAGCTGCGTCTCCACCAGAGTTGCCGATGCCTACAATCAGGACTCTTTTGTCTTCAAAACCTTCTGGTTTTCTATAGTCATGTGTGTGAAGGACCTGGAAAAAATAATTTAATAATCCATTGTAAAACTAACATAAACATAGTCAGCTAACCCGAAAAGATTATATACAAAGGGGGGAAAAAGCAGAATAGAAAGTGAGTTTAGGTGACAGTATAAAAAAATTAATAAAAAAAAGTCAGTATCACTTAGCCCTTTCAATATTCAGTTATTCAAAACATTTTGCGCTAAATATAAATAATGCTTAATTATTGCCTTATTACTTATTGTTTAAGATGTGTGGATAGCAAGAGCTTCAATGGATACAGATATCCACATAAGCCACAAAACCCTAGATTATAAGTTTATGTGGCAACATGGTGATTGTGTAGCCACAACAATGTCCAGTCAGACTATACTTTATCAAAAGAATGTCATGTGCCACTACAAACTGAATAAAAACAAAATCTAGGTATAACCAAGGTCCAAATAAAAACTCTAATACCGTATGGCTTTCAATTTGATATTAACCATAACTGATTTCCTCTTTAGCTGCTATAATTATTTATCTGCAAATTAAAACTGAAAGTTCTAAGACTTGGTCAAAAAAATCAAACTCAGTCCATTGATTAAAAAAATCTTACCTTTCCTTGGAACTGGCTCAGACCTGGGAATGTAGGAACATGTTTCTCAGCGTGGTGACCAGAACAGACTAAAACGCCGTCAAAAGTTTCCGACTTGGTTTCATCCGTCTCCTTGTTCCGATACTTGATCTCCCACTGACCACTGACGGCAAAATTTTCAGCCCTTTTCACGTAAATGACTTCGATGTTGAAGTTGATATATTTTAACAGGCCAAAATTCTCAGCATACATCTTAAAATACTCATAAACCTAGTAGAGAAATAATTTATACATCTACATATTATGTTTATATGTGTAATTCATTCAAATACTTCAAAATCTTTTACAAGCCTGTCTTGTATACAGCGTCATATTTAGAGTTTTTTAAAATTCTTATGGTTAAAATTGCTGTAGTAAAAAAAAGGACGTAAAATGACCACGAAAAATTCTCTAAGTTGCCAACTTGTTAAATCTGCTGTTTAAACTATATTGCAGTTTGTAAGAAAACAAACGACTGGTAATGTTTGTAAATGCTTACTCACATGTGAATTGTGCATGAAGATTGGAAATTTGGCGGGGATGGGGAAATCGCTGTAGGCCATTATTTCTTTACTTGTGTTGATGACAGTGGACTTCATGACGCAAGCCTGGCCATCAACAGGCTCATCTGTGTAGCGCCACAAACCCCCAATGTGCTCAGTTCTCTCAAAGCACACTGGAACAAGTCCTTCATCTAAGCATGATTTGATAGCAGCCAAGCCGCTGGCTCCTGCTCCGATCACAGCTACTCTTTTTGGTTCCATTCCTTGAGTGCCAAATCTGCAACTACATTCAATTTTTTTTTTAAACTTAGAGCATTATGGTTTAGATGTTAGATTATATAGATTATATTATGGCTTATATCTTACACAAAAATATTTGAAGACCACGCAGGAAAAAATGGCAAAGTCCCAATTTGTAAATTTTTAAAGTTCAACCTCTTTCATTTATACATTCTTACAAAACCATTCTGCAGGGCACCACCAGCAAAGAGAAAGAGAGGAAGACTAAGAAAACGATGGGAGGATAAGATCAGGGAGTCGACAGGAATAAAACTGTGTGACGCATTGAGAAAGGCTAAGAGCTAAGAGACAGGAGGAATGGAGGAGGCTGGTGTACATGTCATATGTGGTGCCCTAACGATCCAACAGACTACAGAATATGTTACTGTAGGATGTAGGATTCTTAAATACTAGTACTGAACTACTTTTCAAGTGAGAAAAAAACAGCAGTAACCTTAGAAAAATCCTGTAAAACAAACAAAGAGGCATCCTTTGTTAAAATTGGACTAATTTTAAACTTCTAAACTGTGACTGATGTTGTTTTCCAGTGTGATCCTCATTTGTATTGTAGGGCTAAAACTTCCTTTAGTATAGTAAGTAAGGTACCCTTATAACCAAACTGATCATAGGGCTGGTGAAGCAGCGTTCACCAGTTTCTGTGGCCACCATATACAAGGGAATGTGTGGCCATCACAATGCCCAGCCACCTATTACTTTACCCCAACTAGTGTCAGGTATCCATCAGAGTTGGGTAGACTCATGGGCACCCACAAGTCCCAGGAAAAAATCCTATCCTGCACCAGGATTTGAACCCAGAGCCTTCGGATCGCCAGTCCAACGCGCTTCTGCTCGACCACCATGCCCCATTTATATTTTGTTTAATTTTGTTCTCAATGTGTGCTTTTGAAAGCCATTATCTAGGTCAGACATCACAGGAAAATGATAGAAAAATACATAATAATTAATTAGAATGATTTAATGAGCTATAGTTTAAGAGTTATATACACTACTATTATAAAGTATACAGATGCAAGCATAAAGTACAACTTTATGGTTGTTTTATGAGTTGTATTTATTCATTAGGCATTTCCTTGGATTTAAAATTACGGTAAGTCAAACTGAGTTTAAATCAACTATACTGACACATAATTTAATATATGGGCCTTTTTTCTACTTTTTTATTCCTAACTTTCCATTTTTAAAAAGCAAATTTTAAAAAGCCTAACTTTTTATGGTCGGATGCCTAAATTAGTAATTCCCCAATACTTCAATTTTCTTTTTTTTTAAGTCAATATCTAATCTCTCTCGATATAAGTATATGTATATATATATATATAATACTCACTTTATCTTGTCTAAATGTAGGTTTTGCATAAAAAATATGGTCAAGGGTCTTAAAATATGCTTTAGAGCTAGTTAGAATATAGGCCCTACCTATGAAAAATTACATAATTACAGGTAGGATACCCAGGTATGCCAATAGTAAACAGAGCGCAGGCTATATGCCTGACAGGTCACCTGGAAATAATGTCAAACAATCTATAGAATCTAGAGGAAAAATACCAAAAGGAAGGCCCAACCTGAGATGGTTAAATGATGTTGAGATGAATTAATCAACAGATTGGGGCCAGGCATGGAAAGAAAAAAAAAAGGAGCCAACAATGTACATATCTGAGGGAAAGAGATGTCAGTTGGTAAGGCAGGCCAAAAGCCCTCCAAGAGCTGTAGTGCCAGGAGGATGATTACACTATCTTATAAGTTTACAGACGTTCCTTCTAGATAGAAGATTATTACGTCCACTGGGACCGAAACTCCTGCAGGATGACAGGGATCCGTCGGTGGCAGGGATAGAACCCGCCACCTGTCAGTTGGTTTTTTGGTTGACAGTCCGGTGAACTAACCGCTGGACCAGCCGGCTTCACACTATTAGGATGATGTTGATGATGATATTGTTCAATTAGTAAATAAAGTAATTATTTTATAAATAATTTTAAAATATTTAATTGAAATATTTTTTTTTTTAAAGTAAACAAAAATTATTCAAAATATCAAGATTGTAATTGTATAAATATATCATAATATGCAGGCCGACTGGTCCTACGGTTAGTTCACTGGAGTGTCGGTTGGATTGTCAACCGAAACGTTGAGGGTTCTACCCCTGCCGCCCTGCATGAGTTTTGGGCCTAGTAGACATAACGTATTAATCTTAATTAAAAGAATTTTATCTAAAAGGAACATCTGTAAAACTTATTTATTATAAGTTATATTTAGATAATACTATGAGATCTTTATGATGTCTTTATCTTATAAGTTTACAGACGTTCCTTCTAGATAGAAGATTATTACGTCCACTAGGTCCGAAACTCCTGCAGGGCGACAGGGATCTGTCGGTGGCAGGGATAGAACCCGCGACCTGTCAGTTGGTTTTTGGTTGACAGTCCGGTGAACTAACCACTGGACTAGCTTGGACTAATAAATTATTATAAATAAATAGCCTTTCATGTCATTAGGCCTATATCATATTATCTAATGTTACTATGTTGACTATGACTTGAGAGACGATGTGAATGTGAATAAGAATGTAATTCAAGTAATTGTATGTCAACTATAGGGCCTACTACTGTCTATATTGGATATTGGTAGAATCCGAACTTCTATATTTATAATTAGTAATTAGGCAAATTAATGCCAAGTTAAAGTTAAAAAACGAACGAACGTGTAATTATGTTTAAATTAATTGTATGTTTTTAACTATAAGTATAAATGTCGCATCTTTAGGCTATATTTCAAGTCTTCAGCATAGGCTACCTGACTCAAGCAAAGAATCCGATGAAAAATCTTTATTCGACGGTATCTGCAACTGTAAATGTAACAAAACCTGCACCCTGCAACCTTTGCCCTTCAAGGGAGACTATCCTAAAAAATAAAGTGTTGTCCACTGAACTATATATAATTTCCATTTAATATGACTTTTTTGAGTTTCGACTTTTCTTTTATTCATCATTTTCTGACGGTTAATCTTCATCTCCTGTAGATATTTCATATGTTTCATGTTACTAAACAGAATATTATTGTATCATACGTTTAGGCCTATGTGTGATATGAGCCCAAGAGTCTTGCACTTTTGCTTACTATTCTTATATATAGGCCTATATATAGGCCTATAGCCTAGACCAGGCGTCGGCAACCTATAAGGCACGATTGTCAGACTTGGCACGCGGAGGTATAGGTATATACATATATTTGCTATAGCACGCAAAAGACTCCCAGAAAGGCATCACAATTTTAAGTCTCTTCTTCAAGAAACTTGAGTGCTAAAACAGGATGATTTTAAGGCTGTTGGCACGCTGAATGAATTAGAAATCTTACTTTGGCAAACTATTGTCAAATGGTTACCGACCGACTTTTGACCTAGACGACATTTTATTTTAAAACTATTCGACTATTGCAGCAAAAACGTATAGGGCGTTTGCAATCACGTGACAAAAAGCACGTGATTTTTGTTTACTTTGTGTAGGGGTGTACAATGGCCGCTGTATTAATAAAGTTTCATATAGGCTCAAGCTTTTTTTTAAATGATGTTTTGTGTTTTAAGTCTTATTAAGATTTAAGCTGTATTAGGCCTATTATTCTATTCTTTTAGACATAGATAATAGAAGAGGATCTACTACTATTTACCTCCTTATTTTTTAGTAGGATAGCCAATATTCATGATAAATATGTGAATTTGGCATTAAAAAAGAACATTCGCCATAATTCCATAATTGTTCCTCAAGTGGCTTCTATTTACAAATGACGTCACTAAAAAACTTAAGCTCCGACCTTTGCAAACGCTCTATATTAGCTTATATCACTGATCTATATATATCGATCAGCGGCTTATGTGGGGCTTGTCTTGAACTTTTGAAATAATGTTAAAGAACAAACTGTAGGCCTAATAATTAATGGCTCGAAATAATCACCAATGCCAATAACTGTAAACTCAGGAGTTCCTCACGGAACTGTTCTAGGACCATTACTATTTCTAATTTACACTAATGACTTACCCTATTGCATCAACACAGGAACAAAAGTAGCTTAAGGACCGCAGTGAAGCAGTGTTCATCAGTTTCTGTGGCCATGGCAAACTAGGTTATTGTGTGGCCAGCACTATTTTTATATTATGTAATGCGCAGCTGCCTTTACTTTACCCCAACTAAAGTCAGGTACCCATCAGAACTGGGTAGACGCAGGGACACCGCCAGAGTGGGGAAAAATCCTAGCCTGCACCAGGACGCAATAATCTTCTTTATAAAAGGAGCGCGTCTGTAATGATTCGAACTCAGGATCTTCTGTATGCCACCATGCCCCCAAAAATGCAAAGTACTTAGGAGTAATAATAAATGATACATTTTCATGGTATCAACATGTTGATGGTGTAAGTAAAAAAAAAATCAAACTAAACATATAAAGCTACATAAAAAGGAATAAATTTAATAAGAATATATATAGAGCAATATTATAGCTAAAATGCTACTTAATATTAGGACCAGAGAAATAAAAAAAACTTTAAAAAGCTACGACAAATATCCAGAAAAGAGCTGCAACGTTCAATATTAATGAATATTCACAACTGACAAAAGTAACACCATTATAGTTAAAAGGATGGAAGGGCAATAAGGGTGATTCAATTCAAACTTTGAAATACAACACAATAACGATCTATAACAATGCTAAGATAAACATAAGGAAACTTTTCTAATTCTACCTGAAAGAACAAATGCATATAAGTACTCTTTCTCCTGAGTGGCATCTGGGTATGGAATGGGTTACCTGAATAAACCAGGAAGACCAGTAACCTAATATCATTTAAAGCACTATAATCAGACTAGACTGAAACCACTGAAAAGTGTAGGATGCAATATCTATCAGTATAGAAGCAGTGTCTGTAACATATAACATAAAGGCAAAAACAATAAAATAGACAGTTTTAACGACAATAATTGTGCATTTTTTTTTTATTGACTGTAACATATGTAATATATATATATGGCCAATGAAAGGTTTACATTAACGATAACATATTAATATAGTAACACGATGAATTAATTGAACAGTTCTGCAAACTTCAACATGACCATGTAAATAGATTTGTTTTTATGAAATTATTGGATCTTCCAATTATCTCACCGACCTTCCTGGACGAACAACAATTACCAATTAGTTTTTAATTAGTAAAGGCAAAGAATAAAATTTGAAGTAATTGTTAATGTGTGTAGCATATATTGTATTGAGATGTTTGTTTATACATTTAAAAAAAAGTAAAGTATTCCGTCAGACCAAATTGATCCATGGGGATGGTGAACTTGGTGAAGCAGCATTCACCAGTTTCTATGGCTACAGCATGCTAGGGGATTGTGTGGCCAGCACAATGTACAGCCACCATTAATGATTAGCAAAATCTGTCAAGAAATGAACAAGATCCCCGAAGCTCTTACAATATAATAATATAAGGAAACTATCAAATTAAGCATTTCCCAAACACACTTGAAAACAATGAGCTTTTGTTATGAATCAAATTATTTGTTTGCTTAAATTCGTTTCTTTTTTTTTTTTTAGAATTTTATTATCTCATGTTTTAAACAAATGAATTTTTTGTTTGTTTAAATTGAAGTAGATCCTTTTTAAGATACCTACCTCTATTAATAATAACATATATCATTAATAATATAAAATATCAAAACAAAAGTGTTGCCCATTTTTTATTTATTTAAATCTTGTCTCTCATCAAACTCTTTTATATTTACTTTTTAATACTTAACTGACTCCTATATTATTAGATTGGACTGGTATGGTAAAAAAAAAAAACTAAATGCATTACCAAAATGCCTAAATGACTAATAAGCTTCAGATGTGCGCCTCTCTCAATCAATGCTGTACACTGGAGTTTAGTATGTATAAACGTGCGTGTATTTACACATTTCATTGTTGACCTTTAAACTCTCTAAACAAGGCATATTTAACAATATATCCTTTCTCTACAAAAGTTAATATATTTTTTTTTTATATAGTCATTACTGTTGTGTTATAGTTAACAAATAAAAAAAAAACACTCCTAAAAAAAATAAAAGCTTTTATTTATATTGCACTATAGTACAAGAACATTCTTTTTATCCATGCAATATCTAAACATCTCGTCGAGGCTTAGATGGTAGACTATTTAATACCAGCCCTGTGATCCTTGTTGCCTTATCAAATTTCTCAGAATGCCGTGGCCTGACCCTTGTTGCAGGTCAAGGAAACAAAAATTAACTGGTTGAAAAAGTGAGAATAAGAAAGAAACAAAGTTCACAATCTAGTTCAGATTATTGTGATTTGCTCCAGACTGTTTTATTTTAACCCAGATATTAGCTGCAAACCTGCACACCTAAATTGTGTCGAACTTTATATCCATAATAAGTCACATATAGGTCATAGGAAATTTTTTGGTGGGTCATGAAGTAAAAAGTATAAAAATAACCAAGTCTCCAACAAAAAAAAAGGAAAATTTGCGAAACCCTGATCTAATTCTTATCAGATTATTACCGTAAATACTGGAGCATAAACCACACTTTTTTTACCCAATTAAATGTAAATAATACAAACAAAAAATAGTTATTTTCCTAAATTTGGATATCATCTGAAATTGACTTTATAACTTTCTCATTTAGACCCTGGGCTTTCAGTCTTTAAAATTACGTATAATATATATATATATAATATATAGCTGATAACTAATCTTCCACGAAACAAAAAATAAAAATTTCACAAACAGCAACAGTGAAAAATAAAAAAAATAGTTTCTGAATGCGTCTTATGCACATGAACTACAATTTTACGTGCATTTATTTCACTTTCCAATGTATACCTGCGGCTTATACTTGAGATTTTACGGTACTTAGAAACTTAGTTCCAACTTCCTAGTTCACACGGTTCCACAAAATGCCATTGCAATCAATGAAAAATTGCTTAATGTTTATATTTTAAACTCATAAAGTTTTCTTAAAAATTAAAGCTAAGCTCAATAGTTCTTAAAAAAAAAATTTTGACTTTTAATGAGGGCAGGCCTGTTAATGTATAAACATAAACACATTAAAAAAGTGTTGAATTAATCTGATGGTACACAAAATACAAAAAAAAAAATTAAAGAGTCAAAAATAAAACTTCCTCACTGGTAAGTAACAGTTAAGGCTTGTGTCCTGGAATGTTAAAAAAAGAAAAATGATTTTGAATTATAAATTTATTGTAAAGCTCAATGAAAAAAAAAATATTAGTAACTATTAGTAAATTTCTGCTCAGCAAAGCAACGCACAATAAGAAAAAAAAAAAAAACAAGTATAAAACTTAAAGAGAGTTTATGGACATTCAATAGTTTATGGACATTTAATTCCAGTGAAACTTGGAGTAATAGACATTCAATTCTTGTAAAACATATCTTATGGGCAATCAAATCCAGTGAAACATAGTTTATGGACATTCGTTTCCAGTGAAACATAGTTTATGGACATTCGTTTCCAGTGAAACATAGTTTATGGACATTCAATTCCAGTGAAACAAAATTTATGGACATTCAATTAAAGCAAAACATAGTTTTTAAATTCCAGTGAAACAAAGTTTATGAACATTTGATAAAAGTAATGCTTTTTAAAAAGAAAAAAAAAGCTCATTGAGCAAATATAAAATTCTGATTTTAATTTCAGCAAGAAACAAAACATTTCTACGAGAGAATATTTCTGTATATTAGAATTTCTGTGACAACCTGGACTTTTGGTGAACAGTAGTTGAATAAATAACAGGGTATGAATAACATAGCATGAATTTTTTTAATCGCTTTTCAATTTCAATGAAATTTGTATGAAAAAATTATAAGTTACATGAAAGTACTTGCATATAACAAAGCTGGTTCAAGTAGTTGTGTCTTAATGTGTACAACAATTGGACTTCCACGCCCTAACAATGTGAACAAGTAGATTCATAATGACAAAAAGCATTGGGAGCAATATGTCCCATATGGCAACCCCCCCTATGCCCCTGGTTAACTGAGCCAGTCAAGGTCGTCGTCGTCGCTATCATCACCGAACAATGGTGGCGGAGGCTGAGGTTTCATATCCTGTTAGAATGGTAAAATAAAAAAAAACATAAATTTTTTTTGAGAATAGGTAAACCCTGGTATTCTAACTTTATGTATGGTTCTGAAAGGTCCCACCCCTTTTAGTTTATCTAGCTTGTGTAGACATGCAACTTAATTTGATAAAAAAGTACAAATTTTGTAATGTGCTTGCTAAACAACTCTCTTGTAAGCCAAAGGCTTAAGAACAAGTAATTTCAATAGCTCTGTTGATCTCCGTTAAGCTTCTTGATATCATCTTTAAGTCAGACCATGTAGATAATAGAAGATTATTAAGAGCGCTTACCATTCTCTATGACTATCTCATACTAACGGATTGTGTGGCCATCCCCACCCTCTTCAACTAAGGTCAGATTGTATAGCCCCTCGCAGCTGGGTGGATTTAAGGACGACCCCCAGACCAAGAAAGAAAACCCTGGTGCTTTGTATTTTGAGAAGAACCCTAAGAACTTTGGAATGGCTATTCAATGGCGTCCTGGTGCCAATTTATATGGTAAGTGTCTTGAAAAATACTGGACGAGCCTTACGGTTCATACATCCAGGATATAACAATAACAATGTTAAGGGGTGTGTCAAGGGGAGGCAATCCAAGATCCAAGCCACCCAGCGGCACGCACTATGAGCCGGAAGTGTGTATACCACTAAGTAACCATTAAGTACTGGTGCCAGAACATCATGCCCCATTCACATTTTAATTGCCCAACTAAACTGAGCATCTACGGTTAATTTACATTGTTGTCCTTTATTCCAATCTGAAATATGGACCTTGCATGGGCAAGGGTGTTCAAAATATAAATAAAATACAAGGTTAAAAGGGGGAAAAAAAATTTGTTTGTTAAAAGAGAGATTTACAAAAAAAAAAATCTTTTTTTTCTAAATTAAATGAGCAAGACAAAATCACCTCTTCATTTGGATGGTCCTGCTTCTTGCCTGGTGTGGGCTTGCTTTTCGCAGAGTCCCCGGACGCTAAATTGTCAGAGTCTGAGTGGGGCTTTGTTGTTGTGAATCCTGCACCTAAAGTATCTGATACTGTGTCATCTTTTCCAAACAGTGGACTGAAAGTAAAGAATGTTTCAAAAAGTGACATTTTTGTGTCCTTTTGTGTTAAATTATAATAAACATTACATGAAACTGAAGTAAAGTTTACTATTAACTGAAGACATGACGTGTCAAGGTATGGCATGGCCAGAATAAGAATCATGTGACCTATACTTTTTTAATCTTTGAGTATCTGTTTGAACTGGTTGGGCTCAGTGACATTATTTAGAATAAAGGAATAATAAAGTCCAGTGTTGGCCTGATGTATTAGCTTTAGACCACTCTACTCCAGTAGACCTTATTTTTCTATTAAATAAACATATAACACCCAACAACCTCAGAGCAGAATAATATAGACATTGTCTCTCTAATGTCTTTTATTAATAGACATGGTCTATTAATGACAAAGAAGGAATATGCAGTGGAAAAACTAAACATGATAAGCACTATTTTCATTCTGATCATAAACCACAAAAATCATCAAATTAACATTGAAAGGAAGCTCAACTTAACTCTATATTCTTTATTTCTCTACATCTATAAGATGCTAAATGAAATATTTAAAAAATATGTTATTTCAATCAGCAAGTTTAAGAAAACAGTAACATACCTGTCCTCATCGTCTTCATCCTCAAACATTGGGGGAGGCTGGTCCCTTACGTCTGTCCTGGCCTTGGGCACCACAACTGTGCTCGCCGCCAGGTCAGCCTTTCTGTTCTCTTCAGCTGCCTCATCCACCTTGCCTTCAAGAGTACCCAGGGTGTGGCTTGATCCCTGGTCAGCTTCCAGCGCCAGGTGACTGCTCTCTAGGCCTTCAGATTTAACTTCTTCTACAGCTTCCAGAGCTGCTTCGCTCGCCAAAGCCTCTTTGCGGGGCATGTCCTCTAAGGCATTCTCAAAGAGTTCTTCATTCTCTTCCTCAACCTCTGGCGACCTTCTGTCAAGATTATCTGATGTATTTCTATCTTCTCCTAGTGCAACATCTGCAGGCCGATCATCAGTCTTGGACTCCTCTTTACCCTTTGAAGGTTCTTTGTCCACAACCACAGCAACTTCTGTCACTTCAGAATTGTCCTCTTCAAGAACTGGCTCCCCCCACCTCTCTTCTCTGACTTCAATGCTGGGTGGTTCAGCAAGGAACTTTTCCTCCTCTTCTAATATATGCAATGCTTTTGGCTCACTGGATATTGGGGGCAAGTGAACTGATGCGATTGTTTCCTCTTCTGTCAATAGGAAAATATCAAGGTGTAAAGTATTATATTATGAGTAGCCGAACATGAAATTTTACGTCCTTGCAAATTTATATATCAACACCAAAATATTATCTAAAAAAAGAATTTATAATAGCTATTCTCTAGTATGACAATGGGCATTTTCTTAAAAAACATTGTTATTGAACTGTTATTTAAGTTAAATATTGAGGTTTAAAAAATGTCTATGAAATTCTCAACCTTCTTCATCATCAACTTCATCTATGCCTTCTTCTTTCTTCACCTCTCCTTTCTCTTCTTTCTTCATCTCTGCTTTCTCTTCTTTCTTTTCCTCTTCCTCTTCTTCCTCACTCTCATCTTCCTCTTCTTCCTCGCTCTCCTCCTGCTTGGGAGGACTCTGGCTGACTAATTTCAAAGTTGTTTGCTGAAAAGTTAAGAAAAAAATTTGGTGAAGAAAATGTTGAGCAAAGGCAACAATATAATACAAATTCAGCCAGCTTTTATAATTCCATCTTTCTTTCCCTATTTCTAAAGCACAATGGATCAAGCTACACATTTATAGGTCAAGACAAGAGGTCTTGGGTTCCAAGTTCATCTAGTCTACCTAGCTCTAAAGTGTACTCAACATCAGTTGGGACTCAGGGACACTCTCCAGACCTGGGAACTAATCCTAGCCTTCACCAGGATTTTAATAACAGCCAAACATGCAGTCCCTCTGTTACTGCGACCCCATAACTTGTACATACATTAATGCTTTGACAAATAGAGATATCTGATACGGGCTGTCGTTAAGCAGACTAGAGCCTTGACTCAGCATACACAAGAAATGTCCTTTCACTGCCCTGTTTAAACCAGCTCTGAAGAGCATCTGTTGGGGTGATCTGTTTAACACAGTCTTCACCACATAATCCCCTCATATATCATGTCCTCTAAAGAACTGGTCAATATTTTGTTTCACCTACCCTAAAATACAGAGAAATAAAATGCAGTAAGCAGGTAACATATAAAGTTACCTTAATAACATTCAATATGGTTGAAAGTACTTCTGATCCAGTGTAGCCTTCCTCTGCATCAAATTCTGCCCTCAAAGTCTGGAAGACTGTGTTCATGATTTTCTTCACCTGAGGAGGCAGAAACAAAAAATTGATGAATTATATTGTATTGCGCATATTGTATTACTGCATCACAGAAGAAATTAAGTAAAGAAGATGGAGATGGTTGGGTTTCGTTTTTGGCATGGATAGAAAGAGGCTTCCAAGCATTGTTTTGAAATGGACACCATCAGGGAAAAGGAGAAGTGGAAGACCAATGAGATCTTGGAGGAGAACAATGGACGATGAAGCAGAAGCCACCAATAAAACATGGCATGAGATCAGATGGATCTCCCAGGATAGGGAGGAATGGCGGAACTTTGTTGCTGCCTAATGCTCCACGGGGAGCGATAAAGAATAAGAAGATTGCGCTGCCAATAAACATAGTGTCAGCTCAAAGCAAAAAAAATATATGTAGAACTAATCTTATACCAGAACTGGACTAAAATTCTCTAGGCTAAACAAGTCTACAAAAATGTTATTAGATTACATCACAAGATATGGCACCACTTGATTATCTCCACAATTTTAACAAGGAAACATAAGATACAACAAAATAAATTCGTTTTTTACCAGCTTGATATAAAAGTAAACAGTGGAGGTGTAAAAATGATTAAGCGAGGTAACATATAATAGTGTGAGATCAATGGCTGTCTTGTTGTTTAATAACAATCATTTCGGTTATAAAACAAACAACAGCACTGCCAGTTTCACCACTGTGCCCCACACAAGGGAGTCAACAAAACAAACCACAACGCTTGTGGTGACTGTGGTGATCTGTGAACATAGTCAACTAATATACCAAACCTAGTCCTTCTTCAATGAAAATGAAACTTTAATAAAAAAATTAAGAAAAACAAAGCTAGCATGAAATGTAATTCTCCACAAAACCAATAGCACAACAGTCCAGCGACTCTCAAAATACCAGTCCTCTCCACATTACAAATAGTCATCAGTTTCCTCTAGGAGTCCCCATTTTTACACAAGTTAAATTAATTAGTTTACATGGATTCCATTCACAACACTAACACACACTCCCTCTACTAACTACTGCGCTAAATCTAACCACTGTCATCACAATATCATTGTGACACCAGAAAAATGCCAACACAACATGAGAGTGTTTTGCTATGTACCTCAGCTGCGACGTCCGCTGACGGGGCAGGAGCCTCCACGCTTCTCTGCTGGGCAGACTCACTAGCTGTCTGCAGCTGTTTGCGCAGCTGCTGTACTTGTTGCTGCAACTGCTGTATCTGCTGGAGCAGGTCCTGCCTCTGCTCTTTGGCTTTCTCCACGATCTCGTTCCTCTTCTCTTCCTCCTGCTCCATCTCACCTTCCATCTCCTCAAGCCTCTTCTCATATTTCTCCTTCATGGCCGCCGCTTGATTCCTCAAGGCATCGTACTGCAAAGACAAGTTTTTGTTTGAAAAAATAATAGGGCAGAAAACTTCATTAGCCTGATCAATGCTGCAATTACAGGAATACGTCTCATGAATTTGAAACAGTGGTATCATCATGCAATAGTAAAGTATCCCGTCAAACCCAAATTGATCATAGGGCCAATGAACAAGTTTCTGTGGCCACGGCCTACTAGGGGATGTGAGGCCAACACAATGCCCAGACACCTTTACTTTTCCCCAACAAATGTCAGGTACCCAACAGAGCTGGGTCGACTCAGAGACACCCTCCAGTCCTGGGAACAAATCTTAGCCTTCACCAGTATTCAAACCCAGGACCTTTGGTACGCCGGTCAAACGTGCTGCCACTAGGCCAACATGCCTCATATTATCACGCAATATATGAATTTAATTTTGACTACATCAATACCAAAATCAATGGCAGGTGAAAATATTTTTTGTAAAAAGGGCTGTCTGTTGAATTTCCTACCTTCTCTTTCCACACTTTCATGTCAGCAAGTTCATCTTGTAGCATCTGGACCTGCTTCTCTGTTGATGTACCAGACGATCGAACAGATGCAATCTGGCGAAATAGAACAAAGCAAAAGAAACACTTAAGTTAAATTAACAAATAGGTGTATACGTACGCTTAGATTATTAAATGCATGCATAATGTACTGCCAAACTACAAGGGTAAAAAATATTGGGGGCAAGAAAGTATAATTTGTGTGTGTCTGAAACCAAATGTGTCCTTCTTATAAACCATTACATAGTTACAGCTTTGCAAAAGCTTATTGAGATATTTATTTTCCTATGCACAAATATTTAAATAGTACAACAATGATTTAATGATTAGTAAATTACATTTGCTTTTTTCAAATCTGCACATTTAGTCAAATATGGCTATTGGTTCAAAGACATATTATAATATTATCAGTAGTAATGCACACTTTTGATCCCAAGGCATTCCCAATCAACCTATCCTTACATTGTGGACTTTTTCTTCGGGTATAACAGGGTCTCCACAGTATCATGAAGAAGATGACAAAGTAGAAAAAACAATTTTTTTTCCTTACATAGCCTTTTGTATTCAGCACTAAGGGCTAAATGTAAAAGTAATCTCGTTGGACCAAATTTATCCAAAGGGCTGGTGATGCAGCGACCACCAGGGTTTGATGCATTTGAGAAATATTTTGTCTCAGATATATAAGGATAGGGAGTGGTAGAGCATGTGAAGTTAAATATTACAATTTATAAGGGCCAACTATTCAATGAACAAAAACATAGTTTAGTTACTGTACATTATATTGTTAAGTATGTAGGCTAAAGTAAAAACTCTCACAACCACACTAAAATTGTATTACATAAAAAAAACAAATATTTGTCTTAGTGAGACCTTTTTCTCCAGCTCGTCTATTTTTCTCAATAGCTCCTCCTTTTCACTCTTCAAGTCCTGAATCTGTCGGCTGTGCTTCTCCGCCACAACTGCGAGGTTCCTGTCGTACTTGGCCTGCAGCTCGCGGGTCAGGTCCTCTTCGATCTTGGAGACCTGAAGATAAATTAATGTTTGGGTTTACATAGAAATAAACAATGCTGTCAGAACTGAAGGCCAATCCTAACCCTACCCAGTACATATAAATGAAGTAACTGTCAAAAGTGCATGCTGTGTGAAAAAAACCACCCCAATGTAAAGCTACTTCAGACAGGTCTTTAGTTTACAAAAACTGAAAGAAAGACTCGACAATTCTTACATTTTGAAATTTTTACATTCTATTTACGAGTAAAAACAAAATGAAGAAAGAGAAATGTACAAGAAATACATACAAATGATAATGAAATGGTTAATTTGTTAACTACTGAAAAAAAAACAAAAGCAGATTCAAATAGCTAATACATATATAATGACACAACATAACTACCTTGAAGTCTGCTTCAGCATCCACTGATGTTTTTTGTTTTCGGAGCTTCTCCCTAAGATTTTCAATTGTTTGCTGCAATTATAAATAATGTGCAATAAGAGAACTACTCATATAATTAAAAAAACATGTTTAACAAGTTTGATCCAAAGGGCTCGTTCATGAGTTTCCATAACCACGGCATTATGGGTGGGGGGGGGGGGAGGTGTTATGAGGCCAGCTCAATGCCCAGCAGCCTTAACTTTTCCCCAGGTACCCGTCAAAGCTGGGTGCACTCAGGGACACCCTCAATATCCTGGAAAAATATCCTAGCTTTCACAAGGACTCTAGACTTTTGGTATGACTGTGGAGCGCACTACCACTGGTCCACAGTGCCTCATATGAATTTGAAAGTAAAAGTACCAGTTGGACCAAATTGATCATAGGGCCAGTTGAGCAGCGTTTCCCAGTTTCTGTGGCCACGGCTTACTAGGGGCTGCGTGGCCAGCACAATGCCCAGCCACCTTTGCTCTACCTCAACTAATGTAAGGTACCCATCAGAGCTGGGTAGACTTAGGGACACCATATCATTAGTACCGGTTCTTGCTGTTAATTCAGAAACAGAAGGGTTACAACAAAAGCAAGGTCACAGTTTTAACCCTTACAGTCCCGGGCGCGTATATAGCGGAACTGAAGGCAGCATAGATAGAAGTAGGTCGGTACCGGAAGGGTTAATTTAAAGGTTAAATGTTCTAACTTAAGGGTTAGTTCTCTATTTTAAATAGTACATAGTACATGTTCTAATTTAAGGCATAAAGTTTTATTTTTTTAAAGAATTGAATTCTCATTTCAAGGGTAGTTGATCCAAGTTCAAAGGTACTGGTTATAATTCTAATTGTAATCCTTCTAATTCAAAGGGTGAAGATTCACTTTTGAGTAATTTGTATTGGGTTTATTTAGTATAATCCATCTTATGTGGTGACTTATTTGCCTGTGTGCTCTCAGTACATGCCAGGGCTCTATAGAGCTTTTATTTTTGAAAACATGGCTACTTTACCTCTGAGTTAAATTTAATTTGGCATCAACGCCAAAGATATTTACTTTCTGTTCAATTGTCATAGAAAAAGAAAAGTTAATATGTATATCTTGTCTTATATATTACAGAGGCTCCTTCTAAAAAGAAGATTATTGTGCCCTACGTTGATCCATAGGCTGAGTCTAGTCTTGCATTCTTAAAAGTGTTTTAAATGATGCTAAGTTACTGGTTTTCCTGGTTTGTTCAGGCAACCCATTCCCGGTCTGCCTCCCACCATCCGCACTCACAAAAAATATTACCTCATAGTTGGTCTTAGCATCCTCCATATCTTCCTCCAGCTTTCTCCTCTCATCCAAGGCTCTCCTCTTCCTCTCTGTCAAGTTCTGAATAAGACACACATAGATTAAATAGATTATTATGGGAGCTGGTGGTCTGGAGACAGACAGCTAGCACTCAAATGATTAAATCTTGAAATTTTGGTCGATAGCATTTCATATTTCCCAGGACCAGAAAGTCACCCTGACATCAGTTTTAGAGATTAAAAAAAAGATGATTGAATGTTGTGATGGCTACACAGTCCTCTTTCTAAACCACACCCAATGAAATAAAACTACTGAATTTTTTTTTTCATCATTACTGTAGGCTTAAAATTAAAAATAGTATAGTATAAGGGGTAGTATACAAAAGCTATAATTATTTTAATAATAATGTATAGGTAATCTCCTCAGCAATATAAACAATTATAAGCCCAGTAAAATGAAAAATAACATTTAAGTTTTTCAAGGAAAAAAAATATAGGAAAATGATTAGCTAAATATGTTGAAAGCTGAAGGGCAGCACATTTGACTTGCATACAGTTGATCCCGGTGAGGGCTAGGATTCCCAGATTCTGCAAAGCTCTGATGGGTAATTGACATTAGTTGGGAAAAAGTAAGGGCGGATGGCCAATGTTCTGGCTACACAATACCCTAGTGTGCCATGGCCACGGAAACTGCTTTAAGCTGCTTCACCAGCCCTATGGATCCATTTGATCTGAGAGGATTACTTTTCAAAGATGCTTCACAGTATTAAACATACTATTTGTATCACAGTATTAAAGATACTATTTGTATCACAGTATTAAACATACTATTTGTATCACGGTATTAAACATACTATTTGTATCACGGTATTAAACATACTATTTGTATCACGGTATTAAACATACTATTTGTATCACACTATTAAACATACTATTTGTATCACAGTATAAAACATACTATTTGTATCACAGTATTAAACATACTATTTGTATCACAGTATTAAACATACTATTTGTATCACGGTATTAAACATACTATTTGTATCACGGTATTAAACATACTATTTGTATCACAGTATTAAACATACTATTTGTATCACACTATTAAACATACTATTTGTATCACAGTATAAAACATACTATTTGTATCACAGTATTAAACATACTATTTGTATCACACTATTAAACATACTATTTGTATCACAGTATAAAACATACTATTTGTATCACAGTATTAAACATACTATTTGTATCACAGTATTAAACATACTATTTGTATCACAGTATTAAACATACTATTTGTATCACGGTATTAAACATACTATTTGTATCACGGTATTAAACATACTATTTGTATCACACTATTAAACATACTATTTGTATCACAGTATAAAACATACTATTTGTATCACAGTATTAAACATACTATTTGTATCACAGTATTAAACATACTATTTGTATCACAGTATTAAACATACTATTTGTATCACGGTATTAAACATACTATTTGTATCACGATATTAAACATACTATTTGTATCACAGTATTAAACATACTATTTGTATCACAGTTGCTAGTCAAAGCATGATTTAGTATTGCGTGAAAAAAAGAAGGAATAATTCCAAAAGGTTGATTTTCATCAAAGCTACCTTTTCTAAAGTGACATTTGAGGCCCTGAGGTCATTAAGCTCTTCTGTAATACCGCCCAGCTTTGCCTCCATCGCCTTCCTGGCATGCTTCTCTTCTCTTGTGCTTGCAGTTAGCACTGCGATTTTCTGCTCGTCTTCTGCTCAAAGAAATTAAATTTGTTCCCATATAAGTCTATCAGACATGTTGAAATCTCATTCAAAATTTGAAACAATACTAAGAGGAAAACAACACACAACTCTTTCAAAACCCAGTTAGTCCAGTGGGGTATTGACATTGTTCTGTAATGTTAAGCTTGATTTAACCAAAATGATAGCTTATCTTATAAGAAATTACCACTTCACGGAATACATACGAAAGACACACATCCTAAGACAACACTTTCCCTGTGTCATTCTTCAATGGAAGCCACAAAATGAGCACAGTCCACTTTCAGAAGGTGCTAAGACACAATGTGTTATTCCCAGTGTCTTCAAGAACAAATGTACGTTATTCCCAGTGTCTTCAAGAACAAATGTACGTTATTCCCAGTGTCTTCAAGAACAAATGTACGTTATTCCCAGTGTCTTCAAGAACAAATGTACGTTATTCCCAGTGTCTTCAAGAACAAATGTACATTATTCCCAGTGTCTTCAAGAACAAATGTACGTTATTCCCAGTGTCTTCAAGAACAAATGTACAATCTTCTAAAAGTTTTGAGTACTTTAATATAGTTCAAGGACAAACAGAAGCCCCTATCAAAAGAATGTAAATTGTGTCATAAAAAGTCAAATTTCTGGGAAAATTACTTTTTATTGACTTTGCACCCCTTAGCAAGTGAATTACTCAAATGTTACCTTCTCTCTGCAGCCTGAGCTTGTCCAGTTCATCTTTGCTGGTCAAGTTCAGGTTGGTGGACAGCTGAATCTGCTGCTTCAGCTCACCCTCGCGCTTGCGGTACTCCCCCAGCTCCAGCTGCAGGGTGCTGATCTGGGCGGAGGAGGAACTAAGCTCTGTGGTTAAATAGACCTGAAGGCGAAAAAGGAAAAAACTGAAACAGCCTTAGGAGAACAAAACTTGTATGAAAAACAAAATATTATTGGTAAACAAAAGTCAATGGTAGTTAAAATCAAACAACAATAATTTTATCAAACAAAAACTAAATTTTAAAGCTATACTTCTGGAAGTTGTCAATAAAAAAAAACACTAATGAAACACAGTACACAATAATCTTTAACAATGGCATTGCATATCCGGCACAATGTCGGTGTGAACCCAATTACTTTTTAACATACCCAGATTTTGATACAAGAGGGGATTGACACAATGTCAATGTGGACACCCATTTTTTTTTTAACATGGCCAGAATTGAGTACATAGAGGATGGCCCTCACAGAGGCTAATTAAATGATCTTCAGCCTGGCCAACTTAACCAATATGCTTATTATGCTTAATATTGTTCAAAAATTACCTAATTAAAATTTCAAATGCAATATCCCAACTATGATTTAGAAAACAATTTCATTTCAAAGCAAGTGTTTAGAGTCAGCAACTAGTTACCTTCTCCTGCTCTAAAGCTAGAACTTTAGCCTGCGATTGGTTGGCTGTAGTCTTGTAACCTTCGTTCCTCTGCTCCAGCACTGAGTGGCTTTGCTCAACATACCTTGCAGGAGGAAACAAGCAGTTCAACTGTTTGTCTTAAGTCAATAGTTATATATTTAAGGAAATGCGTACAGTCGCTAAATTTAGGACTGTAGGATTTGGTTTATTAAGTCAACATATTAATACTGGCTGTCTATTTGTTGAAGACTATGATTAGAGTATGCATCAAACATAGAACCAAGTAGAAGATTGACTTGTTCAAATAAATAAAAGGAATAATTTACTAAGTAACTTAATAATAATAATAATAATGCTGATAACCAGGAAAACCAGTAACTTAACATCATTTAAAACGTTAATAAAAATGCAAGACTAGACTCGGACCACGGATGAGCGTAGGATGCAATAATCTTCTTTATAGAAGGAGCGTCTGTAATGTATAAGAAGAAGATATAGCGCATATCCCATTAAGGACAGTTCTATGTGCTGACAACAGTTACAGACAGAGTACAAACACGAAGAACAGGCAAAAATTTATATATGTAAGCTACTGGAACAGGTGAGACTTCAGACGGCTCCTGAAGGTGTTGAAGCTAGGGCTCTGGCGAAGCTGGAGTGGGAGGGGACATATTGGTGAAACTAAATAAACCAATCAACCACTTAACTATCCAATCAAATGCCTAATTCACCATGCAACTAACTGACTAAAGCACTAACAAAATTACTAACTATTTAATTTACTAGCATACTAAACTTTTTTTTATTATTGTCTTATAAAATGGTTCTTATGGTAAACACCTTGTTAGGTTACAGTGCATACATAGTTTAAAACACCCTTTTATTAATCCCTCGACAGAGTTTATATTTTAAAATACTTTAATTGTCGGGACACGACTGTTTATTTTTCTTCGTTGACTAAAATCTAATTAGGCTATAAACGCATCACTCTTGAAACCAGCGTAAACCAGTTAGAGCTAACGCGGAGGGATATTCAATTTCGCGGGCTTCTTAGGTACTATAAAAGATAGAGACCCGGACTATTTCTCTCTCTTTCCCGCTAGGCACCACTGACAGTAGGACGCTACGCCTCGCATACCTATTATCGCCATGTGCATTTGTTTCACTAACATCGTTTGATTTGCAAGTTATAATAAAGTTTCTTCATTTATTAAATTAAACAGTCAAGGAGTTGGTTTTTGAATTCATATTATTATTGAGAACAATTGAATAGTATTAGGACAAGGTTAACCAAACTTGGAAAAATTGCTGCAGACTGTTTATTACTCTCAGAACGAAGTGAGTTCCCGCTGGCCTTAAAAAATCAAACCCTAGTCAACTGCCAAAAGAATTGGAGTGAAAGCTACAATTTAACAACCTTCATTGATGTACTAAGAGTATTTACCTTTGATTTTGTTCTAAGAGTTTTGCAATTTTCTCATTTTGCTCTTGAACCTTGTGACTTTGATCATACAAGTCTTTTTTCAGTCTCTCATTTTCCTTAACAAAAGAATTGAAAAAAAAACAAACAAAAAAAAAAACAATAAATGTTTCGTTTTAGTTTTGATACATTAAGACAATTTTTGTTAAAATCTTTTTGAAAGAAAATATAAGCAGGCAAAAAAAAGTAAGGTAATAACCTTCATTTTTTTCACAAACCCAGTAGAATAATCCCCAAGCAGGACAAACAAAGCCATAGTCACCAAAAGTAAGTAACAATGTTGTGTTAGTTAAGACTGTGACAGATCTAAACAGTAAGTAACAATGTTGTGTTAGTTAAGACTGTGGTAGATCTAAACAGTAAGTAACAATGTTGTGTTAGTTAAGACTGTGACAGATCTAAACAGTAAGTAACAATGTTGTGTTAGTTAAGACTGTGGTAGATCTAAACAGTAAGTAACAATGTTGTGTTAGTTAAGACTGTGACAGATCTAAACAGTAAGTAACAATGTTGTGTTAGTTAAGACTGTGACAGATCTAAACAGTAAGTAACAATGTTGTGTTAGTTAAGACTGTGGTAGATCTAAACAGTAAGTAACAATGTTGTGTTAGTTAAGACTGTGACAGATCTAAACAGTAAGTAACAATGTTGTGTTAGTTAAGACTGTGGTAGATCTAAACAGTAAGTAACAATGTTGTATTAGTTAAGACTGTGACAGATCTAAACAGTAAGTAACAATGTTGTGTTAGTTAAGACTGTGGTAGATCTAAACAGTAAGTAACAATGTTGTGTTAGTTAAGACTGTGGTAGATCTAAACAGTAAGTAACAATGTTGTGTTAGTTAAGACTGTGACAGAACTAAAAAGTAACCCGGTTTTGAAAGTTGGAACCTTGGCAAAACCAAAAAGTAACTATGTTAAGACACTGAGACTGTGACAGATGTAAGAATGTGTTAACTGCTGCAGGGGGTGACCGGCACATGTTGTCAGGCAAACAATAAATACTGTGACAGATGTAAGAATGTGTTAACTGCTGCAGGGGGTGACCGGCACATGTTGTCAGGCAAACAATAAATACTGTGATAGATGTAAGAATGTGTTAACTGCTGCAGGGGGTGACCGGCACATGTTGTCAGGCAAACAATAAATACTGTGATAGATGTAAGAATGTGTTAACTGCTGCAGGGGGTGACCGGCACATGTTGTCAGGCAAACAATAAATACTGTGATAGATGTAAGAATGTGTTAACTGCTGCAGGGGGTGACCGGCACATGTTGTCAAGCAAACAATAAATACTGTGATAGATGTAAGAATGTGTTAACTGCTGCAGGGGGTGACCGGCACATGTTGTCAAGCAAACAATAAATACTGTGATAGATGTAAGAATGTGTTAACTGCTGCAGGGGGTGACCGGCACATGTTGTCAAGCAAACAATAAATACTGTGATAGATGTAAGAATGTGTTAACTGCTGCAGGGGGTGACCGGCACATGTTGTCAGGCAAACAATAAATAAAAATTCTAAAATGTATTAGCCTTTGACTCACCTGAACTATCCTGGTTATATTCTGCATCAGGACATTGGCCTCCATGGATGGGGCCTGCATGCTGGAGCCGTAGGGAGTCATGGAGCCCATCATGTGCATGTTCTGACTCATCACTGATGTGTTCACATGATCCATCTAATCAAGTGGAACAAAATTCTAAACAAGTTATTATCTGACTAAAATAACATTCATAAAACAATTATCTATCATTATGCTAAAAATAACAATAGAAAATTTTTTTCTTAACAATAATACAGCTATATATGACAAATTTAATCCATCAAAAAAATATTTTAGATCCAGATAATTTAACAGATTGTTTACAGTTCTAATGATAAGATGTGACAAATTTATATAACACATGTTTCTTATTCTTAAATCATTTCAAAATTACCAAACCTTATTTAAAAAATTCACACAAAAAGCAATATATACTATACTGCTATGTACAAATTGTCTTTAAGTTAACCAGTAGTATAAATAGGTAGTCCTAATTGAACATTTGTATTTCTAGATTTATTTTTTCAGTACTCATTCAAATAACTCTTGGATGATTTCCATATAACAAAAATCTTGAAATAAATTAAGGAATCTTGAATGAGATATAATCATAATTCTTAATTATCTCAATTATTTTTGTTGCCTTTTCCCCTGTAGCAAAGTTTACAAATATTCCCAAACTTTGGTCAGTTTTCCAAAACTAGAAAAAAGAAATTTACAAAAAAAAAAAAAAATTTTGTTAAACTTTACCAAAATATTTTTAAAAAATCAGTTTTCATAAACTTTAAAAAAACAAACAAGTAAGTTTCCTTAAACTTTTACAACTCATAAGACCCATGATAATATTTTGGTAATTTCAAATGTTACGAGCATCTTACGTTCTTCTATTCTCTAATTGTCTCCCTTGCCCAACATCACTGACCAATACAAATATTCACCTACTATGAGAACCCACTAAAGCAAGCACTTTAACAGTTAGCTCATGTCATTAGCGTGATTCCATGTTCAGTTTTACTCTATAGTGTAAGTTACACGACTAGGGCAAACACTGACCTTCTCTAAAATCTTGTCCACTTTGTCAGACATCTTGGAGAGGTTAATCCTGATTTCAGTGTTCTGTTGGCGGGTCTCACTCAGGAGGGCCGGGGCCAGGGCGTCGGCCGACGATGCCTGAGCTGGGGGTTGAGAATGGGCCGGTTGAGGAGGAAGAGCGGGCTGCATGGTTGCACTGACTGAGCTCAACAACCATTTCATGAGACAACAACAGCAAACATGCAGTCATTCACAGATCAGATCAATTGTTTTTAGTGAAGTTTGTTAACATCAACAAATAGCATTCAAAAGATGTTGACAGTTTGAAGAGTATTAGATGTTGGTTATGGTTGTTGTTTTTTTCATGCAATTGATTAGTTGGCATCAAAGTATTGGTAGAGTTCAAGTTTGTTGGCAAACCATGCACAAGTCCCATAGGGAAACATAAAAAAAGAGAAAAAAAACAACAACTAATTTCAATGTAAACAACAACTTATTTTAATGTTAAAACACTTAAAACACTGTTTAATAGATGTTGTGTCAGACAGAATAACAGCAGTGTATCCCCAGACAATGGCATACATATTTTGTGAGCCTTTTCACATTGCTAAATAATTGTCATCTCTTTAGTAAAAGTCTAAAAGTATGCAAAGATACACAAGGACATACAGTTTATAGAAGACTAGAGAATTTAAGCCTTAATGCTTTTGTGCTCTCTGCACTATGTCCAACTGTCATTCACTTAGGGTAAGTTTTTTTTTAACGGAACTGTCTTTATCCTCTGGACAAGAGAGAAAAGAAACCTAAGCTGTACAAGATTTGACCCTGGAATATTTTACAGCTAAAAATCTAAATCTGTATGTTGCATATCAAAATATCAAAATTGTATTGTATTTGACTATCAAAATTGCATTGAATTTGACTATCAAAATTGCAATGAATGTAACTATTAAAATTGCATTGAATTTGACTTCAAAATTGCATTGAATTAGACTATCAAAATTGTAGTGAATTTAACTGTCATACCATTTAACACCATAGAAGATACACCAGTACTATTCTGTTTGACACATAGAGGGGCATTAGAAAAAATTCAAGAAATTAATAATAAAATACACTGTAACTCAAAAATTTTAAAAAATTAAAGCAATTTAAAACAATTTCCATAACCAATGTTACAATATACATTAAAAAATCCACCAAACCATAATGATTATTGCTCAAAGAGAAAGTTTAAAATATTTTGCTAGAAAAATAATGTTATTGAAAAAAATATGTAAAGAGGCCAGGTATAAAATAGCAGCAAGTAAGACTGCCTAATGATGACTTCTGCAATGAATTATCTCCCCTCCGTATCTTAATGTTTGGGCTACATTTTGTCTGTCGGTGCTTTGAATAGGAAGTAAAGTAGCGTAGTCCTTTCAGACTATTCAAGTTTTTAGGCCTTGAAGCAGCCTTTATCAGTTTCTGGGGTAATGGGGCTGTAGCGTACAAGGGAATTGAGTGGCCAGAACAACGCCCAACCAATTTTTTATTTTTACTTATGCTAGGTATTCATGGGCACCGATTAGACTCAGTGATATCCTCCAGGCCCAGGTGAAAATCCTGACGCTTGTGGCTGGATTTGAACATAAGACCTTGTGGAAAGACAATCTGACTACCATGTCCAACAATTAGAAAATAAAGATTTCTGAAGGAACAATACAGATCTATAAAGGTATTATTTGCTTTTTTCCATTCCTATAAACTGTCTTTATAAATTAAGTATCAGTAGATTAGACTTATAACAAGCTTTAGAAATGTGAACATAATTTTTTTCCCAAAAGAAAAATGTTTCTGGAACTAAATTATTTATCATTGAAATTGACTAACCTCCGTAAGGTGTAGGTTGACCTTGCATGCCACCCAAGAGGCCTTGACCAAGAAGCTTAAAATAATAATCATTTTTAGAATATTAGTTTTCCAGTTCTTGAATTAACAAAGCATTTGTAATGCAATTCAGCAGTAGAAAATGTTCAGAAATAGAAGAAAAAAAACTGCATTGAAAAAAACTGACCTGCTGTTGCTGTTGTAAAATTTGTTGCTGCTGTTGTTGAATGAATGCAGCCTGCTGTTGCTGCTGCTGCTGCTGTAGATATGCGTTGGGGTTTTGATAAACAGCCAGCTGCTGGGCACCAGGGAGATCTGGAAAATGATTATTTGTTTTGCCATGATCAGTCAACTGGTGTTTGATTTCCACTGCTTTTTATAAACTTATCCGTAGTTGTAGTGGAACATACAGATATAGTTCAATAATCAGATATAATACGCAGTGAGACAAGGTTAGTTGTTGAGTTGATTAGTTTACACATGTAGTGATGTAACGTAGTCAAAAGTAACGTATCCCGTAGGACCAAATCGATCGAAAGGGCCGGTGAGGCAGCGTTCTCCAGTTTCTGTGGTCAAGGCATACTAGGTGATTGTGTGGCCAGCACAATGCACAGCCGCCTTTACTTCACCCCCAACTAAGCTCAGGTAATCATCAGAGAAAGGGAGACTCCAGACCAGGAAACACATCCTAGCCTTCGCCAAGATTGTAACCAAGGACCTTAGGTGCGCCAGCCGAATGCACTGACGCTCTGCCACCGTGCCCCACATGTAGTGATGGTCCCAATGTTAATGTATTAAGTAGAACTCGAGTTGATATAATAATAATAATAATATTTGTATAGCGCTGCCAACAAACATAATGTAAGCTCAGAGCGCTTTTAACATACAACTAAGAATACGGATATTACCCTAGGCCAGGTGACAGAGCTAAATTGATGATTAAAAAAGACAAAACAAATAAATGTAGCATTAACCGACCCAACCCATAAATAAGACAGTAAGTTTCTAAAGCATGTTAAATGTTATCTAAGGTAAATATTGAAATAATGAGTTTTTAAGTTCTGTTTGAAAGTAACAGTAGAGCTTGTTCGCTTCAGTTGAATGGGAAGTTGATTCCACACCTTCGGACCGGATACTGAGAAGGCTCTAAGGCCAACGGTCGTCAGAGAGAAACGGGGCTCTTCCAGAAGCGATGAGTTTGCAGAACGAAGTGTTCATTGCGGGACATAAGGTGTGATTAGCGCCTTGAGATAGGACGGAAACTTGTTGTTAAAAATGCACTGATGGCAAAGTAGCGCCACTTTAAACTCAATTCTGGCTATCACAGGGAGCCAGTGGAGCGAGCGTAGAAGGGCAGTTCCCTTATACCTGTAGGACTTTTAAGGGTTATTGTTGAAGACACTTGTGTTTAGGGCCAAAAGATTTGTATAGACCAGTCCAATTTATTATATATGTCAAATAAAGTGTTGTGGATTCAATGCAAAAAAAAGGTAATATTTGTCATCAAGAGTTATTCCCTGTATTAATGTTAAGTCAATGAAAAGATGAGAGAGGCCTGCCTGAGTAAATAAACTAATACCTCATAATTGAGAGATTATTTTAATTACAAGAAAAGATAAGCTATCGACAAGAAAAATTGCTAATTCACGTTGCTAGTCTTGAGTTTAGAGGCAAAAAAAAAAGAAAACTGCGACCAACTTTGCAGAAAATCTGGCTGGGCTTGATGGAGCATGCCATCCCTGGTCATGACCACTTGTGGGTTCCCCATCATGTTCGACATGGGCTGCAGCACCGTGGGCTGGGTTATCACGTGCCCGGCAGGAGCCGCCATGGCGGCCCCGACTCCCGACATAGACCTGGGCTTGGCGGCAAGGCTCGGCTTAACGGCCGCTGGTACTGCCACAGGCTGTGGGTCCATCTGCAGTTGCTTAATGGAATAGATGGCATTTGGAATTTAATCTCAAACAGTCATACCAAACTATCTACTAAAAGAAATATTATGCTTACTTTTATTGTATACATTCAAATCTTTTGCAACAGATATGTTTAAACACTATCAATGCATTTGCTAAATTTTATTGCAAACTGTAAATTTTTACTAATTTTTTTTAATGTTGAAGTATTGAAAATATTAGTAAAGTTTTTTTCTTTTCAGAAATGATTGCCCTAAGTTTTTCATAAAAACAGCGACATGCCCCCCCCCCTCTTTAAACACCAAAATGAAACAGTTGCCCATCACCTTTTTGACTGTCAGGCACCACAGGACATACGAAATGTCTACCTCCCCAAAACACCAAATCTCTCAAACACTCTATATTCAAACTACAAACAGCTACAAAAAGTCTGAAATTTCTTCATGAAAGCCTCAAGCCAAAGGGCAAGTGCCCAGATGGCTGCTGGATCAGGATCGGATGATGATGATTACATGGTGACTCAATTACAGCTATATTTTTTTCCACCAATTTATAGACAAATGTAATAGCTGTCATAAACATCTAAATAAAAACTCTTACTTTGCTTACTTCAGTACCATTCTGTTCCGTTACACACAAATCATTTTAGTCAACATGATATACACATATTAAGTAATTGGTATTTTTTCAATCATAAAACAAATAGAGCAAGAGAGCGTCAGTTAATAGAAAACATGGATGGAAGGTTCAAATACTTCTGATAAATTAACAAAACAAATACCCTAAAAAAGTCAATTTCATTGTAATAAATTTAAATTTCTAATTCAATGAAATGAGGACCAAGAATTTGTATACAAATAATAGCTCTGACCAAACTTAGAGTTTAAAGGCATCGCTATAAGATAAGAGAGCTAAAGCTAAATTACACCAAGCAACTTTACTAGAGGTGTGAGATCAGACAACATGATTACACAAAAGCTTCTTACCCCCAGCTCTTCATCACTGTCCTCGGGCTGTGCAGGGACAGCACCTTGCAGTGGTAGCATTGGCTGGCCCATCCTGGCCATACGTGAGATAAGTTTGGCTTTGTTACTGTCTGGTGACTGGCAAAGGCCAAAGGGGAAAAAAATTCAACAAATAAAAATCAGTACATGTTTATCATTTAGCAATTTTATTATTATTGTTTGCTTTGGTTTTTTATTCCAATTTTCTTCTTTCATTTTTTTTATTACACTTAATGAGAGTTGTAAAAAGGGTGATATTTTTTTTGTTATATAAGAAGACAGGAATTAAAAGGTCACTATTTTCACAATTTTGAGACTAGCACAATGCCCCAAAGTCTATACTTTTCCCCCAACTAAGTCAAAGTATCCATCAGTGGCGGGTAGGGACATCCTAAAAAAAAAGCCTTAGTGTTTAGCCTGGATTTAAACCTGAGACCCTGGGAGTGACAAGCTGAACACACTTGGCAATAGATGTCTGTGTCCTCTGTTTAATAAGAAAAAAACTTTCAGATTATGGCACGATTGGAACCAAAGTAACCGACCAACTAACCAAACGTATCTAGGCCTGGCTAATATATGAGAGTAAGCAAAGCCTCAGCGGCAAATGTTAAAGGACCAATGCGTTTGGGTACCCGTTTCCAGATATACATACATAGGAGTCAGCAATATGGACCGAGAGGTACAGTTCTTGTAAAAAAATTATACTAAATGCATCCCAAAGTCATAGAGACCAACTAACCAGAACTACTTAATACATAACAGACTATTACATTAGAGTTTGTCTCTGACTAGAATGCTGTGAAAGGGATTACTTAACATTCAACATTTGAAGTAATAGGATCTGTAAATCTGTATTACAGCTAATCCAAGGACTATAAATAGAGAAACACTGCCTATAATATCACCTGAGTTAACTGTTCATTGATGGATCTGGTTCGACCTTTGACCCCAACATCGTCCAGTTCCTCCTGATCATTTGGGACAGTTAGAACTGGTGTAGGGGTTGGGGCAGGCGATGGTTGAGGGGAATCCCCTTTTTGTAACTTCACCTGTGTCAAAAGGGGAAGAAAAAAAACATATAAGATCATATGTAACAGAATCCCATAATATAAGCATGGAAATAAACAATGTTTAGTGCCTGTAAAGAGAAATTGTCTGCAATTTATTCAATAAAATTATCACTTGGTTTTAAAAATCATATAAACAAAACATTGCATATGAAATTCCACTCATTGAATGCTTGTAGTTTTTTTAAAGTGTCACTTACCCGCATAATCTGGACTTCAAACACCAGTGTTGAATCTGGAGGAACTCTCTCTCCAGAACCTTGTGAGCCGTAAGCTAGCGACGGAGGAATGATCAGCAGCTTCTTGGCGCCCTTCTTCATTCCCAGCATGCCTTGGTCCCAGCCCTTTTTTCAAAACAAGCATTTAATCAATAGAGCCTGTGACTTGCAAGTTCTTTATATAGATAAGTATTACAACAGTAACACAATTAATATACACCAACTACCACTCCGTTTCCTAGATGAAGTTTAATGAAATAGAGGGACAGAAATGGAAGAATGAAATGCACTAGTCCCTGAATCGCCTACCCTAAATTTCACCGTATAGAAAACCACCACAACCTTTCATTCCTGATATCCGCACACAGCTGTTTTTCCCTCTACACACGCCGTTCTCCCCTTTCGTCCTTGACCAACTATCAAAACAACTCATAAGCATGCTTACACACTACTGACCCACACTACTGTAAGTCACAGAGCCATGAAGATAAAAAGAGCCCCAAGAGTGTACATCCTTGCTTTAACTGATTAATTAGTAATAAGGTTTCAGCAGCTAAAAGTACTTATGGACAAATGAGGATTGTGTGGTTAGCACAATGCCAATTTAACTTTAACACTAGAATGATAAGTGAAAACAGGGCTAGGATTTTCACACAAGTAACCCTGGTTGGTTGTGTGCAGTATTTGCTGGACAACTCAATAACAAATTGTGTTGATAATTGTAATGCTCATGCTTTTTATTGTTGATGACATTTTCTGGTTATAAAACAAAGAGATTTATATATTTTTATTGTATAGAGTTTAATCTTGATTATGAGCAATTTAACAATAAATAAAAAAATTATTCCAAAAGCAATATTTTAATGAAAATTACAAAATTAAATAGTATTATTTCTAAGAAAAAGGAAAATATCTGGTTAACTAGTCATTAGCTAATTTTAACATTGGTTTTTCTTTTGTACAGCAGATATTAAAGCAATAATTATTTTTATTGGTTCTAAAATTATACCTTTATCACTTTTCCTTTGCCAACTCTAAAACGAAAATAGTTTTCTTGTTGAGACTGATCAAATACCTGGTAGATAAAAAACAAATTTTACTTGTAAAAAAAACAACAACAAAAAAATGTGAACATTTTACACCACAAAATGATACATTTCAAAATAAATAATTTGTATAATTAGTTTTTCTCTTTAAAGAAGAAAGATTTCATTTGCGGCAAAAGATTTGTAGCATAGATTAAACCGTTTCTCCATATAAGGCAATAACCTAGTGACCTACTTTGCCCAGAGCTCCGTTGGTTAACAGCCATCCAGTATATTTTACTTCCGCTGAGTCACCGGACTCCAATAACCCTCCGTCTCCCAGGAGCAGATCTTGTTGGACCAAATCTGTAAGAGCCCCTGACACTGAATTGGCTTTGGCTAATGCAACCTGCAAAAAACACAATCGGCTGGCATTGAAATTTACCCAATTTGATTTTAGTGCGTTCTGAGAATAACATACAATTCATAAAAATTATTAAGTTCTGAAAATTACACAAAACTTACACAACTGTATATTTTATATGTATTATATAAGTAGTCTTAGAAAACAACAAAATGTTTAGAAGCACCTTACCTCTTTGGCAAATTTTTCCGCAGCTTCAGAAGATTCAAACATAATAGACCACATCTGCCGACTGTCATCGTAGAAACTTGCATAGTTGTTCTGTTGAATCTGGAGATTCACAAATACAAGGAATAATTGAGCTGGTAAAGAACTTGTACAAATTTGCGGCTTTTTTTTTTCTTCCTCTCTTTGAATAAATGTAGGTAACCCTTTCTCAGGCCTTTCTAACTGATTTGTTAGGTATCCATCAAAACTATATAAACTCATGGACACAATCCCTTTAGATACAGATCAAAGCCCCAGCATTTTCAATGGGATTGGAATTAGCAAAATGCTCTGCTGAAAGACTACCAGTGTATCTTGTCAAATAGTTTTATGGAGAAAACAAAAAAAGTTATCCCTTTCGGCAACTGGAAAGTACCTGGACATGTAATTAGCATAATGAGAAATGGCCTCCAAGCAAATAAATTAACAAATATATAGACATACAAGCAGATTTTTAAAAAAAAATGTATACATAGCAAAAAAAAAAAGGCCCTTCCATTTTAAAAACAATTATCAACAGAATTTGTTATTGAGTTGTCCAGCAAAAGAGTACACAACCAACAAGGATTACTTGTGTTAAAATCCTAGCTCTGTGTTTAATTATCATTGTAGTGTTAAAGTTAAATTGGCATTGTGCTAACCACACAATCCTCATTTGTCCATAATTACTTTTAGCTGCTGAATCACTATTGCATTAATCAGTTAAAGCAAGGGTGTACACTCTTGGGGTCATTTATCTTCATTGCACACCATAAAGTGCAATAGTCTGAATAGTAATACAGAAAAAAAAAATCAACTTTCATACACTAGTGTAAACAATCAAAGCCTAGCAAAGAATTGATGCTGGTAAAATCTAGCTATAAAAAGATATACAATATGGGCAACCCAAATGTTTCAATCAGAATTTCTAAATTCAATTCATTATCAAAACCCTTGAGGAGTAAGGTTGATGTTTGAAGCAGATCATGCAATAACTTAACTTTCTTTTAGTTGTTTACTTTTTGTTAACCCTTCCCGTACCGACCTACTTCTATCTATGCTGCCTTCAGTTCCGCTATATACGCGCCCGGGACTGTAAGGGTTAATATTACATTGTGTGCACAAAATGTAAGGATTTTACTTAAGCTAGAAAAAATTTCAAAATTCCTTACATTGAAGGCAAATGTTAGAGTAATTTTGGCGTTGGTAATCTGTTTTTGTTGTGTCACATATAGCAAGATGCGATACTGAAACAAAAAAGGTATTCATATTGCCCATTACGTTTTAAAACTGAACGAAAAAAAAAGAAACGAACTAAAATTAGGTTTTGGTAAAAAAGTTTCAGTACTAAGTGAGGTGGTCATAAATATAGTAAACTTATTTTTTTTTTTAATGTCTATTATCTTTTTTAAATTTTAAAATGTGTGGTAGAATTAAAATAGTTTTCAACATAAGTTGTTATATATATAAAAATATCATTTTCCAGAAAATGTTTATTAAATTTTGAAAAGTAACAAGTTACGTACGTCTTTGGTCGTATGATTAGCCAATAGAGCTGAACCTAGTTTACCCTGAGAAGCATATTTACCATCTGTACTGTTATAAAAAAACAAACAAGAAGAAATGAAGAGAGCACATCAAATTATTGTCAAAATATCATAAGTAATGTCCTTAAAAAGACTTTCTATAAAAGAATAACATTTAAAAAAAACAACTTATTAGTGTATAGATCTATCGATACTGCACAAACTAAAAAATGAATCAGATGCCTCTTTATTACCTACTTACTCAATGGATTATTGTTGTTATGAGAAGCAAAAAAAACAACAAATGACACATACCTACAAACAAATGAATCTTTGTTCAAAGAGTTTTCAAAAACCATAGATTCAGACATTAGAGAGAAAACAACAAGCTACAACTTACTATTTATATGCATGAACAACACTGGCAACGACAACAACTGGGGCATTCCCTTCAGCTGGAGGTTCTAAAGTACATGAAACACTCGTTAAAAAATGGTTCATATTGAATATGCAGGAAAAGATGAGTGGATTAAAATTACCCAAATTATCATATACACACCATTTGCTGACATTTTAATTTTCATCGCTACCACTTTCCCCCTTCTCATGCCAGCAGTCTAAGACTAAGAGTTTCAAGCACGCATTTATTCTTTGAGCAATGCTCACATAAACATAAGAACAAAAACACTTTCCTTATCCCTTATGTGAGAACAAATGCATATAAGTACTCTTTCTTCCCGAGTGGAATTCAGGCATGGAATGGGCTAACTGAACAAACCAGGAAAACCAGTAATTTAACATCATTTAAGACGTTAATAAAGATGCAAGACTAGACGTGGACCACAGATGAGCGTAGGACGCAATAATCTTCTTTATAGAAGGAGCGCCTGTAATATATTTATATAAGATAAGATTGAACTAGAAAAGATAGAATTGCCATTAAATTAAAAGGTGCTTTTCGCACACAAAAAATATATGTCATTTTAACAATTAGCAGCAAATATCTATCAATCCCCATATTTAACATGTTGGCAAAGTATGTCATTGTCAAAACCAAAAATAGCGAGTAAATGAAAAAATAGAAAGTCACCTTTCTTTTTAGGCTGTTTAGGGGCTGTGTAGGTCAGTGATTCATTTCCTCCTTGTCTACTAGCTTTGTCCATACCAAATAAACTGGCAAGTTTTGACCTTTATATTGAACCATTAAAGATAAAATTACATTATATAGAGATGCTTATTGGTAATATATATAGTACAAACATGTTTTAAAATAGAATTTCAAAATAAAATATAACTGTGAAGAATTCAAACAAACCTGTTTTCATTTTCTAGACGCATATAATTAATATTATCTAATTTTTGTATAAAATGAGATGCTATAATTGGACTGAGGATTAACTATCAGAAAATAAAGTTACTTAAAATCAATCACAAACAAGATGACAACATAAACATGTAGATAGTGTAGTAAGCATAGAGCAGACCAACAGTCTTGGCACTGTGATCAATGGATAAGGGGGAACAGATGAAGATATTTAGTGCAAAAGCATGCCATGCTTTTGTTCGACTAGCAGCCATCAGAAAAAAATGTGGAAATAGGAACTAGACTAGCTCTTGACTGGAACACCCAAGGCAAACAGCATAGAGGACGCCTAAAGCAGATATGGTATTGGACTCATTGGAGTTTTGCAAATGAAGCCAGGGGTGCTTGTTATGAAGTGAAGAGGCTATCAGGAGACCGTGACGGATGGTGTGCGGGTACACAGGCCCTAAGTTCCTCAGGGTAACTAAGATATATAAATGATGAATCTAAATATATAATAGTTAGGCCTGTATAAAATATAAATCTACAATGTGAGAAGGTTCAACCTAATTATAGTTCTTTAGAACTTTAAAGGTTGCCTTTTAATTTAATGTTTTGTATTTAATAAGTGAATTTAGTGGCCTACATTTACATAGTAGCCTAATCATATTAACCACAGAACTACTGTTTGCTGTCCATATTTAAATTTGAATGTAGTAGTGAGGTTGTGGTATTTAGAATTATTTACTTCTCAGACTGAACTTCTGGCCAGTACTTCACAGGACTTCGGGCTCCGTGCAGTCTAAGCCTAAGCTACAGAATAAGAATTATAAAATTCTAAGAAGTCTTGGTCTTGGAACAGACTGACCATGGCAGATTTATAAAAACAATAGTTTGTGTGTTTGTAGAATATTTAGACTAAGTAATAAATACTTCATTCTGATTGTATATAGAAAAAGGTGTTTTATCTTCAGAACTATTAAACAGTAGGCTAATAAAACTGAAACCAAGTCTGAGGAAGGGCTGGACACTCCCCCCTCTCCTCTTGTTATTGTTGAATAATGTCGTAGGAGATACACACAATATTTTATTATACATTTCTAACTCACCCTCCCGTGGACATAAAATCGTTTTCGTCGTCTTCAGCATTGTAAAACATTTTATGGTTCTCAAACAAGAATTCTAAATTGAAAAGTTCTTCGTAAAATCGAAAACTATACTGTTGTAAACAGAAACTACAGTCATATGAGTATATTTATGACCCGGAAGTTTATAGCGAGATTCGAGTTATTAAAAATATGAAGTATTATTTTTCGTCTGTGAACGAATTTAAACAAGATTTTATTTTGTCTCTGTGTAAACTATACGTAACTACGTAACTATATTTCAATATTAAATACGTAATATTGTGATAACATTCTCAGAAATTACCGGATTCTTTCCCCTTCTTGTCCTCCTGGTTTTTCCGCTTATGGGAAAAATAGCATTATAGAACTCATTTATAATAATAATAATAATAATTCTTGTAGCCTATAGCTATGGCGCATGAGGACTGTTCAATGACAATGTGAATGCGCTGTCAACTGTTATAGTACAGACAAAGTACAGACAACGAAGAACAGACGACGACGAAGAACAGACCATAGACTATAATATACATGGACCGCTTGCTTTAGGGGACGTCCATTAATTACGTCAACAATTTTTCGGCGATTTTTACCCCCCCCCCCCCTTGTCAACAACTGTCAAACTTTCAGAGACCCCCCCCCCCCCTATATAATTATGTCAACAATTTGTTACCCCCCCCCCCCTCAAAACAAGTAACGCAATTTTAGACACTTGCTTTTATGTTTAAAATAGATTTGAAACGGAAAGGTTTATACTATATATACTAATATACTTAATTGTAATCAGGACGTGCCTTTACAAGCTTATATGGCGCCCCAGGGCAAAAGTTTCATCGCCGCCCCCTTGCATATTGTAACTGCTTGTTTAGTGCTATATTTTCTTTATTAAGACTATATTTGCCGCCCCCCCCCCCTAGAAGTGCCGCCCCGGGCATATGCCCCCTCTGCCCCCCTCCCCCTATGTGAGGGCACTGATTGTAATACATTTTAAAACTTGTTTAAACGATTTTAAATTGACTATAACTCTCATAGGCGTAGCCACAAAGGGGTGTAACATGGGTCCTACCCCACTCACTCGCCCCTCCCACATTTCTTTTCCAATTCGAGAATCTTAACAATATTTCTTTCCTTTATGTTTACTATTGTTATTTTCATATAGATCAAAATATTTACTTTTTTCTAATTTTACGTTTCACTAATGAGCTTTTGGTACAATGTTAATTGTTAAATAGTGTAGGGGGAAAATGTGCACCAGTCGTTAATTATAGCCTTCTATTTTAACCAAATTAGGTTCACTATATTCCTTATTGCATATCATTGTCCCCCCCGCACACACACATACATTATACACATTGTAGTTGCTCTCCCTGTCCCCTACCTCTCGTACCTTGCACTATTTGCCACCCACACCTTGCAATCCTGGCGACAACACTGATACTAATACATTTTTATCTCATATAATTTTAACAGAAAATTAGAAATTAAAATGTAAAAATTCTGGCGCCTAATTTAGATGTTCTGAGCGCCAAAAACTGAATTTCTGAACGTATTCTGCAGACAGTTTGTTGGTGTGTTTGTGTTCCTTTGTTATTCCAGCCACCATGTCTTGCTAGACTAGGGTTGCCAAACGTCCGGCAAAAGGAGGACATGTCCTCTTTTTAGACTCTTGTCCTTCGTCCGGCAGGCAAAGCATAAAATGTATAAAATGTCCGGCTTTTTTTACTATTTTGTTTTGTAGGCATTAAGACAAATACATTTTTAAAAACAGTATTAACATGTTAAGAATTTAATTGATAAACATATGATTATTGGTACAAGAAAATAATTATCCTTTTTTTTAAAGACTCTGGCATGAGCTTTAAAGTTGCCCAACCAAATGCAAGCTGCCCATCAGCCTACAGTGATTTTCTATGTTATTTTGAACAAAACTGTTTCTTGCTCAGTTTACCAATATACACTTAACTTAATGGAAGCTCTTGTAATAAAACTATACGGATTGCAGGTTTAATTAAAGCGAAGCTATCCAATTAAAACACAATGTCCAACCCGCTTAAGCTAGACAGCCAAGGCGCTACAATTTTGGTCGTTCACACTGCCTTGCTAACAATTGCATTAGTTTTCACCCATACATAGATCTACAAACTTACAAGATAAACACAAAAAGGATATGTCAACTGTAAGCTATTAGTTCCCATAATTGATATATTTGTATTAACGTAAAACAATATTTTTACATGTTATCTATGTAAGTTGAACAGGGCAAATGTAGAATTGTGTAATTAATTTGTATTATTAGCCTATTTATTTCATAAAAAGTAACATTGTTGACGTCAACTTTTCTTGACCTCCCCCCCTCCCCCATGTCAACAACTGTCAAACTTTTTTTTTACCCCCCTCCCCCCTATTTTGTTGACGTAATTAATGGACTTCCCTTTAGTCTTGTATGCTATTATCTTCTTCTTTTTTTTTTTGCAATTCCCGATTCTAAATGAAGTAATTGTTATACAAGTTCCGTTTTATTAAATCGCATTTTTTTCGACTTTAAATGAATATATAGACATACTTGTAGGTCTATTAATCCTATTATCATTGACTATAATAAGATGGACCGCCTGCTCTATTTTTAGAGCTTATGTTCTTTTTCCGTGTGCACACAACACTGATCTATAAATGTTTCCGCTCTGTACAACTTTCGATTTTAATTTTTCATTAAAAAAATCATAGGGATTAAATAAAACGGAACTTGTATATCAATAAATTTATTTCCTGTATAGCTATTACGTTATTTAGAATCGGGAATTCCGAAAATCAGTGTTTCAAGCACCGATCTCTAAAAAGAATGGATTAGGCTCAGAAGTAACATTCTTGAGGAAATTTCCGTCATTTTGTTTATACTGTCACTGATCAATATATAATATATTATAATTACCGTGAGTTTGTTTATTTATTTAGATGTGTGTTTCTGCTCTATATTCTCCTAAGCCGTTTGACTAATCGGGTTTAAAGTTAAATGTAGGCCTATAAATTGGAAACATAATATCCTCCGAAATGAAGTTTTATTTTTCTTAACAACATTGCTTAATTAGTTAATTTATTAAAAAAAAAAAACAACTTAAACCTATTACTAATCACCATATGTTAAGGTTATACAGTAACAATGGGCGCAGTTTCCAAATGATGTCCCTTTGAAATGCTTTCAAATTTAGTGTGTGTTCGGGACCGGGTTTTCCCGTACTGCAAAATATTGCTATCTACTTTTTTTATTATTAACTTTTTTATTGTTTGGTATTTGTTTTCTTTTGATCGTATTATTGTTAGTTTTATATTATTAATAAGAAGTCAGAAAGCTTGACAGCAACAATCCATTTGCATATTGTGTAAAATGGCAGCAACATAGATTCCGTTCCGATCTTTTCATAGATCAGTGGCACAGTAAGTTTTAGACACAATTTTGTTTATATCGGTAAGTGTAGTAGAAATTTTTAGTTTTTCCTTCTTTCTATAGATCAGTGCTTTTCTTCACTTTGCTCAAGCCAATTTATTAAGAAGGCGCAATCCATTCTTTTTATAGATCATTGGTTTCAAGTCATCATATTATATAGCAGAAATACTAAAGAAAGCGGTCCTTGTATATTATAGTCTATGAACAGACGTAGATCTAAATGTTTATATGTAGGCCTACAGGTGAATACTGCTACTGTAATAGGTGAGTCTTCAGTCGGCTCCTGAAGGTGTTGAAGCTATAGGGCTCTGGCAAAGCTGTAAGCTTATATTTATATGGGAGGGATTCCAGGCGGACGGGCCCGCGTAGGAGAAAGCACGTTGGCCAGCGGACACTATTAAGATAGCTTCGCACGAGGGATCCGAAGAGTCAGTGCATCAGAAGCCGAGCGGAGTGGACGGGATTGAGTGTAGAGCTCGAGACGGGAGCGAAGGTAGTCCGGGGCAGTGTCATCCAGGCACTTGTAACAGAGAGAAGCCAGCTTGTAGGAGATCCGGTGGTTGATAGGTAGCCAGTGAAGAGATCGGAGCAGAGGAGTGATATGAGGACTAGACGGGCAGCACAGTTCTGGACACGTTGGAGGCCCTGAAGGGAGGAGTACCAGAGGCCAGCCATGCGAATTGCAATAATCCAAGCGGGAGAAGAGGAGAGAGATGACAAGCTTCACGCAAGCTTCCTGTGTGAGATAGCTACGGATGACGGCAATACGACGCAGGTGGAAGAAGCAGATTTTGATGACGAAGGAGATGTGTGGCTGCATGGACAGATAGAGTGGAGTCCAGATAGACGCCGAGTTAGATATATTATAGACCTAGACCTGGCTAAAACTTTCTTAACACCTTTTAAAACACTAATCAAAATGAAAACACTCAAACATGGATAGTCTATGCGCTGGATGCAATAATCTTCAGTATTAGAAGGAATGTCTGTGTTCAATGCATTAGTTGAAAGCTCAGAAAGTAGGCCTAAGCAGCACGCAACAAAACGTAAAAACACTTCTTTTTACAGTGGTCAAATTCACAGTCACGGGACTCGTGGATAAAGGAATTAAGGGGCCCTTTTTACAAAATAAAAAAAATAATAATTATACCTTTTCCTACATAATACCGCCCAAGGACTCATGGGCGCACCCTTGTTAGGTATCCACAGTTTAGTACGTAAGGACTTAACGATATGGTCGTGTCAGAACGGAGTAAGTGCGTGTAGAGAAGGATAAAATATAACGTTAATTTCCATAGAATATAGCCTAACCGTAGTTTCTAATTAAGACTTAAAAAGCGAGTTAGAGGCGTGAGCCCTAAAATTCACCAATGCATAACATTTCTGTTTAGAATAAGTCTTTTACATGTGTAAATACAAAATGGTTCTTTGCACTTGCAAGTTTCCCTAATATTTTACTTAAAGGACCCCATAAAAACTTAATCTTTTACGGAGACAACCTCATTTCAAGCCATGAACTTCATTTAGTAGACAAGAGTGTAATCCTATCACCAGTTTCAATAAAAACAGTAGATATTATAAGCTTGCCAATTTTACCGTTGCCCATTTTACCGCTTTATGCGAGTTTGCCGAATTTACCTTTGCCGAAATTACCAATGCCAAAATTACCTTGGCCGAATTTACACGTGCCAAATTTACCGAGCACCGGTTTTCATCATCCCTGGAGCCCATTATCAGCCCATAAGGAGCCCGAATTAGCATATAAGTAGGTATTGATTTTAAAAGAGACAAACGTAGGCCTAGTAGCTAAGCTACAGTCATCCACTGCGAACATTAACGATAGTTGATCTATTCATTTTTACTTTTATGTTGATGCTATAAGAAGGAGCAGGTCTGCTGTTATGGGCGATTGATTATGTGAGTAACAAAATATTTTCCCTTTTCTTTTTGGCTATTATAGTTATTTTGGTGCCTTTGTGTGATATTTTATTGTAGGCCTATGGCTTAATTAAATAGTGACAATGTCAATGCTATCACTTAAAAAATCATTTGAATTTTATTATAATTTTGTGAATCATTAAAACGCGTAGACTATCATTGAAATAGATTTTTTTTTTAATGTGTGCGCGTTTTTTTATTAAAAAAAACCAGTACTAGTAATAAGCTTATGATAGTTTTCCCTGAATTGTTTTTGTCTATAGATTGTGTAGGAAAGTAACTAGCTAATTGGTCTGGGATTAATTAGTTCATGCCTTAGTCAACTTTATTAGCTCTTTTAGTGAATTCGTGCTTTGAATAAACGAAGAGAATAGATTATGGTCGATAAATCCAAAGAAAACTAAAGCCCTGCCAATCTGGTTTCACTTTCCCCTCTCATACACTAACGACATTATATAGGAGCTTTCGTGATTTAGTCAATCTCATTAAATTTGCAGACGATACAGCTATGGTCGACTTAATTTCGGAAAATGAAACTGATTATCGGCACTCAATTAAAGAATTCACAGACTGGTGTGCTATTAATTTTATAGAATTAAATGTCGCAAAAACAAAAGAACTGATTGTCGTCTTCAGAAAAGAAAAGCTACAAATTGAAGATATAAAAATAAATGACATATCAATACATCAAGTCGATACCTACAAATATATTGGTATCACCCTAAACAACAAACTTTCGTAGGACGACCACCTTGAAGTTCTATCAAAGAAAGTTAGACAAAGACCGTGAAGAAGCGTTCACAACTTTCTGGGGCCACGGCATACTAGGAGATTGCACGGCCAGCAATAGTCCCACAATGCCCAGCCGTCTGTTACTTTTCCATAACGAATGCCAGGTATCCTTCGGAGCTGGATGGGCTCAGAGACACCCTTCTCCGTAAACTTTGACAATTCTTTAAAATTTTTGTTCAGAAATTAAAACCCTAAAACATTTAGGTTTTCAACTTTTGTATAACGAACAAAAGTATTTGGAAAGAGTAATAAAAGATTTATAACTGTCTTTAGAATTATCAACTTATTATCCTTATCCCCACTTTTCCAACATGGAACAAAAATTGATTTTGATAAAAAAGGGGGTTTATTGGATTCAGCTATTTAAAACATTTAAAATGGAAACACAACAGTTTAAGAACAATAAATTGGTATAAAAATGAATATTGTTGTTCATGGACAAATTTTAGCCTATTTATTAGTCTTCCCCCCCCCCCCACACACACACCCATTTCCCGATGGTTTCAATATCTGTCCTCACGTGAGTAGTAGTAAAGTATCCCCGTTAAACCAATTTGATCCATAAGGACTGTGAAGCAGCGTTGAAAAGTTTCTTTGGCAACTGCGTACTAGGAGATTGCATGGCCAGCAAAAGTCCCACAATGCCCAGCCGTCTTTACTTTTCCATAACGAATGTCAGGTAGGCCTATCCTTCAGAGCTGGATAGGCTTAGATACCATCCAGACTCGGGAACAAACTCTAGCCTTCATCAGGATTCATACTCAGGACCTTCGTTACGCCAGCTGAATGCTCGGTCTCACAAACAGTTGTGATAATGTCTGGTATCAAACTAAGTTTGATAAATATGACACCAATGATAATAGATCTAATGACTTACACCAAAGGAAGCAGCAATAATGATCATTTTTTTTTGAGAAATCTCAAACCAAAGATTGTCTTTGCAACGGCTGTTGATTCATTGCAAACGAAATACATCGCAATTTGTACACTTCAGAAATCTTCTCAGAATGCAATAGAGCTGAAAGTCTTTTAATCCAAATATATCAACTTGGTTCCTCAACACTAAACACTAACCTATTATCTATGACGTCAACAATGTCCAATCATTCTGGCTTTTGTGATAGCATTTAACACATTTTAATAACAGATATTCGATCATGTCGAAGTTTTCAACAATGGTCAACTTTTGTCGCGTTTTAAAATAAAATAGGCCCAAACATGTAGAAAATAACACTCAACAGACTCACGATGAACTAGAAATTAGACTCAATATTGCTTTTAATGAAAAGTTTCATATACATTTATTACAGTGAAAAAAAAGACAGTTAAATCAAACAATGTTTATGTTTAATGTATCTCATTAATTGAATACAAATTTAAATATCAGCAATTAGAATAATCATTTCTTAAATTTAAAACCATGACTTAGGCCTACTTTACTTCCAGCTCCTGTTTCCCGACTTTTTGAAAAAACATAGGCTATAAATACAATTCTAAAAATAATTAAAACACATACAACGAAATTCTTTACCCTCGTGGTTACCCCAAGGACTATTTCTTGTTAAATATATTAATCTTACAGAAGAAAATAAAAATGTATTTATATCCTCTACAAACAATATAAATGTAACTATAGATATATGAATCTGTGATAGATTAGATTTAGATAGGAGATTATATAACGCTTCACCGTATTGTATGTTTACAATTTGATGCACAAGGGATTTATAGCCAAGGTATAACATAACCAGTTGCACTGTAATTACATTCATTTTTTACTGATCCACTATGGACAAGATGAGTAAACAAACTGTTATACCCAAAGAAGTGGACAGGGGCCCCACTACTTCCAGGGCATGTACTCGTTAAGTAACTAAACTGGTGGTCATAGTCCTCCTCTCCCACCCGTTTCTTTTCCTTCCATTGACCAATACTGACATGTTTAGTACATCCATGAGGATGTGACACTATAAAATGGATCTTGTAATAATCTCGAGATCCACGATATGCGTACATGACTTGCGCCCAAGCATCGAGAAAACGTTCTCTCATTTTATCCAACTTGTTCCCCAAATTTTCGTCGCATGTCACACAGGTCATACTGCACCAGTCTTGTTTAATGTCCAACTTTTGAACGCGCATCTTATCCTTGAGAATCGCCACGTCACTATCCTCACGATCAAAAAACAATGTCAAGGTCGTGTGCCTCGCCTCGATGTCATCAACGACCATATGCGCGGCCGTGGTAACTATTATGTCCCAACAACGTTTGCTGGGTTGGTCTGAAGTTTCACATTTATCACAGGGACAATTTGCATCGTTGCCATGCAATACCATGGCGATCATCCCACTCCCTGTCCTGGAACATGCTTTTCCTCTCGATTTAGACAAATGATAAGGATCCTTCGTGTTGGGCCAAAACTCTGGTCTGTCTGGGCTAGTCATAGTGACATCTATTTTAACTGTCATGTCAGCTGTAGCTTTAATGAGCTCATAAAAATCACTGTTTTGGTATGATTCAGGTAGATCCTCTATGGTGAATGAGTCAATAGATATAAACCCTAAATGACCTGGGTTCTTTTCACACTTTCTATCTTTCAAGGGGACGTAGGTATCACTACTACCTTCAGAGAATTGCATCTCATGTTCACCTGTACATGCAAATACAAACAGTATTAAGTAGGCATATGTTTCACCTTCATTAATAACTAAGTATTTCTATTTCTGCAGCCACGTTTTATATAGTGGTTTAAAATAGATAGATCGCCTCGTTAAATTAACTGAAGTTAAATTAACTAAAAGTGACATTCGATTTAAAAACATTAAAGTTGTATAAAATAATATAAAAGAAAAACCATTTTATTTTTTTCTCATTATTTTTTATCTAATCTAATTCCTTTACGTATAGAAAAAATAATATAAATAGAAGAAAAACAGTAACTTTCAACAAGCCTAAATAAAGAATAAATTAAAAGGCCGTCTATAGAATCGCAAAACATCACACTAAATGTATGAATGTCGCTAAGTGTAGTTGTAAAGCATTAGACGTCAAAAGAGGAACATGAAAACAATCTTTAATACGGTAATCATTTAACAAACTACACACACACTTTAGAAAATAGAAACAATGAAAAACACAACTGCTTTAGACCAAAGCTGTCAACCTACTCCTGCTTTTATCTATTACCCAAAACCAGTCGGACACGACACAACTTCGACCAATGTGGGCGACTGTTAGGCTGACAAAATGACATAGTGACTTCAGCCCATGTGGTCACAACAAGCTCCAAGGGACTGGTCAACATAAACCAACTTTTACGAAACAGTTTACAACAAGCTTATATGGACTGGTTAACAGGAACCAACTTGTACGTAATAGTTTTCAAACAGTAACAATCATAATCGAAAATGAAACACAATAACCACTCATAAAACTTTGATAAGTAAAAAGAAACGTCCCTTTTTCGTAGTTACCACTTCTAATTATAATAGATGATTGTATGTGTAAGTCGTATGTTTCTGTACTTGTATCATTCACTCACACATATCTTCGAGGCGTTCATAAAAGTACTAAACACTCCAGGAACAGTAAAATATAATATAGATAAGTTTATTCACACACATATATTTTTAGGTCCTCACAATTCATATGAATATCCATGCACAATGATATCTGTATATATATTCACTCAATAGCATTGCAATACACATAACACAATTTACAGAATAGATTCACAGAGATCTCTCATATTATGTCCATTACAAAATCTCCACATAAAAATACAGCTCCTCTCTCACAAGAGCTCGTTGCACACACTACCCTCCCAATGTCAAGTCTCGTAACCTCTCCTTCCGATCTTTTCTAACCTAACACGTGAATTAACAACAATTCACTCAACTGCGCAATTATTATAGTCTCCGTCTGTTTTTGCTATCCAAGGTCAAGGTCTACTCTTCTTTTCATTGGTTATCTCTCTTTGACCATAGACTATTTATTATGTTCTATTTCAATCACTAACAGTATGCAGAGAGCTCTAGATTTAACAAGATCAGAACAACACAAGAAACTGTTTAAAGTATTCAAGAGCTGTCCAGAAGTGTCCTTTGCCAAATATGACTAAAATCATAAGACTATTGGGGATAACAGCGAGAAGTCAGCCAACAATAGTGAAGAAATCGAGGGGAAATAACTGTGTATATAAAACTATTTATTGCCATTTGATTTTGTTACGAGTTCTACATCTTTTTTACAGTTTTCGAAATTTATTCATCTACTAAATAAACAAATTTGCATCTAAAAAATCAATGTTGGATCAACTACCTGATGAAATTTCATTTGCAAACTTAAAACGCTTTCTTAGGGTTATTATTAAATGACAAACCAGCATGTAGATGACTTACGAAAGAAAATATCAAATATGCCCGAAAAAAAACAGGAAAAAAAACAAAAAAAAAACAACAACAACAAACAACTAAAATCATGCAAAATTTTCATTAAAATGCAAGATAGACTCATACCAATGATAATCTTCGTATAGACGAAACGCCTGTCACAAGTAATAATAGCAAGAAAAAACGTTTCTTCATCTAATCAAGTAACATTTGATGAACAACTCGATCAACATTTATTTATCTTATACATCTAGATCTACTGTTAATAATTATTATTTATTGTTTCATGTAATAAATCTTATCTTAGAGCAATTATTAGATCAACATCAACTAACTAATGAACATGTAATAAAGTCATAAAAATATAATGATATTACATTATAAACTATGTAATTCAATTTAGTTAAATAAAAAATATCTACCTGTATGCAGAAATCCAAATTTAGTTGATTGGTCATCCTTTGGATCTTTAGTCGGGCAAACCCAATCTAAAAATATTAATTATATAAAAAAATAATATAGGGTTATACATATATCAATTTATGTATGACAATTTGTTTGTTACAAGAATTTATGTATTATTACAATACCAAAACTTTTTGTTTAGTATGTGCACATAAAATCTAAATTATTTTTTTTAAATATACCGGTACCTTCAGAGTTATTACCCATGCAATCTGTACTTGGAGATAGCTGGCTCAAATTTTCCTAAAGGAATCAATGTAAAAAAAAACAAATTTAATTGATTAAAAAACATAAATAAAAAAAGTTATTAGTTTATAACTAGAACTTTTCATTTCAGAAATTGTATTTAATAAAATTATACAACATTATGTTATTGAAAAATAAACTATAAGATAAGATAAGATTGAATTATTGATTGAAATAAATGGAAATTTGATTTGATTACATAAATTCCGTCTTTCAGCATACTTAAAACAATAATAAAGAACCATTTGTACTCAAACACAATAGACATTTGCGCAAATTATCATACCATTTATCATACAAAAAAAAAAGGAGGCCTATCATTTAGGAGTCAGCTATTGAGCCATTGTATTTTCTGGCTGAAAGATGATTCTTTTGAAAGAGTCTCACTGATAGTGGAACAAAAGAGTTCCTAAATCTCTCTGTTCTTGCCCTTATTGAAAGAAGCCGACCACTTCGACTAGATATTATGTAACTAACATGAAGCGGGTGTGCATGAACTTGGAGGATTTTATCAATCATAGACAGGCACCTGGAACTAAAATATCTGCAAGAGATGGTAATTATATGTCTGTGTAGTACGAGAGGCTTTGTTTATTAGGCGGTCTATCCGGTGTTTGTTCAATGTGGTGGTATTACCATACCAGCAGGTGATTGCAAAGGTTATGAGGCTACCAACAGTCGCTGAGTAAAAGAGATTCATAATGGTTTTCTCTATGCGCATTTTATTAAATAAAGGGTTATTAAAAAAGAACCAATTGAAACTCTCACAAAGAGAAATAAAGTGTTTCTATCAATTATTTTACAGACATGAATAATATATAGATAAATACATATATTATTTTATAATAATTCCAACATGTAGAATATAAATAGCTCAGAATGACTTTATGAGCACTATTTACTAACACACAATATAGCAATATGGAACAACTGAAAAAGACATGTAAACATGTTTGTCTGGCATTGACTGCAAGAGAGCAAACAGCTCTGCAGACTGGCCAACTGAAGAAGAATACCTGTGAGTTAGAGTCCATTTTATCAGTTACAATATTTATTGTTTCTTGATCAAGTCTAGAAATAGGTGATTCTGAAAAAAAAAAGATTGGACAATTTTCACGTCATTCATCTTATAACTAAAAATTAAATGAATTGATTTGCTTAGTGATTGTCAGCCTTGGAGTATTTTACAATTGTAGACCTTTTACTAGAGGTATTAAACTTTGAATTTAACTGTCAAATATAGTTTTTTTAAACAAAACTTTTTGTTCCCTAAATCTGATACTTAGTTATATTTTTCGTAAAAGAACAAACAAAGCTAAATCTAGCGTAAGACTAATTTATATTATGTTACATTGTTTAATATGTGTTATTCTTACAATTAAAAAAAAATCAATAAGGCCTAAAATATAAGAGCTAAGCTTGTATATTGGAACTGTACGTGTCTCTATGTTTGGTTTACCATTGAGCTATCGGTAAAAATAGGCCTATAGCTCCGTGGAGTTTACATACTGATCCACATTGTTTTATTATATAGGCCTAATACTATGGTCATTTATGCTGAAAAGTTTAAGGAGTTGTGCTCTTTCTGTCATTGACTTTCACATGCTAGTTGTTTTTTTACTCCCTTTATTTTAAGTTGCAATGTCTGCAATCGTCAATGGTGCAAAAATTGGCTTCGATTTTTCGACCACTTCCCGTGGTCCGATCGAGCTGAAATTTGGACAGCAGATTTGTGGCGCCTGACAATACATCCTATCAAATTTTCAGTTAAAACGACTTAATAATACTACATTTATGACAATATTCATTTCTTAAAAGGAAAGTATAAGAAATATTTTAATTTCGCGTTAAAAATGCCTGTGCAACTTTTTATAGTTTTTCGGCGCAAAGCTAGAAAAAAACATAATTATGCGCTACGATTATTTTTAGAACAATTCATACGGAGTAAGGATATATTTTTGAGATTTGCAACACAGATATTTTTTCTGTACGTTTCATTTGCAGTAGTCAGTCAATTATTTAATTACATGATGGATTAGTTACTTAGTTTGCAAATAAAGGGAGTATAATAAACCACTTCGTTTTTATGGTTTTCTTTTTACTCCCTTTATTTTAAGTTTCATTTTTGTCTGTCTGTCTGTCTGCAATGGTGCAAAAATTGGCTTCGATTTTTCGACCACTTCCCGTGGTCAGATCGAGCTGAAATTTGGACAGCAGATTTATGGCGCCTAACAATACATCCTATCACATTTTCAGTTAAAACGAATTAATAATACTACACTTATGACAATATTCATTTCTTAAAAGGAAAGTATAAGAGATATGCCTGTGCAACTTTTTATAGTTTTTCGGCGCAAAGGTAGAAAAAAAAATTATGCTTCACACATTTAAAAAAATATGCACAATCGTTATAATTAGATATGTATTTGCCGACACTACCGATTCGAAATTTTAGTTTTGTAGTATTGTGTTTACTGCAAGCCGTACATTACCAATTGGAAATTTTAGTGTTGAAATTCATAAGGTATGATATTACTTATTTGTTCTATACATTAAACACATGGTTTGCAAATAAAGGGAGTACAATAAAAACTTCGTTTTTACGGTTTTCTTGTTTTAGATTAGCACATTATGAAATGTAGGCTATAGATCTATAAATAATTAAGCTTACATAGCGTTAGTAATATTCTATTTTTTTAAAGGAATTAAATAGCGATCAATCAAACACATCTCTTTACTATTGCTCATCAGTTTCAATTATCCCTTTTTGTTATTTCTATGTTCTACATTGATAAATGCTTAACTAACGATCATATTAGCTAAAGAAAAGTTTCATGGAAAATAATGATATAATAATGTAGTTGCAGTTTTGATATCAAAGCTCATGGTTAATATATTCATTAAGGTAAGTCTATAGCTTGATTATTACATATTTTTAGAAACTAACCTTAAGTTCCCAGTGTGTAGAATCGTTTACTTTACACAGTCCGGTATGACGTTGAATCCACATTAGGTGACGATTTAAATCCTAAAATATACCCTGTCATTTAGTAGACATCTGTTTATTATAAATTTAAAGCAAACGTTAATAATACAAAGACACTCTAATGTAGCCTACAGATGGTTTAGAAATTTCGTTGGATGGGTTAAAAAAATGTTTTTAATTAATACGTTTTAATTATAGCCTAAATATCATAATAGGCTACATTCGCAAAAAATGAAATCGTGAATATTTTGTTTTTAAAGTTTAGTTCATATAGGCCTATAAGCCTAGCTAGCTAAGCTATTCTTAGAATTCGCGTTACGTGATGTTTAATAACTTGACAACCTACATCCTGATTAAACCGGCTAAGACTATTTCGCTTAGCCTTATTAATAGGCCTAGTTATGGTATAAAGCTTATATAGTCTGTAACATTTACGGCTAAGTGGGTTTCCATATATGGGATATTATGTCTTAAAGTATATTGAAGTGTCGGGTGCAAAAATGGGAAACCAAAGGCACACTTGTCAAACAACTTGGCACTCAAAGTGACTTTCAATGGCATGCAGAAGACCACCAAAATGGCGATTCGTCTTTTCTACAAGAAGCTGAGTGTGTAGAGCCTGATAAATTTTAGGCTCCTGACATGCTGAAAGAATTAGAAATCCTATTTTGGCACACTATGTGTAGAGCCAGATAAATTTTAGGCTCCTGGCATGCTGAAAGAATTAGAAATCCTACTTTGGCACAATATTATGAAAAGGTTGTCGACCCATTTAAGTCGATACTACGATAACTAGGAACACTGATAACATTAGATAATTTAGAAACACATCCTAAAAACAACCTGTTGCAATTCTCAGATAAACATAAGGACAAAAATACTTTTCTTATCCTATAGGCGATAACAAAATGCATATAAATAGGCCTACTCCTTTTTTTCGCCGAGTGGCCTTCGAGCATGGAATGGGTTGCCAGAATAAACCAGGAAAACTAGTTACTTAACATCGAGGACATCCTCCAAGCCCGGAAATAAAAACAACTAGCCTTCACTAAGATTCTAACCCAGGACCATTTGTAACGCTACCCGGTGGCACCCGACCACTGCGCTAGGTGGCACGCGACCACTGCGCTAGGCTACTGTGACCCATAACTGACACACACCAGCCGAAAAACTCGACAGTCTTTGTTACGTTGTTACGTAGCCATTTTGTGCTTTTAGAAACTACATTTAAACATATTGGGTAGGTGAGAAGAGCTGACGATGCTCTACAAGCCAAAGGTGCCAAAAATAATAATAATAATAAGAAGAAGAACAATGGCAATCATTGGCAAGTAAACAAGGAAGTTCGGATTTTGTAAGTCTGCAACCAGGAAGAAGACTCAAGCTGGAGCAGCCCCGTGTGACACTGTGTAACACACAACTGTTTTAATATTGTGTCAAATAAAGATTTCGAAGGCGACTTGCCAAATTTGTATGACTTGATTGTTTTGTTATGTAGCAATGTAGGCCATATCTTGGTTAATTCTCAATAATAGACAACACTAGTAGATAGAGGTCCATAATATACTAAGCAATTGTTAAACATTAAGTGCTTTTAAAGTTTTCTCTTGTTAAGTTGTTATATTAAGTTTGTATCAACAAATGTTCAATTTTGAACAATGATGTCTTAAAAATAAACGGTCAACATTAATCCTGACAAAATTTTTTTAGATAGTAGAAAGACCTAAAATCTAAAATCACATACGCTTTACCATAGTGATCATAGGTTTCTCAAAGTACATCTGTCATTTTTGTATCCCCAATACCTTTATTCCCTCCCCCCCCCCTCCCAATCTCTTTTTCTCTAGATATAAATATTATGTGAGATACCAGGCTCTTTCAAGGGTGAAATAAGCGACTCAAAGTCGTCATGTAAAAAATACCAGAGAATCAGTTATGCAGAACAATGAAACGCCGTGTTATGAGACATGAACATCTAAATCAATCCTACGGTTTCAAATTACTACATAAATACTAACTAATGCTCAGTGTAATGATCAATGGCGTAGACCAGGGATCGACAACCTTCGGCACGCGTGCCACACTTGGCACGCCGAGCGAATTTATATGGCACTCGAGAGATACCAGAAAAGGCAAATCAAGTCTCTTCTACAAGACATTGAATGCAAGAGAAGGATGACTTTTGGGCTGTTGGCACGCTGAAAGATTTAGAAATCCTGCTTTGGCACACTTATATATGAGGCTTTCATACTATTTGCGTATACTAATTGGATAGGGTTAGGCTTACCTTGAAATTGTGAGACCGTTATGTAGAAATATGCAACTGAGAGAGGTTTGTATTGTTCCATAGAGTACTAGGGGTTTGTGTAGCCAGCACCTTGCCCAGCCTCCTTTGCTTTTCCCCCAGTAATGGTCAGGTACCGGGGACACCTTTCAGACGACCAGGTTTCGAAATCGGGACAGTCGGTTTGCCAGCACAGTACGCTACCGCTAGGCCAGGAGATCTTACTTGGTTGTGATCACAGATTTTACTTTATATCGAATATCTCTCTACTTACCGTGAAATCCGGAAATCATTACATATTACAACGGCGTTCTAATAAACGTAAAATAAACATTTAGCCATCATTAAAATGTTATATTTGTATGTCAATACTAATGCAGTTTTTAGCGATCGGGAAAACTCCATACAGAATATTTTTAAGTGTACACTGCTCAAAGCAGCTCTAGTTTAGAAAAGCACCGACAATACACCTATAGTAACCGTAAAGAAAACATTAAACAAAAAATAAAACGAATTCAGAAAAGTGCTACAAGGTTCATTACTAGCGAATATTCACAACTGACAAAACTAACGCCACTAGACCAAGAGTAACGTAGAAATAATACATAAGGCATTCAATCTGTTACAATGCTCAGATAAGCAAAATGACAAAGATAGGCCTACTGTCCTTATTCCTTATGCGAGAACAAATGCAAATAAGTACTCTTTCTTTCCGAGTGGCATCCGGGCATGGAATGGGTTGCCTGAACAAACCAGGAAAACCAGTAACGTAACATCTTTTAAAACACTAATAAAAATGCAGGAATAGACCACGGATGAGCGTTGGAAGCAATATCGACAAGTCTTAATTAGGCGTGACTTTTGAACTGGTGTGATCGTGACCTTCCGGTTCTATTTTTAAATGTTTAATTATTTTAGGCATTTCCGTTAACAAAAAAGCATGCTTTTGCTGGTTATTGACAGTTGATTTCAACCTCGACGGCTAGTTCTAGTCTTTTAGAATTATACAAAGGATACAATATTACACACACACACAATATTAGTTATGAGGAATCCATTTTTAACATCAAAAGTGAGTAGGCGATAATCAATACTCGCAGTGTTAGTCGCATGTAGCTTGTTTATAAAATAACTTAGTCAAGAGTTGCGTTTTCTTGGTTATTGAAAAACAAAATTCGTAAATTCATAAAAACGAATAACAAAAATTATTTTGCAATAAGTTTGATATTATAAGAAGGTGATTATTCCTTTCTGACTTTCACAATACATTGTTTTCTTTTGTAAACATCTTTTGGAAATGAAAGAAACTTTAATCCCCAACAAATGTTCGTTCAACCAGCAACCCAGCACACAGACATGTTTCGAATAAAACGATCGAATTCGACCGGAAATGTTATTTCTTGTGAACTTTTATGCATCCATACACGTTAAGACTTGTCAATTCTTCTTTATAGAAGGAGCGTCTGTAATGTATAAGATAAAATAAGAACAATGCGCACTAGAAGATTATTTGTATGGATTTTCATCAATCGCGCGCGAATGAACGATAGTGTGTCGTCAAAGAGAATAAAATGATAGCAGTATGTTTTGGGCTTATTTTGCGTTTATTATAACGCCTTCGTAATATTAAAAAATAATTACAGGATTTACTTTGAAGTTTCTTAAGGTAAGTAAAAAGAAACTCGAAATTAAGAGATTAAAAGGCAAAGTAAAACACGTTAAAACGACTTATATGTTCTTTGAACAAGAGAAACACCAATAGTTAAATCACTAAACATAGGACAACTCTTATATTAAAAACATTAAATTATTACTTTTAATTATGTTGCTATCTTTTCTAAGTAAATGATCTTTCATCGTGCTTCTAATCTTATCTGAACATCCAGGGCAACTGCTCCTGTCGCCAGTACCTTGAGCCGACACTTTTTTTTATAAAATAACAATTAGTTGCTAAAAACAAATGCCATTAATGCTTCCTAACCTTGTTAAAACATTACTACATAGATAATGGAGAAAAGATTAAGCACTGCATCTATTGTTGTTATGTTGTTAACATTGGCTTTGCAAGGTAACATCTGTTTAATCACATTTAAAATTGTTGTTTTTTACGTTTGTGATTTAATTTAAAGGTTTTCATTTTGTTTAACCTTTCTTTAGTGTCTTCAGATATTTTTTTCTTTTTTTTAAAAATTAATTTGTATAATATGTGCATATTATTTTAGGCTTTACATTATTTTTTAAAACACAACATTTACGATATTTTTGGGGGGTTCAATTGTAAAGTATACATCAAATCATTCACTTTAAACATAGTATAAATAAAAATTATATTTCACCTTATTACAAGGCATAAAGCAATAGCAACTAATGCAAAGATTTTTCTACTAATGTATTTATATAATATGTATTCACTAAATATGAAATCATAGATTTTTTAAATCTCACGTTTTAAGTTTTATTTGCAGAATCCATAGTGATATCTCAAGAAACTTGTAATTTTATAAAGGTACAATACTTGATAATTGATTAACGTTTTCTAAATGTCTGTGTTGTTTTGTAGGCTTATATAACCAATATAAAATGTATGCGAAATAAAGCCACCTGCTTATGTAAATCATATATTTATATCTTTATTTATTTTCCCTATCATTCTCTATGTATTTCTAATTACCAGATTTGACTCTCGCTCTTTTTTTTACCTATTGCTTATTATAATTATTATTGTCTGTATAAATTAATTACAAAAGAGAGTGAAGAAGAAATAAAACAAACTTACTAATAATGAGTAATATAGTTAAACAATAAATATTTGCTCTTCTTCTCTAGTGGATGATGTGTGAGAAAGGAATGACTCAAGCTGGTAAATTTTCCCTTCCTAAATATGTAAGGGTAGAGAACTTTCTTTGTGACACTCAGACAGATGGAGGTGGATGGATTATCTTTCAGGCAAATATTTCTAGTTTTCACAATTTATTTAGTAAGTTATAATGCGCTGATTTTCTTGTGCTTTTATTTTGTAGCAAACATTTTTTTAGTAACGATATAGAGTCCAAAGATTGTCGAACTGTCCAGAATAAGCTTCGGAAAATGAAGAATGCATGGCTGAGCCAGTATGCTGACAAATTCCAGGACTATGCTGCAGTGGCGTAGCCAGGTTTTGACGTTAGGGGGAGCTTAAGAAAAAGGCCCCACTTTTAGCAATTATACCTGATTTATAAAACAACTAAGAATTCGCACATATTAGGTCTCACAATAATATCCTGTGCATTAGGATACACACACTGTATAATATTGCAGTTCACCATCCAGGATTATTTTTCTAAAAACTAGTAAACTATTAAATATTGAAACGTTCTGCAAAATTGATCGCATCTACTGCTCATTTTCGGGATGAACATCTAGAATCGTAAAGTATTTGTAGAATCAACGCGAATGCTTCTATAGCAATGCATTCTTCTTCATTTAATATTGAAAGACGAGATAAATCGCCAGCATAGACAGTTCTTAAGAGGTACAAAAATAGTTTCAACATTTTTATTTACTGTGTCTAGGTTTCCCCAATTACAAAAGACTGATTCTATAATCCGACAGTTATATCCTTAACAAACGTAATTTTGTAAGTACAAGTTATTTCGGTAATTCTTTACCTGCGTTAGCCCACGAGTTTTGGGGTGTTATAGGAACGATTTTCAAATATCCATGCCAAATTCGAATCAAGTCATGAAATGTCTTGCAAATAAATGAAATTTTAATAGCGCTTGCTTAGTATCGGTTAGTTTATATAGTTTAGGGATGGAAACCCCGTGACGTCAAGGGCCGAAATGCTATATTTTATGCTAGATTAATAGTAAAAAAAATTCATGTTTAAAAATACATTTTTCTAAGTCTAAATATCGTTTGCAAGACATTTAATTACTTGATTTGTGCGAATTTGGAATGGATCTTTAAAAATCTTTCACAGAGAACCAAAAAATGTGTAGGCTAACGCAGGTAAAGAATTACAGTTATGGCTCTTCTTTTTTTTTCTTTCTTTTCAATTGTGTGGGTATCATAATTCATTAGTAGCGAAGTTGATGTAACCAAGTTTTGGATGACTACAAGTATAGAGCCGAGAAGCAGAAAACCAGCGCGCTTTAAGTCATATTATTTCTTTTCGGTGAGTACACCAGACTCGAACCCCACTTCTTTTTGAGAATGCGAGCCAGATTAAAAGTTCGGCACAAACGGTTGGCCGTTCCTATCCACTCTAAAAATCCTGCTATGCAGGGCAGTCAATTATCACATGCTCGACCGTCTTTTCTGCGCCCCTACAGTTTCGACGCCGAGAATCAAGGCGGTGCCTAAACCTACTAAAGTTGGCCCCTATCCCACAATGCCCAGTTCGAAATTTTGCGATCCGTAACTGTTCCATTCTGCCGAGACCCCAAAACGGGTTAGCTAGATTTGGCCGTTTAATGCTGCCCCTGTCAGATTCGTTCTGCCCACGGGAGGTTGGCCTTTTTTCGTACCTAGATATCAGATCTCAAATAGCCGATAGATTACGAGAAAGTCGTTCAGGCCATTTCCAGAGGCTGTCGATGGCCTGTGGCATTGAAAGCACATCATTGACGACGGCTACATTGCTTATTGCTTCTAAACCATCTACAAATCTTTCCCAGCTTGACTCAATGGTATATCGTATGGCCCCCACCTCTGTCTCGTAGCTGCAGATCGCACCACAAGGCTCGAACAACTATTCTCTTCAGGTATCCGCCATTGGACACAACACATCATGCTTCTAAACATCACTCCTGGCACTGCCATCAGTAAACGCCTTTATTTCTGCGTGATAGGAGTGTAAAGTTTCGAGGTTGGTAGCAAGCTGCACAGCTACTGTTTCTTCCGTCCAAATGCGGGATCAATCAAGTGCATTCGTACCTCCAGTAGATAGGGAGAAATATGTGGATGATGCTCCAATCACTAAGGCTAATGGGGTTCTTTGGGGATTTCGATCTCTCTGCTCATGCTAATCGCTTGAGTAGATCATAAGTGATCTGAGCATAAGTGATTGTATATATATCTGCCCTCTGCCCTCCAAGGAATCTACCCTGAGAGACAAGCTTTTCTTCAACCGCTTATAAATCTCAAATGCAGTTGTATAGCTTGTAAGCTAGAAAAGGGCACCTACTATATATAAAGTAGATTAGTGAAACGAGACATGTTTTCCCTTTGCTATGAATAGGTTCCCAGTCTCCTACCAAAAGCCCAGCTATTTCGCTTGGCATTCGGCCGCACCAGAATGGATCTGTTGAAACAGGTAGATCTGAACCTTGAAATAAGCTTATAGTATATACATTTACGTGGAGTTGCCAAAAAGACATATTTAGGTTGGAGAGGCCATATTTCGTAAGTATCCAGGAGTATTATAGATAAGGCAGTACTTGGCACATCCGGGCTGTTACTACCTCTAAGCAAGAGTAGCTTTATTTTTCCCATCATTTTTACTCATTCCCCTTTCCTCATCCCTAAAGTATTTTGTCTTGAATATATTCATTTTCTTTCTTGAAATGACCTCACTTTTCAGTGATTTAAAATGTTTCACATAAAAAAAAATATTTTTTAACTCTTAAATAGTTCACTTTTATTCATTAAAAAGCCATATTTTTGTGATTGAAAGGGTATTTATTCTATCTTGAAAAGAAGCCACTTTTTGAATCTTAAAAATTGTAATCAATGTACCAAGGATGACTAAATCATCTCTATTTAGGAAAATGGAAAATGGAAATTGGATATTTCGGCCGATGATCCTGTTGATGAAATAAAGTATGCAAAGAAAAAAGCTGTGTAGAAAATAGTCAGGATAGATTTAAAGAAGTCAATTCATGACTTAATTAGTATGACTCATACAACCTCTTTAGACCCACCGATGTCTACAAATCAAACAAACATATTTTTTATTATGATCTAGATCTAGATCTATAATGACTACAAGTCAAGTTTACTGGAAAAATAAAGCGTCATATATTTTTATTAAACAAAAATAATACGATCGAAGCACACTTACACACAATGTTTGCCGTTCCACAGAGCATTTTTTTTATAAGCGAAAAATTATTAAATAAATATAATAGGTCGGATTTACACATACCTAGACTGACCTCGACCGACCTATGTAATTAGAGGCCTAAGTCAAGGCTAAGTCTAAACTCATAATTTAAAACATCTTAATTCTTGGTACGATCAGTGTGTCAGCTAACTTAAATAAGATATTACTTACGTTTTGTTAAATTAACTCTTAGTAAAAAAAAATATATATTTCTAGATAACTGTGCTTGATGTTCTATTTATTTAATGTTTGAATATTGTTAAATGAACAATAGAGCCGTCCAACCGACGCGCAACGAAGGTTTCTGTGATGTTGCTAAGATTTAAAATGTTAATAAACTTCCGTAGTCAACTGTTTGGGGATGTAAAATTAGGTATTCGGCTTTTCAAGTAAGGCAATGTTCTGGGTATTAAATGAAATAAAACTCAATTTACCTAGATCTAAGTAAGGTTGTTAATTACATTGTAAGAAAATAATTTGTTGAAATGCAATTCAAAGAATAAAATTAGAAGCAGCGTAAATTGTGCTTAGTGACTTAATAAATTAATTTTTTTTTTCTTCTGAAAAGGCCTTTTTTTTCGAAAATGGCCTTAGGGGGATGGGGGGAGGGGCCGCTCCCCCTGCTCCCCCCTGGCTACGCTACTGCTATGCTGATATTAAAGACATGAGACATTTCTACCGCTCTCTTAAGGCTATCTTCGGCCAAGTGTCTGCAGGCTGCAGATGGCAGCACACTCATAACAGAAAATGAAAAGATTGTTGCTTGCTGGGCAGAAAATTTTGACTGTGTTCCTCAACATTCCGTCTACCATCAGAAATAAGGCGATCAGCCGACTGTCACAGATAGAAATCAATGAGAGAATGGCTAACCCGCTATCGGAGCTGGAAACCTAAAGGCCATACTCTTGTGTAGCGGCAAAGCTCCTGGAGCTGACTCCATTCCAGCTGAAATATACAAATCTGGTGGACCCAAACTGGTTGAAAAACTCACTGGGATGTGGAATAAAAAATGAAAGTCCCTCAAGACTTAAAAATGCAACGATCTATCAACGCATGAACAGGCTACATTGAACCTTCCATCACTGTAAATGGCTAAAAGTTGAACAATGTAAATAGGTTCGGATAATAATAATAATTCTTCCCATATAATAGTCATTAACATTTGCTAAAGAACGATTTTGTTAAAAAACAGTTTTATTTACTGTAGCTTCTAATCCAAACACAATAAATAAGGTTAAAATAAAACATGCGATGTGTTTAAAACATAATGGACTGTACACATGTAATGTCACGCGAATCTAACATATTTAATTTCAAACTAATTTTAAATCTTATATTTGATTATATTGTGTGTGTTGTTACGAAACGTAAATGTATACATTTGTACAATAATTAAATTGATACTAATCGTTCATAAGAATTGCAGTAGTAATGATAGAAATTATTTCATAAGCCAAGGTCGTTGGTTTTTCCCAGCTAATAAGGTCGTTGTTTTTTCCCAGCTAAATAACCGGACAATATTGACGTATTATTTCATAGCCAAGGTCGTTGGTTTTTCCAAGCTACTGTACCGGACAACATGGCCGTTGTTGCTAGTGGTCAAATTCGGATATTCCATTACACGCTAGTATTTTATTATATAATGTAATGTGCTCTCTTGTATTCGGTTATGGTATCGTATCGACCCATATGATAGACCCACGCGAATCAGTAGAAAGTTCCGTCAGTTCTTTGGCAGCTCTCGTCGAGTGAACATGTAGCTTGTGCTCTGAGATAAAATTCCTACCGATTTATACTATAAGGGATTAAATTAGGCACTTCAATAAAAATTTCATATTAATAATTCAGACCTAAAACCTACACTGTTAGATAGAGCTAGATAAGATCTTTTAAATGACACCTCATTTGTATTTCTAGGTCAACTGGGAGGGGAGATATAAATTTTTAGCGCTTGAAAATGGGGTGATTTTTAATAAAGAGAAAACCTGCCATTTTTTGAGATCAAATTATGGTGTAAGGTTTTTTTAACCTTTGCACCGGAAGTAGATTAATTAAGTTTTAATAAAGCACTTATCTATGCAAGTTTATGTAAATGTATTTTCCTTCTTTGGCATTGCATTGCCTTTGTTACTAAAATTTCATCACTTCAAAATTTAAAACTTTTAAATTTCTGATCCGATTTTAATAAATGATATTTTATTGGAATCCTCTTTTCAAGCCCTTTACAGTGATACATAATTTATAACAAGGAATCATTCATTTATTTTAAAATTAAAAAAATAGTCGAGGACGTTTGCTTTAACAAAGTTTCGATTAAACTTTTTAATGTTTTCTATAAATAAACAAATTTGGGGCAGAAGTAGCCAGTTGACGAAAATGACCTAATGAGCCTAGACAGTGACTGTACTAAAAAATTCATAACTAAATCTAGGCTGCTTTAGTTTTAATGAAATTAGTAAATTAATAATATATATAAAATATATTTTATAACATAAGCTTTAAGTATTTACATTTTCGTTGGTAGCTATTTTTATTTTAGCACTTTAAACTTACCTTTCTCGGGAATTCTAATTTTTTATGAAAAAAAACGATCTAAACATTAATAAAACATACAATTAATGACACATTTTAATTTTTTTATATTTGTTTAATTCAATAGATATGCAGATGTTGGTGGTTTGTCTCAAATAGTTTTAAATACAATTTTTTATCGTCAATTGTGTTTTACAATATTTTTATAGAAGCCATTAATTATGTTACTAAAAATACATGACAGGAAATCGGCCCATTTCGGCATGCGCGGAAGGGCGATATTGAAGTGTCTAATTAAATAGTGTTTTACCAGTAGTTTCAATACTACTCATAACCTATTGAATATATTTCTTATTCATTCCATGGACATGTGCTATTCTTAACGACTTGTGTAAATATCATTCGGACTGATCGATGATTCTGTGATTAAACCAATAATTCGTTTATTTTAAAAAACTCGATTTATATCAGTTCTTCACGTTCCAGTATTGTGTGTGTTTTATTTATACTGCAATAGTAATTGCCAACACTACACAATAGCAACACGATACTTATTGTGTATATTGAGCCAACATAATTATACACCTGAAGAAATCAAATAAAACTCTAATCAATATTATAAAGATTGCCAGGGGATATTTTGAATCAGGACCAACCTAGACTATACTAAACTAATATCAAATGAACTAATAATGATACTACCAATTGAAGCAGTAATTATAATAACTACAAGACAACATAATAAATAAATATTTCATAAACTGAATGGGGGCTCTAGCCAAATAAATAATACAGTCTACAATTCGGTACTCATTATTCTACAGTCTACTTAATAATCATCTACAAAAAGATAACAAAAGCTGGCCTGTCATTTAACATTTTTATTTAATTAATACTTGAAAAGTATATCAAAACGACTTGACCAGGGAAATACTAAACTTATCTATTGCGGCATACATGACTGTGCATAGATGACCACTGATATAACGCCTTTGTAATAAGAATTGATAACTCAACTTGGGGATTTCTTATGAAGGACAGGGCTGTCGTAATTGTAACAAATTTTTTCAAGAGACAAATTGAACCCAAATCCACCATCCTATCAAGTTGAAACATGCTACTGTTACGTCCACAATCCCCTTGTGGTCAGAGCTGTGTAGATCTTGCTGATAATTCTCGTTAGTCCTAGGGGAGACTTTAATTATTAGTATTTATGTTTCAGTATTACACGAACTCTTCTTATAGTCCTGGGCACAAATTCAGTATTTATATTCCAACATTTCCTTTCTTGTATATTATGGTAGTAGATAAATCTTATAGTAATGTATTCAACACAATAGGATAGTAATTTGACAAGGAAGCTTCAGTGTAACTGTTGTTGATAGTTTATTTCAGGTGGTATGTTCAATATATACAATATATCTATTATGTACAGTTAGAATAAAATAGTGCAAACACAAACGTTCTCAAAGGAACATATTTTGAAACTCTCTGTCTTTCAGACAAAACAAATCATTAAATACTATCCGAGTGGTGCAAGGGATAGACCCATTACCAGTAGGGGTGAAAATCATGGTATCATTACAAAACTCATAACAAAAACGATAGGAACTTCCCCTATTAAATAATGAGTCGTTCCCAGACTCTGAGAATTTGAGATCAACACAGAATCCCAGCATTACCTAGAACCTTTCGTTTTCCTACTAAACGTCCTAATATTGTGTGTAGTAAGAAAAGAGAGAGAGAGGAGAATAAACATTGCGTGTTCCAATTCTTGGAAAAACAATATACATGACACGCCCCCACCCAATGAAAGAAATAATGTACCATAATTACCCAAGTAATACTCAACATGGTACATTTTTCGTACTTAACACTATCGTTTTAACAACCATCAACCAATGGAAGATTATAAGACAATTTAAGCAAACATGGCTCACTGGCACAACTAAATTATAAAAAGTGTCACTACCCAATGGTAATTGTGATTATAACGTGATGGACAAATATTTCCCCGTTAATATTAATATTAACTAATGTCTTAACAAGTACAAATAATTTAAAAAATATTCTAGTCATTCTTATTTTAACTATGTACAGTTGTGTGGATTTCCACCAAAAATTTGCAAAAAGTCTTAATCTATTTAAACAAATATAACATTGCTCAAACTCTGTCAATTTTCAACAGTTTACTTCTAATATACAAACCAAAAGATAAGTAATACGTAACTCGAATCAAACTATAGGTTACTTCCCCTTTAAATTACAGTGTCAACTTGACATTAACAGGGTTCATACCTAAGATGATGATACTTCCCCTTTTCTCAAATATGAGGAGAAAATACGCTCTAGTTACGATTAACTACAGTAATCTCAATATTAAAATGTAATCCACTATTATGCGTTTTTGGCAAATTTGAAAGTTTAATATAAAAGTTTGTTCAAGGTTGAATGAGTGCATACCTTTAGGTACCTTTGTTTCCCTCCGTTCCTGGATATATGGAATATATAACAACCTATATACAACATAGTGAATATCCACTAGTTTTTCCCATTCTATTACCATGATATAACAATTTAGCAATAGATTTCCAATATTATCTATTAATTTATACCAATTGATATTACATCTCTTTCTAAGATAAAAATTGTACATATTATTATTTAGTTCCATTCATTAACTAAAATAAAACAAGATAATAAATCAACGAGCTCAAAGTTTTCCCACTTAATTGCATGTGATGACAATTACTTTTATCCATCCATATCAAGTAAATACGTGCATATTATATATTTATTGCATCATGCATCAACATTTAAATGGAATTTCTTTTCCATAATCAAATGAATTTAAAATATATCAAAACATCAATATTATACATGATTATAAGAATTATTAATACTTTCAAAAGACTTGACTTCTGTATGATACAAGTATTCTATAGGTATTCCATAATCAAAATTCAAACGAATGATAGGTTATCATGACACATTCTTAATGAATAAGTGAGATGATCTGAAAAAGAAGTATGGGGTTATTCAGTCAATCATGTAGCACCCGAGATAGAGTATCAGCTGTGACGTTGTCCCTACCCCTCAGGTGTTTTATGTTTAAGTCATAGGCTTGGAGGAATAAGCTCCATCTAACAAGCCTCTGGTTTTGCTTGACCCTGGAGAGAAAAGTCAGAGGGTTGTGGTCGGTCAGTATTTCTATCGGGTACCCAGAGCTGTTTACATAGAAATCAAACTGTTTTAACGCCAGGATCAACCCTAAAAGTTCCTTCTCACTTGTATTATAATTACGTTCATGGATATTGAATTTCTGTGAGTGGTAGCACACCGGGTGCTCCTCTCCGTGGTCATCCTGCTGAGTCAGCACCGCTCCCATCCCAGTATCGCACGCGTCTACTTCAATTTTAAAGGGTCTATCAAAACGCGGGGTCACCAAAATAGGTGCCCTGGATAATCTTAACTTCAACTCATCAAACGCCTTTTGGCACTTGTCAGACCAAACAAGGCGATTGTTCTTCTTTAGTAGGTCAGTTAAGGGGCAAGCTACCGTAGAAAAGTCCTGGCAAAACTTACGATAATACCCGGCCATTCCAAGGTAACTACGGAGTTGTTTCCTTGTCTGTGGCACTGGGACATTCTGAATAGCTTCTATTTTAGCATTTACTGGTTTAACCTTTCCACCACCCACTACATGTCCAAGATACTCGATAGTGGCATGTCCAAACTGACTCTTAGCCAGGTTTATTGTCAAATTGGCGTCATTCAGTCGTTCAAACAAGTGTCGTAGTTGACTGACATGTGTCTTGAAATCTGTACTATACACCACTATGTCGTCGAGGTAGGCATTACACTGGAAGATACCGCGAGTGAGGGTGTTTATAAGCCTTTGAAACGTCGCAGGGGCATTACGGAGTCCGAATGGCATGACCTTATACCTGTAAAGTCCGTCAGGTGTCACAAAGGCGGATACTTCCTGTGCCCGTGGCGTCAAAGGAATCTGAAAGTACGCGGAGAGAAGATCAATTTTTGTCACATACGTCGCATCCCCTATCTTATCAATGAGGTCATCAATACGAGGAATGGGATAAGAGTCAGTCTTTGTCAAATTATTTAATTTCCTAAAGTCTGTACAAAACCGCAATGTGTTGTCGGCTTTTGGTACCAACACACAGGGTGAAGACCATTCGCTATCACATTCTTCCACTATGTCATTTTCTAACATATACTTCACCTCTGCTCTAATATGTTCAAGTCTGATGGGGTTAACCCTATATGGATGCTGTTTAATTGGCCTGGCACCCTCAGTTAATACTACATCGTGTTCTATTAGATGTGTCCTCCTGGGAACATCTGTAAACAGTGATTTATATTCATGTACCAGCTCAATAATCTTCTCCTTATCTTCTACCGGAAGATGTTCTAGCCTTGTATCTAAACTATTAAGGGCATCTGTATTATTAAGTTTACTTTCTGCAAACTTATATTCTATCCTAGATAAATCCGTCGGGACCCTAGCTAATGAAATCATGGGGACCTCCCGTGGTTTACTCTTTCCCCTGGAAACATAGGGCTTAAGTAAATTAATATGGCATACCCTCTGTTTTTGTCTCCGGTCAGGAGTCTTTATCAAATAATTGACCTCGCCAAGCTTTGACTCTATCTCATAGGGTCCACTAAACTTTGCACTTAAAGGCTGATTTTGCAAAGGTAGAAACACAAGAACTTTGTCACCTGGTGCAAAAGTTCTAGCTGTAGCTTTACGGTCATAGTTCTGTCTCATACGCTCCTGCATCTGTGGAAAATGAATCTTCACATGGTTAAAAGCATGATAAAGCCTATTTTTAAATTTATCTACATATGACAAAAGTCCAATCGGTTCACTGTCCGTTAGCCAAGTTTCATGTAGAAGTTTCAACGGACCTCTGACTGAGTGTCCATACACAAGTTCGAATGGGCTAAACCCCAGGGATTCCTGAGTGGCCTCCCTTGCAGCGAACAGTACATAAGGCACACCCTTATCCCAGTCTTTCTCGTTTTCATAACAGTACTTTTTAAGCATCGATTTTAATGTCTGATGAAACCTTTCCAGAGCTCCCTGGCTCTCAGGATGATAGGCACTTGATAGCCTATGGCTTATCCCTAATTGTTCCATGACTTGTTTGAAAATGTTCGAAGTAAAGTTAGTCCCCTGGTCGGACTGTACTGTCTTCGGTAGGCCATAACGTGTGAAGAAATTTGTCAGGGCGTCTACCACCTTCACTGTTGTTATGTTCCGCAACGGAATGGCTTCCGGGAAGCGAGTGGATGAACACATGACTGTGAGCAGGTATTGAAAACCGGCTTTTGTTTTCGGCAACGGGCCCACGCAATCAATGAGTATATGACTGAATGGTTCGTCGAGCGCTGGTATCGGCTGGAGTGGAGCGACAGGAATTCGTTGGTTAGGACGTCCTACCATTTGGCATACGTGGCAAGTCTTGCAGTATTGTTCGACATCTCTTCTCAGTCCTGGCCAGTAGAAGTAAGGGAGGATACGGTGGTGCGTTTTTCGGACTCCCATGTGACCAGCGAAAGGAAGATCATGCGCCATACGCAGTATATCTTGACGATAGCACTTAGGTATTACAATCTGGTGAATACTGTCCCACTCGTTTGTACCTGAGTTGAGCGGTTTCGACTTTCTCATCAACACTTCATCTTTCATGTAGAAACATTCCGCCATTGCATCTGCAGTCTTTTCATCAACAGCTTTCATTCTGAGTTGCATTATTACTTCGTCATTCAATTGTTCTTTCACCAATTTCTGCTTTGGTGACAAAATGTTATCGTTCTCGGTTGCATCACCAGTTGTTAGTTCAGCAAAGAACGTAGCACTTAAATCGATGTCAGGTGTTTCTGTTATCACTGTTTCATTCGCATGTGTGTCTTCAGAACAGACAAACACATCTTTCGTTGCACTACACGGCGTAGCAGGAGTCTTTACCGACTTCTTTTCCTGCATTGCTCTTGTCAGTGCACATGTTGGGCGTTCATTGGCAGGACGTAGGTTTTTGTCCTCCGCCATCTTTGTCTCCAACACTTTAACCATGGGCTCGACAGTGACTCTGCCGCCCATAATGTCATTTCCTAATATCATGGAAACGCCTTTGACGGGTAGTGCGCGCCACACTCCCACTACGATGTTACCTGTAAAAATATCCGACTCGAGTTTTATTCTGTGCAGTGGAGCTTCCACAGCCTCCATACTAGCACCTCTCAGCACAACAGACTCACCGGTACTGGTGGCATCTGTTAACGGCACACTGCCCTCCAGGATCACGCTGACAGCAGAACCCGTGTCACGTAATATCTGTATTTTCTTCTTGCTGAGTACATCGACTCCTGTCGACACTGTCCCCTCGTAGACAAAGGGTCGAAAATCGGATAGGTCGTCCTCTTCCGGGACTTCAGGAACCATCTGTTCCTCACGGCCTTCTGAAAGCATAATAGATTGAGTACAGCTATTCTCTTTTACCTTAGATAGACTGTTCTCAAAAACCATCGACTCCACAACTATGGGCGATGCCGGCCGCATTTCTTTTGAGTTTCTTGACCCTGTGTTGCACACTTCTTCTGTCTGCTTGCTGTCTTTCTGCACTCTGGCACAGTGTAGAATAGCACCTTGCTTCTTGGTAAGGATCCAACAATCTTTCTTCATGTGGCCCTCTTTCTTGCAATTGAAACATACCACCTTTGCTTTATTTACATCTGTCTGCTTCCTGAAATGAACTAAGTTACTATTATTATTTACACCACTGTTCTTATTATTGTTTTCACTTGTCTCTTTTGGTTTACTAGCCTCCTTGGGCTCTGGTTTGTGCACTTTGGGTTTGTCAGCATAATATGGCTTTATGCTGGCGTGAATTATGGCATAGTTATCTGCCAATCTAGCAGCTTCATGCACATCTTCAACCCCTCGGTCTGAGATGTGGGTTTTAATATCCACTCGAATACAATCATTGAATTCCTCAAACAATATTAGATTCTTGAGTTTATCAAACTCACTTACATTCTGTGACCTTAGCCACTGTTCTAACATTTTCTCCTTTTGTCTCAAAAAGTCTACATGAGTTTGATCATATGCCTTCTTTCTGTCTCTAAATAGCTTTCTATATTTTTCTGGTGTCAGGGAATAACTTTTTAGCACCCTATCTTTGATTACTTCATAGTCATTTATTTCCTCGGGTGTTAAACTCAACACTACGTCCAATGCTTTTCCTTTGTTGAGAGTTGACCTTAACAATAAAGCCATCTTATCATCAGGGAACTGATAATCTACAGCTATCCTCTCAAAAAGCAAAAAGAAATCTTGAACATCTTCTTCTCTGAATATAGGCAAGTGTTGCTTCATTGCGCTAATATCCATACCATTGCTGTCCCTACGATGGTCAGGTCTGTTCATGCGTGCCATCTCTATCCTTTCTCTGCTTTCAATCCTAATTCTTTCCAATTCTCTCCTTTCCATACTTTCTAATTCCATTCTCTTCATAGCTAATTGGAATTTTAGGTTTTCACTCAACCCTTCATCTTCATCATTGTTTGATGATCTAGATGACATATTTCTTACCTCGTCTCCGTGGGCAATTACCTCGCCCCCACTGGGAGCTACATAACCTTCATTGATATCGTTCTGTCCCACTTCAACTACACTACCAGTGTTCATGGTATTCTGCCCGTTCAAACATGTCATAATTTCTTTGATCAAACGATTACGATTAGGTCTTGCCTGTCCTGCCTCAATCCCAAAGGACTCAGCTAATTCTTTTAGTTCAGCAAATGACATGGCATTAAGTTCCTCACTTGATATATTCGAAGCCATAGTATAGCGTTCGAAATATTTGTGATAGTAGAGTAGTATATATTGTATAATAAAATATAAAGTTCCAACTTACGATTTGTCCAGAAATTTGCACAATATAATATTAAACACTTCGTGGAATCTTCACACTTCCCAAGGAATAAAAACGCAAACCAGTTCTCTCCTCTTTTTAAATAGTTTCACAGTCCTAGAAAACGAAACACAAATATGCCGCTCTCAGTACTACTAATGTCACAAAATATTTATAGGTCAGGAAAAAATATAACTCAAATTTTCCAGACGAGATCAACAAATTTTTTCCAATCCTAGATCAAGAAAAGTAGAACTCAAATCTACCGAACGAGACCACCAAATCTTGTCAATCCTAGGTCAGGAAAAGTAGAACTCAAATATCCCGGACGAGCCCCCAAATCTTGTTACGTCCACAATCCCCTTGTGGCCAGAGCTGTGTAGATCTTGCTGATAATTCTCGTTAGTCCTAGGGGAGACTTTAATTATTAGTATTTATGTTTCAGTATTACACGAACTCTTCTTATAGTCCTGGGCACAAATTCAGTATTTGTATTCCAACATTTCCTTTCTTGTATATTATGGTAGTAGATAAATCTTATAGTAATGTATTCAACACAATAGGATAGTAATTTGACAAGGAAGCTTCAGTGTAACTGTTGTTGATAGTTTATTTCAGGTGGTATGTTCAATATATACAATATATCTATTATGTACAGTTAGAATAAAATAGTGCAAACACAAACGTTCTCAAAGGAACATATTTTGAAACTCTCTGTCTTTCAGACAAAACAAATCATTAAATACTATCCGAGTGGTGCAAGGGATAGACCCATTACCAGTAGGGGTGAAAATCATGGTATCATTACAAAACTCATAACAAAAACGATAGGAACTTCCCCTATTAAATAATGAGTCGTTCCCAGACTCTGAGAATTTGAGATCAACACAGAATCCCAGCATTACCTAGAACCTTTCGTTTTCCTACTAAACGTCCTAATATTGTGTGTAGTAAGAAATGAGAGAGAGAGGAGAATAAACATTGCGTGTTCCAATTCTTGGAAAAACAATATACATGACACTACATTGACTCGTTGTACATAACAACATCAGTTATCAACATTTTCAGTCCCTATTTCACACACTATAGCCCTCAAAATAATGACAGAATTTTCAAACAAAAATGCAAACTATATAGGCCTATTTTAAAGTAGTTAGATGATAAGCCATAAGCATTGGTAAAGTATTACGAAAAAATAAGAACTATGTATGTTTTTTTTTTCACCAAAAACAGAGACGTTTTAAAAGAGATATTGAATTTAACAAAAGCTGGAAAGAATATAAACAGGGATTTGGCTCAAAGTGTAATGATTACTGGCTTGGCAACGACTACCTTCACATTGCAACCAAAAGGGTAACATTATTCAATATGAACATGAAAGATGTTTTATTATACGAACCTAGATTTTAAATGTTTACATTTGTTACACATTGGATTTAAAATATTATCTGTTGTTCCAGGTTAGATATCCTTGAATTGAAAACAAATCATTATATAGACAACTAGTTGGTATAATAAAGATGTCAAAATGACAGAGAATTATTGTAAACAAATTATTATACAGACAACTTGTTGGTATAATATTGATGTCAAAATGACAGTGAAATCACATTAATGGGAGAGTTTGGTGACTCTGGGATCTTCGAAAAAAAAATAAAACTAATGTACCAAACCAAGTCGATCATACAGTCAGAGACAGTCAGTTAAATGGCTCCTTGTCCGGCTGGCTAAGTGTGTGTGCCTTTTTTGCCCCAGTTGTCATGGTCCGATAAATCCCTATGTTCGTTCCAAGTGATTGTAAGCTAATCTCTCAGTCGTTTTTTTCCCCCTCAAAATAAAGGAGAGCACGATCAGGGCCCGTAATTATGTCTCTCTGAAATGGGTTTTGCCGACACATCGACCTTAATCTACTCCCCCCCCCCCTTTATCTGCAAAGCATATAGTGATATTTCAAAGTGGCATTCTACCGTCAAAGGGACTAGTAATTAGCGCCGGTGTCCGAAGTCACTATTGTCTTTTATCTAAATAAAGACCCGGCGCAGTTATAGTTCTACACGCCTGGCTGAATATTCGACCGCGAGTAGCCCCATCATCATTCGGCCGTGTCTTTACTTCAAAAATATGAATGAAACGTGTGTAATTAAATGCAGAGTTTTTTTTTTTACAAACGCTAAGTAAAGTAGTCACGGTCTGATGTATTTGGGTCTATTAATTTCTTCACTTCATCCAAACTAATCCTAACCTTTTTATATACAATTTACATTCATAAGTTCACGTGGCATCCACTCACAACATTGCCCAAACAACACAAACATACACGTCCCCCAACTATAAGCAATCCCACATTAAATCACGCCACTGTTGAAGTATAAAATGTCTCTAGAAACGAAAACGGACGAGCCTTACGGGTTCTATAGTCCAGGGGCGTAACGGATTAGGACTGAGTTCGGGAGGCACACCAAAGCTATGTCCGGGCACCAGCCGAAGGCGTGCCGTGCCGTGTAACAGGAAGGTTTCCGCAGCCCAGCGATTGTTCACTGCGATTCCCCTAGAATCATTATCGTCGTGGATCGCACGTATACCTGCAATGTCATCCGGTAGCACAAATCCTTTATACTACAGGTACAGGCATCCAGGCACGCGGGTGGCTCATGCGACGGGGCTGCTGCGTCCATTGCTTCCTCCCCACCGAGACACGTGGCCTCTCGGCAGTGCAATGGGTCTCGGAACCGCTGCGGGAGCTGTCCTCCAAGCGTTCGCCCGCCGGTGTAATCTTAATGTGATCGTATCGGGGGTTTACACACTTCGCCAACTTTGAAGCCCGTCGGTACAGAAGTGCGCCACTGTTTAAGAAATGGGCGCTGAATTTGCTAAATGTGTCGAAACATAAAAATTTTCCTAAAACTACAAGACCAAAAACCCACGCGTTTAAAAAAAACGTTATGCCCATGGTTATAGATTTTATTTGAAAATGTTAGTCTTAAAAAATATATACATTGTATTATTCTTTTTTTTTTTAAGGGAACATATGAATTAAGAATAGATATGGTTTACCAAAAGAAAAATTACTTCGCTCAATACAGTAATTTTAAAGTTGACAGTGAAAAGAACAAGTACCGGCTTACTGCTTCAGGGTTCATCGGCAATGTGACAGAGGATGACTTTTTATACCATTCCGGTCACCCGTTCAGCACATTAGACGTGGATAATACTGTCCACAGTCGTAATTGTAGCCAATATGGTGGCGGTGGCTGGTGGTTTTTTGCGTGCCAAAGTGGCAATCTGAACGGGCCATTTGAAAACAAACCATTTTCACGTGGAGTCAATTGGCATTATCATTCTCTTTCCACTGTGGAGATGAAGCTGAGACTGACGCAATAAAGCAATAATGTATACTAAATATTATTTTTAATGGACGCCAAACTGTTGAGTGAAATACAAGTGTACATATTATATATACTATTGTAATTGGGCTATTAAAATTCACCTGCCCCCGAGAGTCTTCTCTGTGTAAGGGTCTCGCTGGTGAAAAATTGTTTGTTTCATTTTCGATTAAAGTAATTATATACAAATTACAATTTAAATTGTTGTTTCTTTCTTTTTTTTTTTTAAATGTTTTTGCGTAAAAAATTAAAGAATAAGTAATTTACTGAACTTGTTTTTTTTTATGCAATATTGTGCAGGATATAATATTGTTCCAGATCATAATATTGTCAGAGTTAATAACAGAATAAAAATCCAAATATGCAAAAAAATCTGAAAGAATAATGTATCTCTGGAATAAATGCAACATATCAGATCTTCTTCTTCTTCTTTTAGCCAGTCTGCAGAGCAATTCGCTCTCTTGCAGTCAAAGTCAGACACATTGGCATTGCTATTCTGTTTTTTTTTTCCATGTGGCTTTTTTTCCAACCCCGCTGTTCAAGAGAGTTTTCGGTTCTGCGCCCAGCATCTGTGAGTGGTACTCGGGATAGGGCTGCATTGAGTCAGGGCTGAGTTGTGCTGAGTTGGGGCTAGCCTATGATCCAATCTCCACCATCCACAGAGAGCTCTCCAAATGGTTATGACACAGTTGTGCCATTTAGTTTTTTAGATTCTGGGAATACTCTGTGGAATTTTCACATTATGGATCCAGGCCCCTTTACACTTACCCATCTCCATGCTACCCCCAGCAGGAGCTGCGCAAAACCAGTGTATGTAATCTGGACCTCTGTCGAACAGCACTACAATGGGGGGTACACGTTTTTAGTGCCAGGGTTATACCCAATGCACAACCAACTATTAGTCGCCTTTTACGACATGCAAGGGGGGATTTAGCAGTGGGGTTATTCTTTCACCTGGTCATTTTTAAGACCCCGATACTCACATGGGAGATACATCAAACCTAGATCAAGCAGCAATAAACTTCCAAATCACTTTTCTTACTAAATACAATATAACTAGCCCAGTTGAAGAGATTTGGCAATCCATAAAAACAAACTTAAAAGCAATAATGGATAAGTGTGTGCCAACTAAACAAACATCAAATAAAATTAACACATGCTTTTAATACTAAACTAAAGAAAGTGTGTAAACCAATAGAAAATTTATTTTTAAAGTTTAAAGCAACTAGATATTCAAATTCAAATTCAAATAGATAAAAAAAAAACACTTAAAAAATGTAACATTAACTCAGAAACTAAGCAGACATCTGCAAAATGAATGTGTAAACAATATAATTTATAAATACAACAATAAAAACGTATGGTCCAACATTAAATCAAGTAAAATGGACTTTTTCTTAGTATAAAATGTATGGCCTTTTAAAAGATAAAAAGTTGTTTTCTTTAAATAAGTGGCGTCATTTAAAGAAAAAAAAAAAATTATGGCTTGTATAGGTACAAAAAGTGTAGCCTTTGTTAGAATAAAAACGTGGGACTTTTCAAATGATAAAAAAATTGGGCTCTCTCAATAATAAAATTTTAATGTTCACCATTTCAAGAAAAAAAGTGGGCATTTTCAAGGAAAAAACTAAGATAGATAACCCAGTGAAGCGCAAAGTAAAGCTTATCCCATCCTCCGCGTTGAAGACGTTGGACAATGTACAAAACCAAGCCCTCAGACTAATATGTGGAACGTTCCGAACCGCCCCGACAGCGGCTGTGGAAATCATGGCAAACGTGCCGCCTCTGAATGGGAGAAGGAAAAGGGCTGTTATTACTGCATACGAGCGGTATAAAAGGTTGGAGGAAAGTTCGCCTCTCAGGAAGCTCGTAGATTAGAAATACATTTTAATGATGGACCATTGGCGCATTAATCTACTAACGTATGGTAGATTTAGCTTAGTCACAGAAAGCCAATGAAGATCTTTAAGCCCGGGGGTAGGGGGGACCTCAAATAAAACAACGCATGATGATGCATGATCCAGTGCTCTGTACCCTTTGAAGTCTCGCCGATCCCATACACAACTGTTACAGAAATCAAGACGACGACGGCTATTGGCTGTTATCTTGTTAAGTCGACCCAGAGAACGCGGCTGTAAAGAATAAAGCCTTGAGACAGAGATGGTGTGATGAACTACCGTGAGTCTATGAGTCTATCGATAGTGTTTTCTCACAGTGTTCGAATAAGAAGGTCCAAAAGAACAAAAAAAAACAGCTTGACTCAGACACTGAGAGATTGTGAGACAAAAGTTTCTTTTAAAAAGTGTATAAAGACATAACACTTTCCTTATCCTTATGCGAGAACAAATGCATATAAGTACTCTTTCTTCCCGACTGGCATTCTGGCATGGAATGGGTTGCCTTACCAAACCAGGAAAACCATTATCTTAACTTCATTTAAAACATTAATAAAATGCAAGACTAGTCTCGGACCACGGATGAGCGTAGGACGCAATAATCTTCTTTATAGAAGGAGCGTCTGTATTGTATACGATAAGATAAGACATTGCTCTTTAACTAGTGACTGTATGCCTTACATACCCATACATCTATCGCTGCAATTTATACCAAGAATGCATTGCTCATGCTAAAAGTAATAGTATAGAAGCTATAAGAGCTATACAAATAGCCATCATCAAAGATACTGGAGTAAACAAACCCACAAATAACATCTTAAGTGCAGACTGTTCGATATCCTACTTGGTTGTGATCACACATTTTACTTTATATCGAATATCTCTCTGCTTACCATAAAATCATGCCAATTATTGCATATTACAACGGCGTTATAACAAACGCAAAATAAAACCAAAACATTTAGCCATCATTAAAACATAATAATACAATACAATACAATAATACAATATTCTCAGCAGTCCCCCTCAAATCGATATATTGACCATGCGCCTTGTGATTAAAACTATAACTACATTAATATAGAGTCAATATATTATTATTTTCCATAAAAAAACATTTAGCTAGATCTAATTGACAAATCTTAATTAGGCGTAACCTTTTCCAATGGAAGAGATCAAAACTTCCGGTTCTATTTTTAAATTAGTAAAAAAAAAAGGCATGCTTTTGCTGGTGTTTGACAATTGATTTCAACCTCGACGGCGTTCAAGTCTTTAAGAATATCTTTGTTTACAAAATAAATTAGTCAAGAGTTCCGTTTCTTGGTTAACAAAAACACAATGCTTAGATTCATAAAAACAAATAACGAAAATTATTTTCCATTAAAGACCAAGTGAAGAGCGTTTTATCAAAATTTAGTTAACATTAGATTTTGATAATAAATAGTGTATTCAGTATCTGAATGTTAATAAAAATCATTTAAACAAAATATCAAAGATAACTTTTAAGTAATTACTTCAATGTTTGCACTTAAATGTGTGTGTTTTTTGGAGGACAAATCCAAATCTCGTAGCCATTTCAGATGTTATTATTTCCGGCAACATAGGAAAGTGACGTAAGAGAAAGAATTTAGACTAGGAAAAATTAATATTGTCACGTGTTTTGAATCTATTGCCACATGTTTTGAATCTTTTCCCGGTTCTTATTTTTAACAAAATGGTTAAATATAGATTTTTAGCGTCGAGTTTTGTTTATTTGTTTTCTTTCTCAAACGTCACTGCCATATGAGGCTATTTCAAATCTCGTTCCTTTGAGAAAAACCTCTTCACTTGGTCTTTAATAAAGATTTATAATTGTACTAAAAAAGTACTTGATTTTTAAATAATGAAAATTAACCCACGAGAATCATATTCTTGGGATAAATGCTTAGATCAGCAGAAGTATCTTATCGATCTTTATTGTTCTATGCGAGAATAGGACCTACACACAATCCCAAGGCTAGTACTTTTTAATAGTCTAAAAGAATTAACCACATAGTAAGTACCCCCACCCCCTACGGACCAAACTTATCATAGAAGTTACAAGTCATATATTGCCGAATAAAGCTGAACATTATAAAAATTACTTCATAAGAGCCTCTTATGCCCACTGAGGCAGAAATATATAATAAAACAGGTTTCTCTTTGGGAACTAAAGGTACGTTACACATCTCCATTCAGTTAATGATAGTTATTATAGATTTATGTTCTTATTCTCAGCTTCATCTCCAAGGTGGAAAGAGACCTATAGTAGCCAATCATAGACGGCCAATTAATTCCTTTTGAGAAGTAATTGTTACCGAATGGCCCATTAAGGTTTCCACGTTGACAATGATGATACCACCAGCCTGAGTGGTGACGTTCGCCACAATTTCCATCCTATATACAAAAATCATCTGTACTGAAGGGAAAATCACTGTGGTTTCCGAAGTCATCACCTGTAACATTTCCACTGAACCCTTTAACGTTAAGTGTGTAGTTGGTTTTTTCACTCTCAACTTCAAAGTGACTGTATTGGGCAAAGTAGTAATGTCCCTCGTAGGTCATATCAATTCTTAGTTCATAGTTTCCCTGTTAAAAAAAACAACATCATTTAAATATAAATTTACATATTGCATTAGCATTTCGAAGATGTTGCCATTTGAAAGACGGACAGAAAATAGAAGCGAACTTAATAGAACAAAAGGTTATTTAAAAATAGAGCATTTGCAATAGGCATGGCTTATGTTTCTAGGTCACGTATCTATGTAAATAGAAGTCATGGTTGAGACATGGTGGAATAAACTTGTTCTTTACGATGTCAATTTTACACCCCAAATAAAAGGAATTTGTTTCCATCAATATCTTGAAATGTATCCTAGTCCTTAGTAGTTCGTCCACAAAGTAAACAAGATTTAAAGCATTTATAATTGTTCAGTACCTATTGGGAAACATTTCACAGCTAACCTTATGCTTTACTTGAATATAGTAAGTTGAACTAACTTTCGACAATCGACACCCTCAATTAAATATTCTGCACTTACGGAACCTATTCCATTGATTTTTAATGGTTTAAATTTTAGATTTGTATGTTAACTTTCATTGCATGACAGTGTTTTATATATTTTACGTCATATTGTTGAAATGATTATATTAATTTTTTTTTCTTAAGCCTATAGTAATACGTCTGCCATTGTTCACCACTACACAAAATAAACAAAGAACACGTGTTTTGTCACGTGATAGCAAATAGAAGAAAAAATAACATGCATAACATATTATGCAATGATTGCCACTGCTTATCCTAAACCTGTCTCTAAGGAAGCAATCTCAGTAAATAAAAGTCCTGGCACGACTCAGGAATGTTTCGAAAAATTACTTAATTATATTATATAACGAAGAGATATAAAGTTTTTCCCTCATATTTACACAGGCTTTACTTTTGACGGGTAAGGCAACTAGTAGACCTATATAAAAAGTTTTCCCAATTCTTTCTCATGCTCTCGAACTCATAATCCCAAAGACACACACTCACTCTCTTTCTATAAATGTCAATACAATTCTTCTTCCTATATTATATTTATTTGTCCATCCTTCTGACGCTTATGGCAATAGTTACTAGTAAATATTTTGATTCTCTTTTCAAGCATATACAATGTTAAAGATTAGAAGCAATGATCAACGGCTGATTTCTTTTATCAGAAACAAAAACAGATTCTCAAAGCCATGGTCTTACATTAAATATTTAGGCCTACAATCTTTATGATAAAAAATATAGTCACCCATTTAGTTGCAATATGAAGGTAGTCGTTGCCAAGCCAGTGATCATATAACTTTGAGCCGAATCCATATGTGTAATCGTTCCACTTTCTTTGAACAAAATCAGTGTCATTTTTTGAACGTCTCTGTTTAAATTTAAAAAAAAAGAAATCTGAATTGTTACAGACGCTTCTTCTATAGACCTTGTCATTTTTTTGCTAATGTATTTATTATTTAGCTCAACTCTCAATGACAACATACCTCAATAGACAAAATATTTTGACAAAGCCAAAAGCTTTCTGTTTGTTTCTTAATCCTTATCATTATGAAGCCGGTTGGCCTAGCGGTTAGCTCACCAGACTGTCAAACAAAAAACCACTTGAGATGTCGCGGGTTCGAGCCCCGCCACCGGCAGATCCCTGTCGCCCTACAGGAGTTTTGGGACAAGATGACGTTAATATTGAGTTGTTATCACATGCGCTTAACCGGCAGCAGTGAAACCTCTCACAGATTAATAGTCTTCTAGAGCGCACTGAGCATGCTAAAATAGCATGGATAGATGCGCTATATAAATTACCATTACCATCTAAAATGCTACACATAGGATTACGTTAGCTTATGTAAATGCTCTACACACGATTAAGTTAGCTTATTTAAATGCTCTACACACGATTATATTAACTTATGTAAATGATTTACACACGATTAAGTTAGCTTATGTAAATGCTCTACACACGATTAAGTTAGCTTATTTAAATGCTCTACACACGATTATATTAACTTATGTAAATGATTTACACACGTTCAAGTCAGCTTATGTAACTGCTTTACACACGCTTAAGTCAGCTTATGTAAATGCTCAACACATGATTACGTCAGCTTATGTAACTGCTTTACACACGCTTAAGTCAGCTTATGTAAATGCTCTACACATGATTACGTTAGCTTATGTAAATGCTCTACACACGATTAAGTTAGCTTATGTAAATGCTCTACACACGATAAAGTTAGCTTATTTAAATGCTCTACACACGATTATATTAACTTATGTAAATGATTTAAACACGATTAAGTTAGCTTATGTAAATGCTCTACACACGCTTAAGTTAGCTTATGTAAATGCTCTACACACGATTAAGTTAGCTTATGCAAATGCTCTACACACGATTACGTTAGCTTATGTAAATGCTCTACACACGATTAAGTTCGCTTATGTAAATGATGTACACACGATTAACTTAGCTTATGTAAATGCTCTACACAGGATTACGTTAGCTTATGTAAATGCTCTACACACGATTAAGTTGGCTTATGTAAATGATCAAGACACGATTAAGTTAGCTTATGTAAATGATCTACACACAATTAAGTTAGCTTATGTAAATGATCAAGACACGATTAAGTTAGCTTATGTAAATGATCTACACACAATTAAGTTCGCTTATGTAAATGATCAAGACACGATTAAGTTCGCTTATGTAAATGATCAAGACACGATTAAGTTAGCTTATGTAAATGCTCTACACACGATTAAGTTAGCTTTTTTAAATGCTCTACACACGATTATATTAACTTATGTAAATGATTTAAACACGATTAAGTTAGCTTATGTAAATGCTCTACACACGCTTAAGTTAGCTTATGTAAATGCTCTACACACGATTAAGTTAGCTTATGTAAATGCTCTACACACGATTAAGTTCGCTTATGTAAATGATGTACACACGATTAACTTAGCTTATGTAAATGCTCTACACAGGATTACGTTAGCATATGTAAATGCTCTACACACGATTAAGTTAGCTTATGTAAATGATCAAGACACGATTAAGTTAGCTTATGTAAATGATCTACACACGATTAAGTTGGCTTATGTAAATGATCAAGACACGATTAAGTTAGCTTATGTAAATGATCTACACACAATTAAGTTAGCTTATGTAAATGATCAAGACACGATTAAGTTAGCTTATGTAAATGATCTACACACGATTAAGTTAGCTTATGTAAATGATCAAGACACGATTAAGTTAGCTTATGTAAATGCTCTACACACGATTAAGTTAGCTTATTTAAATGCTCTACACACGATTAAATTAACTTATGTAAATGATTTAAACACGATTAAGTTAGCTTATGTAAATGCTCTACACACGCTTAAGTTAGCTTATGTAAATGCTCTACACACGATTAAGTTAGCTTATGTAAATGCTCTACACACGATTAAGTTTGCTTATGTAAATGATGTACACACGATTAACTTAGCTTATGTAAATGCTCTACACAGGATTACGTTAGCTTATGTAAATGCTCTACACACGATTAAGTTAGCTTATGTAAATGATCTACACACGATTAAGTTAGCTTATGTAAATGATCAAGACACGATTAAGTTAGCTTATGTAAATGATCTACACACAATTAAGTTCGCTTATGTAAATGATCAAGACACGATTAAGTTAGCTTATGTAAATGATCTACACACGATTAAGTTAGCTTATGTAAATGATCAAGACACGATTAAGTTAGCTTATGTAAATGATCTACACACGATTAAGTTAGCTTATGTAAGCTATATAACATTATTAATGCTTCACATTGTTATTTCCAATAGTTTTATGAATGTATGCAATATAAACAATGTATAAACCTACAATTTAATGCAGTAAACCTACTGTATCTATAGTTATATTTGTTTAAAAACATTTGTTTTAGAAACCAGAAAAACTAAGGCTATTACAAAAGTGTGTATAATGAAACATTCATATAACTGCTAAAAATGCTATAAATGTTTTTCTTTCTGATCTTAGAGTGGATAACTTTTGTTATAAATTTATAACATTATAATAATATCTAGGTATTGACCTGAAAAGAACGAATTTTAAAAATTTTATATTTTTATATATATAAATTCAAAATTCTAAATATTTTATGAAAGCTTGCATTTGATTGCGTTGATATTGTAATTTTCTTACTAAAGTTCCCAGTTGTCAATTACTTAGAATTTGTACTTTAAAATGTTACAAATTTGCCGCAGAATATTGAAACAATTTTAAAGATTTTGTTAAATATGTTCCCTATGCTAAAAAATGTAAATATTACAATAGTGAGGAAACAACGACAAGAAGAAAAAAGACAACGTAAAGAAAAATATGACAAAAAGGATAACGACATGATAAAGGAAAGACGTTGTTGAAGAAAAAGACGGCACAATGGAAAGGAAAAATCGAGTCAAAATTGTCTAATCTAATAATTACGAATAATTACGAATTTTTGTTGAAAAAATATCAAAAATTAATAATTAGCTGCAGAAAACATATCCGAATTTTCTTCCTTGAGTTTTTAGTTTCTTTGCAAGTACAATATGAATATGAAGGTTATACGACATACGAACAATTCATTAGTTTTTAAGTTATAAGTTTAGCATATTTGATATGAATACTATTTGTGAAAATTCATCTTGCCTCAATCTCTATCCAACGTAATAATATGTTGTCTGAATTACATTTGCATTTCCATTAACCAAGACAAGCGATAGCTGGAGCTGATTAACAACGCCACCTCAATAATGGCCAAAATGCCTAGATAGACCTAACAATGTTTTATGATAGAAATACTAGCTCCAAACGTTAACATGTTTTAACATTTCGCTCCATATAATAATTACAAAGAAAGCATGATTTTCATTCTTGCCCCCAAAGAAACTGTACATGTCAAGGCATCGCTCCGTTGCTAAGCAAAACCGGGGTCAGAGTGAAAGAGTCTGCACATATTTATTGCTTTGCTTATCAGCGTAATGAGTCTTTTCGTACATTTTGATTTACAGTTCTAAATGATGTTAAGTTATTTGTATGTTGTGATTATTTTTTGTTCAGACAGCCAACTTTTTTTTTCGGGTGCACTTCTAAAAGTAATAGAAATAGACAATTTTTATAGGTGATCGTATTTCACCGAATTTTCTTTGTGACAACAAATCTAGTTGTTCGACATTAAAGTCTGTCATTATATTTATGTAGTAAGTGTGACTCGGGGTCAAAAATATTCGATTTTCTTGACGTTATTCGCTTCACAGTCCTTATGTTTATTTTCCCTTTATAAGTTTTCTTTCTTTATGTAAATATTGCGTTGGATTAAAATGTTATTGCTCCAATACACGTTACTACATAGAAAACGTGCTTTACAGAGATTGTACTGCTTACAAAACCTAGTGTAAAAAAAACTTTATTTGAAAAATATTTACTTGAAAGACAATCTATCCACCTCCATCTGTCTGAGTGTCACAGAGAAAGTTCTCTACCTTTACACATTTAGGAAGGGAATATTGAGCAGCTTGAAGCGTTCCTTTCTCACACATTATCCACTAGAGGAAACAAACAAACAATACATTTATCATTTATATATTAATATATTACAACCTTTAAATTTTCACTTATAATTGTAGATGTTTATTGAGAAAAAAAAAATTAATTGAAAAGTTTAATGTAAGGCTGGAGAGAGAGAGAGAGAGAGAGAGAGAGAGTGAGAGAGAGAGAGAGTCTGTGAGAGAGAACGATTAAGTCAGATTTAATAATTAGAACAGGATCGTTAGAGTTAGCGCAAGAGAAAAATTGATTTTATCAAGAAGACTTATTTATAATGCAGAAATAAATAGTACATTGATTTTGATTTACAGAATTACATAAACATACAATAGAAAATGACAAATTATAAAGTTAGCTGTTTACCTTGATATAATTACACGTTTCTTGAGATGTCACTATAGATTCTACACAAGGCAACAATAGTTTGAAAAAACTAACTCATAAAAACAAAGTTTGTATTTTACTCCCTTTCTTTGTAAACTAAGTTTATATTTAATTTATATTTTGATAGATTAAAATAAATATGAGTGATATCATACCTTATGAATTTCCTCACAAAAATTTTGCGCATCCTTTATATTTTTTACTAACTTTGGCCCGCAAAAACCATTAAAAGATCACTCGCTTTGTTTCGGCTACATTGTGTCGTTTTCATTTTATTTATTTCGTAAAAATGAACATATCCGAAAAGTTAATTTACTTCCGTCTCTTCTGGTAGAGGCTGCCATGTTTGACGTAAAATAATTTTCTTCGATTCGCAAATTGCTCGAATGAATTCATGACTATTCCAAACGCTATGATGCTGAAAATTTTAAAGAATGTATTGTATGTCGCAACAAGTCTGCTGCCTAAGTTTAAGCTCGATTGGACGACGGGAAGTGGTCGAAAAATCAATGCAAAGTTTTGCTAACAACCAAGCAGACAGACAGACAGTTCGAGTTAAAAGAAAGGTAGTAAAAAGAAAGCACAGACAGCACACCTAAAGTAACCACACATGTAGCCGAAATAGGGCTGTTCAACAATAGTAATAGACAGAGCAAGGTAATACGCATAAGACATTTTTTTTAAATTTAAATTAATGCTTTGTCTTTGCCACTGATTTATTGCTTATCCCTTGTATATCATGTTTGCGAATGTACTATTATATTTTTAATTCAGACGTGTGTAATAAAACCATTTTTTTAAACCTAGCAAAAGGAAATTAAAAATATATGGTCTATACATTAAAAAGCATTTGTGTTATTAACGTTTACTTTATTTATAACAAACTAAAGTCCCAGGCTTTGCCCGGAGAAAAATGAAATAGGCCTGTATAAACTACAATGAACAAAAAAATATAGGCTAGAAGTAATAATTTTAATACAATAATTATTAGATTTTATTATTTACTAAAAACTTTTAGGAATGTTTTAAGTCCTAAAATCCTTACAATCTTTAAAGAAATAAGTAACATAAGTAGTAAAAAAAAAGCTACAAGTGGGGAATCGAACCCAGATCACCCGCTTGGCAGTTAAAACTCAGTTTTGTGTCACTGACCTATCTAGGCCTATATAGTGTCTAATAATATTCCTGAATAATATTCCTCAATAATATTGGACAATAAATTAATATTGTTTTTTAAGTTTTCTTTTAATAACTTTGTAAATTAAATGCATTCATTTCAGTTTTTATTGATATACTATTATCTGGCAGGCCTTTAATTAAATTATGCCAATTTGGACACCTCCTTCCGGCACTTTAACCTTTGCCGGGTTTTCAAATTGACCAATAAGAATCGAATTACATATAAACACATACTTTTTATAAATATAGATAACCAGATGTTTACTAAATGACACTGTATATTTTAGGATTTACAAAACATTGGGCTTCATAAAAACGAACATTTACAAGTGTAATAAGAATATAAAACAAAATGCAATCTCACATTAGTTAGGCCTACAAGAGAATATGCATCATCTGAAACTAAAACCCATCAACTAAAAAAAACATTTTAAAAATTAGAAACAAATTCAGAAAAGAGCCGCAAGGCTCATTACTGGTGAATATTCACAGCTGACAAGAGTAACACCAATAGTTATACACTAAACCTAGAGACACAAGAGGACATAAGGGCAAAGAGAAAAGTATTCATAATAGCCTACACCATCATCATCTGTCCTTTGGGTTCCTTGTGGATAATTGGGCCTCTGTCAAAGCACGCCACTGTCCGCGGTCTCTTGCCAGTCGTTTCAATTCTTCTCAGCTCTTTCCAGTTCTTTAATAATACATAATGCATTAAAATTTAATTTAGAAATACAACGCAATAACAATTTGTTACAATGCTCAGATAAACATAAAGACAAAAACACTTTTCTTATTCCTTATGCGGGAACAAATGCATCTAAGTACTCTTTCTTCCCGAGTAGCTTTCTGTGCCTGAGCAAACCAGGAAAACCAGGAAAACCAGTAACATAACATCATTCAAAACACTAATGAAAATGCAAGACTAGACTTGGATTAAGGATGAGCGTTCGATGTAATAATCTTCTTTAGAGAATGAGGGGTATATAAAGAATATAAAGAAAAATAAAGAATAATTAAAAATGTTGAGCGAGAGTACGTAGAGATTATTGATTGATCGTTATTTCATTCCTTTACAAACATAGAATATAGACAAGTCTTAAGGATTATGCATTCATAAAAGGTCGAATAGAAAATCATTTCGGTCTTATTCGATCATTTGATTCCAAACATGTTTGTGCGCTGAGTTACTGGTTTTAAGAAAAGATGTCACTGATTAAATTATATTTTATTTCCTAAAGATGTCGCCAAAAGAAAAAAATGGATTGTGAATGTCAGATTTAAATAATCATCTATTTAAAATCCCAGACTAATTGAATGATGCAAACGAAATTTAGTTTTTATGAATCTACGCATAGCGTTTTTTTAAATAGGGTGTCAACTCTCAGCAGCAATACGGCCCATTGTCAAACAGCACCAAAAGTATGGTTTTTATTTACAAAAATGGCGGTAAATTTCACCTGAAGTTCGTGATCTCTTCCATTCCAAAAGGTCACACCTCATTAAGACTTGACAATAACCAATGCTATGTAATAATAAAATTAAGCATGTTTAATTGTGTTCGGAAGTTCATTCCACCGCAGAAGTTCTGCGAGCTGTAGGAGCAAGCTCAAAATGTTTCTCTTTTTACGCTTGGCACAATGAGCTGTAGATGGATTTAGTTTGAACGAAGTCCTCTTTTCTCTGATGTGTGACCATGGATCTAATTCACTGGGGAGCTTGACCATGAAGACTTTTATAGAGTATAATCAACACTTTGAACTTTATTTTAAGTGTTATAGTAGCAAGTGCAGTTTTTTAAGACATGTTCTTGAGTTGTCTTCATTGTTCCGAACAATTTTCACAGCTATGTTTTGGACCCTTTGTAGTTTCTTCAAATCACACTCTGGCAGTCCAATGTATAGACAGGTCGTAAAGTCTAGATGAGAGATTACCAGGCCTACGATTAAGGTCTCACATGCCTCTTTTGTTAGAATATTTCCGATACTTTTTATTGTCTGCAGATTCCACATAGTAGATTTACATTTGTTTTTTCATTTGCTCTTTGAGAGTTAGATTTTCATCTAAACATTCGCCAATATTTTTTATGGTAGCTGATGTATGGATATTCTCATTGTTGACTAGTAGATAGTTTGTTTTGGCATTTTTAAATTTGTTGTTTTGATCCGATCAGAATTAAATCAGTTATTGGAGAAATAATTGGAGAAAAATTGTCATACTAAGGAGCCTTGACAAAAGTGGTAATAATATTTTCTATTAAAACGGTTTGAAGCTGTATTTAAAATTAACTTGTAAGAAATGATAGAAAATACACTTTTAATTGACTGAAGTTTCTTTTTAAATAAAATTTTAACTATATATATATATATATATATATATCTCCCTCTCTTTATATATTATACACACACACACACACACACATATATATATATATATATATATATATATATATAATATATATATATATATATATATATATATAATATATGTTTGTATATATATATATATTAATTATTATATTTATTAATAATTAATTAAAAATTATTATATATTAATTATATATTAAAGACCAAGTGAAGAGCTTTTTATCAAAATTTAGTTAACATTAGATTTTGATAATAAATAGTGTATTCAGTATCTGAATGTTAATAAAAATCATTTAAACAAAATATCAAAGATAACTTTTAAGTAATTAGTTCAATATTTGCACTTAAATGTGTGTGTTTTTTGGAGGACAAATCCAAATCTCGTATCCATTTGAGATAATTTTATTTCCGGCAACATAGGAAAGTGACGTAAGAGAAAGAATTTAGAGTAGGAAAAATGAATATTGTCACGTGTTTTGAATCTATTGCCACATGTTTTGAATCTTTTCCCGGTTCTTATTTTTAACAAAATGGTTAAATATAGATTTATAGCGTCGAGTTTTGTTTATTTGTTTTCTTTCTCAAACGTCACTGCCGTATGAGGCTATTCCAAATCTCGTTCCTTTGAGAAAAACCTCTTCACTTGGTCTTTAATTATTAATTATATTAATTATTAATTATATATAAATAATTTTATATCAATGTTTAACAATATACCACGTTCTCTTCTACTAAGTGTAGATTTTGTAACAAAGATGAAATAGTAGATCATAACGGGGCGTCTCAAAGGTATTATTTTACAATTCTTGTATATTACAAGCCCAACTGACAGAGCTAATCCATGTGGGGAACTTTGTGGTATTGTATGTTATCTTGTCAATTAGAATGAGAGTTATGAATTGTCAACTAGAAAATGTTGTTTTTGGATTTTCTCGATAGCTTTCCGTAATGCTATTGTATTTCGATCTTCAAGTTACCAGCGAGTGTGCTATTGTTTCCTTGGCTTGATGCAGCATACACGAGACTGCTAATGTGTTCTGGTGAGTGCAAGTGTACTAAAGATCGTTATATAATGTCTGCCGGCAATCGTTGTTCGAAAAACTATATTATAAAAATACCAGATATTAAAAGACCATTGAATGAATCGGCAATTTACATTTATTTAATTGTGCAATTAACAATATTCTTTTTACTTATCCAAATAATAAACACAAAGAAAACCTTAAAATAATAATGTATATATGCCAAATCTTGAGCCTTAGATCAAGTTAAAAAATATGTTACTATTATTAATTATTACAAATGTTCCGATTGATTGATATTTCATTAAAAGGTTTATTAATACAACTTGCTCTGTAAACATGTAAAGTAAAGTATTTCGTCAGACCGAGCTGATCCGTGGGTCTAGTGAAGCAGCGTTCACCAGTTTATGTGGCCACAGCATGCTAGGTGATTGTGTGGCCAGTACTATGCACAGCCGCCTTTACTTTACCCCAACTGAGGTCAGGTACCCATCAGAGCTTGGTAGATTCATGGACACCCTCCAGACCCGAGAAAAAATCCTAGCCTGCACCAGGATTTGAACCCGGAACCGTCGGTACGCAATCCGAACGCGCTGTCGCACTGTCACCGTGTAAATACTAACAGCTAAAATTGTGTTGAAAATCACCATTAGTAAAATCACTAAATTAATATAAAAAACACTAGTAAAAAAGTTTCAAAGATAAACATTTAGTTCTAATTAGAACAACGCATGTCATATACTATTGATTTCTTTTTAGTAAATACATTAGATGCATTTCATTTTATTTATCTTTTGCTGAAAGGTTAAAAATGTAAAAGTTTCTTCACTTCCATTCATTTTAGCGAGCTAAAACTTGGCACTTAGACTAGTCGCCGATGACAAACTATTTTATTACATTGTCAGCCCCAATCAACCAAACTTCCCAAATACTACATTATAACTACTTTATAAACAAATTCTAATTAGTTAACCTTTTAAAAAAATGTAAACAATTAAAAGTGTGTTATATCTTTCGACTTAAAATTTGATCTTAAACATCTTAAAAAATGTTTTCAATGTTCTAATATGTGACCCCCTCAAGACAAAATGAGTCGAAAGTTACATTGGGCTATTCTAAAATAAATATATTAAGAGATAAACATTTGAGATCGTTTTAGATTATTGCTAACTATTAAATCATTTCCATTTAGGTGTTTAGTATTTGTTTTATTAAATAAGAAATTATAAGTTATTTTTAAAGTATTATAAATTTTGAAATTCGGTAAAAATATAAAAATACAATAATTAATTTAAATTTTCTCGAAATCAGGTCACTGACAGAGGATTCAGTAAAACTCTTTTAGCTAAAAGACTACTTGTCCGATTTTCAAACGGTTTTCACCACTGAATTCGGCATTAAAATAGATTTAAGACTCACTTAATACCAAAATTTTACTTGCGGCTTATTTCGTGGTTCAGGGTCACGATATATCTAGTAAAGTAAAACTGATCAAGCAGCGTTCACCAGTTTCTGTGGCCACGGCATACTAGCTGATGTGTGGCCAGCACAATGCCCAGCATCCTTTACTTTACCCCAACTAATGTCACGTACCCATCAGAGCTGGGTAGACTGAGGGACTCAGGGTCGAACGCGCTTCCACCCTTCTACCGTGCCCCATACGACATATCTAGGCTACTGATCAAAAGAGATCCAATATGGGACGATGTTAAGTAGAAATATCTTTTACAGTAGACTAAACTATTTTTTTGTGGTATGATGATTTGTCAGTTTTCAAAAAAAGAGTTTGACAGACGAATTTTTTAATAACATTTTTATTTTGTTTTTCAGACTAATAAACATGAAAAAATAAAAATAAATAAATAACGATTTATAAATGTATTAAAGTAGAAATTAAGTTTGAACAAAAATTGCTGCAAGAATCATTATTGATACAAATGCTTAGCAGAAGTAACTTATCGATCTTTATTGTTCTTTGCGAGTATACACATACCGCTAGGCGGGTACTTTTTAATAGTCTAAAAGAATTAACCACATAGTAAAGTATCCCCTACAGACTAAATCGATAAAAGAAGCTAGAAGTCATATATTGTAGAATGTAGCTGAACATTAGAGAAATTACTACATAAAAGCCACTTATGCCCACTGAGGCTGAATTATAAAAAAAACGGTTTCTCTTTGGGACCTAAGGGTACGTTAGACATCTCCATTCAGTTAATTATAATAGTTAATATAGATTTATTTCCTTATTCTCAGCTTCATCTCCACGGTGGAAAGAGACCTATAGAAGCTAGTCAAAGACGGCCAATTAACTCCTTTTGAGAAGTTATTGTTACCTAATTGCCCATTAAGGTTTCCATTATGACAATGATGATACCACCAGCCAGAGTGGTGACGTTCACCACAATTTCCATCCGATATACCATAATCATCTGTACTGAAGGGAAAATTAGTGTGGTTTCCGAAGTCATCACCTGTAACATTTCCACTGAACCCTTTAACGTGAAGTGTGTAGTTGGTTTTTTCACTCTCAACTTTAAAGTGACTGTATTGGGCAAAGTAGTAATGTCCCTCGTAGGTCATATCAATTCTTACTTCATAGTTTCCCTGTTTAAAAAAAAAAATCATTTAAATTTAATTTACATGTAGCATTAGCATTTCGAAGATTTTGCCATTTGAAAGACGGACAGAAAATAGAAGCAAACTTAATAGAACAATAGGTTATTTAAAAATAGAACATTAGCAATAGGCATGGCTTATGTTTTTAGGTCACGTATCTATGTAAATAGAAGTCATGGTTGAGACATGGTGGAATAAACTTGTTTTTTACGATGTCAATTTTACCCACCAAATATAAGGACATTGTTTCCATCAATATCCTGAAATGTATCCTAGTCCTTAGTAGTTCGTCAACAAAGTAAACAAGATTTAAAGCGTTTATAGTAGTTCAATAGCTATTGTGAAACATTTCACAGCTAACCTTATGCTTTACTTGAATATAGTAAGTTAAGCTAACTTTTGACAATTGACACCCTCAATTAAATATTCTGCACCTACGGAACCTATTACATTGATTTTTAATGGTTTAAATTTTAGATTTGAATGTTAACTTTCATTGCATGATAGTGTTTTATATATTTTTACGTCATATTGTTGAAATGATGATATTTAAAAAAACAAATTCTTAAAGCCTATAGTAAAACGGCTGCCATTGTTTATCACTACATAAAGTAAACAAACAACATGTGCTTTTTTGTCATGTGATTGCAAATGCTCTAGACAATATGTCATGCATAACATGCAGTGATTGCCACTGCTTATTCTAAACCTGTCTCTGAGGAAGCAATCTCAGTAAATGAAGGAAAAAGCATGACTCTCATCCTTAAGTCCTGGCAGGACTCAAGAATGTTTCGAAAAATTACTTAATTATATTATATAACGAAGAGATATACAGTTTTTCCCTCATATTTACACAGGCTTTACTTTTGACGGGTTAGGTAACTAGTAGGCCTACATAACATTTCTTTCCAATTCTATCTCATGCTCTCGAACTCATTATCCCAAAGACACACACTCACTCTCTTTCGATAAATGTCACTACAACTCTTCTTCCTATATTATATTTATTTCTCCTTCCTTCTGACGCTTATGGCAATAGTTACTAGTAAATATGTTGATTCTCATTTCAAGCATATTCAGTGTTATAAATTAGAAGCAATGATCAAAAGATGATTTTTCTTATTAGAAACAAAAACATATTCTCAAAGCCATGTTGTTACATTAAATATTTAGGCCTACAATCTTTATGAAAAATAAATTATTGTTACCCATTTGGTTGCAATATGAAGGTAGTCGTTGCCAAGCCAGTGATCATTACACTTTGAGCCGAATCCATATTTGTAATCGTTCCACTTTCTTTTAACAAAATCGGTGTCATTTTTTGAACGTCGCTGTTGAAATAAAAATATAATAACGTATAGTATTGTTACTAATGCTTCTTCTATAATCCTTGTCATCTTTTGTATTTATTATTTAGCTCGACTCTCAATGACAACATACCTCAATAGACAAAATATTTTGTGAAAGCCAAAAGCTTTCTGTTTGTTTCCTAATCTTAAATGCTCCACATAGGATTAAGTTAGTTTATGTAGGCTATATAACATTATTAAAGCTTGACATTATTATTCCCTATAGTTTTAATAATGCAGGCAATATTTTACACAATGTATAGACCTACAATTGTCATGCATTAAACGTTCTGTATCTATAACTATATTTTTTTTTACATTTGTTTCAATTGCTAAACACTCTAATATAGGCTATTACTGAAGTGTGTATTATGAAACATTCATATAACTACTAAAAATGTTATAAATGTTTTTCTTACTGTTAATTTTTGTTATAAATTTATAACATTATAATAATATCTAGGTATTCACTTAAAAAATGATTTATTTTTAAAATTTTACATTTGTGTATATATAAACTCAAAATTCGAAATATTTTATGAAAGCTTGCATTTGATTGTGTTGATAGTGTAATTTTCCGACGAAAATTCCCAGTTGTTAATTACTTAGAATTTGTTCTTAAAAATGTTACAAATTTGCGGCAGAATATTGTAACAATTTAAAAAATGTTGTTAAATATTTTCCCTATGCTAAAAAATGTAGATATTACTATAGTGAGGAAACAACGAAAAAAGTAAAAAGACAACGTAAAGAAAAATATGACAAGAATTATAACGACATGGTAAGGGAAAAGACGATGTTAAGGGAAAAGACGGCACAATGGAAAGGAAAACATCGAGACAAAATTGTTTAATCTAATGATTACAAATAATAACGAATTTTTGTTGAAAAGAATATAAACATTTATAATTAGCTGCAGAAAACATATCCGAATTTATTTTCTTCCTTCAGTTCTTAGCTGCTTTGCAAGTACAGTATGAATTTGAAGGCCGTACGACATACGAACAATTAATTAGTTTTTAAAATATAAGTTTAGCATTTTTGATATGAATATTATTTGTGAAGATTCATCTTGCCTCTATCTCTATAAAACATTATTATATGCTGTTTAAATTTTATTTGAATTTCCATTAACCGAGATAAGCGATAGCTAGGGCTGATTAACAACGCCACCGCAATAATAATGGCCAAAAAAGCCTAGATTGACCTAGCAATGTTTTTTTTTTATAGAAATACTATCTCCAAACGTTAACATGTTTTAACATTTCGCTGCATAGGTGCTTGGTAAAGATATTAATATAGTTTTAATTTTATAAAATTAAATTTAAAAAAAAAAAACAACACACAAACACTTATAGTTACAATAAAAAAAACCACTAAGACTTTAGAAAAATAATAATAGCAAAGAAGGCATGATTTTCATTCTTGCCCCCAAAGAAACTGTACATGTCAAGACATCGCTCCGTTGCTAACACAACCGGGGTCAGAGTGAAAGAGTCTGCACAGATTGCTTTCTTTCCTTATCCGCGCAATGAGTCTCTTCGTACATTTTGATTTACAGTTCTAAATGATGTTAAGTTATGGTGTATATTGTGTTTGCTTTTTGTTCAGACAGCCAATTTTTTTCGGGTGCACTTCTAAAAGTAATAGATATAGACTATTTTTATAGGTGATCTGATTTTAGTTAATTTTCTTTGTGACAACAATTCTAGTTGTTCGACATTAAAGTCTGTCATTATATTTATGTAGTAAGTGTGACTCGGTGTTAAAAATATTCGAATTTCTTTACGTTATTTGTTTCACAGTCCCTTTTGTTTATTTTTTGTAAAAAAATTTTTTTTATATTTGTAAATATTGCGTAAGATTAAAATGTTATTGTTCCAATAGAAGTTACTACATAGAAAAAGTGCTTTACAAAGATTGTGTTATTTACTAAATCCAGTGTACAAAACATAAATATTTACTTGAAAGATAATCCATCCACCTCCATCTGTCTCAGTGTCACAAAGAAAGTTCTCTACCCTTACATATTTAGGAAGGGAATATTGAGCAGCTTGAGGCATTCCTTTCTCACACATCATCCACTAGAAGACACAAATAACACATTTATCATTTATATATTACAATTTCACTTATATTTGTAGATGTTTATTGAGAAAAAAAACTTTTAATAAAAATTGTTAAATATAAAGCTAGTGAGAGAGAGAGAGAGAAAGAGAGGGGGGAGGGAGAGAGAACGGGAGAGAGAGAGAGAGAGAGTCTAAACGAGAGAATGATAAGTCAGATTTAGTAGTTAGAACAGGGTCGTTCGAGTGACCGCGAGAGAAAAAAAGAGATTTAATCAAGGAGACTTATTTATAATAGAGAAATAAATAGTACATTTATTTTCATTTACAGAATTATATAAACATAATATAGAAAATGACAAATTATAAAATTAGCGCTGTTTACCTTGATATAATTACACGTTTCTTGAGATGTCACTATGGAATCTACACAAAATACAAGTAAAATAATTTTCCAACAAAGATTTGATATGAGTGAATGATTATAAATAACATATAGTAAATTACACGTAACCTGTTCTTTGTTGCATTAGAATCATTAGATTAATGTTATGAATGGTTAGTTTTTTATTTTATAAAACCATTTTCCAAATGGATCTACCGTTTAAAAAATTATTTCACGGTTAAAACATACATGTAAAAAAAAGTGTATTTTACAAGGTTTAAGAAACTAAATGATTGTGAACGCAAGTACAATTTGCAAAAATTGAGGCAAATGAAAAGACTATAAAAGGAAATTTTAATAAAAATTTATAAAATTGGAATTACATGAACAATTTTTAATTAAATTAATTGTAATTTAAATAATTCGCTGAAAGTTCCAAATATATTTACCTTGGAATGTCAAAGTTAACAAAATAACAACAATAGATGCAGTGCTTAATCGCTTGTCCATTATCCAAGGCTAGAATGCTATTAATGGCATTTGTTATTAGAGACTTTTATTTTGTAAAACTAGTCACAATGGAGTCCGCTAGGGAGGAGAAAAAAGTCACCAATTAGAAATTAGTTACTTTTGACAACATGCAAAAATGTACATAGTAGCTTTTATACGATGGCAACTTGATTTTAACTTGAGCAGACGTCAAAAAATGAGCCTTTGTCAAAATTTATAGCTAATAACAATTTATTTACGAAATGTAGGTTGCAGACATAACTAGTGATTTTTAAAAATAGATAAACCAGAAATTTGTGGAACGTTTCTAGTTTTGCTTTACGTTCGCATTATTTATGGAACTACGTATCAAACGTGTCAAGCCAAATGATAATTCAATAATGCGGTAATTTCTAAAACTGTACATGGAAATATTTTACAAATAGCGCAAAAAAATATAGTTTAAAAATTGATTTTTATGCAATCGGCTGATCCTTACAGAGAGCGTTTGCCATTGGTAGAAATAAAGAAGGAAGCATGAATAAATAGGTTAAATTTAATCTGATCTATGTGTTTTATAAAGATATTGCATTGTTGTGAAACTGTTTGTTTCCATAAGACTATTAAAAGAAAAAAGATGGGAATACATTATACGAATCCTCGAAATTGAAATAGAAGTCTAAAGGATGTATAAGGATTCCACAACATCTGTGGCAAGCTGATCTTTAGATGTAAAGTAATGCATTACAAAGGACTTTTAGTTTCAGTCCAACAACACTGGGAACCATAATTAAATACAGTAATAAGTAGCATATACCCTTTCGTAGCGCATGCTTTGTAATGATAGGAAATACCTGTGCCATTTACGCAGAAATAAAACGTATGATAGATTTAGCTTAGTCACATGGAGCCAGTGAAGATCTTTAAGCACAAGGGGGTGGGGTGTTCTCAGATTTTTCCAATAATACAATACATGATGATGCATGGTGCAGTGTTATGTAACCTTTGAAGTCTCGCACATCCCATACACTACTGTCACAGTAATCAAGCCTTGACTAACTAAGTGAGAGAGACAACGACGGCTATTGGCTGTTATCCTGTTAAGTGACCTAGAGAACGCGGCTGTAAAGAATAAAGCCTTGCGACAGAGCTGATGTGAGGAACTTCCGTGAGTCTACTATTGATATAAAAAAAACCTAGGTTTTCTCACAGTGCTTGAATAAAACAGCTTGCCTCAGACACTGCGAGATTGTGAGACAAAAGTTTGTTTTAAAAAGTTTTTAAAGACATTGCTCTTTAACTAGTGGCTGTGTGCCTTACATTCCCGTATATTTATCACTGCAATTTATACCAAGAGTGCTTTGTGCATTATAAATGTAAATAGCATAGAAGATAGAAGCGCTATACAAATAGCCATCATCAAAGATACTTGGTTGTGATCACAGATTTTACTTTATATCGAATATCTCTCTACTTACCGTGAAATCCGGCAATAAAACAACGGCGTTCTAACAAACGCAAAATAAAACCAAATCATTTAGCTATCATTAAAACGTTATTATTTTAATGTCACTTCCAATGCAATTTTTAGCGATCGGGAAAAATCCACAAAAAAACATTTTCAAGTGTGCATTTTTTAAAGAAACACTAGTTTAAAAAAGAAGTGACAGCACACCTAAAGTACTACACATGTAGCCGAAATAGGGCTGTTAATGTTAAACAACAGTAGTAGACACTATTATACTTGTAATTGAAACGTGTGTAACAAAACCATTTTTTTAAACCTAGCAAAAGAAAACTAAAAATATATGGTTTATACATTAAAAAGCCTTTGTGTTTTTAACGTATACTTTATTTAGGCTATAATAACAAGCTAAAATGAAATCTCTCTTAGTCTTTATCGCTCCCCGTGGAGCATAAGGCAGCAACAAAGTTCCGCCAGGACTCCCTATCCTGGGCGAGCCATCGGGTTTCATGCCATGTTTTATTGAAATAGGCCTTTATAAACTACGATCAATAAAAAAATATAGGCTAGAAGTAATACTTTTTTTCCTATAATTATAAGATTTTATTATTTACTGAAAACCTTTTAGGAATGTTTTAAGTCCTAAAATCCTTACAATCTTAAAAAAAAAATAAGTTACATTAATGGCATTTTTTTTTAAAGTATTTTTTAAAAAAGCTACAAGTGGGGATTCGAACCCAGATCGCCCGCTTAGCAGTTAACACGTCAGTTTTATGTCACTGACCTTTCTAGGCCTATATAGTGTCTAATAATATTCCTGAATAATATTCGTCAATAATATCGGACAATAAATTAATGTTGTTTTTTAAGTTTTCGTTTAATAACTTTGTAAATAAAATGCATTCAATTCAGTTTTGCTTGATATACTATTATCTGGCAAGATGCCGATTAATTAAATTCTTGCCAATTTGGACACCTCCTTCCACCACTTTAACCTTTGACGTGTTTTCAAATTGACCAATAGGAATCGGATTACAGACAAACACGAACATTATATATATATAGACAACAAGATGTTTACTAAATGACACTGTATATTAAAATTTTAGGATTTACAAAACATTAGGCTTCATAAAAAAGAACTTCTACAGGTGTAATAACAATATAAAGCTAAATTCAATCTCAAATTAGTTAGGCCTACACCAGAATATGCGTCATCTGTATTGGAACCATAAACTAAAAAAAAACATTTTATAAAGTAGATCAAATTGAGAAAAGAGCTGCAAGGTTTATTACTAGTGAATATTCACAGCTGGCAAGAGTAACACTAATAGTTTAGTCACTAAACCTAGAAACACTAGAGGACATACGGGCAAAGAGAAAAGTAGTAATAATACACCATCATCATCATCATCTGTCCTTTGGGCTCTTTGTGGAACATAAGGCATCTGTCAAAGCACGCCACTCTCCACGGTCTCTTACCAGTCGTTTCAATTCTTCTCAGCTCTTTCCAGTTCTTTAATGCCCCATTGGGGCATACTTCGCCAGGTTCCGGCCTAACTACGACTCGCGGTGTCGCCACTGTGGGGAGGAGGAGGAGACAGTGGAGCATATCCTGCGGTAGTGCCCCCGTCTCGTCGATCGAGGAGATGGGACGGGTGACCCACTACCCACTGATCTCTACGGAGATAGAGCCGTGCTCAAACGCACGGCTGAGTTCTTGCTCAGAGCTACAAGGGAATAATACTCCCAGCTCTTGCTTCCAATAGGAGTTCAAGTTAGTTAGTTAGTTAGTTAATAATACATAATGCATTAAAATTTAATTTAGAAATACGACGCAATAACAATTTGTTACAATGCTCAGATAAACATAAAGACAAAAACACTTTTCTTATTCCTTATGCGGGAACAAATGCATCTAAGTACTCTTTCTTCCCGAGTAGCTTTCTGTGCCTGAGCAAACCAGGAAAACCAGTAACATAACATCATTCAATACAATAATGAAAATGCAAGACACATACTCGGACAAAGGATGAGCTTACGATGTAATAATCTTCTTTAGAGATGGAGCGTGTTTAATATTTCGTATATTGTAAAAAATGACTTTTTTTCTAACTACCATTTAATACATATTCTCAGCAGTCCCCCTGGTCTGAGCGTAGGACGAAATAATCTTCTTTATAGAAAAAGCGTCTGTAACATATATGATAAAGTAAACCATTCTACTCACTGGTTACATCAGGTAAGATTCTACAAATGTGTAATATGCTATACCTTAATCGATATATTGACCATGAGCCTTGAGATCAAAACTATAACTACCTTAATATACAATAAATATATATATTTTCCATTAAATTATTTTTTAGCTAATATGATCGATTACTTACGTAAAAAGTTATTAATGTATAACATAAAGAAAAATAAAGAATATTTAAAAATGTTGAGCGAGAGTACGTAGAGATATTTGATTGATCGTTATTTCATTCATTTACAAACATAGAATATTGGCAAGTCTTAACGATTATGCATGCATAAAAATGTCGAAAAGAAAGCAATTCCGGTCTCATTCGATCATTTGATTCCAAACATGTCTGTGTGCTGAGTTACTGGTTGTAAGAAAAGATGTCAATGATTAAATTATATTTCATTTCCAAAAGATGTCGCCAAAATAAAATAATGGATTGTGAATGTCAGATTTGAATAATCACCTTAAGCAGGGGTTCGGAACCCATGGCTCGCGAGCAAGATGTGTCTCTTTTGATGGCTGCGTCTGGTTCGCAGACAAATGTTCGATTATTAAATAATGTTTAAGACTTTTTGATCTACCTATTAATTGCATATCAATATTTTGTTCTACAAATGAGCTAAAGTCTACTGCAGCTCAGCATCAGAAGAATTCAGAGACAAAATTATTGTACTTTTAGTGTTAAAAATTACACAAAATGCACACATTTACTTGAATTTTTAGTTTTAAACATAATGTATGGCTCTTACAGAATTATTTTTCAAAATATGTGGTATCCATGGCTCTCTTAGACAAAAAAGGTTCCCGATTACTGCTTTAAACTAACATTACTGGAGTCGCGGAAAACACTTCAGTTAATGGTCTGCAGATAACCTATTTGTATATATTTGTGTTCGATATTTTTGGCTCGCGATATAATACAAACAAAAGCAACCAAATGTAGAGAAGTCTGCACATTATTTTGATGTAGACATCCTTTGATGTACGCACAGGAGATGCAAAGACTATATTTTATCTGAAACTGAACGCAGTAGAACAGGCAAACGACAAATGGTTGAGCTTCATTTATTTAAAAGAAATTGTTCTTCCTTTTAATTAAATTATTCAGAGTCTGGACAGCGAGAGCTAATCTAAAAAAATGATATGGCACTCATAAGCCATTCAAAAACAATTTTTTTCGGGGGACCTCCGCGTCCCAATGAAAAGGGCTCCGCGTTCCCAATCTGGCACGCGTGCCGTAGGTTGCCGACCCCTGCCTTAGAGGATAAATCATAGACTATAATAAGATGGATCGCTTGCTCTATTTTTAGAGCTTATATGTACTTTTTTCTCCGTGTGCAACCAATAAGGCTGTCTTAAATTAATTTCATTTTCATTTTTCATTGAGGAAATCAGAGCGATTCAACAAAACGGAAGTCCAAAGCATTATACGAATCGGGAATTCCGAAAAGCAGTCTTTCGAGTCATCATATAGCAGAAATACTAAAGGAAAGCGGTCCATGTGTATTATAGTCTATGGTAAATCCTAGAATATACAGTGTCATTTAGTAAACATCTGGTTATTATAAATAAAGTAAACATTTATAACACAAAAGCTTTTTAATGTATAACCTGTTGTTATAACCTGTTCCCTATTGCTAGGATTTTAAGAAAGTGGTTTTAATACATACGGCTCAATTAAAAATATAATAATGAATAATGCATTCGCAAACATGATATATAAGGGATAAGCAAAGAACCAGTGGCAAAGACAAATCATCAAATTTAAATAATACTTCTTATGCGTATTACATTGCTCTGTCTACGTATGATGTTTAACAGCCCTATTTAGGCTACACGTGTGGTTACTGTCGGTGGATTGTCTGTGCTTTTCTAAATTAGAGTTGCTTTGAACAGTGCACACTTAAAAACGTTCTGTATGAAGTTTTCCCGATCTCTAAAAACTGCATAATTAATGACATAAAAATAATGTTTTAATGATGGCTAGACTAAATGTTTTGATTTTATTTTGAGTTTGTTATAACGTAGTTGTAATATGTAATTATTGTTGGGTTTCACGGTAAGTAGTGAGATATTCGATATAAAGTAAAATCTGTGATCACAACCAAGTAAGATATCGAACAATCTGCACTTAAGAGGTTACTTGTGGGTTTATTTACTCTAGTATCTTTGATTATGGCTATTTGTAAAGCGCTTCTATCTTCTATACTATTACATTTGGCATGCACATTGGTAGAAATTGCAGTGATAGATGTATTGGTATGTAAGGCACACAGCCACTAGTGAAAGAGCAATGTCTTATCTTATATTATCTTATACTTTACAGACGCTCTTATCTTATCTTATACATTACAGACTCTCCTTCTATAAAGAAGATTATTGCGTCCTACACTCATCCGTGGTCCGAGTCTCGTCTTGCATTTTGATTAATGTTTTAAATGATGTTAAGTTACTGGTTTTCCTGGTTTGTTCAGGCAACCCATTCCATGCCCGAATGCCACTCGGGAAGAAAGAGTACTTATATGCATTTGTTCTCGCATAAAGGATATGTAAAGCGTTTTGGTCTTTAAACACTTTTCAAAAGAAACTATTGCCTCACAATCTCTCAGTGTCTGAGACAAGTTTTTTATTCGAGCAATGTGAGAAAACTATAATGTATTCACATCTGGTCTTATGGAAACAAAACTCTTTCACCACTTACAATATCTTTATAAAACACATAGATCAGATTAAATTCAACCTATTTATTCATGCATCCTTATCAAGGATAAGCCGACCGCATAAAAGACAATTTTTAAAACAAACTTTTGTGCTAATAGTAAAAAGCCATGTACAATATTAGAAATGACCGCTACATTGAATCCCCCTAAAATTGACACGTTTGATAAGAAGGCCCATAAACATTACAAACGTGAAGCGAAACTAGAGAATTTGCACACATGACTGGTCGTTTCTATTAAAAATTTTTTACTAGTTATGCCTGAAGCCTACATTTCGGTTACCAATTTTTGTTATTCGATATAAATTTTTACTAAGGCTGTTTACACATTCATTTTTTGACGTCTGCTCAAGTTTAAATCAAGTTAACAAATCTTAATGAGGCGTGACTTTTTCAAATGAAAGAGATAATGAACTTCCGGTGTCATTTCCATCCATTTTCGTAAACAAAACACATGCTTTTCTGGTGTTTGACAATTGATTCCAACCTCGACGGCCATATCTGGTCTTTTAGAAATATACAAAGGCGAGTAGGCAATAATTAATACTCAAAGTGTTTATTGTTAAATTAAATTTAGCATTATTTATAAAATAAATTAGTCAAGAGTTGCGTCCTTTGTTTAAAAAAAAAACATAATGCGTAGATTCATAAAACACATAAAAACGAAAATTATTTTGCATCAAGCAATAAGTTTGCTATTTTAAATAGGTGATGCTTCACGTCTGATATTCATAATCTGTCGTTTTCATTTGGTAATATCTTTTGGAAATGAAATAAAATTTAATCCATATCATCTTTCGTACAACCAGTAACGCAGCACACAGACATGTTTTGAAACAAATGAACGAGTAGGGCCGGAAATGTTTTATACTTCAACCTTTACGCATGCATAATATTTAAGACTTGTCAATAAAAGCTACCATGCACATTTTTGCGTATTGTCAAAAGTAACTCTATATCTAGGCCTACCTCTCTCTTTCTCTCTCGCTCTTCTCTCTCTCTCTCTCTCTCTCTCTCTCTCTCTCTCTCTCTCTCTCTCGCAACTCTCATATGAAAAACATTATATAAATCACGTTTTCAATTCGGTCCACTATACATTTCCTATAAATAAAAGATCTAGGATAATGCCTCTTATAACCACAAAGTACTATGTGCAACTGTAGCCAGTACCTTGAGCCGGCACTAATATTTTCCATTTCTAATTCGTGACTTTTTTTCTCCTCCCTTGCGGACTCCAATGTAACTAGTATTACAAAGTAAAATTCACTAATACCAAAATGCCATTAATACAATTCTAACCTTGTTAAACCATTACAACAGGGATGATGGAGAAGAGATTAAGCACTGCGTCCATTGTTGTTATTTTGTTAACATTGACTTTCCAAGGTAAATCTATTTAGTGCATTTAACGTATTTTTGAAATGACAATAAATTTCATGTAATTCCACAATTATCCTTTTTATCAACATTTATTTTTTTTTATTTTTTTTATTGTTGCTAAAGAAATGCATGGGTAAATTAGCATTTAGAATGGTTTTTCAATTATAGTTAGCTTAATTTTTAGGCTTGAAAGTAAACAACATAAATTTGAAATTATGTACAATATACCTCGTTTTATTTCAACTTAATTAATAATTAGTTCATCATATTCTTAAAATTATTATATTTAAAGCTGAGTCTGTAATTATAACCCCGGGCAAAGCCGGGTGATTTAGCTTCTTTACTATGTATCTAGAATCATTCAATCATATCAAATCATATTTGGAAAATATCTTACTTTTTTTTTTATAGAATCCTTAGTGACATCTCAAGAAACGTGTAATTATATGAAGGTAAGAACCTAACTTTATAATTTGCCTTTTCCATAGTAGGTTTATGTTATTCTGTCAATACAAACAAATGTACTACTCATTTGTGCATAATAACATCCGACTTATTCGTGTGGTGTTTTCTGATCTCCCATAGATCGCTTCCCCGGTTGGCGGATAAGGGCATGCCCACCAGATATGGTAGGTACTGGGGAAATCAATTACCCAGTGAGAACCAAAATCAGATCTTGCTGCCTTTTAGGAAGTGGGTGGAACCACAAAGGCTAAGGTATCCTTGTCAAAATTAAGGTGGGCTCTCCGGGTAGCTGTGAGGGGGCATCTCCGCAAATGTTTGTACACAGGGCTAACAACCCTGTCACAAAAATACAAATATTACAAAAACGCCATCAAGCTTTTTGTCCTACGTGAAACGCCAGACGACGAGAGCTTCCATGGGAAGTGGCATGGTGTGAAGAAAGCAGTCCAGTCTACAAGTCATGAAGTGCTGGCGAGCAAAACCATGTCCACATATAACAGAGAAAGGAAGAAGACAGAAATGAACAACAGTCGTACACGTTCACAGATAGCCAGGTCCCAAAACGAATATACAGATGCAAATAGGACAGTCAAGAAAAGTATAAAGATAAACCAAAATAATTGTGTAGACATGCTCGCCGAAGAGGTAGAAGATGCAGCTTACAAGAACTGTTCGCTGCAATCAATAAGTTGTCTTGGAAATATGCAAAGCCAGAGAGGCCAGTGAAGGACGAAGAAGGTAAGAGCATACATAACGAGGAGCAACAGAGACGTCGATGGAAAGAGAACTTTGGAACGCTCCTAAACAGTAAAGAACCAAGGGATCCACCAGTTATCCAGCCATCTGACAGTGACCTTTTAATCGACTGTAATGGCAAGGTTTCAGGACCTGTTGGCAGACTAGCAGAGGAAATGAAGACTGACGTCGAAACCAGTGTGGCGATGCTGCACCCCCTATTCACGACGATCTTGAGAGACCAGTAAGCTGTAATCCGCACCAGTAGATCTTGTACTGACCAGATTGCAACACTTCGCATTATCCTAGAGCAGTCACTGGAGTGGAATTCTGCTCTCTGTGTTAACTATGTTGATTACAAGAAAGCCTTCGATCTTATCTTATCTTATAAGTTTACAGACGTTCCTTCTAGGTAGAAGATTATTACGTCCACTTGGCCCAAAACTCCTGCAGGGCGACAGGGATCCGCCGGTGGCAGGTCTAGAACCCGCGACCTGTCAGTTGGTTTTTGGTTGACAGTCCGGTGATCTAACCGCTGGACCAGCCGGCTTCGATAGTGTGTATAGGTAAACCCTCTGGAGACTGTTGAGGCATTACGGAGTACCAGATAAGAACGTGGGCAAAACAGGAATGGCATTCCGAGTTGTCCATGGCCATCAAGTGACCGATGCTTTCCAGGTGACGACAGGTTTGAGGCAAGGATGTTTGCTTTCATCTTTCCTGTTTCTTTTGGCCGCTGAGAGGTATTCCAAGGAATCCACCACCTACACCACACCTACACCACCGTTTTCTAGGATCAGCGACAGGGTCAGATTATATATGAATGGAAACTTTTCTTTTGACTCCACTGTACAAATTAGGTTTGCAAAATGACGTCGCAATACTAGACTGAAATATAATGTTGGTCTTCTCCTGCCTTGTTTCAATTTTTATCATGGAATTGCCTATTGCCCATACACAAAGACTAAGTAATAAGAGAAATCTTGATGGATTTATATTAATTTTCAATTTGAAATGTTTTTTCATGCTTCAAGAAGAAGCCTAATGAAAAATAAGTATGCTAAACATTTTTTTTAGAAAAACACAACAACAGTGTTTACGATTATATGTTGTTATCCATAAAATAAAATGGGACGTATTGTCCATAAAATAAATAAATGCTTCTGTTCTGATTTATCTATTTCTTATGTTTTATTCTTCCAATACAAAAATAACTTATTCAATACGTTCAATAGCAAGCAAGTAATGCATTTATCATTAGAAAACCCCGTACCCCTCTCGTGTCCATTGCACTCCTATGGAGTGCATCTCAACAAAACTACACGTACCCATTCGTGTCCCTGCACTCTCCCAGAGTACATCCCTGTAACTTTAAAAGAAAACAAAAGCCAATCAAAGCACTTGTATATACCCACTTTTTGATGCATTCTAACTAGGAAACACGCAAAAACTCATTCGGATATACCTTTGGGCATTAATGGGTTAAGAAGGGCGAAAGACGTCGATGAGAATCATCGGTTGTTCCTCGAGGATGAGAAGGCAGAAGAAGAAGTCGGACTTAATCGTTCTCTCTCTCTCTCTCTCTCTCTCTCTCTCTCTAGCGTTGTATCTACTTTTTATAAGTTGTTTTACTCAATAAACGTCTAGAAATATTAAAGGAAAAACAAAAAGAAGATTATAATATTATATAAATAATAAAATGTGATGTTTTGTGTTCCCGTAGTGGATAATGTGCGAAAAAGGAATGTCGGCTGCAGCAAAAATTGAATTTCCTAAATATGTAAGGGTAGAGAACTTTCTTTGTGACACTCAGGCAGATGGAGGGGGATGGATTGTCTTTCAAGTAAATATTTCTATTTTGTACACTGATTTTAGTAAGGCACTTTTTCTATGTAGTAACTTTTATTGCAACAATACTATTTTTAATCCAACGCATTATTTACAGAAAGAAAAAAATTAACAAGAAAAAAATCCTTAAGTGTCAGTGAAAAAAATAACGTAATAAAAATTCTTACATTTTTTGCCCTGAGTCATACTTATTCATAGCTCAGCGGGCACACCACGTCGTATCAACGGGATAAGCGTGGCGACAACGAAAACACTTGACTTAGAAACCCGATTTTCCCTGGCGATCCGACGTGGTGTGCAATTAAGATAAGTATTTTACTAAAGGCATAGATATAGTGGTTTTTTAATGAAACTATAGACTAGATGTTTGTTTGTGGTTTAAAAAAATGTTACAATATTCTGCTGCTAATATGTACATGTTAATATATAATTTTAATAGCCTAAATAGTCTTTTTAGATTCTGAAAAAATACAAATATAACTAACGATACAGTAGGCTTTCTGCATTAAAAATGTAGAGCTATACAATGTGTATAATATTGTCTACGTTCTTTAAAAAAAAAACAGGGAATAAAACTGAAAATGTGTGGCATTAATAATTTGATATAGCCTATGTAAGCTAACTTAATCATGTGTAGATCATTTACATAAGCTAACTTAATCCTATGTAGAGCATTTACATAAGCTAACTTAATCCTATGTAGAGCATTTATATAAGCTAACTTAATCCTATGTAGAGCATTTAAGATTAGGAAACAAATAGAAAGCTTTTGGCTTTCACAAAATATTTTGTCTATTGAGGTATGTTGTCACTGAGAGTCGAGCTGAAAAATAAATACATTAGCGAAAAAATGACAAGGTCTATAGAAGAAGCGTCTGTAACAATAATTTCATTTTTTTTAAATTTAAACAGAGACGTTTAAAAAATGACACTGATTTTGTTAAAAGAAAGTGGAACGATTACAAATATGGATTTGGCTCAAAGTGTAATGATCACTGGCTTGGCAACGACTACCTTCATATTGCAACCAAATGGGTAACAATAATTTATTTTTCATAAAGATTGTAGGCCTAAATATTTAATGTAACAACATGGGTTTGAGATGTGTTTTTGTTTCTGGTCAGAGAAATCAGCTGTTGATCATTGCTTCTAATCTTTAACATTGAATATGCTTGAAATGAGAATCAAAGTATTTACTAGTAACTATTGCCATACGCGTCAAAAAGAAGGAGAAAAAAATATAATATAGGAAGAAGAGTTGTAATGACATTTATCGAACGTCGAAAGAGTGAGTGAGTGTGTCTTTGGGAGAATAGAATGAGAGAGAATTGAAATGAAATGTTATATAGGCCTACTAGTTGCATTTTCAAAAGAAAAGCGGTTGTAAATATGAGGGAACAACGTTATGTCTCTACTTTTTATAATATATTAAAGACCAAGTGAACAGCTTTTTATCAAAATTGAGATAAACGTTTATTTTGAGAGTAATTAGTGAATTCAGTACCCAAATGCTAATAAAATCATTTATACAACATATTAAACCTAACTTTCAAGTAATTAGTTCAATATTAGCACTTAAATGTGCGTAGGGAAAATCCAAATCTCGTAGCCATTTGATATGGCAACATAGGGTAGTGACGTCAGAGAAGGAATTCCGACAAGAAAAAATGAATATTTTCACGTGTTTTGAATCTATTTCCACGTGTTTTGAATCTTTTCCCGGTCTTATTTTTTTAACAAAATGGTTAAATATAGATTTTGTGGGTCGTGTTATGTTTATTTATTGTCCTTCTAACACGTCACTTCCATATGAGACCTTTACAAATCTCGTCCCTTCGAGAAAAAGCTGTTCACTCGGTCTTTAAGGCATTTTTCGAACCATTCTTGAGTAATGACGCGAGTCATGCATTTTTCGTCATTTACTGAGATTGCTTCCTTATAGCCAGGTTTAGAATAAGCAGTGGCAATCATTGCATGTTATGCATGACATATTGCCTTCTTTTTGTAAATAACTTATGGTTCTATTCATTTTGCTTCTAGTTTCCGTCCGTCTTTCAAATGGCGAAATTTTCAAAAGTCTAATGCGATTTGTAAATTAATATTTATTTATGATTTGTTTGTCTATACAGGGAAAGTATGAATTGAGAATTGATATGACCTACGAGGGACATTACTACTTTGCCCAATACAGTCACTTTAAAGTTGAGAGTGAAAAAAACAACTACAGACTTACCGTTGGAGGGTTCACTGGAAATGTTACAGGTGATGACTTCGGAGACCACACTGATTTTCCCTTCAGTACAGAGGATGTTGGTACATCGAGTGGAAATTGTGGCGAACTTCACCACTCTGGCTGGTGGTATCATCAATGTCACAGTGGAAATCTTAATGGGGAATTCGGTAACACTGACTACGGTGATGGAGTCAATTGGCCGTCTATGACTGGCTACTATAGCTCTCTTTCCACCGTGGAGATGAAGCTGAGAATAAGGAAATAAATCTATAATAACTACCATTATTGAAACTATTGAAATTGAAATGTCTAATGTACCTCTAGTCCACACAACAAAAACTTTTTAAAATTATTTTTCTGTCTCAGTGGGTATAAGTGGTTTTTAAGTATTTATTTAGTAAATGTTCAGCTACATTCTACAATATATGACTTCTAACTTCTTTTATCAATTTAGTCTGTATGGGGTACTTTACTATGTGGTTAATTCTTGTAGACTATTAAAAACTACCCAGGTATTTTTGCTTAAAACAAATATCGATAAGTTACTTCTGCTGTTCTAAACATTTAATCCAATAATGATTCTCGAGGTTGTTTTTTTTTCAAACTTAATTACCGCTTTAATACATTTATAAATCGTTATTAAAGCGTTTTATTTTTTTTCATGTTTTTTAGTTTGAAAAACAAAATAAAAATGTTATCAAAAATTCGTTTGTCAAACTTTTTTTTAAACACATGTTTTGAACACTAACGAATCATCTTACCACAAAAAAAGTGTAGACTACTGTTTAATATATGTTTTCTTAACATCGTCCCATATTGGTTCTCTGTTAATGAGTAGCCTAGATATGTCGTATGGGGCACGGTAGCCGAGTGGAAGCGCATTCGACCCTGAGTTCTCAGTCTACCCAGCTCTGATGGGTACCTGACATTAGTTGGGGTAAAGTAAAGGATGCTGGGCATTGTGCTGGCCACACATCAGCTAGTATGCCTTGGCCACAGAAACTGGTGAACGCTGCTTCACTAGCCCTATGATCAGTTTTACTTTACTATATATATGGTGACCCTGAACAACGCAAGTTACATGTTGGTATTAAGTGCGTCTTAAATCTATTTTAATGTCGAATTCAATGGTGAAAACCGTTTGAAAATCGGACAAGTAGTCTTTTAGCTAAAAGTGTTTTACTGTAGCCTCTGTCAGTGACCTGATTTGGAGAAATTTTAAATTTATTAGAGTATTTTTATATTTTTGCCGAATTTCCTAATTTATAATACCTTAAAAATAATTTATTATTTCTTATTTAATAACACAAATACTAAACACCTAAAAGGAAATGAATTAATAATTAGCAATAATCTCAAACTATATCAAATGTTTATCTTTTAATATATTTTTTTCAAATTAGCCCGATGTAAATTAAGACTCATTTCGTCGTGAGGGGTGGGGTCACTTATTAGAAACCATTCAGAACATTTTAAAGATAAAAGATGTTTAGGATAAAATGTAATTCCAAAAGATATAGCACACTTGGGCATTGTCTACTTTTTTAAAAGTTTAACTTATTAGAATTTCTTTACTTAGTTGTTCTGGTGGAAACTAGCCATGTCTCTTACCTTTTTAACCATTCAGCAAAATATAAACAAAATGAAGTACATATAATGTATTTAATAATAATAATAATAAAAATAAGCAAAAGTTTGTGCGTCGTTCTAATTAGAACTAAATGTTTATCTTTGAAATCTTTTTACTCGATTAGTGATTTTAGTAATGGTGGTTTTCAACACAATATTAGATATTAGTATTCACATGAATACAAAGCAAGCTGTATTAATTAAGGCACAATTTAATGAAATATCAATCAATCGCAACATTTGCAATTATGAACAACAATAACATATTTTTAAACTTTATCTAAAGATCAAGATTAGGCATATAACAAATATAATTTTAAGCTTTTCTTTGTGTTTATTATTTGGATGAGTAAAAAGAATATTGTTAATTGCATAATTAAATGTAAATTGCCGATTCATTCAATGGTCTTTTAATATATGAATGGTATTTTTATAATATAGTTTTTCGAACACTGATTGCCGGCAGACATTATATAACGGTCTTTAGTACACTTGCAACCACCGAGTTAAAAGGTCTCATAAAAAACCAGACGAGCCCAAAGGGCTCTTTCCTCCAGGGCGTAACTGGCACTCCCAAGATCTGTCCGGGCTCCAGCCACTCCAGGACACGCTAAAGGAGTGGCGTGCCGTGTAACAGTAAGGATTACGCAGCAACCTACTAGCCCCTGCTGTTCCCTTAAAGATCATTTTTCGTGGTGGCTCACCCGTATACCTGTACTGTCACCCGGTAGCACAAATCCTATACTATGGGTACAGACATCCAATCTCTGGGTATTTCTCGGTTGCTGCGTTCATTGCTTTTTCCCCACCGAGACCCCGTAGCCTCTAGGCAGTGCAATGGATCTCGGACCCGCAGCGGGAGCTGTCCCCCATGCGTTGGCCCGCCGCTGTATTCTTAATGGGAACGTATCGGTGGTTTACACACTTTGCCAGTCTTTGAGGCTCATGGGTACAGAAGTGGCAACCACCAGAAGACATTAGCAGTCTTGTGTGAGCTACATCAAGCCAGGAAAAAACCTTTAGTATACAAGGAAACAATGCACACTCGCTGGAAGCTTTAAGATTAAGTACAATGACATTACGGAAAGCTATCGAGAAATTCCAAAAACAACATCTTCTAGTTGACAATTAACAACTCTCATTCTAATTGACAAAATAACATGCAATACCACAAAGTTCCCCACATGGATTAGCACTGTCAGTTGGGCTTATAAATTACAAGAATTGTCAAATAATACATTTAAGTTTAAGACGTCCTGTTACGATCTACTATCTCATCTTTGTTACAAAACCTACACTAAGTAAAAAAGAACGTGGCATACCGTTATACATTGCTATAAAATTATATATATATATATATATATAAATATAGACAGAGAGAGGGAGAGAGAGAGAGGGAGAGGTATAGGTAAAAAATTTATTTGTAAAGAAACTTCTATCATTGAAACGTTTTTTTCTATCATTGCTTACAACTTACTTTTAATACAGCTTAAAACCATTTAATAGAAAATATTATTAGGCCTACCACTTTTGCGAAGGCTCTTTAGTATGACATCCAGCGACAGGAATGAGACAAGATGTCTTTATTTCAAAAGCTAAATGTCATCAATTTAGAGGCAAGCTGTCGTAAATATTTCGTTTAATTAAGGGTCTCGAGTGTAAGCAAATAAACAAAATGAACTAGGAACACTTTATTTTAAATTTATGCAGTGTTAAACAGTGGGCACGTTAAGATTTATTGTTTGGAGTTTTCTTACTTTTCTTGAATAAATTTGTAATTCATTGACTTTCACATGCTAGGTTATTTTTGTCAGTTGTGAATATTCACTAGTTATGAACCTTGCAGCTCTTTTCTGAATTTGTTCTAATTTTTCAAATGTTTTCTTTAGTTGATGGGTCCCATACAGGTGCTGCATATTCTAGTATAGGCCTAAGTAATATGAGATTGCATTTTAGTGTTTTTTTTCTTATTACATCTGTAGAAGTTCTTTTTTATGAAGCCCAATGTTTTGTAAATCCTAAAATATACAGTGTCAGTTAGTAAACATCTGGTTATTATAAATAAAGTAAACAGTTATAACACAAAGGCTTTTTAATATATAACCTGTTTTTTTACATTATTTTTCTTTTGCTAGGTTTAAAAAAAAATAGTTTTAATACATACGTCTCAATTAAAATTATAATGAATAATGTATTCGCAAACATGATATATATAAGCAAAGACTCAGTGGCAAAGACAAAGCATTAAATAAAAAAGTTACTTAAGTGTATTACATTGCTCTGTCTAGCCTACTTCTGTTGTTTAACGGCCATATTTCGGCTACATATGTGGTTACTGTAGATGTACTGTCTGTGCTTTTTTAAACTAGAGTTGCTAACTAAAAATGCTAAGTAGGCTATCTAGGAGTAATAATTAATTATAAGTTATCTTGGAACGCTCATATTGATGAAGTAATAAAAAAATGAAACAAAACATTAGGATTCATAAAAAGGAACTTTTACAAATGTAATAAGAATATAAAACAACTAAAAGGCTAACTCACATTAATTAGGCCTATACTAGAATATGCATCATCTGTATGAAACCCATCAACTAAAGGAAACATTAAAAAGTTATAACAAATTCAAATAAGAGCTGCAAGGTTCATAACTAGCGAATATTCCCAATTAACAAGAGTAATATATAAGGTATTAAACTCTAACAATTTAGAAATACAACCCAATAACAACCTGTTGCAAAGCTCAGATAAACATAAAGACAGAAACACTTTCCTTGTAACTTATGTGAGAACCAATGCATATTATTATAAGTAGGCCTACTCTTTCTTACCGAGTGGCATTCGGGCATGGAATGGGTTGCCTGAACCCACCAGGAAAACCAGTAACTTAACATCATCTATGACATTTATAAAAATGCAAGACTAGACTCGGACCACGGGTGAGCGTAGGACGCAATAAACTTCTGTAAAGAAGGAGCGTCTGCAATGTATAAGATAAGATAAGATAACAGTGCACACTTGAAAATGTTCTGTGTGGATTTTTCCCGATCTCTAAAATCTGCATAATCAGTAACATAAAAATAATAACGTTTTAATGATAGCTAAGTGTTTTGGTTTTATTTTGCGTTTGTTACAACGCCGTTGTATTATTGCTAAATTTCACGGTAAGTAGAGAGATATTCAATATAAAGTAAAATCTGTGATCACAACCAAGTAAGATATCGAACAATCTGCACTTAAGAGGTTATTTGTGGGTTTGTTTACTCTAGTATCTTTGATGATGGCTATTTGTATAGCGCTTCTATCTTCTATACTATTACATTTAGCATGCGCCGTGCACTCTTGGTATAAATTGCAGTGATAAATATATGGGAATGTAATCCAAGTCTATTAATGCTTTAAATGATGTTAAGTTACTGGTTTTCCTACGTTTGGTCAGGCAACCCATTCCATGCCCGAACGCCACTCGGGAAGAAAGAGTACTTATATGCATTTGTTCTCGAATAAGGGATAAGGAAAGTGCTTTGGTCTTTAAACATTTTTTAAAAGAAACTTTTGTCTCACAATCTCGCAGTGTCTGAGTCAAGCTGTTTTTATTTTCTTTTGAACCTTCTTATTTGAGCACTGTGAGAAAACCTAGGTTTTTTTTCTATCGGTAGTTCCTCACATCAGCTCTGTCGCAAGGCTTTATTCTTTACAGCCCCGTGCTCTGGGTCGACTTTAACAAGATAACAGCCATTCGCCGTCGATGTCTCTTTCACTTAGCTAGTCAAGGCTTAATTACTGTAACAGTTGTGTATGGGATCTGCGAGACTTCAAAGAGCACAGAATACGGCATCATGCATCATCATGCATTGTTTTATTGGAGAAATCTAAGAACACTCCCCTCCCTGTGGTTAAATATCTTCACTGGCTCCCTGTGACTAAGCTAAATCTATAAAACGTTTTATTTCTGCGTAAATGACACTGGTATTTCCTATCATTACAAATTATGCGCTACTAAAGGGTATATGCTCCTTATTACTGTATTTACTCATGGTTCACAGTGCTGTTTGACTTAAACTAAAAGTCCTTTGTAATGCATTACTTTACATCTAAAGATCAGCTTGCCACAGATGTTGTGGAATCCTTATAGATCCTTTATACTTCTATTTCATGTACAGGGATTCGTAGAATGTATTTCCATCTTGTTTCTGTGAATAGTGTTATGGAAACAAACAGTTTCACCACATGGCAATATCGTTATAAAACTCATATAATATTAGATTAAATTCAACATTTTTATTCACGCTTCCTTATCTATTTCTACCAATGGCAAACGCTCTCTGTAAGGATCAGCCGGTCGCATAAAAAAACATTTTTTACAATACGCTTTTAATGCTATATGTAAAATATTGCCATTTACAGTTTTAGACATTACCGCTTTTTTTAACCATCCATTGGTTGACAAGTTTGATAAGTAGTTCCATAAACAATGCGAACGTAAGCAAAACTAGAAACTTTGCACAAATGTCTGGTTTATCTATTTAAAAAAAAAATTCACTAGTTATGTCTGCAGCCTACATTTCGTATATAAATTGTTATTAGATATAAATTTTGACTAAAGCTGTTTACAACTTCATTTTTTGACGTCTGCTCAAGTTAAAATCAAGTTGGCCATCGTATAAAAGCTACTATGCACATTTTTTCCTGTTGTCAAAAGTAACTCTCTCTATATATATATATATATATCTTTATCTCTCTCTCTCTCTCTCTCTCTATCTCTTTCAACCATCATATCAAAATCATTATATAAAATATAATTTCAATTCGTTCCACATTACATTTCTTCTTTGTAACCATACAGTAGTATGTTCAATTGTAGCCAGAACCTTGAGCCGGCACTAATAATTTCCATTTCTAGTTAGTGACTTTTTACCTCCTCCCAAGCTACTCCAATGCGACTAGTTTTACAAAATAAAAGTCTCTAATAACATTATAACCTTGTTAAACCGTCACAACAGGGATAATGGACAAGAGATTAAGCACTGCATCTATAGTTGTTATTTTGTTAACATTGACTTTCCAAGGTAAATCTATTTGAAACTTTCAGCGTATTATTTAAAATTACAATTAATTCACATAAAAGTTGTTTATGTAATTCCAACTGTATAATTTTTATTAGCATTTCCTTTTATAGTTTTTCTTCTTTTACTCAATATTCGCTAATTGTCTTTACGTGTACAATAATTTGGATTCTTAAAAATTGTTAACAAATAATAATTTTTAAATATATATAGTTAAGAATTTTTTGAGAAGTAATTTTAAACGGTAGATACATTTAGAATTTTTTTTTTTTAATATAATTTTAAACCTGAATTTAATGCAACAAATAAACAGGCTACATGTAATTTACTATATGTATTTATAATCATTCACTCATATAAATTCTTAGTTGGAAAATTATTTTACTTTTTTTTTTGTAGAATCTATAGTGACATCTCCAGATACGTGTAATTATATAAAGGTAAACAGCTAACTTTATAATTTGACTTTTTCAATAGTAGGTTTATGTAATTTTGTAAATGAAAATAAATGTACTACTTATATGTGCATAATAAATAATAAAGAAGTCTCCTTAATTAATTTTTGTTCTCTCGCTCTCTTTCCCCATCGAACCAGTTCTAATTACTAAATATGACTTGTTCTCTTTCTCTCTCTCTCTCTCTCTCTCTCGATATATATATGTATATATTTCTTCTTCTTCTTCATATTACTGTGAAGACCCCGTTAGGACCGAGGAAAGAGTCCACAATTTAACTACACATAAAATAAAAAAAACACCACAACAGTTATAAACAGATGACAGAGTGTCACTTTAGATTTTTAGTCCAGCCCGTCAGTGAAGATTTGAAAACCTGCACTGTAGGGGCAGTGATGGAGGCCTGGTCCCAAGGTGTCCCAAAACCTAATGGCTGACGGAAAAAAAGAATATTTGTAGACGTCGGTGCGTGCGCGTGAGACAAGCAGTTTGAGCATATATATATTGTATTTAAAGTTTTTTCTCAAAATTTTAATGATCTTCAAATATAATTGGGATAAAACAAATTGTAATATAAACATGATAAACATCTTCAAATATAATTGGAAAAAAAGTTTAAATATATAAATGATAAACATCTGCATATATAATTGTTAAAAAAGTTGTAATATATAAATGACAAACATGTTCAAATATAATTGGAAAAAAAAAAGGTTCCAATATATAAATGATAAATGCGTTCTTTTTTGTCTTCTAGTGGATGATGTGTGAGAAAGGAATGCCTCAAGCTGCTCAATATTCCCTGCCTAAATATGTAAGGGTAGAGAACTTTCTCTGTGACACTCAGACAGATGGAGGTGGATGGATTATCTTTCAAGTAAATATTTCCGTTTTGTACACTGGATTTAGTAAACAATACACTCTTTGTAAAGCACGTTTTCTATGTGGTACCATTTTTTCCAGCAATTTTATTGTTTTTTTCCAACGCAATATTTACCTAAAGAAAAAAATGTTCAAAGAAAAGAAAAAAAACAACAACTGTGAAACTAATAACGTAAGGAAAATCGAATATTTTTACGACGAGTCACACTTAGGCTACTTATATATATATAGAATGGCAGACTTTTAAGATTAGTAAACAAACAGAAAGCTTTTGGCTTTGTCAAAATATTATTTCTATTGAGGTATATAGTCATTGAGAGTTGAGCTAAATAATAAATACATAAGCAAAACAAAATTTAACAATACAAAGTTCTATAGAAGAAGCGTAGATGTTATAAACCTAAGTTGTTGTTTTTTTTCTAAATTTCAACAGAGACGTTTTAAACAGGACACCAGTTTTAAGAGAAGTTGGAAAGAGTATAAAAAGGGATTTGGCTCAAAATGTAACGATCACTGGCTTGGCAACGACTACCTTCATATTGCAACCAAATGGGTAAAATATGTATTTTTCGTAAAGATTGTAGGCCTAAATATTTAATGTAAGCAAATGACTTTGAGAATATGTTTTTGTTTCTGATAAGAGAAATCAGATGTTGATCATCGTGTCTAACCTTTAACATTGTATACGCTTGAAATGAGAATCAAATATTTACTAGTAGGCCTAACTATTGTCATAGGCGTCAAAGGGAAGGAGAAATTAAATATAATATAGGAAGAGGAGTTGTAATGACATTTATTAAACGTCGAAAGAAAGAAAGTGAGTGTCGTTCTTTTGGGAGAATGAAATAGGGAGAATGAGAGAGAATTGAAAAGAAATGTCGCATAGTTACCTTACCCGTCAAAAGTAAAGCGGGTGTAAATATGAGGGAAAAACGTTCTATCTCTTCTTTATATAATATAATTAAGTAATTTTTCGAAACATTCCTGAGTACTGACAGAGCTTTAGGACGAGAGTCTTATTTTTCCTTCATTTACTGAGATTGCTTCTTTGGAGACAGGTTTAGGAAAAGCAGAAGCAATCATTGCATGTTATGCCTGACATATATTCCTCCATTTGTAAGTAGCTTATTGTTCTATTAACAGTGGGTCTTGTTTATGTCTGTCTATCAAATGGCAAACAAATTTTGTATTTATTTGTTTGTCTATACAGGGAAAGTATGAATTGAGAATTGATATGACCTACGACGGACATTACTACTTTGCCCAATACAGTCACTTTAAAGTTGAGAGTGAAAAAAACAGGTACAGACTCACCGTTGGAGGGTTCGCTGGGAATGTTACGGCTGATGACTTCGGAAAACACAATGAATGTAACTTCAGTACAGTGGATGTTGATACAACGAATGGAATGTGTGGCGAACGTTACGGCTCCGGCTGGTGGTATAATGATTGTCATAATGGAAACCTTAATGGGAAATTCGGTAACACTGACTACGGAGGCGGAGTCAATTGGCCTAGTTTGACTAGCTACTTCGAGTCTCTTTCCACCGTGGAGATGAAGCTGAGAATAAGGAAAAAATAACTATCTTTATTCACTAAATTGATATGTCTAATGTACCTCTAGTCCACAAATAAAAACTTATTTTTAATTTCTGCCTTAGTGGGTATAAGTGGCTTTTATGAAGTAATTTTCTAATGTTCAGCTAAATTCTGCTATATATGACTTTTAACTTCTTTTATCGATTTAGTCTGTAGGGGATACTTTTTTATGTGGTTAATTCTTTTAGACTATTAAAAACTACCAGCCTAGGGAGTATGTGTAATATCGCTTAAAACAATAAAAATTGTCCAGTTACTTCTGCTGATCTAATCATTTATTCCAATAATGATTCTCGCGGGTTATTTTTGGTTTTCAGAATCAATTACTACATTTGTACATATATATACATTTTTATTCAAACTTTTTCTATCATGTTTTTTAGTTTGAAAAACAAAATAAAACTATTATTCTAAAATTCGTTTGTCATACTTTTTGTTACAACACATTTTATGAACACTGAAGAATCATCTTACAACAGAAGTGTAGACTACTGTTCAAAAGATTACTTTCTTAACATTGTCCTTTATGGGATTTGTTTTTATGATATTATATGTGACCCCCATGACGAAATGAGTCGCAAGTCACACTCTGGTCTTTATTGGATATCAAATGGTATGAAAAAATTACAAATGCAACTGTATGGGAAAGGACAGCACATATTCCAATAGCACAAGAAATAAAAAAAAAAGAAGATGGAGATGGATAGGCCATACATTGAGATAATCGACTACAAATTTGACTAGACAAGCTCTTGCATGGAATTCGCAGGGTGCACGACGAAGAGGTAGACCCAAGAACACCTGGCGGAGAGAAGTAGAAAAGGTTGTGCAGCTGATCGGGAAAAGCTGGAAAGAGCTAGAGAAGATAGCCAGAGATAGGCAGATATGAAAAGAAATAGTTCATGGTCTATGCTCCACTAGCAGGCCCCAGGAGAGGGGGGTACAGCCGATACGCCGTACCGGGGCCCATAAGAGTTTAGGGGGCCCATGAATATTAAAATTATAATTAAATTGGCAATCACGCAAGTATTTTTTAATTGTTGCTATTAAGCTACGAGAAGATGCCCCAAAACATTCTACAATCTCACGTGGCGCTGAGGGCACTTATTTTCCGTTTTCTTAAAATGTGTGCTTGAACATTTTGTTAGATATGCAAAGAAGTCTCTAGTTGTAATATATAGGGCCTAATTATTTTTGATAGCATTTAGGATCTTTTTTTAAATTTTTTTTCTCCAGAGACACTTACAAATATAGACCTATGAGCCTTACAGGCTTACAGTTCTCCCTGTTAGATTAGTAGCCTAGGCCTAAATACTCAATGTCGCTGCATACTAGTACGGCAGTCAATGCTAGTTAGTCGATCCGTTTATATTTTAATGATTTCCTGTGCGGTAGCCAAGAGTGGGTAGGTTGAAGGTATCATTCTAGACAAATACATTGAAAATTTAAAACATATGTTTTTGTCATTTAACAAAATGTATTTTGAGAAGATATACATTACTGGCGCATTTTTACAACTGACAAGAGTAACACCAATAGTTAAATCACTAAACCTAGAAACACTAGAAAACAGAAGAACAACGAGTAAAGTAGTAATAATACATTAGGCATAAAGCTCAAATTTAGAAAAACAACACAAAAAAGATCTGTTACAATGCTCAGATAAACATAAGGACAAAAACACTTTCCTTAACCCTAATGCGAACTTATACAATAAAAAATGCACACAAGTATCTTTTCACCCCGAGTGGCATCCGGGCATGGAATGGGTTGCCTGAACAAACCAGGAAAACCAGTAACTTACATTTAAAACACTAGTAGTAATGTAGGACTAGACTCAAAACCATGGATGTGCGTAGGACGCAATCTTCTTTATAGAAAAAGCTTATGTAATGAATAAGATAATAGGTACATTGATCAGACATGGTAAACCCCATCCATTATATTATAACCATACATTATCGGCAGTTTTTGGGTGTATGCCATCTATCAAATCATAGATACAACTTATCCCCGGTTGATCACTAATGAACCGTTTCTTAGCTTAACATTGTTTTTTTAAGCTTGGATCGTGTGTAGACCTTAGACCTGTACTATTTAGGATGTGTATCAATTTGAGGTAACGGTGTGCTCTCTAACAAGGAGTTCTTTTCAACCAAATTAATCATCAATCATCAGTGAGAGTCACTTTTCCCATTTTACACATCTTTGTAATATTATTTGCAAGATTTATACTGAAGCGGTGGAACAAGTACAATAATTTAAACTAAGAACTATGTACTTGATTAAAGTATTTTTTTTGTAAAAGACCTGTAAGACTGTGATTGAAATGATTACACTCTAATGGTAAATGGTAACACTTATGACAGTTTCACAAAAAGGTCCACAGACCTTTTAAAAAGATTCCTGATTTTTCAAAAGCATGTAATAAAAATAAATCATCAAGTTATAACACAGATCTGCATGGCTAAGCCGACGACCACGCCTTAAAAATAAAATTCCTACCACCTAAAAATGAAACCATCGCAAACTCTTATCTAGAAATATGTTCCAGACAAATCAAGGTGTGAATGGATGGCAACAGGCTAAAAATGAATACATCAAAAACTGAATTCATAAATGCCAAACAAACCTTCTACTAGTCAATAATGACAATATCCATACATCAGCTACAATAAAATATCTTTGCGTATGTTTAGATGACAATCTAACCCTCAAAGAGCAAATAAAAAACAAATGTAAATCTGCTATGTGAAATCTGCAAAGAATAAAAAAGTATTAGAAATATTCTAACAAAAGAAGCATGTGAGACCTTATTCGTAGTCCTGGTAATCTCTTATCTAGACTACGCGAACTGTTTATACATTGAACTGCCAGAGTGGGATTTGAAAAAAAACTACAAAGGGTCCAAAACATGGCTGCGGCTGCGAAAACTGTTCTGAACAATGAAGACACCTCAACAATCTGTCTAAAAATACTGCACTGTACTGCAATTAGGATAAAATTTAAAGTTTTGACTATACTCTATAAAAGCCTTCATGGTCAATGAAGTACACCAGATCCATGATCGAGCTACACACATCAGAGAATAGAAGACTGCGGTTAAATAAAATCCATCTACATATCGAGGTGCAGCTCGCTCCTATAGCGTTGAAGCACCTATGTAGAGGAACGAACTTCGAAACACAATTAAACAAGCTGACAAAATATAGATTCAGACATATTTAAAAACAAAACTAAAAACACACTTTTTCGATTTATTGTAATAACATATGGTCAATGTAAAGCGCATTCCGTTCCTGGGAGGCGGCAAATGTAGTCTAAATATAGCACTAAACAAGCAGTTACAGTATGCAAGGGGCGGCGCTGAAACTGTTGCCCTGGGGCGCCACATAAGCTTGTAATAGCTCTGAGCACATACACTAGTTTATTACTCACTCGCTATGTCATAGCATAAATAAAGCACATATAATATAACATAGTCGTAATAGTACAATATCTCCAAAGAGCAGATACGGAAAAGAATACTCCAGGAAATCGGACAATACGAAGACCTGCTGGCCAGTCATGAAAATGAAACTAAAATTGGTATGGCCACATTACCAGAACCAACCGGCTTGCCAAAACCATTCTGCAGGGCACCACCAGAGGAGGGATAAAGAGAGGAAGACAAAGAAAGCAGTGGGAGGATAACATAAGGGAGTGGACAGGAATAAAACTGTGCGAGGCTTTGAGAAAGGCTGAGAGACGGGAGGAATGGGGGAGGCTATTGTACATGCCATCTGTGGCGCCCCAACTGTCCAACATACTACGGGATATGTAGGATGTAGGTAGAAATAGTACAATAAGAAAAAATCATTTCTTCACAAGTTACGACAAAACATCGTGGCCCCTGTCACTAGAGCGCCCAAGGGTTAACTAACTTTTCTTCGATTTAGTTTTTTTGTGATACAGCTAAATTACATATTTCACGAAATTCTCATGATCGTGAAGGATACTCTCAATCAAGATTGTTTTAAAGGGAATGAATTTCACCGTATTTTCATGGTGATTTGCAGATTACACAAGTTATTTCTCTTTGACTATAAATTGAACATTTGACAGCCTCAATAATTGCGAGGTAGACGTGGTCTATTAGATATATCTGGATTTGATGTCTCTGCCTGTATACCACACTTGTCACTTTATAACCTGAGCTGTCTCTCCGTTGTCTCCGCTGCCCTGCATATGTTTTCTGCTTTGCTGAGGGTAAGGTCAGGTTCTCTAAGTAAGCTAGCTCTATCGGCTTCACTGCTAATTCTTCCAACTATTCTATTCTTAATTAAAGAATCTCTTAAATTATCATCCTTGGCCATTTTCTTTTTATTTACAAAAGAAAAATGTTTTTCTATTTATTTATGCCTTATTGAGTGGATGTTGAGTCTTTTGAAGACTGTTCCATAGCGAGGGCCAATTATTCCAGTGTAAGGAACTAGCTCTTTTACATGTTAGATTGACATGTTAGAGAATGGAATGATGGTTCCAAGGTTCATCAATAGTATTGGCCTATTTGTTGAAATAAAACAATTGTTCTGTTTAAAGAAATTAAACATGCATTTCTGGCATGGAATGGTTTGCCTGAACAAACCAGGAAAATCAGTAACTTAACATCATTTAAAACACTAATTAAAATGCAAGAATAGACTCAGACCACGGATGAGCGTAGGACGCAATAATCTTCTTTATAAAAGGAGCGTCTGTATTATAAGATAAGATCAATGCGCACTAGAAGATCATTTGTATGGATTTTCATCAATCGCGCATGAATGAACGGACGTGTGTCGTCAATGAGAATAAAATGATAGCTGTGTGTTTTGGGCTTATTTTGCGTTTATTAGATATATAACGCCTTTGAAATATAAAAAAATAATTACAGGATTTACTTAGGAATTTCTCAAGGTAAGTAAAAAGTAACTCAAGATTAATGTAAAACACTTTTTTAAACGACTTATATGTTCTTTCGACAAGAGCAACACCAATAGTTAAATCACTAAACATAGGACAACACTTATTTCAAAAATGTTAAATTATTTTTTTGTATTTTGTTGTTATCTATGTAAATGATCTTTCATCGTGTTTCTAATATTTGAACATCCAGGGCAACTGCTCCTGTCGCCAGTACCTTAAGCCGGCTCTTACTTTCCCGCTTAGCCAACGCCAATGTTACTAATTTTATAAAATATCGATTGCTAAAAACAAATGCCATTAATGTCTTCCTGACCTTGTTAGAACATTACTACAGAGATAATGGAGAAAAGATTAAGCACTGCATCTATTGTTGTTATGTTGTTAACATTAATCACATTTAAAGTTGTTTTTTTTTTTTTTTAGGTTTCACGTTTTTCAGATTTGAATGTGCAGTCTCAGTATTTAAGTATTGATAAAAGTAAGTCATGGTTGATAACATCAAAGGCAGCACTTAAGAATATATATATATATGTAATTGTATAATACTTGCTTTGTTATTAACTAGAATTGTATAATACTTTATTTGTTGTTAACGATAATTGTATAATACTTGCTTTGTTGTTAACTAGAATTGTAAAATACTTGGTTTGGTGTTAACTAGAATTGTAAGATACTTACTTTGGTGTTAACTAGAATTGTAAAATACTTGCTTTGGTGTTAATTAGAATTGTAATATACTGGCTTTAGTGTAAAGTAGAATTGTAGAATGCTGGCTTTGTTGTTAACTGGAATTTTTCAATATTTGCTTTGGTGTTAACTAGAATTGTATATTACTTGCTTTGTTGTAAACTAGAATTGTAAAATATTTGCTTTGGTGTTAACTAGAATTGTAAAATATTTTGCTTGCTGTTAAATGGAATTGAAAGATACTTGCTTTGGTGTTAACTAGAAATGTAAGATACTTGCTTTGGTGTTAACTAGAATTGTAAGATACTTGCTTTGGTGTTAACTGGAATTGTAAAAAATTATTCCAATTATGGCCAATTATTCCAGTGTAAGGAACTAGCTCTTTTACATGTTAGATTGACATGTTAGAGAATGGAATGATGGTTCCAAGATTCATCAATAGTATTGGCCTATTTGTTGAAATAAAACAATTGTTCTGTTTAAAGAAATTAAACATGCATTTCTGGCATGGAATGGTTTGCCTGAACAAACCAGGAAAATCAGTAACTTAACATCATTTAAAACACTAATTAAAATGCAAGAATAGACTCAGACCACGGATGAGCGTAGGACGCAATAATCTTCTTTATAAAAGGAGCGTCTGTATTATAAGATAAGATCAATGAGCACTAGAAGATCATTTGTATGGATTTTCATCAATCGCGCATGAATGAACGGACGTGTGTCGTCAATGAGAATAAAATGATAGCTGTATGTTTTGGGCTTATTTTGCGTTTATTAGATATATAACGCCTTTGAAATATAAAAAAATAATTACAGGATTTACTTAGGAGTTTCTCAAGGTAAGTAAAAAGTAACTCAAGATTAATGTAAAACACTTTTTTAAACGACTTATATGTTCTTTCGACAAGAGCAACACCAATAGTTAAATCACTAAACATAGGACAACACTTATTTCAAAAATGTTAAATTATTTTTTTGTATTTTGTTGTTATCTATGTAAATGATCTTTCATCGTGTTTCTAATATTTGAACATCCAGGGCAACTGCTCCTGTCGCCAGTACCTTAAGCCGGCTCTTACTTTCCCGCTTAGCCAACGCCAATGTTACTAATTTTATAAAATATCGATTGCTAAAAACAAATGCCATTAATGTCTTCCTGACCTTGTTAGAACATTACTACAGAGATAATGGAGAAAAGATTAAGCACTGCATCTATTGTTGTTATGTTGTTAACATTAATCACATTTAAAGTTGTTTTTTTTTTTTTTTAGGTTTCACGTTTTTCAGATTTGAATGTGCAGTCTCAGTATTTAAGTATTGATAAAAGTAAGTCATGGTTGATAACATCAAAGGCAGCACTTAAGAATATATATATATATGTAATTGTATAATACTTGCTTTGTTATTAACTAGAATTGTATAATACTTTATTTGTTGTTAACGATAATTGTATAATACTTGCTTTGTTGTTAACTAGAATTGTAAAATACTTGGTTTGGTGTTAACTAGAATTGTAAGATACTTACTTTGGTGTTAACTAGAATTGTAAAATACTTGCTTTGGTGTTAATTAGAATTGTAATATACTGGCTTTAGTGTAAAGTAGAATTGTAGAATGCTGGCTTTGTTGTTAACTGGAATTGTTCAATATTTGCTTTGGTGTTAACTAGAATTGTATATTACTTGCTTTGTTGTAAACTAGAATTGTAAAATATTTGCTTTGGTGTTAACTAGAATTGTAAAATATTTTGCTTGCTGTTAAATGGAATTGAAAGATACTTGCTTTGGTGTTAACTAGAAATGTAAGATACTTGCTTTGGTGTTAACTAGAATTGTAAGATACTTGCTTTGGTGTTAACTGGAATTGTAAAAAATTATTCCAATTATGGCCAATTATTCCAGTGTAAGGAACTAGCTCTTTTACATGTTAGATTGACATGTTAGAGAATGGAATGATGGTTCCAAGATTCATCAATAGTATTGGCCTATTTGTTGAAATAAAACAATTGTTCTGTTTAAAGAAATTAAACATGCATTTCTGGCATGGAATGGTTTGCCTGAACAAACCAGGAAAATCAGTAACTTAACATCATTTAAAACACTAATTAAAATGCAAGAATAGACTCAGACCACGGATGAGCGTAGGACGCAATAATCTTCTTTATAAAAGGAGCGTCTGTATTATAAGATAAGATCAATGAGCACTAGAAGATCATTTGTATGGATTTTCATCAATCGCGCATGAATGAACGGACGTGTGTCGTCAATGAGAATAAAATGATAGCTGTATGTTTTGGGCTTATTTTGCGTTTATTAGATATATAACGCCTTTGAAATATAAAAAAATAATTACAGGATTTACTTAGGAGTTTCTCAAGGTAAGTAAAAAGTAACTCAAGATTAATGTAAAACACTTTTTTAAACGACTTATATGTTCTTTCGACAAGAGCAACACCAATAGTTAAATCACTAAACATAGGACAACACTTATTTCAAAAATGTTAAATTATTTTTTTGTATTTTGTTGTTATCTATGTAAATGATCTTTCATCGTGTTTCTAATATTTGAACATCCAGGGCAACTGCTCCTGTCGCCAGTACCTTAAGCCGGCTCTTACTTTCCCGCTTAGCCAACGCCAATGTTACTAATTTTATAAAATATCGATTGCTAAAAACAAATGCCATTAATGTCTTCCTGACCTTGTTAGAATATTACTACAGAGATAATGGAGAAAAGATTAAGCACTGCATCTATTGTTGTTATGTTGTTAACATTAATCACATTTAAAGTTGTTTTTTTTTTTTTTAGGTTTCACGTTTTTCAGATTTGAATGTGCAGTCTCAGTATTTAAGTATTGATAAAAGTAAGCCATGGTTGATAACATCAAAGGCAGCACTTAAGAATATATATATATATGTAATATAGTTAGTTACACAGTAAATATTTGCTTTTCTTCTCTAGTAGATGATGTGTGAGAAAGGAATATCTCAAAGCTGGTACATTTTCCCTTCTTAAATATGTAAGGGTAAAGAACTTTTTTTGTTACACTCAGACAAATGGGGGAGGATGGATTGTCTTTCAGGTAAATATTTCTAGTTTTTACAATTTATTTAGAAAGCGATAATGCGGTAAATATGAATTTTCCCTCGATTTTCCTGTACTTTTATTTTGTAGTAACAATTTTTTTGTAGTAACGATATTGAGTCCAAAGTACGACGAGAATAAGTCTTTGGAAAATGCAAGATGCATGGCTGAGCCAGTACGCCGACACAATCCAAGCCAAAAAAATCCTTTATCTGCCTCCCAATTTGGTATGACCCCAACAACTGGGAAAGTTTACTGGAGCAATGCTTTTCTGGGAAAAAGACTTGGTCTTACCAGTCAGCTTCGGACACACAAGGGACCATGACAAAACATAAGGATGGTCTTCATTGACACATATGACAAACATTATTTTTGCAACAATAGAGTTGTTTTGTTAATCCAAACTAACTATTTATGTAAGAAAAAAAAAACATCAAAGAAAAACGCAAGAACCAAAGGTATCAAAAGTAATACTTAGCTAGAATATGTTGTTGTTGTTTTTTTGCATTGAATACGTCAACAAAAATAACTTTAAAAAACCTAGACGAAATTCCGAAATGGCTTAAAACTAGTGTATATTCACAACTAATTGACAAATATTTGCTTTGGCTTTTACTAGAAATGTAAAATGCTTGCTTTGCTGTTAACTGGAAATGTAGGCCTATATAACTTGCTCTGTTGTTAACTAGAATTGTATAATACTTGCTTTGTTGTTAACTAGAATTGTATAATACTTGCTTTGTTATTAACTAGAATTGTATAATACTTTATTTGTTGTTAACGATAATTGTATAATACTTGCTTTGTTGTTAACTAGAATTGTAAAATACTTGGTTTGGTGTTAACTATAATTGTAAGATACTTACTTTGGTGTTAACTAGAATTGTAAAATACTTGCTTTGGTGTTAATTAGAATTGTAATATACTGGCTTTAGTGTAAAGTAGAATTGTAGAATGCTGGCTTTGTTGTTAACTGGAATTGTTCAATATTTGCTTTGGTGTTAACAAGAATTGTATATTACTTGCTTTGTTGTAAACTAGAATTGTAAAATATTTGCTTTGGTGTTAACTAGAATTGTAAAATATTTTGCTTGCTGTTAAATGGAATTGAAAGATACTTGCTTTGGTGTTAACTAGAAATGTAAGATACTTGCTTTGGTGTTAACTAGAATTGTAAGATACTTGCTTTGGTGTTAACTGGAATTGTAAAAAATTTGCTTTGGTGTTAACTATATTTGTATAATACTTGCTTTGTTGTTAACTAGAATTGTAAAATATTTGCTTTGGTGTTAACTAGAATTATACGATATTCGCTTCGTTGTTAATTAGAATTGTAAAATACTTACTTGGTTGTTAACTAGAATTATAAGATACTTGCTTTGTTATTAACTAGAATTGTGAAATACTTGCTTTGTTGTTGACTATGATTTTTTTGAAATACTTGGTTTGTTGTTAACTATGATTGTTTTTAAAATACTTGCTTTATTGTTAACTATGACAGCTTTGAAATACTTTTTTGTTGCAAACTATGATTGCTTTTAAATACTTGCTTTGTTGCTAAATATAATTATTTTGAAACACTTGCTTTGTTGTTAACTATAGTTGTTTTGAAATATTTTATTTGTTGTAATCTATGATTGCTTTGAAATACTTGCTTTGTTGTCAGCTATTATTGTTTGGAAATACTTGGTTTGTTGTTAAGAACTAGGATTGTTTTTAAAATACTTGCTTTATTGTAAACTATGATAATGATTTTATGATTTTAAAATGCACGCATTGTTGGTAAACAAATTTTATATATAGCATATTTTTGTTGTTGTCTAGAATTTTGAACTATGCTTCATTCTTAAACATTATATATTTTGTAAAATCGCTTGTGTTTTAATCATTATAAAATGTTTAGTGTAATACATGTTCATAAAAATTATTTTTAAATATTTTTTTTAAAGTAAATGTACAAAATAAATTTAATCTTTTACTGATATGGTGGTATCAAATGTATTTATTATCAATTCATAATGCTTTCTTGAGTACATTATATTTAATGTTTGTTCACTGTAAATGACTGTTTAGTATTATCAGTCTATAATTATTTAGTTCGATAACAAGTGTAGACAATATTGTCAGACTATTGAGAAATACGGTTGTCACCAGAACGTTAAAGGGTGACAAGAAGTTACAAAACTTGGTTAGGCAGTTTGATGATCTGTGCAACTTCCAATGTAATAAAAGAAAAACAGTAATTACATATTGTTAAAATAACATATAGTAGTAATATCAATGTACAATGTACATAGTTATTAAACTTATTAAAGCAAATGGTCATTTTTTTCCGTCATTTTGACGGGCGTAACAACTAGTAGCTTAATAAATATACTAGAGCTGAAGTATATTATCCTTAGGGTGCTAACCAGGCTAATTTTAGTCTGTGTGCCAATTAAAAGTAATATCAACATGCTTTATTTAGTTTTCGATAGTTTTGTCATTGATAAATGTGGACCATTTAGAAACAGCATTAACTTTTTCCACATGACAGGTAAATGTTATAGATATGGAATATTGACACCATGATTTAGATGTCAAGCCTTATTGCAGACATATTTATGTTGTATTAATATGGGTTAGGGTAAACCAATTATTTGTAGATACAACTTACATTATCGTGTCTTCGTTTTTAAATCCGTCCGTACTTTTGCAATATGCTTATATCCACAGGATAAATCCCTAAAAATACACCGTTTCAGGAAAAATGTTTCCAATTAAAGTTCAAGGCGACGGGAATTGTTTCTACAGAAGCCTTACTGTATGCTGTTTTGAAGAACTTCAAAAATGTAAACGAGACATTTTCGGAAAACCTGATGATTCGCACTTGAGTTGTTTAGAAACAGTTCAGGCAAACATATTACGAACTCATGTTTCAGAATATATGTTACAGAGCATAAAAGAGTTCCAGACAATCGATTATGCACTTCTCAATGGCGATCTGGTAAACAATTAACACATATAGTGATAATATGTTTCGTTTTCATTTTTTATTTTTAAAATGTATATTATTATTTTACCCATATTTGACATTTGCACTCTCCAGAGTGCAATGACTTGCTTCCATTTTTGTTAGCTTGCAGAAGGCCTTTTTATTATATATTTAAATTAGTGGCTTTTTTCTATTCTGGGCATATTTCTTTATGTTATTTATCATCTTAAAAGTCATTTACATTGCGTAGTTTTTTGTAGCTCGCCTTTTAAAAAAAAACAGATGATAAATGTCACTGTTTATATAACACCACCTGATGATAGATCTGTAATGATGGTGACAGTAAGGAATAAGATGACCACTTGGATATTTTGTCCAGTCTTATGTGTGTACCGCTGAGCGGTAAGGATTCCTTGGACTAGGCGGTACTGTTGTGATGGACTTGATCTGCTAAATAGCTGAGATTTCTTTTCACTGGACATTTGATAACTCCTTTCTCACGTGCATTGCTGTTAATGGCGTTGGAACAGATATTCCCCTTACAAGATGCGTCTAGCCGTGTTAATGGTTTCGAGGTTCTATTAATTTTCAACCGGACACCAACCACAACTTACTTATGGCAAAAAAAATGCGACCCTGTTCTACCAGTAAGACAATCAATGAGATGGTCTCGTAGACAATGACAACACATCTTGAATGATCAACCTAACCTTAACAGACAGTGTAATGGCACAATGGGAGGCGTGGATAGGGCTAACCTAAACATCAAAAAGTAGGCCTACACATTTCTGTGAGAATCAAAAAGTGGTGTTGGCCTTTTGTCTTTCATACCTAAGAGATTGCTTTGTAGAATGCCTGGTTACTACACACGAAAGGGCATGCTGCTGAAGTTATTGACCTTTTGGCCTTTCATCACAAAGTATTCAATAGTGTCTGTGTGTCAGCACGATGAACGGTATTCCAAGGAATCCACCACATACACCACACCTACACCACACCTACACTACACCAACACCACACCTACACCACACCTACACCACACCTACACCACACCTACACCACACCTACTCTACACCTACACCACACCTACACCACACCTACACTACACCTACACCACACCTACACCACCGTTTTCTAGGGTCAGCGACAGGGTCAGATTAGATATCAATGGACACTTTTCCTTTGACTCTACTGTACAAATTAGGTTTGCAAAATGACCTCTAAATACTAGACTGAAATATAATGTTCGTCTTCTCCTGCAATGTTTCAACCTTTATCCAGGAATTGCCTATTGCCCATACACAAAGAGGGGCACGGTAGCCGAGTGGCAGCGCGTTCGACTAGCGAGCCGAAGGTCCCGGGTTGAATCTTGGTGCAGGCTAGTATTTTTTCCCGGGTCTGGAGGGTGTCCCTGAGTCTAACCAGCACTGATGGGTACCTGACATTAGTTGGGGTAAAGTAAAGGCGGCTCTGCAAAGTGCTGGCCACACAATCACCTAGTATGCCGTGGCCACAGAAACTGGTGAACCCTGCTTCATCGGACCTATGGATCAATTCGGTCTGACGTGTACTTTACATACACAAAGACTAAAAAGAGAAAACTCGATGGATATATATTAATTTTCAATTTAAATGTTTTTTCATGCTTCAAGAAGAAGCCTAATGAAAAATAAGTATTTTAAACATTTTTTTAGAAAAACACAACAACAGTGTTTACGATTATATGTTGTTATCCATAAAAGAAAATGGGACGTAATGTCCATAAAATAAATAAATGCTTCTGTTCTGATTTATCGTTTTCTTTTGTTTTATTATTCCAATACAAAAAATAATCATTCAATACGTTCAATAGCAAGCATGCAATGCATTTATCATTAGAAAACCCCGTATCCTTTTGTGTCCGTAGCACTCCTCTGGAGTACATCTCAACAACACTACACCATAGTACCCCTCTCGTGTCCCTGCACTCTCCCAGAGTACCCCCATGTAACTTTCAAAGAAAGCAAAAACTAATTAAAGCGCATACACTTTTTGATGCATTCTAACTAGGAAACACACAAAAAGCACATAAAAAGTCATTCGGATATACCCTTGGGCATTATTGGGTTAATGCATTTTGCGGTGATTTCCGCTAGGTTAAGCATTAGCTAAAAGAACCAATTAATTGAGCAAATCGTAGTAACAATGGTTTTCTGTTTCCTTTCACAGCCTCCTTCTGAAGAAAGATATCAGACCATGATCGATCGCATTCATAAATTAGGGATTCCTGGTACAAGCGTCGGAGAACTCGAAATCAATTATTGTTCCAAGTTACTTCAATGTAACATTTTTATTTATAATGAAAATTTGGAACTTATAATTTGTTTCGAAGGGGTCGAACATGTACAGGTAACGCCATGAGTTTAACATAAAAACAAAAAGAGTCTATTTGTTTTTACAATTTTTGAAAAAAAAAATGTATGTTCTATTCTTTGACTTTATTTTATCAAATTCCCCTTCCATGTTCCTCCCACATGCATCCCAAAAAAAAAAAATATATCTGGCCTTAAATCTCATATCTGGCCTATACTGTCATGTATGGAATTCTTCTAGCCTGCTCTCTTATACACTTATTTTTTTTCCTGTATCTGGTCTATACTATCTGGTCTGGTATATTATGTCATGTTTGGTCTACCTCACGTCGAACTTATGCCTGGTTTTTACTTGGAGGGTCTTTCTCTGGACCAAATTCTAATGTCTGGTCGCTAGTTCCATTTTTTTTATCTATATTGTTATGTGTGTGTAACGCAGGCCTGGATTAACCATTAGGCACACAAGGTCTACACATTAGGTCTAGGGCACCAAGCGTTTGGGGGCCACCACAAGGCCTCAAGAAAAATGTGTCTATTGTAAAAGCTAAGAGCAGAAAATTAAAGAATTATTTAGTTTCAGTTAAGCAACAGGTGGAACAGGATTTTACTGACAATCCTCTTGATAAGTTTACTATACGCAGGGGCGTATTTAGGCATGTTCCACATGTTCCTATGAAACAGGGGTTGCCAGACAAAAGGGACCCCCTCACATTCCAAAATAAATTTTTTATTCTTTTCTTTCGGCAATTAGAATAGTGTTGTTGTAGAAGTGCACAATGAACAAATACTGTGAATGGGAAATCATATTTGATTGTTAAGTGACACTGGCAGGGTCGAGTACACGAGGGGGCCCCCACATAAATTATAATTTCATGTCTTCACTATACTTCCTTAAAAAAAAAAGAAAATTTTTTTTTTTTAAATATGTGTGTGTTTGTATTACAGCCTCAAAAAACAGTATACTTACAATATTCCAAGCTTACAGCTGACAACGGTCATTATGACCCCCTTTTCAAGAAAGAATGTTTAGTTGTTCATAGTTCTTTAACCAAGGTATATTTTGAGTAATTTAGCTTTTATTTAAAATTTAAGCTAATTTAAATAACAAAATATGTTTCTACAATTATTTGTTCGCATAATTAAATTCGATGTAAAAAAAAGTATTATGTAAAACGATATGATAGGGTAGTTATATAGTTTACCCGTTATTACAAGGTGGGTTGGAATTATGTATCCCACCCTTGGCTTGTTGTCTAGTTAAGGTACCACAGCTATTTCTAAGCTCTTGCGAATTTTTATTTGATTCGCCGTAATTAATGCCACATAACAATACAAACACTGTACGTGATTCACAAAGACACATAATATTTGGTTGGTATATCAATCCAGATATATATTTGAAAATGTATAAGTCTATTTATATAATAAGTGCTCAGAAACTGGATAATAAAGTCAAAAAATAATCCAAAGCACATATTAATATGGATGAGAATATGTTCTAGATTTTACTTTAACGTATGAACAGCACGGATTCAAAAATTAAACTGATTAGAGTTTTTCCACTCGCTCTGGTCCTATGTCCTATCCCCGCATAAGTTATATCCCCGCATCGGCCTGGCACTATCAGACCGCTATGTACAGAGCTGCTGTTTGCTCTACGGTTCACTAAGACACTAAAGTATTTAGATTCATTTATGACGTCTTTCGGCCTAAGTCGATTTTGGTTGGTTTTCTAACATCACGTGACTAGGCTGAGGGTGGGAGTGGTTTAATCAACTTGGCGATAATTGACATTTGGGGAAAGTAATCTTAGATAGAGAATCGTGGAAGGGTTAAACATATAGGGCACTGTAATGTTTTCAATGCAGACATTAATCTCAGATAAAGTTTAAGGAAACACCGGAAATTCCAGGTGAAAGCTGACAATAACAATTGTTTGGTGTCAGCAGACTTTAAAAATGGATAGGATATACTTGGCAAAAAGCCAACAACAAAAAAAGCATTCTAAGAATTAATCACCTTTTTGGTTCAAAGTTATAGCTTTTTTTTCAAGATTTACATTGGAATGTGTTTTATTAAAAATGATTACGCGTATTACCATAATATTAGTTCATATTAATTTAAAACGATACTCACCAGATATTCAAAAACTTTATTTAGAATGTGTGACGCACGTGATAAGTTATACTCATTAATAACAAAAAATGCCAAATCAATATGTCTAACAGCTGACTTTACAACAAGGGGGGGGGATTTTTATTACATATACATATTTTATTTCATTTTTCCTTAGACCAGTTATGTAAAAATAAACGACGATTTTGGTTCAAACTTGATGGTACCCCTTTACAACGATGGACAAATTTTGTTGGCCACGTTAAGAAGCGGGTTTCCAGAAGCCGTAGGAATTACTTTCAAAAATGAGGAAAATTTAATCAGGACCGTTCAATATGAAAAAGGAGCGTTCTGGCCACCAGAAGCAGGATGGGCACTAAGAACATACAAAGTCGTTTATGAAAGTAAGCCATAAAGTTCTTAAGTTTGTATATAACGTTTCTCTTAGCCTACGTTGGAGCCTTTCTGACTCCTCATTCCCAAAAGGTTGTAGCCCAGTTAAATCTTGTTTAGAGATAGTGTCATGAAAGAATGTTTTTTTGTTGTGGTGTGGTTATCATGTAGTGGTTTTATCATGCAAGACTTGACATTATGGCATCACCCACTACTAGAATAACACTAAGATGCTAGGGGGACATCATAATATCAGAATAACGGCACATTTTTGGGGGGCTACATCGCAGTGCAAGAATGCATCAAAATGTTAGAAAATAACTGCAGTGCTAGCATGAGAATAGTGGGAGTGGCATCACACAAAAAAAGAGTGACATTTCAATATGAAAATGAAATCTCAAGGTTAGATCGACATGACAATAGTAGGAGTGGCATCACAAAGTAAGAGTGACATTGATTTTTATGCCAGTCTCATCTTGAAGAATTCTTAGCAGGAAAAATTGTATTATTAATTGTGGGAAAATGAATACATTGTTAATTGCAAGTATGCAATTTTCAACATTTTCTTTGTCCTGCTTGTCTATCGTTTAGTCTCATCATCTGAACGCTTTACAGAAAATACAAGAGCTGGCCTTGGGGGATCGGTGCCCAGTACCTTCATCGGCCCTGTGAAAAACTTAGAAAACTTTGCCTGGTACCACGGGCAATTATCCAGGAACCTATCAGAAGAACTTCTGTGCCCTGGCATCACCGGAACGTTCCTGGTCCGGGAAAAAAAGAGCACACCAGATATTAGAACATTATCGCTTTGTTTTGAAGGCCAGGTGCTACACTACAAGATCTATGAGGACTCTTCAGGAAAAGTAAGTGGTTCTTTCCATTTACTAAACTTGATGATAAAGTGAGTTGTTCCTTTCCATTCACTTGACTAGTGGTTCCCAAACTATTCCACTTGTGTTGCCAATATGGTTGAATGCTAATTTAGAAGTGTCAGAAATTGGGGTGATAGACTGATGGTAGATATGCTCTTTTTTTGTATCAATTTCATGAAAACGTTTTGTTTTTGTTTTTGTTTCATCAGCTTTTTTTAAATGACAATAACTATTTCAACACCCTGTGCGAGCTGGTACAACACTATTCCATATACTCGGATGGTCTGGCGACAAACCTATCAAACCCAGCCCCCAAGAAGCAGAAGCCGACACTGAGCCCAGGGCGAGACAAGTCGGACATTGATCTTGTTGGAAACAGATCAGGTACTTAAGGCTAAGCCACACTATACTCAAGAATCACGTTTCGACCGTAATCATGTTTCAGCGAATCACTAGAATTTGTTTTACAGCGAATCAGAAATACGCTGATTCACAATCAGCCATGCCACACGTAAAGCACGATTGACAGAAAAACAAAGACGCGCAATTTTATTTTCAAAAGAATCAAGAAACTGTTGAGAGTGACTGTTCTTGACGCCCTATTTTATGTTCACGACTCATGAATTCTTTAATATATTCTAGCAGTGACGACGAAGCAAATTTGGTATGTCCCACTGCATCTGTTCTACTTAAAGCAAAAAGAAATCGAAAACGAAAATGGTGGGTTAAACCCTTGGATCGAAAGAAGAATGATTAATGGAGCTTACAATGTTCTTTTAAGCGAACTGGACGATTTAATAGCAGCCATCTTTGTTTACTTTTTTTTTAACTAGGCTAATTATCACATGATCCAATTCCGCTTCCCATTGGCTGACACAGCTTTAATCAAGAATCGTGACTCTAAATTTTAGAACATGTTCTAAATCTGTGAATCATCGGAAATCACTACTGAAACTGACTTGTTTCGCGCTATGCCACACTAGAAACGTGGAGAATCATCGTGATTTTTGAATTCAATCGCAGCGAATCACTGATTTTGCTTCTAGTGTGGCTTAGCCTTTACTATATAACTTTACAAACTCTGTGTCTGTTTGCCACTGCGTGAGTTTACCACGGCGTGCGTTTGCCACTGCGTGCGTTCGTGTGTGTGTATGTTTATGAGAGATGCAGAAATTGTAAAGGCCTTTTTTTAGAATAATTCCTTTTTTTTCCCTTCGTGTATCCATTGTTATTGTTAAAATCCCATTATACTAAATTGATCTTTAACGGCCGTTGAAGCAGCGTTCACCAATGAATGTGGCCACTGCTTACTAGAGGATTGATTGTGTAGCCCGCACAGTGCCTGGCCGCCTTTACTTTACCCCAACTAATTTCAGGTAGGTACTCATCAGAGCTTGGTAGACTCAGAGGCACCCTCTAGACTTCTTAATTTTATTGTTCCTAAAGAAAAAGTTTCCTTAATAGAGACCCTGCCGGTCATAGTAATATGATGCTACTATGTGAAATGAATGGGGGCACTCTGGTCGTGCGGTAACGCGTTCGGCTGGCGTACCGAAGGTCTTGGGTTCGAATCCTGGTGCAGGCTATAATTTTTCCCGCGTCTGGAGGGTGTCCCTATGTCTACCCAGCTTTGATGGGTACCTGACCTTAGTTGGGGGAAATTAAGCGGCTGTGCATAGCGATATCACCCTATGCCGTGGCCACAAAAACTGATGAACTCTGCTTCACCGACCCTGTGGATCAATTTTGTCCTACGGGATACTACTTCTGTGAAATGAATTTATTTCAAGAGTCGTGTTTTGATGTCACTTTACTGAATTCCAGAGACTTTAAATTGTGTTGTTGTCTTAGTCTGGTGTTTGTAGTTGTACTTGTTTGCTGTTTACTTCTCAGTTATGTGTGATGAGACTGAACTTGTATCTCCACCCTTCCCCTTTACCACTACCACCATAACCGTTTTGGCAGCTCACGCGGCTATGGTATGAACTGCTGACCTGTGGAGTGACCACAAGTTTAGCCGTGGGGTGCTCAGCACATATATGCCAATCATTAGCAACATCCTCCGCCTGTGTGCAGCGGCCGGCCAGCCGGCGCGTCTCTCTCTCTCCCTATCACCGATTCCACTCACTGGAAACAACTACAACTCGCCGCTGCTTCACTGACCACGCTTGACCTCTGTCTGGAGCTGGTGTTCCGGTGGACTCTCTGGCATCGCTATTGTAGTGTAAGCATTCTTACTCCCACCAATCCCCCCATTCTTTACGCATTTCTTTTTTTTTTATCCTTTTGACCTTTGTCCGCCTCGCATGTCATTTAGTCGATTGACGTCTCGGTTTAAAGGCGATTCTAGAATGGTTAGTCTGATTTGGTCAGTCTCGCATAATGTAGATCATATAAAATATATTCTGTTGGTCAGATTCGCGGAACATAAAACATTTAAAATCTATGATGTTGGTCATATTCACAGAATACAGAACATTGGAAGGTCTTTCTATTATTCTGTCTAAGATGATCTTCTTGTGAGTGTTTGTTTGTGTTTGTTTGTGTGTGTTTGTTTTACTGTTTACTCATTCTTGCTAAATTAGATGAATACTTACTGGGTCATTCTAAATAAAAACAAAAACAATGGCGGACAGGAAATGTGTCTTGTTGTGTATGGAGAAAGATCACTAGTTTTATTTGCCACGGCTTACGGTGGGACTTTGTGGTCAGTACCAATGCCCCTGTGTCCTTTACTTGTCCCTGTGAACAGCACAAGTAACTATCGCCTTTACATCGTCCCATAAGGTGATTCCAAGGTGTCACGGAGCGTTGTCCGGCAGTAGCGTGTTTGTGTGTTTGTTGTTTTATAGTGGGCGAATCATGACTGTGTGTGTAGTATGAAAGGCAGTTGGGTTACGAGCTGGAAGGTTGTGTTTGTGTTTTGTGTACTGTGTAGTGTTTGGAGGAGATTATGGAATAGTATTTTATTTATTCCGATGTAATATTTCATTCTACCCACTTACGATATTAAACCTACATTTCATTTATTATACAAAGGAGTGTCTTTCGGTGTGTCATAGCCTACTCGTGGGCGTTGTGAGATTAATTACACACAGTATTCAGATTAGTGAAAGAACTCGCACCTCACACAAGGGATGGTGTAAACTCAAAGACAACATCTAACTCTAAACCTTTGAGGAAAAACATATCAATATAGTTTCTTATAACCAGGACTCAAACTCTAAGCTATCACACAGTGACTTTAGCAGCGCACACATTTAGCTTTCTCCAATGTTCTTCTTAGTTTGAGCAGTTGAAGAATTTCTAATAATTTGTGATTTATCCATAAGCTCTATCTCCGTCGTTAGTATTTGTTCTTCAATCCATTTTTTTTCTACTTTGTATTGGACGCGGTTAGTGAAGTACAAGCCAGTAACTATCGTATCGTATACATTACAGACACCCTTTCTATAAGGAAGATTATTGCATCCTACCCTCGAGTCTAGTCTTGCATTGTTATTAGTGTTCTGAATGATGATAAGTTATCTACTTTCCTGATTTGTTCAGGCAACCAATTCCATGCCCGGTTCCATTCGGGAAGAAAGAGTAATTACATGTATATGTTTAACTGAGCATTGCAACATACTGTTATTGTGTTGTATTTCTAAATTAAGTTTATTGCCTTAGGCCTAGGTATTATTTAGAGGACGACCGAAATTAGAATTCGGTCTCGGTTTCGGCGCCGAACGTAGGCAGATGGCTCCTTTCAGCGTTGTTTCGGTTTTGGCCTTAGCCAAAAAGTTATCTTTTGGTTTTATTTCGGTTTCGGCCGAAACGAATATTGACTTTCGGTCATCATCCAAATATCTATTTTAACTGGTTTTGTCATAAAATTTAGATACAAAGTTTATATTGCCGGTAGCCGAGCGGCAGCGCGTTCGACTGGCGATCCGAAGGTCCTGGGTTCGAATACTGGTGAAGCCGGGATTTTTCCAAAGACTTGAGGGTGTCAATGAGTCTGCCCAGCTCTGACGGGTACCTGACATTAGTTGGGGTAAAGTAAAGGCGGCTGGGCATTGTGCTGGCCAAACATCCCCTTGCATGCCGTGGCCACAAAAACTGGTGAACGCTGCTTCGCCAGCCCTATGATCAGTTTAGTCCGAAGGGTACTTTATTGTATTATTACATTTATTAAATACCTACATGTAGCCAATACACAACTGTATTTTACATGTTCTATGTTTAGAATACGAGTGCAGCTATTGTGAAAGAGTGTTTCGGAGATTCGCAAATATGAAACGCCATGAAGAAAGCGTGCACGGAGAAACAAGATTCACGTGCCCAACATGTAATAGAACTTACAGCAGATCTGATAATTTACTTGCACATGAGCAAGAAATGCACAGGTATATGATAGCTTAGATAAATAAATCTTAATTGCCTGGGTCTATACTAGCTCAGGTAAATGTATTGTTTATATCTGCATTTAAAATTCGTTTCATCACAAACACAATTCGTTTAATAATTGAAGTAAAAATTTAAAAAGAAAAGTATTTTAAGTCGTTAATGTACTTTTTTTATGAGGAATTCAAAAGTAGATTTAGATTTAGGAAATTGTCACATAGTAAAACACAGCTCATTATTTTCTTTTCCTACTTTTCCACTGCGAAGTTTGTTGGAGGGGCTCAAACTAGATATTTTCCTTTATGTCCATATATGGCGAGCGTCTTTCTTTTATTCGTGATAATGGTGTGCACATTTTGGGATTTGGTTTTTTATTAACGTACAGAAGAGTCAGGAGAGACCATCTAAAGATAATCATCATATGTTATGGTAAAGAAATACCAACTATTTAGCCCCTTAGTAATGGACTAATCTCGACGCTTTCTAAAACAGTATATAAGGCATGTGCACTGTTAGAAAGCTTAGCTTTCTGGACAGTCTCTATTTTTACGTTTGTGTTGATCCTTTTATATTGTAGCATGTACATATTGTATGTTATTCCTGAATACTAGATTATTCCTGATTTGATCTGCTTCTGAATTAAATATATTTATTGTATGTAATTTTTACACCGAATAGTTGTTATTAAATTTGTCTCGTCATTTACAACACTATATTAAAAATCTCAAGTTGCAATAAAAAAATCTACAAGTACTGGTTTATTGAAAGTAGGAACTGTGGGATAACAGTTTCTGAGTTTGGATCCAGGGCAAGAGAGAGAGTGTATATATGAAAACACCATAATACTAAATATCAAGTCTAACCTAGGACTAACGAGTGCATCTTCTACACTGCTCTGGCCACTTAAGGATCGTGGTCGTAACAATATTCCTAAACGATTTGTGCTCTACACGTGTAGGCCAATCGCCAAAATTTTTTCTAAGTCCTAGCTCGCAGCTTAGCCTTAGTCATTATAACAATCTATAGACAAGATCTGAGGTAGCTGTGTTGAAGTGGGTGCACATTGTACAAAATGATTTTTTTTTAAATTTAGAAACCTTGCGCTAAACAAATCTTAAAATCTCAGTCTTACGAAGAACCATACAGTAATGCCTACATTTTGAGTTTTTGATAAGTGAATAAAACGTATTTATTATAAAATGGTGACTGATGCTGTAAACTTTGTTGCATTTTTATTATGCATTTTTTTTTAATAGCAATATTGTTTTAATTATAATCACTCATCAATGTACCAAGTATTCTAATAAATTTGAATTTCCAAAATTCTTAAAGAAAAATATATTTTTTAAATAGTGAAATAAAAAATTATAATTGACAAAACTTTACCTTTCCAGATAAAACCACCCAGAGAATGGCCAGGGCAACTCCATATTATGCAAAATTGTCCAACGGCTTCTTTGAGTATATATCCGAATTAAGGGAAAATCATGAGCTTGAAGATTTGAAAGTAAAAGTAGATGGAAAAATATTTCCTTGTCATCGATTCATACTTGCGACATGTTCAAAATTTTTCAGACGTGCCCTGTCAGACAAGAAGGAGAAACATGAAATGACAGTAGAGTTAAACAATATTTCATCGCCAATATTTCAACTTATTCTCAATTCTCTCTACACGGGATGTGAATTGTTGACCAAAGAAAATGTTTTAGAAGTCTGGTTAACTGTACATAAACTGATGATTCAGTTCTTAATTGAACATTGTGAAGATTTTGTAATGGACAATTTATCCATAGATACTGTAGACAGTTATGAAAAACACGCGGAATATCTTCAGTCACAAAACGTATGTGAATATATATTCAACTTCACACTAAAGAATTTTGACACATTGAGGTAAAAGGAAGTATTTTTCCAATTGGATTTACAATTTCTAGAAAAACTTTTTAAAAGTGACAAGCTTGATGTTGAGAACGAAGATTCAATTTTGTACTCAATTTTTAAATGGGTCAATTACACTCATATTTTTTCAAAGAAAGCAAAAAATGAATCTAATGACGCTTTCATTAAAACTTTACAAGATATAGACCCTAATGAAATTATGGAAGTACCAAAGAAAGAAAACTCAAGTTTAGAAGCAAATGATAATGCCATTACACAAGAACAAAAAATTCATTTCAAGAATACAGACCAACCAAATGAGAGAAAAAATAACTTAATTAAAATTTTTAAATCTACAAGATATTATATGGCCAGTATAAACTGCATTTTCAAGCTGTATAAACAAAACCTGTCCCAAAATGACATTTTTGTTAAAGATATTTTGTTGGACGCTTTAATCTTTAAATTGAGTGACCATTGTCACGGACATTGGCCAACAGCAACCATACACAGAGACTGCAGTGATTTGGAACATGTTGGTGTCTTCTGCGATATTGATAGAATTTCAGCCTTATCTTTGAAACAAAAGAAATGGTTTTTTATTCCAGATATAAAAACACTCAAATATTCAAAGCTTACTGTTTTTAAAGGAAAACTGTATGCATGTTCAATAGGAAGTGCAGACAGTGAAATATATGTTCTTGATAAAAACGATTGGGAACTAGTGACAGTTTTGAACCATTCCGTTCAACTGTTACTTGCACATGAAGAAAGTATTTATTTGCTTGATTCCATTGAGAACGTTTGTATACATTTTAACCCAGACATGATTTCTCTACCGTTTGAAAAGTTTAGACATGAACTTCGAAATCCAGAGTTTGCTTTGAGTTTCCACGACAATATTCTTGTATTCAGTTCTGTACAAAACAAGGGATTTGAAGAAACAGCTGTTCATTCTTGGAATACACACAATAATGAATGGACACATCTTGTCAATCTTGAATTCTCTTCTAAGAACATGACCAGCTTTCGTGATGACTTAAACACTTACATTTTAGATTCAAATGGTGATCTGCGGAAACTGACAAACACTGAGGTTCTTGATTTTACATTTGTGGCCAAACTCTGGAGTGTGAAGTGTGACATCAAAGGGGCTGTACTCTTTAGGGAAACACTTTTTATTTTACGTGATTCCTCAGACATTGTTGATATATTGAAGAAAGTGAAAGGTGTCTTTTCTAACACAATTGCTTGGAGTGTTAATCATTTCAAAAGCTCAAATTTTATACACTACGTCATACCTAAAAGTGACATAGTACCTTTACAAAATGTGATGCTATCTCAGGAACCGATAAAGAAGTCGGAAGATCAGATCTTCAATAAATGCAATATAATGTGAAAGAGGGATACTTTTTTTAGATTATAATTGTATTGTAATGTTAAATGCCTGTGAAATAGCAGAGAAATGTTCAAAGTAAATCATTTTTTAGAAGTTACTTAAAATTTGTTTGATGCAGCTTTTGTATAGATACACGTATAAGCTTATATTAAAAACCTCAAACCCAGAAATTTCGCATGCTGTTGATATGCTTCTTGCACATGGAAATTTCATTTATATGCTCAATACTTATGGACAACTGTCAAAATTTAACCCACAAGCTTCTCAAAAAAAGGTTGAAACGCATACACATACAATTGACAATATAGCTCATGCTCTAGTTTATAACAACAATATTGTTGTATTTAGTTCTGTAAACAACCAAGGAGTTGAAGAAACAGCTGTTCATTATTGGAATACAGAAACACAAGCATGGACGAAATTTGACAATCTTCACCTCTGTTCCGAGAATATGGCCAGCTTTTGTAATGACAGGGACACTTACATTTTAGAATGTAATGGAAATTTGTGGAAACTGACAAACGCAAACAGTTTTAGATTCACCGTAGTGACCAAACTGTGGAATGAAAAGTACGTCATTAAAGGAGCTTTACTTTTCAGGGAATCTCTTTTTATTTTTGGCCATTTTCCCAATGATGAGGATGAAGACGCTGAGTTAGGTGTCGTGGAGAGTGTCTTCACCTCAGATAGTTTTTGGAAAGTAGCTTTAACATCTTCCGATTTGGCACATCATGTCACAGCAAGTGACAACATACAACGTTACGGTTCATAATTCACATTATGAAAAAAGTATTCCCTTCAACGCCAACTGTTCTAAACAAAAACATATGTTTTTTTATATTTTAAGATTTTCCTTAAAGTTATCATTATTTGTTACATTAGCATTATTATGAGTATTATTTTCTATTATTTACATAAGTTTATTGTGTTAACATATTATTACTACCCGGTAATTATATGTACACCAGAATTATGCTCAATGATATTCTACTGATCTATGAAAATGTCTAGTGTACATTGGATCGCTGCTATGCAAAGTGTGTTAAAAATTTGAAATCTTTCTGCAGATTGTTATTTACAGGGACTTAGAACTTATTCTTTAAGTTATTTAACATTCACCAATCTACTACTTCTAGTCCTGCCACCTTACATAGTTTATCTTACCAGGACTTACAATAGGATTGTGTGGTCAGAATTATGTGTAGCGGTCTGTCCCTCGCGTCAATTAAACCAATGGGGTCAATCTGAGCTTGATTAACTAACGGGTCGTCAACCTACGGCACGCGTGTCAGACGTCTCGCACGCAGAGCGATTTTCCACTGCACGCAGGAGACTGCAAAAAGGGAAACTTAAGTGTGTTCTACACTAAATGGAGTGTTAGAGCAGTATGAATTTAAGGCTGTTGACACAAGGAATAAATTGGAAATTATACTTTGGCAGAATCTAGTTTAAATGTAGCTGTCCCCTGAACTAAATGAACATTCTTTATCCAGAAAGTAATTCTTTGCGCTGCCACCCGTTCCTATCTAAACTTACTCCTGTGCGCTACCAGTATAACTGAATGCAATCTTGCGACAGACTACACACAGATTCAACGATATCTATACATGTATATTTTTTTATCATTATTATGTTTGTTTAGATTTCGTTTTTTTTTTATTATTTAGTTATTTTTTGACCTAATTAAAAGAAGCCTTGTTAAGTAAACCAATTGACTTTTATAACTTGTTAACATTGTGTTGTTGCTTTTTTTCTAGGTGTAATTGTCTTACAAACTTACATGTTCATGTCTTATTACCAAATAGTTGCTTTGCACTTGATTGAACAAATAGATCTTAAAAGGTTGAAAAAAAATAATTAAGAATTAAAATATTAATATTATTTGATAAATACAGATACCTTTTGTTTATCTTTAGAAAATGATGGTTATAGATAAAAATCTTGATACTTGTAAATTGAGTATAAGATATATAATATATATATATATATATTATATATATAGATACATTAATATATATATATATATATATATTTATATAGTAGATATATATATTTATGTGTGTGTGTTTCTGTATATATATATATATATAAGTTGTTCATTAATAAATTAATGCATTTCAATTGAATACATCTCTTCAGCACTCCTCTACCCACTAAAAAGTGATCTCTTCATTAATTAACAAAACAAAGTTTCACATCAATTTTTGTTGTTCCTCTTACTAATAGCTCATGTTTTCGTTGAATATTTGTAGATTTTGTTTAAATAATTTAAAGTGGAGTGACACCGAAAGTAATACACATCATTTCCATACAATCTTCGGTCATACACAAGTCATTTATAAAAAGTAGACCAAGCACAAAAAAAACAAACTATTATAGGCTTGTGTTACCAGAATACAATGATTCTTGGCGTTATTAACTGGAACATCTGGAACTTTTATCACCTCCACAAGTTCATGTGCACACCATAGACAAATAATAGAATTCGTGACAGACCGATCAGATCCAGGGACATGTATGAATTCTAGATTTGTATGGATCTAAGCTCACTGCCCTTAGAACGGCACCACGAACGATTTCTATGGACCAGGTTGCTCACATGTAAAGAAATATTGTAAGTCAAACCTGTTACTTGTTGTTACCAGGTTAGACCAGGAGTTGGAATTATACGGCACGCGTGACATACTTTGCACGCAGAGCGATATTCAATGACACGCGGAAAACCTTAACCAAATGCAAATCAAATCTTTTCTACAAATATTAGTTTTAGAACAGAATAAATAGTAGGCTCTTGGCACGCGGATTGAATAAGAATACCTACTTTGGCACACTAATATAAAAAAGATGCCGATCACTGGGTTAGGCCACTGGTCCATTGGTCGGAAACTGTGCCAAAGTAGGATTTCTAATTTATTCAGCGTGCCAAGAGACTTAAAGTCATTCTTCTCTAGCACTATATTTTTTGTAGAAGATACCTGAATTGCCTTTTGTTGGTGGGTCTTCCACGTGACATTGAAAAGCACTGGTCGTGCTAGGTGTGTCTAGCGTAAGTAGGTTGCCGACCCTTGGGTTAGACACACTTTCGAAATCATTAAAACACATTTCTAAACACAGTTTGTAACGCCACCCTGGTGTAATTTAAACGATTTGGGCTAAACAGAAACCAATCATGTTCCGGTTAGCGTTAGAGTTTAAGTGGCACGTTCAGAGTTTAAAGGTCAAAGAACAGAATGAACCAAAAGGAAAAACCAACAGTGCCCAATCATTGCTCCCTATTGGCAAGTATGAGGGGCGAATGGGTGAAAACTTAAATATTAAACATAAAAAATATGAATCGGTCCAATGCGGGCATGTAGGCCTATATAGACCTGTTATGCAATGATTTAAAATTATATTAAAGCTAGACAAGTAATAATAATAATATTATTATGGTTATTTATTTCGCGCCTCCATGCTATTTTAGCATTATCAGTGCGCTTTAGAAGATTATTACGTCCTACTGATCTATAAAAAGAATGGATTGCGCCTTCTTAATAAATTGGCTATCCTAATAAAAATAAATTGTGTCTAAAACTGATCTATAAATAGATCGGAACGGAATCTATGTTACTGCCGTTTTACAATATATACATATGAATTGTTGCTGTCAAGCGTCTGAATTTTTATTAATAATATAAAACTAACAATAATACTATCAAATGAAAAAAAAAGAAAACAAATACCTAATAATAAAAAAAGTTAATAATAAAAAAAAAGTAGACAGCAATATTGCGCAGTACGGGAAAACCCGGTCCCGAAACATACTAAATTTGAAAGCATTTCAAAGAGACATAATTCGGAAATGGCTCCCGTTTTATAAACTTAGCATACGGTGATTAGTAATAGAGCTTAAATTATTTTTAAAAAAATAAATTAACGAATTAAGCAATATTGTTGATAAAATAAACATTTCTATTGGATGACTACGTTTCCAATTTATACATTTAACTTTTAATCCGATTGGTCAAACGGCTTAGGACACTATTGAGCAGAAACAAACATCTAAATAAATAAATAAACTTACGGTAATCATATATATTGATCAGTGACAGTAGGAAAAAATGGCGGAAAATTATTCAAGAATGTTACTTCCGAGCCTAATCCATTCTTTTTATAGATCAGTGTTACGTCCACTAGGCCCGAAACTACTGCAGGGCGACAGAGATCAATCAGCGGCCCGGAAAGAACCCGCTACGTGTCCGTGGACAGTTTGGTGAACAAACCGCAGTACCAACAGGCCTCACCAGTAATGCTTAAAAAACTAACCCATAAAAACAATATTTTTATTATAGGCCTACTCCCTTTCTTTGTAAACTAAGTTTATAACTTATTTATATTTTGATAGGTTCAAGGACGTCTGCAAACGTGACCTAAAGGCTATAGATGTAGAGGTCGGAAACTGGGAGAACCTTGCTCAGCACAGAAATAGTTGGAGAGGCACCTTACACACCGGTATAAATGCGGCAGAGGGCAAAGTTCGCCTTATGGCGGAGGCTAAACGAGCAGCGAAGAAAAGTAGGCTGCCCCTAACAATCTCCAACGGTCCATCTTTCAAGTGCCAGAGATGCGACAGAGCCTGTCTCTCAAGGATAGGTCTCCACAGACACAGTCAATTTTGCAAGGCTGGCCAAATCACAGGAGCGCAAATCTAATCGTCTTTCGAGACTATGGAGCCAATGATGATGATTTTGATAGATTAAAATAAATATAAGTGATATCATACCTTATGAATTTCCACACTAAAACTTTGCGCATCCTTTTTTTTTTCTAGCTTTGGCCAACAAAAACCATAAAAAAATAACTCGCTTTGTTTCGGCTATATTGAGTCGTTTTGAATCTATTTATTTTTTAAAAACAAACATAACCGAAAAATGTATTCACTTCCGTCTCTTCCGGCAGAGGCAGCCATGTTTTACGTGAAATATATTCTTCGATTCGCAGATTGGTCGAAGGAATTCGTGACTGTTCCAAAGGCTATTGTAGCGTGGCGGGCACTCTACGTGGTTATTTGGCTCGTGTAGAGGCTGATTATTGCGATGTCACAGTGAAGTTTGGGCCTTAGAATTATTTATATTTTAGTCCGTTATCCCGCTTGGCTGGCTGGTGCTGTAACCTATTGGTTAGAGTAATATCTACTACTACAAGACACCAATGCTAATATATGAGCAGACACAAGAACAATGATTGATTCAATGCTGGGATGAATTTCAAATATTGTTTATTTAGGCATAAGCGATAGATGGCAGATGTAATCCACAATACAAATTTACAGTGTAACAGTATATATATATATTGGACCGACCGAAAGACAGGACTGGTGTGTTCTGTGTCTAAGGCCTTAATGCCGTTTTCCATTTCTATCCTAAACCAAGAAGTGCCCTCTGTGGGGTAGGGGAAATGGGGAGGGGGGAGAAGAGGGCGGTCGAGGGGGTGGGGATACAAAATCTCTTTGATACAATTTACAATACACCCCGACGGGGGCTGTTGCGTATGTGTTAGTTTACGGGGGAAGAGTTTGGGGGAGGGGGGTTTTCCCTGGCCACCTGGGACGACTGTAAGAATTTCGCGTGTAGACGCAATTTGCTTATCTTACCAGTGGTCGGTAGCCGAGAGGGGGATCAAAGGGAGGGCCAGTCTTGGCGAGGGAGGTGGGGGGCGAATTTAGGCTGTACATACAAGTTGGTTGGCGAGGGTGGGGATACAAGGGGATGTAGGCATCCTAAATATATACAAGGGCAGATAACTACGTTTGTATAATAATATAATGAATATATATGTATATATTGATGCATGTAAAACAGTTATAGAAGAGAGTAAGTACATTCATATACAAAAATAAATGCAAGATACAAATACAGTCATACATCCTTCATTCATTGGTGAGCACCGCAATGAGCCAGGATTAATTGTAGTTTATAGGTTGGAGCCATTGTGAATAAGTGCCATGGCACCAGACTGAGCGGTTGGTGCTTCTAGTGAGTTTACCACAGCTATGATGCTGAAAATTGAAAATTTGATAAAATGTATTGTTAGTCGGACAAGTCTGCTGCCCAAGTATCAGCTCGATTGGACGACGGGAAGTGGTCAGAAAATCGATGCAACGTTCTGCTAACAATCAATCAACCGAGCAGACAGACAGTACGAGTTGAAAGAAAGGTAGTAAAAAGTAATAAAAAGTATTGATGATTTTAGTTTTATTGTCTAAGAATAACAACAGACGAGTCATCCAGCGTTTACGTCCATAGCCTAATGATGTTGAGGGGTGGACCAAGAAGAACACATCAAGATCCTGTCCAAAACTAGCCACCAAGCGGCACGCCGATAGGGCGCACCGCGTAACATTGAGTGCGGTCTCCACAGTGCATTCACTACACTTCTCTCCCCACCTTCGGAATTCCTATCGGATCATTAACGTTGTAGCTTTCTCGTATAGAGGGGGACACGGTGGTCAAGCGGCAGGGCGCGTTCGTCTGGCGTACCTACCCAAGGACCTTAGGTTCGAATCCTGGTGAAGGCTAGAATTTTTTGCAGGATCTTGTAGGTGTCTCTGGGTCTACTCAGCTCTGACGGGTACCTGACTTTTGTGTTGGTCAAACAATCACCTCGTATGCCGTGGCCTCGGGGGACTGGTGAACTCTGTTTCACCGGCCCTATGTATCAAGTTGGTTCGACTGGAATACTTTGCACTATCTCATACACCAGCACTGTTGCCCGGTAGCACAAATCCTTAAATCCAGGCACCAGGGCGGGATTGAGACGGATGTTGCTTTCTCCCCGCCGATTATTGGAGCCTCTCGGAATGTGTAATGATTCTCGACAGATTTTTTTTTATAGACTCCGTCATCTTGCTTGCAAAACGTTATGGTATTGGTGATGTAGTTGTCTTTGAATGGTTTTCAGTAAGAGCAAAGTTATTAAGAAAATAAATGAATATCAAATATTTTTTTAAATTTAATATTAATTTGATTTCAAAACTCAATAATCTAAGCAGCACAAAAAGTTTGTGTATGTAATATAATTTCAATTAATATTATTTTCTTTAAAATTAATAGAGTTTCTTTGTCCTGTTCACCTATAAGAAGATATACAGACTGATCTATAAAAAGAATGGATTGCGCCTTCTTAATAAATTTGTTTGACCAAACTGAAGACAGGGAAATCTAATCAGTTCCACCGCACTTATCGATACAAACAAAATTGTGTCAAAAACTTACTGCGCCACTGATCTATAAATAGATCGTAACAAAATCTATGTTGCTGCCATCTTACACAATATATACATATGAATTGTTGCTGTTTAGCTTCTGACTATTTATTAATAATATAAAATTAACAATAATATTATCAAAAGGGAAGAAAAAGAAAACAAATACCAAACAATAAAACAAGTTAATAATAAAAAAAAGTAGACAGCAATATTTCGCAGTACGGAAAAACCCGGTCCCGAACACACACTAAATTTGAAAGCATTTCAAAGGGACATAATTCGGAAATGGCGCCCGTTCTATAACCTGGTGATTAGTAATAGGTCTAAGTTTATTTTAAACAAAAAAATTACCAATTAAACAATATTGTTAATAAAATTAACATTTCTTTTGGAGAACGTTTCCAATTTATACATTTAACTTTTAATCCGATTAGTCACACGGCTTAGGAGACTATAGAGCAGAAACAAACATCTAAATAAATAAACAAACTCACGGTAATTATATATATTAATCAGTGACAGTATACACAAAATAGCGAAAAATTCTTCAAGGATCTTTTTTTCGCGCCTAATCCATTCTTTTTATAGATCAGTGTGGAAACCTTTAATGAAATCGTCGGAGTGTACAAGTCAATTAAGACAGCCTTTTTGGTTGCTCACGGGGAAAAAAATGAAAAATAAATTCGTATTACGATTTTTTATTCTAATTTAAAACAAGTTAATAATGTAGCTATTTACCATTCCATTGATAGTTCTGAATTGTGTTAAGATTTCATTAGTATTGTTTATGTTGTGCTAACTGAGGAAGACTTCGACTTGTTGCACAATCAGATAATCTGTATGGGTTTTCCCGTAAATTGAACTTGTCTTTGTCTTGATTGCACGACTATTGACGCCATAGAGACCTTCAAAAAGATTGCAGTATGTTTTATTTTTATAATTTAATGAACTTTATAGTATCCACATTTACAGTTACGTTACAGTTTTCTACAATACTTAATGGATACTGAGGCGGATGAGGTAAATGAATATGCAGAGACATCAAAAACAAAATATATTTTTTTAATATAAACAAAATATAATGACAAATGACTAAGTAAGTCTAATGCCTTAGGACCTGAAATAATATTAAGTCGGTAAATACTATACATTCATTTGCTTTGTCCTATGTTTGCAAAGTTTTAAATTATTAATTAGATTTATATCATTTTTAGCTTAGAGAATTATATCCGTATTCTTGATTGTTTAGTGTTCAATATTAAATGCGCTCTGAGCTTAGCCTATGTTTGTTGGCATTGCTAAATAAATACAATTTATATTATTTCAAATATTTATGAAACAAAAGTATTTATATCATATTTAAAATTCATACTTATACGTATAAAGACATTTATTTACAAACTGACACCTACAAGCCGTGCCACGTAACAAATGTCCCCCATAGTCACATGTACTAGTCTGCTTCGCCCTACCTGCAGATATTCCTTGGAACAGGGGTCGGCAACCTACGGCACGCGCGCCAGACCAGACCAGACCTGCTTCTCTTCTCGAAGAGAAAGCGGGCCGAGATTTAACATCTTAGGGCCCTAAGTATAAAATGTGCTGTATCAAGCAGGTGTGACCAATCCCCATTAAAGGTCGGCACAACAGTTGGCTTTCCCCGTCCACTCTGAGCCCCTGCGGGGCAGAGCACTCGACAAGCACATGTTCAACAGTCTCCAACGCTTCCATGCAGTTTCTACACCGCGAATCCTCATTGGGTCTAAATCTGCTGAAATAGGCTCCAATCGCCCAATGCCCAGTGCGAAACTGGGCAACTGTGGATGAATCCTTTCTGTGGAGCTTCGACCACTTGTCAGCTAGGTCAGGTCTCTTCATGTGCTGCCAAACACACCTGCCCTTGTCAGATTCGTCCCAGTCCTTGTGCCACTGATCCGTTTCCCACTGACTGATCAGATGCACTGCTGTCTCCATCGAGAACGGTCCGTCCAAATCAGGTATCAGAATGGACCCCCTCTTGATCAGGGAATCCGCTATCTCATTTCCGGGGACCCCAGCATGATCTGGAATCCACTGGAGAGAGACCTTCACTCCGTGCCTGATAATCAGATCTGAGATAGACAAAAGCATACGCATACGTGAGAGTCACCAGGGCCATGCTCCCAGACCATCGATGGCCTGCAGGGCCTAAAGCGCATCAGGGAAGATGACGATGTCAGCACACACTTCCGACTCGCCATCTAGCCTTGTCCCTATTGCCGTAATGGCATGTTTGATGGCTTCCTTCTCTGCCTCGTAGCTGCAGATTGCTCCACATGGCCCTAATATCTCCTCCCTTCAGGTACCTGCTCCTAGGTAAAGCACACGTGCTCCATATCCAGCCCGCTTCTCGGGCCCCACTGGTGGCACTCCCATCAGTAATAGTGTACCGTCTCAATGGCAGTAGCAAGCTTCTCAGCATCAACAAACCCGGCCGCCAGACTCTGTCATAGGCCTGTTTAAAATCCGGGAACACCGCCAATGTAGACTCCTTACGCTGGAATCCGTTCGCCATCTTCTGCACCAAGAGCGCCACCTGGTCCATGGAGTTACTTCCAACTCGAAAACCTGCTTGTCCCAGGATGATTAGCTCATTGTCTTAAAATGACCGTACAAGCCTCCAATTTATCATCCGCTCAGCTACTTTCCCAACACACAATGTGAGGGAGATCGGTCGATAGCTGCTGGCCTGTCCCGGATCCTGACCTTTCTTCAGGACCGCGACTAGCACTGTCTGTCGCCAAATGTGGGGAGGACACCGTTTGCTTTTGCCCAAAGCCCCTAGATGTGCGATGAACTGATTCAGAATCCTATCAGCACCCGGAGCTTTTCCAGTTTTGCATCGTCTCAAGACATAATCCAGCTCTTGCCGGGAGAACGGTACCGTAACTGTGTCCGCCTGACCCTTTTCTGTAATGTTTCTTTCAGTATCCTTCGGGACTATTTTCAAAGCCTTAGACACACTTCTTTTGCCACCTGATTTATCTACATTGGCGAAATACAGATTGAGCCTCTTAGCCCGCTTGGCGTCTGTAACAAAGGTTCAGTGGAGCTCTGAGTGGCTGAAGACCTAGCGATCTCCGCCCGCTCGAGATGGTTGATAAGGTTCCATGTCGTTCGGTTATCCACAAGGTGAAGCTTTGCGCAAGTTTCAGTCCATTTCGAAAGTTTCGCTTCCGATAACGCCTTACGTACCTCGGCCGTCAGCCGATTGTACTCTCTGCTGCTCTCAGCCGTTTTCCTTCTGCTCAAAGCCTTCAAGCAGCATTCCTTTGCCTCACTAACCTTTCCAAGGCTGAGGTCTAATTCCTAGCCATCACCAGGACTCCAAACTGGGACTTTTGGTAATCCGGCAAAACGCGCAGCCGCTCGGTCACATAAACACAGACGTAATAGCAAACCATATGCAATTATGGGAACGTTTTAATATGAATGAGGATGAGGTGTCAGAATAATAAACTATGAATTAAAAAACAACAAGAAAACATTGGCAATGATGAGGATGAGGTGGCAGAATGATAAACTATGAATTAAAATACAACAAGAAAACATTGGCTAACTTATAACTCTTACCTAGCTATTGACATATAGACCTGCTCTAACCTTAAAACTAAGACATACCCATCAAGAAAACTCAAAGCCATTACTAACCCTAAAACTGTTGAAAACGTTTTTGAAATAAATCTCTTCAGCAGTTATATTTCCTCTTTTAGAAATCAACAATATAATCCATATGATTTAATTCTATGTTAATTTTTCTTCTTGACCAGTGCTTTCTAATTTTGCTAAATGCTAAATGTCGTTTTATTTTCCATTTTAATATCTAGACTGAATCAACAACGAATTACCAACATCCAAGTATAGCAAAAGGAATTATTGAGTCTCTTTTCAAAGTTTATAAAAAACATGAATTTGAAGACTTTACAGTTTCTGTTGATGGAGAAATCTTTTTTTGTCACAGTATTATCCTTGCATCGTGCTCCGAATTTTTCAGTGGACTACTGATGTCTAATATGAAAGAGAAAAAGGTAATGAAAGTTCAGCTCAACAATATTTCATCACCAACATTTCAGCTGATTCTCAATTCTCTGTACAGTGGATGTGATTTCTTAACAAAAGAAAATGTGTTAGATGTTTGGTCAGCAGTACAGCAACTACAGATTCCGTTCTTAATAACGCATTGTGGAGAGTTTGTGATAAACACATTATCCTTAGATTTTATTGAGATGTATAAAAAAACAAGCGGACTTTCTTCAGTCAGATAAAGTCAAAGAATATATTTACAAATTTCTGCTCAATAATTTTGATAAATTGGGAATGAAAGAGATGTTTTTACAATTGGATTTTCCTTATCTAAAAAGAATGTTAAAAAGCAACAAGCTTAAAGTCAACTGTGAAGATTAGTTTTGTATTATATTTTAGATTGGGTCAATTATGGAAAAGTTTTGACAAAGAAATCTAATTCCATTAAAGCTTCCACTGCGAACAAAGCCGTCTTACTGAACACTGTATCTGGAGTTAGTTCCACTCAAAGCCTGAGAGAACAGAGTAGAGAAAACTCACATTTAAATGTCAATCTCAATTCCATTGCAGAAGTTGATTCAAATCCTCAGGAAGAATCAAATGAAAGAAGGAAATATTTGATTCATTTATTAAAAGCTACAAGATATTATTTGGCTAGTGAAGCTTGCATTTTAAAGTTGCATACAGATAAACTGATACAAAGTGACGTTTTGGTAAAGGAGATTTTGCTTAAAGCTTTGAACTATAAATTTTGTTACAATTGGCACAACTATTGTCCAACGACAGCTATACATAGAAACAGTTACGACATCAAAAATGTAGGCGTTTACGTTGACGAGCGGAAAATCAGAGCAATATCTTTCAAACAATATATGAGCTTTCGCATCAAAAAATTACCAAAGTATCTAGATGCCACATTAACGATTTTCAAAGGAAAACTCTATGTGTGTCTATTAGGGACAGCCCCAAATTAAGTCTATGTTCTTCAAACAAACTTTGGTACGAGTAACTGAAATAGCACATCTCGTTGAACTGTTTCTATCACATGAGAAGTATATCTATGCTCTTGATTCCCATTGGGAAAACTATCACAAGATTTAACCCAGAAACTTCTCCTATCAATCTGGAAACTTTCAGACATGAATTTGGCAACCTGACATATGCTTTGAGCTTCCGCAACAAAATTGTTGCATTCAGTTTTGTAGTCAAGAACGGAGTCGAAGAAACAGCTGTTCATTCGTGGAATCCAGAAACCGATGTGTGGACGAAACATGAGAATCTTAAGTTATCCGCTCAGAACTTGCAGAGTTTTCGCGATGACATAAACACATACATTTTAGATGTGCATGGAAATTTGTGGAAGCTGGCAAACTCTGAAATTTTAGGATTTTCATTCATCGCAAAACTTTGGACTGAGAAGTTTAATATCAAAGGGGCTGTACTTTTAAAGAAAACTCTTCATCTGATCGACAGCTCTCCAGACAAAATTGAAGGTAACAAAAAATTTGATGGTGTCTTCACTTCAGTGATTATTTGGGATGTAGGAGAGAAAACTTCAAACCTGTTTCATTGCATGTTGCCTAAAACCCAACCTAGTGAATCGTAATACATAATTTCAAAATACAAATTTATGTGTTTGAACATAAAATTTAAAACGAAATAATGCATAATACTCATTTTTTTCGGAGATTTAAATCTATAATTGTACATGTGTAGAGAGTATTTTTAAATATAATACTAAAATACAAATTACTTTTATGTTAAAAAATTCCACTAGACCTATAAATATTTTATGTCGGTATGATGTTCAATCCCATTCTATTGATACAAATAATGTAATAATATGTAACGATGTTTTTAATGAACACAGATTCGCTTCTACAAAACGTTTGGAAACCTGCTGTTGTCTTGGAGACCAAAAAAAAATTATTCCAAAGCTTTGCTTCATCAATCAGTAACATGCGTCGACGGCCCAACACCGTACCAACTTTCTCTGGCCGAGACATACAAGGGGAATATGCGTCCAGCACACTTCTTAGCCGACTTGTAAATTCATTAACTAATGTATGGCCATCATTCGTAAAACATATGAAATATCATCGATGATCTGCAATCAATCCAACAGGCTGCCAAAAAACTCATGTGCCTCTATTTGAAACTATAGATATTTCTATTTGCTTTCGTTGTCTTTTAATTTGAGCAATATATGAAGCCGAGTAAGGAGAACAAATTATTATTATTTTGATTAACATCATTTGTTTCATCTATAACATACAAAAGTAAACTATTAAATATTGCGTATGCATGTATAACAAACATTCTTCAATATGTTTAATAAAACATCGTGTTACTTTAATACAATATAGAATACTGATATGATAATTATTTTGATATACATATATGTGTGTGAGAGAGAGAGAGAGAAAGTGTGTGTTTGTGTCTATGTGGATATATTAGTACGTTTTATGTATAGATCTACGTATATATATTATTTATTTTTTACATTATCGATGCATTTCAATTTATTACATGAAATTGAATAATCTACTCAGACAGAAAAACAATTCTTAGTAAAATAAAGTTAATCATCGCAATCGATAGTTTGTTTAGAAATACTGAGTTTATTCAGTTTATTTTATTATAAATTGTATTTTGTTAGACTTTTAAATGTTGAATATTTATTGTGCATTTTTAAATATTCTATATTAGAAATAGCCCGTGGAAAGCCACAGGGACAAGAAAAATGTTAAAGTTATTTTAAATTTTATTTTGTCGGATCTGTATTTGTTGAATATTTATTGTGCATGTTTAAAAATATTCTATATTAGAAATAGCTTGTGGAATGCCACAAGGAAATATATTATTTTTTTCTTCCTTTTTGAAAGCTTTCTCCATAATCCGGAATAGTTGTTTAAAATAAAGTATAAAATAGTGCTTTTATCATCTCGACTGACCCGATACTTTCAAAGCTAATTTTGGCCTACTTTTCACCCTGAAATCTAGCTAAAGCTTGGCACATAGACGTGTTTCATTTAACAACTCATTCTCTATAACCACACACCCCAACCCCAAGCAAAATATTAGTCAGTTTTAAAAACGGTGGCCGTGCGGCAGGGCCTTTACCAGGATTCGAACCCAGGACCTTCGGAACGCCAGTGGAACGCGCTGCCGCTTGGCCACCATGCCTTATTGAGGCCTACTTAAAGCCATAAATAAAGCATGTCACGGATTGAAGGTTTAGTATGTAAGAGTACCGGGGTGGAGGAGGGGGGAATTCCAAACACTTTCGTTAACCAGGGACGTCCATGTGTTATCAATATGAGTCTAAGGGAGCCCCAATCCAAAGAAAGGATGGTGCAACGACATTCAAGGATAGCATGCACACACTTCACAACAACTTTGTGAAATCGACACGTAGTGGACGACTTCTGTCAATTCGAGCTCGAACTGAAAGGTAAAATAATTCGTCTGTTCCTTACTATGTGAGGCTGTATCAACACAGTTACCAGGGATCCCTTCTTGGCCGAAAGAATCAGCAATCTAGTGAACATGGACTACGTCCTGACCCGGTAACTAATGTAATGTTACCCTCACCAGATTAATTCAAGCAGCGTCCAGCAGTTGTTGTTTTTGTAGCCTCGACATACTTAGAAATGGTCATGCCATCGCAATTCACATACTTTTCTCCAATTACGTCATCAACTCATCTGACCTTGACACTGTCCATTTTCTAACCCAAGTTTAAATAAAACATTATAACAAAAAAATATAACAAAACATAGTAAAATTGTAGATTTACCTAAATCGGAAATTAAGACCTTTGGGAATAGAATTCCCAGCTCTTCAGCTAGACCACGGTCCTTCCAACGTCAGTAATAGCGTGGAATTAAACTCGCTCCATGTATTTTTGAGATCGGTCAAGTTACAGTATTATCATCTTTAGAAGACAACAGAAAACCAACTCAAGCCATAAACTTTAAAAAAAATGGTATGGGTTTAGGTCTAAATTTGGACAGTTCTGAAGTCATACTGCAAGAAATGGAAGAATAAGCACGAAAGTGCCTCAGCACTGTCTAGCTTACGACAGGCATACGGAGCGTATAAGTATAAACCCATATCGTTTCTGATATGGGCCAATGAGTGTCTACACGCTTGTTAAAAGAAAAAAAAAACGTATAATGTTTTAGAGCAAGTCCGTTAATCGCATTTTATAAAACAAGTTAGACCACACAATCTGAAAATGCATTTACATAATTTACAATATGAGCTTAAAAAAACTTCCCATATTTTAATGGGCCACATTGAAATATTTATAAGGCCGTATTATAAAACCGCGGGCCAACTGTTGCAAACCCATTGTTTAAAGCCAGCCGCGTAAGGGAGAATGTTATGCATTGTAATCTTACAAGCAATATTAATTCAACATGTGCGTGCATTATTTTGTTGTTAATTTCTTCTTTCCGATGACAATTTTTTTTCTAACTTAATACGCTAGACCAGGGCTTGGCAACCAATGGCTCGCGTGCCACACTTGGCGCGTAGAGTGATTTCTAATGGCAAGCGGAAGCTCCTAAAATGGCAATTGTTCTTATCTTCTTCAAGAACGAGATGACTAGAACAAGATGACTCTTAGCCTGTTGGCACGCTGAATGAGTTAGATAACCTACATTGGCACACGGGTACCAAAAGGTTGCCGACCCCTGCGTTAAACAATAAAATAACTTGTGGAAGCTACAAATGAGTTATGTTTACATACAATAGAACAGCTTTAAAAAAAAAAAATTCAATATTGTTTTTTTTAAACAGATTTCTAACGAAGTTAAACTTGATTAGCAAAGCTTTTTATCTATCTACATCGAGGAGCGAATCCAAGATTGTTTTTTTTTTCTTAAAAGGGGAGGGGGACTGAAATTGTACGTGACTAACATTGACCTAGTACTTAGATAATCTAGAACACATTTTAAAACAAAACAAAAAAGTTTAAAAAAAATTTTTTTGCAAACTTTCAGAAATGGAGGCTAATCCTACCCAGAACCACCCTGTTCTTCGAACCTGTCTATCTCTTTATGCATGCATAATTTACAGTCTATAAATAAAGTATCTTTATAAAAAAAAAACATATTTTTTACATTAATTTTTATAATAAAAATGATTTATTTTGAATAGTGACGACGATAAGGGAAATAACTTTGATTTCCTTTCACATCACATTATAAATATATAATTGAAACAGTTGTTGTTCTTGTTTATCAACTCCACCTTCCATTCTTGTCAAACATTTTAGTTTTTGTTTTTGTTTATATATATATATATTAGTTTGTGTTGGACTTTGAAGTTGACAAGTCTTCAACTGGTTTAAGTAAAATATATAAATATAAGTGATTTTGTTTTGTTTTTTTCAAACTAGCATTAGTTATTAGCTCATACGTTTATATTTTGTTAGACTATAAGATAATGTTAAAGCTGCCTATCTCTATAGCCATTTTCATCGATCAAACTGTCTTATTTTAAAGGTCCTGAGAGCTGTTTAGAAATTTGAAATCATTCTAGTAATTTCCTTCACTTAAAAAATGATATTATTGTCGGACTTCTACTAAAAAAAAATATGATGTTATGTTTTCTTATATAGTACAGTCTATCCTTCTATAAAGAAGATTATTGCGTCCTACGCTCATCCGTGGTTTGAGTCTAGTCCTGCATTTTTAAAAATGTTTTAAATGATGTTAAGTTAAGGCTCCAAATTTGATGCTAATATTACCAAACGACTTAATTGTTTTAATATAACTAGTGTACTTCTGAAAATGCTCAACTATCTTAATTTGCCTTAAATTAGGGAAAGAGTTGAATGTTTTGAAATTGATTTCACGGAAAGATATGTCCAGTTTCAATGCAAATTCATTCCAGTGACCCAGCACTTCAAGTGCTTTTGGACCCAGTCTTGTAAATGGAAGTTTAACTTACTGAAACGTGTCGCCTTGTGATTCAGAAACACCGGCTTCAACAGTCAGTTCTCCTCATTCAACAATGGATTTTTGTTCATTAAAATACATCTTAATTGCTTTCAGACAAGAAACGAATCTTTACCTATACTCCGTATGACTTTCTCCTAGAAGGGACTTGAGAAACTATACAATTGACTATTTTAACAATAGATTTAATCACAGATCGCAAGTCCAATGATGGGCGCTTTGCATACAAACATTCCTGAACTAAAACAGTTGACATCCAGTGTGATTCTCATGTTGTTCGCCATGCAGCACCCACTAATTACGCTACATACGTTGTTTTCACAATATTCTTGGAGGTCTCGACCCCTGGTGTACTTTAACATTTAGTTAAATATACAAAGAAGCCTCTAGTTGTAATATAGGGCCTAATTATTTTCAACAGCATTTAGGATCTCTTTTTTATTTTTTTTCTCCTGAGACACTTACACATATAGACCTATGAGCCTTACAAGCTTACAGTTCTCCCTGTTAGCTTAGTAGCCTAGACCTAAATACTCAATGATGCTGCATACTAGTATGACAATCAAAGCTAGTTAGTCGATCCTTTTACACTTTAATGATTTCCTGTGCGGTAGCCAAGAGGGGAGATTTAAGGTATTATAATTTAAGTCAAATGTATTGAAAATTTAAAAAACTTTTTTTTTTCATTTAACAAAATGTATTTTGGGAAGAGTCTGTAAAAAAAAAAATATGTGTCAACTGTATTGCTACAGCAGATCTAACCTTACATTTGACTACACAACATACATTACTGGTGAATATTTACAACTATTACAAAAGTAACACTAATAGTTAAATCACTAAACCTAGAAACACTAGAGGACATAAATTATCAATCAACAGTGAGAGTAACTTTGTCCATTTTACTCATCTTTTTAATATTTTTTGCAAGATCAATAGGCTTACTGAAGCGGAGAAACACTTTCAATAATTTAATAATTTAAACTAAGAACTATAATATGTACTTATTTTTGTAATAGACCTGTAAGGCTGTGATTGAAATGATTACACTCTAATGGTAACAGTTATGACATTATCACAAAATGGTCCACAGACCTTTTAAAAAGATTTCTGATTTTTTCAAACGTATGTAATAGGCTACAAATAAATCAAATATATATGACTAGTGTTAGATAATAAAAAAGTGGGGCGGGGGGTGGGGGCCCAGAAAAGATCTTGTACCGGCATCCTTTTTTTCTCTCGAGGGCCCTGTTTGCAGCTCACTCCTACAGCGTTGTAGCATCTATGTAGTGGAATGAACTTCTAAACACAATTAAACAAGCTGACAATATATTGATTCAGACATTTTAAAAACAAAACTAAAAACACACTTTTTCGATTTATTGTAAAAACATATGGTCAATGTAAAGCGCATTCCCTTCCAGGGAATCGGCAAATGTAGTCTAAATATAGAACTAAACAATCAGTTACAGTATGCAAGGGGGCGGCGCTAAAACTTTTGCCCTGGGGCGCCATATAAACTTGTAAAGGCTCTGAGCACATACACTAGTTTATTACTCACTCGCTTTATCATAGCATAAATAAAGCACATATAATATAACGTAGTCGTAATAGTACAATATCTCCAAAGAGCAGATACTGAAAAGAATACTCCAGGAAATCGGACAATACGAAGACCTGCTGGCCAGTCATGAAAATGAAACTAAAATTGATATGGCCACATAACCAGAACCAACCGGCTTGCCAAAACCATTCTGCAGGGCACCACCAGAGGAGGGATAAAGAGAAAAAGACAAAGAAAGCAGTGGGAGGATAACATAAGGGAGTGGACAGGAATAAAACTGTGCGAGGCTTTGAGAAAGGCTGAGAGACGGGAGGAATGGGGGAGGCTATTGTACATGCCATCTGTGGCGCCCCAACTGTCCAACATACTACGGGATATGTAGGATGTAGGTAGAAATAGTACAATAAGAAAAAATCATTTCTTCACAAGTTACGACAAAACATCGTGGCCCCTGTCACTAGAGCGCCCAAGGGTTAACTAACTTTTCTTCGATTTAGTTTTTCTGTGATACAGCTAAATTACATATTTCACGAAATTCTCATGATCGTGAAGGATACTCTCAATCAAGATTGTTTTAAGGGAATGAATTTCACCGTATTTTCATGGTGATTTGAAGATTACACAAGTTATTTCTCTTTGACTATAAATTGAACATTTGACAGCCTCAATAATTGCGAGGTAGACGTGGTCTATTAGATATATCTGGATTTGATGTCTCTGCCTGTATACCACACTTGTCACTTTATAACCTGAGCTGTCTCTCCGTTGTCTCCGCTGCCCTGCATATGTTTTCTGCTTTGCTGAGGGTAAGGTCAGGTTCTCTAAGTAAGCTAGCTCTATCGGCTTCACTGCTAATTCTTCCAACTATTCTATAGGGCGTTTGCAATCCCGTGACAAAAAGCACGTGATTTGTGTTTACTTTGAGTAATGGTGTACAATTAAATATGGCCGCTGTATTAATAAAGTTTCATATAGGCTCGAGCTTTTTTTAAATGATGTGTTGTGTTTTAAGTCTTATTAAGATTTAAGCTGTATTATGTACGTTAAATAAAATAGGCTTTTTTATTATTATCATAGACATAGATCATAGACGATGTGAGCCTAATAGTGACTTGACTAGATAGCATATTCACCAACAATATCACTTGACATCGTAGCCTAGCCTACGAAACATTAAAAGTGTAGGCCTATAAAGTGAAATTGAAAGTGTAAATAGGTCTAGCCGGCCCTAGCCTAATCACATTAATCAATTAATCTACAGTACTACTATTTACCTACTTATTTTTGAGTATGATAGCCAATATTCAGATGTGAATTTTGCATGATAAAGAAGTACTTCACTTTCACCACGTTACGTTTGTACCTCAAGTGGGTTCTATATTTACACAAATACGTCACTAAATTTACACAAAAAAACTTAAGCTCCGCCTACTGAGAACGCTCTATTCTTAATGGGCTTTATGCATAAGTATTTCCGGGTCACGTGATCGATCCAGGAAGTGTTTTTTTTTAATGGTGAAATTATAAGAAGTTTTCTTAGTGTGATCCAATTCCGACGTTAAATCTTCATAAAAGAAAACGAAACTATGCTTTCATCGATATCCACTGATAGATACAAACTTCCTTAATGCATGGCATGCCAAAAGAAGGCAAAATAACAGAGTATATTATGTTCCAAACACTTCGAAGACGAAGACTGAGACTTCCTGGTTTCAACCTTTCACTAGTTTCACTGATCACTGGCGACACTGGTATTAGTGGTAGGCCTAAGCGACGGTAAGTGTACTTGCCAGTGATTTAGATTTTTTTTTATCTTAAGTCAATGATAAAATGATTTTATAAAATCATTCGCTTAGGCAATTTTTATGTGTGGTTAGCTAATACAACTCATTAATTGCCAATTAATGAAGACCAACGTAATGTTATTGTTATAAAATATAATAAACGGCTTGTGGTGTAGGCCTACACATACTTCATATAGGCCTACTACATATAGCCTAGCCTAGGCCTACACTACACATATTCATATTGCCCACATAATGATAATGAGTAGGCTATTTTAATTATTATTAATTATAATGCAATCCAATACGATATTTGCTATCTGCTAGGCTAATGAAAAGCTAACTAACCTCAGTTATTAGGCTAATATTTATATAATATATATTATGAATATATATATTTATAGGTTAGGCGGTCAGCCCTATTATATTGGCTATATTCAATTATTTAAATTAGACTTAGGCATGAGCTTAGTCTTTACTAAAGAATCTTTAGGCTAAGCTAAGTATGCTAGGGTAATCATTAATCCTACTACATTTAAGCCTATACACTATACTATAGTTATAGGTTATACATAGGCTAACTATAACTATAGGCCCTTTATGACTATATGCCTATCATATTGTAAGCCCATGTATATTTCCATAATTATATTATATATTGATTAGGCTTAGACTCTATACATATGATATGAACTGTGTAGCCTATATAACTATAGTGAATATATTCTGTTTAGTATTAGTATTATATGCTTAGCCGCTTAGCCTAGACTAGAGCTGGGGCTAGTGCATTGCCTCGGATGAACATTAGACACATCCCTGTGCATAGACCTATAGTTCATATTATAATTAAAATAAGTAATCCTCGTATACTCATATAAGTATAAGACCATATAGGCCTATTATTAATAATAGGCCTATAGGCCTACATTATGGATTAGACTTAAGGCAAGCATTATTATTATTATATTAACATTAGAGCTACTATGATATGATAAAGATCTAATATATATATGCATTTATAATGAATAATTGATGATATTATTATATAATAATATATTATTAGCCTCATAAATACTTACAAATATTAATATAGTTTAGGCTTAGATGTAGGCATCTCAGTCAATCGGATATAAATATTAAGAGATATAGGTCTATACAGGACTAATAAAAAGGCCTTCTATGTACAGAATGAATCCATTTTACATCAATTACTCTTGTTGTTAAAGTGGTACAGTAACCATAAATTTAATAAAAGTAAATAAAGAACTTAGCAGTATTTTTGCAATTACTGTGTATTTTATACTTGTGTGTTTAACCTGAATTGATTTTTAGATAGGAAGGGGATGCACAAGAAGTTTCAATCAATTAAAATGGTTAAACTGGTGGGGGAATATTGGAATTACTTGGAATCATCAACCATATAAAAATAACTGATTGTATTGAATGTTTAAATTAAATTAATATTACCGGGTACCCGGTAATGTGTTTTTTCTTCAACCTTACATGTTAATGTTAAATGAGTACCAGTACAACTAAAATCTGGAGCATTTCATAGTCATTTTCATCACATACCATTGACCCATAAGCATAATTAAATAGACATATTATGAATTTTGGTAATTTTTTTATCTTTTAGTGTAAAATTTGGTTAATTATGCTTATTTTGAATGGATCTAAAATTATTTACACTAATGAAATGAAATAGCTAACTAAATTTTATTTACTTCCATTGCATTTCTATAAGAATAATCAACATACATATGTTCAATGTTTGGGTATGATTATATGTTTTATAATTTTATGTAATTTTATTTTATAAGTAATATATTGAAAACTATGTACTGGTACTGTAGTAAATTTTGGAAATTGAACATTTATGATTTAGCCTAAATATTAATATGTTGTTTTATAAAAGTATTTTTTTTTCTATTTAGACTGAATGTATCAATCAATGGAAACAAAATGTCCATGGGGATCATCTAATACAAAATGATGTTAGCTGCCAGACATGAGAAAAAGTCCTGCATCAGTTGTTGACATTGACACTGCTTAATTAAAGAAAATGTAACCATGTGCTGTTGAAGGAGACTGTGTTTCAATTGCATCCAGTAAAGGATAGTCAATGATGTATTTTGCAAGGAAAATGTGCTGACATTAGCCTTTGATTCTTTAAATGTATTAAATAAAATAAAAATATTGAAAAATATTTTATGAAAATATTTTATGATTCTTTTTTAATTTTTTTGTAAGTTAAAATATAAATATATATTAATATAATTAGCAATTAAACATAAATTACAACAAAATATGTGATGAAATTAAATATAGAATTTATTTTTAACAGTAGACTGATGTCATGTATAGAGGTGGGTTGCCTAAGTGTGCAACATATGAAATTCCTTTTCCTCTAGGATTATACTGCAGCTAAACAGTCCAACATGTACTTGCAACAAGCTGTCTTCATCCACCCTGCCTTGACATTCTGCTTCAATTACCTGTTTGCGATGGGGGGGGGGGGGGAAACAAGTAACATGTCATAAATGAATATATTATATTTATATATTTTTTTTATTAATTCAAGAGGCCTAAAATAAACTAATTGTTGCACCAAATTGATCCAAAGGCCAGATGAAGCAGCATTCAACAGTTTACGTGGCCGCGGCATACTATTTGATTATGTGGCCAGCACTATCCAGAACCTCCTTTACTTTACCCTATACTTATAGTTATAGCATTTTTATCCGAATTGAAGCATAATTCAAATGTTGAAGTTGAAGGAAGGAATATTCTGTTACATGAAAAAATATTAATTAACTAAAAAATATATAGGTATTACATAGCCTAGGCCTATATCTACAAAATAAAAAAAAGTCAATTAGTTTTATATCATATTAATATATAGGTCTTTATAGCCACCACACCAAAATGTTTATTGGACTTCATCCTACAATAGAATCCTACAATACTACTATAGGCCTATGTCCTATAGTCTATAAGGCTACTGGCATCAAGCTTTACATTTGTATTTTGAATAGTTTTAATTTTATATAGCATTAAAAACTGTTATAAGACTATTCAAAGCAGTGGTGCTGATAGATCTAAAGCCAAAATATAGCCTCTATATATACCAGCTGCAGCATGCCAATGAATATTGACTAATTAATACTAGGCTTAATTATATGTTATCTTATGCCTATATATAGGCTAGACTATAGGATAGGACTATAACTATAATATAGTAAATAGGGGATATACTATCCTATCAATGACAATTAAATTAAACCTACAATATATCACGAAATGGGACACACACAAAAAAACACTAATCCGAAAGTCTAAATCATCATACCAGACTAAATGACTCAAATATGATGATTATAATAATATGGCTAAATAATTTCATCAAATGAAATAAAGTAAGTCCCCATAGGTCGGCCTTAAATCAGTTTACTTTCATGTAGGCTATGCCTACAATTTACTTTACTTTACACTTTAGTAAAGTATTTACGTTAACTAAACTGTCAACTTTCTCTTATTATCTTGTACTATTTTAATGGAACTTAATAAAAATAAGGAAGACAAAGTCTTAAGTCTTATTAAAAGTAAAAGTAATACCTACTTTTCCTGAATTGTCGAGTAGGCCTATGCTGTTCACATTTTATTCAGACCTTTCCTTTAATGTTGCTTCCACTATTCATACATATGGTAATTATACCATTAAGGTCCATTACAAGTCGTACTTTGTAATTCTGTAGGCCTATACTTCGATGTCGATAGTGTCGACTGTCGCTTCGAAAGTCATCACCCAATAGGCCTAAATCTCTCCATGATTAAACAATGCTTGGCTTTTAAAAACCATGTTCATGTGGATATGTTATAATCTCACCCATGTGCAGTGTTTAAGACATCTTTGCTGTTATATAATGTCTCTAAATTCAATGTTTTTAATAAGCATTGATGCAGATAAAATAGAGGCGAAAGACGCCATTATTGGTATGTTTTGGTCCGATCACGTGACCAAGCTGCTATCGCTAAGGACTTGTGAATAAAGCCCATTAAAGAATCTCTTAAATTATCATCCTTGGCCATTTTCTTTTTATTTACAAAAGAAAAATGTTTTTCTCTTTATTTATGCCTTATTGAGTGGATGTTGAGTCTTTTGAAGACTGTTCCATAGCGAGGGCCAATTATTCCAGTGTAAGGAACTAGCTCTTTTACATGTTAGATTGACATGTTAGAGAATGGAATGATGGTTCCAAGGTTCATCAATAGTATTGGCCTATTTGTTGAAATAAAACAATTGTTCTGTTTAAAGAAATTAAACATGCATTTCTGGCATGGAATGGTTTGCCTGAACAAACCAGGAAAATCAGTAACTTAACATCATTTAAAACACTAATTAAAATGCAAGAATAGACTCAGACCACGGATGAGCGTAGGACGCAATAATCTTCTTTATAAAAGGAGCGTCTGTATTATAAGATAAGATCAATGCGCACTAGAAGATCATTTGTATGGATTTTCATCAATCGCGCATGAATGAACGGACGTGTGTCGTCAATGAGAATAAAATGATAGCTGTATGTTTTGGGCTTATTTTGCGTTTATTAGATATATAACGCCTTTGAAATATAAAAAAATAATTACAGGATTTACTTAGGAGTTTCTCAAGGTAAGTAAAAAGTAACTCAAGATTAATGTAAAACACTTTTTTAAACGACTTATATGTTCTTTCGACAAGAGCAACACCAATAGTTAAATCACTAAACATAGGACAACACTTATTTCAAAAACGTTAAATTATTTTTTTTGTATTTTGTTGTTATATATGTAAATGATCTTTCATCGTGCTTCTAATCTTTTCTGAACATCCAGGGCAACTGCTCCTGTCGCCAGTACCTTGAGCCGGCTCTTATTTTCCCGCTTAGCCAACGCCAATGTTACTAATTTTATAAAATATCAATTGCTAAAAACAAATGCCATTAATGCTTTCCTAACCTTGTTAAAACATTACTACAGAGATAATGGAGAAGAGATTAAGCACTGCATCTATTGTTGTTATGTTGTTAACATTGACTTTGCAAGGTACATCTGTTTAATCACATTTAAAATTGTTGTTTTTTTAAGGTTTCACGTTTGTCATTTAATTTTAAGATTTTCGTTTTGTTTAACATTTCTTTAATGTCGTTGGATATATTTTTTAAAATCTTATTTGTACATGTGCATAATAATTTAGGTTTTAAATTATTTCTAAAACAAACATTTACAATATTTTTTGAGGTTCAATTGTAAATGTATACATCAAATCATTTCTTTTACAAATAGTATAAATAAAGAATTGTATTTCATCTTATTACAAGACATAAATGAAAAGATTTATCTAATAATGTATTTATATTATGTATTCACTTAAATAAAATCATAGATTTTTACACATCTCAAATTTTATTTGCAGAAGCCATAGTGATATCTCAAGAAACGTGTAATTTTGTAAAGGTACACTGCTGCATGTTTGATTAAACTTTTTATATATGTCCAAATTATTTTGTAGGCCTACAAACTTATAAAATGTATGCGCAATTAAAGCCACCTGTTTATGTCAATCATATTATTGTTCTCTCTTTATTTATCTTTCCTTATCATTCTCGATCTATTTTAATTATTACATTTATTTGAATCTCTCTCTCTCTCTTTTACTGTTTTATCTATGGTTTATAATTATTATTGTCTGTACAAATTAAATTAGAAAAGAGAGTTAAGAATATGTATATATATGTAATATAGTTAGTTACACAGTAAATATTTGCTTTTCTTCTCTAGTGGATGATGTGTGAGAAAGGAATGTCTCAAGCTGGTAAATTTTCCCTTCCTAAATATGTAAGGGTAGAGAACTTTCTTTGTGACACTCAGACAGATGGAGGAGGATGGATTGTCTTTCAGGTAAATATTTCTAGTTTTTTTACAATTTATTTAGAAAGCGATAATGCAGTAAATATGATTTTCCCACGATTTTCCTGTACTTTTATTTTGTAGTAACAATTTTTTGTAGTAACGATATCGTCCAAAGTACGTCGAGAATAATGCCTTTGGAAAATGCAAGATGCATGGCTGAGCCAGTACGCCGACACAATCCAAGCCAAAAAAATCCTGTATCTGCCTCCCACTTTGGTATCGACCCCAAAAACTGGGAAAGTTTACTGGAGCAATGCTTTTCTGGGAAAAAAATGGGTCTTACCAATCAGCTTCGGACACACAAGGGACCATGACAAAACATAAATATGGTCTTCATTGACACATATGGACTGTTACGGTCAAGTTGGTAGTGACCCCCATTTGACCTTTTCGTTTTATAAAGACAGACTTGCTCGACTTGAACTTTAGGCCTAGAGTATCATATTGCATGTTTGGTATGCGGGAGTGGGCTGGGTCGGGTGGACGGACTTGGAATTCTTGGTTTAGGAGAAAGAAAAACGGAGTTTTGTTCGTCAGTTGGAAGAGATCAACCCGCTTGCGAGGACTGTTAGAAATCTCGAAGCGAAATATTATAAAAATCGGATGACTGAATGTGGTGGAACTGTGGCATTGGTCGTGTAAATAAACGTCTGAACTTACAAGTACTGTGTTGTGTCATCAATAGAATTATGAATAGAAATTTGTGTGTGTGTTTGACAACCTCTTTCAACCCTTAGCCAACGCAGCCGTCTCAGCACAACCAGTGTACCCATTACACTAGGATTAGCTGTGACATGGACAAACATCATTTTTGCAACAATAGAGTTGTTTTGTTAATCCAAACTAACTATTCATATAAGAAAAAAAAAACATTAAAGAGAAACGCAAGAACCAAAGGTATCAAAAGTAATACTTAGCTAGAATATGTTGTGTTTTTTTTTTTTGCATTGAATACGTCAACAAAAATAACTTTTAAAAAACCTAGACGAAATATCCCAAATTGGTTAATACTAGTGTATATTCACAACTAATGGGCCGTATTGCTGCTGCCCATTGACAAGTCTTAACGATTATGCATGCATAAAAGTTCACAAGAAATAACATTTCCGGTCTTATTCGATCATTTTCTCCGAAACATGTCTGTGTGTTACGTTACTGGTTGCACGAAAATATGTATAGAATTAATTTTTTTTCCATTTCCAAAAGATGGTGCCAAAAGAAAACGATGTATTGTGAATGTCAGATTTGAAGAATCGCCTTTTTATAATCCCAAACTAATTGCTTGATGCAAAAGAATTTTCGTGTTGTTGTTTTTTATAAATCTCCGCATTGTGTTTTTTTTAATTACCAAGGACGCAACTCTTGACTACTTATTTTATACACAAATACTACATGCAGCCTAACGCGACTATCACTTTGAGTATTAATTGTCGCCTACTCACTTTTGATGTTAAAAAGGGATTCCTCATAACTAATCTTGTAGCCGTTGTATATAATTCTAACTGGCTGTCGATGTTGAAATCAATCGTCAAGCAGCACCAAAAGCATGGGTTTTGTTTACGAAAATGGCGGTAAATTTCACCGGAAGTTCACGATCATAGCAGTTCAAAAGGTCACACCTAATTAAGACTTGTCTTTTTACAAGTGTAACACAAATATGTAAAAGTGGAGAACTTTCCTTGTGTGAAACTCAAACAGGCGTAGGAGGGTGAATTATCTTTTTTTTAAGTTAAAGTTTCTGTTTTGTACACCATAACTAAACTAAGCAATGGTTTGCTGTTGAATCATTCTTATAGTTTCTCCAGTATCTTACGCATTTATGTTCATGAAGTATTCTTATTATTTTTCATTATCTGAATAGTACTCGTTCCAATTATACAAGACGTTGATAACTCCACAGTAGCAGCAATAAAAATGTTTTTTTTAATTCCTTACACGATTCACATCACACACAAAAAAACGTAGCATGCATAAAATATAGTTTAGTTTATAAAATCTCAAGGAGCACAATGGGACCACGGATGAAGGAGCGACTGTAATGTATAAGATAAGATAAGAAACAATAAGAACGTCTAGTGGCACAGCGTTCGACTGGCGTACTGAAGGTCCTGGGGTTCGTATCCTAATGAAGGTCTAGGATTTGTTCTCTGGTCTGGGGGGGGGTGTCCCGGAGGAGTCTACTCAGCTCTGATGGGTACCTGACATTAGCTGGTGAATAGTAAAGGCGGCTTAGCATTGTGCTGGCCACACAATTCTCTATTCTGTCGTGGGCACAGAAATTCGTTGACGATGCAATACCGGCCCTATAGATCAACTTGGTCGGTCGGGATACTTTTTTAGTTTATGAAATCTCACACAATTACTTAGTTTGTTTATTGTTTATCCACCTTCAATAATAATGTGTGTAAAACTTAAAAAGTCTATTCAGATGTTTATTCCTTTTCAAACGTTTAGAGGTAAACTGACTATGTCTGCTGTTCTATTTCTGTCCCTCTTTCTCGCCGCGCTTTTTGGTATCTGCACTTATTTGACGTGTTTTGTGTTCATCCGAAATCATTAAAATCAAAACAGAACATTTTCGACGATTCAAGGGAATTAATATAAATTTGTTTTCTAGGTAAATTTATTTAATTGTGAAATTATATCCCTTTGACATGTTTAGATTATTTCCCAAATAATAGTCATTGATATTTCATAAATAACAATTTTGTTAATGGCAGATTTCTTTACTGTAGCTTCTAATCCAAACGCAAGAAGGATAAAATAAAACATACGATGTATTTAAAACAAAATGGACTGTACACACAAAACGTCAAGCGAATCTAACATATTTTATCTCAAACGAAATGTAAATCTTCGATTTTATTTAATTTAGTGCATGTTTCTGGTAACAAATTTTTCAGGAGTTAAATGGACCCTATTTCCATCATCCAATCGAGCTGAAACATGCCACATAGACTCGTTGACCATAACAACAAAGTTATCAACATTTTCAGCCTCTATTTCATACACTATAGCCCTCAAAATAATGCCAACATTTTCAAACAAAAAAGCTAAGTATATATGCCTATTTTACGAAAAAAAAAAAAACTAAAAACACCAGAGGTGCAAAAAGATAACGGAATATGATTTGTTTTGTGTTTTTTTTTTATATGTGTGTTTTTTTTTCTTATCAAAACAGAGACGTTTTAAAAGAGATATTGAATTTAACAAAAGCTGGAAAGAGTATAAACAGGGATTTGGCTCAAAGTGTAATGATTACTGGCTTGGCAACGACTACCTTCACATTGCAACCAAATGGGTAACATTATTCATTATGAACGTAAAATGTTTTATTATACGAACTTAGCTTTTTAAATGTTTACAATTGTTACACATGGATTAAAAATATTATCCGTTGTTCCTGATTAGATATTCTTGAATTGAAAACCAATTATTATATAGACTACTAGTTGGCATATAGATGTCAAAATGGCAGAGAAATCAAATGAACGGGAGAGTGTGACGACTATGGGATCTTCGAACAAAACCTCACTAATCTACCAAAAACAAGTCAATCGTCAAACGAGACAAAGCTGTAATGAATACTGAAGAAAAAAAAAGCTAGCAAAAAACATTCTTGCCCACCACATTATGCAATAGCATATGATGATGTTTATTTGAGACCAACTGAAGAGGTTTTTTTTCTCGAACTGACGAGATTTGTAAAAGACTCCTACGAAAGTGACGTATTAGAAGGAAAATTAAAAAAAAACACGACGCACTAAATCTATATTTAACCATTTTGTTAAAATTAAGAACCAGGCAAAGATTCAAAACACGTGGCAAAACGCATTCAAAACACGTGACAATATTCATTTTTCCTAGTCGAGTTCCCTTCTCTGACGTCACTTCCCTTTGTTGCCGGAAATTAAACATCTCAAAATATTTGGATTTTTCCTCCAAAAAACACACACATTTAAGGGCTCATATTAAACTAATTACTTGAAAGTTATTTTTAATATTATGTATAAATGATTATATTTAACATTGGGACACTGCATACACTATTTACTATCAAAATAAACTTCTAACTATAGGCTATGTTGATAAAAAGCTCTTCGTTTGGTCTTTAAATTGTGCATCTCTTCGTGCTATAGCATTTAGAATGCTTAGTGCGCAACACAACAGTCCAGTGCCTTTTAAAAAAGAAGCGCTCATGGCATTATGTGTACACAGCAGTCTCCTCTTTTCTCTTATCCTAAGTGTGATAAAGGGAATAGTGTGTGTCTTTAATATGTACACAGCAGTCTCCTCTTTTCTCTTATCCTAAGTGTGATAAAGGGAATACTGTGTGTCTTTAATTTGTACACAGCAGTCTCCTCTTTTCTCTTATCCTAAGTGTGATAAAGGGAATAGTGTATCTCTTTAATATGCACACAGCAGTCTCCTCTTTTCTCTTATCCTAAGTGTGATAAAGGGAATAGTGTATGTCTTTAATATGTACACAGCAGTCTCCTCTTTTCTCTTATCCTAAGTGTGATAAAGGGAATAGTGTATGTCTTTATGCACAACTAGCAGCGCACCCAACCGGAGTATGCTTGCTTGAAAATGTGGAACTCTACTTCACGACACTCAATGTCCACCGATCAAAGGCTTATCTGTCAAGAAATATAAGGACTTTGAACATTAACATAGGTTGTGAAATAAGCCTTGGCACGATTATTATCGTGGTGGCTTGCCTGTATACCTGCAATGTCACCCGGTAGCACAAATCCTATACCAGTGATGGCGTACCTTTTTGCGGCCGCGCGCCCAAAGTCGTCAAGACCAACTTCTTTCTTTCAACGTGCCAACACAGCAATTTAAAAAAAAAAGATCATACAGTTGTACAAACTAATTAAAACCTTTTTATCCAAAAAGAATAATAAATTAACAGATTTTTAAATGATACAAACAGTCTTTTATATAAAATAAAATGAACTATAGTAAATGAAAAAAATTATTAATATATTAAAATTACACAATTACAGTTATTACATTTAACTGTATGCATTTGGCATGATTTTGCTTAGTATTTGTTTGTGATTTTTGCTGTTGTGTGCACGCTGATAATTTGTCAAGCCTTGGCTCATACTCCGTAGCTTTAAGAGCGACACATGCAGCACACGGGTCACCTGTCAGTCTGTTTCTGCTATCAGATTTGATATAATTAAAATTTGAGCTGCTCACAAGCTTAAGATGACCCAAACAATGTAAGAAGTGCAATTCCAACTGCTTTCGTCGACTTGAAATTATTTGGCAGAGAATTCCACACTTAAAGGATTTCATCTTCAGAGCTACCAACTGTGCTGCCCTTTGCTATCATTTCTCTTCTCAAGTGTTTCACGCAGATAATAGAATTTATTTTTTTAGATAGAGCTTTCTTGAAGTTCCAATAGATCCATTTACAGATTTCCTCAATTATAACCACAATAAGCAGGAAAGATCAAGTTCTTCAAATTTAGCTTTATCTGGGAAAGTAAGAAAACAGACGGTTTTCTCCATCTTACGGAACTGTACAAATCTATAACTGAAATTCTCATTTACAGCTAATTAAAAATGTCCTGATGGTGTATGGAATTGTCAGAAAATGCTATAGAGTTTGTAAATGCATTTTTACAATTATAAAATATTTCAGCTGCCCACTTTGTAAGTCTCTGCAGTTTTCTTTCAAATTATCTGATATATCAAATCATCATTTCTGATGTTTTTCCTTAACCTTGCAGTTTTTTATCCATTTCATTTAAGTGTGCTGTAAAATGTTAAAAACATAACATTGGTAAGCCAGACCATATCAGTGAGCTGTGAATAATCTTGCCCCTTTTGAATTATAAACAGCCTGATTTCATCCAAGCACACTACAAATCTCAACAATAGTGTTCTCTGCTCAGTCACCTGATATTATTGTACATAAGTAAAGTATTATACTTAAAAGTAAAATAAAAAGAACAGCAGCGAAAATAAAAGAAATAAACGTATTTTAACAAAACGACGATGGCATCTTAGATCCAACAAAATTGCTATTTTAAATCGATGATCCCATCCTTAGCGGTGTGACAGTAAATAAGCTGTTCCATTTTTGGTAAATGCTTGCGTGCCCACAGAAATGGCTCTGCGTGCCAGTTGTAACTTGCGTTCCATAGGTTCGCCATCGCTGTCCTATACTATAGGTACAGGCGTCCGGGCACGCGGACTGTTGCGTGCATTGCTTCCTCCCCACCGAGACCCCGTGTCCTCTCGGAAGTGCAATGGGTCTCGGACCCGCAGCGGGTACTGTCCCCCATGCGTTCGCCCGCCGGTGTAATCTTAATGTGATCGTATCGGGGGTTTACACACTTCGCCTACTTTGAGTGTCTTTGAGGCCCCTTGGTACAGAAGTGCGGCACTGTTTAAGACATGGGCGCTAAATTTGCAAAATTTGTCAAAATATGAAAATTTTCCTTATACGTTACTTTAAATCCCTACAAGACCAAGACCCCCCCCCCCCCCCTACCATAAAAAAAAACGTTCTGGGAACGCCCTTGGTTATAGATTTTATTAGTTATTGTTAGTCTTAAAAAAAATTTCATTGAATTCTTCTTTTTTTCAAGGGAACATACGAATTAAGAATTGATATGGTCTACTATGGGAAACATTACTTCGCTCAATACAGTAACTTTAAAGTTGACAGTGAAAAGAACAAGTACCGGCTTAGTGCTTCGGGGTTCCATGGAAATGTGACAGAGGATGACTTTTTATACCATTCCGGTCACCCGTTCAGCACATTAGACGTTGATAATACTGTCGACAGACGTAATTGTAGCCAATATGGTGGCGGCGGCTGGTGGTTTCTTGCTTGTCATACTGGCAACCTGAACGGCCAATTTGATAACGAAGAATTTTCACGTGGAGTCAATTGGCTTAGCCTGACGACTTATTTTTATTCTCTATCCACTGTGGAGATGAAGCTCAGACTGAGGAAATAAAGAAATAATGTAAACTAAATATTATTTTTAATGGACTTCAAACTGTTTAATCTACAAGTGTGCACAAATTATTTTTTTTAAATCTTATCCACATTCGGCATTTTGTGAGCATATTATATAATATTGTAATTGGGCTATTAAAATTTCCCTGCCCCTATATAAGAGTCTACTCTGTTTAAAGGTCTCGCTGGATAAAAATGCTTTGTTTCTTTTTCGATTAAAGTACCTATATAAAATTAAAAATTGTTTGTCTTTTTATGTTATTGCGTTAAAAAATTAGACAATAAGTAATGTACTGAACTTGTATTTGTTTTTTTTAATGCAAAGATAATATAGTTTCAGATCAGGATATTGTCAGAGTTAATAACGCAATTAAAATCCAAATATGCACACAGAAAAACTAAAAGAATAATTTATCTCTGGAATAAATACAACACAACAGACCTACACCAAGCAGCAATAAACTTCCGAATCACTTTTCTTATTAAATGCAATATAACTAGCCTAGTTGAATACTTTTTGGCAATCCATAAAAACCAACTTCAAAGCAATAATGGATGATTTTGTGCCAACAAAACAAACGTCAAATAAATCAACAAATATTTGTTTAATACTCAACTAATTAAGTGTGTAAACAAAAAGAAAATTTATTTTTAAAGTTTAAAGCAACTAATTCAAACAGATTACACAAAAATACTTTAAAATATAACATTTAACTTGGAAACTAAGCAGACATTTGCAAATGAATATGTAAACAACATAATTTCTAATTACAACAATAAAAACGTATGGTCCAACAATAAATCAAGACAAAGGGACTTTTTCTTAGTATAAAATGTGTTGCCTTTTAAAATATAAAAAGTTGTTTTATGTTTTAAATAAGTGGTATCGTCTTTAAGGAAACAAAATAAGACTTTTCCAAAACCAAAAATCAAATTAAGTCTTGTATAGGTACAAAAAGTGGGTACGTTTTAAGAGAACAAAGTGGGGCGTTTCTTAGAATAAAAACGTGGGACTTTTCAAATAATAAAAAAATATGGGGCTTTCTCAATAATAAAATGTTCGCCATTTCAAGAAAAAAAAGTGGGCATTTTCAAGTAAAAAAGTAAGATAGATAGTAGCAGTGAAGCGCAAATTAAAGCCTCTCCTGTGCAGCAGACTTTAGCAGTCTCTAGTACATTGGCGGTCCACCCGCAGACGTTAATAACCTCCACTCTGACCAGATGACCGTGAACGCTGGAAGAACACATAGCCTGCAGGTGTAATATCTGAATTATCTCCACCTTCATAAAGGCATGTGTCCGAGATGACAATCATGTGAAATGACCTCTCTGTAATGCGGTCATAGACCTTCAAAGCTATTTTGACAGAAGACAGTGTATTCCAGAAGCCAACAGTAACGCCTGCAGACTAGACACCTCAGTGTCTAAATTCGGTCTTTAGTTTACGCACCACTTATCAAAACATGTAAATAGAAGTCTGCATTTTCACGATAAAATTAAGTGATTGGCCACTCCATGGATATTGAGCCTTCTAGAGCTTAGTGGTCTTGTGTATTGTATGACAACAACAAACCATCTTTCTTATTCAATGGCATCCTAAAACGAAATTGGTTGTCTGAACAAACCCGAATAACCTACACGTTAAAGCATTTATTTTGGAAAAAAAAAGCACTACCCTCCAATAATGGACAGTTATATAGCGCATTAATCTAATAAAAAAGTAAGCTATGTCTGAAAAAAAGAAAGATAAACAACGACTAAGTCTTGAAAAAAAACTTACTTTGCATACATATTACGTTGCTTTTAAGTAGGCTTTTTCCTGTTATTGACAAGTCTTGATGAGGTCTGAACTTTTGGGTTCAATGCATACATGAACTTCCGGCAGTAAGCTTCAAATAATGTTTTTGGCCTTTTTTAAAGTATAGCTTTTAGAAAGATACAAAGGCTTCAAGATTTAGTTATGAAGAATCCCTTTTTAACATCAAAATTGAGTATGCAATAATGAATAATAGTCGACGTGCTAGTCTCGTTAATTTTATTTAAAATTTGTTAGTTTGCAACTAGCATATCCTAAACCGGGGATCGGCTACCTTTTTTATACTAGTATGCCAATGTAGGATTTCTAAATCATTCAGCGTGCCAAAAGCTTTAAATGTATCCTTCTCTGGCACTCAATTTCTCGTGGGAAAGACTTGAAACATACTTGAATTGCTTTTTTTTTAGGTCTTCCGCGTGCCAATGAAAATGGCTCTGCGTGTCAAGTCTGGCACGCATGCCGTGGGCTGCTCGCTCGGGACAACGAGGCATTGCTTTTATTTTGAGGGCCTTCCGCCTACCAATGAAAATGGTTCTGTGTGCCAAATCTGGCACCCGTGCTGTAAGTAGGTTGCCAACACCTGCCCTAAACTAAGCGGTATAGATCAGGTGTTAATGCATACGTGTTCTTCCGGTTTATTTCCGGTTAAAAGAATTTGAAAAATATCTTACATTCAAAATAAGTGATTCTTCATACCTGACGTCCCAAATCAATCCTTTTTTATTCGACATCTTTTGGAAACTATTTTATCCCCTAGATGTCTACATCTTTTCTTACACGCAGAACTACCAGGAACGCAGCACATAGAATTCATAGATATGTTTTGTTAGTAAATGAACTAATTGGACCGGAAGTGTTGGAATGCATCGACCTTTTAGGTTCACCGTGCATGCCTAATCGTTACGTTTAAGACTTGTCGATACGTGTTGAGAATATGAGTGAATCGGCTGTGTTGGGTTAAGCTGTGCGCACCAGAATACCATGTGTACCGGTATGTATTTTCCCCATTCGCGCGTGAATGAACGAGTGCGGGACGTCAAGGAGAATAAAATGGTAGCAGTATGTTTTGAGCTTATCTTGCTTTTTTTATAAGGCTTTCGTTATATTAAAATATTATTAAGTAATGTTTAAAAATAATTACTGGATTTACTTTACAGTTTCTTTAATGTAAGTAAACAGAAAGATAGATAACTTAAAATATGTAATAACAACTCAGACTTTTTAAGAATGCTCTTTTTTAAGAAGTTCTTTCGACAATATATTAATAATACATAAAGGTGTCGGATGTCTCGCCAATGTCTAGACCAGGGATCGGCAGCCTCCGACAAGCTTGCCAGACTTGGCACGCAGAGCGATTGCCAATGGCACGCCGAAAACTCGTAAAAAGGCATTTGAGGTCTTCTCTGCAAGAAAGGTAGTGCTAGAACAGGATAAAAGTCAGGCTTTTTGGCACGCTGAAGGAATTAGAAATCTTACTGTAGCACGATACTATCGAAAGGTTGCCCAAACATGGTTTAATCAATTGGCACAAAAAAAACACACTGGAAGGAAAGTGTATATTGAAATGAACCAGCAAGACCAAATCCCCCCCCCCCCCCCCGGCCCTTTTCTCAAGCAAAAACCATTGCCTAATATTTCATTTAAAAGAACATAGAGCATTCAATTCACATAGATTTTAAAAAATGCAACACATCCACCAAATTGCAGGCATTGCCCACACCCAAATAAAACAGCATACCTTGTCCTACTATAACGCTCCCAAACTAATTAATCTCAGACATACATTATTACACATTTACCTTTACTTTATACATTGATACAGAACAACTAGAGAGAATAATATATAAATCTATTTGGCTGTCACTAGCAAGAGAGCTAACTGCTTTTTGGTCTGGTTAGTAGAAGAAGAATTACATTTTAAAAAATACTTGTTCAATAGTATTTCAATACATGAATAGGTCTGTTGACAAGTTGTCTATTAATTTTCGCCGTCTGCTCAAGCTTAAACAAAGTGACATGCCGCATTGGCTTGGCCCACGTTTGAAAGCAACTGTCTCGCTTTCTCTAATCCCCCCTTCCCATTTTGTAAATCTCAACTCTAATTTAAAAAATGTTAATTTTAACATGTTTTTTTTTGGATGTTGACATCTTATTTATGTAGAAGCTCTTTCATCGGGCCTCTAACCACAGAACACACAGGGCTACTATTCCTGTCGCCAGTACCTTGAGCCAACTCTTATTTTCCCGCCAACGGGGCTAAATTTTATATATCTAAAACAATAATGCTAAAAAAAATGCTAAAAACCATGCCATTAATGTCTTCCTAATCTTGTTAAAACATTAATATAGAGATAATGGAGAAGAGATTAAGCACTGCATCTATTGTTGTTATTGTGTTAACATTGACTTTGCAAGGTACATCTGTTCAAGCACATTTAATTCAAAGTTCTTTTTATTGTACTTAACGTTTGTAATTTAATTTCAAGGTTTTCATTTTGTTAAGAGTTACTTTAACGTCTTTGAGACTATATTTTGTTCAATATTATTTTTATATTTAATTGCTTTATCTGCATAAGAATTTAGGTTTTAAATTATTTTTAAAACAAATCTTTACGATATATTTTGGGTTCAATTGTAATGTAATGTAGATCACTTTGAAAATGGTTTATATAAACAATTAAAATGCATCATATTATTAAGCATAAAGCAATATAATATAACAAATGCATAGATTGGTCTAATAATGTATTTGTATGTATTCACTTCTATGAAATCATAGATTTTTTAAAAATCTCACACTTTAAGAATTATTTGCAGAATCCATTGTGATATCTCAAGAAACGTGTAATTTTATAAAGGTACGATACTTGAAATTTCATAAATGTTGTCTATGTGTCCTTTTGTTTTCTGTAACAAAAAATGGTTTTAGGCGAAAAACAGCCACCTGCTTACATAAATAAAAAAATATTGCCTTACTTTCTTTCTTTCTCTCTCTCTCTCTCTCTCTCTCTCTCTTTCTCTCTCTCCCTCTCTCTCTGTATCTTTCCCCATCATTCTCGATCTATTTCTTTTTGCCAAACATGACGTCGACATTCTATCCATCTCTCTCTTTCCTTTTGTGTTTACCTATTGTTCTTACTTGTTTATACTAATTAATTATATAGCCTAATAATATAATGAATAAAGTATAAACAGAACAAGATTACTGTCTTGCAGTAAAGTAGGCCTACCCTTCGGGCCAAATTGATCATAGGGCCGGTGAAGAAGCGTTCACCAGTTTCAGTGGCCACAGCATACTAGGGAATGTGTGGCCAGCACAATGCCCAGTCGCCTTTACTTTAGCCCAACTAATCAGAGCTGGGTAGACTCAAGAATACCCTCTATTCCCGGGAACAAATCCTAGCCTTAGGCAGGATTCGAACCCAGGACCTTTGGAACGCAAGTCGAACGGCTCGGCCACTGTATCGCATCTTTTGAGTAAAATTGTTATAGTTTGAATAATAATAATATATAATATAATTGGCCATTTATATAGCGCCCACTCCATGCTAATGCAAGCATGCTCAGCGCGCTATAATATAGGCCTAGTTATAGTTTGAGTAATATAGTTATAGTTTGAGTAAAATAGTTGTTATAGTTTTGCTTTTCTTCTCTAGTGGATGATGTGTGAGAAAGGAATGCCTCAAGCTGCTCAATATTCCCTTCCTAAATATGTAAGGGTAGAGAACTTTCTTTGTGACACTCAGACAGATGGAGGAGGATGGATTATCTTTCAGGTAAATATTTCTGTTTGACACAAAATATTTAGATAGAAAAAAATTGGCTTAATATTACCACCACGATTTATTAGTTCGCTTTTATTTTGTAACAATGATTTCTGCAACAATGGAAGTTTTATCCAAACGTACTATTTACGTAAATACTATAAACTCAGGAGCTAAAGGTGTTATAAGTTAAACTTGGCTAAAAATACATGCTCTTTGGCATGGGATCTATCGACAAAAGAACACTTTTTAAAGAGCTAGACTGAATCAGAAAAGGCTCATTACTAGAGAAATATTCACAATTATTCGACAAGTGTAACAACAATGGTTAAATCACACTAGAGGAAAGTGGGGCCAAGAGCAATGTAGGCTAGTCATAATACATAAAGCATTACATTTTAAGCTGGAAATGTAAAAGAACAAAATGTATTACAATATTCAGAAAGTGACAAAGCTATAAAAACATTTTTTTTTATATTTATTATGCAAGAGCAAAAGCAAATAAGTCCTCTTTGCCTCCAAGTTTCATTCGGGCAGGGAATGGGTTGCTTGAACAAACCAGGAACTCAGCACCCTAGCATCATTAACATCTTTAATCAAACGTGGAAGACTAGATTCAAACCATGAATAAATGAATAAGTGCCGGCAGCAATAATCTTCTCTATAGTAACAGCCTCTGTGACATACAAGTTGTTTCTGCAAAGTAACAGCGTCTATGACATACAAGTTGTTTCTGCAAAGTAACAGCTTATGTGACATATAAGTTGATTCTGCAAAGTAACAGCGTCTGTGACATACAAGTTGTTTCTGTACAGTAACAGCCTCTGTGACATACAAGTTGTTTCTGCAAAGTAACAGCCTCTGTGATATTTAAGTTGTTTCTGTACAGTAAAAGCGTCTGTGACATATAAGCTGTTTCTGCAAAGTAACAGAGTATATGACATACAAGTTGTTTCTGCAAAGTAACAGCTTATGTGACATATAAGTTGTTTCTGCAAAGTAACAGCGTCTATGACATACTAGTTGTTTCTGCAAAGTAACAGCCTCTGTGACATACAAGTTGTTTCTGCAAAGTAACAGCTTCTGTGACATATAAGCTGTTTCTGTACAGTAAAAGCGTCTGTGATATTTAAGTTGTTTCTGTACAGTAACAGCGTCTGTGACATATAAGCTTTGTTTTTCATTTCAACAGAGACGTTTTAAACAAGACACCAGTTTTAACAGAAGCTGGGAAGATTACAAAATAGGATTTGGCTCAAAGTGTAATGATCACTGGCTTGGCAACGACTACCTACATATTGCAACTAAATGGGTAACATTCATCCTTCATGAGCTGTGTAGATAATTTGTCTTTCAACATTCATTTGTTTTTAAGATGTTTCATTGCTCGAAAGGAGATTTCAACAATTCACCATTTATCTTAATCATTTACATTAGGCCTAAGCTTAGATATTCTTGAAGTAGAAAAAAAATATTATATTATAAATATTGTTATGTAGGCCATATTGGATAGATCTAGTTTACATGTTGCATTAGCTCGTTACTTTAGAAAGGATTTCTCTATAGTGTATTTTGGAAATTGGTTAATTCTTGTGAGTTTCCTGTGACGACTTGAGGGTCTGAAGTAAATAAGACAGTATAATAATCGTCACATCTCGGCTGGTTTAAGATTAAGCTAAATAAAAAGCTAGTATCGGAGTACAGTATTATATGCACATAGAGTGTTGGTCACTAAATAAATTGCAAGTGGATGACTTTATGTGCGTGTTGTTATACATCCAGTAGGCCTATATTCATTTTGTATGTTTCATTTGACGTTTTTATTTGATGAAGGATAATTCTTATTCCATTTATTACTTACTCTCTTACTTACGTTCAAAAAACCAACGGACAGGTCGCGGCTTCTATCCCTGCCACCGACGGATCCCTGTCTCCCTGCAGGAGTTTTGGGCCTAGTGGACGTAATAATCTTCTATCTAGAAGGAACGTCTGTAAACTTATAAAAAAAATATATATAAAAAAATGTGTAAGACTTATTCTTTATGTAAGTTCAAGGACAAATCGCCCACGTGTATGTTCAGGGTCAGCCTCCCTTGCGTCGTAATCAGCCACGCCCTCCCAGGGATGATCTTCCACGTGTGAACATCGCCACACCAGCCTCTTCTACCTCCTTTGTTCTACATCACAAGAATGTGCATGTCCATAATACAGAATTTCAAAAGTCTAGGTCTACGAGCAATGATATCCGTAGACGGACGCTGTGAGTCAGAAATTCGAGCAAGGATTGGGACCGCAAAGGCTCGCCTAAACAGAATCTGGTCCAGCAAAAGCATTAGTCTCCCAACAAAGCTCAGACTTTACAGAGCCCTTTTCAGAACTATTGTTCTATATGGATGTGAGACCTGGACATTGCTAGCAGCCACTGAAAGCAAGTTACAGGCATTTCAAAATAAATTAATGAGAAAAATCCTTCATATCTCCTACGTAGAATACAGGACTAATGAGTTTGTTTGGGACAGAATATCCTAAATTGCATGCCCTCAAGAAACCATTATGGCAACAATCAAACGGCGCAAACTGGCATGGTTCGGTCATGTTTTGCGGCACAATAGCCTGTCAAAACAATCCTCCAGGGCACGGTAGAAGGTGGACGTCGGAGAGGCCGTCGGCGGAGATGCTGGTTCGACCATGTAAAGTATTGGACAGGGCTGCAGTTGACTCAACTATTGACAACCGCTCAAGTTAGGCAACAGTGGAGAAAGTTGACTCCTGAGGTGTCCATTCGCTCCCCCCAACGACCATAACGGTCATAGGATTGATGAAGCATACAGTCGAACAGAGATTTCCCCTGTACAAAGGAATCCCTGATCTTTTTTTGACACAATGTCCGCAGCCATTAATCACACTTAGTAAAAACATAATTTGGCTTTCCGTTAAAAGACATTCGAGTTTGTCATGCTATCAGTAAATTCATATTTTTGTTTGCATATTTGTTTCACAGGGTCAATATGAATTAAGAATTGACATGACCTACGAGGGAAAAAATTTCTTTGCTCAATACATTAACTTTAATGTGGGAAGTGAAAAAAACAATTACAGTCTCACCGCCGAAGGCTTCACTGGAAATGTTACGGCGGATCACTTCGGAATACTTCATGCTCTCCCCTTCAACACTGCAGACGTTGACAATCGGCTTCATTCACACCCTCTAGACTGTGACCAGACTATCCCCTCTGGCTGGTGGTATCTCGATTGTCATCGTGGGAACCTTAACGGAGACTTCGATAACCGTGGATATAGTCAAGGAGTCAATTGGCCTAGCCTGACTGGTGACTACAGGTCTCTTGCCACCGTGGAGATGAAGTTAAGAATAAGGAAATAATGCTAGAATTTAACTTTAATAAATTGTACAAGCAATTATCTTCTTTTTTAAGTTTCCTCCACTGTCGGCATATGTGGCTTCTATGTGGTCAATTGATATTAGTCAGCTAACATTTACCTGACACTGGGTGTAAAGGACCAACTTAGAACGAGATGATCCATTAATCATTACTGTAGATCTAAGTATTTAATTCCATATGAGGGCCATGCCACAGTTTGATAGTTTTTGTTATTTAAGTTAAAGATCAATTGACTACAATTCTAAATCATAACTGAAACGTCATGTTCATGCTTTTGGAGTTAAAAAATGTTATAAAAAAATGTAAACGAATTTGCTTTGATTCTCTATATGAACACAGAAAAAATTTTTAAAAACAAAATTGATATTTTATTCTTCAATAACAGTGCACCATATGTGTATATATATTTCATGTCAAACATATATAAATATGTATAAATATTTTTAAAAAAATCTTGCACAGTTATTCCAGCCAAATTAATAGAAGACATCCAGCTAATGTATTAAAATAGATTTTTTTTTTCTTTTTGGTTTTATTATTATTGGATTCAAACAGCATAAATACAATTTCAATAAGAAATGTTATTATATTTTTCTCCAAAAAAAAAAAAAAAAAAAAAAAAAAAAAAAAAAAAAAAAAAAAGATAACAAAATAATATAAAATGCTAATTTATAATTGAAAAAAACATTGTTATCCAATAGCATAAATGTATTTATGCTCAAGACAGTTTTTCATTTTGCTTGTTTTCTTCCCATGTTAAAATTTACATTCATTATCAACCAACTTAGATTTTTTTCTAAATGTATTTTTTTCACAATTTTATTGTAAATTGTAAGTTAATTTTTCTTCTCAAAAAAAATTTTTTACATCTGAATTTCTCTACATTTTTTAATCATTTGAATAAATTTGTTTACATACTGAACTGAAAGAAGTTAATTGTCTTTTGTTTATTACATATGTGCAAGTGAATGTAAGAAGTCAGATGATGGAATTTATGTCATTAAAGTTTTTGCCAATCTAAAACAATAAAACATCAACATGACATTATAGAAACAAACAAGAAGAAAATATCAAGATTAAAATGTATAATTTTTTGCATTTTGTATTGTATTGTTTACGCACAATTTTTACCTTGTATACAAATAATGAAAAATTGAAATTTAACAGAAGAGAATATAAAAATATCTATATCACCCAGTATCATAAACATACTACAAATGTAGGCCTATAGATTGTGTGATAAATCAGAAATGATATAAAAAGATTTTAACAAATAATACTATATGCATGTTTATATTTTGGCAAACACAAGTGAATGAAGTCGATTACTAGATATAACCAACTCCACTGCAATTAAGTCCAGACTTTAAACTCACACTGTGGACGAGCTCATTATACCAACAATAGCCCACACAGTAGACATTGGCACCACTACTTCCAGGACATGTACATGTTGTGTAGGTGAACTTGTAGTCGTGAACATCATCCCCGACGTGTATCATGTCCTTCCACTGGCCGACACTGACCTTTTTAGATAATCCATGAGGATGCGACACAATAAAGGTTAGCTTGTGAACATCTCTAGAGTCTATGTATTTGTTTATGACCATCCTCCAGACCTTAACATAGTGTTTCCACATATCGTCCAATTTATTTCCCAAAGTTTCATCACAAGTCGCACAGGTAAAGTCACACCTGTCTCTCTCAATCCTTACGTAATCAACATGCACCTTATCTTTTAGAATAACCTCTGGACTATCTTCTCTGTCATAAAACAATCTCATGGACATGTGGCTTGCCTCAACGTCATCAAAGACCACCTGTGCTGCTGTATACACATAAATCTTCCACCATACTCTGCTGGGCTTGTCGGAAGCGTCACATTTTTCACATGGACATGTTTGTTCATCTTCACCTATGAATTTTTCTATGCCACTCACCTTCCCACTTCCTGTTCTCAATGTCTCCTTTTCTCTCAGGTCAGACAAAAAATATGGAACAGTACTGTTTGGCCAAAACTCTGGTCTGTCAGGACTGGTCATTGTGACACTTAATCTAACTGTCAGATCAGCTGTAGCTTTGATGAAATCATACAAATCACTGTCATGGTAACCTACAGGTAGATGTTCTAAGCTGAATGATTCAAGTGGTATAAACTCTGGATGACCTGGATTTTTTTTACATGTTTTCCAATGCATGAGTAAATTAGCTCCTCTGACACCTTCTGACACCTGATTTTCATGTTCACCTGTACAGGTACATACAAACATCAAATAGAATACATTTCTGAATGCAATTACTAATGTTTTCTATTTGTCACCATTTGAAAAACTAACTAATGAACAATTATGTATTGATTAATGAATCAACACTATATCAACTAACATTTTTACATTTTAAGTGCCAAAATGGATTTTACAATCAGCTTACCTAACAAGTGAAAACTGTTTTCATTTGACTGGTCATCATTTTGGTCACTAACTGGACAACCCAAATCTGAAATGTGTTTTTTATCAATTTGTATTAATATACTTTCTGTATGGTTTCAAAAAAAGTATTTATAACATTTACAAAACAATCAATTAGAATATAATTATTTCAATAGGTATTCTAAATTAACTTTTCAAAATTAAATTTAATTGATTTAAATATTCCAAATATTCCAATGATGATAGCTTGTTTACATCAGACCTAAGCTACCTAATTTATATCTGTGATTGTCAGAAAGTTATTTTGTAATTCCATATAAACAGAATCAAATCAGTATAAAGTCAAATGAGTTTTTATAAATTTTTAACACTAACTTTTACAAAAAATTGAGTTAAAACTTTCACATTTTTTCACAAACAGTAACTAAACTCTTTTTTTTTAACACAAGAGCAAAAAACATTTTTTAAAATAAAAATTTCCAAGGCAAACAAAAAGTCAATTTTGTACATTTTCTTTTTAAATAACCATATAGTCTATCTACTAAGTAACTAAGTATCTAGCATACATAATTTTCACAAAACAGAAAGTTAATTTATTGCTACATTAACTGGCAAAGGTCAAACTATTTAGCCATAGAAGAAACTTTTTGTCCAAATAAAGCTTAGTTCACCAAAAAAAGAATTGCTTATATAGTTTTAAAACACATCAAAGAAAATTAACCAAGATATATTATATGCACAATGTATAGTTTTTAAAAAAGGGAAGTTTTAGGGATATTTTTGTTACAATGTAAGGGAAATATGAAATTTTTAATTCAAGCATTTGACAAGCAGTTGCTTTTTTTCCAGAGTTTTTATACATTTTTATAAGCTTTTGCGAACGGCTTCTGACAGGGATGAATGGACAAATCTGGTTATGCGCACCATCATAACACCCCCAGAACGAATATGTCAAGGGTTTGATGATGATGAATACATTAAATTTAAATATAGACTGGTCATGCGGTTAGTACATGGCACATGGGCCTGTCTGTCAACATGAGGAGTTTGGAGCCAAGGACAAAATAATTTTTATCTATGGGGAATATCTGCAAGCTTTTACTCGGTATAAGATAAATATTAAAACTAAAATAGGGCCTACCTTTACAATTATTTTCCATGCTTTATGAGAAGATTTCAGACTAAAATTTTCTAGGTAAATTGAAATGATTAAAATTAAACTGAATAGATCTAGACCTATTTTTTTATTGTTAAAAAATGTTTACATCTATCACTGTTATATTAATTTTTTTTTGCTCTTGGCCCCCACACTTGGGGCATTAAAAAATCAGAACATAGACTAATATTTTTTTTTATTTTATCCTACTAAATGCTGCAAAAATATGACATTTTTAATGCCAATAATTTGAATATGTCATAATTCATAATGATAAAGTTAAACATTTTTATGCCAATTTAAAGTAGGGCCTATAGTCTATAGCATTTATCATATTATTCATATCAAGGAAAAAATGTAGGCCCTAAAGCATTATAATTTCTTGAAAGATAGGTCTAACTCAACTGATAACCTTTTATTCTACCACGACCCTAAACTCGTCCATTTTTCTGTAAGAATCCGAAAAAAAAATTATCAAACTAAATATAAAGTAAGACATCCTAATCCTAGCTGTAAAATAGTTTTCTGACAAGCATTTTGGAATGAGGGTGACTGGATTTTGGATGAGGCTTACTACTTACTACTTATTACTAGGTGTTTCCATAAACTATATAGATTATAATTTATATAGGCCTAAACTGCCTAAACTATTAATACTTATTACTACTAATATTACTAGGGTCCACTAGGGTTGTTTTATGGCATGGTAACGAAGAAAAAAAAAAGAACCATCTCTCCCTAACTTTGGGCAAAAGTATAGCCATATAGATCTAAACAAAGACTATTATAATAAGATACGATGAGAACTAAATTGGCTTTTAAATAACACGGAGATAAAGCTGATTAAAAATGAAAGTGGGAAGCTTTCACTTCGGAAATACGCCTGTTCGGGAATACCCGATCCTGGCAATCGCTAACCAATTTAAATAACATTTATATTAAAGAAAAAACTACCATAAAGACAGAAAATAACAATAAGCTAACCTTTTTCACTAATACAAACCAAAACTGATATACAATGTTGTTATTTCAATTGATTTGGATTAATTTTTCATTAAATCTAATCGCCGGCTTTTTGTGGAACAAACAGTACAATGATTACTCCTTTCAAAACAAACAATATGGCGTCCTCCTTGATACAAGTATTATGCTACAGTGTTAGTCGTCAACTTAAAAAAGTACATGCCTTTAATTGTAAATTACTTAATTTTCGAGAAAAGAGATCAAAGTTATATTCAACTATCAGATTCTCTAACACGTAAGTTGGCATAATAGATTGTTCAAATAAATCATCATCATCATTGGCTCCATAGTCTCGAAAGACGATTAGATTTGCGCTCCTGTGATTTGGCCAGCCCTGCAAAATTGACTGTGTCTGTGGAGACCTATCCTTGAGAAACAGGATCTATCGCATCTCTGGCACTTGAAAGCTGGACCGTTGGAGATTGTTAGGGGCAGCCTACTTTTCTTCACGACGCTAAACAGCAAAGCTGTAGTGTCCTCTCCAGAGCGCAAGCCTGGGCAGATCAAATAAATATAAAGTATAAAGCATTAAAATCGAATAGAAAAGACAAAGACATTTCATTAAAAATTAAATTAAACTTCTACTTTGACTTGACTGTGACTTGAGACTTGATATTAGATTAGCTTAGCCTTAGCTTTGCATTTTAGTTTTATTCAGATATTTTTCCTAGGCCTTATCATAATCTGAAATAAGAGTCTCAGTATAAGGCAGACTAAGATTAAGGCAACTAAGGCAGCCTAAATAATTAGCACAGTCCTGGCCATGGCCAGTCATAAAATAACGATAAGGCCTGATAAGGGTCGTAAGTCATAAATAATGCTCTCAATGATTCTTGAATGATTTCTTGGGCTCAAGACTCTTAGGTCTCTTAATAGTAGGCCTGTAGGCTAAGGACTAATGCTAATGCTGCACTTATGCCTAATGATAACTATTTTAATTGCTGGCAAGGTCAGGTTTCCATCTATGTTGGACTTATAACTTCTAACTAAATATTTGGCATCTTAACTGCTTAACTTACCTTGCCTTACACACAAGTTTCCAGTTCAACTGGATATAATTTACATTAAATATTTTTTTCTGTTGCATAGAAATTATAAACATAATTGAAAATGGTATGGACATATTAACTTGCAAAGACCACCAAGATTACGGTAGGGTTAAACGACAAGAAAGAAAGAGAAGACAACCATATCATAATAGACAGAATTGATTCTGGGTGATATGATATCTTGAAAAAAGGGGAGAGAATTGTCAGCATTAGAGTTGAGGAAGACAGTTTGCATATCATCTGTCGCACCCCCAATGGTCTGAAAGTCTAAAGGACAGGTTTGGATAAGCCTATATATTGTTCAGGGTTCCCACTGCCTCCTGAAATAAAAAAAAAAGTGCACAAACTTCTGAAAACCTCCTGAAATATGAAATAATCTTCTGAAATGTCCTGAAAAATTGAGCTGACCCCGATTTTTTCCTTCTCCAACACAGGTCCCTAGTTTAGTATGCTAATTGGAAACTAATTCCGCAACAGCCCCACCTCCCGTGGGATACGCTTACGCTTGCTATGCCAAGCCACTCCCTTCTCGCTTTGCGACGGTAAAGACTGTATACAGCCTTCCCCCCACAGTTTGGTGTCTGCCAGACATAAAGGTGCCTTGTGCAGTTTTGTGTCCAACAGATTAAGGAACATGTAGGAGAGGACTAGAAGATATAATCTGGCTTTTTGTTTAATAAATAACTGCAAACATGAGTTTTCATTTCATTTTTTAAAGCATAGCAAACAGACAGAGAGGGAGTGCTGTGGTGGGAGTAACTTTGGCAATGTTTGGTTTGAACCTGAGTAATCAAGGAGAGACTGACATTCTCACGCAGAAGTACAGAGACGCAAGGCTTGCCCATATGAGGCAAGACCTGAAAAAGGCGGATAACCTATACCACGAATGTTTGAAAGTTAGTCTTTGTTGATCGTTTTCATTTTACTTTACTTTGTGTTGTAGTTACATAAAAAGCAAAAGTTCATCTTCACCTCTACCTATTCCTCAATTTCATGGGAGGGTCTCTGGGGCACCAGTGTTGACTGCCTACCTGCATAACACCATCTGTCTCAGTCCTCTGCAGCCACTTATAGTTATAGGACAAGCCAGTTGTAAAGATAAGTGAATGAATGTTAATTAATAGTTTGTATTAGTTGCGCAGCGTTCACCAATTTCTGTGGCCACGGCATACTAGGTGATTGTGTGGCCAGCACTATGCACAGCCGCCTTTACTTGACCCCAACTAAGGTCAGGTACCCATCAGATTGGTGAACTCTGCATCACCGGCCCTATGGATCAATTTGGTCCGACGGGAACTTTACTACTTACTTACTATTAGTTGTGCAAGATAAGTTTGAAGAACTTATGTAACACTATGGCACTAGTAGTATGTGGTGTGAAAGTATTTGAGGTTTTCCTGCCAAGCAAAAAACGTAAAGAGACTTCACTTGATGATCTGGCAGTGATAGAACAGTTCGTACCATAAAGAATGTTGCATGAATGTATGAATGCAATCTTGAAGATGTAATGGTTGCAACATAATAAACAGTTACAAGATTCCAGTGCTTTGTTATGATTTGATGTTATCGTTACTAAGTTGGGCCTTTACCCCGACATTTGACACCGGTCCACTCCATCATTCCATCTCTTCTTCTTTATTGACTGTCCATCTTGTTCTGTGTGTTACGTATGTCGGTCATAGATGAATGACGTACTAAGGCATTGACCTCTTAACAAGTGCGTATTAGAGTCCAAGGTTTGACCTTTCTGCTCTGAGGGCAGTTTAAATAAAATAATTCGTCCAACCCCGTGGAAATTGAAGGTTACTCTGGATCGCAGTATTCTATAGAGCAGGAGATTAAAATGCGTGTTAGGACCCTGTAGAATCTTCGATAATAGTTTTCTTTGTAAAGTCCCTACCTCCTTAAAGTTAGTTAGTTCAGTTTGAAAGTTTGTAGAGAGAAGTCGCTATATTGATACTTGTATATTATATGAAATTCTATGAAACTCTTATGTTGCCATCAGTTGATGCATTTATTTATCGTTTATATTGAGTCTACAATTTAAATAAAATTGTTTATTCAACAACTGGAGTTGTTTGATCTATCATTGTTGAGAAAGGTGTTGAAGATAATTATACCAAATATAACTACATTACTGCATAGACCTGTCAGTCAAGGAACCCCTAGCTTGGGCTACAGATTAGCAGAATCTAGAGACTTCTAATAAAGATACAACTATACATTGAATCCGATTTAACGAGTCGTAATAATAGTCATCATAGTGACAGTCCATAATATATGCCTCTTAGGATTGTCTTTGCAAGGACATCAGCTCTTAGATTATTAATTAAGTTCTTACAGAAGGCTCATACTCTCATTTGTAAATAATATTTTCAAAATGCCTTAAACGCATGAACATTTATATATATATATCGATTTTAATTGTAATTTGTAATAAATTTGCGTAAGAGATTTCTCAATGCAGCCCACTGTAACATTTTCACCCCAAACCAGCTTGCCAGTCAGCTCGTTGAGTCCAAAGACATCACAGAAGAGAAGTTCCTGACTGCCCGCACTCTGATGTACGATGGCCTGGCTGACATTGCCATGCAGACTGGTCAGCTGGAGACAGCAGAGCTGTTGTACAAGGATACGATGAGAGGCTGCCTACAGCATGTAAGTAGACTGCATTGAAAGTAAAGTACCCCATCCTACCAAATTGATCATAGGGCCGATTAAGCAGCATTCACCAGTTTCTGTGACCATGGCATACTAGAGGGGATTGTGTGACTAGGACAATGCCCAACCGTCTTTACTTTACCCCAACTAAAAACAGGAACCCACCAGTGTGGGTAGACTCAGGGACACCCTCCAATCCAGAGAAATAATCTTAGCCTTCACCAGGATTTGAACCCAGAACCTTTGGTACGCGCTGCCCATTGTGCCCTATAGTATGGCCTTTTCTAAATTTTAATTAAAAATTTTATTTTTTAAGCTGTTATTGCATATAGGTTGCTGATTTTTTAATGGGGAAATGATTTTTTAAAATTCTTTCTTTTGCAAAACTTGATTATATTCTAGTTGTATGATTGGTTCAGAGTATGATGTGAATAGATATATATGTTTAGGGGAGGATACTGATGGAATTATTATGTGGAATTTAATCAAGAATTAAATGAATCTGATGATACATATTGGGGATTGGATAAAAATTACTAGCATTTGGTTATATTATACCATCTAGATTCTTACAACAAATGAACCAGTCTTTAGCAGATGTATTCAATAAATGCATTCACAAGAAAGACTCTGTATGAAATTAAATCATATAACTTTCTTCTTGTAAGAAGTATAGTTTTTAATTGTGACATTCACAAGAAAGACTCTGTATGAAATTAAATCATATAACTTTCTTCTTGTAAGAAGTATAGTTTTTAATTGTGACATTCACAAGAAAGACTCTGTATGAAATTAAATCATATAACTTTCTTCTTGTAAGAAGTATAGTTTTTAATTGTGACATTCACAAGAAAGACTCTGTATGAAATTAAATCATATAACTTTCTTCTTGTAAGAAGTATAGTTTTTAATTGTGACATTCACAAGAAAGACTCTGTATGAAATTAAATCATATAACTTTCTTCTTGTAAGAAGTATAGTTTTTAATTGTGACATTCACAAGAAAGACTCTGTATGAAATTAAATCATATAACTTTCTTCTTGTAAGAAGTATAGTTTTTAATTGTGACATTCACAAGAAAGACTCTGTATGAAATTAAATCATATAACTTTCTTCTTGTAAGAAGTATAGTTTTTAATTGTGACATTTACAAGAAAGACTCTGTATGAAATTAAATCATATAACTTTCTTCTTGTAAGAAGTATAGTTTTTAATTGTGACATTCACAAGAAAGACTCTGTATGAAATTAAATCATATAACTTTCTTCTTGTAAGAAGTATAGTTTTTAATTGTGACATTCACAAGAAAGACTCTGTATGAAATTAAGTCATATAACTTTCTTCTTGTAAGAAGTATAGTTTTTAATTGTGACATTCACAAGAAAGACTCTGTATGAAATTAAATCATATAACTTTCTTCTTGTAAGAAGTATAGTTTTTAATTGTGACATTCACAAGAAAGACTCTGTATGAAATTAAATCATATAACTTTCTTCTTGTAAGAAGTATAGTTTTTTAATTGTGACATTCACAAGAAAGACTCTGTATGAAATTAAATCATATAACTTTCTTCTTGTAAGAAGTATAGTTTTTAATTGTGACATTCACAAGAAAGACTCTGTATGAAATTAAATCATATAACTTTCTTCTTGTAAGAAGTATAGTTTTTAATTGTGACATTCACAAGAAAGACTCTGTATGAAATTAAATCATATAACTTTCTTCTTGTAAGAAGTATAGTTTTTTAATTGTGACATTCACAAGAAAGACTCTGTATGAAATTAAATCATATAACTTTCTTCTTGTAAGAAGTATAGTTTTTAATTGTGACATTCACAAGAAAGACTCTGTATGAAATTAAATCATATAACTTTCTTCTTGTAAGAAGTATAGTTTTTAATTGTGACATTCACAAGAAAGACTCTGTATGAAATTAAATCATATAACTTTCTTCTTGTAAGAAGTATAGTTTTTAATTGTGACATTTACAAGAAAGACTCTGTATGAAATTAAATCATATAACTTTCTTCTTGTAAGAAGTATAGTTTTTAATTGTGACATTCACAAGAAAGACTCTGTATGAAATTAAATCATATAATTTTCTTCTTGTAAGAAGTATAGTTTTTAATTGTGACATTCACAAGAAAGACTCTGTATGAAATTAAATCATATAACTTTCTTCTTGTAAGAAGTATAGTTTTTAATTGTGACATTCACAAGAAAGACTCTGTATGAAATTAAATCATATAACTTTCTTCTTGTAAGAAGTATAGTTTTTAATTGTGACATTCACAAGAAAGACTCTGTATGAAATTAAATCATATAACTTTCTTCTTGTAAGAAGTATAGTTTTTAATTGTGACATTCACAAGAAAGACTCTGTATGAAATTAAATCATATAACTTTCTTCTTGTAAGAAGTATAGTTTTTTAATTGTGACATTCACAAGAAAGACTCTGTATGAAATTAAATCATATAACTTTCTTCTTGTAAGAAGTATAGTTTTTAATTGTGACATTCACAAGAAAGACTCTGTATGAAATTAAATCATATAACTTTCTTCTTGTAAGAAGTATAGTTTTTAATTGTGACATTCACAAGAAAGACTCTGTATGAAATTAAATCATATAACTTTCTTCTTGTAAGAAGTATAGTTTTTAATTGTGACATTCACAAGAAAGACTCTGTATGAAATTAAATCATATAACTTTCTTCTTGTAAGAAGTATAGTTTTTAATTGTGACATTCACAAGAAAGACTCTGTATGAAATTAAATCATATAACTTTCTTCTTGTAAGAAGTATAGTTTTTAATTGTGACATTCACAAGAAAGACTCTGTATGAAATTAAATCATATAACTTTCTTCTTGTAAGAAGTATAGTTTTTAATTGTGACATTTACAAGAAAGACTCTGTATGAAATTAAATCATATAACTTTCTTCTTGTAAGAAGTATAGTTTTTAATTGTGACATTCACAAGAAAGACTCTGTATGAAATTAAATCATATAACTTTCTTCTTGTAAGAAGTATAGTTTTTAATTGTGACATTCACAAGAAAGACTCTGTATGAAATTAAATCATATAACTTTCTTCTTGTAAGAAGTATAGTTTTTAATTGTGACATTCACAAGAAAGACTCTGTATGAAATTAAATCATATAACTTTCTTCTTGTAAGAAGTATAGTTTTTAATTGTGACATTCACAAGAAAGACTCTGTATGAAATTAAATCATATAACTTTCTTCTTGTAAGAAGTATAGTTTTTAATTGTGACATTCACAAGAAAGACTCTGTATGAAATTAAATCATATAACTTTCTTCTTGTAAGAAGTATAGTTTTTAATTGTGACATTCACAAGAAAGACTCTGTATGAAATTAAATCATATAACTTTCTTCTTGTAAGAAGTATAGTTTTTAATTGTGACATTCACAAGAAAGACTCTGTATGAAATTAAATCATATAACTTTCTTCTTGTAAGAAGTATAGTTTTTAATTGTGACATTCACAAGAAAGACTCTGTATGAAATTAAATCATATAACTTTCTTCTTGTAAGAAGTATAGTTTTTAATTGTGACATTCACAAGAAAGACTCTGTATGAAATTAAATCATATAACTTTCTTCTTGTAAGAAGTATAGTTTTTAATTGTGACATTCACAAGAAAGACTCTGTATGAAATTAAATCATATAACTTTCTTCTTGTAAGAAGTATAGTTTTTAATTGTGACATTCACAAGAAAGACTCTGTATGAAATTAAATCATATAACTTTCTTCTTGTAAGAAGTATAGTTTTTAATTGTGACATTCACAAGAAAGACTCTGTATGAAATTAAATCATATAACTTTCTTCTTGTAAGAAGTATAGTTTTTAATTGTGACATTCACAAGAAAGACTCTGTATGAAATTAAATCATATAACTTTCTTCTTGTAAGAAGTATAGTTTTTAATTGTGACATTCACAAGAAAGACTCTGTATGAAATTAAATCATATAACTTTCTTCTTGTAAGAAGTATAGTTTTTAATTGTGACATTTACAAGAAAGACTCTGTATGAAATTAAATCATATAACTTTCTTCTTGTAAGAAGTATAGTTTTTAATTGTGACATTCACAAGAAAGACTCTGTATGAAATTAAATCATATAACTTTCTTCTTGTAAGAAGTATAGTTTTTAATTGTGACATTCACAAGAAAGACTCTGTATGAAATTAAGTCATATAACTTTCTTCTTGTAAGAAGTATAGTTTTTAATTGTGACATTCACAAGAAAGACTCTGTATGAAATTAAATCATATAACTTTCTTCTTGTAAGAAGTATAGTTTTTAATTGTGACATTCACAAGAAAGACTCTGTATGAAATTAAATCATATAACTTTCTTCTTGTAAGAAGTATAGTTTTTTAATTGTGACATTCACAAGAAAGACTCTGTATGAAATTAAATCATATAACTTTCTTCTTGTAAGAAGTATAGTTTTTAATTGTGACATTCACAAGAAAGACTCTGTATGAAATTAAATCATATAACTTTCTTCTTGTAAGAAGTATAGTTTTTAATTGTGACATTCACAAGAAAGACTCTGTATGAAATTAAATCATATAACTTTCTTCTTGTAAGAAGTATAGTTTTTTAATTGTGACATTCACAAGAAAGACTCTGTATGAAATTAAATCATATAACTTTCTTCTTGTAAGAAGTATAGTTTTTAATTGTGACATTCACAAGAAAGACTCTGTATGAAATTAAATCATATAACTTTCTTCTTGTAAGAAGTATAGTTTTTAATTGTGACATTCACAAGAAAGACTCTGTATGAAATTAAATCATATAACTTTCTTCTTGTAAGAAGTATAGTTTTTAATTGTGACATTTACAAGAAAGACTCTGTATGAAATTAAATCATATAACTTTCTTCTTGTAAGAAGTATAGTTTTTAATTGTGACATTCACAAGAAAGACTCTGTATGAAATTAAATCATATAATTTTCTTCTTGTAAGAAGTATAGTTTTTAATTGTGACATTCACAAGAAAGACTCTGTATGAAATTAAATCATATAACTTTCTTCTTGTAAGAAGTATAGTTTTTAATTGTGACATTCACAAGAAAGACTCTGTATGAAATTAAATCATATAACTTTCTTCTTGTAAGAAGTATAGTTTTTAATTGTGACATTCACAAGAAAGACTCTGTATGAAATTAAATCATATAACTTTCTTCTTGTAAGAAGTATAGTTTTTAATTGTGACATTCACAAGAAAGACTCTGTATGAAATTAAATCATATAACTTTCTTCTTGTAAGAAGTATAGTTTTTTAATTGTGACATTCACAAGAAAGACTCTGTATGAAATTAAATCATATAACTTTCTTCTTGTAAGAAGTATAGTTTTTAATTGTGACATTCACAAGAAAGACTCTGTATGAAATTAAATCATATAACTTTCTTCTTGTAAGAAGTATAGTTTTTAATTGTGACATTCACAAGAAAGACTCTGTATGAAATTAAATCATATAACTTTCTTCTTGTAAGAAGTATAGTTTTTAATTGTGACATTCACAAGAAAGACTCTGTATGAAATTAAATCATATAACTTTCTTCTTGTAAGAAGTATAGTTTTTAATTGTGACATTCACAAGAAAGACTCTGTATGAAATTAAATCATATAACTTTCTTCTTGTAAGAAGTATAGTTTTTAATTGTGACATTCACAAGAAAGACTCTGTATGAAATTAAATCATATAACTTTCTTCTTGTAAGAAGTATAGTTTTTAATTGTGACATTTACAAGAAAGACTCTGTATGAAATTAAATCATATAACTTTCTTCTTGTAAGAAGTATAGTTTTTAATTGTGACATTCACAAGAAAGACTCTGTATGAAATTAAATCATATAACTTTCTTCTTGTAAGAAGTATAGTTTTTAATTGTGACATTCACAAGAAAGACTCTGTATGAAATTAAATCATATAACTTTCTTCTTGTAAGAAGTATAGTTTTTAATTGTGACATTCACAAGAAAGACTCTGTATGAAATTAAATCATATAACTTTCTTCTTGTAAGAAGTATAGTTTTTAATTGTGACATTCACAAGAAAGACTCTGTATGAAATTAAATCATATAACTTTCTTCTTGTAAGAAGTATAGTTTTTAATTGTGACATTCACAAGAAAGACTCTGTATGAAATTAAATCATATAACTTTCTTCTTGTAAGAAGTATAGTTTTTAATTGTGACATTCACAAGAAAGACTCTGTATGAAATTAAATCATATAACTTTCTTCTTGTAAGAAGTATAGTTTTTAATTGTGACATTCACAAGAAAGACTCTGTATGAAATTAAATCATATAACTTTCTTCTTGTAAGAAGTATAGTTTTTAATTGTGACATTCACAAGAAAGACTCTGTATGAAATTAAATCATATAACTTTCTTCTTGTAAGAAGTATAGTTTTTAATTGTGACATTCACAAGAAAGACTCTGTATGAAATTAAATCATATAACTTTCTTCTTGTAAGAAGTATAGTTTTTAATTGTGACATTCACAAGAAAGACTCTGTATGAAATTAAATCATATAACTTTCTTCTTTTAAGAAGTATAGTTTTTAATTGTGACATTTACAAGAAAGACTCTGTATGAAATTAAATCATATAACTTTCTTCTTTTAAGAAGTATAGTTTTTAATTGTGACATTCACAAGAAAGACTCTGTATGAAATTAAATCATATAACTTTCTTCTTGTAAGAAGTATAGTTTTTAATTGTGACATTCACAAGAAAGACTCTGTATGAAATTAAATCATATAACTTTCTTCTTGTAAGAAGTATAGTTTTTAATTGTGACATTCACAAGAAAGACTCTGTATGAAATTAAATCATATAACTTTCTTCTTGTAAGAAGTATAGTTTTTAATTGTGACATTCACAAGAAAGACTCTGTATGAAATTAAATCATATAACTTTCTTCTTGTAAGAAGTATAGTTTTTAATTGTGACATTTACAAGAAAGACTCTGTATGAAATTAAATCATATAACTTTCTTCTTGTAAGAAGTATAGTTTTTAATTGTGACATTCACAAGAAAGACTCTGTATGAAATTAAATTATATAACTTTCTTCTTGTAAGAAGTATAGTTTTTAATTGTGACATTCACAAGAAAGACTCTGTATGAAATTAAATCATATAACTTTCTTCTTGTAAGAAGTATAGTTTTTAATTGTGACATTCACAAGAAAGACTCTGTATGAAATTAAATCATATAACTTTCTTCTTGTAAGAAGTATAGTTTTTAATTGTGACATTCACAAGAAAGACTCTGTATGAAATTAAATCATATAACTTTCTTCTTGTAAGAAGTATAGTTTTTAATTGTGACATTCACAAGAAAGACTCTGTATGAAATTAAATCATATAACTTTCTTCTTGTAAGAAGTATAGTTTTTAATTGTGACATTCACAAGAAAGACTCTGTATGAAATTAAATCATATAACTTTCTTCTTGTAAGAAGTATAGTTTTTAATTGTGACATTCACAAGAAAGACTCTGTATGAAATTAAATCATATAACTTTCTTCTTGTAAGAAGTATAGTTTTTAATTGTGACATTTACAAGAAAGACTCTGTATGAAATTAAATCATATAACTTTCTTCTTGTAAGAAGTATAGTTTTTTAATTGTGACATTCACAAGAAAGACTCTGTATGAAATTAAATCATATAACTTTCTTCTTGTAAGAAGTATAGTTTTTAATTGTGACATTCACAAGAAAGACTCTGTATGAAATTAAATCATATAACTTTCTTCTTGTAAGAAGTATAGTTTTTAATTGTGACATTCACAAGAAAGACTCTGTATGAAATTAAATCATATAACTTTCTTCTTGTAAGAAGTATAGTTTTTAATTGTGACATTCACAAGAAAGACTCTGTATGAAATTAAATCATATAACTTTCTTCTTGTAAGAAGTATAGTTTTTAAATGTGACATTCACAAGAAAGACTCTGTATGAAATTAAATCATATAACTTTCTTCTTGTAAGAAGTATAGTTTTTAATTGTGACATTCACAAGAAAGACTCTGTATGAAATTAAATCATATAACTTTCTTCTTGTAAGAAGTATAGTTTTTAATTGTGACATTCACAAGAAAGACTCTGTATGAAATTAAATCATATAACTTTCTTCTTTTAAGAAGTATAGTTTTTAATTGTGACATTTACAAGAAAGACTCTGTATGAAATTAAATCATATAACTTTCTTCTTGTAAGAAGTATAGTTTTTAATTGTGACATTCACAAGAAAGACTCTGTATGAAATTAAATCATATAACTTTCTTCTTGTAAGAAGTATAGTTTTTAATTGTGACATTCACAAGAAAGACTCTGTATGAAATTAAATCATATAACTTTCTTCTTGTAAGAAGTATAGTTTTTAATTGTGACATTCACAAGAAAGACTCTGTATGAAATTAAATCATATAACTTTCTTCTTGTAAGAAGTATAGTTTTTAATTGTGACATTCACAAGAAAGACTCTGTATGAAATTAAATCATATAACTTTCTTCTTGTAAGAAGTATAGTTTTTAATTGTGACATTCACAAGAAAGACTCTGTATGAAATTAAATCATATAACTTTCTTCTTGTAAGAAGTATAGTTTTTAATTGTGACATTCACAAGAAAGACTCTGTATGAAATTAAATCATATAACTTTCTTCTTGTAAGAAGTATAGTTTTTAATTGTGACATTCACAAGAAAGACTCTGTATGAAATTAAATCATATAACTTTCTTCTTGTAAGAAGTATAGTTTTTTAATTGTGACATTCACAAGAAAGACTCTGTATGAAATTAAATCATATAACTTTCTTCTTGTAAGAAGTATAGTTTTTAATTGTGACATTCACAAGAAAGACTCTGTATGAAATTAAATCATATAACTTTCTTCTTGTAAGAAGTATAGTTTTTAATTGTGACATTCACAAGAAAGACTCTGTATGAAATTAAATCATATAACTTTCTTCTTGTAAGAAGTATAGTTTTTAATTGTGACATTCACAAGAAAGACTCTGTATGAAATTAAATCATATAACTTTCTTCTTGTAAGAAGTATAGTTTTTAATTGTGACATTCACAAGAAAGACTCTGTATGAAATTAAATCATATAACTTTCTTCTTGTAAGAAGTATAGTTTTTAATTGTGACATTCACAAGAAAGACTCTGTATGAAATTAAATCATATAACTTTCTTCTTGTAAGAAGTATAGTTTTTAATTGTGACATTCACAAGAAAGACTCTGTATGAAATTAAATCATATAACTTTCTTCTTGTAAGAAGTATAGTTTTTAATTGTGACATTTACAAGAAAGACTCTGTATGAAATTAAATCATATAACTTTCTTCTTGTAAGAAGTATAGTTTTTAATTGTGACATTCACAAGAAAGACTCTGTATGAAATTAAATCATATAACTTTCTTCTTGTAAGAAGTATAGTTTTTAATTGTGACATTCACAAGAAAGACTCTGTATGAAATTAAATCATATAACTTTCTTCTTGTAAGAAGTATAGTTTTTAATTGTGACATTCACAAGAAAGACTCTGTATGAAATTAAATCATATAACTTTCTTCTTGTAAGAAGTATAGTTTTTAATTGTGACATTTACAAGAAAGACTCTGTATGAAATTAAATCATATAACTTTCTTCTTGTAAGAAGTATAGTTTTTAATTGTGACATTCACAAGAAAGACTCTGTATGAAATTAAATCATATAACTTTCTTCTTGTAAGAAGTATAGTTTTTAATTGTGACATTCACAAGAAAGACTCTGTATGAAATTAAATCATATAACTTTCTTCTTGTAAGAAGTATAGTTTTTAATTGTGACATTCACAAGAAAGACTCTGTATGAAATTAAATCATATAACTTTCTTCTTGTAAGAAGTATAGTTTTTAATTGTGACATTCACAAGAAAGACTCTGTATGAAATTAAATCATATAACTTTCTTCTTGTAAGAAGTATAGTTTTTAATTGTGACATTTACAAGAAAGACTCTGTATGAAATTAAATCATATAACTTTCTTCTTGTAAGAAGTATAGTTTTTAATTGTGACATTCACAAGAAAGACTCTGTATGAAATTAAATCATATAACTTTCTTCTTGTAAGAAGTATAGTTTTTAATTGTGACATTCACAAGAAAGACTCTGTATGAAATTAAATCATATAACTTTCTTCTTGTAAGAAGTATAGTTTTTAATTGTGACATTCACAAGAAAGACTCTGTATGAAATTAAATCATATAACTTTCTTCTTGTAAGAAGTATAGTTTTTAATTGTGACATTCACAAGAAAGACTCTGTATGAAATTAAATCATATAACTTTCTTCTTGTAAGAAGTATAGTTTTTAATTGTGACATTCACAAGAAAGACTCTGTATGAAATTAAATCATATAACTTTCTTCTTGTAAGAAGTATAGTTTTTAATTGTGACATTCACAAGAAAGACTCTGTATGAAATTAAATCATATAACTTTCTTCTTGTAAGAAGTATAGTTTTTAATTGTGACATTCACAAGAAAGACTCTGTATGAAATTAAATCATATTTTCTTCTTGTAAGAAGTATAGTTTTTAATTGTGACATTCACAAGAAAGACTCTGTATGAAATTAAATCATATAACTTTCTTCTTGTAAGAAGTATAGTTTTTAATTGTGACATTCACAAGAAAGACTCTGTATGAAATTAAATCATATAACTTTCTTCTTGTAAGAAGTATAGTTTTTAATTGTGACATTCACAAGAAAGACTCTGTATGAAATTAAATCATATAACTTTCTTCTTGTAAGAAGTATAGTTTTAATTGTGACATTCACAAGAAAGACTCTGTATGAAATTAAATCATATAACTTTCTTCTTGTAAGAAGTATAGTTTTTAATTGTGACATTCACAAGAAAGACTCTGTATGAAATTAAATCATATAACTTTCTTCTTGTAAGAAGTATAGTTTTTAATTGTGACATTCACAAGAAAGACTCTGTATGAAATTAAATCATATAACTTTCTTCTTGTAAGAAGTATAGTTTTTAATTGTGACATTCACAAGAAAGACTCTGTATGAAATTAAATCATATAACTTTCTTCTTGTAAGAAGTATAGTTTTTAATTGTGACATTCACAAGAAAGACTCTGTATGAAATTAAATCATATAACTTTCTTCTTGTAAGAAGTATAGTTTTTAATTGTGACATTCACAAGAAAGACTCTGTATGAAATTAAATCATATAACTTTCTTCTTGTAAGAAGTATAGTTTTTAATTGTGACATTCACAAGAAAGACTCTGTATGAAATTAAATCATATAACTTTCTTCTTGTAAGAAGTATAGTTTTTAATTGTGACATTCACAAGAAAGACTCTGTATGAAATTAAATCATATAACTTTCTTCTTGTAAGAAGTATAGTTTTTAATTGTGACATTCACAAGAAAGACTCTGTATGAAATTAAATCATATAACTTTCTTCTTGTAAGAAGTATAGTTTTTAATTGTGACATTCACAAGAAAGACTCTGTATGAAATTAAATCATATAACTTTCTTCTTGTAAGAAGTATAGTTTTTAATTGTGACATTCACAAGAAAGACTCTGTATGAAATTAAATCATATAACTTTCTTCTTGTAAGAAGTATAGTTTTTTAATTGTGACATTCACAAGAAAGACTCTGTATGAAATTAAATCATATAACTTTCTTCTTGTAAGAAGTATAGTTTTTAATTGTGACATTCACAAGAAAGACTCTGTATGAAATTAAATCATATAACTTTCTTCTTGTAAGAAGTATAGTTTTTAATTGTGACATTCACAAGAAAGACTCTGTATGAAATTAAATCATATAACTTTTCTTCTTGTAAGAAGTATAGTTTTTAATTGTGACATTCACAAGAAAGACTCTGTATGAAATTAAATCATATAACTTTCTTCTTGTAAGAAGTATAGTTTTTAATTGTGACATTCACAAGAAAGACTCTGTATGAAATTAAATCATATAACTTTCTTCTTGAAAGAAGTATAGTTTTTAATTGTGACATTTACAAGAAAGACTCTGTATGAAATTAAATCATATAACTTTCTTCTTGTAAGAAGTATAGTTTTTAATTGTGACATTCACAAGAAAGACTCTGTATGAAATTAAATCATATAACTTTCTTCTTGTAAGAAGTATAGTTTTTAATTGTGACATTCACAAGAAAGACTCTGTATGAAATTAAATCATATAACTTTCTTCTTGTAAGAAGTATAGTTTTTAATTGTGACATTCACAAGAAAGACTCTGTATGAAATTAAATCATATAACTTTCTTCTTGTAAGAAGTATAGTTTTTAATTGTGACATTCACAAGAAAGACTCTGTATGAAATTAAATCATATAACTTTTCTTCTTGTAAGAAGTATAGTTTTTAATTGTGACATTCACAAGAAAGACTCTGTATGAAATTAAATCATATAACTTTCTTCTTGTAAGAAGTATAGTTTTTAATTGTGACATTCACAAGAAAGACTCTGTATGAAATTAAATCATATAACTTTCTTCTTGTAAGAAGTATAGTTTTTAAATTGTGACATTTACAAGAAAGACTCTGTATGAAATTAAATCATATAACTTTCTTCTTGTAAGAAGTATAGTTTTTTAATTGTGACATTCACAAGAAAGACTCTGTATGAAATTAAATCATATAACTTTCTTCTTGTAAGAAGTATAGTTTTTAATTGTGACATTCACAAGAAAGACTCTGTATGAAATTAAATCATATAACTTTCTTCTTGTAAGAAGTATAGTTTTTAATTGTGACATTCACAAGAAAGACTCTGTATGAAATTAAATCATATAACTTTCTTCTTGTAAGAAGTATAGTTTTTAATTGTGACATTCACAAGAAAGACTCTGTATGAAATTAAATCATATAACTTTCTTCTTGTAAGAAGTATAGTTTTTAATTGTGACATTCACAAGAAAGACTCTGTATGAAATTAAATCATATAACTTTCTTCTTGTAAGAAGTATAGTTTTTAATTGTGACATTCACAAGAAAGACTCTGTATGAAATTAAATCATATAACTTTCTTCTTGTAAGAAGTATAGTTTTTAATTGTGACATTCACAAGAAAGACTCTGTATGAAATTAAATCATATAACTTTCTTCTTGTAAGAAGTATAGTTTTTAATTGTGACATTCACAAGAAAGACTCTGTATGAAATTAAATCATATAACTTTCTTCTTGTAAGAAGTATAGTTTTTAATTGTGACATTCACAAGAAAGACTCTGTATGAAATTAAATCATATAACTTTCTTCTTGTAAGAAGTATAGTTTTTAATTGTGACATTCACAAGAAAGACTCTGTATGAAATTAAATCATATAACTTTCTTCTTTTAAGAAGTATAGTTTTTAATTGTGACATTCACAAGAAAGACTCTGTATGAAATTAAATCATATAACTTTCTTCTTGTAAGAAGTATAGTTTTTAATTGTGACATTCACAAGAAAGACTCTGTATGAAATTAAATCATATAACTTTCTTCTTGTAAGAAGTATAGTTTTTAATTGTGACATTCACAAGAAAGACTCTGTATGAAATTAAATCATATAACTTTCTTCTTGTAAGAAGTATAGTTTTTAATTGTGACATTCACAAGAAAGACTCTGTATGAAATTAAATCATATAACTTTCTTCTTGTAAGAAGTATAGTTTTTAATTGTGACATTCACAAGAAAGACTCTGTATGAAATTAAATCATATAACTTTCTTCTTGTAAGAAGTATAGTTTTTAATTGTGACATTCACAAGAAAGACTCTGTATGAAATTAAATCATATAACTTTCTTCTTGTAAGAAGTATAGTTTTTAATTGTGACATTCACAAGAAAGACTCTGTATGAAATTAAATCATATAACTTTCTTCTTGTAAGAAGTATAGTTTTTAATTGTGACATTCACAAGAAAGACTCTGTATGAAATTAAATCATATAACTTTCTTCTTGTATGAAGTATAGTTTTTAATTGTGACATTCACAAGAAAGACTCTGTATGAAATTAAATCATATAACTTTCTTCTTGTAAGAAGTATAGTTTTTAATTGTGACATTCACAAGAAAGACTCTGTATGAAATTAAATCATATAACTTTCTTCTTGTAAGAAGTATAGTTTTTAATTGTGACATTCACAAGAAAGACTCTGTATGAAATTAAATCATATAACTTTCTTCTTGTAAGAAGTATAGTTTTTAATTGTGACATTCACAAGAAAGACTCTGTATGAAATTAAATCATATAACTTTCTTCTTGTAAGAAGTATAGTTTTTAATTGTGACATTCACAAGAAAGACTCTGTATGAAATTAAATCATATAACTTTCTTCTTGTAAGAAGTATAGTTTTTAATTGTGACATTCACAAGAAAGACTCTGTATGAAATTAAATCATATAACTTTCTTCTTTTAAGAAGTATAGTTTTTAATTGTGACATTCACAAGAAAGACTCTGTATGAAATTAAATCATATAACTTTCTTCTTGTAAGAAGTATAGTTTTTAATTGTGACATTCACAAGAAAGACTCTGTATGAAATTAAATCATATAACTTTCTTCTTGTAAGAAGTATAGTTTTTAATTGTGACATTCACAAGAAAGACTCTGTATGAAATTAAATCATATAACTTTCTTCTTGTAAGAAGTATAGTTTTTAATTGTGACATGTTCATATGATAGTTGAGTGATTTTCAAAAAAAAAAAATTTTTTAAATGTTATTAGAAAGAGTATTTAACAGGTATTAATTTGCCATCTCATATCTCACACATCAATATGTTTAAACACATTACTTTTTTGTAACAACTTTGTAATTGACCCTAACTAGAGTAAAAAAAAAACTACATACCCCCCCCCCCCCCACCCCTATTACTATTATCATATTAGAATATATTTGGACCACTAGAAAGACAAATAATTTTGTTTTCTTTGCTGTTAGAAATTTGATTTTATACCAATTTCAAGCAATAATTTTTTTAATCTGAGATATGCTAAAATACCAGACTGTCTGGTTCAATGAAATACCAGACTGTCCGGTTCAGTGAAATACCAGACTTTCTGCGTCAATGAAATACCAGATTTTCTGCTTCAATGAAATACCTGACTGACCGGTTCAATGAAATACTAGACTTTCTGCTTCAATGAAATACAGACTGTCCAGTTCATTAAAATACCAGACTGTCCAGTTCAATAAAATACCAGACTGTCCAGTTCAATGAAATACCAGACTATCCGGTTCAATGAAGTATCAGATTGTCCAGTTCAATGAAATACCGGTATCAGACTGTCTGGTTAATATTTTAACCTATTGATATTTACTTTATTTCATGGATTAGTCAAATGATCGATGGTAATCAGTTTCAAGGATGATTCTCTGTGTATGTAATGTTGTTGTCCATGTCTCTGAACGAGAAATTGTCTTGTGCATGAAGAGCTCCACTTAACTAATTACACTGCTACTGTTAAACTTTTTTTTTTTGATCAATCTTTCATAGGGCATGGAGATAACTCACAACACCATAGTGGAAATCTCACTGAAGCTTGCCAGCATCTATGCCATCGTTGGTAAGAAAACCGAGGCAGAAGCAGGCTATGTGTTCTGCATACAAACTCAAACGCCCAAACTGGCCGAGAGAGTCCAGCAGTGGCAGGAACAAGAGACGTCCAAAGCACCCGAAATGGACGAGACGGAGAAGGACACAGCGGCCTTGCTAGGCATGGCCCTGGGAAGCTATGGGCGCTTCCTGCTCTACGAGAAGCGCTACGCTGAGGCCCTGAAGATGTTTGAGAAAGCCCAGATGTACGCCAAGCAAGTGCTGGGCTTCAATTCAGATCAATACATTGTGGTGCTCAATGACTTAGCCACGCTCTATATCGTCACAAATCATTTCCAGGAGGCTGAAGACCTGCTCATGGAAGGCATAATCCTGTCCAACAAGCATCAGCTGAAAGAAGGCGCCTCGTTGTACTGCAACCTGGGAGCGATTCACATCAGGAAAGGGAAGATCGAGGACGCCATAAAAACGTGCCAATTCGGCCTGGAGTACGCAAAAAAATATGACCATAAAATGGCTTACGGAATGGCCGAATCATGTTTAAAGAAAGCGGCTACCCTTATGCCGCCCATCCCAGATCCGAAGAAAAAAAGTTAATACAGCTGTTTGTTTTATTTTTGTTTTGTAACTTATTATTTTTGTTTTGTAACTTATTTATTACTCGTCTTTATTTTTTCAATTAGTTACATGAACAGTTGTTAGATGTGATGCATTGAAATCTAATGAATTTTGTAAATAGTTGACTTTAAATATAGAAGATTTTTTGAAGAAAAATAAAGATTTTAAAAATTCTTCCTAGTATATGTATTTTTCTTTTACTTATAAAATATTGAACGCTTAAGAAAAGGTAAACACACACACACAATTCTTTCTAAACGCTGACATTGTTTGGTAAACTTTGGAAAAACTCAGTGGTTTTACAAACTTAGGAAAATTTAATTGAAGCTTGTTATATTTTAACAAGAATAGCTTCTTTCTCCCTCATATTATGAGTACTTACAAATCCACAACTAAAATGTCAATTCTGAATACCTATAAAAACTACTGGTGTATATTAAGAAATTTCACACTCTACTTGGTTTGTGAATGTTTTTTTTTATATTTTTGTAAATTTTATTATTTTTTAAAGCATGATCCATGTGTTTCTGTCTAAACTTTGTCCATTGCCTGTATAAGCACTTTCAAATCATCTGGCTAAATATATTGTAATTAAAGAAAACCAAGGGGCCAAGCAAGTTTGGATGGCATACCAAAGGTCCAGGGGTCAAATCCTGTTGCAGGCTAGGATTTTTTCCCAGCTCAGGATGGTGTCCCTGAGTCTACCCAGCTCTGATAGGTACCTGACCTTAGTAAAGGCGGATGTGCATAGTGCTGGCCACACAATCACCTAGTATGTTGTGGCCATAGAAACTGGTGAACGCTGCTTTACCAGCCTTATTGATCAATTTGGTCTGACGGGATACTTTACTTTACTTAAAGAAGACCCAAGGTGTGCTGTTTAGAAAATAAAACAAACCAAAAATACAAATGACAATATATAAATACAAAAAATAGTCAATATCAATAAGAAAAGAACAACCAATATTATCACACTGACTTTGTTTATTGTTATAAAAAAAATGGAAAAGTTGGCAATGGAATGCATTCAATTCAGTAAGCTGTTTAAATATAATTACACAATGTACACATTTGATGAAGCCCCGTTGCTGTTGACTTCATGCTGCCTGGTTAATTCACTTCTACTGATGATATAAGAGACTGCAGTGCCCTGGCATAGGCTGGGAAACATAAGTAATTAGTATGTATAAATTCAGACATCATGGGCATTCATTAAACATAGATTTAAAAAAAAACAACAATGAAATGTAATGCATTAATACAACACATGAACAATATGTTACAATTCTCTGATAAACATTAAGGACAAAAACACTTTTCTTGTCCCTTATGAGAGAACAAATGCATATAAGTTTAAGTACTCTTTCTTCTTAAGTGGCATCCAGGCACGGAATTGGTTGCCTGAATAAACCGGGAAAACCATTAACTTAACATCATTAACGCTAATCAAATACAAAACTAGACTCAGACCACAGATGGGCAAAGGACGTAATAATCTTCTTTATAGAAGGAGTGTCTGTAATATATAGAGAAGTATAGGTAATGGAATGATCCTCGGATGCTCAACAGCGTTAGCCCACAGGTGTGCTCTTAATGTAAGCATATCAGTAGTTTACACACTTTGCCAGTATTGAGGTACATGGGTACAGAAGTGGAGCAGCAAAGCCAGAATTCTCTGTAAGTGAAATTGACAATAGCCACCTTTACTTTTCCCCAACTAGTGTTATGTACAGTACCACCCACTAGCGCAGAGTAGACTCAGGGACACTTTATACACCAGGTTTAAAAAGAAATTTGCCTTTGCTTTGAACTCAAAGACTTTCGATTTGGCACTCTGAACCCACTGTAGTTATACCATCTTGCCCCGACTATGTAGATATAGGCCTACAAGAAATGTAAGTTCACCATACCATCTTGCCCCGACTATGTAGATATAGGCCTACAAGAAATCTAAGTTCACCATACCATCTTGCCCCGACTATGTAGATATAGGCCTACAAGAAATGTAAGTTCACCTCTTTGGTTTTTATAAAAGAAGCAGTTGTTTGCACATGTTTCGGGATGCGTGTCCCACAGAGTGTCTCCGCAAGCACACAAGGCTGGTAGCTGAATGTTGTGTCGCTTCACCTTTTCCAGCAATTGATGGCGCAGTGCATCAAGGTACCTGATTACAAACATGGAGAAATTTGTAGTGGCTGCATTTTTTTTGGAAGATTAAAAGAGCTGCCACATTTTATAACAGTGTTGGTGCATACATTTTCATTTAAATTGTTATGGTTGCATAGCATGTTATAATAGTTTTCAAATTTTATTTGGAATTGTCTCAATAGTTTTTGTAGAGTTTGTATTTTATATTTAATTTCGGCATAGAGAGTATTTACGAAGATAGTTATTTATTATGATGTAGTAACACCAATATGCTTTCTCATAGGCATAGTCTCTAGAACTTTCTAGCACATCTTTTCTTTAGCATACTGAAAACTTTGGGAAAATCCATTCTAGAACTTTCTGCACCAAAATCTATATAAAGCACACAAAGGTTTTGTTTTAAGGCGTTATTGATTTTTGCTTAGCTACAAGAAAAGCTCTATTATTAACCAGTGAAGTTGAATGTTATTATTGTACACAAGTTCAAGCATTATTTCTTGTTTAAACAGTCATCGAGTGGCTTTAGTGTATTGTTTCATAGTGAACATTATCCAAGACAGACAAAAGAATACCCGAAATTGTAACAATAAAATCAAGGTTTGTGGAGAAGATTTATTTGTCTGGACTCCACTAGGAGAACAATAGAACAATAGAATGATCCTAGACAGAGGAAAGAATACCCAGAATTGTAACAATGAAATCAAAGTTTATGGAGCAGATTTATTTGTCTGGCCTCCACTAGGAGAACAATAGAACATCAAATCCTGGAAAGGAAGTTGAGATGGATTGGACTTGCCATCGGGAAAGATTGCAACAACAGAGCTAGATAAGTGGAACCGTCAGGGCAAACGACAAAGAGGAAGACCCAAGCGTACATGGAGATGATGATGCTGAATGAGGCTGGATGAACAGAGCTGGGAAGAACTAAAACGACTGGAAAGATGCCGTGGAGAGTGGCGTGCTTGGATGGATCTCTATGTTCCAAAAGGAATCCAAAGGACATAGGATTTACAAAATAGTTTTTTTTTTTTTTTAGAAGAGACAGTGTTTGGCAACATAAAGAGTTAAAGGATTAAAATCATTAACATTTTTTTATTTCACACCAAGTTTAGCAAGCTGAACAAAAACATACAAGTTAAAGAAATATAATATAAGGTAGTAAAAACTGAATGATTAGTCTGCTTATATAGAAGCAGTACAAATTTTCACCAGCTCCAGGGAAAATATGCTCATATCCGTAGCTCTTCTCCACAGCTCTGTTTAAATAATCATTTCACAATGTTCTCTGCTAACCTGATTGACATCAAGAAAAAAAGGTGATCATTAATATAGACTGTTGCAATGTTTCGTACCTTTCCATCTCTCTCGATCTCTTTATTTCTTCTTTTCGTTTCACCACCATTTCTCTCATCTGGAGCTCTTCAAATTCTTCTCTCAGTTTTCTCTCTTCTTCCATCTCGTCCAGGACAGGGCAGATTGGATCGAGCTCCCGTTGGGCGATGTCTTCCAGCTCTTGTCGGTACTCTTCTTTTTCCTTTTTTAAACTAAAAAAAAAACAAAAAAAAAACATAATTATTATTACGTTATTACATTTTCTTTGCAAACAATTTTTCAAATACATTTCTCATGAGATGTAAAATACACAACAAAAATAAAATTATTCTTATGGTGTTATGACTCATTAAAACGGATTCAAATATAGTCGTATATAAGAAGCTTCTAGATTCTGCTGGCTGGAGTCAGGGCTAGGAGTCACTTGACTGAACAGGTTTACGCTGTAATATTCTGTTATAATTCTTTCCAACAACCTCCTTTCAATAGTGATATATGAAACAACTTCAATTGTTGAATAAACAATTTCTTTTGAATTGTAGACTCAATTTGACGTCAATAATATTAATATCAAACAGATAGGCGATAACACAAGAGTTCCATAAAATTTACAACAAACAAATATAGCCAAATGCTCTCTACAATATCTCAAACTGAACTGATTAAATTAGGTAGGGGACTTTACAAGGTAAACGAAATTCTAACTTTCTATATGCGCATTTTTAATTAAAACTGCGACACAGGAATCTAACTCTCAATTTCCACAGAGTAGACAATCTACACTAATAACTTTAAGGTAAAACCTTCCCCTCTCTTTTAATATCAAATATGCACTTACGAAAGGTTAATGCACTGGACAGACATTCATTTATAACCTATATTCATAACAATGGGTTTAACATGTATTAATTTCTGTTCAAAGTTCACTCCATGGCATCAACAAAGGTAGTCACTGAAGCTGAGCTAGTGGAAAAAAGTATTACCCTACATAAACCTCAAGGGTTCACAACAGCCCAGGCATTGGTAGATTAAGCCATACCAGGACGCCACCACACTATATCAACACTAGACACAACACTGTTTACCAGCCACTTACCTAATTATCTTCTTCCTTTGAATCTCCCTGCGGAGGTTCTCCCTGACCGCTTCTCTTTCCCGGTCCATGAAAATTCGCCTGGAGATGGCCGCCTGTTGCTTCTTCTGTCGCTCTAGAATTTCGTGTTTGCTTTCATTTTTCAAAATGGCAGCCAGTCTGGCAGATGTTGGCCTGCTAGATTTGCCGGCTGCTGAAACAGTTCAGAAAAGTAAGTCATTCAACGGGCTTGCGTTAGATGTAAATTTGTCTTGATCTCAATTCTAATATTTGAGCCTGCTGAAACCATCAAATTGTTTAGGTGTGTATGGGATTACTATTTTTTTTTTTGTCATTGACTTGAAAGGAAAATAATTTTTTTTGTATGCAACAAAAAATTTCTTTAATGAAAGTTTTATTTGTATTTACAAATATTTTTTGTTAGAAATGGTGCCTATATCATTTCAAAATTAACTTTATATAAAAAATCTTTTTTTTTATAGAGTACAATAGGTATATTTAGGAACTGGTTCCAATTATTCTCTGAAAGGGATATATTCCTGTAACATGTAGATATGGATCTAGTATATTGAGAGATTACACATTTGGAGTCGTCATTTTCAAGGGACATGACTTGTGTGATGTAAATAAAGAAACGGTCAGAGATTAGGCTGGGCTCTTGAAATAGAATGATGTACATAAGGATAGAGTTGTAGATTGAATGTTTCAAAACTATTTTCCATTTATGGACTACAATGTAAAAGAGTTATGAATTAAAAGTTCAAGTTTTATTTAATAAAGCTGAGTCTTCAATCATTGCTACGCAAGCCTTTGAGAGTGAGCCGGTGTTACTGAATGAATTAGAATTGAAAACTAGAAGCAGCATAATCAAGAGATAACAATTCCTATATTCTTCTATGTCTAGAAAAACTCTACCTAAATGTGAACATCACTGTGTTTGAAGAAAAGTTTGATAATCTCAAAACTACCATATTAAAATTATGACATTTTGAGCCTAAGCTTTTCAGATTCCACATATATATATATCTGTAAGTACTTATGAACAATGCATCAATATGAGACCGACTTATTCATATAATGATTAGGACATAGTAAAACAAATTAAAATGAACAAACAACAAATAGGCCTACCTCTATTTTTCTTTAATATTTCCTTTATAGCTTTGTATTCTGAATTTGAAATTTGAAGTTCTTCCCCCTTGTCCAGGAGCTCTTCATCATATTCCTCCCCTTTACTTTCAGTGTTGTTACAAAAATTATCATCTACAAAATAAAATCAAAAACCAATACTCTGTGAAATGTAGAACCTACAGAACTAATTGACAACAGCAGGCTTTAAAAGAAGATATTTAATTAAATTGTAGATTTCTTTATTTTTTTTAATGTATTTCTTTTAATTTAAAAAAAAAAACACATTTACAAAGAGAATAATTTATGGACCCTGGCCTTAGGTTTACTGCATTTATTATTTGCTTTGTACTATGTTTGTAATGTTTTGAGATTATTAATTAGCTTTACAGCATTTATAGCCTAGAGCATTAGATTGATGTTCATGCTTGTTCGTTGCTGAATGTTAATTGCACTCTGAGCTTACATTTCATTATGTTTGTTGGCAGCTCTATACAAATAGAATTATTTTTTATTATTATTATTAGAGGCAAACCAAACCTACCGATAAACCTATTACTTTAAGTCTTTCTTCACCGATCTATACAGTCATGATTTGGCCAGTAATAATGCTTATATAATACAAATCCACAGCCTATGAAAGTTAATTATCTCTTTAGTGGTCTATTTTTAAAATAACTAGTTGCCATTTTTTTAAGCTTCAATCGTAAGCCAAGTTCAGGCTCATTTGACTGGGGAGAATTACAGCTAAACCATCCTTGACAAAAATGATCTGAATTCTGAAGCCTAGATTTGCAGATTGTTGGATAAACATTATTACTAGTCTATGTGCTGCCGTGTGACAGCGCATTCAGCTGGCGTACCAAAGGTCCCGGGTTTGAATCCTGGTGCAGGCTAGTTTATTTTCCCGGGTCTGGAGGGTGTCCCTGAGTCTGCCCAGCTCTGATGGGTACCTGACCTTAGCTGGGGTAAAGTAAAGGCGGCTGTGCATAGTGCTGGCAATACAATCACCTAGAATGCCGTGGCCACAGAAAGTGGGGAACACTGCTTCACCGGACCTATGGATCAATTTGGTTCAACAGGGACTTTACTTTTACATTTAAAAAAATGTTTATTTTGCACAGCATACCTTCACTTTGAGTATTATTCTCTTCATCACAATCAATGGTTGTCTCTGTGCCGTCTGTGTTCATAGCACGCACCTTGCCTTTCTGTGCTGGGGCCATGTGTGTTAAACTTTTAACTGTGGGATTCTAAATGGGATGATAATGAGATTCTCTGGTTAAATCAAATGCACCATTTTCCATTTTCAGGAGATGTAAGAAACATTTATGTTGTAGTAAACAATAACTAAGTATGAATGGACGGTAAATCTAAACAACTGTTTCCAGGAAAAGAAATTTCTTGATATTATGGATTAGAATATTTAGAATATTTTTACATGTAAAGCAATCATTTAGACCATTTTGCTCAATAGGCTAAAGTAGGATTTGCCATGATACCACGGTGGTCATAGGAAACAGTTGCCAAGATGCAGCGCGTTGGACAGGCATACCAAAGGTCCTGAGTTTTAATCCTGGTGAAGGTTACCTGACATTGCTAGGGAAAAGTGAAGGCTGCTGGGCATAGTGCTGGCCATACAATCTCCTTGTAAGCTTTGGCCACTGAAACTGGTGATCACTGCTTTACAGACCCTATGGACTAATTGACTTTTACCATACTGGTATGCTATCAACTAATGCTGCTCTAGTAACAAGGTTCTCATAGTCAAATCCACTCGGGATATTTCAAACACCAAAGGGCACCCAGAGTCTATCCAATTTTGAGTAAAGCTGGCTGGGCATTGTTATGGCCACACAATCTACACAAGCATGCCAATGAAACTAGTGAGTTTTTCCTTATCAGCCCCTGTAGGCTTTAGCTTGTACACCTCACCTGGATGTGTCGCACCACAAGCACACTTTGCTCCTCTGGATTAGTAAGCACAACCTTTCTAGGCTCAACTTTCTTTGAAACCAGCTGTTGTCTAGCTTTGTCCATCGCATTATGATTCTATGATATAAAAAGGTACTCCTTAGATACAGAGTGCTTTTACAATGTAAAATTATATAACCCTATGAGTCTCTAATGTAAAAATCTACTCTTCAGCGTTATAATTTCACCATAAATGGACTAGTGAGTATATTATAAGCATTTCAACGTAAGTTTATCATTGTAAAATATATCTTATATCTTTACAACTCATGGTATTATATGCAACATCAATGTCATAAGCTACAGCCACAGTGTAAAATCCAAAATATAATAGAAACTTTGCATAGTTGTTCTTATTCTTCTACTATTAATATTAACCAGTCTGCAGAGCTTTTCGCTCTATTGTTGTCAATGCCTTACAAAAATATGTATACGTTGTTTTTAGTTATTCTGTAAAACGGTATAGTGTATTGCTAATGGTAGTTGAAGGGAGATTAATGTAATGAGTTTGTTTACTAAGTGGTCTATTGTTTCAAGTAGGTGGAGGGAATGTACACAGTTAGTTGTGTGCGTTGGATTTACAAATCTATTTAGATGTGAGTTTGATTGCTATATGCCCTGTTTTTACATGGAATATTGTGTATTGTTTCTTGCAGGTTGCAAAGTAATAACACCAACAAAAGCTTTTAAACTTTTCTTTCCTCCAGCCCACTTTATTTACTCAAATAATCTAATTTAAGCATTAAGCATTGATTCCCAGTAGGCAATGCTGTATGACATCAATTACAGCTTGACACAAACATTCAGTTTCAGTAATTGGTCCATTTAAAAGACCACAAAATAATGTGACTTATCCCCCTTTGAAAAAACACTCTGCCTAAGATTGTGTAATGAAAGATTTCATCCCTATTTTTTGTGATTAAGGCATATAAAGTAAAATACCGTATATACTCGCGTATAAGTCACACTTTTTTTACCAAAAATGCATTTTTTGAGATATTAAAAGGCAGTATAATCTGGGAAGTCAGGGTGCGACTTATGCGCGGGTCAATGACAACATATAAGAAAAAAAAGTCTTGAACTAGGGGTGCGACTTATACACCGGTGCGACTTATTCGCGGGTATATACAGTAATTGCTAGAAGTGTTGTGCTAAGTTTTGAACAAAATGGGCTTGGTACTGCAACTGGAAGGGTTAAATTAAGAGCAAGAGTTAGAATTGTGCACAATGGCCGAGCTGCAGCACGTTTGACTGGCATACTGAAGGTCCCTATTTGGTCCGACTGGATACTTTAGTTAGGATTACAATTGATTTAAATTTGGAGACTATACAAAACTTCAATATATATCTATAATATAAAGGACAAACCTCTTCTGTCTGACTAAGGCCAGCCACTCTGTCCCATGTTGAAACATCCTCTGAAAATTTAAAGGGGAAGACAAGCTTTGAAAAAGAAACATCCACATAAAACTGTCCTGCTGTTGCTCAAACATCATTATACCATTACTTATTCCCAGTGAAAATCAAGTCGCTGTTTAAAAAACAGCTAACTAACCCATATCTATCTTTGCTTTTCAGCTAGTAGCTGGAGATGGGAGTCTGGGAGGGGAGGCAATTCTGCCTGAGGAAAGTAAACAGCTCCAAGCTCAGCTGATTGTTATTTTAACAGATTGTTAATGATTACTAATTTTAAAATTATTCTTAATATGTCCCAGTTCTTGTGACATCGGTCTAGGGTCTAGTTCACTATTAAATAATACACTCAAGTCACTCGATGACCACATAAAGAATGTAATACTCAAACCTATTTACAATTATTTAAAAAAATTAAGAAATGATGTACACCGGATTAGATGATAATGAATAGCTTCTTCAACACTCTGCTGCAAAAATAACAACAACTACTAACTACACCTCTGCATGCTTTATATAGGTTTTGGTGCAAAGAGGGCTAGAATGGATTTTTCCAAATATATCAGAAAGCAAAAGAAAATGCGTACTGGAAATATTTAGAATTTAGATACTATGAGAACACATATTTGTCAACACAAATGTGAATCTTAGAGAGGAGCATTATATTAAAGCTTTAACAAGAGTGAAGCTCACCAAACCTCACTCCCATTCTTGTGTCACAGTTCTTCTGAACCCAGTAATTTTCAAGAAACAAAATTATAGCATGATAAAATGAAGCAAATATTTTCAGTTTTAATACAAGACAAGTAATGTGAGTCTGAAACTGTTACCTCCGTATTTTTCCAACAACCTTTTCATTATGGCCTTGTTTAGATCTTGACGCTGTGTACATGTATTGACTCTGGATACATCCCCAGTTAGAAATGATTGTTGAACAACTTTTCTCTCTTGTTCAAACTAAGCAAAAAAATACAACACATAAATGATTCCATAAAGTATTCACTCAAGCATTTATATTATAAGATATTTCTGAGCCAAACTAATGAACATTCTACTTGATTACAAAAAGGACAGCATTAATAAATGAATTTTTTTAAATTAGCATAATTTTAAACAATAAAAACAATTCTTTCTTTTTTGGTTGATTGAAAATGTTATCGCTAATTTAAATAAATGTAAAATCATACTTTAATCATTAAAATCATTAATTTTTTTATGAAAATATTTTTGAAAAGTGTATAAGAAACTAACAGCTTTTTCTGCATCACGTATTTGCTGTTCTCTTTTCAAGCGATTTATTTTACTCAGGCGCTGCTTCACATCATGCTGAAAACTACGAAGACGATTTTCTTTCTGTGCTTGGAGGTATTTGATTTTTTCATCCTCCATCTGTGCCAATAACTGTAAATAACAATTAGTAATATAATTTATTAAATTTAATTATCGCCTACTGCTTTGATATGGTTGACAAATTGTATAAAATATAGTATTGCAATATGATGGTATAAGTATGGCTAAGACTTATAATTTTGTTTACGTTGTTAAGGCTTAGGCTTTAGTCTTAGTTTAGAGTTAAGTCTTTATTAGTTAGGCTTTAGAGTAAATTTAGAGGCAGGCTACTAATTCATCAATTGTTTTCTTTTGAATTATTGTTCACAAATTCTTTTCAAATTTGTTTAAGATAACAAATGTTACGAACTATCAAGTATTTAATCCAGTTAAAGTAGGCAATGGTCTAGGTGTATTTAAAAAAAAAAATTCACAATTAAATCTACAATAAAAATGCGAGCTCAAACTTGTTTTTAAATTAAAATTTACTAGTCTAGAGTCTAGACTACATAAATTTGCTTTGCAAAGACGCACCACTGCATTGGGCTGTACGTTCGCATCGGCTGGCTCAACCCAGGCTCCAACAGGAACTATTTCTACATTTCTGTTTCCCATCACATCAGAGGATATGATTGAATGACCATTTTTCTTTTCCCGTCTTTTATTTCTAGATGAATTTCTAACCCGAAGTTGCTTTGACGCCATTTTGACGCTTTAGTGTAGTTTGTTTAACTTTACTACACAAGAGCTACACTTTTTAATAAAAAAATACAATCCTACTATTGACAAAGGTTTCGTATTACCTGTATAATGATTTTGATTGTATGTCTTTTCACTAGTCAATAATCGAGATAAGTCAGGTTCTGTTTTGCTTCACAGGTTAAAAAAAAATAAAGCTTAATATTAACAATACTAAGAAACTTAGTAGGCCTATATACTATAATAATTATATAGAAAAACCCTATAGGCATAGGGCTATCGGCTATAGGCTATAGGGCCTAATTGAATTGAGTATTATGCTATACTATATTATAGTAAATTATACTATATGTTATATGTTATATAGTATATAATATGCTATATAGTATACTATTTAATATAGCGTATTATAATTTTAGCAAACGAAATTCTATTTATAATAATATAGTATATAGGCTATATAATAGTATAGGCCTATATTATAATATATTATAAATATAGGTATATTTATATAGGATACTATAATAATATAGTAGTACTATACAATACTTTAACTATAGTCGTAGTAGGCAGTAAAAGTATATTCTGAGTATATTGAGTATATTAACTTATGTAGGCCTAATCTTTGTGTCTCTTTTCTTAGATGGCTAACCAAACTTTAAAGTCTTCCGACACTGAGAATGCCATTGACATTGATGATACTAACGCTACATTCACTTTCACACAACAACACAACCAAACTATCACAAAGACTGTAGTGAAAAAAGGAACAACATTCTTAAGGCCCCAACTGGAGTCCACTTGCAGTCTTGATATAGAGTACAACACCAGTAAAGATAATGAGTATTGCAAAGAGTTCAACAAGATTCTGTCACAAATAGCTGGCAAAAGAGTTGATCACAAACTAGGCTCGGCTGAATCTAAGGTCGTGTCTGTCTTGGAAAAGCTCATAATGACAATGACAGAATGTGAAGTGAGTAAATTTGACATCAGTTTTTGTGGCGAAATCAACAAGGAGAGCGTCGTCTTGAAACTTACCCTTTACAATTTCACTGCAGAAAAGCCTATGTGGGGGTTGACGTCCCAAGAGAAATACAACCTGGCCGTCTCCCATAAGCAGAAAGGTACAGACTTCTTCAAAGAAGGAAACATTGAAGCTGCATTTCTACAGTACAGTGTGGCGGTCAAGTATTTGATATGCATGCCTGAAAGCTCAGTGTCTAACAAGCAAGAGAAATACATGACGAAGGAGCACAATGCCTTGAAGAACATTTGCTACCTTAACATAGCGGCTTGTCACTCAAAAATCACCAACCATGCCAGTGTTATTAGCAGCTGCACTAAGGCTCTGGCTATCGAAGCTCACAGTGCTAAAGGACTTTACAGGAGGGCTCAGGCATATAAGGCAATGGGATGGATTGATGAAGCAAGGTCAGTCTAGTTTTTTTCAATGCTGATCTAGGTATAGTAAGTAAAGTGTAAAGTAAAGTACCCATCATACCAAATTGATCCAATGTACATGCACATAATAAACAAATTCATTTTTAAGTATTTCCACACAATTTGCACACCAAACCAATCCCTTACAAAAGCAATAAATTACAACAAAATAACTTTTTTTTAAAATATGTAAGTGAATAAAAACGTTTGAAAAAAATAAAATAAAGCAACAACAAGAAAGTAATCGGCATTCACAGTTAAAAAATTAACTGTTATCTAGGAGTTAATTCAATCTGATTTTGTCATTTTTAATACTTGCCAGAATATGCTATCATGTTATTTTACACATACAAATAAAATGATATGATACTAGTTCCCTCCCTTGATTTTTTTTTTCACCGATGTACATCAATGTCTGTTTCTGTTTTCTTGAGTGAATTTTTGCACACTACTTTTTTTTTATTGAACAGACTTTTGGCTATAATGGACACACCATATCCATTCTCCGTGAATGTAGGGTAAAGAAGTAATAATACTAATACACAAGGTATTAAACTCTAAATAAGAAATACAACCCAATAACAACCTGTTGCAATGTTCAGATAAACATAAGGACAAAAACACTTCCCTTATTCCTTATGTGAGAAAAAAGTGCATATAACTACTTTTTCAAATACTGTATATGATGCTATATCTTATGTATTACCATATACATTATATATTACGCTAATAACGCTGTATCGATGAACATTGATTTATTTAGATTTTATGACAGTACAAGTAATTTTGTTTCATAGAAGCTTTATTGTTAAATTTTCTTTTTTGTTTTTTTACATTTGTTTTCAGAGCTGATCTGAAGCAAGCCTTAGAGATTGAGCCTCAGAACAAAGCCGTTGTAAATTTGCTCGCTCAGCTGTAAATTCTAGCTGTGTGCCAGCATTCTGGAACATAGAGACTTCTCTGCAAATCCAATGTTATAAGATCATTGTGAGAAGTCTGTCTGCTGCTCTTGTTTTGTTATAGTTACTGTCCTGGATTTTAGTCTACATTTGATATTGATACCAATATGTGATGTTTTGGCGACAACCCTTTTGGCCCTGGATATTTTAATGTCTTAGTAAGTGATGACATGTAGGGACACAAGATTTGTTTGGAAACCCCATAGATGATGAATTATTTGATTCCATTGTTTCGGTACGCCCCAGGGACCCAGAAACATTATAAATGATTGAATCCCGCCTGTCTGCCGGAACGTTCAGTAATTGAACGACAGTACAAAAAATACTATAAGTTAGAGCATCATGAGGAAATTGTTCAAGAAACAGAAACGGCCAGGCTGCACAACAGTGAAGCAGAAGAGGTTATGGTAATGGTCACTGCTGCTACTCATAAAGAAACGCATAAAGATCTAGAGGCTGATAACAGAATCAGTATGATTGCTAAAGCCTACAGAAGTTGAAACGCATAAAGATCTAGAGGCTGATAACAGAATCAGTATGATTGCTAAAGCCTACAGAAGTTGAAACGCATAAAGATCTAGAGGCTGATAACAGAATCAGTATGATTGCTAAAGCCTACAGAAGTTGAAACGCATAAAGATCTAGAGGCTGATAACAGAATCAGTATGATTGCTAAAGCCTACAGAAGTTGAAACGCATAAAGATCTAGAGGCTGATAACAGAATCAGTATGATTGCTAAAGCCTACAGAAGTTGAAACGCATAAAGATCTAGAGGCTGATAACAGAATCAGTATGATGCTAAAGCCTACAGAAGTTGAAACGCATAAAGATCTAGAGGCTGATAACAGAATCAGTATGATTGCTAAAGCCTACAGAAGTTGAAATGCATAAAGATCTAGAGGCTGATAACAGAATCAGTATGATTGCTAAAGCCTACAGAAGTTGAAACGCATAAAGATCTAGAGGCTGATAACAGAATCAGTATGATTGCTAAAGCCTACAGAAGTAGAAACGCATAAAGATCTAGTGGCTGATAACAGAATCAGTATGATTGCTAAAGCCTACAGAAGTAGAAACACATAAAGATCTAGTGGCTGATAACAGAATCAGTATGATTGCTAAAGCCTACAGAAGTAGAAACGCATAAAGATCTAGAGGCTGATAACAGAATCAGTATGATTGCTAAAGCATACAGAAGTAGAAACACACCAGAATACCTGAGAGGACTATCCCATAGTTTTTTGTGTTGTTTTTTTATGGAAACATAGAAGGTTTGGCATTCAGGAATTTTTTTACACTCTAATTATTTGTTTCATTCATAAAAAAACAAATACAAATTTTAAAGATTGATAAGCCTTTATGCATTAAAAACATTGTTTTGAACTATTATGATTTATTATCATTAAAGGGCTATTTGTATCAGTAATTTTATTAAAAAAGGTAATGTTTTCCTCAGTTAAATTTATTAGATTACATTTATTGAATAATGTGATATTTTGTCTTTTCTATCGTGCCAAAACGCTGTCGCACCAAAATGGCAGTGCCAAAACTGTCACACCAAAAACGGTGGCGCTCAAACTGCCTGCTTTGCCTAAATGCAATGTTTTTCCTGTTCCTGTACCTAATGTTAGGGAAGATAGAAGATCAATAGAGTTTTTGTATTTACTTTTATAGAAAGATTGTTGTCCTGGAACTAGTTGGAATATATTTTATTTAGTGATTAAAGGAATGAAACATGGATCTAATGTGGTCATTGTATGTAGAGAACAAAGAGTATTTCTTAGCCGGTCTTCAAAACGTTCCACATTATTCAATAAGCAATGTTTTTATAGATCAAAATACACCTTTATAGTGAACTGATTGTTAAATGTATTTTATTAGAATACATATAATCACAGCTAATGTAATGTTTACATGTCTGGATCTTTATTAATAACCTTTTTTTTTAAAAGGTGAAGATTTTATAATCAGTGTTGCTTCCCTTATTTCATACCACAGCTAAGTCCTGTAACTCTAAATAGAGGTAACAAAGGGAAGCAACAATGATAATGTCATAGAATGTGTATCTGTAGCTTATACAGGTCTGTTTTATTTCACCAGGGCAACGCCGGGGAATTTAACTTGTATATATATATATGATGAGGGCATGTTAGGCCAATGCATAGTCATATGGGCACCGAATCAATGTTGGTGAGTGGGCGCCCATAAATGTTACTACCTATTGCTCTGGAAAAGAAAGACACAATAGGCATTATATTTATAACGATTAAATTTTCTAATTCCTGTAAAATATTTTATGAAATCGTTTAAAAAAAGGACTGTATAATGAATTTCTTCACAATAAGCTATTTTATATGTTTAGGCGTATTTAGGCCTACTCGAAGTTTCATACAAATGTAGATATTATTAATGCCTTTCATTTTACGATAAGTTTAATCATCATGTTATTTGTTGAAATATCAATTAAAATTATTTTAAAATTGTTCTATTGTTAATTTTTTTTAAAATTCAAACATTTTTTCATTTTATATTTATGTTATAGACGCTTCTTTACTAAATACTACTGCGTCCTACGCTTAGCCTATCCATGGTTATAGTCTATATATAGTCTTGCATTCTGATTAGGATTTTTTAAATGGTGTGTATATAGTTGTTAATCCTCCTGGGTTGTTCAATTAACGCATTCTAAACCGGGTCGCCAATGAGGAAGAAAGAGAACTTAAATGCGTATGTTCTTGCATCTGGATAATTTTTTTAAATCCCAAGCCTTGTCTGAGTATTGTTGTATTGTTATAAACTTATATTTGTAATGTGTTGTGTCGGTATTTGTAATTGTAAGTTTATATTTGACGCTTGTTATAGGACTAATATTCTCGGATTATAAATGTCTAGGCATTACGATCAACTAGACCTGCCAGCCGAATTTTTTTTTTAATTTCGGCTGGCTGACATAAATTTTCGGCTGATATCCGGATTAGCCGGATTTTTTCCGTAAATTGACATTTGCGGCTCCAAAAAACGGACAGCCTGAAATCTTCATCAATTTTTAGAAGTTGAAAGGTCAAGGTCATGTAAATCTTATTAAAACTATTTTTTTTTTCGCAAAGCAAAGTTATAGTTAAGGTCTAACTACAGTACAATGCTAAAAACTCATTTTTGTTTTTGTAAGTCATATGAATATTTAATAGGATTTTTTTTACGACGTGTCCCATAAGTGGGACACTAGCAGAAAATGGGTTAAATATCAGTTTGTAATTGTCATGAATAAAACAAACGCGATGTAGTTTATCAGATGTTAGGTTTATTGTTTGCTGTTTATTATCAAACCAGCAACTCTGCAACCGAAAACATGCACTCCACTGGTACAGATGATGTTGATGATGATAGGTGAAGACGAGCCAGTTGAGTAAGTTGTGGATACGAGGATGATGCAGCACTGCTACGCCAGAAAGCGAGAACATCATGAAACTGAACAACTATCCATAACTATCTTAAATAATTGTTCAAAAAATGGTTTGAGAAAGGTAACGAGTTCACTAAAGAAGTCATCTTCATGGAGACAAATATCAACTCGACCAATACGCTTGAGAGTATTTTGAACTTCCCTTTTCAAGTCAAGTATAGACTGAATTAGACATGTTAAAACCGTTTTTTTTTCCAAAACCGGTTTAAAACCGGATTTCGGTTCCCCCCACACACACACAATGTCATATGTCACGGGCTGGAAAAGGCAAATGTGCGTAGTTTTGTAGGTATATTTGAAAAATACTTTGTAGAGGGTGACAGGGAAGGGCTAGTTTACGCCTTTCCATTGCCTACATCAAAGAGCAGCGCACATCTAAAGATGAACCGACAAGTAAAAAGTTTCATGTTATTTGTAACTGTAACTTAACTATTGGTTTGATGTTGATTTGATCGCAAGCCATAGTTGGTATTTGGAAACACAAAAAACACAATATCTAAGACTAAATAGTGTTAGTAAGGCATTTCAGGAATTGTTTTGTGCGAATCCAACATTATTTATTTAAAATATTTCCATTAAAACCAACAAAAAAAACAAGGGTCTACTACTTGAAGTAATGATTACCTTCCAACTTCCAACCAAGAAACCGAAATCCGGTTTTGAAAATCAAAACCGGTTTTCACTTTCAAAACCGGTATTACGGTTTTCGTTTAACATCCCTAGACTGAATCATCGTCAGTGTTGAGTTCCAACGCGTTGGACATGATGCCTTCACTGACTTATGATTGCGTGTATGACTGTCAAGGATGGCGTCAGTGCTGCTCTCAAAGGGGTCCACTATTGATATACTGAACTGATCGTCTACAACAGGGGTCGGGAACCTTTTTGTCTGAGAGAGCCATGGATACCACATATTTTGAAAAGTAATTCTGTGAGAGCATTACATTATGTTTAAAACTAAAAATTCAAGTAAAGTAAATGTGTGCATTTTGTGTAATTTCAACACTAAAAGTACAATAATTATGTCTCTGAATTCTTCTGATGCTGAGCTGCAGTAGACTTTAGCTCATTTGTAGAATGAAATATTCATATGCAATTAATATGTAGATCAAAAAGTCTAAAAAAGTCTTAAAAAAAACATTTTTTTAATAATGGAACATTTAATTTGTCTGCTAGCCAGGTGCAGCCATCAAAAGAGCCACATCTGGCTCGCGAGCCATGGGTTCCCGACCCTCTAATTTAGAAACACAACACAAAAACAACCGTTGCAATGCTCAGATAAATATAATAAGGACAAAAACACTTTCCTTATACGAGAACAAATGCTTTTAAGTACTCTTTCTTCCCGAGTGGCCTTCGGGCACGGAATGGGTTGCCTGATCAAACCAGGAAAAACAGTAACTTAACATCATTAAAAAATATATAAATTAATAAAAATGCAAGACTACTATCGGACCACGGATGAGCGTAGGACGCAATAATCTTCTTTATAGAAGGATCGTCTGTAATATATAAGATAAGATATTGTTTGTGCTTTGCGATATGGAAATGGACTGTGGAATATGCACACTAGAAAATGTTCTGAACAAGTTTTCCCGATTTTGATATCTGAGACATGGCGTTCACCACAAGTAAAACGAGAGAGACTTAAAGATGGCGCTATGATTTGTGTCAGTTCTGTTGCAGATTGAACATTGGAGATTTTAAAAATAGATTTGTATATAGGCACAAGAGGAAGATAGGTTGTTAATACAGTTAGATGTTCTTATTGTTCAAATAGTGTTTCAACAGAGATGGTATCAATAACCTCTTAAAAATATCATTTACGTATTCAATTATTAGATTCTATTATTTCTATCAGTCCAGAGCTGTTCCGAAACTGTTATCTTATCTTATACAAGCCGTTATGTGCCCGATTCTTCGAACGGGCTTTTTTTTAGAATATGCTTGACACATTATAGTTTTTTAGTTTTGTTTTCGCAACATACATAAAGTAGTATGTTTTTTTTTTTGTGGTCAGTATTTTTTAAATTTATTTTTGTTTTGCACACTTTATTATACACCAATTCAATATACAACTAAAAAGGAAAAACAAATAATAATAATTTTTTTTTATTTCTTGCTCAAAGTATGACCACTATGATCGAATTTTGTGAGTTTATTGGGTAATTAAACTCTTTCTGTAAAATAGAACTCACATGTCTTTTAAAAAGTACTGTTAATTCAAAAATGATTGTTTGATTTTTTTTTTCTACAACATTAGTCGTAGATCAATATTTTTTTTTTTTTGTGTTTTTTTGTTGGTGATATTTGCTATTTATTTATTGTTGCTTTGGAAGCAAACTTAAAATTAAATTTTAAATTCAACAGGAAAAACAATAACAACTGAAACCGATATGAATCATAGTTTATACAACGTATACGACATGAATTAAAACTTTAAAAAGTTGGTCTGGCAAATTCAAACATTGCCCGGCAATATAAAAATTTCCCGCTACATAGTTTATAAGACGTATACGATACAAATTAAAACTTTAAAACGTTGAGCTCGACAATTTAAACATTGCCTGGCAATTGAAAAATTTCCCGCTACAAAGTTTATAAGACGTATACACAGAATAGGTATAGAACAGAATGCACAATCTCTATATACGCAGTCACTGAAAGTTACCATTTTCCGCAATGCAGCGGTCGATAGAGACGCTACTATAATAAAATGAGAAAGGATATCTACGTCTGCCATAAATATATACAATATATATAGGGCCTACATTATCTTTCATTATAGGCTTACTTTTATATAAATTTGACTTAATTACCCATTTTGTTTTCAACATTATAGGATTAGGCCAATATGATGTAAAAATATTTATTACCCGGTACTGATTTGAAAAAAAATGGCTTAGACGTAGCTCGGTACCGGTAACTAAATTGCTACGGCTACCGGTACATAAATATATACTTTTTAAACCAAAATAAACTTTTAAAATTATGAAGGGAAATAGGCATATAATTCATAATGAGTTAATATGAGGTTGTTTATGCCGTTGTTTATCCTTTATGGAGTCAGGAAAGCCATGCAGTTTGACATGTTTTTTTTTACGATAATCAGTCGTTTTCGCATCATTGTTGTAGTTTATTACACAACCGTTTATGCACATTTTGCCTGAACTATTAGCTTTGGGTGTTCAAACTTGTAGATTTGAAGAAAAGGACGTTGTAGGCTAAATAAGCATAAATATAGAGTGTAACCAGGACCACTGCGTTTAAATAGGCTTAGTATGGCGTCGGTATTACTGCCCAAAACAGAAATAAAATGCGATTGCGCATTCTGTTTTATACCTATTCTGTGGACACATACAACACGAATAAAAACGTGAAGGAATTTTGTATTTCCCAGATACAACGTAAGATACCCATTCAAACCATTAATCATTACCCATTATAACAATTTAAAAATATCCCGCTATAAATTACGACGCAAATTAAAACGTGAATATATTTTGTTCTATTCATTCATAAAGTACATTAGCAAAGGTTGAAGCAAAGTTAATTTTAAATGAATACGCAAAATTTGATGACGTCATAACGAAAAGCCGGCTAGCTATCTCTGCGCAAACTTTGATGACGTCATCCTGAAAAAAATCTCAACGCCATCCTTTTTTTTATTTTTTTAGCGCGATCGATCGAAAAACTATAAAAAGTTGGAACGGCAATTTTAACATGAACCCAAAATATGTCGTTTTATTCGCGTTTTTTGACCAAACTGACCACTGCGGTCATTTTAATTTTTTTAAAACCTTGACAGTGTTCACCGCCGTAACGCAAAGAATATTTGTAGCAAATTTCACGTTTTTATGTCCAGTATTTAAAAAGATTATGCGGTATGTACATACCCAGCCAGCCACATATTCCTTTTGAGATTTATATATATACAAGCCGTTATGTGCCCGGTCCTCCGAACCGGCTAAAAGTTATGTTTACATACACTCTAACTACTCAGTCAGTTATAATGAGATGACCTACGACACGAATTTAAACGTGAGGTAATTTTTTATTTGCCCGCTACAACATGAATTACCCGTTAAAATCATTACTCATCACCCATTATAACAATTACAAAATTGCCCGCTATAAATTACGACGCAAATTAAAACATGAATATATTTTGTTCTATTCATTGATTAAGAACATTCGACAGTACTTTTTTTTTTTTTAATGATTGTTTGATATATTTTTTTTACGACAAACATTAAGTCGCAGACCTATGTTGTGTTGTTTTTGTTTATTTGCTATTTATTTATTTATTGTTGCTTTGGAAGCAAACTTAGAATTAAATTTTCTATTCAACATGTAAAACAATAACAAATGAAACCCTTATGAAATAATGTTTATAAAACGTATGCGACACGAATTAAAACTTTAAAAATTTAGTTCCGGCAATTTGAACATTGCCCGGCAAATTAAACATTGCCCGGTAATTTAAACATTGCCCGGTAATTTAAACATTGCCCGGTATTATAAACATTGCCCGGTATTAGAAAAATTGCCCGGTAATTTAAACATTGCCCGGTAATTTAAACATTGCCCGGTAATTTAAACATTGCCCGGTATTATAAACATTGCCCGGTATTATAAACATTGCCCAGTAATTTAAACATTGCCCGGTAATTTAAACATTGCCCGGTATTATAAACATTGCCCGGTATTATAAACATTACCCGGTAATTTAAACATTGCCCGGTAATTTAAACAATGGCCGTTACCTAGGCGATAAGCCTAAAGGTGCCCAGTTCTCGGAACTGGATAAAATAACCCATGAAGTTATAAGCAATTGTCTTAAGCGGGGATAAAGTATTTTCCGGTAACTTATACCATTTAAATATTGCATTCCACAAATAACGACGCAAATTAAAACAAAATTTTGTTCCCTTCTTAAACGCATAAATACGCAAAATTTGATGACGCCATATAATTATAAGCTTAAATATAGAGTGTAACCAGGACCACTGCGTTTAAATAAGCTTAGTAAGGCGTCGGTATTACTTCCCGAAACAGAAAAAAAAATGCTAAATCTATTTGCTTTGTCCTATGTTTGTAAAGTTTTAAATTATTAATTAGCTTTAAGTCATGTATTCACAGTGTAAAGTATTAAAGTAGTGATAGATTAAGAAAATCAACTACAGTATTGGTAGTGTAAAGAATTTATGTTGTTTACGGCACGTAGACAATTTAAACATGAAGAAAATTTGTTCCCGTCATTGAGTTGAGATAATAAAATCCATGCACATAGTTTGATGACGTCAATTTAAACATGAATGAAAAATGTCCCTTCATTGCTATAAAATCCATGCGCAAAGATTGATGACGTCATAAAAATAATCTCAGCGCATCCTTTTTTTTCTAACTTTGTGACGAAAAACTATAAAAAGTTGTACTGGCAAAGACAATGTGAATCAAAAGTTGTGTTTTATTCGCGTTTTTTGACCAAACTGACCACTGCGGTCATTTTAATTTTTTTAAAACCTTGACAGTGTTCACCGCCGTAACGCAAAGAATATTTGTAGCAAATTTCACGTTTTTATGTCCAGTATTTAAAAAGATTATGCGGTATGTACATACCCAGCCAGCCAGCCAGCCAGCCAGCCAGCCACATACATACATATTCCTTTTGAGATTTATATATATACAAGCCGTTATGTGCCCGATTCTTCGAACGGGCTTTTTTTTAGAATATGCTTGACACATTATAGTTTTTTAGTTTTGTTTTTGCAACATACATAAAGTAGTATGTTTTTTTTTTTTGTGGTCAGTATTTTTTAAATTTATTTTTGTTTTGCACACTTTATTATACACCAATTCAATATACAACTAAAAAGGAAAAACAAATAACAATAATTTTTTTTTATTTCTTGCTCAAAGTATGACCACTATGATCGAATTTTGTGAGTTTATTGGGTAATTAAACTCTTTCTGTAAATCAGAACTCACATGTCTTTTAAAAAGTACTGTTAATTCGAAAATGATTGTTTGATATATTTTTTTGCTACAACATTCGTCGTAGATCAATATTTTTTTTATTTTTTTTTGTTTTTGTTGGTGTTATTTGCTATTTATTTATTGTTGCTTTGGAGGCAAACTTAGAATTAAATTTTAAATTCAACAGGAAAAACAATAACAACTGAAACCGATATGAATCATAGTTTATACAACGTATAAGACATGAATTAAAACTTTTAAAAGTTGGTCCGGCAAATTTAAACATTGCCCGGCAATATAAAAATTTCCCGCTACATAGTTTATAAGACGTATACGATATAAAATAAAACTTTAAAACGTTGAGCTCGGCAATTTAAACATTGCCTAGCAATTGAACAATTTCCCGCTACAAAGTTTATAAGACGTATACACAGAATAGGTATAGAACAGAATGCACAATCCCTATATACGCACTCACTAAAAGTTACCATTTTCCGCAATGCAGCGGTCGCTAGAGACGCTACTATAGTAAAATGAGACATGATATCTACGTCTTCCATAAATATATACAATATATATAGGGCCTACATTATCTTTCGTTATAGGCTTAGTTTTATATAAATTTGACTTAATTACCCATTTTGTTTTGAACATTATATGATTAGGCCAATATGATGTAAAAATATTTATTACCCGGTACTGATTTGAAAAAAAAAATGGCTTAGACGTAGCTCGGTACCGGTAACTAAATTGCTGCGGCTACCGGTACATAAATATAAATACTTTTTAAACCAAAATAAACTTTTAAAATTATGAAGGGAAATAGGCATATAATTCATAATGAGTTAATATGAGGTTGTTTATGCTGTTGTTTATCCTTTATGGAGTCAGGAAAGCCATGCAGTTTGACATGCTCTTTTTTACGATAATCAGTCGTTTTCGCATCATTGTTGTAGTTTATTACACAACCGTTTATGCACATTTTGCCTGAAATATTAGCTTTGGGTGTTCGAACTTGTAGATTTGAAGAAAAGGACGTTGTAGGCTAAATAAGCATAAATATAGAGTGTAACCAGGACCGCTGCGTTTAAATAAGCTTAGTATGGCGTCGGTATTACTGCCCAAAACAGAAATAAAATGCGATTGCGCATTCTGTTTTATACCTATTCTGTGGACATATACAACACGAATAAAAACGTGAAGGAATTTTGTATTTGCCAGATACAACGTAAGATACCCATTAAAACCATTAATCATTACCCATTATAACAATTTAAAAATATCCCGCTATAAATTACGACGCAAATTAAAACGTGAATATATTTTGTTCTATTCATTCATAAAGTACATTAGCAAAGGTTGAAGCAAAGTTAATTTTAAATGAATACGCAAAATTTGATGACGTCATAACGAAAAGCCGGCTAGCTATCTCTGCGCAAACTTTGATGACGTCATCCTGAAAAAAATCTCAACGCCATCCTTTTTTTTATTTTTTTAGCGCGATCGATCGAAAAACTATAAAAAGTTGGAACGGCAAATTCAACATGAACGCAAAATATGTCGTTTTTTTCGCGTTTTTTGACTAAACTGACCACTGCGGTCATTTTATTTTTTTTAAAACCTTGACAGTGTTCACCGCCGTAACGCAAAGAATTTTTGTAGAAAATTTCACGTTTTTATGTCCAGTATTTAAAAAGATTATGCGGTATGTACATACCCAGCCAGCCAGCCAGCCACATACATATTCCTTTTGAGATTTATATATATACAAGCCGTTATGTGCCCGGTCCTCCGAACCGGCTAAAAGCTATGTTTACATACACTCTAACTACTCAAGCAGTTATAATGAGACTGCCCGCATGACCTACGACATGAATTTAAACGTGAGGTAATGTCTAATTTGCCCGCTACAACATAAAATTACCCGTTAAAATCATTACCCATTACCCATTATAACAATTAAAAAATTGCCCGTTATAAATTACGACGCAAATTAAAACGTAAATATATTTTGTTCTATTCATTGATAAAGAACATTCGACAGTATTTTTATTAAAAAAGAAAATGATTGTTTGATATGTTTTTTTACGACACGACAAACATTAAGTCGCAGACCTATGTTGTTTTGTTTTTGTTATTTGCTATTTATTTATTATTGTTGCTTTGGAAGCAAACTTAGAATTAAATTTCTATTCAACATGTAAAACAATAACAAATGAAACCCATATGAAATAATGTTTATAAAACGTATACGACACGAATTAAAACTTTAAAAAGTTAGTTCCGGCAATTTGAACATTGCCCGGCAAATTAAACATTGCCCGGTAATATAAACATTGCCCGGTAATTTAGACATTGTCCGGTAATTTAAACATTGCCCGGTAATTTAAACATTGCCTGGTATTATAAACATTACCCGGTAATTTAAACCTTGCCCGGTAATTTAAACAATGGTTGTTACCAAGGCGATAAGCCTAAAGTTATAATGAGATTTCCCGCTTCACAGTTAATATATACGGCAATTAATAAAACTCCACCCGTTAAAAAGTTTATCGATGTATACGTCACAAATTTAAATGTGAATGACATTTTGTACGCCCGCTACAACCGAAACGAACTGCAACGTGAAATATTGCCCGCTAGAAACGAATTGAAACGTGAAATATTGCCCTCTAGAAAAGAATTGAAACGTGAAATATTTCCCGCTAGAAAGATTTTAATGCGTATACGCCCGCTTCAAACGAATTGAAAAAGCTAAAAGTTATGTTTACATACACTCTTACTACTCAAGCAGTTATAATGAGAATGCACGCAACAACTACAAAAGTTTATATTTCGTATACGACACGAATTAAAACGTGAATATATTTTGTTCTATTCATTCATAAAATACATTAGCAAACATTGAAGCAAAGTTAATTTTAAATGAATACGCAAAATTTGATGACGTCATAACGAAAAGCCGGCTAGCTATCTCTGCGCAAACTTTGATGACGTCATCCTGAAAAAAATCTCAACGCCATCCTTTTTTTTATTTTTTTAGCGCGATCGATCGAAAAACTATAAAAAGTTGGAACGGCAAATTCAACATGAACGCAAAATATGTCGTTTTTTTCGCGTTTTTTGACCAAACTGACCACTGCGGTCATTTTATTTTTTTTAAAACCTTGACAGTGTTCACCGCCGTAACGCAAAGAATTTTTGTAGAAAATTTCACGTTTTTATGTCCAGTATTTAAAAAGATTATGCGGTATGTACATACCCAGCCAGCCAGCCAGCCACATACATATTCCTTTTGAGATTTATATATATACAAGCCGTTATGTGCCCGATTCTTCGAACGGGTATTTTTTTAGAATATGCTTGACACATTATAGTTTTTTAGTTTTGTTTTCGCAACATACATAAAGTAGTATGTTTTTTTTTTGTGGTCAGTATTTTTTAAATTTATTTTTGTTTTGCACACTTTATTATACACCAATTCAATATACAACTAAAAAGGAAAAACAAATAATAATAATTTTTTTTTATTTCTTGCTCAAAGTATGACCACTATGATCGAATTTTGTGAGTTTATTGGGTAATTAAACTCTTTCTGTAAAATAGAACTCACATGTCTTTTAAAAAGTACTGTTAATTCAAAAATGATTGTTTGATTTTTTTTTTCTACAACATTAGTCGTAGATCAATATTTTTTTTTTGTGTGTTTTTTTGTTGGTGATATTTGCTATTTATTTATTGTTGCTTTGGAAGCAAACTTAAAATTAAATTTTAAATTCAACAGGAAAAACAATAACAACTGAAACCGATATGAATCATAGTTTATACAACGTATACGACATGAATTAAAACTTTAAAAAGTTGGTCTGGCAAATTCAAACATTGCCCGGCAATATAAAAATTTCCCGCTACATAGTTTATAAGACGTATACGATACAAATTAAAACTTTAAAACGTTGAGCTCGACAATTTAAACATTGCCTGGCAATTGAAAAATTTCCCGCTACAAAGTTTATAAGACGTATACACAGAATAGGTATAGAACAGAATGCACAATCTCTATATACGCAGTCACTGAAAGTTACCATTTTCCGCAATGCAGCGGTCGATAGAGACGCTACTATAATAAAATGAGAAAGGATATCTACGTCTGCCATAAATATATACAATATATATAGGGCCTACATTATCTTTCATTATAGGCTTACTTTTATATAAATTTGACTTAATTACCCATTTTGTTTTCAACATTATAGGATTAGGCCAATATGATGTAAAAATATTTATTACCCGGTACTGATTTGAAAAAAAATGGCTTAGACGTAGCTCGGTACCGGTAACTAAATTGCTACGGCTACCGGTACATAAATATATACTTTTTAAACCAAAATAAACTTTTAAAATTATGAAGGGAAATAGGCATATAATTCATAATGAGTTAATATGAGGTTGTTTATGCCGTTGTTTATCCTTTATGGAGTCAGGAAAGCCATGCAGTTTGACATTTTTTTTTTACGATAATCAGTCGTTTTCGCATCATTGTTGTAGTTTATTACACAACCGTTTATGCACATTTTGCCTGAACTATTAGCTTTGGGTGTTCAAACTTGTAGATTTGAAGAAAAGGACGTTGTAGGCTAAATAAGCATAAATATAGAGTGTAACCAGGACCACTGCGTTTAAATAGGCTTAGTATGGCGTCGGTATTACTGCCCAAAACAGAAATAAAATGCGATTGCGCATTCTGTTTTATACCTATTCTGTGGACACATACAACACGAATAAAAACGTGAAGGAATTTTGTATTTCCCAGATACAACGTAAGATACCCATTCAAACCATTAATCATTACCCATTATAACAATTTAAAAATATCCCGCTATAAATTACGACGCAAATTAAAACGTGAATATATTTTGTTCTATTCATTCATAAAGTACATTAGCAAAGGTTGAAGCAAAGTTAATTTTAAATGAATACGCAAAATTTGATGACGTCATAACGAAAAGCCGGCTAGCTATCTCTGCGCAAACTTTGATGACGTCATCCTGAAAAAAATCTCAACGCCATCCTTTTTTTATATTTTTTTAGCGCGATCGATCGAAAAACTATAAAAAGTTGGAACGGCAATTTTAACATGAACCCAAAATATGTCGTTTTATTCGCGTTTTTTGACCAAACTGACCACTGCGGTCATTTTAATTTTTTTAAAACCTTGACAGTGTTCACCGCCGTAACGCAAAGAATATTTGTAGCAAATTTCACGTTTTTATGTCCAGTATTTAAAAAGATTATGCGGTATGTACATACCCAGCCAGCCACATATTCCTTTTGAGATTTATATATATATATGATATGATATGATATGATATGATAGGTATATAGGCCTATTACAGACGCTCCTTCTATAAAGAAGATTATTGCTTCCTACCGGTTTTTCTGGTTTGTTCAGACAACCCATTCCATGCCCGAATGTTCGTTATAATTATTTAATGTTTTAAAATTATTTTAATTTTTGAAAAAGAATGTTAGACGATAACTATTATAACTATTTTAACCCTAATGGGGGGGGGGGATGAAATACACATATATATTATCTTATAGCCTTACATTACAGATGATCCTTATATAAAGAAGATTATGGGGTCCTATATTACTGGTTTTCCTGGTTCCATGCCCGGATGCCACTCAGAGCACTTATATGCATTTTTTCTCGCATAATGGATAAATATTATCTTGTATGGCTTATAAATCTTATAAAGTATATATATAATTATATTTTATTATGTTTTTCCGACAAGTAAAGCGCCCTTAGGACCAAACTGATCATTTGGCTGGTGAAGCAGCGTTCACCAGTTTCTGTGGCCACGGCATACGAGGAGATGTGTGGCCAGCACAATACCCAGTCGCATTTACTTTGCCCCAACTAGTGTCAGGTACCCATGAGAGCTGATAAGACTCAGGGGCACCCTCAAGTCCCGGGAAAAAATCCTAGCCTGCAACAGGATTCGAACCCAGAACCTTCGGATCACCAGTCGAACGCGCTGCCGCTCAGCCATCGAACCCCCTTTCCCGACAAGAGCTGCGTTATATTTTGAAGTGGTGTAATGTTATATAAAGCCCCAGGACGTAGAAAGTGTAAGGTATATAAGCAACGAGCTCATCTCACACTTGAGAAATCGAGGCAAGCAAAAACTCCTTGAAGCATGGGAAACAAATACATGGTTCGGAGGTGTCCCACTAAAACGGTGGAGAGAAACATTAGTTGTACCTATCTTGAAGAGGATTGAAGATCCCGGACGATCGGTTAGCTAGCTACAGGCCTTGGATCTAGTGTTGGGAAGGTAGCTGAGAGTAACATCAATTGGAGGCTCGTGATGTACTTGGAAGACGATGGGATATTCACCCCATCGCAGGCTGGTTTTCGGCCAGGTCAATACGCGATGGATCAGGTGATGTTTTTTTTTTGGTACATTAGATGACAGACGGGCTTCCACACTAGCGGTGTTTCTGTATTTTAAACACAGGCCTATGACAAGCTCTGACAGCCGGGGGGCTGTCATTGAAGTTGCAGAGGCTCGTCGCAACCTCAAACATGTATGTGTTATTTTCTGAACTATCACAAATAAGAAACGAGGATTGCACCAGGGTTTAACACTGGCCTGTAGACTGTTTTTTTGCATTCGTCAACTACCTGCTCAAATTTGTTTTTTCTCGGACGATCTTAGATCTTATGGTCTTGTCGAACGAGTAGGATGCGCATGCTCTACAGCAGTTACCCCCCCCCCCCCCCCAAGCAAGATTTTTGTGCGTTGTACACTGCTTTGCCAGGATGAGGAGTATGGGGATAAAATGCATTTATATATAGAGACAAGCTACATTGCCCGGCGTTGCCCGGGTGAAAAAAAAAAGAACTGTCTGGGGTGCAGATAACAAATTTATAAACTACACTTACTGAATACTTTTAGGAAAGTAAATAAATATTGTAATAGGGTAAAAAAAATAGTCAAATATTTTTATTTAACAAAATCTATATTGCCTGTAGATTTACAATGTCTTTTGTTTTTAAAAGTTTGAAAAATTAATTGTCGAAAAAAAAAGTATAGTCTAACTGGAGAATCGAACCAGGGTCGCCCGTATAGCAGTCCACTACGTTTACCACTGAGCTATCGAAGACACATGTCCGATGTGAAAAATTATTAGACGGTATATTGGGCTAGGCCTAGATAGGTCAGTGACACACGTGTTTTCAAATTGACCAATGGGGATCCTCGCGGGGCTTAACACTGTCTTTTTATATATATAGATAATATATAGTGCAAAATTTTTCTTTCTTTAGCAGCTGCCCGTATGGCCGGTACCCTTAGACGACGCTGTATCTTTATTTATATTATAGACTATAGACCAGGGGACGTCCATTAATTACGTCAACAAAAGAGGGGGGAGGGGGGGTCTGAAAAAGTTTGACAATTGTCGACATGGGGGAGGGGGGGATGTCAAGAAAAGTTGACGTCAACAATGTTACTTTTTATGAAGTAAATAATGATACAAATTTAGTACAAGATTCTACACTCGTCCTGTTAAACTTACATCTATAACATTAACAACATAGTTTTATGTTAATTCAAATATATCAATTATGGAAACTACATTTGATATGTCCTTTTTGTGTCCATCTTGCTAGTTTGTAGATATATGTATGTGTGGAAACTAATGCAATTGTTAGCAATGCAAAGTGTAGCATAGGGCTGCTAGACACATGGGTGTCAAAAGGGGGACACCGAGAGACAAAAAGGAGGACATTGTGTTTCAATTGCATAGTTTCGCATTTAGCCCGCAATCAGTATAATTTTATTACAAGAGCTGTCACTAAGTTTAAATGTGTATTGGTAAACTGAGCAAGAATTTAAACAGTTTTGTTATAAATTCAATGTAGGCTGAAAGGCAGCTTGCATTTGATTGGGCAACTTTAAAGCTCATGCACAAGTCTTCTAAAAAAAAAACGGGATAATTCTTTTCTTGTACAAATGATCACCTGTTTATTAATTATATTCTTAACATGTTAATACTAATTTTAAAATGTATTTGTCCTTATGCCTACAAAACATAAAATATTACAAAAGCTGGACATTTTAAAGGTATTGTCTAATAGTCTAAATAGGAGGACATGCCCTCCTTTTGCAGGACGTCTGGCAACCCTAGTCTAGCGAGACATGGTGGCTGGAACACAAACACATCAACAAACAGTCTGCAGAACGTTCAGAAACCCAGTTTTTTGCCGCTCAGTACATTTAATTTAGGCTAGGCGCCAGAGTCTGGCGTTCGTTATATAAGCCATGTAAGCGATGGCTGGGATTGACAATAGAACTAAAGACAATAATAGGCCCTCGCCGAGACTATAACTAATGTTTGTAAAGCATTGAATGAAGTGAATTTTGTGAATCCAACTTGGTTATTTAAAATATTTCCTTCAGAAAAAAAAATCCTGGCCCACCCCATGAAGTACGATATACTTAGCCTACCTTATTTCCTTTTAACATCCCTAATTCTGATATAATAATATAAACTAATATATTTTTGCTCACTACGTTATAATAGGTGAAATATTTAAATTAGGTCGATTAGGCTATATATTTAGTAATTTTTACGTTTTCATTTCTAATTTTCTGGAAAAATTTAATGAGATGAAAATGTAGATCTATTAGTATCAGTGGCGTCGCCAGTATTGCAAAGAGTGGGTGGCAAACAGTGCAAGGTAGGGGGACAGGGAAGGCAATTACCGTGTGTATATAATGTGTGTGTGTGGACAATAATGTAAGAAGGAATAGTAAACATATTATTATGATTAAAACTAGGTATGTTAAAACCGGTTTTTCTTCAAAACCGGTTTTCGGTTCTATACAACCGGTTTAAAACCGGATTTTGGTTTCTCTACCCCCCCCCCCTCCATTCCCGCGCAATGTCACAAGTTACAGGCCGGAAAATTCAAATGTGCGTAGTTTTTTAGGTATATTTGAAAAATAGTTCAAATTTAATTAGTGTTTGCAGGGCATTCAAGAGGTTGATTTCTTTGAATACAATATGATTTTGTACACTTTACCATAAAATTCTTTAGAACTAAAAAAAATCTGGGCTAATTGATTAAAACCGATAATAGCTTTCAATAGTGATAATCAAATTTGCGATTATCGTTGACCGTGATATTAAAAAGCATATGAAGAGGATGACTATGTTAATTCAGGATGTTTAGTAGGCCTACGTAGATGCGTACGCAATCTAGCAGTACTGCCACCGCTCCTGCTTATCTGTTGGGAACATGGATTGTAACTGTAACTTAACATTTGGTTTGATGTTGTTTTTTTCGCAAGCCATAGTTGGTATTTGGAAAAAAAGAAACACAACATCAAAGACTAAATAGTGTTACCAAGGCATTTCAAGAATTGTTTTGTGTGAATACAACATTATTTATTTAAAATATTTCCATAAAAAAAGGCTGTGCTACTTGAAATAATGATTAGGCCTACCTCCCAACCAAGAAACCGAAATCCGGTTTGAAAATCAAAATCAGTATTCCGGTTTTCGGTTAACATCCCTAGATGAAGGCTAATTTACAACTTGTGCACAATTTCCCCCTAAACTATTTGACAATTAACATTGTATCAAAAGCTATTTTAGTGAAACGTAGAATTAGACATGATTAAATATGTAGCCTATATGAAAAGAACAATTGTAAACATATGAGAATTATAGTCAATTAGACATCTTTTTAACAAGTTTTAAAATGTATTACAATTAATTATAGTATATTTATAGACCTTTCCGTTTGAAATCTATTTTAAACATAAAAGCAAGCGTCTAAAATTGTGTTACTTGTTATGAGGGGGGGGGGGGGTAACCAATTGTTGACGTAATTATATAGGGGGGTCTCTGAAAGTTTGACAGTTGTTGACAAGGGGGAGGGGGGGGAGGTAAAAATCGCCTAAAAATTGTTGACGTAATTAATGGACGTCCCCCCAGCGATGGCGAACCTATGGCACGCGTGCCACAGCTGGCACGCAGAGCCATTTCTGTGGGCACGCGAGCATTTACCAAAAATGGAATAGCTAAGTTATGGTATTTGGTTTCATTGTTGTGTTGGCACGTTGCAAGAAATAAGTTGGTCTTGTGTTGTACTTTGGGCACGCGACCTCAAAAAGGTTCGCCATCACTGCTATAGACCAACAACTTTTAAGAAGTTGCTCTTCTTTTCTCACTAGCAGACGACACGACCAATTTTCGAACGAAATCACAGTGAAAACAAGAGTCATTAATGTGACCCTAACCTAATACAGAGATAATGGAGAAGAAAATAAGCACTGCATCTATTGTTGTAGGTTTGTTGATATTGGCTTCGCAAGGTAGGCCCTTTAGTAAATTATCCGTTCAGAACAATCAGCGTTTTCCATTATGTTCAGCTTTTTTTATTATTTCCAATGCTTTTCATTTAGTTCAATGTTCTAAATTTCGATCATTGTTCTTAATTCTTATTCTAATTAAAAGTTTTAATTTAGATCAATGTTCTTAATTTCGATCAATGTTCTTAATTTAGATCAATGTTTTTAATTTCGATCAATGTTCTTAATTTAGATCAATGTTCTTACTTAAGATCAATGTTCTTAATTTAGATCAATATTCTTAATTTAGTTCAATGTTCTTAATTTTAAAAGATCAATGTTCTTAATTTAGATCATTGTTCTTAATTTATATCATTGTTCTTAATTTAGACCATTGTTCTTAATGTAGATCATTGTTCTTAATTTAGGCCTAGATCAATATTCTTACTGTATATCATTGTTCTTATTTTATATCATGGTTCTTAAGTCAGATCGATCATTGTCCTTAATGTAGATCATTGTTCTTAATTTAGATCATTGTTCTTAAATTAGATCATTGTTCTTAATTTCGATCATTGTTCTTATTGTAGATCATTGTTCTTAATTTAGATCATTGTTCTTATTGTAGATAATTGTTCTTATTGTAGATCATTGTTCTTAATTTAGATCATTGTTCTTAATTTAGATCATTGTTCTTAATTTAGATCATTGTTCTTAATTTAGATCATTGTTCTTAATTTAGACTATTGTTCTTAATTTAGATCAATGTTCTTAATTTAGATCATTGTTTTTTATTTAGATCATTGTTCTTAATTTAGATCATTGTTCCTAATTTAGATCAATGTTTTTAATTTAGATCATTGTTCTTAATTTAGATCATTGTTCTTAATTTAAATCACTGTTCTTAAATTAGATCATTGTACTTAATTTAGATCATTTAGATCAATGTTCTTAATTTAGATAATTGTTCTTAATTTAGATCATTGTTCTTAATTTAGATCATTGTTCTTAATTTAGATCATTGTTCTTATTGTTGATCATTGTTCTTAATTTAGAGCATCGTTATTAATTTAGATCATTGTTCTTATTGTAGATCATTGTTCTTAATTTAGATCATTGTTCTCATTGTAGATAATTGTTCTTATTGTAGATCATTGTTCTTAATTTAGATCATTGTTCTTAATTTAGATCATTGTTCTTAATTTAGATCATTGTTCTTAATTTAGATCATTTTTCTTAATTTAGAGCACTGCACTTAATTTAGATCATTGTTCTTAATTTAGATCATTGTTCTTAATTTAGATCATTGTTCTTAATTTAAATCACTGTTCTTAAATTAGATATTATCATTGTACTTAATTTAGATCATTTAGATCATTGTTCTTAATTTAGATCATTGTTCTTAATTTAGATCATTGTTCTTAATTTAGATCATTGTTCTTAATTTAGATCATTGTTCTTAATTTAGATCATTGTTCTTAATTTAGATCATTGTTCTTAATTTAGATCATTGTTCTTAATTTAGATCATTGTTCTTAATTTAGATCATTGTTCTTAATTTAGATCATTCTTCTTAATTTAGATCAATGTTCTTAATTTAGATCATTGTTCTTAATTTAGATCATTGTTCTTAATTTAAATCACTGTTCTTAAAATAGATCATTGTACTTAATTTAGATCATTTAGATCATTGTTCTTAATTTAGATCATTGTTCTTAATTTAGATCATTGTTCTTAATTTAGATCATTGTTCTTAATTTAGATCATTCTTCTTAATTTAGATCAATGTTCTTAATTTAGATCATTGTTCTTAATTTAGATCATTTAGATCATTGTTCTTAATTTAGATCATTGTTCTTAATTTAGATCATTGTTCTTAATTTAGATCATCATACATTTTCTTTTCATTTTCAGAATCACTAGTGGGATCTCAAGAGACGTGTAATATTCTGAAGGTATACTGTTGGCTATAAGCTTATAATATTTTTTTTAAGGTTTCGTCTAAATCAAAATGGAGTTAATAATATTATGCACACACAAAAAGTTGTACCCTAGTCTAATCAGCACTGATGGGTACCTGACCTTAGTTGAGGTAAAGTAAAGGCTGCTGTGCATAGTGTTGGCCACACAATCACCTAGTAGGCCGTGGCCACAGAAACTGGTGAACGCGGCTTTATCAGCCCTATGGATCAATTTGGTCCGACAAGATACTTTACTTTACCCACAAAATATATAGGCTATATATTTATATATGCAATCAACATCAGATTTCTAGACCTATATATACATATAGTATTGTTTTTTTCCTGTAGTGGATGATGTGTGAGAAAGGAATGCCTCAAGCTGGTAAATTTTCCCTTCCTAAATATGTAAGGGTAGAGAACTTTCTTTGTGACACTCAGACAGATGGAGGAGGATGGATTGTCTTTCAGGTAAATGCTTTTATTTTAAAACAATGTATTTTCTAAGCAACTTTTGCTAGTTTAATCACAATTAATCAGTTTAAAACACAATTCTTAATGCACTTATATTTATTGTAACTGATATTCTAGCAATAATCATTTTATCCAAATGCAATATAAAATTGCCCAGTTATCTTGTCACACAAGAGTTCAAACCACACAACTTTAACGTGCTACAAATTACAAAAGAAATACTTCAACAGCTGTAAATATGTTGTGAAGTGTCAAATATTAAATCTCTCAGATATTATGGTGTTATATTATAAGGCCAGAGGTCTGATAAGATCAGATGTATGCTTGAATATAAAGCGTGTGTCGCGCTCGCCTAGGCGTAGGCCCCATGTCGGTCACTTAAACCGATTTAATCATGAGTTCGCCATATTGAATCGAGAACGAGGCTCGGCTACCAAACTTCCACACAGCTTGGCGCCAACGATGGATATTGTCGACAAAATGTTTTTTAATCAATAGAAAGCGTGCGATACAATTTTAGTGGAAAAAAGAGTACAGCCAACAACAAGCCACGGGTTTCGCTGACCACAACCCACACATCGGCAGGCACACATTTGCTAGTTTCTCTTTGACTAGCTTTAAAATGAATGAGTTATAATTATCAACGAGGAAATTTAATTACAGTTGGGACTATTTATCTTAGCGGAATAGTTTCACTTCATGGACAGCAGTGATATTTACGTTAACGAGAATAAGAACGAAAATTATATGAAATTCGTTAACGATAACGAAAATAAGAACACAGATTATTTTGAGAACGGTAATAGAATAGAAATAAAAATTAATTTTCATGAATAGAATAGTAATAATAACGAAAATTATTATTGAACGAATATCGCGTGGAATATGTTCCGCCATTTGCGCCGAATTCCGTGTTTTAGTGTTGACGCATTCGTCCAGTCATTTCCGTAAAAATCCGTATTTTGTATTGTAGTAAAGCGCTAAAGCATCGCATTTCTTCATGATCGCCGGTTTATTTTTTTGATTTATATTTGTGATTTATTTTGGACGAGTAAAGTTTGTTTCTGAGGACAATGAGTTCATTATCAAGGATATTAGCTGGACGAAAGAAGGAGAGTCTGGTGTGGGATTACTTTACATATATGGAACAGGAAGGGAAAGCGAAATGTAAAGTTGTTATTGTGAAGACTAATAGCGAGTGTGGTGCTTTGTTGGCGAGTAAAAACAGTACAAATATGCTGTCGCATCTCCGCAGATTACATAAGCAGGAGTATGAGCAGTATGTTAACGTAACCGAGGTGAGATCATTAAAGACAAAACCAAAGAAAACCACGGTCTGCCAAAATGCGACTCAGACATTGGCTGATTACGTTCAACGTAAAATCGTATCCTGGTCAACAGAGTCGCAGGAGTATCAACAGCGTTTGTCCAGTTTGATGGACATGTTGATAGACACCTGCTATCCGGTCACAGTGGTTGACAAGCTGTCATTCAGACACATGATTAAAACACTTGATCCAAAGTTCCTTCTTCCTGGTTAGTTTTTTAAGCTTAGCTTGTTGAAAATGCCACAACTTCATCACCAAGTCAGGACACTGTACAATGTCAGTTGAATCGGTATATAACAGACACTACAGACAGGAATACTTGTACAATGACAACGGATTCTCTGGTATTCTGGCACAACAGAAAAGCAACTTACAGCAAACTGTCAAAAATCGCTGAGGATTTGTTAACGGCACTTGCTTCGCAGGCATACGTAGAACGAATCTTTTCTCTGTGTGGAATGTTAACCACTGGGAGGCGAAATAGAATGCAAAAATCCCTTGAAAAGAGGGTCTTTTTGAAATTAAACAAAAACATTGCTCAACTGTGATAGGCTTGTTCTTATTTTATCACTGATAACTCAAAACTCAAACTGTTGGAACATTGTGTCTGATGAACAGCTGACTCATTTTTAATTTCTTATGTAGATAATGTAGATTTTAAAAATGTAGAACTTGATAGTTGATACTGGATAGCAGCAGCTATCTATAAGATAGCTTATAAAGTGTTTTATTGAAATAAAGTTGTTATGAATATTCAAATTCGTGAAGTTCGACTGTTCGACCCTCGATTATGAAAATAACCATTGAAATTATTTCAGAACTTGAATAAGAATAAGAATAGAAATTAATTACAGCGAATAGAATAAAAATAAGAATTGAAATTATTTTTAGAACTGAAATATCACTGGGTGGCAGCGCGTTCGGCTGGTGTACCGAAGGTCCTAGGTTCGTATCCTGGTGAAGGCTAATTTGTTCTCGGAGGGTGTCCTTCAGTCTATCCAGCTCTGATGGGTACCTGACTTTAGTTGGGTTAAAGGTTAAAGTAAAGGTAGCTGGGCATTTAGTATGCTGTAGCCACAGAAACTGAGGAACGCTGCTTCACCAATCCCATGGATCAATTTGGTTCGACGGAAACACATTTTTTAATGATCATTTTTTACAGTAGAAAGTTCGTAAACATTGTTAAAAGTTTTAAGAAAATTATAGTCCAAGAACAGAAGATATCGGAAAATGAGATGTGTTTGTATGTATGTTCTTGTTTTTTTAATACAGAGACGTATTAAAGGAGATACTAAATTTAACAGAACCTGGCAAGATTACAAAATAGGATTCGGCTCAAAGTGTAATGATTACTGGCTTGGCAACGACTACCTTCATATTGCAACCAAATGGGTAAACATCTTGTTATGCATGCTTAGTTCTTATAACTTTTATGTTTACTATATGACTCGGCAACCTTTTGGTGATAGTCTGCCAAAGTGGGCTTTCTAATTCATTCAGCGCACCAACAGCCTAAAATGTAACCTACTACAGCACCAAGCAATTTCTCTTAGAAGATACTTACTTTAAATGACATTTTAGGGGGGGGGGGGGGTTCTACCGTGTGTCATTGCAAATCTCTGTGCATGCCAAATTTAAAATGAGAGTCATATGTTTCCGAATCTATGTTTTAATAATATAGTTTAAACTTTTCACAATATTTTTATATAAGCTTAAACAATGTAATTTTTTACAATCTTAATAGGACCTGTAAATTTAAAAACAAACGTACAGAAAATGTACTTTGCTTTGGGCACATTTAGTTTACAATACAAATACGAGATTTGATTTGTTTTTGAGCTGATTAATACTTTCTTGAATAAATGTAACATTATTTTGCTTATAGGCCTAAGAAAATAAACATAAAACATATCAGTAAATTTATTTTTCCTTTTTTTAACTTTTTTTTTCTTGCTCTGTTGTTGTTTTTAACAGGGAAGCTATGAATTGAGAATTGATATGAGCCACAAAGGAAACTATTACTTCGCCCAATACAGTAAATTTAAAGTTGACAGCGAAGAAAACAATTACAGGCTTACCGCTACAGGATTCACCGGAAATGTTTCAAGCGATGAATTAGCAGTCCACAGCGGTCGACCATTCAGTACAGCAGACGTGGATAATACTGTTCCCGACCCATTCTCACCGCCGGGCAACTGTGGCATATACTTCCAAGCCGGTTGGTGGTATTATTACGCTGGCTGCCACAACGCCAACCTAAACGGCATTTTTGGCATTCCCCTAGATGTTCGCGGAGTTGTTTGGCCAGGCTTGACTGCCAACGTTGACCACCCGTCTTCTGTCGAGATGAAGCTGAGATTGAAGGGTTAAGGACACAGCCGGCCTTTAAGGTTTTACTTTAGCTAATTGATGTTATTATTATTACTGTGTGTCTGGAACTGGATATGCGTGCCCCGTGCTAAACAAGTTGATACGTTACATTAATCACTTTATCCAATTCAAGCCTATATCATTTGATGTCCGTGTTCCTACCTATGAAAATTTGTTTGTTTTTGTTCTTTCCTTAAAAACAAATAAATATGATACATATTTAAATAACGATGACTTTGTTATTTTCATTTCAAGCTTAAAATTCTATTTTGTTATTTATTTTAATTTTAACTAGAGTGTGTAGATGGCGCTGTGTTTCTACGCCGTTGTCATGAGTGTGGGAAAGATTTATTTGCTCCAAATAATGATTATACCCTTCAGTCTCACCTTTATTGCACTTTTGTTCTTTCTTTGTAAATGCAAGTTCAAATGGTGTAAACGTGTTCTTATGTCTGTCAGAAACATCAGATTCAACAGCCGATCCCCATCATTCAATAGAGGTAAATGTGTTAACTGTCAGAAACTTCAGATTTAACAGCCGATCACCATCATTCAATAGAGGTAAATGTGTTAACTGACAGAAACTTCAGATTTAACAGCCGATCACCATCATTCAATAGAGGTAAATGTGTTATGTCTGTCAGAAACATCAGATTCAACAGCCGATCCCCATCATTCAATAGAGGTAAATGTGTTAAGTCTGTCAGAAACATCAGATTCAACAGCCGATCCCCATCATTCAATTCAGGTACATTTAAATGTTGTATTTGTTCATTAAGAAACTTTAATTATCTGATCTTATAAGCTTACACTACAGATGTTCCTTCTATAAAGAAGATTATTGCGTCCTACGTAGCCTAATGGAATATGGAAGAATATGCCTGTTTTCAACCACAGTGAGAGTTTGTATTCTTCCTAATTGAAGTAAAGTTACGTTAAAATACAAATCGACTACCATTACGAGAAACCATTAAAACAAGCCTTTCAACGTCCAGTTTAAAATTAAAATGTCATATTTGAGTTTTCCTTAATAACATTTAAGCTTACATTTAACAGCTTAAATATGCCTATTTTAATGCATTTGAAGCCTTTAATTGACAAAAAAAGTAAATTACAATGTTTATAATTTAAACTTTAAACCATAGGTTCTCAACAATCTTGTTATGAATACCATCATTTTAAATGTATATAAAGAAATAAAAATTAGTCAGTAATATTTGTTATAAGCTTATTAAAAAAAACAACTTGTTTCGCATCACTTTTGAATCAAATGTGGAAACAATTTTTTAATTAAAGGGAGGTAATTATTTTAATTAACCCATTTTCTTTGTGCTAATATTTCTAATACTTTCTTTTCTTTTGTAAAAAAAAATGAATGACTTTTAATTTATAAATTTGAAATGATCAAACTGTACAAAGTATTGGAAAAATTATATACATATTAGATTATATGACTAAATAATTTATATGTAGCCTATGTTTTTAAAAATTACATTAATTACCGTACTTAGTTTGTATGATGTACATAGGGTCTATAACGCTAACCGTTATTAGTTTCTAATAACAAAAGTTATCATACGCATTAAGGACATCTCACCAGATCTGAAATCAAAATATCATTAATATTAGTAACTAAAGACATCCCAATTTTCATTACAACTGGATGGGTTCACACTTCCAGACAATCAAGCTTTACGTTTAGCTTACGTTAATTTTAGTACAGGGATCGGCAGTGGCGTAGCTAGGGGGGCAGGGGGGCATATGTCCCCGGGCGAATTATTTAATTTTATTTTGTTTGTAAACTAATGTATCCCAAATACGTTTGAAGGCTTGAATTTCGAGGCTCCACAAATATTTTTATTACAAACCAGTTGGCAAGCATGATTTAGGCGCCTCCATTGAGTATTAAGGGGCGCCATTCCACTCATACAACAAATGACACATCCACAATGTAGGATTGCTGACGGCGTTTCTTTTTAAACAAAGATCAGTTCGGGTTCAACAATTATTCTTCATATACTGAAAGTGGTATCTGGTTTTAACAATTTTATAGGTTGGACAAGTTCGAGTCGAATATAGGATTTTACGGTATCTTATTTGACTCAACACCCGATCTAGGACACCGATAACAGCTTTCTCAAGTCATCAGATTTGTGGATGTGGATTTTCAAACTAAAAAAGTAACCATCAAAGAATCATTGTTAGGTTTTGTTCGGATACATTTTAAAGGCGCAGCAAGCCTTAAAAGAGTTATTGTAGACTATGTCTATTCCAGTCATGTATAGTCTAGATCAGTGGTCGGCAACCTAAGACACGCGGGCCAAACATGGCACGCAGAGCGATTTTCAATGGCACTCAAGAGGCCTCCACGAGTTTTTTTTTTTTATAGCCTATTAAAACAGCAACATGTTCCGGTTCTTAATAAGGAAAACATTATGTTGAAGCCGATGTTTCCGAATGACAGTTCGACACATTTCAGTGAGTTGAACGCATTTACAAGGACAGGGTCAAACAGCACTTGAAATGTTAGACCATTGGAATGAATTTGCATATATCTTGAGTGAAATCAATTTTAAAACCTTTAACTATATGTACGCTCCTTTATAAAGGCATATATTTAGATAGATAGATGGGCTTTTTCAGTAGTACATTTAAGCACTCAAAGCGGAGTTTTCTAAACAAAGACAAGATTTTCAAATTCATGTCACTCATTTTTTCATACCTCTGCAAGCCTAACTGGCTTGATCTTACTACAACCTTCTTAGATGTAGGTGTCTTTTTTCTATAATTAACTGAAGGGGTATTGGAGATTTTAAATCGCAGCTAGTTGAATTTTTTAAACATTTAAAAAATGGAGATCAAAATCATGTCGAAATGTGCCAATTTGCTGGATAATCCGAATGGAAGCTGCTTAGGAAAGTCACAACTGATAGGCATTCACTCTACTTTCAACTTACCCGTGGGAACAGTATTTATTGCACATAAAAGCTGTGTTGAGAATTCAAAGAGGTCTTTTACAACACTAGTCAGAAAAACATAAATGACTAAATATGTTTCTGCCATTATAAATTAGCAATCACTGATTAATTATTGATACAGACTAGATACATTTAAGAGTTTTTATGCTCATCTTCTATAATTTAACATAAATCTTATCTTATCTTATACATTACAGACGATCCTTCTATAAAGAAGATTATTGCGTCCTACGCTCATCCGTGGTCCGAGTCTAGTCTTGCATCTTTATTTGTGCTTTAAATGATGTTAAGTTACTGGTTTTTCAGGTTTGTTCAGGCAACCCATGCCATACCAGAATGCCACTCGGGAAGAAAGAGTACTATTATGCATTTGTTATCGCATAAGGGATAAGGAAAGTGTTTGTGTACTTATGTTTATCTGAGCATTGCAACAGATTGTTATAGGGTTGTAGGCCTATTTCTAAATTAGAGTTTAATGCATTATGTATTATTACTACTTTACTCTTTGCCCTTCTGTCCTCTAGTGTTTCTAGGTTTAGTGATATAAGTAATTCAAAAAAAATTTTATATTATCAATTTAATAGGCCTAATTATAAGAGACTTTTGAATAGCATTACATTATGCAATTGTTGTAATTATTAATGTTTAATTTAAAGATAAGCTCCTTATAGTTCAATGAACAAACAATTAATGCAGGAAATGTTTATTTGCAACTGTTTACCGTAAATTAATTTTATACCTGTAATAATTAAATCTTGTAATGAATACCTTAATGCTGGATTTATATAATGAAAAAATAATTAGTCAAAAATATTTTTATTTATTTTACAATACATAATTTGTGTAGCATTACTATTGAATCAAATTAGGAAACTTTATTTTAATTAAAGGGAGATAATTAGCCCATACTATTTACTCTAATATTTCTAGTTTTTATGTTGTAGTTTTTTTAATTATTATAAACATTACATTAACTACCCAGTTGGTATGATTACCAAGTATCCATTCCGTTTAACTATAGCGTCACAATCGAATAAAATGTCGGTAACATACTAAATAAAACCTCCAGTTAAACGGAACTATATATAATCTATCAGTTGCTAGATCCTTATCTTGATAAACCAAATTGTAATGTTTTCACAAAATAGTTACCATAAGTATGAAAGTTTGGTAATAAAATTTTGTATTTGGTATTAATAAAAATAAAATGGATGATAATCACAAGCATGTTATTTATTTTATTAAATATAAACGCTTTTTAACAATTTTCTCTATAGTTTTCTTTTGATTTTGGCCTTGGTCTTGCAAAGAAAGTTAAATTAATTGTCTTTAAAAAAATAATAAAACAATTATAATAGAGCATGTTGACATTATGGGCCACGGTAGCCGAACGGCAGCGCGTTCGACTGGCGATCCGAGGGTCCTGGGTTCAAATCCTGGTGAAGCCTTCCTTAGAAGTCCCAGGACTTGAGAGTGTTCCTGAGTCTACCCAGCTCTGATGGGTACCTGCCATTAGTTGGGGTAAAGAAAGTAAAGGCGGCTAGGCATTGTGCTGGCCCCACATCCCCTTGTATGCCGTGGCACACTGTTAGCAAATGGTTGCCGACCCCTGGTCTAGATTAATTAGTAGAGCATTTTTTTTTCAAATAAATTGTTTACAATCGTATAGAGAATGAATTATTAGTCTGTATTCTAGTTAATTAAAATACCACATGCTTCAAAAATGAACCATATAAACCGTACAATTTCAAAATTTTCTTGAGGACTCATTGAGCCCCTAGACTCTGTCGGTCCGAGAAGGGGCGCATACTTTGTCTCATGTCCCCGGGCGTACGCCACTGGGGATCGGTAGGCGGCAGGGATAGAACCCTTGACGTGTCGGTTGACAGTCCGGTGAGCTAACCAGCCAGCCGCACAGCATACTTGTCTAAGCTAATACTGACCCCTACTTCTTCGGGGTGGGGGGGGGGCGATAACGCCCACAATGAGATCATACGATTTAAATCATAATATTAACTAATATGTAGCCTAATTTAAAAGTAGGTGTGACAGGACTATGACAACATATATAAATCCATTCATAAAAGGTAGACTCAACGAAGGCTGCTTCATATAACTTGTAATTTCTTTAATACATAGTCACTTGTGACTGATTCCTCTATTATCATCTCTGGCTTTTCAATGATGATCTTTGATTCTTCTCTTATTATCTCTGGCTTTTCAATGATAATTTTGATTAGGTCTATGCTAAGAGCACATCTATCTAACTAGAACTAGCGGCTACAGATGCCAATCTTTTGAGAAATCGTTATATGGTCTGTAGTGCTCCTCAATATGAACCTAACAGAATACATTTAAGAGCGTAATGCCAAATCAGTATTGCCTATACGACTAAGATTATATATGTCAATGTTTATTAACATTATTATATTACGATGTTTTACTGATTAGGCCATCGCTACCACAAGTAACCTACTTATTTGTCTAAGACTAAGACCATAATACAACTAGGCATGGGGAAAAGCCCTTCCTTAGAAACTAAGTTGTCTATATGTTAGGCCATTTGACCAAACTCTTTGCAGGGCGGAAGGGGATAAAGTTGACAGGGTTTGAAACGGATCCATCACAACGACAGGCCAGAATACTAAATCATTACCAACTCGGCTTCAAATATCAGTTCGAAAATTGGGGTCGTCTTTTTGATTTTAAAGCTAGGTCATTTGACCAAACACTATTGTATGATTGTTGACGCCAATGGGGTTTGAACCCGGTTCAAATCACTAACACCGAACAAACAAGGTGCTCTAGCTTCATGACCAGCCAGCCTCCGAATAGGTTCATAATTTGCATTAGTCGTTGTGCAGGATAAATCTCCTTATTAAAAAAAAGCTAGGAACTTATACTTATAAAACCCCAAGGATATAAATAAATTCAATTCATCCTGGTACTGTTTAAAGCGGAGTAGTTTCAGGGACTGAGGTGGGCACTAGTGGGCAGGCCATCTGAAAAGTTGGGCAGAAGGCAGAGCAGCCAGAACAGTACACCACCAGTGGCAAAGTGGGCGGAGGAGTAGGGGCAGACCAAGACGGCTCGAAGCTGTAGAAGCAAATCTGTAAAAAGCTCGGTGTGAGTGAGGGCATGGCAGAGAAAAGCCATGGACATGACCCAATGGAAAAAGGTGGTGGAACAAGCCAAAGCCCTACATGGGTTGTAAAGCCACATATATGGATGGATAGTTTCACAGACAGCCTGCAAACCTGTGACAAGTAGCATGGCATTTTGTCTTTTTGTTAGTGAATGTTCGTTTCTCATTTCACTTTTGCCATTCAACAATAATATAGTGTTTCCACAAAATTAAAAAAAAAAAAAAAGGTCTTTGATTATTATAAAAAGATTTGATTTTATTTCCTCATTTTTAATGCATATAAGAAATTAAGCAAAAAACAAAAAGAAATTAAATAAATAAAATGAACAAAAAAAATAAACCTGCAGCAGTGACTGTTTACTTTTCTTCAGTCTCATTGAAAATAAAAAAAAGTTGAACACAGTAGGTACTCAGAAAAGGATTACAAAACAAAATTACACAGTACTACCCGGTACTAGTCTAGTTTATTAAAAAAAATAAGAACAAAATCAAGGGAAACAACTACAAAACTATATTTAAAAAAAAAATTATACTTGTGTCTAAGTCTAATGAGAAAAGAGGAACAAACAAGGGCAGTAAGCAACTAGATCTGAACCCATATAAACCTTGTCTAACAAAAAAAGAATCACTTCATCCCAAATTAATGATGTGATATAATGTATATTCATGATGATCTGATGTACATTAATTACACAAGTAGCGAATTTGTTTTAATGCAGACTTTCTCAAACAAGAGCGATCAAGTCTGTGAAATTTCTTTCAAAATGCAGTTCGGTCTGTATTGTGGACATCTGTAGTGTTGGGAAGGGGTGGGTGGCGGTGCGGCGGGTGGGAGGGTATTCCCCCCCAAATAAGGGTCTGACAAAAGGCAGCAAGAATATATACATCAGGTTTCAAACCACACAATTTTTTTTTACATTTGAAAACAAAAAAGTTATACATGTGTACAACATGGCGCATACAGTGGTCCCAGTAAATATGGTTTTGTGGATAAGAAAGTAACATGCTTCAAACAGTTTCAAACAGATGATTATAATTTTTTTACAAATGTGTCAATAATACCTTCATAAAGTGCAATGGTAAATATATATACTGTATATATATATATATATATATCAAACTACATAGGCAACTAGTAATTTAGTAAATATTCATTCATGAGTAATTTAGATTATGGACAAATGGTGAGACAGAAAAAATATTAATAGCTTTCCGTCTTTCAAGTTAAGTTGTCTATTGAAATGATTGGAGACATCTTCCAATGAAATCATTTACAGTTTGACAAGCAGGCACAGGAATAAATATATGACCATTACATTCGTGGATGACAATCAGAAGTAAAGACAAACATGCTCAAATCATCATGACAAAATAAAAAAAAATTTTATACAAACATTTTGAGTGATATACAATCTTGTTTTTCTAACTAATGTGTAAACACTGTTAGGAAAAATTATTGTAAAATTAACACATACAAAACAACAAAAAACACTGTGCCTTTTGAAAAAGAAAAAAAGTCCATTTGGAAGACACAAAACTTTGGGAAGCCTAGAGACACAAAGAATGTCCTGTGGAAGTCTTAGGATAAGGAGAGTGTGGAAGTTTAAAACAAACAGCCAACAAAACATAGTCTAATGAAAACTACTTTTAAAAATTAATATGGAAAACAAAAAAATAAATTTTTATGCAATGTGTTCAGCACAGATGCTCTTTTGAAAAACAATTTAAACATTGTCAAAGGTTGTGTTACGGTTTAAGATAGACACTGGATTATTATTTGGCTGTTGTAGAAAAAAACATTTGATAATGATAACTGAGGATTATTATTTGGCTGTTGTAAAAAAAACATTTGATAATGATACCGGGTAACTTAGGAACAGTACAACAGGGGTTTTGTCAAACAGTGACATCTCCAAAAACTATCACTATTCCGAGGTAGCAGAGTGGATGAAAAAAACTGAATAGGTTTTGGAAGTTGTTTTTTTTAAAGCTTGAACTGTTAAATTAAATTAAAAGAAATAGAAAGCTACACATGATATAGCAGCAATATGCAGATTTGTGCAAAAAAACAAAAACCAAGGTTCTCTTTGTTCTAAACTATTGGCAAATGATTTTATTTTATTGAAACTCTGTCAAAGATATACTTTAAGTTATTAAGACATTAAATTCGTAGAATTTATTTTAATAGCACTTATGCAACATTAATTTAATCAGTACTTTTAAGTTAAATAATTTAAACGTTAATTTAGTAGAATATATTTGAATAGTTCTTATGCAACATTAATTTAAGCAGTGCTTTTTTAAACAATTTTGTAGAATTTATTGGAATAGTTCTTATGCAACATTAATTTAAGCAGTGCTTTTTTAAACATTAATTTAGTAGAATTTATTTAAACAGTTCTTATGCAACATTAATTTAAGCAGTGCTTTTTTAAACATTAATTGAGTAGAATTTATTTGAATAGTACTTATACAGCCTTTATTTCAAATGTATGTTAGTTGAATTCATTTTAACATTTCTTCAGCAGAATTTATTTGAAAATCAGTGTAACTTAACCCTTACAGTCCCAGACGCGTATATAGCGGGACTGAAGGTATGCATGTGAAAGTAGGTTGGTACGGGAAGGGTTAAGTGCATTCAAAATTGATGTTTAAAGAAAAAAACAAAAGAAACCAAAAATAAATTGTCCAACACCAATAAAATGCATCATTATGCATCATCCCCTGTCATCATGAATGGCACAGAATAAAACCTGTGAAGTGTGTACAAGCGGCAGGTGAGTGACATGTGTACAAATGGGGGAGACGCAGTGAACACAATTGGCTGAATCACATTCAGTAGCTAATAAGTTAACGTGCACAATACATATGAAGTTCACTTTTTCGATTCACTATGGCATGGAAGTGGAAGCACTTGATAATTTGAATTTTTTAATTTTCAGTTTTCAAACTAACAAAAAATGCAGTTAGGTGAGAGACTAGTTTCACTGAAAAAAAAAACAAAAAAATACAATGTCACCAAAGGTAATAAGAAAAACAAAAAACTCCTGCGCAAATGTCTGCATAACATGCACTGTCTAAATGTCTTTTAGTTGGAAGTTATCCATACTTGCACATTATCATCAGGTATGCTTGAAAAAGTCTGTTGAAAGTCTGAAGCCGACCCTGTAAATAAATATGCCTGCCATCAACGTGTGACCTGAGGTGAAGGCCACAACATGTCCCATGGGGGAACCTAATTCCGGACACATTTAGAACGTCTCCTCATGTTTCTTGAGAGGTGACTTCTGCGGGCTTGGCTGGTGCCTGTAGCTGTGGTGCCTCCTGGGCTGGAGCGGCAGCCCTGCCAGCGAGTAGCTTTCTATGTTTTCCTTGGCCGCTTCCAGGTCTTTGGTTGTCTTGGTCACTGTGGAGTACACAAAACACAACATGAGGAATGTACTATCAACAACACAGTCAAATCATACCACAGAGTAATACTGACAAATAAAAAAAAAAAAACATCTTTATCAGAAAGAAGAACAATATAAAACTTTCACAGATAACTGCATAGCATTCTTCCTGAGTTGTTTCCCTTTTACAACAAATTGTGAACATTTCTGAAGAATTCACATTAACCCTTTAACTATCACAGTGTTTTAATATAAAAATTTGCTGACTTTCGGCATATTGTTTCTTTTCCTTTATTATTTTTCGACGTTGATGTAACGTCCTCTGTATTTAAGTGTACGGAAATGATACCGTCAATGTGACATCCATGGTATTTTAGGGGTTATATCAAAAATATTTTTTATAAAGGAACATGTTAAAATTTAGTAAGTAAGAAAATACAACTAAACACTGTTAATATATATATATATATATATATCATTCCCAATATAAAGAATTGCAGAAAAAAAAACTATACCCTTTTTTTCACACTGTTAGTAAAATTAAAAAAAACTTCATAAAATTAATAATATTAATACAAGTCAAGAAATGTATATATTGGTCCGTTTCAGTTTCTAAAAGAATAAATCCTTCATGTAAATGCTTTGTGTTTTTTTTAGCAATATATTTATTGTTTTATTGAAATTCAACCCATTAAAAAAGAAATTTGAATACAAATCACACCATGGAAAGAGGCCAGAATGAATGTCAAAGAGAGACAACTGTTATGGGAGTAGTTCCCCATGTGCAAGAATAACATCAAAATTTTGTTACAGAAAGTTTGAATCATATTCTATTAACGATCAGAAAGCTCAATGATATTGCATAAAAAAAAATATTACTGTAAAATTTGAAGTTTTTTTATAATATACAATTCATTAAAAGTAAATTCTGGATTCATTTATGTTAAGAAAACTCTATAAAGCTATATACTCTCCAGCGATGACTCTAAAGGTCTGGTACTATTTACTAGGTAAAGGCTATATGAGTGAATACATTGAGTACACATCTATATGTATTAATGGCAGAAACACACAAAGATTTGAGTACATTGGTTTTAAAATGGTTCACACTCAACACCAACCCTGTAACAGATTGATTCAGCTTAACATTGCCAAACTGCTGACTTATGATGGCATCTGTGAAACAGGAGAAACATTCAAATATCAAAGGTCCATTGTTAAGTCTGTAGGCTAGGGCTAGAAGATCAAGCCAATGCTTTACATTTGTTTTGCACGGTTCTCATTTTAAAGATCCCTTAACATAAAAAAAAATTAAATTCTGAAAACCAATTAACAGGCATGTAATGAAAATCCTTTTAAATAGCAGCATATATAGGTAGTCCAAATTTAAAAAAAAATGTTTTAGGATGTTAATAGCTACTTGTTTAAGAAACACAAAAAATATCCTGGGATGTTTCTACTTTGCAACTGAACTACAGGGTTTTATGCTGTTGAACAATTTTAGAAAAATTCATAAGCATTTTTCTATAAAACTTATTTTAAAAAAACACAACTTTGGCCAATTTTCAAAAACTTTCCCTTACAAACAGACTACAATGAAAAACAAAATATACCCAGCACCTATGCCCACACACACAAGTACATTACTACCATATTAAACAATTAACATTCAACCATGCTTTATGTCTAGTGGGGGGGAGGGCATAGTGGCAGGATTCACTCACTGGAGGGTGTACCTGAGTCTACCCAGCACTGATGGGTACCCGACATAAGTTGCGATTAAAGAAAAGGCTGCTGGGCATTGTGCTGGACACATCCCCTAGTATGCCATGGACACAGAAACCGGCCCTTTGATCAATATTATCCGCAGGGTCCTTTAATTTTACTTTACTTGTGTCTAGTATCTGCATGCTAAACCACATACTTTTAAATAAAAACCAACTTTTCCAATCATTAGAAGTAATCTTCACAAAAAGAAATCCCAATCTTCTAACAAAAACAGCACCACAGATCTAGATAGACTAGTACAGATACAACTAACACAACTGGTAAATATTAGTGGGTCGTGATAGAAATATAAAAAGAAGGTAAAACACTTACACTGCTTGTACAAAGAAGCCTCCCAGCTTTTCTGCCTCTCACTGCTGGCATTCAGCCTGCCCTGCTGCTCTTTTACAGTGTGGTTCAACACGTCCATGCGGGACAGTGTAGAGCTCAGCTCATGGCGCAGGTAATCATTCTAAACAATGCATAAACATACAAAACATAAACGTTACATACTTGTTACTACACCATGTTTACTATACAAAAGAATGTAGTTTAATATTTTATTGTAGACATCACTACCCTCCGCCTCCCCCCCCCCCCCGCCACACAAAAAAAAACAAAAAACAAGTGGCTTATGATGAGTTTTAGTCTTCAGATGAGTGTCATAACTCAATGTTGGTGTTCTGGTATGGAGAATATTTTTCCTTTCTATCCCCTAGGAATTACTTTTCTCCCTTGTTATTTCCCTTCTGTCCCCATGTCCCCTGACAAGTCAATGTGGTTCCCCATGTTGGTGATCTGCGTGAGATTTTTTTCACCAAGTGGAGAGATATAGTAGTCCTACACTCTCTCCGATATAGTTTAAACTGTTAGGGAAAAGTCAGTTTTACTAAAAAGACTTTTACAGGGCAGACATTTTGATTTTTTCATCTACTTTAAATATTGAAGTTATTCTCTACTTAATTGCTGTTGGAAGAGAGGTCATCGTTGTAAGGTAAATTTATTTTTCATTTCTACTGTTGATCTTCGTTTGTGTTTTTTTTCTGCATGAAATAGAGATCTACTACATTAAATCATAACCTTTAGCAGATTAACGACATCATCAAGTTAAAACTACAATTCATATGGATTTGTAATATCTTGTAGCCAGCAAAGCATTGACTTTTTAATGACCACACAACCTGAAGCAAATAACCATTCTCCCAATCAAATTACAGCCCAACATTAGCAAGCACTTTCTGCATAAAACACAAACAGATATAACAATAATATACTCAGCGTCTTATAATCTTTAACCAGAAATGTTTCAGAAATAGGGATAATTTTCTCTTTGAGACAAGGAAGTAACTCAAGAGTGTAAGTACATGTGTAAGAAAATGCAAGTAGGTTGTAAGTTCATGCATATCAATTTCCATAATGAAGGTGTTGAATTCAAACCAGCCAAGTCAGGATAGCAAAAGTTTCAGGGGGAACAAAAATGATTAGCCAGTCTAATGGCAGAATTTATATTAAACAGTCTTACAGCCTATTTCAGCTTTGACATGATACATTAAAAAAATAAAGAGGAGTGTCAATTAAAACATTGATTTCTATAAACGTTTGCATATAATAAGGCAGTTTTCACTAACCTGTTCAGCTAGATTGGGATCGTAAAAATGACCCATGGAATCCACAGGCGGCAGTTCTGTAATCCAAGCAGCAGCTATGAGACTTGCTGCTTCATTCAAACAGACACGAAGATTGTGACAAGCCAAGGATGACTCCCTCATGGTGCTGTAATCTACACTCTGGATAGGAAAACAGTATAAAAAGTAACAGAACATTAATATCAAGTGCTTAAGACTTGAGTAGCTCACGGTACTAAAATGTTTATAACATTAGCATAACTAACATATATTTTAAATCTAATATGTTAATGTTATTAAAAATATACAAGGACAATACCTCCAAATTATAGTCAAGATGTAAAAAAATGTGGCATTATTTAATATGTATTAAAAGTTTTGACAAAGTGTCAAAAATAAATGTTGCAATACAGTCTTGAAAGGTTCACTTACACTTTCATGCTTGTTAAAATGTATGGGCAAACATAAGCCTTTAAGTATTTCATTTAAAAATAAAAACATTTTTGAGAATTTTCTCATGCAATAAGAACCAAAATCATGCTTTAATAAAAACTGATGCCTGAAAAAAGTCAATTGGGGATATATAGGGTTGAGCTCTCATTGCACACCTTGAGCCTTTGTCATGAAGGTGAATTCTGCTAAACAAGGGGGTAGGAAGGAGAGATGTGACCAGCCTCCCTAAGACAGCTAGTCTAAAATGGCCCGGCAGATTACTAAGACCTCTCTAGAAGGATACATTTTCTGATTGGTAAACTTTAGCACTGATATGAACTATGCATATCTGCTCTAAGGAACGGGTCTTAACATGCGACATGCTAGCTTGGCAGGGTGGACGGCGGTTAATTCAGCTCTTTGGTTTACGTGGCAGAAATCTCTAAAGTATAAGCTGAATTTTAAAACCAAATTAAGGCCTTACTTATCATGCTGTCATTTTAAAGATATTGATGGATATATATATATATATATTATATGAATGTTTATAAAATCATGCTAACAATTTTTTTAATACAAGTCATTGTCAAGGCCTGATCATTCAATTAGGAAATAATATTTCATGTGTGACTCCAAAAAAGAAACCATGTCAGCCAGTAAACCAAGTAGCATACACACAAAATTTATCCAGGCATTAAAAAAAAAAGCATAAACAAGAAGTTTAAAGTAGTTACCCGAATTCGCTGAGGGGGAAAAAAAAAATCGGGGCAAACATTTAAAATGAATTTGAAAAAAATAAGGATGACCATTTCAAATATCGATAAGAATTCAGGTAACAATATCTACTTGTTTTTGTTATAAAATGAGCGAATGCGTTGTGTCTTGTTTCTTCTGCAAAGGGCAATGGAGATTTAAACGTGCTAGATGCACAGCAGAATATCTATCCAGGGCTATAAGGGATTAATCATCGCAGCTCTCAGTCCAAACGGGGTTCAAGTCTGCAAAGGGCTGTCTGAATCTTTAACTTTCATTCTTTCCACCTATTTATATAAGTCTTCACACTTTCTAATGTTACATTTAATATACAGTGACTTTCTTTCAATTCCCATTTAAATACTTTATCATGGCTTAAAAAAAAAGTATCTTTCTATTTCAAGACACATGAGTGTAGTGTAAACCAGGGGTTGGCAACAGACTTAGCATATAGAGCAATTGTCAATTGCACATGGACAACTCCCCATTCATGTCTCTTCTACAAGAAAAGTGAAGGATAACTTTCAGGCTGTTGGCAGGTTGAATGAATTAGAAATCCTACTTTGGCATCTTATTATCCAAAGATTGCGGACCACGGGTCTGGACTCGGAATTCTGACACATCAGACGGCAATGCTCACCTCAGATATAGGTTTAGACTTGTAGCTCCTCAGTCTGTCATTCAGCCTGGCCTCTAGGCCGCTCAGGGTAACCAGGCTTTCATTCGTCTCCTTCCTCAGCTTCTCATGGGCCTGCAGCTTGAAAACAGCACAGAGTCCATGAATGTCTACCCGACCCGCACCGGTTGGAAGCGGCACATAGTCGGACGCTGAAGAAGAAGCGGAACAGTCCAAGTACAATCTAGTTCATTAGATTTATACACACTAATATTACAAATACACATGCACGGATATTATAATACTACCTAAAGGCAGTGGCACAGTGGATTCGGCATACATCTTGCGAGACTCAGGACTATTGCCAGGACTTGCACGGATAGGACTACAGCCAGCGTTTAGTTTGAAGCCAGGCCCTTCTGAGTCATCTGAGCTGGATACAATGTCTGGACTCATCCCTAATAGAAAAACAAGCAAGCCAAATGCTAGAGCAATGGTAAGAGACCAATATTTATATTTTGAGAAATGCCTACAAAGAGACAAAATAGAACAATTATGTAATATAGAGTAAAAAAAACAATAATTGGGTAAATGCCTACAAAACAATTTACATTTTGCGGGGAAAAGAAAATTGGTTTGGTAATTTCAGGTTCTGAAACTGAATTTTCTACTCATAGGCCTAAAGCTAACAAACCATTTAAATTACAAATAGTCTACCTGTAGGCTAACACACAGGAGATAACTTACATTGTGCTTTAAAGGATGAGGGCTAATCTCTTGTGCCTCATTGTGAGATGACAGGAAAGGCATGACACACCACCCTAAGCCTTGTCACATAGCCTTGAAGTCATAAATCCACTTCAGCCATAACTTGTCTATGCAAAGCCCCATCACATCACAGGTACAACAGACATGATCCGTAAATGATCCTTGCCCAATATACAACAGTTCACTAAGGGCAAAACGCTAGGGTAAACACGGAAGTGAGCAGGTGGGCCAAAATATTACACAAAACACCCAGGACACTACATCATATGTAGCTGAGTTGAAACTCGGGGGACAGATGGGCTTAGTCTTTTCACCCTTTTAAAATTTACGCCTGCGGATTGGACCTAAGAGCTTTAAGTTCCTTGTAGCTGAAGGGAATTTTTAGATGACTACCTACATTAAATGAATGGCTTTTCAGATTATACATTCTCTGTATTCCATAAACTAACATGTTAATGAAACTAGAAACAACCATACCTGTTTTATATGTAGACTTTCCTAATGAGGAGGAGGTCATTGAACTGCTCACTGAAGTGACCACGCTGGTTGTGGAGCTAGTTATGACTGTATCTGGAAGTAGAGGCAAAGAAAACAAATTATTGCTACACATCAAAATACTTTCTTTTTTTTTTTATTACACTCAACACTTTATGACTTTCTTTTTCTACTTGTACAAATTCACAATAGGGTAAAACATACTTTTAGTAAAGCAATTTTTTAAAATTGCATTTTAAAAATATTACAAAAAAGGTACAAGATGGTCAGTTATATATACGGGATATGCGCTATATAAGCACCGTTTATTATTATTATTTATTAAGGTAGTAACTTACACAAAAATATTACGCAATTTTTATATATTTACAGTGAACCCTCGTTTATCGCGGTAGATAGGTTTCGAGACCTGCTGCAATAGCTGAAAATCGGCAAAGTAGGGACACCATATTCACAGTATTTATTTAACGTGTAATCGACTTTTAAATCCTTCCCTTTACATACTGTTAACAAACCACCCATTACAGTAATGTACAGATATCTACAAATATACATACAGTACATAGGCTGAAATGTTTAGCGATAAAACAGTAGGTGTAAAAAAAAAAAATTGTTACGGTACTATGCTTGAACAGTACTGGAATTAACAAAATATTTTGTGGAATTAACAAAATATTTTGGGTCTTCATATATCGCTACTATTTTTTGAAATTTCCAGAAAATCCGCAATATATTTTATCATGTAATATAATGAAAAAATCTCTGATGTCGTGAATCTGCGAATGTCGAACCGTGAAGTAGCGAGAATTCACTGATGTAATATTTGGAAAGATACTTTCATTAAAACAAGCAAAACACTGGAGGCAATATAAAACAAAAAGAACAACTCTACTAACTACTGCCAGCTTTTGTGTCCGGTGTATTTTTCTCTATTCTTGACAGCAGTTCCTCAACCTGCCTTTGTGTGGCCAATAGTTCCTTCAACAGTTCTCTCATTGTATCCTCTTTTTCTTCCTCTACAGAGAAATAATGACAACAGAAACATAAAGTAACAATAGAATAAAGATCATTAACCCTTTGTGTCCCGACCTACTTTCTTGCTATGCATAACTCCATTACCGGCTATTATTTTACTAATTGCTCCCCACGGCACAGGCTTTATTTTAGAAGGGCTGAAACATCAACAGGGCTCCGAAATTAAATTTTGACTTCCAAGGAAATGAGACAAAAGCCTCTTTCAGGGTTCTCACATTTTTTTCTGGGGAAAAAAATCAAGGCTGTTTCCAGACTATTTCAAGGCTATAAGAGTTAAATTCCAGGCTGCTGGAACACGTTTTTTGGAAAATGGTCACAAAATGGTCACACGCCTACTCCCCCTAAGTGACCTAAATATGGCGTGAATGAGGTATTAATCTAAGGCTCGGTCAGTGGGGGTTTATGGCGTATAAAAATAGGATTGGCGTTTTTTGTCTGACCTTGTTTTTTATAATAAATTTAGATATAAATATAGATATAGATCAATTTCCAGGCTGACAGGCTATTTTTCAAAGGCTAAAATGCCAATATCCAAGGTTGTCCAGGCCTTGATTTGTTTTTTTGAAACTCCAGACTTTTCCAGACTGTGTGAGAACCCTGCTCTTTATTGCAATAATTTTCACAATATTCCCCCGAGTTGAGAATAATCCTGAGACAAGAAAAAAAGTGTTACAGTGTTTTGATCTATAGGAAAGACTCACGTGAGGAACAGTTGAGGGTAATCTCACAAAGATGCATCCTTCTCTGTAGACTTTGCACCAGTTCCTCTTTCTCCGTCAGAGTGTACTTTAATCTGGATAATACACAATTGAACATTCAATGACATGTTAACTGATGTCAGGTACACAATAGGCTGTCTTTTGTTTTTCACTTATACATGTGCATATCTAATGGTTTGGTAAAAAAAAAAAAAAATCTTCAACGCCAGCAAAGTTAAAAAAAAAAGGGCCTGTGATGCAGCATCCACCGGATTTTAGCACATGAGGTAATTGTGAGGCCAGCATAATGACAAGCCACTTTTACTTATCCCCAACTACTATCAGGTACTCAATGGAGCTGGGTAGACTCAGTGACACCCTCCAGACCCAGGAACAATTTTTCAACCTTAATCAGGATTTGACCTTTAGTCGAGAGCTTTGCCTTTTAACCACCTGTCCCCTTCAACAGGAGTGTCAACTGTAAAATGAACTGTTCTGGTTAGTTTTAAAATGCTTTTTACAGAAGCCAAATATTCATTTGCATATTTAGTAAGCAGAACTATTTTGCAAAGAAAAGCCTACTACTCACTTTACATAAGCCAAATCCAGTTTCTTTTGTTGATTCAACAGGTGGTGCAACTGTTTTTCCCTTTTCTTCACCTTCTCATGCCTCTCTTTCAAGCACTCCTCCATCTGGCGTTTTTCCTCACCCAGCCTCTCCGTCTTCTCTTGGCTGTCTCTCAGCCTATCCTCAGCCTCCCTTACATCCATGGTCAGAGCCTGCACCTGGGCCCTCAGCTCGGACTCGCACCTGGACTTCACCTCCAGGGCAGAGCTCAGCTGATCTACCCTGTCATCCAGGTCAGACAGGGCCTGGACCCTGGTCTTCAGGTGATCCACGTGCTCCCCCAGGCTGCTGTTCTGCTGCCTGAGCTGCTCCATATGGTCATTGAACGTCTTCCTTTCGTAGTCCATATCAGCTTTCATGAACTTCTTCTCCTCACCCAGTTTCACCAGCTGGACCTTGTAGTCTGACTCAGCATTGCACCACATCTGCTCCTTCTCATCCAACACTTTCCTTAGCCTCCTCAGTTCGCCCTCGAGACCCTCCTCATTCTCATGCATCTGCCGCTTCAGCTCTGCTGCCTCCCTCTCCAGAGACTTCAGTCGGTCGTCTTTCTCCGCCAGCTTGCGCTCCAGCTCCTTCTTTGCTGCATTCAGCTTCTGGGCAGTCTGAATCGTCTCCTGCAAGGACTTCTCGCGTTTTTCAATCACCTCCTTCAGACAGATGGAGCACTCCTTGTACTCCTCCACCTCTTTCTTCAACTGCTTCCTGTCCTTCTCGCTTTCCTCGACCACCACCCTCATCTTTGTGCACTCGCTCTCGGAAGATTCTTTAGCTATTTCCAGTTTGAACATTGCCTTTTCCAAGTCTAGAAACTCCCTCTCCCTCTTCACCAGATCTTCCTCCAGGGAACTTTTCTCAAACGAAGTCTTCCTCAGCACCTCTTCTTTTTCAACCTTGGCTTCCTGCTCAGTGGCCAAATCCTCCTGGAGATGCTTGACCAAGTTGTCCAGCTCTCGGATTTTGTCCTTTTGAGATAGGATCTTGCTCTGCAGCTGGCTGATGGTCTGCTCTAGCTTTTCCACGACCACAGCCTTTTCCCTGGACAGCTTGTGCTGGGTCTCTGCCATCTCCCTCTGCCACTGGTCTTCTTTGTCTGCCATCTGTGTCTGCAGCATGGATATCATGTTTTCCTGGTGAGTTATACGCTGGTATGTGTGAGACTGGAAGATCAAAAGTTGTTCTGAAACACAAAATTTTGATTTTTAAAACAAAGCTTGACAGTAAATTCAACTCAAAACTTCAAAAGTAATATGCAAATTACATTTTTAGTATTAATGACAGTTAACTCAAAGCTCTTTTGAAACTTTCATTTAATCAAACTACTCTTATAATTTGTACAATTGCCAGCAATGATTGTTGTAAACTTATTTTCAAGTTTTATTTTCTTAAAACTGGGCTGCAAAGATGTTTGCTCTCTTGCATTCAATGCCTAACAAACATATTGTTATGTATATCATAGCTCTAATTATTTGTAAAATGTTACACAAGGTAGGTCTAAGCCTAGCAATATATAGGATATTCAAGTAGGATTTTCCCAAAAAGTTTATCATGAAAGTATACCCTTACCTGGGTCATTGGTTACATCCAGTTTCTCCAACCTTTGCCTGAGTTTTCTAATCTCAATCAGGTGCTCCCTCAACAGCTCTTTCTCCGTCAGCGTCAGCCTCCTTTCTGGCTTCCTGGGTCCCTCATCGACTAGAGATGTCTGCATGCCGCCCGAGCTGTGCAGCGCCTCGATGACAGCAATCTCCTGTTTCAGTGTGGCATTTACCTGCTCCAAATGCTCCAATTTTAGTTTCAGCTGAGCAACTGTTGAACAAGGGAGATCTGAGTTTAAAATCAAGACTTGCAAATGTGAATTGGACAGCAAATTAAAATTATCAATTGCAGTTCGTTTTAAATTATCAATTGTAGTTAGTTTTTCTTCCATAATTATTTTATATCCAGGGTTTTTACTCTTTTCAGAAAATAACATTCCAGACTTTTTTCAGCCAAAAATTTCAGACTTATAAAAAAAGAACAAGGTCCTTAAAACACAAGTAGTATATAGACACTAAAAATTATTGCTAACTATAAAATTAAAAAGCAGAAAAACGATATTGTATAAAAGCACCATTAAGCTTATCTCTTTCTTTCTATGATGGTTTTGAATTACAGAAATTCTAAAACAAGGGCCATGAATACTGTTACTGAACATGAAGTAATAAACTCTGTAAAAATAATAAAAGCATGGGAAATTATGTCCTACCAATTAAAACTTAAGAAAAAATATAATAGTAATTATTTAACTCAATTATTTAAGCCCGCTATACTAAAGTTTCTATATTTATAGCTTCCATTTATAACATATAAAATAAACTTCAATAGATAACAGTCAAGAAAGCACTATAGCGTAGCCTACGTTAATAAGCCTACTGTAAGGTCACAGTAAGATCTAGATGTAGGCTCAATCGGGGAGACAAAAATCAAAGAAGGTGCAACCAGTAACCTAGAGTAGGCTAGTTCTGAACTGTCACAATGGTGCATATAATTTCTTTCTATAGGCCCTACCTAGTAGGCCTAAAGTAAAGTGGTGGAGGAGGTCTGAACAAGATTAGGTGGGCCTGTAACACTGTAACTAACAATAGGTGATCTTCAGACATTATGACATTTTAGGAGGAATACATGATAACATATACAGTATACCCTCACCTATTCGCGGCCCCACATATTCGCGGGTTTGGCTCTTAAATTAACCCTATCACATCATATGCCCTGTATACCGGGCTAGCATCCTAACGTCATAAATATGAATGCCTAGTAAAACGGGTTTTTAATTAGTTGCATTTTTTGTCAATTCTAATACATATAGGCCTACATTGTCCGCATAGAAAATGACTTTACGGTACAGTAACACAGTACGGGTAAATATTCTATGCTGTGTTAGGTTACGTGTAGGCCTAGGCCTACTGTCCTCCTGTAATAACGTTTGTTTTTCATTAAAATAAAGTAGGCCTATTGTTGCAGCACAAAATTAAAATGTGTTTACCTTATCATTACTACATTAGTGAAATACATAACTGCATGCAATATTAGGCTACTACATTATTTAGGCCTACTGTATTAATGAGTAAGAGTGTTTAGAAAGTGTTTGGGAAGCATTTAGTACCGTATATAATCTCATACATAGGCGTTTTAAAACCGCATACACTATTCGCGTTTTTTCGCCATTCGCGGGGAGGTAAAGGTATTTTTAAAAATAACTTTTTGACATTTCAGAAGGCCACTGGAACTTCCCTTTATAATGCTTACTAAACCCAACGCGACAACTCGCAAAAGCGGAGAGGGGGCGGAGTCTGCTATCGTTTGGTACCGTAGTTGACACTCACAAACGTCATGCTGCTTACGTTTTTATTTGAGCCAAAAATTAAGAGAGAGGGGGAAGGAAGAAGGTTTGATACAAAAAGACTCGTTGGTTACAAAAAGACTCAAGAACCGTTATTTTTTCGATTCCAGACTTTTACTCTAAAAATTTCAGACTTTTTAAAGACAAAAAAGAACATTTAAGACTTTTGAGGGTCTGGAAAACCAAAATCGGATTTTTCAGACTTTTTCCAGCCTTCCAGACTTGCGTACGAACCCTGTATATCACTAATGTTCTAAAATTTCTAAACCCAAAAGCAGAATCATAGATTGATATGACCAAAGCTTTGAATTTAAGTACAGTTGTTTTTTTTTATATTTCCTGTGGCCAAAATTTGTCCCTATGCTCATATCAGGGTTCTCACATTTTTTCTTTAAAAAAATTCAAGGCTGTTTCCAGACTATTTCAAGGCTATAAGAGCCTAATTCCAGACTACCAGGACACGTTAAAATTTACTATATTAACTATATTACTAGTGCAATTCTACATAAATAAAGTGTAACATAACATAAACTGACAATACAGATAAAATAATTCATGAGTCAATAAACAGACTAAAAATAAAAGAAAAAATATTAGTATAAATAAATAAAAAAATGAAATTTTTCTAGTAAAAAAAAAAAGAAAAATAATTGCTAAGTACAAACTATAAGAAGTATTGAAATAAATCCACGTTTATATCAGTTATATACTATTAGGCTATCAACATAATTACAAAAATGAACAGGTAATCCTTTTAATTAATGTCTGTTACCGTTTGAAAAAACATAAATAAATATATTTTCACATTTCTTATTAGTTCTAGGCCTAGGAGTGAGATTTCAGAAAATAAATATTTTGTTTTTAAAATTAGGTACATGTTATATATCAAATTAAAGAGAGTAAAATATAAATTTTAAATATAAAAGATTAAACAGTATACAGAATAAATTAATGATGAAAAAATCTGAAAGATTAGGTCCTAGTTGGACCTAGTTGATGACGCTTATTTTTCACCGGTTGATGCTCCCGACTCGATTACTCGATGTAGTCTTAGACCGATATAATTACTTATTTGATTCTAAATTTTATTTAATGTGTGTCTATAATAAAATCAGATGAGTTTGTATCATTCTTATTGAATAATGTCTTCAAAAAAGCCTAGCAGACAGTGATCTTTACTAGGCCCCCCATTTGTGTACTTGTGACCTTCATAACAAATCAATGATCACCACTATAAACAATAAAAAAAAAAAGCATAAAAGGTCATCAAATCCCCTTTAAACTTACGTTAAAAAGAGTTCTGATATCTATAAATAGTCAGAGGAAGTTAAAATTAATTTTAGAAAGCTGGTTTGGATTTAATAGCGAAACAATGTTACCCAAATCAACGCCAGTGGTGTTCTTACGGACAGAGAGTGTTAATGTATGGAATTGTTGTAGGCTAAATTCAGAAGAGGATTTTGTGGGGTGGAGGCGGTGAGAGAGGGGGGTGAGGGTGAGGGGAGACTAAGCCCCTCTTATTTCTGCTACGCGTGAACAGCGTTAGGATGTACAGATCTATTTACAGGCAAAAATCATTATTCTAGCAACAACAAGTGATTAACTTTAACCTCTCTTCCTTCCATTCAACCATAAACGATGTGCTAAAGACGGTGCCGCCTCACATCAATCTTCCATGACACTAGACGACTTTTTCAACCTTCCTACCCTTGACTGAGAAATTCTATCTCTCCTTTTGTTAGAGCGGCGCGCTGTATAGTTTTTTCCTTCACAAGTGACTGAACTGGCCGGGTCTTTGCTTATTGTTGGAGCATTGCAGTCTGCGGTGTTTTTTTTTTCTAACTAAAGATTAAAGTGGCCGGACCGAGCTACATTGTTACACTGGTATTGAAAGTATTTCATTAATGTAGTTTTGTAACTAAATCCAATGTGGTTTCAAAGCGGGGTTTTATACACAAGGTAAAATCTAGGATTGGATAAAAACTCGCCAATGCGCATGAGCTAGAAAAATAGCCAAGGTGTTTGGGGATTGGGGAAAAACTTAATCTAAGGCTTGGTCAGCAGGGGTTTACAACGTTTACAAATGGGATTGGCGTTTTTTGTCTGACCATGATTTTTATAAAGAAATTGTTTATCATAAATTTCCAGACTGACAGGCTATTTTTCCAGGCTAAAATGCCAATATTCAAGGTTGTCCAGGCCTTGATTTGGTTTTTTTTAAACTCCGACTCCCGACTTTTCCCGACTGTGTGAGAACCCTGTCATATTCATATGATACCTATTTTTTTTGCTGGAAAAAAAACTTGCGTTTCCCACACAGTCTCTTTAAATGCCATGGGCAAAAACAGAAAAAAAAAGGGTAAGCTTCACTGCTGTCGAGAAGGACCAGAATGGTCAGAATGTAATATTTAACTTAGAAATATTATAGAAAGAAATTAAAAAAATCACAAACATCTAAGAAAACTGTCTAATTAGTCTCTAAGGAGAAATGAACAAAATTTTGTAGAATGCAGAAGAGAAAGAAGACATGATACTAACCACTTGAATTAGTCCAGCTCTTGTTCTCTTCTCCATCGGCTGTCTTGTCCAGCAAGGAGGACGACCGCAACAAGGAAGTGAAGTCCAAGATGCTGGAGTATGTGACATCTGGGCACAAACTCTGGTCAAACAGACTCATTTCTGTTTTCGACTGGGACTGTCCAGCATCTGCATTACCAGACACCGCCATTTTGTGTGCGGCAGAGGACATTTTTTGCTCTTGCTCGCTCAGGCTCAAACACTGTGCCGGCGCCATTGTGCCAGGGTGGAATGCAGGCTTGCCAACTTTTGTTTGCTGCACGTGATTCTGAAAACACAGAATTAAAATATAAACTTAATGCCTGACTTGACAACCAACAAGAATGAAGCATGTTCGGTTTGCCATTCCAAAGATCTTGGGTTGAAATCCAGTTTAATGCCAGAGCTTTTTTCTCCCAGGGTCTCTAGGGTATTTCCAATTCTCTGATGGGTACCTGACTGACTGGACTCTAGTATAAAGTGGCCTCAGAAACTGGTGAGCGCTAGTATTCTAGTTCCATAAACTTACATCTTCTGAAAAGGACACTGCTTTATCTTTATGTACCAACATTTTTAAACAAGCTGAATGTGCACAGCTATGCTCGAACTGTGGGTTGAATTCATAAAAAGATACACAAATCTAATAGGATTTCTACCATCAATCAGAACTGTGTATAAATACCTTTTAAGATCAAACTAAGGCCCTAGATCTTAACCCATATTATAATTAAAAGGAAAATTTTAATTAGTGGATGGGAGCTTTGTGGGTGGGTGAGAGCACTGAGGGTGGAGGGGAGAAAAAAGTTATCACTGCTAATGGTTAGGTGTTGGTATATGAATTTAAATAGAATGAATCTATTATGAAATATTTCATTAAAGGTCAAATACCACATTATTCTGTAGTGTCTTGTCCAACTCCATGGTTACAGTTGAAGAAGAACCTGTCACAGATTGTGCTTGGGTTGAGTCCTCTACATTGGCAATGACAGATGACACGCTGGTAAAATTAAGAGAGCACCCCTCGCTGAAGGGATAGTTAGATCTGGCCTTCTCTGCAGAGCTCTTCAGAGATTCCATGTGTGACGGCCTGCCGTTGTTTTGTATATCTGAATTGGCAGGCTCTGGCGTAGATGAGTGGGGCCTGCTCAGAACTGGTTTTCGCTTCTGGGCAAGGCCAGTTTCTTTTTCTTTGAGTGAGGCTTCTGACAGATTACTTCTGTCATTATGTCCATCTGAAAGAAGAATTTTTTTTTGGTTGATCATAGGACAGCTCCAGTTAAGTAATTTAAAAGTTACTGTTCTAAATATAATACAGCTAGGAATACTACTTTTTCTTTTAACACATGTAAAACCTCAAATGTGGCCCTCTGAAAATTCATTAACTTTCTCTACAATTTCATTAGGATATTTCCCTTCTAAATCACTATTTTATCAGGGTATAAAAATGACCCAATAAATGCCCAACAGAAGACAAGATCAAGTGACCATCTTTCGCCTGCGCACAGCATACATACATCTAAACTAGCACCTTAACCGCATTAAATCACAAAAAAGTGACAAAATGCCCTCTCTGTATACACCAAAATGAAACATTCGCTCTGTACCTTTTTTACTGTCCGGCACTGCAGGACAAATCAAATGCCTACCTGCCTCTGAACACCAAATCTCTCTAACACTACTATTCAAACTACTAACAGCTAGAAAAAGTATGCAATTTCTTCACCATAGCCTCAGGCTGAAGGGCAAGTGCCCAGATGGCTGCTGGATCGGAATGATGATGATCAGGGTATTTTTCAGTATGATACAATCATCAACATTGGACCAAATATTGTTCCTGCCCGGTATCGTGGCCGCTAATAATATCCAAATTATATAGTATATAGGGCTAATTTTAGATATGGTACTGCCCACTGATCTATAAAAAGAAAGGATAGCGCATCTATAATAAATGTGTATGCGCAAATTGAAGCAAAATGAATAGTGGGAAAGGGTAATTCCCTTAGACAATATTAGTTGAAATAATCCTTAAAAACTAATGAAAACAAAATTAAATCAACTATATTAAATTGGGTATTTTGAAAGTTAACTTTATGGGGAATCGGCAATAAGAAATAGTTTAACCTCTGCTATTTATATATGAAATAAAAACATATTACTATACAACACTCACTGTCTTGGTCTGAACAAGTATGGCTCAAGTTCTCCATAGACGAGGCTCTCCATCTGCCTGTCCTGGCCTCTTCCCTAAGGCATGACTCGCTGTTCGATCGGCTCATCGTCGCAGTAGACAGTCCAGCCGCCTCCAGTTTGGATAGATATACCTTGTTCCTCTTTGACAAAAGGCGGACTGTGTTCTCTGTGGCCTCTAGCTGACCTTTCAACTCTTGGACCTAAAGTATAATATAGACATTACAGAAATCTTGAGATTCTTCAAGTCTAAACTGAAGCGGTATGAATGAGTGAAATTTTCTATGCTCAGCATCCTGACTGAGCAAGTAATGTAGAGTAACACCAAATTTTTGGGTCAAACAATCCTATTTTCTAACAGCCAAAAAAAAAGACACATTATTGGCTGCATATTAGCCTCTGGGACAGAGTGGTCTAGCTAAAGTCCCAGTTTTTAGTCCCTGCAAAGCTAGAAATTGTTTCTACTGGTATTGTAGTGTTTCCCAGAGTCTACCCAGCACTGTTGGATACCTGCCAACCTGTTAGGTAGTTAGGGTAAATTCAAGGTGGCTGGGCATTGTGCTGGCCACAGAATCACCTTGCATGCTACAGCCACAGAAACTTGTGAACAATACTTTTCTTGCCCCCCATGGACCAACATTGTCTGTATGCGATACCTTTTTTATACTATCATCTGCACTGGCAATTATTTTACCAGAACCTTTGGGGCAAAAGATGTATTTATTATTCTTTTCTTTTTAGAACTTGTTAATGGCCACAAAAAGAATGAATAAAATTCATGTGTTGAAAAAAAATTTTTTTATGCCAAACCTGTGCTAATAATTCCCTGACATTCTCTTTATCAGCTTCTGACAAACATTTGGCTGCAGGGGCAGTTGTTGAATCTCGCAGTACAGCGCTGCCTTCATGCAGTGCACCCTCAAAAGACGAACCCATGCAGGCTCCACCCAGATGTTTAAAACTTGTTGTGGCCTTCAGCTTATCAGGTCTGGATGAGGAAGCTCTCAATGTTACGTTCTTTTCCTGGGAAGTGTTCTGTACGACGCTGGTTGTGGTTTCCTAACAAGTTACATGATGAAGCCAAAGAACAAAATTATAGCTAGCTATTGAGGTGTACATTACACAAACGATTAACATAGATTTTATGTGTTTATAGCATCCATGGTAAAAAAAAAACAGCCAAAAAAACAGTTTGCTCTACAAAAGGTGGTTTAAAAATATCAGATAGGAAAGCAACTAGGCTTGAAATAAACAATATTTATAAATGCGAAAACCAAGAGTCAAACAATATCTCAAGCTTATGTAAGATAAGTAAAATGCTGCCCTAAATACAACAGTTCCCCGATCAGGTGTAAAAAAAAAAAAATCCACACAGTATTTTGATGTGTTTTAAGAACACCTTTTGGATATATATAATGCATGACACACCTGTCAGCAATATCCATAACACAACTAACAAGCAGTGAATGAAATAAATTATTTTAGTAACATATCATTTAGGGATGTTAAAACCGGTTTGTTTTCAAACTTAGACTTGTAAAATAATGTATTGAATAGGATCACGTAGCGCCAATCAAGAGTCAAAAGAATGTGTATTTAATGCGGCCGTTAATAATAAAGCACAGACGCGGTGTCTAGCCGAATTGTTCAGGGTCACAGGACAAAACTAGTTTGCTCTCTCCATTGCGTACATCAAAGAGTCGTCGTTGGCATCCGTCCGTCTCAAGAGACGATGGTGTAGCTTCATTGGTGAGGTATCCAACTGCACCGCCGAGAATGGCTGTGTAGGCCAACCCGCGAGGGGCAATCCCTGCCGCACTTGGGCACATCTAAACGATGAGCCGACATTTGGTTTGATGTTGTATTTATTGCAAGCCATAGTTGGTATTTGGAGAAAAAAGAAGAAACTATATCTAAGACTAAATAAGCTTAGTATTAGCAAGGCATTTCAATAATTGTTTTGCTTGAATCCAACTTTATTTTTTTTTATATTTCCATCAGAACCAATAAAAAAATAAAATAAAGGGTGTGCTACTTGAAGTAATGATTACATTCCAACCAACAAACCGAAATCCGGTTTTAAAAATCAAAACCGGTTTTCAGATTCAAAACCGGAATCCGGTATTCCGGTTTTCGTTTAACATCCCTAATATCATTGAATATTAGCCATTACTAACAAACCAATCTTATTGTTGAGATAAATACATTTGTACGTCAATTAAAGAAATGAGTAAAGTGTTCATGTCAGGCCAATTTGATCCATGGGGCATGTGAAGTAGCGTATGGTAGCCATGGTGTGCTAGGGAGAATGTGTGGACAGCACAATGAACAGCGGCCTTTACTTTTCCCAAATTAAATGTCAGGTACTCAGCAGAGCTGGGTAGACTCAAGGACACTCCAGACAAAGCCTTTAATAGAATTGGCAGCCCAGGACCTTCTGTACGCTAGCCCAGTGCGGTGCAGCTGAGCCACTGTAGCCCATCAGAAAGTCAAGTACTGTGTAGATATTTTTAGTTTCATAGCCGTTTCCTTCCCAGGATATGACCAACATATTTTCCTATTTCCAAGACTTTTTCCTAAACTTTATGTAACACATTGTTACAAAAGTAGTTTTATTTCCATAATTATATTGGTTCTATTATTATTAACTAAAGTTAAAAAGAAATAATCTTAAACCCGAAATGTTTCCGTGTTAGGAATAAAACATGTATATGTCTAGACACTACGTCATAGCATTAAAATGCGTCATATGTCAGCACGAGGGTTTGAGACAGTTAGTTTAGTTCTAGCTTGGGCGCTAATGTGTGAGGACTGATCTTGACCACTTTCTTAAAAGATACGTTATCTCGGTTTGGTACGATATAGAAGAATCTCAACTGATTAAGTTTCATCCTATAATATTGGTATTTTGTGTTACTCTTATATTCATCATCTCAACTTGTTGGAATAAAATTGTGTTTAATCATTCAAACAGGATTGTGGATTTCCTCTATATTAAGGTACAGTTTATCTAATTCACTTCATACATAGAAAGAACATCATAAGAGCCAAATAAACATCAAATCTACTACAATAACATCAATAATAATTCTTATACAACCTTGTGAAATCCAATAGGGATGTGAATCAAAAGAATGTATAAATATTACATTTCTAAAAATATCATTATACGTCAGTAGCTGATTTAACACGTGACAACATACAAAACTGACTTTACCTCTTGGCCAGCATCAACACTAGGGTCAGACAAGGCAGCAGTGTGAATGTGGAGCTGGATGTATCTACGAACATCCTGCAGGTCGGCGTACTGCTTGGCCACGAGACTTCTCAGCTCACGCACAGACATGTCCAGCACTGATTCCAGGAACTGATCCCGTTTCAACTCTGAATGGACATCTTCTTGGAAGAAATGTATACACTATACAACAATCAAAATCAACAACACATCACAATCTTACAAATCAACAAACCAACATCATCATAATATATATATATATATATATATATACGACTTATAAAGGTAAGTAAACAAAAGTATTACTGACTAACCAATTCGAACCATAGGGCCCATGAAAGGGGATTTTACAAGTTTCTGGCAGAATTACAGAGAGATTGTGTGGCCAGCATATTGCCCAGCCACTTTTACCTAACTAATGTCAGGTACTTATAGCTGGGTAGATGCGGGGAAACTTTTCAGGTCCTAGCCTTTACCAAAATTTGAAGCATGGACCGTCATTATGTCAGCTGAGCCGTTCGTCCACTGTGTCCCCTATACAACTTATATAGCTATAAAATATATTCTTGAGCAATACAATTATCTGTATATTATTATTGAGTATCTGAGACAATATCAAACATTTTCATTTGATATAACTGAATAAATGATAATCATGTCTTCAATGAATAAATTACCTAATTGATCACCAATAACTCTGTACTGTTCTAATTCCTCTGCCCAGCTACATCTTCTGCCATTGTGATCAAAGCCATGCTCCTCCCCGGCATCAACAAAGTCCATCTGCTCGGGGTCAGACCTTGTCGCGCTGCCCAGCTTTGGCCTAGACATGCCCTTCTCTTGGTGGTCTAGGGCTGCCCTGGGCTTGCCTCTGCCCACAGGTGATGCAGCATGATCCCCTCCGCCTCTCAGATCCTGTCCAGTGTGTCTACCTGAGGTCGTCTCCCCCTGGTCAAAGACTTGCACCGTCTCTTGTCCAGAGCTTTGGGGGTAGCCGTTGCCATCCGGCTCATCCCCATCTGAAGCAGTCTGTGTGCGAGGACCATTGCTGCTGGCATGAAAGTCCTCAAGAGCATGGGCCGACGCATCTTTTGGACTTTGAGCCAAGGACTCATGCTGGTGAGAAAGTTGACTATTTCTAGAATGTGGGAGGGATCGCCTCTCCTTGGAGTCTGATTTCAGGACAGCAGATGCTCTGTCTGGCCTGCTGAACTCAAAGTAGTAATCGTCAAAGCTTATTCCATGACTGAAATTGTGATAGTCCTCAAGGCTCTCCTCGGTTCTTGAAGCAGCGTCATTACCACAGCTGATGTTTTGATTAGAATTATCCTGCCTGGAAACCTGATCAGCTTTCGTGATTGAACTCTCACTGTCTTGTCTTTGGCTTTCAGGAACACGATGTCTGGGATCATGGGCCTGATAGTGATGGCTGTTCTCTGTCCTTCCTGGAGAAGTCTGGGCCCAATTGTCTGTGCGGCAGATGCTCAAGCCAGTCTGCAAGGATTTGTCCAGGACATCTGGGTAAGTCTCTACGCCAACAGAGTGGTTGAACGCCGGGGACGACGGAAGAGGGCCACTTCCGATGGTTGAAGATGATTCCGACCTGCTCACTAGGCACTCATTTTTCTTGCTAGGCTTGGCCGCCACGTCCCTAACAGGAGAATCTAAGCTGTAGCCGCCATCTTGGCAGCTGTTGCTGTCAGGGCTGTCGGCTGAAATGTAAAAGACTATGCTTAAGAAAAACCTTCCATGAGGACCTGATTGGCTTTAAATAGACTCATAGATATGGTCACATGGTAGACAGTAGATATTTACTAATGTACTAATGGTAGATAATTTGTTAGAGTTAAGTATATTATGTGTCATATCCTCAGTAGTAAAATCAAATTTCCTTTTCAGATACCAGAATATATTGGATTAATTTAAATAACAAGAAAGTATATTTATGAGAAAACAATCAGTGCCCACCAAAGGTAGTAAAAAGATATGTAAAAAAGAGATGAAAGACAGCAGAGTGCGAAGAGTAAGTTAGGCTTAGAACGCTGCTAAATAGACAATGTATCGTGTGTTCGTTCATGGACTGAGGAATCAAATATATTGAAACCTTGTGACTTTTATTGATCAACCGTTATAAATACATCTTAAGGTTAGAAGTTAAATTCATTCATTTATTATCTATGTATTTTGCGCTTTGTGTGTGTAGACCCGAATATATTGATAACAAGTAAATTCGTAACAAAGCCTTACATTGTCTGTTGTCTTGTTTCAGGTGAGAGAGAACAGCATGATGCAGCTGGCTGTTCTTTTCCAGAAGGTCCTCTAGCCTTTTGTGAATATTCTGAATGCTGGCCATGTCTCTACTGAAAGCCTCTTGCTCATCTCTGATGACATAAACAACAAGTAACATTATTTCCTTTGCATGCCCAAAGACGTGATAGAGCTTAATGTTTACATTTGTTTGACATTCTTTTCCCACTAACCCATTCAGTAACAGGTGTGACTATTGTTTATGTAATGTAACTTAACTTTAATGTTAAATTATAAAAACAAATATACTTATGGCTGTTAGGCTATTTCTCCTGGCTTAAAATGCCAAAATTCCTGGTTTTTACAACCATGATTTTTTTTGTTATTTATGTGTAATCCTGGTTGTGTGAGAGCCCTGTTTTAATGTTGGTACTTTTAAGTTGCTATATTTTTTTTTTTTTACCATCAACCTAATCATTTTGCCAAACATAGTCAATATTTTGCTTAAAATGAAATGCGGTGGTGCATTTACCTTGTGTTATTCTGGTCCGGCAGGCCATGAAATCGGGACAACATTGCAATTTCCTCTCTCAGCCTGTCCATGATACCTTTGACATCCTGGAGGAGTTCCGAGGGGTCATCCAAGACATCCAGCCTGGTAAAGTTCCCGGTCCCATAGACCTGGTGGGTGTGGACAGTTTCATGGTACTGTCGATTGTCCCAAATCATTGAAGCTGCAGGGGTCTGAAATGTTCATCAAGACAGATACAATAGGCTTTGGTTTACAATGTCATTCTATAAACACAAGATTTTATTCCTTGACAAATCCCACTGTTTAACTCATTTGCTACTATTGCGACTGAATGCAGCCTTCCCCCCCTCCGTACTAATGCGCCCAAAAGCGGCCGCCATGTGTGTGACTAACCTATTTTCGTTTATTGATTTTTCGCCATGCATTCTGTGTTGTTTTTTTTACTGCAAGCACTGTTTTTTAAAAAAAGGAATATAGTCTGTTTCGTTAAAAAAAAACAGATGTTTTTATTACAATTCTTTTTTTTTGCAATGCGCGTTTTAAGTACGGGTAGTTGTCACAGGCCTATCGCCTTGAACAATTTTTTTTATAGCCTTCGCCTTTAATTTTTTAGTTTATTAATGAATAGCTCTATACCTCCAAATATAACACATAACAACAGTTCTGATAATAAGGATGGTTCAGATATAGACTTAGATGAATTTCCATTACAACTTGATTTATGGGCTTTATGATACTTTATCGGACTTTGTCGCTAGGGCTAGTGAAAATATTTAGCCAAATCCTAGGGTCTCAACAATCAGCGAATGATTCTACTGATAATTTGACATTTTTTATGTATAAAAGTATACATTTCCAGAAAGCTAAGGGATTTATCTATTTAATGGTGTAATTTTCATTAACTTTGGGGAATATTTAGTCATTAAAAATTATTATTTTTATTATTTACTAAATTTTCTGAAGAGTTCCTTCCCTTTGGCTAGTACTTTGAGGGGTGTCTTTGGAAATGAGGTTTGTAGCAAATGAGTTAATACATAGTGAGTGTTCCTTTACCTGAATAGTCTTGTCTGAATTTTTCAACTCAGCCTTCAAAACTTCCAGCTCTTTAGTTAAGTTCAGAATTTCTTTGTTGTGATCATCCGACAACTTCTAAAACACAGAAATTGTAAATATATTAATTGCAGGGTTCTTTTTACAAAGCATTAATAAATTTCATACCAGAGTTCTTGCTCTAAAATCATAAAAAAAATTCAAGAACATTTGCCAAATTTTACCTAAAGAATCCATAAATCAGTAAATATATTTAAATGTAATTACAGTTATCTGTGAAATGTCTTAATGTTAACCCATAGCATTTGTATACAGTATAAATTTAAATTTTATTTGCTCATCTACTTCATAAATCATGGAATATTTTATTGAATTGGCTACATTTCTCAATATTGCAAAATGCACAAACTTTCCCTAATCTTGGTCTGCATTTACAAACTTTCCTAACCAGAATGAGCCTTGTTTATTAAAAAATTCTGGAATATGCAAATTGTCTTAACTAGTCTTGCATATAGGTAGTAAAATGTAACATTTTTTTGTGAGATTTTTTGTTGGATAAAGAGAGAGCTCAAATATGAAACAGAAACAAAATCAGAAAGTAATACTAATTGGATTTAAGGACACAGAAGTGATATTTTTTTTGCGTGTTATGTTTCATGCAGCTTTGTCAAAATTTATTTAGTGAACTTCTCAACATTTGTCAGTTTTCTGAAAAATTACCAACGCAAAGGAACTCTGTCCAATTAGGACTAAAAATGAAGAAAAGACAAAACAAAAAAAATGAGAATAAATCTTTGGCCAAAAATAAAAATAGATTCAAGTAATGCAGAAAGAAAAGAATTACCGACCTTCATTTCAAGCTCTCTGCTACTAAGTCTGTTTTTGACATCAGCAATCTCAATTTTATCTTTGGCAAAGGCCAGTAACTCCGAATTCTGCGTCTGAAAAAGTGAGATGTTTAGAACACTTGGATGATATTTTTTTTCTCCTTTTAAAATGGAATCTACAATAGTTTATATTTTTACAGGCATAAAAAGTTTAGATTTGCCACCAAAAAAAAAGCAAAAAAAACAACTCACAGATATTAATTTCTGCAAGTCATCCACTTGTTTCTTTAACTGCTCCATTTCACTCTTAGGCTCCAGCTTGCTATCAAACATCTTCTGTTTGATCAATTTAATAATAAGACATATTGTTATTAAAAAACAAAATGCACATTTATGACGGTGTTCAAATGGACCACAGTTATGAAATAAAATCTCGGGTTTATTAAATACAACACAAAAGCATACATAACATGTATAGTTCTGATCAAATGCACCAGTTGACTTGCTTTTTATAACAAGCATGGCATCTAATATTATAATATATGACTTTGTAGATAATGAGGTTGACCTAAAATCTTTTTAATTTTTTTCTCAATGATTGATGATAAAATGTTAGTAGGCCTACTGCTAGTTTTCTCTTTGCAAATGGTTCAGCCATAGTCTCAAAAAAGAAGATTGGAGTCTTGTTTTTAATTTGTAAACTTTGTAAAGCATAAAAATAATAATATAGTTTAAAGTCAAAGTGTAGGGCTATAGCTATAGGCTACTTGGTATCTATACAATTCGCTTCAGGCAGGAAACATATTGAGAATTGGCAAAAGTTCTTAAATAGGCCCCATATAATATAATATAGAGCTGCAGGATATATTATAATATAATGAAATTACAATAACGGCCTACCAATATAATTTAATATAACATAGAATAGGCTCATAGGCAGTCATAGGGGCCTACAATTTTAATTCAATTGTAAATTAAATGACAAATGAGTTACTAGAACTTTAGACTAAGACTAAATTTCAATTAATTTTTCATTAGAGACGAATGCTAGCAAAGAATTTGAAAGAAACCCTTAGCCGGGCTTGGGCGCTTGGCTTATCCGCCTAGCCTCAGTCATAGCATATAAGTATAGTCCATTCCATTAGTAATTAGTAGGTATTAGCCATTAGCATGATTAGCGCATTAGCCTAATGTAAGGATTAGGCTTCACCACAGATTCATTAGCCCTACTCTTGCCTTGGCCTTAGGAGCAACTCCACCACTTTAAAAACCACGAATTTGATAAATAAAAGGGTAAAATGAAAAATATATTTGTCATGAAATCATTTAGCGAAAGATAATGCTGTTAAATGTATTCATTTGTTGATAGAAACAATACGGTATCCCAGCATAATCCCAGTTTTAAAGCATGTGAACTTTTTTTTTTAATAGATCAGTGAGGGACACAAATATTTATTAAATGCAACTTCCAGCCGGAAATTGTAATTTTAACTTTGAGTGCGTTGGCATGTGTCCCATTTGCATTTTTATATACAAAATTTGTATTTTTCTTAGAAAATCAGAAAAAAATCATTGTTTTTTGCTTTTTAGAGACAATTGGAGGAAATTTGTAGTTTTTTTTTGCCCATTTCGTAATTTCGTAGTTAGACCTTGTTTTTTATATAAAGTACAAAAAATTATCGTAGTACTTGGCAGATCTGTTTCTCTAATTACCTCCTACCTGATATTTCAGGGCCTGCTCCCTTAGCTGATTTTCAAAATCTGCTCTCTCGGCTGCAAGCTGCGCCTGTAAAGCCTACATTCAATAGGGGATAAAATACACATTAATTCACTGCAATAAACAAAATACTAGCTCTTTCCAAGAATTACAACCATGATAATAATAATATCTGTATGGTGGTGCTGACAAACATAATGTAAGCTCAGAGCGCATTTAACATACAACTAAGAACACAGATAAAATCTCTAGGCTAGGAAATATAAAGCTAAATGATGATTTAAAACTATACAAACATAGGACAAATCAAATAAATGTAGCAGTAACCGACCTAACATATTAGTAAGACAACCATGATAATCTAGTAAAACGCTAGGAATGACATTTTTTTTTGTTCCACATACAAGGACAAATTAATATACATTCTTTTTTTTTCCCTCACAGAAACAACCTCGCATGGAAAGGGTTGCCCAAACAAACCATGACAACCAACATTTTATCCCTAATCCCTAATCCAAAAGCAAGATATGACTTAGACTACAGACAAGCTTTGTACACAATCATATTCTGTGTGAAAACAACAACCTCTGTAACAGGAAGAACATTCTTAAGAATGTTAATAAAAAGAGGTTTTAAGAGCAACCATCACCTCTAAAGCCTCTTCACTTTTATTGAGAGCCTCCATTGCTCTCTTCAGCTGCTCCTGGAATCCTGCAAGCTCACCTTCTTTCTTTCCCAATGACTTGATCAGGTTCTACAAGAATACAAATGTTTGTTAAGTTACATTTCACCTTTTCAGAGTGACCAGTACTAGTGCTACAGCTCAACACAAGATGAAGAAACAAAAAGCACACATTTCTTTATATATTTATTTATTTTTATAGTTTCTTAAGAGTCTATTAAAAAAGTTACTATTATATTTTGTAATAAGAAAACAAAATCATAATAGAAAAATGTAAAACAATGTCTGCGCTAAGTTTATATAATTATTTAGGTTAAAATTATAATATTTAAAAAAAAAGTTTTAATAAAAATTTAAGTCAGATCATTGATTGTTATATCTAAGTAAACCACAGTGATTGTTATATCAAAGTAAACCACTGTATTGAAAAAAATCTGTGGGTCAACAAAATACAAATGCAAGACAATAAATTTCAGGCTCAATGCATGAAAAAAGAAATGAATGGTTGTATTTCATGCAAATGTATTACTTTATATATTTCTAAGTTACTTTTAAATCCAGTATAAATTTGTGCATCAAATGATTATTATTGAAGAACTTTTAAAGAAGAAGAATATAACTTTTTTTCCCCTTCTAAGAATAAGTAGATCTACAGTTACTCAAGGGCAGTATAATACTACTATTCTATGTATCTAAAGTGTACACAAGATGAGTCTGGGCTCTGGCACAGATGTATTTCCTTTTTTTTTCTTTGCTTCTGCATTTTTACAGTAAATTCATATGCAGGAATCATTTTTGAAACTGACATAATTCTTGATATTTTATTCTTCAACTACACAATTTATTTTTGCCTATTTTGCTGCACATCTTATTTACAATTCATTTGTAGGTAAAAATTACAAAGCAAATTTCTACTTTTCTATAGTGATTTTGGAAAAGAAAACAATAATTTATTTTATGTGAAAAAAAAAGTATTATAGTGTTGACAAAATTGATGTACACTACTTATAACCATACATACTTGTGTTATCTTAAGTTATGCAATTTTTTTTTCATACCATAAATAAGGTGGCCTCTTTTGTTCTTCACACAAATACATGTATTATTATAGTGATAAGCCTAAAATGAAAAATAGCAGAAAATTTTTTTTTTTAAGTGTCTTAGGACCTGGTTCTAAGGTTAAAAAAAAAGTATTGTGCTCTTTAGCGGGGTGATATTAAAATTGTTTCATTTTAATAACAATAAAGAGATTTTATAATTTGAAAAAACAACATTGTGAATAGTGAGTTTGAAAGACAACATCACGCTGAAGTAGCCTATCCCAACATAAAAACATGAAAGCATTGTGATTTTTTATATATAGAAAACAGGAATAGTTGTATTATATTATCGGACTATGTCAAAGTCTCAAACTAGCTTTGAAACTAACAAAAATAGCAAGGTTTCAATGGAACTTTATTATGGTGACATCAAAAGGGGCGTCAATTTAATTTGTCATAAAACACTAGGACATTACTGATTTTTATGTGTCAATTGCAGATGCAAAAAAAATGTCACAATTAAAAAGCTAGCCATTGTTTATAAGCCCACTAGACTCATCTTGGTAATCCCATTAAAACCTCAAGCATGAGACAAATACCTCAGACATAGCGTTCAACTCTTCTAACTGAGCCTCTAGCCTTTTGATGGCCGCCTCACTCTCCGTGGAACTAGCAACAACCTAGAAATTTATTTGTTTCAAACCATCACAAAACACAATTCATAAGTCTGCTGAATGGCGGGACTTTAGTTAGCTGTCCACTCGTAACATCTATTGCATACACAACTGAGTATAAATAAATAGGCAATCACATTGGTTAAACACAGCAAGGCACACACACAGCAAGGCACACACACAGCAAGGCACACACACAGCAAGGCACACACACAGCAAGGCACACACACACAAGCCTCAAACATTTCTAGACTGAGATTGTTCATGCATGAAGGCATCATTCCAATTTTGGTAAATTTACATGCATGACTGGACATTTCACAATTTAAAAAAAAAAAACAATCTCTAGGAATAAATGGATGCAAAATCCACCATCACAGTGCCTCTTAATAAAAATAAATATCAAAATCTCAATTCTAAGGTTAATTCCAGCATTCTCCCAAACTCAATCAAAATTAGAAAGCACTGCACTCTAATGTTAAAATGTTTAAACTTACATTAAAATAATATATATATATATTATATATAATTGCCCTAATATCACACCAGTTAAATATATATTTTAAAGCAGCTTGTCTAGGCACTGTGATAGACATACATTTTTAGAGATATGCCAAAGTTCCAGTGTATAATAAAAGCTCTGCATTTTAATAGTGTTTGTCACACCTCTTTTCTCTATAAAACATATTGACAAACATTTCAAGTTTCTAAGTTTAATGGTAAATTTATTTAATGTACTGATACTATTTCAACAATACTTTGTACTGACCTTATGGATCACTTTGGTCAGATATGACATTTTTTTTTTGTATACAATATTATCTAATGCAAAAAATATAATATGAACTTTTGGTACATATTTAAAAGTAGCATTTCATACATTAATGAAGGATGACTATTTCATAACAAGCCTTTCTATTCAAATATAAGTTATGTAGATACTTAGAAGTAACTATCGCCATTATAAGTCAAAATCTGGACATTGGCTTATCACTAAAAATATATATAACACACAACAAACTCAACCAGGCAACTAAAGTCACACTCAATGTTTTAAACACAGCAAGTAAAAAACACTGTATAAATGTATATAAATGTGTTAAAATTCTAACCTCTGTTCTCTCAAGTTCAGCTTTTCTCACAGACTCTCGCAGTTTCTCTACTTCTTTCTGAGACTCTTCTAGCCTTTCTTGGTACATTTTGCCCTGAACAACAATGAATGGGAGGATTTTTTAAAAAATACAGCAGGTCTTTATGAAATAACTAGCTAAATTAACAGGTCGCTAGTTTTCTCAAGGATTTTACTCTAAAATCATTTTAGAATCCAGAAACAAATTTACAAATTTCCCAATTTTCACCAGCATTTGTTAAATTATATATATATAAGTAGTCTAAAAAATTGTTTGAGGAGTTTTTAAGTATTTATTTATGAAAACAATATGATGGGAGTTTTAATAGCAATTCTTGAATAACTATATGGCAAATATTTTTTTGATGATTTTTTGACACTGTTACATATCTTTTAGTGAAATTTTCAAACATTCCCAAACCAGTAATATCAAGTACGTTTGTCCCAAGCCCTATAAACTCTGTAAGAAATGTAATCCCTAAATTCTGAATAGATGATTTGTTCAACATAAATTTGTACATCAGACAACACCTCTTTGTCTTTATCCCTGAGAGATTTGACCAGGCCTTCAATGCTACGTTTGTATTTTGCCAGAATCTGACTTTTCTCATCCAGTTCATTGGCTTTGTCCTCTGAAGTCTTTTCCACAGCCTGTTTTTTTATTTTTTAAATAGAAACAAATATTTTTTTTCAATTTTAAACACCATCTTTTTTTGTCTTGCAAAAAGCAGCTTCATGGCGCTAGATGGCTTTTCATGTTTAAATGCATAAATTAACAGAGAGTAAACAGCTCAGATGAGAAAGTGGATAAAGAACATTTTCATTATGCACAGATGCCAACATTCAGGCTTAAAAAAAGAGGGACATAATAACACTTTCTTTCATAGGAGCTAACAAAAACTTTGCTTTGTGCTGTTTAAAAGCTGACAGAATAAAGTAAGTGATTTTGTTGATTTAAAGCAAATAAAAGTGTTAAATTTAAAAAGTCAACTCGAGTGACAATTATTAGCTTTGGCCCATTAAAGTTAATACAAAACCCTACTAGTATTAAGCATACCACATGAAGCAAAACAACCAATACCAAATAAATAGAGTACTCACTGATTTTTCAGATCTCAATGTTTTCAGAGCCTCTTCCAGCTTCTATACAACAACAAATAATAAATAAAATAAGAAACTTAATCTTTGAACTAACAGAACATGGAACATTAGATGTAAAGATAAATTATACTACAGGCACAAACCTCAACAACATGACCTTTGTGCTTGAGAAGATCTTCTAATTCTTGGACCTTGTGATCCTTTCTCTGCAGAGCCTCCTTCAGATCTTCTAATTCATCCTAAGGAAAAAAAAATTCACCACTGAAAGATGTACAACATGCTACAATGGTTACAAACAACTCATTGTCTTAAAAATAGTTATGACCAATTTCCTTAAAGTTAGAGACATCATTTTTTAAAGAGATTATTCAAGATGCAGTTAAAAGAGCAAGCAAACAATACACAGTTTTCATACCCACTATTGTCAGTATACTCTTAAAACAGAAAAAAACTTTTTAAAACTGAAACTTTTACTTAGGTGACCATGTCATGTTGCTGGAAGTGACGATGTGTATGTATGGAATATTTAATGAATACTTTTACAATATGTAAATGTAACCCAGTGCAGCTGAATATTTCATTAGCATAACATTTTTTAAAACTTTTTTGAATCTTGATATAAAGAAATATTTCTTAGCCCTTAAGTCAATTTCTGTAGTAAACCCACAGGTGTTCCCCACTCATAAGTTCAAAAAAGAGTATTTTAAAAAGTCCCCAAAAAATGAATGGAGTTGTGAACAAACCTTAAGATGCTCTGGTTGCAAGATAGACTTGGTGTCAAGGTGGGACTCATTGTTGAGGAGAGTGGACAAGTTCTAAACAAAAACAAGGCAAGCAAATGCACGTGCAAAACATTAGAAACAAAACATTCACAAAAATAAGTGGATTTAAATACAAATAATACAACATCAAAAAACTTAACTCATAAAGCTATGTGGAAAGATGAACTACAAATCATATTTGTTATGGACAAGAATATTTATCATCATTGTTGCTCCTTTTATGTCAACACCATTTTTTTTAAAGCTTTACAAATTACAAAATATACAGGAGCTCCCCACATTATTAACTTTCAGCTTACAATCTCTAGCCAATTAGAACAAACCATTCCTCAAAGTGAAATTTGTTTGTAGATAAAACAAAATAAGAGTTATGGTTAGGTTCACAACTTGAGAGTGAGCAGCAGTGGGAAAACTAAACTAACCATGCTTCTGCCCAGTAGAGGCGGCGAACATCAGTTACCTTTACAGCAAAGTCAGTCAGTCTGCATCTACAGTAATTATTTAAACTTTGGGGGCGTAAATCTGTGGGATTGTGTGGCCTACAGTAACTCAAGTCAGGTAACTATCAGAGCTTGGAAGACTTAGCCTACTTAGGGAGACCCTCCAGAACTGTGGGATTGTGTGGCCTACAGTAACTCAAGTCAGGTAACTATCAGAGCTTGGAAGACTTAGCCTACTTAGGGAGACCCTCCAGAACTGTGGGATTGTGTGGCCTACAGTAACTCAAGTCAGGTAACTATCAGAGCTTGGAAGACTTAGCCTACTTAGGGAGACCCTCCAGAACTGTGGGATTGTGTGGCCTACAGTAACTCAAGTCAGGTAACTATCAGAGCTTGGAAGACTTAGCCTACTTAGGGAGACCCTCCAGAACCGGGAATAAATCATAGCCTCTAGCAGGATTCGAACCCAGGACCTTTGATTTGTAAGACGAAAGCACTGTCGCTCCCACTGTTAGTAAAAATCCACTGAACTTAGAGCCAAGTAACTATTTACTATCAGAATGGTAAAAATGTAACAATCTTAAGGTGGACAGCTGAGGGCATTCCAAATAAATATTCTGTGACAATGTTTAACTAGTTGGAGAGAAAGGGCTACTCTTGCTAAATAATTTGTTTTGTTTTGGACATATGACATACGGCAGTAACAATGATGATAAATATTTAAAATATTAAAAACAAAACAACAAAAAATGTACATGCAAATAAGAATAACTAAATGGGTGCTATAAAAACAACAACTGTCAAACAGCTTGCATGTTTTTAAGGAAAAACGATAACTAAACCGAGAGTATGTGGCTCTAATGTTTGTGTAGTCCCATGCTTCTGAGTAAAGCTAATATACAAATTTAGAACAGAAGTGATGAGTGGTTTCAATGAAACATGCACGTTTACATATTGGTAATAGCATTCAGGGTTTACAAGCACATGCTAAGCTCTCAAACAGTTTAAAATTAGATTCACAACATGTCTCAGAAATAGCAAACAACTTTCAAAAGCATGACACACAGTAAACAGAAACATTCTTGGCCATCATACATTGAAAAAAATCAGCTTAACATGCTTCCAAGAAACAAAACAAACTAATGTAAAAAAACATTCAATGACTTAGACTGTCGAAAAAAAAAACACAACTAGCCGTGGGTTTAGACTTAAGTTTTTGTGACATACCATTATATCTCTGTCTTTGCGATGAACGTCTTTGCGTGAGTCCGATATCTGCTGCTCCAGGTCCCTCTGCCTCTGTATAAGCATGGATCTCTCCTTGTCTTGCTCTGATCTTGATTGCTCCAACAGCTTGAGCTGGGCAGTTAAGGTCTGCACCTCACTGTGGTTGGAATAGAAGAGGACATAGTGGCAGGTGTTGCAATAATCATTAAGTAGCACATGATAGTCTCAGCTTAACACTTGGGCATTCATTAGAATAATCTTCCCATAAAATACATTTGAGTTCATTTGTTGGACATAGAATCATCTGCTAGCTTCTCCCCCTTTACAATTAACCAGAGAAAAACAAAAGCAGACAATAATTTTTTGTTACATTTCCCTTCATAACTTTTGCAAATTTGAGCATTTTTGCACAAGCTGATTTTGCGGAAGAAACTGATCTATAGTGTAATTGGGGAAATTCGAATTATTTATTGGGCAGGATGGTAGGCAATATTACTATTTACTTACAATTCAGTTCTTTTTACTTTGTTAGCGAAGTCCTAGGGAAAAAAAAGATAGTAAATGTTAACTTGGAAACGTTTAAATAAAAAGCATTAAAAAAAATAACGAGATGTAACATTAACATATGATATTTACATGGACTTACATCTTTAGCCTTGTTAGCTGAGTTGAGATCAAATAAAGCATCATCCAAGGACTGTTTTAAAGACTCCAATTTTTTGCTGGATTCTTCTGCCTCTTTTCTGTATTTTTCACAGTCCTGTTTTGTTTTGTTTTTTAAAAAGGAAAAGGTTGCAAGGCTGATTACTTGACTAATTTTTTAACTAAACTTTTACAGAATTCAAACTAAAAAATCTATTGAAAATTCCCAAATATTTGTAAACCGTACACAAAATTAACAAACTGAATTATACCAAGATGTGTTAATATAATGTAATATGTTAATGAATGGTCAAGGATATAGATAGTAAGAAAGAAAATAATCATGTATGTGTTTTTTAAATACCCATAGAACAATTTAAGCACCAAAAAAAAAAGAGAGTGGCTTTATAAAAAAACTTCAACCTTTGAAGCATTTTCAGCTTGGTCTCTGAGCCGGTCCATTTCAGCTTGATGTTCTGCCAAAACCCTGTTCTTCATAGTCTCCACTGTATGCTCATGATCATCTGTCAGTGTCTTCATAGCCATCCTGCAGTAGAATTGAAAAGTATCCCCGTCAGACCAACTTGATCCATAGGACCGGTGAAGCAGCGTTCAATAATTTCTGTGGCCATGGCACATTAAGGGATTGTATGGCCAACACAATCCTTGCTGCATTTACTTTACCCCAACTTAAGTCAGGTACCCATCAGAGCTGAGTAAACTCTGGGACACCCTCGAGACCGAAGAACCAATCCGGGCTATTATCAAAATTTGAACCCAGGACTTTTGGTATGCTGCCGCTCAAGCACCGTGCCCCTTAGAGTTGAATAAATAATTTGCTAATTGCTGGCCTGCTCTATAAACTGAAACCTCACACAAGTGTATAAACAATGAAGCATCCCTTTCAGACTAATTTGGCCCATGCAGAGTTCAAGTTTCTTTTGATATTTGGCACAAAAGGGAATATTATGACAGCTGTTTCCCCCAGAGCTATCAGATATGGTCAGAAACTCAAAGACACCATACAGACATAGGCACACAAAAAACATGGGTGTTTGACCTGGATTCTAACACATAATGGCAACACAAAACATATTGCCACTATACCAACATGTAACAAAGGATAGATTTGTATACTTAAATTTAAATAAAAGTATTTCTACATATTTAAAAAGATTTTTTTTAATGGGGAAAATGAGTAAATTTACACAATGAGTAAAAGCACAAAAGGGATTTATACTCGAGCTTGACAATCAAATAAATACACGCAGCGAGACAAACTTACGCAGCTTTCTGTACCAAAACTTGTTTATCCAGCAGATCTTTTTTCAGATTTTCAATTTCTACCTGCAGCTCAATGTTCTGAAATTATGAAGAAACAAAACAAACTTTTAGCAATACTCAATGTATTTATAGTATATAACTATTTATATATTCACAATTAAACTGAAAGCAATCATTAGATGTGTCCAGATTCTATTCACTTACAGTTTTGAACACATCTTGGCCATCACCATAACGCTGCTGCATCCTCTCCTCCATGTAATAGATCCTCATCTTCAGGCTGAAGTTCTCTTTCTTCAATTCTGACACTTGCTGTGAAGGAGAAATAAAAACAAACCAATCAAGGAATTCAGGCCCTGCTATTCAAAACTATGTCCAGCATCTTCTATGCTAGATAAACAACATATTATCTGCATCAGTTACCTGGTCATACTCCTTCATTGTGCGACCTCGCAATGGAGAAATTCTCCCCGTGTTGCTTCTTGACATTGCTAAAAAAACAACAACAATATACCATTTTCATGAACAAGTTTAAATCAGGGACATGAAAATAATAGTCACTATAAATTCAAACTAAAATAAACATTGAGTCGAGCTTACATCGAACTGATAAATGTTCTCCTTTGATTATATTGGAGGAAAAGATAATCTAACATTGAAAGCCGGGTCTCCTAGATTAAAATTGTGTTCAAAACAATAGGATAACCTTCAATACATAATACACCCACTTATACACTATATTTTTTTTAGTAAAACGGCATAGTGCAGGCTTTACAAGCCTGTCGTATAACACAGACCACAAAAACTGGTATACTAGTAAGTCGCCGATTCTGTACAAAAAAAAATTCAGAGCTCAGTCATTAGACTATTACTTTATACACAAAATATATGTATATGTGTTACATCCAAGATATTCTGTTTAGTTGTTTTCAACAGAGACCCTAATGATACAAATTAAAATACACACACATTTATTATCAATTACAAACCTTTTTTTTTTTGTAGCAAAAGCATTCTCTGCTGAGATTTAAACTACCACATAATAATAAAATGAAAATTTAGTCAAAACATGTCTTGTTCACGCATCAGCCTACTTATATACTAACAAATAGACTGTTACTTTTACAATACAACAGAATGTAGTTTTGAAATTATCAAATATTATAATATATAACACTACCCACTCACTTTGTGGACTTTGGTCAAAGGCAGATATAAGGGAATGACTCCCTAATGTGATTTCTGGAAGCCCTGCAGGGTCCAAGCTGAGGAATACACAATAATTACTGGTAAGCTTTAATCCATTTACAATGTTTAGTATATACAGAATGCCAGGCACATTAAAGATTATGAGTTAGACACAGCATTGCCCACCCCTTCCCCGGTAAAACAAAAGGACAACACATGTTCATGACACAGCCAATCAATCTTTACAACACTTCCTTCATACTGATGAATAACCAAATACAAATAAACTGCTTTTATTTTAGTATGGTGAGTAAAAGTGTTCATATTGTCTCTTTTTTCCCATATTGTAATTATCTTTTGAACAAATATGATGAATCTGATGTAAAACATATTTTATCAATTTCTCAATAGAATCATCCCCATCCTGTGATGCCACAAGTATGGAATTCTAAAAGCTATCAACAGGATTTTCACACACACACAAATTAAATTCTACATATAATTAAATTTGATCATTTCTAATTGTGAGGTATTATTTTTTTAAACAAAAACTGACAATAGTACAAGTGTTAAACAGCTTGATGCTAAAATATTCATAGCACTCTCTTTCCTAGTTAAAGAAAGCACACTGAAAAAAAAAGTTTCAACACAAAATAAATTTCAAACAAACATCACAAATGAAAAAGAAATAAATCATGTAGGCCTATGTGTTTTTTATTTCACCAAAAACACTACAACTTTACTGTACAAGACAACATTTAGCTACTGGCTGGCTTGTAGAGTAGGAAGGGTACTAAGCCTGTCTAAATAGTTAACTCTGCAACTCAATGCTACTAAACAGGCTCTATAAATCGTGCTCATTTGTGTTTTTAATAGGCCTACACACTATATAATTAGATAAAGTATATAATTACAATACAACATGTAGGCTACATACATAAACATAGGATAAATGAATAGAACATAATCTTACTTATCTTGGCAGAATGCTTCAGCACACAATAAAAGAATGAAAGAAAGTACTTTACTTTAAAATAACAAGCCAACTTTTTAAAAATTATAACAGACTGTGACACTTCTCTATATTCTATATATATATATGAACAAAAAATTAGTTCCATTGTCATTGTCAAGTTAAAAATTTTAAAAAGGAGATGAAGGATTGAAATAGGCCTAACCTAACCATTGGATATTGGCAGGGAAAATAATTTGGTGTTTAATTGTTATTTCCAAAATAATTTGATATATTTTTCCATTAATACAAAAGTGTTTTTATTTTAAATTATTATTTCTATTTAATTTATGCATGCTTGAACAGGACCAGATTAGCATCCATTGGGTTTTCTCTAATGTCATTGCTAGCAAGAATTAAAGAAGTTTCACAAATAAGGACACTCATTAGACTAGTGACTAGGGTATAATTATACATTGTTCCTAATATCTTCAACGGAAACAAAAATATTTACTCTGTCAACATATTAAAAAAAAAGTTTTGATCAAGTTAAAAATTTTACAATAATGGTGATAGGAACAGAATTTAAGGACTAAAAGTAAAAGATCTACGTTAAGAGAGCGCAGAGTAGGCCGACAATATTCACATTCAAAAATTTAAGTATCTCTTTGATAATGGACCAGTTGTTATGGCTATTGAAGCAGTGATCCTATCATTTTATCAGTATCAGGCAAGTGACTCACCTCTTATAATGGATACAAGAAATGTTTTGTTTGGGAAAAGTAAGGGCGGATGTGCATTGTGATGGGCACACTTTTACACTTGTGAACAAAAAACAATAGGCCTATTCACATTTACCAAGGATTATGGTTGACATGTTTTATTATTAGCATCTGATTAGATTGGCATTAATTTAGAGCTATTCACTTTTTTTTGCTTTCCTGATACTTAGTCAAGTATTATGGGCCTAATCCATGATATAAATTCAATATATAGATAAAAAATGTACAAGCTAGAGTAGAAAGTAGTTGGGTCTAGTTTTATTTATTTATAAGCCCATTTAATAAACCCCCAAACAGCTCCCTACAAATAGCAGCAGCAGCAGATTTCATTTCAGAGCACTACAGATAGGCTTAGCCATTTATATTATCGACCACTGTAATACAATAAAAATTTGTTTGGATTATTAAGATATTTTTGTTTAGCAGACAAGTGGTTGTGTTCAATGAAGCATGATGAATGGAATTGAATCTCAGGCTAACCAACCCTATCAATATGGGACAAAGAAATCAAATACAATAGTCAATAGTGCCCCTCCCACCTATTCAAATGTGCCCTAATAATTAAAAATAGCTCTTCAATGTAAATTATCCCAGTTTTAGTAAGCATTAGTAGAAGTCATGCTCAAATCTATAAAAATATAAAGCTAAATGCAAAGGACTAAAGTCTAAAGGATTTATATATATAACAACAATGTTGAATGTTAGAATAGTTATTGAGATTGCCAGATAGGAACAGTCAATGACCTTTACTAAATATATAAGCTACAACTAACACAACATCTGTGATTTATTTTTAATATAAAAGTTATAGATCTAGCTAGTATCATCTAGACTAGATCTAGGCCTACTTGAAAAGTCAAAGGACTTGTGTCTTATGATAATGTTTTTAATGACATATCAATGATATGACATAAAATGGGCCTGTGTCCCACTTCCAGCTATCATAATCATATTATTATTATTATATTTTAGTTGTTATTGTTCAATAGAAAAAAAAATAGTCTTTGTGAACTTTGTTTTGTGACAGAAATATTTTCAGGCCAATTCAACCTATGTCTACCTAGAAGTCTAGATCTAGATTCTAGATGGTTTTATAAATTTAAATTATAAATAGGATAGGCCCTGGAGAGGGGTGGGCCTATATAAATAATAGATTAATAGATCTAGACTAGGTATTGATCATATACATTATATTATATATTGCAATATTGCCCTGGCATAGCAATTATTGTTTTGAAACTGCCGCCTGCGTTTGACAGCCCAAGAAATAGATCTTATTACTTCAGGTGATCCATCTTTTGGGTGAAAGTTTTAAATGTATTTTTTAAAAGGGCGCTTACATTTGAAACTGATAAATGTTCAAAAGCGGGTCTATTATCTACTTTATTTTTCTCGTTTTGACTTTGAAAAGTAGAACTGCACTGTAAAAAAAAAAATCTGGGTGACATGATTTTCACACGTAATTCTATTTATGTAGGCTACAACATAATACCTTCCATCAAAGTCCAATGGAAGCGACGACATTTCGGCCGTCCTATCCATCTCCAGACTGCGGGTTACTCCGTCGCATGAACACTTTACCTGTGCATGTATCGACCAATACTTGCGTGATTGTCAAACTAGCTTACGATAATAGTACGAGACACAAAAAAACTACACACACACACATCATAGAATTTCGATTTCCATTTTGCGCATGCGCGGCACACTATTTTCGAACCTGAACTTTTAAGTCGTGATTTTTAAAAAGTGTTACTATGAATTTTAACGAACTTTAGATATAATTTTTTATATTTCTACATGTAATAGCAAAAACCAAACAAAAGTCAAAAGCTACTTAGTTTTCCCTTCAAATGGTGTAGAAGTAAATGTACAATTAATATACACATATTTCAAATATATTATATTACATTTACTAATTTGTAAACAAAAAATATTAAAGGCAATTTCGCTGTTACGATTTTTAAAATGTTTTGTATCGTCTGCTACCCAAAGACAAAATCACCTAAAATCTTACACTTACATCAAATCATCTAAGACTTAAGACTTTTAAAGTTAAACTTAAATCGTGCATCTTTTACTTCTAATAATAGTAATACTAATATAAAGAGTAATCATATTCAAATTAAAAAAGTATTTAAATTTAGACTTTAAAATGATAATTTCATGATCTTATCTGAAAATTGTGTTTGGTTAAAAACTTAAAGATTAAAGAGTTAAAGAGTTAAAGTTAAAGTTTAGCAGTCTTAGTTTAGCCTAAGATAAATTATAAATCCTTTACTTTACACATTTATTTTACTTTAGCTGAGTACTTACTAGATAAGAGTCTTACTAAGTCTAAAGTTTTTACATTGCATATGCATGTCACATAGTCATATATAGAAAATATAGACATAGAGGGCATAGATAATTCATAGAGATAGTCTCAGATTCAGATGAGATAGGCTAGTCAGAAGTCCTCATTCATACACAATTCATAGTAAAAGTAAAGTATTTAAGTAAAAAGGAAAACAAAATTTTTCAAAATGTGTGGACGCACGGCATGGTAATAATTTTTTTACTTGAATAATTTGTAATATTTGTATTTAGGCTATACGGCTATACTAACTAGGCTATAATTAGTATAATATAGTTAGGTAGGTAATGCCTGACCATCAGAGCTGTGTAGACTTAAATTGGCTGTAAAGTTTATAAATAGGAATCTCATGTTTTGGGTGCTCCTATTTGTATTATAAAATTAAGCTGTATAAGATGTTTGCGTCCTTTCCTTTTATCCATGGTTTGAGTCTATTATATATATAATATAGTCTTGCATTTTTATTAGTGTTCATTTTAAATGATGTTAATAAATTACAGATTTTCCTGGTTTGTTTAGGCAACATATTCCACACCTGGATGCCACTTGAACTTGAGAAGTACAAGAATATTTCCTTAGGTTATGAAAAAAAAAAATCTGGTCTCTCCTTATTCAGATATGAAGGCCTATCATTTGGAAAATTCCCTTCCAGAACAGTGTCACAAATATATATATATATAGTATTAAGTTCCTTTTATAGATCTATATACTATATATTATACACGCAATAGTGATTATTAATCAATAACCAATATTTTACACGAAAATATTTTAATCATGAATCATTTAAAAAAAGGGCCACCTGTATTGCATTTGCTTTCTTCAGTTTTTACCCAAAATTACACTAATGTGTTAGTTCTACATATAACAAAACATGTACACGTATCATGTCTGAATACACTTCACTTACATTTTCTACTGTATTCAAGTACTCTAGCACCTGATGATGTTTTAGCAGCTTGTACATACAATGATAAAACTGGGACAAGACAACAGCCACACTGGGTTGATGCTCCTGGTGGCCAAAAGTACTATCCATCATATAACAAAGCTCCAACTTCCTATAAGTATGATTGCTTGCTTTTTTTCAGTATATATAATTATATATGTATAGGCTTACACTCGGCTTATAATATTTAATTGAAAGAGTGTGCATCCATTATAATATATAATTAAGTTTAGGTAGATTATGGCAAAAATAAAATCTTTACAAAAAGTGAAGTAAAGGAAGCGTGGAATAAAAAAAAAATGGTTTCAACAAGTATTATAAATATTATAGTATTGACATTAAATGTGATGGAGCTTTTTTAAGTCCGTTCCCGGTGTCTCCATTTTCTGTCATGATAAACTTCTCTTCTACCCAGCTTGCATTGTGCTGGCTACACAAACTGCCACTTATAATATACATTTCATGTGTCTGAATATATATGACTTCATGATTTTTAAGTTAGTTTTGAGTCATTTGTAATTTACTTAAAAGCTCTTCTTTATAATTATTATATATTTTTAAAAATACACTGGTACCTCAGGCTACAAACACCTCAGGTTACGATCGAATCATGCTACGAGCAACAACTTTAATATTTTTTTGTCTCTGATAACAAACAATGCCTCAGGTTATGAACAAAAGAAAGAGACAGATAGGAAGGTTTAAAGTTTAAAGTTGGAGACAACCAATCTCTTACAGTAAAAATGATGTCCTAGCTGTAGGCTACTAACATTGCATGAAAAAAGAATCGCTTAATTATCCATGCATAAATATATAACATTTTTCATTGCTAGCCCAGTTCTTATATCAAGCGAACACATTGACAGCTTTGAAACCAAGTCAACATGTGATCGTATAGTGATGCCCATGAAATGGGGGCTGACCCCGAGCTGGCACCAGGGTGACCCTTACAAAGTACCCTACGAGACCAACAACTGCAGGTCAGAAGGAATGCTGGAAAAGAGAACCTACAAGGTCCCTTTAAAGAAAGGGTACAGGTGTGTTGTTTTGGCTGATGGGTAAGTAATAGCTTTGTCTATATAATATTCAACCGTCATAACCCCTCCCACTCGACAATGTTTTTCATTTTAACCTTGGGTTGTAGAGCTGAGCTAGAGTTGAAGAGGAGAGTGTATTAGCTGGTAGCAGAGCTCCAAAGATTATATCTTATCTTATTTGTTACTGACGCTAAGTCTATGCAGAAAATTATTGTGTCCTATGCTTATCTGTGCTTTGAGTCTAGTCTTGCATTTTGATTAGTGTTATTGGTTTTCCTGGTTAATTCAGGCAAACACATTCCATAAATTACTACCTTTTTTTTCTATTTGACATGCAGTAAATTATTTAAAATATTAACCCTTTTATCCCCTTTTTTTGCAGAATACCACCCTTACCAGTAAACCTTTAAAATCACAGAATAACACTGTTTTATATTGTTATATTGTTTCACTGATCACTAAATTCTACTTTTTAACATTTTGATGGGAGATTTTAATCGTTTGCTTGACAACATAACATTACAAAAAGAGAGCAATTGAAGTAATTTCTGCTTACCGATTTCTAATGACGGGACAAAAAACCTGCAATAGAATGAAATTTGTTAAATTGTAAACTGCTACACATAGATCTGGTAAAATTGTTCTCCCCTTTTCTAGTACTGGAGCCGTATCTTATCTTATATATTACAGACGCTCCTTCTTATCTTATATATTACAGATGCTCCTTCTATAAAGAAGATTATTGCATCCTATGCTCATCCGTGGTCCGAGTCTAGTTTTGCATCTTTATTAATGTTTTAAATGATGTTAAGTTACTGGTTTTCCTGGTTTGTTCAGGCAACCCATTCCATGCCTGAATGCCACTCAGTAAAAAAGAGTGCTCATATGCATTTGTTCTCGCATAAGGGATAAGAAAAGTGTTTTTGTCTTTATGTTTATCTGAGCATTGCAACAGGATGTTATTGGGCTGTATTTCTAAATTAGAGTTGAACACCTTATGTATTATTACTAATTTACTCTTTGCCCTTCTGTCCTCTAGTGTTCCTAGGTTTAGTGATTTGACAAGGCCTATTGCTCTGTAAGGTCATTTTTGCAATATTTTTCTGGGATGTCTCTGAGCTAACAAATTATAACTCTATTTTATCGTGAGTTTTATTTTTTATTTTCTTTCCTCATCTCATTAGATTTTTTGAGTGGCAGACAACAAAGGAGGGAAAGCAGCCATTTCTATTTTATTTCCCCCAGCCAGAAAGCGTGACGTTTCCATTTGTTTCCTCGGAAACCAAGAAGAAAGAGATTTCAGAGCATGAGATCAAAGGGGAGATTAAGTCGGAAACTGGTGTCAAAGGCGAGGCTCATGGTGACAATGCCAGAGATACAACTGACATAAAAGTAAAGCAAGAACTGGCTGATAATGATATTCCAGAATGGACTGGTCCAAGGTTGCTTACAATGGCAGGTGTTTTTGATGTTTGGCGCCCACATGATGTAAGTTAGGCTTCAAGATATTTTAAGAAGAAAGAATAAGCATAGCCATCAGGGGCGAAGCCACAGGGGGGGCTGAGGGGGGCTAAGCCCCCCCTGGAATTTAAAAAAAATATCTTTTTCAACTCATTTTTTTTAAAATATGTATTAAATTTGCTAAAAATTAGGTAAATCTTTGTCACGCGAAAGTTCAGCCCTCTGGTATTTGGTAAATATTTGTCACGCGAAAGTTCAGCCCCCCCTAGAAAAAATTTCTGGCTTCGCCCCTGATAGCCATTGTGATTTCTACAAAATATGCTATATATATTATCTATATTTTTTTTTAAATTTCAGCAATGAAATAGGATAAGAATATGAAGAGCATTTAATGATTTCTAAACAGAAAATGTAGGCTATTTATTGATAAGCATACACATTTGTCTAACATTAATATAAATAAACTTCCTTCTGTTTACATGGGTTTGATCCCCAGATCTTCCATTAATAGAAGTCTATCATTCAATTGTTTATTTACAAAGAAAAATAATCAAAATAAATCTAAGAAATAAGCAAGACATGTACCTCTTTTTATTTCATTGTAAATTTCAGAATTGAATTTCAATTGAATGATTTTTACAATAATACCATGGGCTACCATTTTAAATAAATAACTAATTTATGTGGTATACAACTTTTTTTTCAACAGTAAATTTTTTTAACTGCATAAATACTAAAAGATAGTTTCAAACTAAACTTGAAAGAAAAAAAAAATTTGGTTTGTTGTGCTATTTGAATATTTTATGAAAGGGTTTTCTTGATTAAAACCAGGTTTCGTGTTTGGTTCTGGGATTAAATTTAAAAAAAAAGGATAAAATAAAACAAAAACATGTACACAAGAAACATGGGTTAAAAAATCTACATCATTATGCTTGAAGTATATAATTATGAATAAAGATTATTTTTTATGTTCCCATTAGACTAAATTTAATATATGTATATGTTCACTACAAAAATAAAAGCCTATGGATTCAGAGAGCTTAACAGTTAAGCGAGAACAAATGCATATAAGTACTCTTTCTTCCTAAGTGGCATTTGGGCATGGAATGGGTTGCCTGAACAAACCAGGAAAATCAGTATTTTAACATCATTTAAAACCTTAATATACTGTATATACTCGTGTATAAGTCACACTTTTTTTACCGAAAATTTCAACCAAAAGTAGGGGTGCGACTTGTACACCCAACACGGTTTTTGAAAAGTTAAAAAAACATCACTACTCTGTCATACAGTTTCCTACATAGTTGGACTGTAGTGATGTAGAATTACTAGGATATGCGTAGGCCTACATTTTACATAAAAAAAACTTTTGTAGTTGTAAATATACTACTTTATAAAACTGAAATTGACAAATATTTTTGTTTTTTCAGACCCCACTCCCGTTTTTTTTTAACTTTTGTATTGCGGTAACATAGCATAAGCTTAAGGCGTCTTTTTTCATAGGCCTATTAAAAGCAAATTACAGTATGGAAAGAATCGTAAATGTGTGAAAATCCATCTAGGCCTATAATGTAGGTATAAGCTTGTAGACTTAAGATACGTTTTATTTATCATACTCATCAATACCGGCGCCATTCAGTCTCGACATTTGTCTAGAAAGCCGTCACTTTAAAAGATTTTTGTGTGTGTCGGACCACTATAGTGTGACTATAGGGATAGAAACTTGAGTAAGGACAGGGACTTGTTTGAAGAAACAGATAGGCTACCTTACTTTCTCATATGACTAATGGCTGTATTGATCGGTTGTTTAAAATAAATAAAGCACTATCTTTATTTGATTATTGAACTCATTTTTAAGGAAAGCTTCCAAAAAAGGGTGAATATTTAGTAACTTTTATGTTTAAAACGTAGGCCTATGCATTTTGGAGAATTTAAAAGGCAGTGTAACCCCTGAAAGTCAGGGTGCGACTTATACGCAGGTCAATGACAACATTTAAGAAAAATTATCTTTAACTATAGGTGCGACTTATCCACCGGTGCGAAATATATGCAGGTATATACGGTAGATGTAAGACATAGACTCGGACCACGCATGAGGGAAGGACGCAAAAATCTTCTTTATAGAAGGAGCGTCTGTAATGTATAAGATAAGATATATCAGAGATTGTTGAAAATTTAGTACAGTATTAAAAATTATATTTTTTGCATGTTATTTTCTGTATGCAGGGCTCTTCACCCTTGTACTCTTACAGTATTATTACTGTATCTGCTTCTAATGATATGAATTGGTGCCATCATCGTATGCCGGTATGTTACTTTTCCTTTATTAAAAGGGTTTGTCTTGCTCCTCCAGATAATATTAAAGATAGTTTCAATGCAGCCACGCATGGTGAGGTTATTATTATTATATCCCAAAAACTTTGGAAAATCCAAGCTAATTCTTAAATTAATGTTAAAAACTTTTCAAACAAAACTACCGGTACTGAAGATAAAAACAAATGTTTTATTACACAGGCAATACTGAAAACAGAAGAAGAAATACAAGACTGGTTAGATTATTCTAACATTCCATTAGAAAAGGTCTGTTTGATGAGTATTTTCTAATATCTAATATACTGAATACTTTTATTATTTATTTGTATAGTAGCTGATTCATTTACACATAAAATGCAGTTGTTGTTTTTTTAATTCTATAATTTAAATATTATTTACATTTTGTGATTGCAAACATTCTTTGAAATAATGAAAGATTGAGTGGTACCATTTAACTGATACTGAAAGCTATATAGCTAATCTTTCTCTTGTCAAAATGATCCACTTCACCCATGCACTCATTGTAATTTCTGCAGATGGTAGTTTTTTTTAGTGTTCTATAACCTTCTGGCTGTTTAAATTTTGTGATTGCCAACTATCTAAGCTTAGCATTATTCTGAAGAAAGGTTCATTTACTGGGTTTTGTAATTAAACCACACAATTATTTGCTAAATATATATAAACACATCCTAATTCATCAATGTGAAAAGTGAAATTGACTTAAAGCTCAAATCAGCTTTTCACCACTTTCATAAAAACTAGGACAGTGTTTATTTTTTTGCAAAAATAGAAATTGGTAAAATTATAATTATAATGAAATAAGAAGTATAGTTTTTAGTAGTACACACAATTAAAATTAATTGACTTGACATTGAAACGGCAAAGTACCAACCCGGTTCTCCGTAGTCCACGTCAGGTCACTAATGCTCAAATGCAACTCACATTATTAAAGATGTTAATTTCGTGGACATATTTCAGACTTAGACATGCCCTCAAGACCTTTTTTTATTCAGAATTTATTCTAATCTTTTCCAAATGTTATCTTCTACTTCTAGGCTGTCTCAGTGATAAAACCTCAAGCATGCTTGACTTACCACCCAGTTTCCAAGGCTGTCAACAACTCAAAGTATCAATCAGAAGACTGTGTTAAGCCAGCTGAGCTTGGGTTAGTGTACAGTAACCTCTTTATAAGTACCATCATTCTTCATTTCATTTGTACAGGAAAAGTTTTTGGAAATTGAATTCCTTACACAAATTGAATAAGTTTATTTTAAAAGGTCTTTTTAACTATTACATGGGCTTGGATAGTAATTTATTAAATAATAAAAAATTGTAAGTAACGAAAAAATGGTTAATTTCATGTTCATTATGAAATTAAATGATTCAATTGGACTATTATTTATCTACAGTATAATCTTTGTGAATGTAACGTGTTATAATATTTGAAATCCTCCTTCATTTGGGATTGATAATTTTCTTTTGCAGTAAATCAAAGTCCAACGCCAGCAGTAACCTAATGCTGAATTGGCTCAAGTCTGGCTCTCCTGCCAAAAAATCAAAAATTGAGAAATGAGTTCCCAAAACTCTTGCATTTATCATCAAACGTTTGAATAAAATTGTATGATTTTAAATTGTTAAACTGTGTCATTTTTAGAAGAAACAGCCTTCAATTTATTTGTAGTGTGTGCCTTCTTTATACTCAATATCTACACTAATTGTAATTTGCTAATAGTAAAAGTTCTAATGTTTTATATGTATGCCTTTTAGGTTGACTTTTCTATTCAAATAGTTGAATCTTTTTTTTTTAAACCCTGAAGTTTTTTTTATAGAAAACTGGTACAGATTTCTACTTGTTTGATGTTTAATTTTAATTCAAGAAATAGTTCCTTCCTGTTTGTTTTTTTTGGCTCTTAACAATGTTACATTTTGTTTAAATAGTTTTTTTCTTGTATATAATTATTGTAATAATGACTTCAAATTTCCATCACTCATACAAAAAGATTGTTTTCATTATTCCTATCATAATTCAAGAAATGTTTCTTTTATTGGGTTTTTGTTGGGCTGTCATCATGTATAGATCTTAATGAATGGGCATTTTTTTTGTACAGCATTTTACTTGTTTAAGAGCAATATGTACTCGTTTGATTATTGTTGAAAATTCCACTCAGTCTTACAAAAGCACTGTTTATTATGCTTGTAAAGAGCTTATTTTCAAAAAGTTCTGCATCAAATTGTGACATTTTGAGAAGATCAAACTTCATACAATGAATGTCACATTTAGGAGAAATTTCTTTAGAAATAGAAAGTTCTAGCATTATATGGCATAATAATATAGTCGGACCAAATTGATATGATGTGCTCTTAATAAAAAATTCTTTAGAAATAGAAAGTTCTAGCATTATATGGCATAATAATATAGTCGGACCAAATTGATATGATGTGCTCTTAATAAAAAAAATTTTTTTAGTTTATTTGTAAATGGCCAAAAAAGCATTTTGGAAAAAAACTCTTCAAAGATCTCAAGTACTTTTTTTTACACTGCAGTACTTGTTCCTTTACACTGCAGTACTTGTTCCTTTACACTGCAGTACTTGTTCCTTTACACTGCAGTACTTGTTCCTTTACACTGTAGTACTTGTTCCTTTACACTGCAGTACTTGTTCCTTTACACTGTAGTACTTGTTCCTTTACACTGCAGTACTTGTTCCTTTACACTGCAGTACTTGTTCCTTTACACTGTAGTACTTGTTCCTTTACACTGTAGTACTTGTTCCTTTACACTGCAGTACTTGTTCCTTTACACTGTAGTACTTGTTCCTTTACACTGCAGTACTTGTTCCTTTACACTGCAGTACTTGTTCCTTTACACTGTAGTACTTGTTCCTTTACACTGCAGTACTTGTTCCTTTACACTGCAGTACTTGTTCCTTTACACTGTAGTACTTGTTCCTTTACACTGCAGTACTTGTTCCTTTACACTGCAGTACTTGTTCCTTTACACTGCAGTACTTGTTCCTTTACACTGTAGTACTTGTTCCTTTACACTGCAGTACTTGTTCCTTTACACTGTAGTACTTGTTCCTTTACACTGCAGTACTTGTTCCTTTACACTGCAGTACTTGTTCCTTTACACTGTAGTACTTGTTCCTTTACACTGCAGTACTTGTTCCTTTACACTGCAGTACTTGTTCCTTTACACTGCAGTACTTGTTCCTTTACACTGTAGTACTTGTTCCTTTACACTGTAGTACTTGTTCCTTTACACTGTAGTACTTGTTCCTTTACACTGCAGTACTTGTTCCTTTACACTGTAGTACTTGTTCCTTTACACTGCAGTACTTGTTCCTTTACACTGCAGTACTTGTTCCTTTACACTGTAGTACTTGTTCCTTTACACTGTAGTACTTGTTCTTTTATTATTTGTGTATGTTATTACTTAACTATTCCTATTTATCTTACAGAATTATTGTGTTCTTTTATTACTATGTGTACTTGCATTTAAGAAACCACAATTTTTATGTATTTATATGAATATCATGGTCAAATTTACAGGTGTTTTTAAGTACATGTGTGAAATTAAACCAAAAATTCAATGCACAGGTTCATTTTATAGTTATAAAATTTAATTATTTTTTGTTTTACTAAATACTGATATTTGAATTTAAAACATTAAAGTTAAAGGTTACAATCTGTTTTTTTAGTTTACAATAGTCATTTAGTGTCACCTTAGATTGTACTAACTACAATTAACTTTCAATGAGTTTTGAATCCTACATAACACCATTATGCTATAAAAGAAATAATAAAGCTAATAGTTACTAACATTTTTTACTCAATGTACAAATGCATCACTTCAGGTGTAGAATGTTAAAAGTTGAATTATAAATTATACGCCGAAACACTATCAAAGAACAAAGTTGTTTTTTCCTGTAGCAATATAGTCAATAAGTTTAATTAAAATTAAACATATCCACATTTGGGTAATGAGAATAATGAAAAAGATAATGTGTAAACTGTTAAAATTATTCTAGAACAAAACCAACACACCCTTTGTGATGATTATTTTCTTGTATTTTATTTGTACATATTGTTTTAAATGTTTTTGTAAAGTTATTATTAGCAGTAAAAACCAAATATAAATGAACACTAGTTTTTCTTTTTAATTTTGTTTGTATCATATTGCTTCTCATCTATCTGTGCATGTCTCTGATTGCTGAGATAGCTTATCCTCCAATTCCTTCAGTCTGTCAGATTTTATGGCCTGCCTCAGTTGGTGGAAGAAATCAAAGTACTGGTGGAAATTGTGCCTTGTTATGAGAAACAAAGGGACAAAAAACACAGTATTAAACAACTATGTTTCACAGAACTCTTAGTTAAATTAACAAATAAATGTTTGTAAATTTAATATTCTCAAAGTCTCAAGTTTGAAATCTATAACCAAATTAGCAGGATTTTATTTTTTACCCACATCTAAGAAAGATGTGTCTTACTATCAACCCCGCTCAACAAATGGATACTGGGCATTATTTAGAAAAAGTAATGGTGGCTGGGGATCGTGCTGGCCACATAATCCCCTAGTTTTCAGTGGCCAAGGGAAATGATGAACTTTAATGTCTCTGATAGGAATACTTTAGTCATATTTATAAAGTAGAAACAAGACTTAACTGTACGCTATTATGAAGTCTCTAATCTAATACCCTCTCCCCTTTCCCCTTTCTATCAGTAAAGTAATAGACGGACCAAATTGATCATAGGGCAGCATTCACCAGTTTCAGTGGCCAAGGCATACTAGGGGATGTGTGGCCAGTGCAATGTCCATGCGCCTTTACTTTACCCCATCAGAGCTGGGTAGAGTCAGGGACACCCTCGAATCCAGGGAAAAAATCCTAGCCTTCACCAGGATTCGAACCCAGGACCTTTGGTCTGCCAGTCGAACCCACTGCCGCTCAGACACTGTGCCCACCCTTTCTACCACAACATCTTAAAATAGCTAAGAACCATAGACATAATATTTATTATAGTGTTCAAACTTATTAATGTGTAAACAATTTAGTTCTTTCTTTTAGATAACCTGGAATATGCGCTATACAAGTCTTATTATTATTATTATTATTAATGTAACCTTACAAACTGGCAACCAGCAGGGCTAAAAATTGCTGACAAAATGTGTCATTTTTCCATGAATAAAAGACCACAGTTTTACATAACCCTGAGTATAAGCAAAACTCAACAGTACTCACATAGTTAACAAAACAAAGGCCAAAAGTTCCTTGGTGTTGAGAAGGTGATGTACATAGGCTCGGGTGAAATTAGAACATGCATAGCAGTTGCACCCCTGTAATAAGCTGCTGAAATCTTCTGCATATCTGTGGGAAATACAAGAATAAACTTAATGTAAAATACAAAAATAGACAGGGAAAATACAAGTATGGACAAATGGAAAATTTGTTAAGCAGAAGAGCCTCAAGGTTGAGTCCACTTATTGCATTACTTGCAGAGTTTTAATACAGACAGGTCTACAAAGAAGTGAAATGTAAAAAGAACTTCTCTATTGTCATGTATATTGTTTTTCCAAGAATTGGAACACGCAATGTTTATTCTTCTCTCTCTCTCTTTTCTTACTACACACAATATTAGGACGTTTAGTAGGAAAACAAAAGGTTCTAGGTAATGTTGGGATTCTGTGTTGATCTCAAATTCTCAGGGTCTGGGAACGACTCATTATTTAATAGGGGAAGTTCCTATCGTTTTGTTATGAGTTTTGTAATGATACCGTGATTTTCACCCCTACTGGTAATGGGTCTGTCCCTTGCACCACTCGGATAGTATTTAATGATTTGTTTTGTCTGAAAGACAGAGAGTTTCAAAATATGTTCCTTTGAGAACGTTTGTGTTTGCACTATTTTATTCTAACTGTACATAATAGATATATTGTATATATTGAACATATCACCTGAAATAAACTATCAACAACAGTTACACTGAAGCTTCCTTGTCAAGTTACTATTCTATTGTGTTGTATACCTTACTATAAGATTTATCTACTACTCTAATGCCCAAGAAAGGAAATGTTGGAATACAAATACTGAGTTTGTGCCCAGGACTATAAGAAGAGTTCGTGTAATACTGAAACATAAATACTAATAATTAAAGTCTCCCCTAGGACTAACGAGAATTATCAGCAAGATCTACACAGCTCTGGCCACAAGGGGATTGTGGACGTAACACTATGTTATTCTTGAGGATTTTTCACAAGACGTGCTGGAATTATTAGCTTGTGAAAAGTGTTGAGGCAGTTAATTATGTTCTGTTTGACTTCGATGGTGTTTTACGACTGGTAAATGGCCAATTTCAGGCCCTCGAGAAAACATCATGACAACAATCAAACGGCGCAAACTGACATGGTTCGGTCATGTGTTGAGGCATAATAACATGCCAAAAACAATCCTCTAAGGCACTGTAGAAGGTGGACGTCGGAGAGTCCGCCAGCAGAGATGCTGGTTTGACAACACAAAATATTGGACATGGCTGCAGTTGACTCAACTACTGAAAACCGCTCAAGATTGGCAAAAGTGGAGAAGGTTGACTGCTGACGTGTCCATTTGCTCCCCCCATAATGGTCATTGGATTGATGATGATGAAATGACCAATGTTTGCTAAGAGTCACAGGGACTAAACATAAAACCCTGTCCTGGGCACTAATAACATAGCTACCAGCTTCTCAGGACTTCAAGATTTGGGTAGTCTTCCAACAAATACCAATATTATATACAAATTGACCTCAAAGCTGGCAAAGTGTGTATGCCCCTCATATGGTACTCATTAAGAGTACACCAGTGGACTAATGCATGGGGAACATCCCCAGTTGCACATAGTCTTGGAGCTAAGATGACTTGACCCAACACTTCTTACATTGTGCCATAGACTAAAGAGACTTTTAAATTCTAACCAAAAAAAAAATTTCCAAAGAATCCTGCAACAAAATATGGTTGAGTAATGGTACTCTACAATTAGGGAAATCAACCGAATATATATGTAACAGGATATACAGGATGTATAAAAGAATGTAGTCCCCTCCGCTGCATTTATCTGCATCCAGTGTGACCCTGCCTGTAATTCCAGGATTGGCCTCTTTAGCAACATGAGGGCCTGCAATGGAAATAGATCATCTCTAGAGACGTAAAATGCCAAAAACAACTATATGTAACAATATTCTTGTCTCTGTTGATAGGCCATTGAAAAAAAAAAATCTACATTCAGTTTTTCTTTATTTAACAAATCAGAAAAGACATCCAACTTTACCTTTCCAAGTAAATTATGATAACTAAAATGTAAAATGAGCTTCAGATTGAGAAACTTGCAAGGTTTTGCTATAAGTTCTATTGACACATTTTCCCAGAAATATATTATATTAGCATTAAGTGTTACCTTGGGTCAGTAAGATCTATTAATAGTCCATGGGCCTCTGTGCTACTGGCTGCCTGCAGCTCAAGGTTGGCCAGCTGTGTCTGTGGAGGCAGACTGAAGTCTGAAACTAGGGCCAAGCCTTTCTCTGTCAGTGTATGAGGGTAAGTAATAGAAAGTTAAGGGAAAAAAATATAGTCAAACATTATTTTAAGAAAGGCCATAATAGATATATCCAGTTCTGTGCATGCTTTAAAACACTTTGAATTAGAGTTTGTGCTTCAAAAACCAATGGCCACCTGTTAAATGCCAACAACATCACGTAGCACAATAATCTTTTGTCAATGGATGTAATAGCAGCCCCAAAAATCTGTGTTTTAAATCTTTTATGTGACTTTTTTTATTTCATTGTTTTGCTTAATTTTGGTAATGAAAAGTAATTGGACTTCAATCATTCTGAATGGTGTACAAGAGAACTAATCAAATAGATTATGTTCTATTTATTTATTTAGTATTTTTATACAAATAAAGAGATTGATTTTAATCATGAAGTGATGGTGAAGTAATAATACATCTGATTGATAACAAAGAAAAAATCTCAGCCCTCTGCCAGGCATTGTGCAACATCCTCAAGGAATGGAGATTTTATGTGCAAGAGGATGAAATAACTTTAAGTTAACCCTTACAATACCAGGAGCATTGATTTCAACCAGCTAAAAGCCCAGGCACATATATTTACCACAGCTCAATTAAAGGCTTATCCAACTTTTGACTGCAGTGTAGGGCAGAATGTTTATTAAATAGGGGAAAAATCTACCAATTACTAGGTTGTTGTTGGTTGTTGCCATATTAAATGGCCAACACAGGGCATCACCTATTGAGGTGATATAATGCCTGGAACATAGTATTGTCCGAATTGGAGACACTGCCCACAATCACAAGAAACAATAGATCACTTCCTTCTTGATGCCGCGAGGGAACTAACCTAAGGCAAACACATTACCCCCTTCCTCTTTCAACCTACCATTACGAACACACTATACAGCAATACAGAACAACTAAAAAAGGGCATGTAAAAAAGTTTGACATTGACTGCAAGAAAGCAAACATACTGGTTAATAGAAGAAGAAGAAAATGCTTGGAACACAGGATAGTATTAGGGAACATAATAGCCAGTGCATGTGACACAGCGAGAGAGAAAAATTGGGCAGATATAGAAGGGTTAAGACAATTATTTTATTAAATAAAAAAGGATATGCACTGGAGAAGATGTCAACTCCCAGCTTAAAACCTTTTATCACTTGAGCAGGAGACCAGACTGTTTCCATGATACGTGGCTTGTCAGCAGGTAGATGTTGCTGTGACAATGGTAAGTACATTTGAAAACAATGTTACAGAATATAAAAACATGCTGCTGAAGTTATATTTTTCAAACTAAGGCAGTTTATTGTGAGGAATACAACAATAAAAAAAAGCACCTAAAAAAACAATGTTACAGCTGCAGCTCTTTAAGTGTACAACTAAAGAATATGATTGGCGGCACTGGGTTTAAATACTGGTGCAGGCTAGGATTTTTTCCAGGGTCTGGAGGGTGTCCCTGAGTCTACCCCAGCTCTGGTGGGAACCTGACATTAGTTGGGGTAAAGTAAAGGCGGCTGTGCATTATGCTGGCAACACAATCACCTAGTATACCATGGCCACAGAAACTGGTGAACGCCGCTTCACCGGGCCCCGTGGACCAACCTGGTCAGACGGGATACTTTTTATGTTTCTCAAAGGGGGTACTTGCCTTTACTCCCCGTGTAAATCAAAAGTACTTACAATTGTATGAGACATAATGTTGGTGAAATCTGGAATGCCAAAAAGGTCGATCTGAGTGTTTCCTTTTTCAAATCCTTCTATGAGAAAACCTTGTAGAGAAATAACAAAAGTAAAACTGCCGTTAGGGTGTGGCACAAAGAAATCTCCTCAAACAATGAATGAATAAACAATCTCAGTAACGATGCTAGGAAATTAATTTTTTTTCAATTGATCATATTCCTGTTTATAGATGTTTTGACACTGAAAATGAACTACCATGAAATTTTTTTTCTACAATCATCAGATTTTAGAGGTTTGTCTACAGCTTTATATTTTAGAACTCAGGTTAAATGACATAGTCTCATGGAAAACTAAAATAAATAAAAAATGTCTCATCTGGACTTAGTAATTTATTGTTAATATTTATTTAAAACATATGCAAAATATCTGTATATTTCAATATTTATCTCAGTTAACATGCTTTAGAGCCCCACTGTCTTACTTATATGTTAGGTCGGTTATTTTGTTTTAGTTGTTTGATTTGTTCTATGTTTGTAATGTTTTGAATCATCATTTAGTTGTTTTTCTTATCTCTTGGCCATAGATTGTATCTGTGTTCTTTAATTGTTATGTTAAATGCGATCTGAGCTTACAGTATGTTTGTTGGCAGCGCTATACAAATGTCATTATTATTATTATTATAATAATAGTTATTTTTATGTGAAGAAAAATTAAACAATTAAATGGTACTTCATTATTCTTGGTATGAGCTTTTTTTTTATAACTTTGCTTTGTTTGAGATTAGTATCACATGATTAGTGTTACTATTTAAAACATATTTTCTATACATTTGAATAGAAATTTTGTGGACTTTTCCTTTTTTTTGTGTGTGCATATAGCACAGTGGACTGGATTAAATTAATGTTATTTGAGTATGTGGGAGTACATTTTAATTAACTAATGCACTAAAGTATTATTAATTCTCTAGAAGGATCAACAACATTGACCAGCTCTGATTCGGCAGCATTCAAAAATGTTACGGTAGCTCAGTTTCAAAGTTTTATTAAGTCAGTAACTTTATTTTGTCTCAATTTTTTTAAACCCTTCTTTCAATGTAGTTTATAAAAGCTTACCAGTACCTTACTAAAGTAAAAACTGTTCAAAAATTGGTTTAAAAAGAATCAAGTTTCAATTTGAAAGCATTTTGCTGTTTTAACTCTAAAGAACCCTCATCAGAACCTCTTGGTCAGAAAACCGGCATTCAGTGTCACTCTACAAGCGCTCACTTGGAACCCCCAAAGCAAAAGGAAGGTCTGGAGGCGCAACATGGAAACTGATGTTAAAAAGTTAGGGCTTAACTTGGGTCGGCTAGAGAAATCGGCCCATGATCAGGATACCTGGAGGACTCTTGTTGGCGGCCTATGTCCCAGGTGGGGCATACTTACTTACTTACTTACGCCTTCTACCCCTCTCGGGGTATAGGCCACCAACAAGGGCTCTCCAGCCATCCCGGTCCTTAGCGAGTCTTTCCAACTGTCCCCAAGAATGTCCTGATCTCTTGACGGAAGCATCTACGTCACGGCGCCAGCTATTTCGAGGTCGGCCCCTCTTCCTCTTTCCTTGGGGGTTCCACGATAGGGACTGTCTGGTGGGAGGGGCATAAGGCATAATGAATAAAAAAGGGTTTAACTAAGCCTACCATCCACAGGCCTGGACGCAGTCTCCACCGCAGACCTCTTCCTCTCCTTCTCACTGTAGCCGCCTTCAATCACACCAATCAAGCTGGACTTGCTCAACACCTGCAAACAGTTGATATTTTAACATTCAGTGCCTAGCTCTGATTCAAACAGCATCACTACCATGTAAAGACAAGAAGCCAGAACAAAATCTAGTCAGTGTGTCACACAAAGGCTCTTCTCTACATCAGGGGTCGGAAACCTACGTCACAAGTGCCAGACTTGGCACGCAGAGCAATTTTCGATGGCACTCGGAGGCCCACTTCCCCAAAAACGGCAATTGAAGTTTCTTCTACAAGAAATTAAGAAAAACGGGATGACTTTTAGGCTGTTTGACATGCTGAATGGATTAGAAATCCTACTTCGGCACACCATTAGCTAAAGGTTGCTGACCCCTGCTCCCACATTTTCATGCACAAAGAAGAGATACTCTTATAGTGGACGATGAATGTACAAAAACAGTATGAATAAACACAACTAGTAGTGTATGTCCAGGAATCTTGTCAACCAGTTGCGTGATGTACCTGCTATGTTAAAACATATCAGATACCCATTGACAGTCTTGGTTCAAAGATAACATTGTGGATGGAGCTGGGACGATACTATGAGAAAGACAATGAAGCAGGTGGAATGGATGGAGCTGATCGCAAAGTTCTACTTGGCAACCCAAAGCAAGGGAAAGATGAATATGAAGTCATGTGATTTCTAAAATATTTACAAATCATTTCTGTTTAACCGGAGACTTATTGAAATTTGCATACTTTTTTCTTTTTTTTGTTTGTTAATTCCTTTGTAGCTTTTAACAATATAAGACAGAGTATTTTGTACATAATACTGTAAAATATAAAAAGGTAAAATGAGTAGACTACTTGCAAAAGGTGTCTACATAAACAGATTTTGCAGATATTGACTTATTACATCACAATTTAGCATATTTTGATTGGCGCGTCATATTTTCTATCAAATATTTATTAGAGCTTTGTGGTGGTTGAACTAAAGATAAAAATAAAAACATATTCTTGTAGACGGTGGGAAAAGCTATTTTTTTCCAAAAAGCACCTTTTTGAAAGTGGACTTAGCTATTAAGCAACTATCTTCCTATAGCTTTATAAAGTGGACTAAGCTAATAAGCAATTACCTTCAACTTGCTTTATAAAGTGGACTAAGCTATTAACCCTTATTGTACCGACCTACTGATTTGCAATGTATACCTTCAGTCCCAGCCATTATTTGACTAATTATTCCCTCCATCCCAGACATTATTTCAGAATGGCTGAGACATCAATAGGGTTCCGGAATTATTTTTTACTTTTTTGTTGGTAAAAATTGATGATAACACGAAGAGAGTAAATTGCTAGAAACACAATAACTTACCTTATTAGAATAATCTAATTCATAAAGTAATTGTATTCATTCGTAATAATAATCCATAAGAAAAAGTCAAATCAACATCTACCGCCATAATAACGGAAGGTAATTCGGTAGCGTCCATTAGGACCGCACTTTCATTTAAAAAAAAACAACTAAATAATTAGTCAATTTTCATAATTTAAAAAGCGAAATAAAATTCAACTATTCAGCTATCGAATAAATATTCTGCCCGAGACTATGATGAAAGGTCATTTATTTTGTTCTTAAAATAGACACCCTTCCTTGAGGAAAATATACCTGGCTGGGACTGAGGGGATTTCTTTTTCGGAGGGAAATATAAGTGTCTGGGACTGAGGGAAAGAAATAGTTAGAGGAAATAATACGCGACCGGGACTGTAAGGGTTAAGCAATTATCTTCAAATGGCTTTAAAGTGGACTAAGCTATTAAGCAATTATCTTCAAATTACTTTATAAAGTGGACTAACCTATTAAGCAATTATCTTCAAATGGCTTTATAAAGTGGACTAACCTATTAAGCAATTATCTTCAAATTACTTTATAAAGTGGACTAACCTATTAAGCAATTATCTTCAAATTACTTTATAAAGTGGACTAACCTATTAAGCAATTATCTTCAAATGGCTTTATAAAGTGGACTAAGCTATTAAGCAATTATCTTCAAATGGCTTTATAAAGTGGACTAAGCTATTAAGCAATTATCTTCAAATGGCTTTATAAAGTGGACTAACCTATTAAGCAATTATCTTCAAATTACTTTATAAAGTGGACTAAGCTATTAAGCAATTATCTTCAAATGGCTTTATAAAGTGGACTAACCTATTAAGCAATTATCTTCAAATTACTTTATAAAGTGGACTAACCTATTAAGCAATTATCTTCAAATTACTTTATAAAGTGGACTAACCTATTAAGCAATTATCTTCAAATGGCTTTATAAAGTGGACTAAGCTATTAAGCAATTATCTTCAAATGGCTTTATAAAGTGGACTAAGCTATTAAGCAATTATCTTCAAATGGCTTTATAAAGTGGACTAACCTATTAAGCAATTATCTTCAAATTACTTTATAAAGTGGACTAACCTATTAAGCAATTATCTTCAAATTACTTTATAAAGTGGACTAACCTATTAAGCAATTATCTTCAAATTACTTTATAAAGTGGACTAAGCTATTAAGCAATTATCTTCAAATGGCTTTATAAAGTGGACTAACCTATTAAGCAATTATCTTCAAATTACTTTATAAAGTGGACTAACCTATTAAGCAATTATCTTCAAATTACTTTATAAAGTGGACTAACCTATTAAGCAATTATCTTCAAATGGCTTTATAAAGTGGACTAAGCTATTAAGCAATTATCTTCAAATGGCTTTATAAAGTGGACTAAGCTATTAAGCAATTATCTTCAAATGGCTTTATAAAGTGGACTAACCTATTAAGCAATTATCTTCAAATTACTTTATAAAGTGGACTAACCTATTAAGCAATTATCTTCAAATTACTTTATAAAGTGGACTAACCTATTAAGCAATTATCTTCAAATTACTTTATAAAGTGGACTAACCTATTAAGCAATTATCTTCAAATTACTTTATAAAGTGGACTAACCTATTAAGCAATTATCTTCAAATTACTTTATAAAGTGGACTAACCTATTAAGCAATTATCTTCAAATTACTTTATAAAGTGGACTAACCTATTAAGCAATTATCTTCAAATTACTTTATAAAGTGGACTAACCTATTAAGCAATTATCTTCAAATTACTTTATAAAGTGGACTAACCTATTAAGCAATTATCTTCAAATCTATTTACATTTTGAGGCCAGAACCAGGGGCATTGTTGGATTAGAAAAAGTTTTCTCTCTTGCGACATTGTAACTAAATCCTTGCAACGACGTACCTCACTTTTGCTTTTGGCCTCAACAATCTCATCCAGGAAGTCTAACGTCCGGTCGACAGACTTGGCCAGCCGCTTACTGCCGCAGGTACAGTCCGTGTCTCCGTCACTCATGGCTTGGAACCAGTCAGGGCAGAACGACTCCTGGATCTTCATGAACAATGACGTGTCCAGCTATTGGCAAGAAATAAAGTGTTGTTTCTTTTCAATGGATTCTTTGGATTCATATCTTATCTTATCTTATACATTACAGACGCTCCTTCTATAAAGAAGATTATTGCGTCCTATGCTCATCCGTGGTGCATTTTTATTGATGTTTTAAATGATGTTAAGTTACTGGTTTTCCTGGTTTGTTCAGGCAACCTATTCTTTGGTCACATAATATTATAATATTCTATCTCAATGATTTTTATATTGAATATAACCAGAGGGTTGAATTACCACTCAAGTTTGAATTTTGCACTGACCACACAAACCTTTTTTTTTCCCTGGCGTTACTTTCTTTTTACTACTATTTCCCATATTAAATAACTGACCTGTGTATAAAAAAAAAACTGTAAAAGAATACAGTGGTACTCTGTAAAACGAGCCCCTTGTAGAACTAATGCTGCCAGCGACAGAAAAATTATCCCATAGAACAAACCCACTTCCTAGAACAGCAGCATTTTTTTATCAGATAATTTAATTTAGCCATAAGTATAGAAATGTAGGCTACTTTCTTTTTGTTGTGATGGAAAACATTGGATTAAGACACTTATAGGCCCTAAGCACTAATAAAAAGTTTTGAGACCTCTTATACAAAGAATAAAAAACTTAGTAAACCATGAAGCATAATTTTATTTCTTGCAATTAAATGAAACTTACAGTAAGAAAGAAAATTATGGTGATTTAATGTTGAGCCCTTTTTTTCATGGTTCAGTTGCACCGTCCAGCACCACACCATATGAGCCATAGACTAGTTCAAGTTAAATTTGTGCTAATTCAGTAGTGTCCCCTTTCCATGATGCCCTAAGCCCTGAGCCAAATTCTTCCACTAAAGGCCAACCCATTCCAGGTCAGTATGAATTAAACAAGTCCCTAAAGAAGTCTATGAGAAATTGTGTTTTGTAAAACAAATACTTGGTAAAATGCATGTTCGGCAAGACACACCTATGATATATACTTGCATTTATGAAATTTGCATAGGAATATTATAAATATGATATTATTAAGTCATAAATTGTAATAAGCACAATATAAACAAAACTTTGTATAACTCAAAAGAAAGTGTATGCAAAAACTTATATTGGTAATTGTGATAAATTAAAACTATGACCCATTTGATTAAGAAATGTGATTAACATTAAAAAAAAAGGAAAACAATGGCTATGACTTAACAGATACATTTGTATAGGGGGTACTATATGAGGCGCGGTAGACAAGCGGCAGTGCGTTCGACTAGCAACCTGAAGGTCCTGGGTTCGAATCCTGGTGGAGGCTGGGATGTTTTCCCGGGACTTGAGGGTGTCCCTGAGTCTACCCAGGTCTATGGGTACCTGACGGTTGTGCATTGTGTGGCCACACAATCACCTAGTATGCTGTGGCCCAAGGAAACTGGCGAACGCTGCTTCACCAGCCCTATCATCAGTTTGGTCTGAAGGGACACTTTACTTACTTTACCTACTGAAATATAATAGTATCATAAAAAACAACAAAACCATGAAGAAAAGTTTGATTTACTGTGATCTTTCCACCTTTACCCCAGACAGCTACACCATTGTTGTTATTTTTCCCAGGGGCTATTGCTGCACTGGCATCATGGAGGGTGGTATAAATGACTGGATTCTGAAAAAAGTCAATAACTCCAATGTATATGTACAGTTAAAGCAAAAAAACACAAATGGCTGTACAACTGATGTACAACTACTTGTACTACTGTACAAGTATTAGAAGGATGAGACAAAAAAAAATATTATGGAATACAAATAAATGTTTTTATTAGGGGAAAAGAGCCTTAGACATGCATGACATTACAATAACCATTGAGGTTTGACTAGAAATGATAAGATGACTAATTGTAATCATTGTATAAATAAATGTTCTTATTCAAGTGTTATATTTGCAGACAATGAAGACACAGAATGAATCTGGATATACTTAGATTACTAATAAAACAAGATAACTTCTCTAAAGATGTTTGTTAAGCTTGTGTAACCAATTGTAATCTGACTAATTGTAATCATTGTATAAATAAATGTTCTTATTCAAGTGTTATATTTGCAGACAATGAAGACACAGAATGAAACTGGATATACTTAGATTACTAATAAAACAAGATAACTTCTCTAAAGATGTTTGTTAAGCTTGTGTAACCACAAAGCTTTGTCAAATTCAATGTTCAATTCATTGGGTCTATTTAAGCGAGGAAAACATGAAAAGGTAGTATGACAAATTTTTAAGTACATATAGTCTTCCATCTGTCTGTTTTGTGGCTATAGTTTCTGTGTTGCAGTGCCGTTGCAAGGGATTTGGGGGCTCGGGGGGCTTGGCCTCTTTAAGGCTCTTTAGGGGCCCCTGCATTTTGACATTTGTCATTATGACATGAGAAAAAAATTCAGACACTCCTTTGGAGGCCCCCACTCAAGTAAGGGCCCAGGAAGGACTTTCAAATTTGGACCCCCCCTCCCCCTCCCCTAGCTACTCCACTGCTGTGTTGTCAGTAATCAGTAACTGTTGTGTTCTATCGGTCATAAATTGTTATGTAGAGTGTGCCTCATGCATTCAATGAAGTCATCTATGACATGAGTGTTGCTCAACAATGTCTACAACACACTATGTCCGCAATTGCCACGACTGAAACAGTAAGCAAAAACCACTTACCGCCATGGACGTAAAGTCTCTGAGCCCTCGACCGAATTCAGCAACAGTTTCATGATGATCCGCCCTTAGAGAGATACATATATATATATATATATAAAGTAGACTGTGGGTGTGTTCAACCAATTATATTAGTTAATTTAAAGACACGTGACCTTATTGTGTCATATTATACTTTTGCGATTTTACTTCGGACATGTGTCTTCGCTAGCTAAATGGTTAACATATCAGACTTCCAGGTGGGCAACCCGGGTTCGATTCTCCAGTTAGTCATACCTTTTTTTTCTACAACTTTGTTATTTCAATTACTATTATTTTAAAAAAAAAACTTTCTCTTCATTGTAGTTTATATATTTTTTTTCTGTAGCTTACACAGGCCGGTTTTATTTTCCCCGAGGCAACGCCGGATAATTTAGCTTGTAATTAATATAATTCTATGTACAAAATTTAATTAACGCAGAGTTTAGAAAACATGTTTTTCAAAAGTGAGAGAGCTGGTGGTTATGTTTAAACTCCCTAATTTATTCATGTTGTTTATGCAATAGTTTTCAATGCCAATTGCAACCAATGTTGCTGGTAAGCATTAACAAACCTGGGAATACTGCTGTATTTATGAAACAACCATTATACAGGTTAGAGTGCCTTTGATATTGAGATAGTATACTATATCAAGTAGTCTTTTTATAATGAAAAGCAAGATTTTTTTTTAAACTCACAGAGCTCCGAGACTCATCACAGCCACTTCTGGCACATTAGCAACTCTTCGTAGCATATCTACACTTAGGTGTGGAGCACTTCCTGTGAAACACGCCAATCAGTTATTGTAAGAGTAAAGAAATTGTCAGAGTAACAGAGTCAGTATTAATTTTTTTTTACATGCCAAAAATAGCAAAAGAAAATGAGAGACCATTTAGCCAAACCTCCACCATTTTTTTATTATTTTATTTTCCCCTCAGCCAAATCTTTCAGTGTGACATTTATTACTAACTTGAATGAAAACCGGCCAATCAATAAATCAAATGAAACAAAAATGTACAATAATTGTTACAAGCTTTGTAATTCATTTCAATGGCCATCAGAACTGTATCATTCACAGTAACTGTCCATATCCTCAAATAGTAACTAACCACAGGGGTCGATTGCTTAACCCTTTACTGGGCAATGCGGTGACAAGTGGCAGATATCGTTTCAGACAAAATGTCCAAAAGCGTATGTGACAATTTACATAGATAATGCTACTTTCTCATTTGGTTTGAGATCCTGGGAGTCTTCCGTTTGTTTATTCCAATTTACTTAATGTTCAAAGTGTCTCTCATTAATTTGTCATCACTGTAAGTTTATTTTTTTCATAACTCACATAACTTACATTTTTTTTCGCGAAGTGGTGTGATGGAGTTGTCAAGTGATAGTTTGGCATTCTTAGTGTTTTAGTTTATTGGACAATGAGATGAGGGAAATTTTTTTATCAGGCGGAGTTATGTTTGATAGGGACATAAATGGTGTGCATACTTTCGATCTTTCCAACTGTAAAGCAAGGGATACTGACTGAAAGTAGTGTGTCTAATAATGAAGTAGAGCGGAAGGGGCTATCTGAAGACCCCCTTTGGTGGAAAAATGTAACATCTAATATAAAAATAGAAGAATTTAGGGAACAGACTGGCCAGAATTTGACTGTGGCTGATCAGTCTCAGTTGAGCTACTTTAAATCAATTGTTTGAAGAAGTAACATTTGATAAAATAGATTATCAAACAAGTGAATGCACACATTGAACAAATCCTAAACAAATCTTGCCAGCACATAGCTAAAAAATGGAAAAATGCCTGGCCAGTAAAAGGGTTTTAGTGGAACCCCCAGGGCAATCAACAAAGAGGAAGACCCAAGCGAACATGGAAACGAAGCATATTGGATGAGGATGGAAGAACTGGAAAGAGCTGGGAAGAACTGAAGCGACTGGCAAGAGACAGTGGAGAGTGGCGTGCTTTGACACAAGGAACCCAAAGGACAGATGATGATGAGTAAAAGGGTTTTAAAGAGAAAACAAAGGTGACTTTACTAACCTCCTTTAGTGAATAATGTGCAGAGAGGAGTCTCAAGTGAAACATTCTCTTGTCTGTTGGCTTGAGTTATCACACCCAGCCGACCACCTGTGGCTAGAGTTTTTTCTATGATGAATTTCATCTTCATTTATCTTAAAAAATAGACATGAAAAAGAAATCTTGTTATACTTTTATACAGCTACATATAAAGCAAAATCTAAAGAGGGATTTAGGATGCATAAGTATTTAGGAATTGTCATGTCAATTCATTGTCATGTTATGGAGCTTGGCATGGTCAGAGGGTGAGGGTTATAGGCAATTACTCCTGAATGGTGCTTTGAATTCTACTCAGCTTTAATGGGTTACTGACTACTGACATCGGTGAAGGGAAGGGGGGGGGGGGGGGCGCCCCAAAAAAATTGTCTGGTGGTCAAAGAATCCCCCCTTGTTGATTCTGTACTTGGTCAATGACAAATTTAACTGCTTCATCATCCCTATTGTCCCATGAGATCTGGAAGTGAAATTTTTAAACTTCTTTATACATAGACAAAAGATTTCTATTTAAACAATCCCTTTACACTTCATAGCAAGTAATATTGGAGAATGCCGCTTCAACTAAACAGTAAAGGATCCTCACAATTACAACATGTAGGCCCACAATGTATGTCATTTATTTTACTAGTCTAAGAAAATTAATCTGTAAGCGTACAATCAAGAAGTGATTATTAATTATGCCTCCTACTGTCTTAAATAATAACAAATTATTATTGAATATTTATGAGCAAAAAAAAAACATTAGGCCTACACTTTTAAAAACAATTTCACTTTTTAACAATTTAGCCTGGCAGACGACTGCATATCAAAAACACCAAAATCTGGATAGTGAAAAGCTGGCCGCTGCTGGCTCTATTGGTTTCAAAAGGTGCTGAAAATAAGGAAAGCAATTGTTTGAGTTTTAATTCTGCAAAAATGTTTCATCAGACACTTACTTAACAGGTTTACTATTAGGCCTAAAAGTAAATGCGGTAGTTTTCATAATTTTTAACTAGGCCTAGGCATGAGACAGTTGAATTAAAAATAATAAAAAATAGAATCAACTCATTAGCTTATCATAAAGGATAAAATCATCAAGTGATTTAAACTAAAGATGTTAAAACAGGTTTGTTTTCAAAACCGGTTTTTGGTTATATAAAACCGGTTTAAAACCGGATTTCGATTCTACCCCACAATGTCACAACAAGTCACAGGCCAAAAAAGACAAATGTGCGTAGTTTTGTAGGTGTATTTGAAAAATAGTTCAAACTTATTAAGTGTTCGCAGAGCATTCAAGAGGTTGAATTGTGTGAATACATTATGATTTTGTACAATTTACCATAACATTCTTTAGAACTAAAAAAAAAATATGGGCTAATTGATTAAAACGGATAATAGCTTTCAATAATGATAATTTGTGCACCGTGGACTTATAGACTTATAAAATAATGCATTGAATAGGATCACGTAACACCAATCAAAAGTCAAAAGAATGTGTATTTAATGCTGCCGTTAATAATAAAGCACAGACGCAATGTCTAGTCGAATTGTTCAAGGCCAAAGGACAAAACTAGTTTGCGTCTCTCCAGTCTCTCCAATCTCCATTGCGTACATCAAAGAGTCGTCGTCGGCATCCGTCCGTCTCGAGAGACGATGGTGCAGCTTCATGGGTGAGGTATCCAACTGTACCGCCGAGAATGGCTGTGTAGGCCTACCCGGGAGGGGCAATCCCTGCCGCACTTGAGGCACATCAAAAGAGTTGCGCACATCTAAAAGATGAGCCGACATTTGGTTTGATGTTGTTTTTATCGCAAGCCATAGTTGGTATTCGGAGAAAACAAAAGAAACACAATATCTAAGACAAAATTAATAGTGTTAGCTAGGCCTTTCAATAATTGTTTTGCGTGAATCCAACATTATTTTTTTAAATATTTCCATCAGAACCAATAAAAAATAATAATAAAAAGTGTGATAATTGACTACCTTCCAAACAACAAACCGAAATCCGGTTTTAAAAATCAAAACCGGTTTTCAGATTCAAAACCGGAATCCGGTATTCCGGTTTTCTTTTAACATCCCTAATTTAAGCCCTGCATTTAAATTTAATTATAATTTAGCTCATTACTGCATTACATTAAAAAAAAAACATATTCAGAACAGTAGGCCTATCCTATACTGCGGCTATACTATTACTGTAGTGTAGTGTTAGCCTACTTTTTGCAAGAAAGTCTGTCCTAAAAAATCATAAATTAGGACTAAATAGGCTCTAATTCTATAGGCCGCCTAATAATTATATATTTTCCTATACATTTTTTGTTTAATCTGTAGGCTAAATAGTATACTGTACACTGTACACTGTACAGTACAGTAGGCCGGTAGGCCCCTGCCCCTAATGAGTTTTGAATTCTGAATGCATTTTTAGTACGCTGGCTTGGTCTTAAGTTATTCTGCCCAGCCTTTAGCCCTCATAGCCTTGGAAATATTCAGGAGATCAAAAATTATTAGAACACATTAGTAATCATATGAAATTCGGCATTGTACATTGTAGCTGTAGTGTAGTTGTCAGTCATCGTCAGCATGCATTGTTACAAAACAAAAGTGAAAGTTAAAATAAAAAAGCATCTGCTACTGCGTCAGCTGTTCGCGAGTCGGATTCAAACAGTAAGAAACTTAAATCGTTTTGGTTATATCATATATGAGGCTATGCCATAATATACTTATCTTAACGGTGAAGGGTTAAAACCTATTATAATACCTTTAAAATTATGAAAGCGTTGTACGTGTTGAATAGTGATTACTGTTGCACTTTTACACAGATCAAAGCACAAGTTGTGAACATCCAAAATAGATTGCTGGATTGATTTCACTCAATTTGTTTTATTTCCGTGAAAAGCGGAAGTATTTGTGTATCCCGTAAATAAACAATTGAATGTCAAAAAGAGCTACTAACATTTTAGATGCAACAAATTGATCTGCAAATTGTATTGAATATATTTGTAGGTTGTTTTCAAATGTACACTACGATAATTACGTTTTGTGAAGGCGACTTTACAATTTAAGTCTGCTATGTCACTATGTCGATGTCGCAGATTGCAAAATAGCCATAAAAAGCCATAATAATAATCACAATTAAATAATATTCAATACAATGGTGACAATAGGCTATTGAATTTGATATTGGTTGGGTTCTTGAGGTTATTGGGTCGGCTGTCTCAAACAGTTTAACAGTAACACTCTTAACCTTAACACTGTGAAACGGTAACTAGGTAACACTGACTGTGACTGTACTGAGTTTATAAGCCTGTGCCACTGTATCTACTTCAATCAACACTACTTGCCTAAACCCTGAGGCTAAACCTAAACTGACTACAGTTTAGAAAATATATATCATAATATAAATATAATATGCATCTTCTGTTTCATGCTCAGTTTTATTTTTTATTATTGAAATAATTGCCTCAACTAAATTGACTAAATAAAAAAATCAAGCAATTAAAATAGTTTTAATAGTAATAGAAATAGTAATAGAACAAATTCAGAGTGAAGGTTTAGGCCAATTAGTTTATTCATATTTATTGCTTGCTACAATTTTGCTAGTATTTAGTAAATACTTTAGTCAATAGCCTATCTTTCTAAGTTTACAGACTTTCCTTCTAGATAGAAGATTATTACGTCCAGGGGCGAAGCCAGAAATTTTTTCCAGGGGGGGCTGAACTTTCGCGTGACAAATATTTACCATATACCAGGGGGGGGCTAAACTTTCGCGTGACAAAGATTTACCAATTTTTTAGAGAATTTAGTGCATATTTTTTAAAAAATCAGTTGAAAAAAATATTTTTTTAAAATTCCAGGGGGGGCTTAGCCCCCCCCCTCAGCCCCCCCTGTGGCTTCGCCCCTGATTACGTCCACTAGGCCCCTAAACTCCTGCAGGGCGACAGGGATCCGCCAGTGGCAGGGATAGAGCCCGCGACGTATCAGTTGGTTTTTGGTTGACAGTCTGATGAACTAACCACTGGACCAGCCGGCTTCTATCATACTAATCATAGTAACAGTAAATATCAAGTTGCAACTTACCATTTCCTCTTCACAGAAGCGTCTCCAGGTGGTTATCGGGCGACCAACCCGTCTTTTTCCCTGGGGGTTCCATTGCAGAGCCTGTCAGGTGATATCCTGTGGGGGTTTCCGCAGCGTGTGCACGATCCACCACCACTTTCGCCTGGTGATCTGCTGTTCGAGGGGGTCCTGGTTTGTTTGCCGCCACAAGTTGGTGTTCTTTACTTTTTCTGTCCACCGAATCCTTAATATGTTGTGGAGGCAGCCATTGACAAAGGCTTGAAGCTTATTGCTTAGAGTGTTTATGACTCTCCAGGTCTCTGAACAGCACTAAGTCAGTGCTTCTAAAAAATGATGCACAAAGCATTAAATTCTTACTTACACGATACAATATAATACTCGGACTCAGAGAACAGATTTTAAAACTCTTTCTTTAATTCCAATATGTTCCCTATTTTTCAGATTGGCATCAGTACATGGGAATCGGTTCAACTTGCTAGGAAAACTAAGAACTGAACATTATAAAACCCCTGTATTAAGACTAGACTGTATAGGCCTACCACTAACAAGTGTAGAGTGCAATATCATAAATAGTTAAATGTTAAAATTATAAGAACCTAAAGAGACCCTCACAGAAGACATCCTTATTGAGGCAGTTATAAGTTAGGCATATATTATTTGTGATTATATGTTATAATATAATTATTGATTACATGCAAGTTAGCTTATTTTCTTTTACATCTATATAATTTTTGCATTTATTCTTGTAGTTTGAAAAGAAAATGGAATGTTTTCACATTATTCCGTGGCAGCCAGGCACATGAAGAGATTGATTTTCTGATTATAGCATTTTATTTTATTGTGGTAAAACTTAAACACAGGTGACTGCCTTTAAATTTATATGCCCTATTAGTTGTACTTCTTTTATACACATCAAAACATATATATATTTTTCTACATTGTTAGTCGCTCATCATTTTTGTTCGTTTCTCTAAATAAATAAGGAATTATATTTATTTAACAAGATAAACAGTTTTTTTCAATAGATAGGCCAAGAAAAAAAACATGAATCATAATATTTCCCTTTTTTTTTTTATATTCTGTTTACATGTATATAGACCAATGGAAACCAGTTGCAAAAACCTTATTCAAGAAAATCAGGAAGTGGTAAGAGACATGATCAATGAGGATGACGTCACAGTCACTGCCTGCGGGTCCAGCCTCCACATACTGGAAATGCCGGACTCAATATTCCTGCACATATTCACCTACCTACCCTTCTCCTCCATTGGGGCAGTCTCCCAAGTCTGTACCAGGTGGAACAGGGTGTCGTACGACGAGCTCATGTGGCGCAGCGTGTTGCTGCGACACTTCAAGCTTCCGTCCAACACAGTGGTTCCGCATAAGTAATTATATCTTAGAAAAATCACAAATTGTGTATTTGTTCTTTTATTTTATGGCCGTAGATTTATTTTGCTTTAGTTCAAAGCTCATTAGAAAAGATACAATTTGTGTATTTCATTTTGAAGTTCAAGCAATATGTTTTGTCATCAAACAGTGCCAAGTCTTGGAGGCAGGAATTCAAGCGGCTGTACTACCATACACCAGCGGTGCTTAGTGAAGAAAGGAAAGAGCACAAGGATGAAGTTCTGCATGTCAGCTTCTCCCATGACGGCACAAAGTTTGCCACCTGCTCAAAGGATGGCTTCTTCAAGGTTTGAGGCTCAAATGTCTTTTCCATCTTCAGTTTTTACAGTGGCCAAAATTTTATACTTTAAATCAAACAATTAAAAAATAAGTAAATGCACAGTTCTAGTATGTTTAATTTGTGTATTTTTATTTTTTTTAATGAAACCTAATTTGTAAAAAAAAATAAAAAAACACACACATTTAGTCTGTGTTTTAATGGGGCCTGATGGCTGAGCAGCAGGGCGTTTGCCTGGCGAACTGAAGGTCCTGGGTTCGAATCCTGGTGAAGGCTAGGATTTTTTTCCTGGGACTCGACAGTGTCTTTGAATCTGCCCAGCTCTGATAGATACCTGACATTAGTTGGGGTAAAGTAAAGGCGACTGGGCATTGTGCTGGCCACACATCCCTTAGTGTACCGTAGCCACAGAAACTGGTGAACGCTACTATGATCAATTTGGTACGACTAATACTTTACTAGTCTCAGTATTATGTGTAATCCTGTATCCCACTCCTCCAGAAGGAGTTATTTCATCCCACTGTGTTATCTCTCACCTCCAACCATTTACGTCTATCCAGGTGTGGCAATGCACTGACCCAGTTCAGTTGTTGTTTAAGATGGATATGAAATCCAGTTTCAGCTGGAAGTTTACCCAGTTTTCTCAGTTCAACGAGACAGATACCTGCCTGCTGGTCTCAGGGGTTTATTTTGGTCGACTCAGTACTTCTGGAGAGATAGCCGTCTTCAATCTACAAGGTATTCATTTTAAATAATTATAAATATCTATAAAAACCTAGAATTACTAAACGTTAAGACTTTGTGTATCTACAAGATATTCTGAATACAGTATATAATAATTAATATTTTATTGTTTTTGTTATATTTTGAAAGAATTACTTAACATTAATGTATAAGCGTGGTACACAATAATCTTCTTTAGAGAAGGGGCATCTGTAACATGTAAGATAAGATAAGGTATTCCGATTACTGTATATAATAAATATTTTTTTTTTGGTTATATTTGGAAAGAATTACTAAACATTAAAATTTTGTGTTGATTTGCAATTTAAGAAGTCATTAATTATTAGTAAATGCAGTTGAATTGATTCTGACATCTAAAAGAGATGTATGATTCAATTGTAGATTAAATTCTGGTCTGTTTAGTAAATATTGAGACTACACTCTTTGATACTTTGATGTCAAAATCTATAGAACATGGTGAAAACATTAGCTTCTGTGTTTTTCTTTTTATGTCACCGTCAACATAATAATATCTTGGTGTTTTTGTGGAACCTTTTATTTAGCAAGTCCCTAGTACTTTTCATTGTTCAGTAAGAAAAAAAAAAGATAACAATGTTCTTTCTGATTGTTCTGCAGATGGATTTAAAATGCAGTGCCGCGTGACGAATAAACCCTATGATGTTTTCGGTGCTTGGTATGACAACGATCATCTTCTGTCCGGAACATTGTATTGGACAGGAGATTTCAATTCTGTTTCTGCTGTTTGGCTCAGCAAGGTGACATATTTAACGTCTGTTTACCTGTGATACTGTATTATGTTAAGTATATTTTTCTGTTTTTAATATCAAGTTTTCCAGTTTCTTTGACACCAGAAAGAGAAATGGCTTTTGGATAACACAGCAAACAGGAAAATCTTGCATACACTAATCATATTATAGAGACTTTTTCTATCAAAGTTAAAAATACTTGCCGTTGTTATATAGTATATATATAGTATATAAATATTTATATTTTTAAAAGCCTGGCTCACAGGGATGAATTCTATACAATTTTAAAGTTTATAAATTGAGAGATTGAGATTTCAATTCAAGAAAATGAGAGACACAATACCCTATTATATATATGTGAATATAAGTACTTTTGAGCCAATTGTTGTTCAATGTGTGAAAAAAGAAATACATGCTATAACTATGGGAAAATATGTCTAAATAAAAATTCTGATTAACTTCTCAGGCATCCCAGGAAGTCGAGTCTGAGACGGAGTCTGTCAGTATGGTGCTTTACAGATTTGAGAATGTCAACTCTAGTTCCATTCGCCTGTTGCATGTCGCAGAGGTTAAACAATTTTAAGTTTTTTTTTTGGGGTCTAATAATTTACTGTTTCATTTCTAGAGTCAACCACAAACTTCCTATATCGTCTGCTACTGTTTTGTCCCGTAATGCCCGCTATATACCTATAGTAAAAAAAAAATACAATGTTTTGGACCATGCAAATTTGGAGTACAATGATAAAAAGGAAATACATGGCAGTATGAATGTTCTATTTCCTGTTTCTTTTTACAGAAACTAAATTAACGGACATTTACCATCTCTTTCAAGGCTTTTATAATGTAGTACATGTAGGCCTAAAATGTAGTCCTAATGTTGATAACCGTAATACTAATATTTTTTAGTACAAGAATAATTAAAGAACTAAAATCGATATTCAGGATGTATTGCATTAGTTATTAAAACAGTGTAAATGCATCAATAAATGTTTGTTGGCCTAAATAAAGTCTCGATACAACGCTAGGTCTAATCTAATCTAAATCTAGTCCCATTTTTGTAGTCTTTTATTTATTTTCTGCATAAACCACACACACAATACATACATATATGATATTAAATCAATGGGAATTCGTTTTTGTACAAGTTAAACTTTGTTTTAATTTAATTAATACATATTTAAGCTTTAAAACATGCAGAATAATTTAATTTTTATATGGTCACTTATTTAGCTGGTAAGAGTTATTCGCCTTACATCGTGAAAATACATTGTAACTGTCCTTTCTGCATGGGGGAAAAATGTTTACCAATAAATTTGATTTAAAATTGTATAAAATTAAATAAATGTAGCTGATGTTGTTAGATGAAAGTATATTAATCAGTTTATAGTCTGATAGAGTACTCACTTCAAATTGAAAAATTAAAGATGAACAAAGAAAAAATTAAATTCCACTGGCGTACCGAAGGCTCTGGATAAGTTAGAATCCTGGTGAAGGCTAGGATTTGTTCCTAGGACTGGAAGGGTGTACTGGGAGAGTCTACCCAGCTCTGATGGGTCCCTGACTTTAGTTGGGGTAAAGTAAAGGCAGTTGGGCATTGTTCTGGTCACACAATCCCCTAGTATGCCATGGCCACAGAAACTTGTACTAATGGATACTTTACTTTTCTTATACCAGAGACAACTATTAAACTTGAAATGTATTTGTTTGTTTTAATTACTAAAAATGTTAGCAGTCATATACGTAAATATAAAAGTAAATTGTTAATATAGAAAAGTATTTAAAGTCTATCCTCACTCTTATAATATATTTTAAGATATATCTTTGTCTCTCCTAAGATTGAACTAGGAGAACAATCTTCAGATTGTGTGATGGACAAGGACTTGAGTTACAGCGGCAGTAGCAGCACTGAAAGTGGCAGCCTAGGGATGGATCAGGGCGGCAGAGAGCAAAGGTCAAAGTGCCAAAGTGGGGAGGGCAACCAGAGGAACTGCTTGCTCGACAAGCTGCTCACCAAATCCATCGCAGAGGACGAGTTCGACATTGAAAATGAGGACGACACAGATGAGGACGAGCTGAATGAGATACGGGTCAGCGACCAGGACTTTGAGACCTGCGAGAGCGCAGACTCGGACATCGGCGAGGAGACATCGGGCATCGACATCCCAGATGGCACCACTACAGATTTTGTGGCGAGCTCTGAAAGACACTTATTTGAACCCAGCCAGTCTGGCTTGACAAATGTTGAAGATGCTCAAACTCACTTGGGGTTTCCCGACTGCAGCGACCTAAATTTTGGGTTCGGGCAGATGGGCGGGAGCCCTAATTCAGAGATCTTTAATTCTGCTGGATATTCTAATGAATCGGACAAAATTGTCGAGTCAGGTGAGGATTCGGACATGAGGAGTTTTAATTCCCTCTCTACTTTAGAGAGTGCTGCAGCAGGGGAAGATACCCAGCCATCCAACGTGTTTCACATACATTCTCTGTCTTCTGACAATGATCTTGATCAGAGTAACAGCAACAGCGCCTTTGTAAATATCTCTCAAGTTGACGCCATTACTTCAGGAGCCTGTGATCGGGCGTCCGACACCCAACCAGCGTCACCACCGCACAAAGAAGGCGTGGGCCAAAGCATCGGCTCTATGCTGGCTCGAGCTGGCAGCTGTGACCTGTGGGAGTCAGACAACGGAATCAAGAAGGAGTCTGCCAGAAAAAGGACGAGTCACCTGACTTTCACCAGAAGCCATTCTTTTGATGGCCACGTGGACATTTCCAAATCTTGTGGTGCATCGCCGTTGCTGGATGCCAGACCTTCCCAGCATGCCCCACAGTCAAGTGACTCTTCTGCATGGAGAGATTATTATCCCATAGCTGTGCCTTGCTTTGATTCTGCTCAGGAAACGCTGCCTGCCGCCATCTCAGGTGCCTCCAATCTTCCAGAGTGTGAGGGAAGCCTAGAAAAACTCAGCACTCTGGACTTGCCTTCTTTCCCAGCATCCTCTCCTGGAGACAGGCTCTCCAAGGTGATGTGCACCAACAGCATCGCCACCCAGACAGAGGGCATGGCCAGCCGGGCGAGCTCCTTTCACTCCCTCTCCCACATGAGCCACAGCTCCAGCCTCTCCCCGGACCACAGCGGCGGTGGCGCCCCCAGGGAGAAGCTCCTGATATACACCTGGGGGTCGGAGACTTACATACCGCACAAGATAGGCATCAAGCGCATGCGCTGGTCTGATTTTAGCAAGGTGGGTAGTGAGAATTTATATATACCCTTCTTCTTCTTTCTTCTTCGCCATTATCAACCCCTAGTGGAGCATAGGCCATCAACAATCTCTTTCCATGTCCTGGCTATCTTCTCTAACTCCTTCCAAGTTCTCCCGATCACCTGCACATCCTTTTCTACTTCCCTCCGCCAGGTGTTCTTTGGTCTACCTCTTCGTCTTGCACCCTGGGGATTCCACGAAAGAGCTTGTCTAGTCAAATTTGTCGTTGGTTTCCTCAATGTGTGGCCTATCCATCTCCATCTCCTTTTTTGTATTTCTTGTTCTACTGGAATATGTGCTGTCCTTTCCCATACAGTTGCATTTGTAATTTTGTCATACCATTTGATATCCATTATTCTACGTAGGCAGCCATTCACAAAAGTTTGTAGTTTGTTCAAATCCCCCTTTGTTAAGCAACTTTCTGAGCCATATAGTAAGACAGATTTTACGTTAGAATTAAAGATTCTTAATTTAGTTTTGGTTCTAATTTGTTTTGTTTTCCAGATATTTTTTAGCATAGCAAAGGCTCCTCTTGCTTTTTGTATCTTTACTTTAATATCTGTTCCAGATCCCCCTTCCTTGTCAACTATACTTCCTAGATATGTGAAGTTGACTACTTCTTCCAGCACCTTTCCTCTTACTTCCACTGCATCAGTACTTTTGGAGTTTATTCTCATTATCTTGGACTTTCTATCATTTATTTTAAGTCCTAGCTGTTGTGCCCAGGAATCTAGTATTGCAGTTTTTTCTTGCATTTGCTTATGACTTTGAGCTAATAGGGCTATGTCATCTGCAAAGTCTTGATCTTCAAGCTGTTCAAACAGGGTCCATTGGATTCCATTTTTTCTGTTTTCTGTAGTATTCTTCATGACCCAATCTATTACTAGTAAAAAGAGGAATGGTGAAAGTAGACAGTCTTGTCGAACTCCTGACTCTATCTCAAATGCCTCTGTTAGTTTCCCATCATAAATGATTCGACATCTCATATTGTGATAGGTGTTTTTAATTAGGTCAGTTAGCTTTGGAGGAATACCATAGTGGCGCAACAGTTTCCATAGATTTTCTCTGTCGACACTATCAAAGGCTTTTTCAAAGTTTCTTTGTTATACTGTACAACTCCTTTATGTTTCCCTTAGATGCTGCTGTTTCTGCCTCCGCTGCCAGGTTGTTGATGTAATCATTATTATTTTTTTTAATGATTTTTTTTACTTCCCTATTGGCTTCTGTATAGTTCTCTTGAGCATCTTTTTTCAAAGCCCTGGTTCGGCTGTTCATCAAAACAACTTTCTTTTCTTTCCGTTGCTTAATTTTTTTGAGAGTGTTGTCTGAAAGCCATGGTTTATTGGGGTGTGTTTTTATCCCTAGCACTTGCTGGCATGTTGTGTTCCATGCTTCCTTTATTGATTCCCATTGTGTGCCTATGTCATCATTTCCTTCCAGGTCTTCTAGGGCCTTAAATCTATTTCTCAGTTCAATTCTAAATTCATTGTTTACGTTCGTTTCCTTTAGAAATGTGACATTGTATTAAGTTCTGCTTCTCGGGCAATCTCTTTGTCTTTTAAGTCGTAGCCTAATTTGGCACACTAATAAGTGATGGGCAGAAGCTACGTCAGAACTTCTGAAAACTCTTACGTTTTGCAATGAGCGCCTGAATTTCTTTTTGATGCAAATATGGTCGATTTGGTTGCTTGTATGATGATCTGGTGACATCCATGTGGCTTTGTGAATATCTTTGTGCTGGAATATGCTGCCTCCTATTACTAATGAATTATCTGCACAAAAATTAATAAACAACTCTCCATTCTCGTTTTTTATTCCTAAGCCCTGTCTCCCCATTATCTCCTCATATCCTTGGTTATCATAGCCTATTTTTGCATTAAAGTCTCCCATCACTATTGTTAAGTCTTTATCTTTAAATCTATTTAGAACTGTCTGTAGTTTACTATAGAAATTATTCTTTATTTCATCCTCTTGTTTATTTGTTGGAGCATAGCACTGTATAACATTGAGATTGATCCCCTTCTTGAAAGTCCTGAAAGATGCTGTTATTATCCGAGACCCTTCCGGTTGCCACTCTATAAGTGATTGATTAGCCTGTGGTGATAGTATTATGGCTACTCCCTCTGTGTGTTGAGCGTTCTCATCCTCATGGCCTGAGTAAAGTATGGTTTCACCTGTTGATAGTTTTGTTTTTCCTGACAGTATCCATCTCGCTTCACTCACTCCTAGTATACTTATATTGTATTTTTTCATTTCTGAAGCTACTTGGTGGGCCTTCCCCATCTCATACATTGTTCTCACATTCCAGTTGCCAACCTGGGTATTTTTCCTCAGAGAGAAGGAGGTAGTCTGCCTATTAGCTCCCTTTCAGGTTTGGCTGACCTGCTTCATAATCCCTTTGACAGGGCCTCCCTTCTCTGAAAATGGCAGACATGTAATTGATTTTGTTGATGATTTTGTAGCAAGATAGTTTTTTACACTGGTGGGTTGCTAGCCCTACGCAGAAACCTACAAACATGCATGTAGGCTGCGAACCTGTTGGCATGGCCCACTTGCCAGTATGCCCCGTCACCACGTCAAGGTAGGTTCTCGGCGGGGATCTATACCCTTACTTGTAACTATTTATGATATATTTATACAAAAGATTGGTTGAAATCCGATTGCTAAAAATTTATAAGTTAGAAAACCACTCCGAGTTTTGGATAAGTTTGTGTCTTCAAAATTAAATTCTCGCCTCATTTCTTCTTATCATGACCTGAACAAAAACATGGCCATTCATAAAAGTAAGTAGTAAGTAAGTAATCCCTTGATCCATAGTACTGGTGAAGCAGCAGAATGGTGGCCGAGGGGCAACAGGTTTTGTCTGACATCGAATGTCCTGGCTTCGAATCCTGGTGAAAGTTAGGTTTTGCTTCCGAGTCTGGAGCACAGAGCCTACCCAACTCTAATGGATACCTGATTTTAATCAGGGCAAAGTAGAGGCATCTGGGCATTGTGCTGGCCCCAGAAACTGGTAAATGGCCATTCATTAGGCCTTTTTGTTCCTCACAGACTTAATGATATTTAATGTTCTTTTTCTTGGTCCATATAACTTAACTTCATTGATTAATATTTTTGGATGAGTACAGAAAGTCAACACTAGTAGTAAGTAGGCTTTCAGACACTACAAATACTTTTTACAATTTGTTGTGCTTCTTCTGTTAACGGATAGCTGCTTTTTCTTTATCCTGCAGGGGGAGGTCACTGCAAGGAGATCCTCCATGCTTCTGCCAGATGTCATGGAGAACCTGCACAACATGGCAGGCAACAGGAGGGACAAGCCTGATGTGACCATAGAGATGCATGGACACATTGTGGGCCTCAGCCTTTCACCAGATCATAAGTAAGCATGGGAACATTTCTTCTTGTAAACTTTTAGTGTTGGAGGAGTTCAATCTATATGACAACACAGTTATTTTGTAGGTCACCTTTACCCATTTCATAACCCAATTGAGGGTCGTTGGGGCACCTTTTTTTTAGAGTTGGACGATTGTATGCCATGTGTCTCAGTCCTGCGCCGCCCTCTGGGAATCCGCAAGAGACAAGCCGGTCCTCTCCTTGTTGTCATCATCCCCATCGTCTCTTCTGCCTGCCTCTCTTTCTTCCACCCTGCAGGGTACAGTGCTTTTGCCAGGCCTTTCGGATCTTGCCACATGTCCAAACCATCTGCGTTTTTTGCATTTGCTGAGTAGATCATTGTGAGGGCTGACGGACAGCCTCAATTGTAACGCGACCTTTGTAGGAGAGGTCAGGCATAGAGAAAATTGGGAGAGAGGGCTAAATATAGATCAAGTTAAAATTTTGTAGGGAGAGAATTTGTGAGATAGAGTTGGGAGAAGGTTAAAGGTGAACCAACATTCAGCTATTGTTGTTTGTTTATGGGCAGGCTAAGAGTGAATTGGGAAAGGGTTAAATTTAGATCCTTTGATACTGAATTTATTTTATTTTTGTCTTGGCAGCTAAAAGAGAATAGGGAAAGGGTTAAATTGAGGCTCATATACCTTTTCTAAATGTAGGGGAAGTCTAAGTAAATTTGGAAAGGGTTAAAGTAACTTAAATTATACTTTTAATAATAGACCAAGAGAGCTTTGAATAGTTTTCTATCACTAATAAATTTGTTACATTTTATTTCGCCTTACATTTGCAGTAATACAAAAAGAAATATAAATGCAATTTATTTTGTGTATCAAATGCATGCTGAACACAACTTTTTCATCCATTAATATACAGGTTCCTTTATGTCAATTGCCGCCCATGGCCCCAAAATTATATTATATCTGACCCGCAAGATTCACCTCCCCTTGCTCAAGAAGTTGAGATCTCCACCATAGACTTGACGTCTTTCAACTTCGTTGGCCCAGTCTTGAGGTCGCACAAGGCTTACACTCACAGTGACGAGTGCTTCTTCCTGAACTTAGATGTTTCGGAGCACTACGTTGCCAGGTAGAGTTGTGCTTCATTGCTTTTTTTTTTCCTTTTTTTTCCTGTTGAACGGTACCAGAAAGAAATGTCAACTGTTGGCACCCATTTGTCAACAAAAGATCATGTTGTATCTCCAAGGTACAGCATTTAGGTTCAAACAACCCACTGGACCGCTAACCCAGTGGTGAGGGGAGGTGGGGTAGGGTTTCAATAGCCACTGCAGGGACACTAACGTGACCAATCAAAGGAAATCGTTGGCACGGTGTGCTCGTTTTCTGGAGTCATGAAATTCTAATTAAAAACAATCAATAGTCAAAAAGTTTTACTGTGATAAATAAAATAAAAAAGCTTCAGTGCAAATACTAGAGATACACAGTCACTATCTGCTAAAGTTTGAAAATATTTCAGTTTGCTGGTTGCATAGAGATAACCAATATTGCCACCTATATGCGAGTATGTTCGATAAATAGAGAGATAGAATGTTCAGGAGTTATTTAAATCAAGAAGTATTTAGATGAACTCTCATTTTACTAGGGGGCATGTTGGCTGTGTGGCAGCATGTTTGGCTGGCATTACCGAAGGTCCTGAGTTCGAATCCTGGTGAAGGCTAGGATTTGTTCCCTGGTCTGGGGGGTTTCCCTGAGTCTACCCTGGGGTAAAGTAAAGGCGGCTAGACATTGTGCTGACCCCACAATCCCCTAGTATGCTCTGGCCATAGAAACTGGTGAACTGTGCTTCATCGGCCCTATGGATCAATTTGGTCAGACTGGATACTTTTTTTTTAACTTACTCATTTTACTGATGTATCCATACCAGTGCATTTGTTCAAATTGTGTATTCACTTTTGTCTTATTGTTCATTTGACTATGTCTCTTATGTGTGGTTTGTTGACATATTAATTCAGGCCCTCAACCTTAACAATGTGTTAATTGGTATGATTGCTAAAATTTCAGTGGAGCTGAAGATCGGCAAGGCTATCTGTGGGATCGTCATTACGGCGTGCCCCTGTACCGCTTCCCTCACCGCAACGTGGTTAACTGCGTGGCCATCAACCCCCAGGACCCCGAGCTCCTGGTCACGGTCAGCGACGACTACACGTTCAAGGTCTGGATCTCCAGGTGCAAGGCCAGGGAGCGGTCGAGGAAGCAGGCCAACATGAAGGAGACAAGTTTTGGCATGAGCCAAAACAGTGTGTAAATTTATGAGCCGTATCGGCTCTTGGTCTCGCAGTGCTCACGGCTTATATTCAATTTAAATGTAAAGGAAAGATAACTGAATGAAGCCATCCAACAAAATGTTTAAGATTATTGGTTCAATAATCATGCCATATTATATTTAGAAGTTGGGACAGCCATTTTATTCCTTTTTTTTTCTTTCTTGTTATTGGGATCATTGTGAATCCTAACTGGCAACGCAGATATTAAATGTTTTAATTTCTTTCATTATCTCTTGGGTATGATGTTTGATATTTTTTGTATTGTTTTCTAGAAAGAAAATTTATAACCCATGAATGTTTCCGTGGGCTAGAAGCCTCATTAAAACAGGTTTCAAGGTAAAATAAGTCATTATTTACAAAACTAAGCAGCACTTGTACTTGTATTTGTGACATAAATCCTAGAACTGGAGAGTAAACGCACGAGTCTGCGAAATTTGTGATAATCAAATCAATGAATCCTAGGTCTTAAGTTGCAATATTTGTGCATTACAAAGAAAAAATATGGAATCTCATATTTCACTTGTTTGGTCTGACACTGTCAGAAAAATAAACACCCAAAAATAACCTCTCTTTTTTTTTATACTAGGTCAATCAAGGATGTTTTCTTCATTTTGTTATATTGAGGGTTGTACATGTTTTTGTTTTTTTTGTTGTTGTTTTTTATATAAAACATGTCTAGCATGCTAAAACCACCAAAATGAAATCTGTGTAAATGGTTGGCTAATCTTATTTACATACAGATTAGCTCATTATGATTGGCTTAAGTTTTGCATATGACAGCTAAGTAAGCAAGATATTGGCTCATTATGATTGGCTGAGAGTTATTGTCTACATATGACCTCCCTAAGCAATTGAGAGATGATTGTTATTATTGACCATTTTGTGAATTTTACATATGACTCTGATTTGTTAAATTGCCTTTAAAAGGCTAGAAAAAAAAGTTTGTTTATTGTATATATTTTTGTCCTACATGATTTCATACTTGTCGGAAAACTTCTGTGTGCATTGTTATTATTTAGCCCATTTTTTGTGTAGACTGTTTTAGATGAAACGAGGATGTTAAATTTTATTTACCTTTTCTTGTTTGTGTATTTTATTTTATTTGTTTTTGTTGCCATGCTGATTTTTTTATATTAGCGTGATGTTAGGTTGACCTTTAGTTTGATGTTGATACTAGGTGGGCCTCTATCATCATTCTATATCGGCCGTCTAGTTTGACCTTGACTCTTGGTTGGCCATCTATTATTTCAATCTTGTTACTAGGTTGGCCCTCTTAGTTTTACTTTCTTTATACAAAGTTGGCCCTCTAGAATTATTATTTATATATTTGGTTGGCCCTCTAGTTTTACTATCTAAATGCAAAGTTGGCCTTGCATTTTTATTCAAACTTGACCTTCTAGTTATATCATCTTAATATTAGGTTGGCCCTTCATTATTTTTTCATTTTGACCCTAGGTCGGCCTCTAAAGATTAATCTATTTTCATAGTAGTTTAGCCCCTATTATTGTTATTTCAATACCGTACTAGGTTAGCTTTCTAGATTCATTCTCTTCATACTAGTTTGGCCCTTTGCAATGACAGATTTGTGTTTCTTGAAGAGATTTTAAAAACTGCCATCTGTGCCAAAGCCAATAAAAAAGCAATACCGATTCTTTTACATCTACGACCAAATGTACCTATATACATTTATATATTTGCAGATAAAAAGGTTTTTGACTGCTGTACTAGAATTTACATTACTAGTATTAATGTTAACATTGAGTGCTATTCATCCATGAATTTTTTTTAAAAGCTGGGTTACACTATTGATACATTTTTTTGTGCAGTATATTTTGGAGGACTTAGACAACAAGTCCAATACTTGTGATGAACTGCACAGTGGCTGTCAGTTGCTCCAGTCCGCCATACAGTTTGTCATTGAAGGAAGTTCTTAGGGCCATATGGCTGACCAGGTAGAGTGCAGTGGTACATGGGGCAGGTTTGAAGGACATGTTCCGCATTTTCGGGTGCTGTTCCCCACAGGGGGAACAATTCACCTGTTCCAATTTGTAGTTTGCGAACATGTGATGCTTCAATTTGTGCAGTTAAAAATGTTGAGCTTAGCAAATAAAAGAGTATAATCCTGTGCAGTAATCCAAAAACCAACAAAGTAGAAACCTATTATGGATTATGGTGGTATAGGGCAGCAGGCTGAGATTGTCATACCACAAGATTTCAAAAGTTGAAAGCCAGGCTGACGCATGTGTTTTTTTTTTCTCCCAGCAATTGAACTTTGAAGGTGTCCCAACTCTGATGGATACCTGGCATCAGTTGAGGGAAAATTAGTGGACGGCTGGGCAGTGTGCTGGCCACACAGTTCTCTTTTATGTTGTGGCCACAGATACCGGTACTTGTGAACACTACGTCACTAGAACCATGGACTGTTATGGTCTAAAAGAGATAAGTTTTTGTTGTAGAAGACTATTGAACTTTAAAAAAAAAGCAGCGAAAAAATGTGGAGAAAATTAAAATTCTAGTAAAGGGTGTTAACTCTGTTTGTTGTTGAAATAGTGAAGAAAAACATTTTATCACTTGTTTTTATTTTGGTTAGTTTTAAAGAAGGCTTTCAATTTTCTGTTTCAATACACTGTGACTTGTGTAGTCAGTCTGTAGTTAAATCTATACATGGCAATGGGCTCAGCATTGGTTTTGTTTCTTGTGAGAAAAAAATATTATCAAAGGGAGGTAATACAATAATATTTAGAATGATAAATGATTTTTTTTTTTTAAACATTGTCCTGTCCTAATTACTGTATGGTTGTTGTTTTTATGTGTTGTTACACTATGACATTTTGTTCTCTGCTTGCAAGATTATTGTATCTGTGATGTCAGTTGTGCTCATGAGATAATCTTTGTTCATAAATAGAATCTAAACATTCAGCGTGATTTGTTTGTTTTTTGTCATTTTTACTGCCCTGTGCATTTAATACAATAAAATTTTTGATGCTAGAAGGGAAGGCTAGTGGCTAAGAGTGCTGTGTACTGAAGGATATATATATATATATAGGCTCATGTTCAAATTCCAGACAAGTTGTGCTGTATCCACAGCAGCACAGGCAGACGAATCCTCCTGTAAAGCACTGTGTCATCTGCGATAATTTTGCCAAGCTGGCTGGTGTACATGGAGAATAGGACAGGCCCTGAAACGGAACCCTGCCGGGGTAGGGGGGCTACCTTCCGAGATGCAAAGGACAGGATCTTTGGGCTAATTTTAAGCAATTGTTATGATATTAGAGACAAAATTTTTTATTTTTTCCTGCAATATGGCTGGCCTCTCCTGGTATATGATAATTTAAAGCTTTAAATGAAACTGATCAATTGATGCAGTAATTTCAAGTCATAGTGTAAACCTCAATCAATGCAAATCAATCAAATGGAACAATGCACGCAAAAACAACCACAGCATTAATCTATATATTTATGGGTTTATCTATAACAAAAGAATGGAATTGGCACAGAAGAAACATTGATTAGAAGTTAATAGAAGCGTTGGCCAGTTTCATAAAATTCCCTCAACACTAACCTGAACCTGTAAGTATATTTCAAGTAACCATCACTACTTAATGGGTATATATATAAAATATAATGTATTAAATTTGATATTGATATTACATTTAAAAACAAAATTTTTCAATTTTATATGAGAATATAATTAAATAATATAAAATTTAAAATAATTTCTAGCCTTACACTAAAGACTTGTGCTTGTTCTACAACTGCAGATCTCAAAAGTCTCCAAGTTGAACTATGTGTGCGCATTATTTGACCTTTTTATCATATAAGTTTGTTCTAATTATAACTAAAGGCAGTGTTATCCTGTTTGAAATGTATTACTCGCTTTAATTGGTCAGTAAAAGATGATTAGAATTAAGAATGGTTAGTTAGTTTCTGCTCATTCACTTTGCTCAAACAAATTTATTAAGGAGACTTTATCCATTTTTTATAGGTCAGTGTTGTACACCCACCTGCCAATGTTACACTTCAGCTCTATGAGTTAAAATTGAACTATTATATGAATAAATGATACCAAATGAAACTGTGTACTGCATGTAGTCAAAAGAAAATACAGAATAATTTATGTGATTGCTTTATAATAATCATAATTTATTTGTACAGCGCAGCCAACAAGCATATGGAAAGCTCAGAGCGCATTAATGATTTATTATACTTAACTATTTATTATTTAAAACAGGACTTAGCACAAGATATTCCATAGCTATAACTAAAAAGCATTAAAAAGTAGTCAAAACTCTCTCTATGTATATGTCTGTGCTATATTTCCCATTCAAGGATGTAAATGTAATGACAAAACTAACAGTAGTTATATATTACTGGTATATAGAAACAAATGCCATGTAAATATAAATGTGTATTTCATTGGAAGCTTCTGATGGTTTGAGTTTGAGTGTATGCTTCCTCATGTCCAAGAGATGAATTACTCAAGAGAGCTGTGAGATAAATATTTTATTATTATCAGAATGCATTAATTATTGCAAGGCAAAGTACCATTCTAAATTTTTTCTAGTTTTTTTAAATAGCTATTAGTACTATTAGGATCAAACATTAAAAAACAATGTTGGGTCAGGTAGTTTGCTTCTGATTTACCAATATGTTTGACTGGAGATCAAATCCTGCTCTAATGAGAAATTATTATGAGGGTCCTAAAAGTAAAAGTAAGTAAAGTAGCCCAAACCAAATTTGCCCATGGGGCCAGTGAAGCAGCATTAACTGGTTTCTAAAGTGGCTAAAGCTCCCACCCCCCTCTTAATTCTTTTATTTCTGTGTCTATTTATTTAAAGATTCCAATATCTCTTTTAATTACTGGCACTGGTACTGGCAATGGCACTGGTGCTGGCACTGGTACTGGCACTGGTGCTGGCAATGGTACTGGCACTGGTGCTGGCACTGGTGCTGGCAATGGTACTGGCAATGGTACTGGTACTGGCAATGGTACTGGCACTCCAGTAGTTTATTGCATCACAGACAATTTAATTTATATTTATAAAAATTTAATATCAACAAATTATAACAATATACAAATTTATTGGAATTTTTTTTAGTAGATTACAAGGCATAAAAATAAGAAACAAAAATAACGCTTAAAAAATTAAAAACATATCAACAAGGGATTGGTGTGAAATTCAGGAACATGTAAAATAAATTAAACGTTTTATATCCTTAAATTTAAATGCTGTCCAACAACTGCGAATTTCAGCTCCATTTCATCCCCAAGAAAATAACAGAACACATGTTCTCAAATACCAGAAAACATGTTCCCAAATGATAGAACACATGTTCCCAAATTATAGAACACATTTTCCCAGTCAAGAAAATCTGCATTAAATTCAATCCTCTTCATCAACAATCTGTGGACTGTCCTCTTCATAATCATTATTTATACTGATCTCAAAGTCTTCCTCATCTTCCCGGGCACCCTTGGCAGTTTTTTTCTGCACATCTTCCCCTTCCTCATTACTGTTACTGACTTCTTCCACATCCCTGTCCTCATCCACCTCCACCACTGCTGTGGGCTGCACTGCAGACTTCAGTGTCTTTTCTTTCTTTTTCTCAAGTTTTTCAAGTCGAAAGGCTAGAGAGAAAAAAAGAAGAAGAAGAATTACTCAATTAATCCTGTTACCTTCCTTGTCTGGGGAGAGTCTGTAAGGATTCTGGTCAACAGCATTAGGGTTGAGGATCAAATTAACATAAACAAAGGAATCAGTGACAAGGCAAATACAAACAGACTCCAGACATTTGTAAACAGATGCCTGAGATGCATGCTGAAAATTTGATGACCAGAAACCATTTCATGCATCAACCTATGGACCAGCAAAAAAAACACATCGACAACAGCATCAAAAGCCGTAGATGGAAGTGGATTGGGCACACTTTAAGAAGACCAGAAGACAGTGTGGCAAGGCAAGCACTTGACTGGAATCCCCAGGGCCAAAGAAAAGTAGGCAGACCCAGGCAGACCTGGAGGAGGTCGGATGTAGGTGTTGGCCTCATATGGACACAAAAAAAGGGAGCCTCCCAAGCCCTATGGAAAAGTGTAGTTGCGGCCCTATGCTCCTATGGGGATATGCAGGATTAAGTCAAGTTAGTGACAACAAGAGCTCACAGGGAAGATAATAAGTAAAAAAAAAGGACAATCCAATTAAATGTCAACATAATAGATTGTAAGAGGTGCTCACTGTTATCAGGCTATAGAAATTACAAAAAAACGTTCAGATCATTGTGATGTATAAGTATATTTTGTCCCATGCGAACATTTTGTGATGTTTGACTAGAGACCATGAGTAGAGAAGTCTCTAGTCTTGTCAATTGTGTTGGAAAGCCATATCTGTTAATATGTTACATTGGGCTAGTATAAATGATAATAAAAGTTAAGTTTAAAAGTCCCCCTACCCCAGTACTCAACAAAATAACCTTTATGACTTTCACTGGTAATAGCTATGAGTAGTCTGAGCCCTGACTATGTACAAAGGGTCAAAACTAAATTTCTATATGTTTAAACTGTGACTGGTATAGTAAGTCCTCCATTGAGATAAATCTGGATGATGGAGAGGATTAGCTTTTGGACCTATCAACCATACAAGTCTGAGTTCAAACCAAAACTCGTATCACGGATGAGCGTAGGACGCAGTAATCTTCTTTACAGAAGGAGCGTCTGTAATATATAAGATAAGGAGCTGGGGAGAACCCACTGTCTGTTGCTAGCATGCTAAACCTTAGGGCAAGTATGGGAAGGAATGAGGTGTATCATGAAAAATGAAATATATATATATGAATAAAATAAAATAAAACAAAAAATGATAGGCTTAATAGATGCATGCCAATCTTTGAGTACCATACAAACAAAAAGGACTCACCTTCTTGACACTGCTGCAATGGTTCGATAAACTGCTCAAACTCCATATCCTCCATTGCATTCAGCACGTCCTGCGCTGTGATTGTTTTGCGTTTATTCTTCAATGCAAAATTATTGGAACTGGAAGATGCAAGCAGAAATAATAATTTAAAGTACATCATTATGCAAGTTTCTTTAAGATTATTTTTTTTTACTTAAAATAATATGAAATTCCAAACTATTTATAAAAAGTATAAGGACACTTTAGAGAAATGTTGGTCGAGCGGCAGCAAGTTTGGCTGGTGTACCGAAAGATACTGGGTTTGAAGTTTGAAACCTGGTGACGGCAAAGATTTGTTCCCGGGACTGGAGGGTGTCCCTGAGTTACCCAGCTCTGACGGGCACCTGACTTTGGTTGCGGTAAAATAAAGGCAGCTGGGCATCATGCTGGCGACACAATCCCCTAGAATGCCGTAGCCACAGCAACTGGTGAACGCCACTACACCAGCCCTACGGATCACTTGAGCCAGGCAGGATATTTTGTACATAAATGAAATCCTAAGGGCGCATCCATTGTCTTGCGAGACAGATAGTGATAGGAGCCGAAGAGACAAAATGAGACGTTAAAAAGTTTTCTTACCATGACGTGGCATATAAGACAAACACACTGGCGGCTTTAGAAATAGCCAATCTGGCCTCTTTAGAAACATTCACACCATCTGGAATCTAAATATAAAATAGAAATAATTTGTATTATTTTTATTTTACAAAATATTTTGACAAAAATTAGGGCACAGTTGTAAAAAAGTGCAATTATCACTGTATCTCAGCTATGTCTAAATTGTATTTTATTGTTTAAACTTTGGTAGGTCCACTGGCCTTTTTTTTTGCTTACTAGGCAGATAGACCATATTAAAAAACGTAAACACATTTTTTTTTTAATCCTTGAGTTTGATTTAGAAGTGCATTAAAAGCTTAATGCATGCTTTCTACTGGGAAGAAAGGACCAAACCGTTTTCTTTTTAAGGAAAGAGGAAGTGTCACCACAAAATGGTTAGGCCTATTACAGTTTAGTTTTAGTTATAGTTATAGGCAATTGGGGTGCAAGCACAAAGAGAAGAAAAATAAACTCACAGCTTCCTTGATAATCCTGGAGACGACAGCGTTGGGCAAGTTTAAATCCTCTGGTCTTTCAGCCATGCTGAGATTCTTGTCCTCTCTATGTCAGACAAAGAATTCTTTTTAACTAGTCTATTGTAGAGAAAAAAAACAAGTGAGCTGGTATCTAGTTAAATGTGAAAGTATTTTAGTAAAGTAATCTCGTCTGACCAAATTGATCCACCATAGGTGATGATTAGTTTCTGTGGCATACTTGGGGATTGTGTGGCCAGCACAATACCCAGCCACCTTTACTTTGCCCTAACTAATGTCAGGTGAGGTAACCATCAGCACTGGCACTGGGTACAATCAGGGCCAGGGACACCCTTCAGTGGCTTCAGTCAGTAGCCTTCAGAACCAAGAGAAAAATCCTAGCCTTCACCAGGATTCAAGCCCAGGACTTTTCTACCACCAGCCCAACGTCCTGTCACATTCCCCAGTAAAAGAATGTGTACATAGTGATAAAGGTAACTACTAATAACTAAAACTTCCGATGCCGCATTTAATAAATTAATAAATAAAAAGTTACAGTAGCTGAGTAGGCCTAAATTATAAATTTAATAAGAAAATAGGCGGCATAGACATAGAATTTATTTTACGAAGTGTCTTCCTACCCCAAAAATTTGGGGTATCTAGGCGTACGCCTAGAGACCCCAAAAGTTTTTTAGCCTACTGCGCATGACATTATTTTGATTTCAAAAGCTTTCGCTTCCGATTTAGCTAGATCATCCTTTCATTATTCATGTCTAGTTTTGACAAGATATGATGGGCCTAATGATCTAAATTATGGAATTTTATCTAACTTAATCTTATGACGGTGGCCTTGTGACTGTGGAAAAAAGTAAATGCAGAACAAATGATAGCACTTAATATTTGGTTTGCCTCTTGTTTAAGAGGACACTTTTAGCACCTTAAGGATAGTGACAGTACATATGAGCATGTACCTATTTTAATACATTGTATAATTGTAAGTGTAACCATTCAAAACAAAATTTAAATACTGGATAATTATAATAAACGGAGTGTCTGCGCGTCCGGCGACCGGACGTATAGCGCGGGAGATATACGTCCGGCGACCCAAGTCACGTGACTGACCATGCGCATAATCGTTTTTTTCTTGTTCGAGTTGCTTAATTACTATTTATTGTTAAACATAACCAAGGTATCGTGGCCTAATGGTCAGTAGCGTGTTCTGCCAACCGGAGTCTCGAATGTTCGAATCCAGCTATCTCCTCTTCTTTTTTTTTTTTTAAATTCAAATACATTACAATGAGATATTTTTTTAGTTCAATACGAGAATACCCTTCATTTATTCATGTGGGTGGAAATAATTTCATTCAAAGTATCAAAGAAATAAAAAATTCGACTGTTAGGCCTAATGTCGAGCCTATTTCTTGAGAAAACGTGTTAAATGTCATTACCAAACAATTTATAAAGTAGTTTAATAAAGTCATTAGTAAACATCTTGACTTGCGCTACAATTTCAATTACGATAAGCCATTCATTTAGCCTACTATGAATGTGGGTGGACATAACAATCTCATTCTTTATAAATATGTTAATATCAATACGCTCTACGCCTCTCGTTTGTACTTGTAGTTGGGTGGTCAAATAACAAGTACACGTTGATAGGAGAAAAAATATATTGCCACACAGGCATGTTTTAAATGGTATGGCATGCATAGTGTATATTACTGGCCAACAAAAAAAATATTTGGTCCCTTTAGGCAACCAGCTAGATAGAACAAATTATTGGTCTATCTAGGCCACTAGCTAGAGACCCTATTTTTTTGGGGCATCTAGACCGCCAGCTAGGTACCCCAAAAATTTGGGCTCTTTAGATCGCCAGCTAAATACCCCAAATTTTTGGGGCATTTAGGCCGCCAGCTAGATACCCCAAATTTTTGGGGTATCTAGCCTCTTCCTTTATTTTATGGCACACATTAACTAATAAATAGTCTAGAAATGTAAACTTTTACGAAATATAAAAATATACGTAATCAACATACAAATTAAGTTAGGAAATCATTATTTTTGTTCGATTATGTCACAATTATGTGTCCCATTAAGTTACTTGTGACTTGTGTGTATTAGCATGTTCTTCGTTGTTTGTGTAAAAGGAAACCAAAATGTCCAAAAGGCGCGGGAAAAAAAGATACGATTGACAAATAAATTTGTGCTATTCCTAACATTTAAAAAAAGACGAAAAATATTTACTTACTTACTTTTTATTATATTTTTTAAAGCAAAGACGTTTTATGAGCTTAAATCTTTAAAATGTTGATTTTAAAAATAAATAAATACACTTTATTATTGTTTTGTTTCATGGCACGTTTTTTAATCTAATAAAATATAACGAAGTTTCGCAATTTTATTAAAGCTACGAATACATTTTTATATATTTATAAGTTACATCTAGATTATGGGTTCAATTTTTTTTTTTCACAATGGTTTATCAGACAATCTTAAGTAAATTGATTAAGAAATTTGACAAACAGTCAGTAAATGATCACCCACAAAAAAATACGCCCATAAAACTCACAAATATCTCACCAAGGAAGCTTGTGTTAAGCTCATCATCTCTCTCCTCTTTTCCCGCTTGGACTATTGCAATTCGCTTTTGGCTGGTCTCTCGGCCTCCTCCCTTCAAGGACTCCAACGTATCCAGAACTGCGCAGCCCGACTAGTTCTCAAGAAGAAGAAGTCAAATAATATCAATCCTCTGCTCCGATCTCTGCACTGGTTACCCATCAACAACCGGATCTCATATAAGCTGGCTTCTCTCTGTTATAAGTGCCTGAATAACTGTGCCCCGGATTATCTTCGCTCTTGTATGGAGCTCTACACCCAGTCCCGCCCACTTCGTTCGGCTTCTGACGCGCTCACTCTGCGGATCCCTCGTGTGAGGCTAGTGTCCGCTGGTGAACGTTAATTTTCCTACGCAGGACCGTCTGCTTGGAATCACCTCCCATTACAGCTTCGCCAGAGCCCTAGCTATGACACCTTCAGGAGCCGGCTGAAGACTCACCTATTTCGTCAGCAGAATTAGCGTATTACTACATATTTCGTTGTCTGTCTGTATTCTGTAACTGTCGTCTGCGCATAGAACTGTCACCAACGGGATATGCGCTATATAAGCACCGTTATTATTTATTTATTTATTTACATTCTACACAAACATTAATTAATCAACCGTTACAGCACTTAAAAGTAGACCTATTCACACATTTGCTCGCACATTATAATCACACATGTAGTTCAACAGTAGGCTACTCAACAAAGCTCAGATAAACATAAAGACAAAAACACTTTCCTTGAAAACAAATGCATATAAATAAGTACTATTTCTTCCCGAGTGGCATTCGGGTATGGAATGGGTTGCCTGAACACACCAGGAAAACCAGTAACTTTACATTATTTAAAACATTAATAAAAATGCAAGACTAGACTCGGACCACGGATGAGCGTAGGACACAATAATCTTCTCTATAGAAGGAGCGTCTGTAATGTATAAGATAAGATAAGATACACCCACAGCATAATTAAATTACTCACATAGTAGGCTAACTCATAGGTTACTTAGACAGTAGCCGCTAATCGCACAGTACCCAGACAGTAGGGGCCTACTCACATATTTCTCACACAAACCTCACAAATTACTATCACACAACTCACATATTTCTCACACAAACCTCACAAATTACTATCACACCACTCACATATTTCTCACACAAATCTCACAAATTACTATCACACCACTCACATATTGAAGATTTTATCAACGAGACGGAGTGACACACAAGCAAATATGAAACTGTAGTAATGTGTTTTCTTCAGTTCATTACAATTGAAAAGCACGATGGTAAATAGCTTTCAACCTTCTGCTGAGGGGCTCAGTGGCTGACCGGCAGGACATTCGGCTGGGTTTGAATCCTGGTGTAGGCTAGGATTTGTTCCCGGGACTGGAGGGTACCCCTCAGTTAACCAGCTCTGCATAGTAGCCTACCTGACATCTGTAGTAAAGCAAAGGCAACTGGGCGTTGTGCTGGCCACATAATCCCTGGCACGCCATGGCCACAGAAACTGGCGAACGCTGGTCTTTTGATCAATTTAGTCCGATTGGTACTATACTTTTACTTACTTCGGTTGAGTACTGATATATGTTACCTAAAGCTATAGATAACTGCTACCCTGGCGACAGTGCAAGTATACAAGAGAACCACCACGTTAATGATCCGTGGAAATCCGTGGAAAGATCTTATATATCTCAAAAAAATACCGGACGAGCTTTACTGGACAATGGCGTAATGTGAAAAGGGGTGGATCAATTGGGCACACTAAGATCCTGTCCGAGGCTAGTCACCCATTGGCAGGCCGAAGCAGCATGCCGTGTAACTAAAAGTATTGTATCAGCAGTCACGTGCACTACTCTGCTTCTCCCCACCTTTGTTAATAAGAGAAAAGAAAACAAACAATGAAATAAATAAAATAATTGAAATGAACAAGAACAAAATAATATAACTAAGTAGGCCTAATAATGTATAAGCCTACCATTTTAATATAGCATAAAACTACGAAACATCAGTCATAAAAGTTAAAAATAACGACATAACAACTGATGCTTAGCAATATAAATTAATTTAATGCCCTTGTTTTTCAAGAATTATTGTCTTTATCTCTTTCATTAATGATTATGTCTTTCTATTCACTGACGGTCGTAATAAACTGACCAATTAGAACATAAATAATGTCCCTAGAACATTAACACATTTTTAGTCCGCAATATTTGTAACAATTATTGTAGTAATACTGTTTTGTTATAAAACACATAGAGTCTAGAACTAAAATAGTTTAAAGTCAAGAAAAGCTCGCACATTTATTCTAACTCTTCACATGATTAGTTTTTTTAAACATTGGCCTACTCTTTCGGACCGTTAACACAAAAAAAAGTATTCAAAGGCATTTTTTCGCAATTTAGTTCAGTAAACTAATGGGATTTTGGTTAGAGTTGTGCACCAGTTTATTCCAATGATGTACGTTGTTAGGAACTTGACTTATAAATAGAAAGTGCACTGAACAATGACTCACCACAGTCCGTGTTAGCGTCCCAGGAGAGGGGGTGGGGGGGAGTGAAGACCCTCGAAATATTATTTTAAATTAAATTAAAATTGTGACGTCCAACCCGTGGAAGTCGAGGCTTTAAGGCTGGCTTGAAAGTTTGTACACCTATTTAAATGTGTCTAATAAAAAAATTGGGCGCCAGTCTACGGCTCTTACGTCCAGGACGTAGTACTGCTAAGGGTGTAGCCGGGTGGGGGGGGGGGCTGAGGGCACACCAAAATCATGTCAGAGACTAGCCAGCCTATCGGTGTGCCGCGGAACAAAGGAAAGGGTTCTCCGCACCTGCAGAATTCCCCTGGACCATTGACTGGGTTCGTCCTTGACTAATTAATTTTTTATAAACAAAGCTAAATTTAACCTAACGAGACTATCACTTTGAGTATGTAATTATCGCCTACCAACTTTTGATGTTAAAAACGGATTCCTCATAACTAATCTTGTAGCCTTTGTATATTTATAAAAGACCAGGACTGGCCGTCGAGGTTGAAATCAATAATAATAGTCAACACGAGCAAAAGCATGTTTTTTTGTTTTAAAAAAATGGCGGGAAACAGCACCGGAAGTTCATGATCTCTTCCATTTGAAAAGGTCATTAAGACTTGTCAATGACGATATTGACATTATAATTTGAGCACAGTTGTTGTCCTTTTGTTCTATGAAGCACACTGTAACACAGGGATAGAAAAGTAGATCACCTTGTTAAACAACAATCATTATCTTAACCCATCTTCCTATGAATCTATTCCCGCCATTACAAGGTCAATTAAATAAAGACCTGTCTAGATAGACAAAAAATCATCTGTTGATTTCTAAGTAAATCAATGATTATTTTTTATACAGCCCTTCACTCCAACTATATTACATTTAGCATGCTCATTGAATTGAAGGGAAAAGTGCTAATTTTAATTGTTTCAAAATTATCTTATAAGCTTACAGACGCTCCTTCTAAATAGAAGATTATTACGCCCACTATACCAAAACTCCCGCAGGGCGGCAGGCGGGATCAGTCGGCGGTAGGGATAGAACCCGCGACGTGTCGGTTGACAGTCACGTGAACTAACCACTGGACCAGCCGGCCTCTCTGGGCCTATATTGTTTCTAAACCAGACCATGCGAAACGGGAAATAGAATACCTGTATGTATTATGCCAGTGGGTATTTCCGCCTTGGTTTTTCTTTTATTCTCTTGTGTATATTTACTCAGCCACGCATGAACTGAGTTATATCCATGTCAGAGGTCAAGATCTGGTCATGCCTTTACGGTGTGAACGTTTTAAGCTTATGGCTTGGAGAAATGGTTTATTTTTAGGCACAGGTAAGCAGATCTATTCTATTTTAACAATTTTTTTTTCAGGGGTTTAACTGTACGTAGGCGAGATTGACAACGAAACGTAGCCGTATTTTTAACTTCTGGTCACAGCATGTGTAAGTCATAGGCAGCAGGAGTCCAACAAGTAGGTATACCAACTTATTTCATTTAGAAATAGATATTATGGTAATGTAGCACATATTAATTAAAGAAAAGTTAAAATTACTCATTAAATAAAGATCATAAGTTATATATAAAGTATTTTTAATCTATTATCAATCCATAGTAGATCAACAATAGGCATACTCATTAAAATGATAATTGTCATAGATTCTAGTAACCTAATTATTAAATAGATGGTGTAAGCCTTATATGCCTACTTATTAGGTATAAACTAAATATTAATGGCACCATATAAAGTTATAATAAAACTTAGGGGTAGGGAATGGTGGCCGAGCGGCAACGCGTTCGACTGGCAATCCGAAGGGTCTGGGTTCGAAACCTGGAGCAGGCTAGGATTTTTTTCTCAGGACTTTAAGGTAGGCCTACTACTGAGTCTACCCAGCTCTGTTGGATACCTGACACTAGTATGGGTAAATTAAAGACAGCTGGGCTGTCGTATGCAGTGGCCACAGAAACTGGTGAACGCTGCTTCAACGGCCCTATGATCAGTTTGGTCCGCCTGTTACTTTACTATATTAGGCTTAGCTTATCTTATATGTTAAAGACGCTATACAAAAGATGATTGCACCCTGGTTCGAGTTGATTAGATATATTATTATAGTCTTGCATTTTGATTAGTATTTTTAATGATCTTAAGTTATTGGTTTACCTGGTCTGCCCAGGCCCACATCCCACTTGGGACGAAAAAGTACTTAGTCTTTATGCCTTAAATACGTAAATTCGAATTGTAATGCTTAAATAGCCTACTTATTATTGAGAAAGAAATGTATTTCTCATGTTTTCGGAAACTGGATATGCATTGAGTGGGCTAAATAGAAAGATAGCAATCATAAGGATCATGTGGAATAAGTAGGCTATTTAATGCAATATTATGTTTTAAAGCTAAAGCTTATATTTTAATTTGCATAATGCACCTTACAAAACAGCACCCGTTATGTGACACCATACAATGATAAAGAATGACACAAGTCATAACAAGTCGCACGTTATATGGCATCCAACGTTTTATATTAATATTATTATGTCATGTCACACATGCATTACGCCAGGTCGTTTTTTTATAATAAAAAAAATTAATGCATGTGATGCCTATAATAACAATAATATTTAATAATATTTTTTTAATAATAAAAAATACTATTTACGCCATATGTCATGTCACAGGTGACCCACACAAACACACACGGGGAGAGGGGGTGGGGTGTGTGGAGGCATCACATGCATTAAGAGCACGAACTTATCTTGACCCCAAATTCATCATCAGCCTTGGCCCATATGGTGCAAGAGTGCATTGTTACAGCTAAACCAGGATCCGAAAAATAATAATTAAAGAATTGCATACACACACACACACACACATAGGTAGGCTATATATATATATATATATATATATATATATATAGAGAGAGAGATAGAATGATAGATAGACAGATAGATTGATAGACAGATAGATAGATAGATAGATTATTGATAACTAACAAAAGCCAAAAGCAATTAGAGAAAGAGATAGCCGACCTCCGTCAAGAATAATGAATATGAAACATTAAACGAAAATTCCCATATAAATAAAAGCAGAGAAAACCTGTATGTAACCCGTGAAATATGTATTCAACAACCAAGGACCAAAAGTTATTTGATTGATTGATTGTATGTAGGCCTAGTGGAGGTGAGAACACATTTTCGTTGTCTTGACTTTGTCGGTTTACAACCCTATGCCGTCCCTTTCAGAATGTCTAGTCAGCGATATGTTTCAAATGTAATTCGATTGGACCGAATTGATCCATAGAGCCAGTGAAAAAATGAAAACACATTAAAATTTGAATATTTTTTTTTATTACTATTATCAGAAGTTATGGACTTGACCGATTCGACAAGAGACAGTGGAAAGCCTGCAATGGGTATGTTTTATGTATGTTTGCTAAGTATAAGTATGTAAATATGTTTGAATTAATGTAAGTATTTATGCAGTAGCGTAGCAACGGATTATGCGGGTTGGTCCCAGCGATCAGCAAGCGGGTTGAAACTTATAATGGAACATTTCTAGTTCCACCTTATTAAGCTATGCAGAAGGGCCCCAAAAATACCTTGCTGCGCCACTTTACGTTGGACCTAGGTGTGTATAAATGCATACTTTGTCTAATGTTTACTAACTTACTTTCTGCCCATAACGCCTTTGCATAGCCTTTACAAGCTTATGTAGCGCCCAAGGGCAAATTTTCAGCGCCGCCCTCTTGCATACTGTATCTTCTTGCTTTGTGCTATATTTGCTATATTAAAATACATTTGCCGCCCCCCTGGAAGTGTCGCACTCGGGCATATGCCCCTTCTGCCCCTCCCTATGTGAGGGCACTGCGCCTTTGGTGCAAAGGACGACAGCAAAGTCTTTCTATCTTTGTAACGTGCGTCAATTCCGATGCGCCCTAGGTGTAACCAAATTCTTCTTGTACCGTTCTTCTCCAGATCACTTTTGGTCGCCCTCTCTTTCTTTTTCCCTCTCGCGTCCAGTGCAGGGCTGTTTTGCAGATGTTTCCCGTCCTTCATTTTTAGAGCATGGATAATCCATCGCTATAGCTTTTTACATGATGCTTATATCAATGTCTTTAATGTTTGCATTGGGACATCAATTCTTCCATGGATATTTTATTTGGCTTCAATATTTTTAGTATCCTCCTGAGGCTTTCGGAATGAAAAAAATCGGCTTTACAGAGAAGTACAGGAAAGACACATCTGCTGTAGAATTTAATTTGGTTCTGGTATTGTATTGATATAATTTCCAGATGTTTTTCATGCTGTTAAATGTATTTTTCACTCTTTGTTGAGTCTGTTCTGAATAATTTCTTTACTTCCTCCATGTGGTGTTAGTCAACTTCTTGCATTAGTCGATAAGTCTGAGATAAAAGTGCTAGGTCATCAGCATAATATAAAACTTCAAGTGTCGATAACAGTGCCCATCGAATATCAATATTGTTTGTCTCACCACCTAGTCATTCCTGTCGTTAACAAGCAATGCAGACACCATGCATCCTTGTCTAATATTGAGCATATAGTGAATTGGTTCCTAAAGGCAATCATACACTTTGGCAAATAATTCATCATCATCATCATCAATCCCATGACCGTTGTGGTTGTTGAGGGAGGGGTTGGGAGGGACACTTCGGCAGTCAACTTTCTCCACTTTTGAGCGGTTGTCAATAGTTGAGTCAACTGCAGCCCTGTCCAATAGTGGACAATTTGCAAATAATTACCCATTTTTTAGTAATATGTCCAATATATAATAATATATGCATATAATATAAATAACAAAAAGGCCGATATAATTTTAAAGATTACAGCATCTGTTTTTTTCAATTATTATTGTATACCTTTACCTATTAAATTTATTTATACCAATGATTGTTTACTTCATTCCATTTACCAGCTTGTCCCGCTGATGTTCAGACACAGCCTGTACTGGATGGCGACACTCTATTTGGTAAGTTATCCTTGCACTATTTATTAATATTCTTGACTACACAAAAATCACTTGAAGTTCTTCATGTGTAACATTTAAACAATTATTCAAATTAAAGGCCAACTGAAGAAATTTTTTCTCAGATTTGAATTCAAATTTTGAGATTACCGGAAAATTGTGTTTGCATAAAAATGAAGGTGATTTAAATATTCCGAGGTGACGAGATTTGCAATTGATACGGTAAACCAGGGATCGGCTACCTTTTGATAATAGTGTGCCAAAGTATACTTTTAAAAAATTCATTCAGCAGTGTGCCAAAGTATACTTTTTAAAAATTCATTCAGCAGTGTGCCAAAGTATACTTTTTTAAAAATTCATTCAGAAGTGTGCCAAAGTATACTTTTTAAAAATTCATTCAGCAGTGTGCCAAAGTATACTTTTTAAAAATTCATTCAGCAGTGTGCCAAAGTATACTTTTCAAAAATTCATTCAGCAGTGTGCCAAAGTATACTTTTTAAAAATTCATTCAGCAGTGTGCCAAAGTATAGTTTTTAAAAATTCATTCAGCAGTGTGCCAAAGTATAGTTTTTAAAAATTCATTCAGCAGTGTGCCAAAGTATACTTTTTAAAAATTCATTCAGCAGTGTGCCAAAGTATAGTTTTTAAAAATTCATTCAGCAGTGTGCCAAAGTATAGTTTTTAAAAATTCATTCAGCAGTGTGCCAAAGTATACTTTTTAAAAATTCATTCAGCAGTGTGCCAAAGTATACTTTTTAAAAATTCATTCAGCAGTGTGCCAAAGTATACTTTTTAAAAATTCATTCAGCAGTGTGCCAAAGTATACTTTTTAAAAAATTCATTCAGCAGTGTGCCAAAGTATACTTTTTTAAAATTCATTCAGCAGTGTGCCAAAGTATACTTTTTAAAAATTCATTCAGCAGTGTGCCAAAGTATACTTTTTAAAAATTCATTCAGCAGTGTGCCAAAGTATACTTTTTAAAAATTCATTCAGCAGTGTGCCAAAGTATACTTTTTAAAAATTCATTCAGCAGTGTGCCAAAGTATACTTTTTAAAAATTCATTCAGCAGTGTGCCAAAGTATACTTTTTAAAAATTCATTCAGCAGTGTGCCAAAGTATACTTTTTAAAAATTCATTCAGCAGTGTGCCAAAGTATACTTTTTAAAAATTCATTCAGCAGTGTGCCAAAGTATACTTTTTAAAAATTCATTCAGCAGTGTGCCAAAGTATACTTTTTAAAAATTCATTCAGCAGTGTGCCAAAGTATACTTTTTAAAAATTCATTCAGCAGTGTGCCAAAGTATACTTTTTAAAAATTCATTCAGCGTGCCAAAAACCTAAAAGACATCCTGCTTTAGCACTCAATTTTTTGTAGTAGAAACATAAATAGACTTTTAAGGTCTCTTTTGCGTGGCAATGAAAATTCCTCAGCGTGCCAATTTGCCGACTCCCAAGGTAAGCAATCCCAAGAGCTTCATACAGAAATGACGTTTTGCATGGATCAAAGTAAACAAAGTTAAACGGGTTTCAATAACACAGTGTAACTGTAACGTCAATAACTCCAACGTTATATAAATAACGAAATATCTCCACAGAGGCAATATTCAAATTTAATGCAGTTACGTTGACAAACTGAACAGCAAACAGCCACGCCATCTTTCAAGACTACGCCAGCACAACTAACTGACCATCTCTGAGTAATATCAATCACATCCTACTCTCAGCAAGATCACAGCTCAACCAGCTTATCCATAACCAATCTCGTCTTCCTTGTTTTCAAAAAACACACATACAACCGACGCGCTCCACATTGAACTATCAAGTCTTTCCTATGAAATACTTTCTTTTGCACATCAATCACCCTTTCACAAAGCTGCATAACCTACTCAATCCATATTATACCATTTAAAAAAAAAAGTACCCATTAAAAATTAAAAACACGTGGCAATATGAATTTTTCCCACACGAGTTTGCAATTATTGAAGTAACGTCCCTTTGTTACCGAAATTAAACTTCTCAAATGGCTATGAGATTTGGATTTACCCCCCCCCCACACACACACACCCCAATAACACCACACACATTTAGGCCTATGTGCTTGAAAGTTAGGCCAATGTTTAATGTTTTTTTTAAGGATTTTAGTAGCATTCTGATACTGGATACACATATTAAAATAGTTAGCGAGGTTGACATGGACCCTATTCTGTTAGTCTTTAAGAAGATGTTTTTCTTTTTCTTTTTTTCTTTCTGAAGCTTTTTTTAAAATAAGAATTTTATAGGCTTATATTAACAGTCGTGATTTTATGCTTGATTAATTTTTGTCCAGGTGTTCACGAGACACAGCTGTGTGAAGACGGAGAAGGTGCTCTTCACAATCAGTTCATCATGTGTCACAAAAACCCAGACCACACCAAGTTCACCCCCTTGAAATCCTTCAGCGTGGAAAATCTACCAGACGGTTATCGTGACATGCAATTGTATGAACTGGTGAAGGCCCAGGCTGACCTAACGGTTCGAGTGGATGTTCGAATCACGAGCCCACAAAGACCAGAGTTCTGGCCGAAGACGGAACAATCATACCCCTTTTACGACTTCCGAGACAAGGCTTCGTTTAGGACAGGGAGCGGAAGGATACGGTTTATGTACAAATTTAAGGGTGGGGTTTGTCAGGATGGGAGTAAGCCTTGGGTTAACTACTCCAAGTGCTGGTGTTCTAAGTGTGAACGCTCAGATTCACCGAGCAGTGTTTGGTGGGAGATCAGTGTTTATACAGCTAGGCACGTCGTTTTCGACGACTTCGAGGCGAGACAAACATCGCTGAAATTATTTTACGACGCCGAAGACAGCCGAGCTGTTGTCATAGATACGGTCGCCATCGACGACGTGAACATAGAGAGAGACTGGTGCAGGTTGAACTGTGTGACCTGCGATTCAGGTCTGGGGGATCGACTCTACGCGATGCTGAAACATTGTGACGCGCTTTGCAGACGAGTCTACGAAAGCTACAACAGCAGGGGCGCCACTGCCGCTGCTTCTCCAACTGCAGGGTTAGCCATCATGGTGTCACATCCCCACGGGTGTTACAAGCAAGTCAGCATCGGTCATTGGAAGGACAAGTACCAGGTGGGCAAGTACAAACACACCAAGTTGACCTATACGACGTGCACTTGTCCAGGGAGCAGTGGCGCCGCAGTTTACTGTGTGGGGTATAAAGGCGGGTGCAAGTTAAACCAACTCATCCACAGTGGAGGCTTGAATGATGGGCTTAACATAAGTGGAGCTGGAATTTTTTAAACTTTATTTTTCTCTTTACATCCAAATCTATGTCACAACTTGAATTTATTCATTTTGTCCTGTTGCTTCTTAACATTTTACAGTAAAGAGTGTTTTTTTTTAATTTTGACATGCAATGAAAATTTAAAAGAAAGACGAATGCTGTAAAACATTAATGTACAAACATACCTAAATTGTTTCTGAAAGTCATTTGTCTATTATATTGTTTGAAATTACTAAACTTTTCCCATACAAGAAATAATTTAAAAAAGACAATGCAAAATCGCTTCGAAAATCCCAGACGATTGTTTTTTATGAACTTCTGCAACCGAATTTTTTCTTTATGGTGTGCGAACTAACATTAAGAAATTTTAAAAAAGCATTATAATAAGCTTATTTCACCATACTAATTTGAACTTAGTTCGACTGTACCTTCATGAATGCTAGATGATGATGTGGTAGAAGTGGTGAAGTAAGCAAAATGTTGTACGAAGTGACTTCTTTTGTTATTAGACCAATATCATTACACAGTTTCTTTGTCCATCTCTCTAACTTGGACACCTGTCTCACATATAAAAGTAATTAAAAATATCCCGTCGGACTGAATCATCCCTAGGGCTGGTGAAGTTTCTGTGGCCACGGTATACTAGGGGATTGTGTGGCCAGCGGCATAATACTCAGCTGCCTATACTTTACACCAATTAAAGTCATGTACCCATAAGAGCTGGGTAGACCCGGGGACACCCGTCAGACCTGAGAACGAACTATTCTTCACCAGGATTCGAACCTAGGATCTTTGGAATGCCAGCCTAACGGTCCGCCGCTCGACGACGGTGCCCCATGTCTCACATATATATTATCAATAATCATCGGTTTTTGTTTTTTTCTCTAAAATTCAAATGTCTCAAAAAGTATTATCTAGGTGAAATTGTTCCAGGAAACTTTGCACTTTGTATCTATCGTAGTTGGCAACACCTTTAAATAGCAAAGAAGAGAAAAAGCCACTCCTTCAACAATTAATTTTTCTATGAAGGCTGCCAGTGCAGTTATTTCCATTCCATATCAAATCGATTTATATAGGCCTACTGCTTATGTGATGGTAGCTAATAGCCCTGTACTCTGTTCCTAGGTAAGAAAACTCTGTCTATGAAAAATGATAAACTGAAATGTACATGCACTTAGTTGTTCATTAACACATCTTGATCAAAATCTTGCCATACAGACTTTTGAGATTTTGCAGGTAGAAATATGATAAATAAAATACTGTAGCCTACTGCTATATGCACTTTCCTTTTTTGTTCATTCTTTCTATCATGGTAATTTAACTATTTACTAAAATACTATATATTATATATCTTGTATGTTTTTATCAAATCTTTTTAGAGATAACTCTTTTTTTTTACTGTGCAAATGGAGTTGTGGAACGTAATGGGTTACATGAAGTGGTCAGTGTAAAAATAAATCAACTTAATATCATCTACATCTCTATCAATATGTAAACACCAGAATTAACAAGCTACAAATTCTTTCTAGAACAATAGTCTGTAATATCCTAGATAAGATAAGAATTTCTACTTACATACTACCGTCACGTTTAAAAAGAATCTATAAACACATTTTTGTAACATTTACCTTCGTTTTACATTTTTCTTAGATCGTACTGTTTTACTTTTAAATTAGGTCGGTCAATTGTTTGCTACATTTATTTGCTTGGTCCCATGTTTTTAAAGTTTGTAATTATTAGTTAGCTATATTTTTTAGACTAGAGATTTTATCCGTGTTCTAAGAGGTTTGTTCCTCAATATTAAATGCGCTCTGAGCTTACATTAAGTTTGAGGGCAGCGCTATACAAATATTATTATTATTAAACTGAGGTAAAAATTAACTCTTTACGGTGTCAGGCATAATCATATACGAAGCCCATTCGGAGAAGCGGGCATGTAGATCTAGAGCCAATGAGTTAATGAAATTCTTGTTCCTCTTCTATTTGCCAGTCTGCAGAGCGGTTTGCTCTATTGCAGTCAATGCCAGACAAACATATTGACATGTCTTTTTCAGTTGTTCAATACTGCCATATAAAGTGTTGGTAAAGGAAGGTTGAGATGGAGCAGAGTGTATCTGAGGTCGGTTAGCTCAGGGCATTCAAGCTGGAAGTGGTCCACAGTTTCTTGTGGGCAGGCGCAAAGTCTGCAGTTAGGTAGGTGAGTTGGGTTTATTCGGCCCCTCCGCATGGAACACCCTGCCACTCCAGCTGCGACAAAGCTCGAACTTTAACATTTTCAAGACCGGACTCAAGACTCACCTGTTTATTATTGACTCCTAGCCCACTTACATTTTTAAACATTTGTCTGTTATTGTTCTCATCGTTAATTGTAATTGTAAATGTAATTGTTAAGCGCATAGAACTGATTGCGGGATATGCGCTATATAAGCTTCATTATTATTATTATTATTATTATTTAGGTGTGAGATGAGTGCTATATGTCCTGTTCTCAGATTTATTAAAATAGAATTTGAAAAATAAGTTTAACCAGTTCGGTTTAGCACATAATATCTGCTAGTATATAATAAAATTGTATGCGTTTATTAATGCATCATAGCTAGACTATACGTATTTATACGTCCTGTTCTCAAATTTATTGAAATAGAATTTGAAAATTAAGTTTAGCCCGTTCGGTTTAGCACATAATATCTGCTAGTATATAATAAAATTGTATGTGTTTATTAATGCATCATAGCTAGACTATACGTATTTTTTTATGTATCATATATCTGTTTGGTCCAACAGGTTTATTTTTCTAGCTTTTACGAGCTTGAGAGGTGGGGAACGGAGGTGTTAAAATTGACATATGAACTGGCGAGGTGGCTGTGTCGCAAGAATGTAGAAAACTTTCCCTAAAGTATAAAAATTGTTTTTAAAATAATAAAAAAATGTATTTTTAGTAGTTGTAATGTTTTGTTGTGAATTCTTAGGCCAGCTTAAACAAACTTAAGAAACATGATTGTTTTCAAACATAAAAATTGTATTCAGAAGTCACAGCCTCCTTGTCGGACGACAACACTAAAGCCTTCTGGGTCTTTATCAAAGGGGAGTAATTATAAAACTTAAACTTTATATATTACAATAGTTTAATCTAGTGTAAAATTAGATGAGTTGTTTAGAAATCCCAATGTAATGTTTGGTTTCTATTTTAAGATGTGTAAGCTTATTAATTATTTCACCAGCTTTTCATTGTATGCAGGGCTAATAGATCGTATGCCTATTAGTTATTATTGAACTTATTGGTTTATGCTATCATTTCACCATGTAACGACGATGTATTATGTTAACATTTCACCATGTAACGACGATGTATTGATTATGAGCAAGTCCTTCATAAAAGGCTGAGAAAGGTAACATCATAACATGGACTAAAGTGTTGGAAAGTATCAAGCTGAATAATGCAATTAAAGAAAAATAGTATTTGTGATTTTTTAATATATGTTTGAAGCAATTTTATTCATCTATGAATTGGTAACGAGAAAAAATCTAAGATTAAGCAAAGACTATAATAAGATAGACCGCTTGCTCTATTTTTAGTGTCCTAAATAACTCCTAAGCTGTACACAGCTTTCGATTTTCATCTTAATTTTTCATTGAGCGAATTATTATATCGGAAGTTTAAAGTACCGGATGCAAACGGAAATTCGGAAACAGAATATTTAAAGTTATCAAATAGCAGAAATATCAAATCAAGCATTCCATCTTATTATAGTCTTTGTGTTAAGCATATTGGCGTAATTACATTAAAGAAATAACAAACCAAACAACAATTAGTATAAATTTGTATTACTTTGTTACTTAAATAACGAAATAAAGTTTATATTTGTAGGCCTAGTTATCTAAACATTGACCACATTTATACACATATAATGTTAGGCCTTTGTATACATGGATATATTTAGGCTTAACACAGACACACAATCACAGCAATACAGACTTTTTCCGAATACCAAAACATCTACAAAGAAAAAAAGGTTAGATAATAAATCCGTTCCTATGAAAATACGGCCTATTTCAATGCGGCTTAATATTTAAACATATAATACAAATATACATAACTGCACAATAATCGAAATGAAATTAAAAGAAAAAGATGTATGTACATTTATCTTGCCCTGGAAAGGGTTAAGTGTTTTTTGAACTGTAAAACAGTTCAATTCTCAATAAGCTACGATACATTTAGAGATGTATGGTCTAGTCCAGGGGTCGGCAACCTACGGCACGCGTGCCAGACTTGGCACGAAGAGAGATCTTTAATCTCAGACATGATACGCAGATGACCTCCGAAGTGGTAATTCAAGTCTTTCTACAAGAAAAGAGCTGAATAACTTATTGGCACGCTGAATGAATTAGAAATCCTAATTTTGGCACACTATTACCAAAAGGTTGCCGATTCCTGGGCCCAGTCTGCTTGCCACACCAAAGCTTGTAAATGATTTAAAAAAATGCAAGCGACTCTCAGGAAATAGTGCATGAATTCCCTTAAACCATCGGATCAAATCCAAAATTATGTGGACAAAAGCACATTGATCATCATAAATATAATAACATAGAGAGTTGCCCCCATAAATATAACAATGTCATCAAATATCAATTGACAAGTCCTAATAATTATGCTTGAATGGTGAACCTTAAAGTGTATCAACATTTCCGGTCCTATTCGTTCATTTACTAACAAAACATGTCTGTGTGCTGTGTTACTGGTTGTACTGCGAGTAAGAAAAGATGTAGAGTATTACATTTTATTTTATTTCCGAAAGATGTTGCCGAAAGAAAACGATGAATAGTGAACGTCAGACGTGAAGAATTATATTTTTCTATTCCCAAACTTATTGCTTGATGCAAAAAAAATTTCGATTTGTCTTTTTATGTATCTATAGTTCATGCATTTTTTTTAAAGCAAATAATCGTACTCTTGACTACTTTATTTTATAAATGAAGCTAAATTTAACTTAACGCGACTAACGCTTCGAGTATTAATTATCGCATACTCACTTTTGATGTTAAAAACGGATTTCTCCTAAATTATCTCGTAGCCTTTGTATATTTCTAAAATACAAGAACTGGCCGTCGAGGTTGAAATAAATTGTCAAACACCAGCAAAAGCATGTTTTGTATTGACGGAAATGAACCGGAAGTTCGTGAACACGATAAATCCTGACCTATTGAAAAAGTCAGGCCTCATCAAGACTTTCCAATAATATCATCTAAATTTTAAATGTATAAATAATTAATAAATAACATCTATAAGCTATAACTGAGATATCATCGCTGATGTGCTATTTCTTTCGGCATAACAAGCGCCACAAAAATAATTTATGAATAATTTGAAGAAATCTTTTCAAGAACGATCTGTTAATAGAAATAAATATAAAGAATAAACTAGACGTAATGATCATGTAGAACAAATTGGACAAATCAGTTTCTATAAGTAACGTTGAGTCGGTGCTCTTAAAGTGGTTTCCCATAATGTGGTTCACAGAAAGACACAGACTATCAGAGAGAGAAAACACAAGACATGTGATTAGAAGCGTCTTCGATGTCTGTCTCGACCAGGTAGTTTTGTAACGTTCGGATGTCAAATTCCCGCGTTTCCGTAAAATCAACATTATTTTTAAGGCGATGGCGATGTTTCCCAGAATCACCAGAATCAAAGGAATCAAATGGTTTATGAATTGTATAATGTACCGCATATAGCTAGCATAGAGCGTCAACCGCAAAAGAGTGAGCAAATCTTGTAATTTGCTCAACTTCATGTTATTCTCTGTCGCGTCATCAAATAAATATAACGCATAAATTTTAAAAACAACCCATGGAAGCCATATTAGAAAAAGGATCATTGTTAAAATATAAACGTTTTTCCTGTTGACAAATATTTTAAATTTTACTGGTAGAAAAATCGCTACAAATCTTTCCAAAGTTATGAGCAAATACGATTGGGGAAATGTTGCCTCACCCCAGGAGCCAAAGAAATAAAACATATATTTGAGATATTGCAGCAGTTTGGTTTTGAAATTATTCTTTCGAAAGCAAATGTGAGTCACGTATTGGTACATTTTGTTTCCGGTCATGTACTCAATAATTTCTGGAATGTTGAATGCAGACATCTGATGGAAGCTGCCAGAGATGACGACGACTAGCAGCAGAATGTTGGAGGGTTTCCTGAATCCGTCAGCTCTAAGTATGGCTATGCAAAACATGTTCAGGATAAAACCAACCAGAGCCAAGGATGGGTTGACGTACAATTTCAGAGCTTCGAGTAAGCCTCTCATTGAAAGGTCGACAACCTCGTTTTTTTCCTGTAATAAGTTACATATCGGTAATTCTTTTCCCTTTTTGAGCCAGTCGTTGACATCTTGAAGGGCACGAAACCAATCTTGAAAACTGAGTGTATCATTTCTGATTTCAACACTTTGGTTAATGCGGTTGGACATCGGTACTGATAGATTGAAATAGGTGTAGACAGAAGCTAGACGATAATTTTTCACGTCTGTAAACACCTTCAAAAAGTTTTGCAAAATAAATAGAATGTAGTAAGCTATGCTTTTCAGGCGCTGAAAAAAAATGTATTTTACAGCTTTTGAATCTTTAAGATGCATTTCTTGAAGGGAATCAATGATTTGATCTTGGACAACGTAGAGTTGAAACAATGCCAAAACTATGGCCTTCTATAGTGTAGTCCTTCTATAGCCTCTATGTGGTTTTGATGATAGTATATTCCTTTTATATTTGTTGTTATTTGACGATAATCTAATCCTTCTTTATATGTTGTTATTTGACGATATTCTAATCCTTCTATGAATGCAGTCTAGTTTTTGACGATAACTTTTGTTGTTGTTGTATTTGTTGTTTTTAGAAATGTCTAAATCATTCTATTTCCGTTGCATTGAAGACTTGAAGATCTTAAGGGAAAAGAAGAAAAAAAGTTTTTTTGCTTTTCGTTTAAAACACATATTTTGTTTTATTTTTTAAATGTATTTCAAATTTATGTAAGTGTTACTCTTTTGAGAACATAATGGTTCGAAAGCTAACGTATATAATATATTATTACGTAGATTGATTAAGGGGCACATTATTTTGTATCGATGGGGAAAAAACGTAGTTTCCACGTTATTTTCGTGGTTTCCAAGTTTTTTTCCCCCGTGGAAACGATGAGGTGTGCCCTCTGAGTAATTAAGCTAGAAGTGAGCAAAATTGACTGGATTCATCGACATGACTTTTTAATACTAAGAAAAAAAACAAAAAAACTGAGATACTCACCTTCTTTGTATGTCTTTATAACGAAGCTTCAGTTACGTGAAATTGTATTTTCTAAGGGAGTTCACCACCGTGCAAGCAAGATCAGACGATAAGGTTGTCCGAGGCTTTCACAACTATATATAATATGATAATATAATGAGTTTTGGCAGGATTTTTTATAAAAACTAAACAGAATTAGTTTATTGTTCTAAAACGACTTAAAGAATTAGGTTAATGTTGATGTCACTCACTCCACCACGTCCCTTCCCTCTCTATCTACTCAACGTTCCTCTCCGTCAATAAATCCAGTTAATGAGCTATGTTCACTTTTTTTATTTAAACTAATCTATATAACTGTTTACCAAACAAACAAATAATGGTCTTTTTTTTTTAAAGAAAATATATACGAGCGATTCTAAAAGCAATTAGAAATATTTTTTCTTGTTGCTTTTTTTTTTTAAATTTCTCTAACCATAACTATACCATTTTTTTTTAGTTTTAAAAATATATTATTTCAAAACACGCAGCTATTCCACCGAGTAAAATAGAACTCATTATTATTTGTTAAATCCGAGTACGAACAAAGTAGTTCTCGGAGTTTCTCTATAATATGCAAAGCATGTTTACTTAAAAATAGTTCATTTCCCACCTTGGGGACGCGATGGCAGAGCGTCGGCGCAATGTGCTGGTTAAACAATCCTCTAGTACGCCGCGAAAACTGGTAAACGCTGCTTCACTGGATCAATTCGGTCCGACGTGATACTTTACTTACATTTTTTAAAAACTTTGGACCAACGCGTTCTGAAAAACGACGCCTCACTTTTGTACTTCTTTCTATCTGTAAGAAAAATATAATATAAAGACATTACTTCTCAATGTGAAGTCTGCATTGCTGTATGGAGCAGAAACACGGAGAATGACTAAAACCACCACCTGCAAAGTCCAAAGCCTTCGTAAACAGCTGTCTCAGAAGGATGCTCCAGATCAGCTGGCCAGACACCATAAGCAGCACAGACATTTGGTATCTTTTTCAGAGCCGAAATTGGCAGAAAATAATAACTATTTTGTCCTGAGATTTAAAAGGCCGTAAGTCTGTTCTCTCACCAATAGTGGTTGAAATGTTTATATTATAAAAAAAACAACATATAATAGTAAAGCTGAATAATATACACACCTGGCATGTTACAGGGGGGGGAGGGGTCGATAATATCTCCCAGTAATTCTAGAACAACTGACCGAATTTAAATGTTTATTTAAATTTAAAAAAAAAAACGTCCTGGGCGTAACATGAAAAGGTGTGGGTTAAGGAGACCCCCTTCGAACCTGTCCGAGACAAGCCACCATGCGACATGTCGCGACATACTCTGCTTCTCTAGACCTGCGGGATTCCACCCCACCCCCCTTTAGACCAATAACGTGCTGGTATTCCCGCACTGTCGCCCGGTAGCACAAATCCCACACTATGCATCGAAAATTGGCGAAACGGGATTTGGTTCACATTACTTCCTCCCCACCGATTTTCTGTGTTTCATGCCTTTAAAATTAAATGTCGGACACACAACAGTAACTGTCCTCATGCGGTGTAATATTAACGGGGACGTATCGTTTACACTTGGCCAGATTTGAGGTCCAGAAGTGAAAAGAGTGGACCAGTGGAGTGAGTAGAAGGCGCCCCACCCTCACCACCATCAGGCGTTACTGTTTGGATAATCATCAAGCTGACACTTTCCACACTCTACCTGTGTCAACTTACTAAATTAAATGAAAGCTAACATTTTAAAAAGGTGCCCTTTTCGACACTCGCCATTTTTTTTTTCCATATTAAAAAAAGTAAATTAACCCTCCGGACCAAGTTGATCCATAGGGCAGATGAAGCACCGTTCACCAGTTTCTGTGTCCACAGCATTCTAGGGGCAGGTTGTGGCCAGCACAATGCCCAGCCGCCTTTGAAGCATGTTCAGCCTGGTCTCTGAGCCGGTCCATTTCAGCTTGATGTTCTGCCAAAACCCGTTCTTCATAGTCTTCAATGTATGCTCATGATCATCAGTCATAGCCATCCTGCAGTAGAATTGAATAGTTTCCCCGTCATACCAAATTGATCCATAGGACCGGTGAAGCAGCGCTCGCCGATTTCCGTGGCCACGGCATACTAGGTGATTGTGTGGCTAGCACAATGCCCAATCACCTTTACTTTACCATTAACTAAAGTCAGGTACCCATCAAAGCTGGGTAGACTCAGTGACTTCCTCCAGAGCAGGGAAAAATCGTAGCCTTCACCAGGATTCAAACTCAGGACCTTCGGTACTCAAAGTTACGCCTCTGCAAATGACCGACAAAGACGTTTCGTTGGTAAAAACAATAGTCAGTCTATAAATAAGTAGAGCACAAGTGAAAACAAACGCCGTCACGATAACTACTCAATTCTTAAGTAAATTATAATAGGGTGATCAGCCCAGTCATAGGACTAAGGTCATATTAAGTGAACTAACAAAAAAACCTTTTAAATTTTTCTCAATAACAATTGAACACACAACGTGTCTGTTGATAGTTAAAATAGTCTATAATTTTTATGTCACTGTCTTGTTTATTGCCACGTAATAAAGTCGGTGCTTGTCCGAAAGAGTTGTCTCAATATTTCAGAATTCGGTGACTGAAGCTAATTTTTGTTATGGATAAAGGATTTAAAATCTACGAGGAATTTTTTTTGTAAACATAGTCTTATAATTGAACATTGAGTTTATGTTTAACCTTTGCTACCGAAGAATGGTAATAAAAAGTTATACACTTAATTATAAAGCTAAAATTTGTTTCTTTTATTTTCTTTTAAGGAAAAGCTTTTGCTTTGCTTTGTTTTGTATTGTGAGCAGCCATTGTGGATTTGTTGTTTTCGGTTTAAACTACATTTTAAGATCAAACTGATGTGTTTAATTTCTTATCTAAGCTTGAAAACAGTGATATATAATCTATACCAGGGGTCGGCAACCTTTTGCTTCTAGTGTGCCAAACAAGGATTTTTAAATCATTTAGCGTGCCAACAGCGTGAAAGTCAAACTGCTCAACTAGGCCTATATTATTTTTATAAGAAAATGTATTTAGTGCCGTATCAAGACCAAAACCAAAAGAAAAGGAGCGTAATAGAGAAAATCATTAAAGCGTTTTATATTTAATAACAAATTAACCTGGTTGATATTATCATCTTTAAAAAAAATCCATTCCTAGCTAGATTTCTAATACACAATCTCATTACTCAACTTACATATTAATGGTTATCAACATTTGAGTTTAGTTGTCAAAATATGATTATAGAAATTCTAATAATAGCTATATATATATTATTTTTAGTTTGATCTCAGAATTACTGAGATTTCCGCACATATTTATATAGTCTGAGCTTCGTAATGCAATGATACAGTTAAGTGGAAGAGATACAATGTAATCTTACAAACTGGGTAGTTAATGTAATGTTTAGAAATGTACATATAAAGTCTTTAGTCATATAATATTTCTATAATTTTCAACAATGTTTTATAGTTTGATCATTTTAAAGTTAGGCCTAAAAATTGTAAGCCTTTTTTTTTAAAAAAAAAGGAAACAAAAAAGAAACATTAGAAATATTAACGCAAAGAAAACGGGTATTCATCTCTATACAAGGAGCGTCTGTAATGTAAGATTATCTCCCTTCAATTAAATTCTCCAAATTTGATGCTAGTTATGCCTAACGATTTAATTGTTCTAATAGCAACCAGCGTACTTCTGAAAACGCTCATCTATTTTAATTAGCCTTAAATTAGGAAAAGAGATAAATGTTTTGAAATTGATTGCAAGGCTAGATATGTCTAGTTTCAATGCAAATCCATTCCAGTGGTCCAACACTTCAAGTGCTTTTGTAAATGCGTTCAACTCGCTAAAACGTGTCGACATGTCATTCAGAAACATCGGCTTCAACAGTCAGTTCTCCTCATTCAATACAATAATTTTTTTTTACCCATTAAGATACACATTACTTGCTTCCAGACAAGAAACAAATCTACCCAAGACTTAAACTATACTTGATATCAGTTTCTTTTAGAAGAGACTTGAGAAACTATAACAATTGCCTATCTTAACAATAAATTCAATCACAGATCGCAAGTCCAATGATGAGAGCTTTGCATATAAACATTCCTGAACTAAAATAGTCGACGTCCAGTGTGATTCCGATGCATATCGCCACACAGCACCAATTAATTAATAATGCCGACATACGTTGTTTTCACTTGCATTAAAAATATTCTTGGAGTTCTCTTGCGTGCCATTGAAAAGCCTTCTGCGTGCCAAGTCTGGCACGCGTTTCTTAGGTTGGTGACCCCTGATCTATAATTTAATATTTCAGGGCTGTAGAATTATTTCGGACTCCAATATCACAAGGGGTGAGGGGCGGTGGCCGAGCGGCAGCGCGTCCGGCTGGCGCACCGAAACTCTGATGGGTACCTGACTTTATTTTGGCATGGGTGGCGGCTTAGGGTAAACCCTATCAATAGGAGATGTAAGGCGCCTACTTCCCTAAGCTAGCCTGCGGGACACCTCATGGGCAGAAGTGTAGTACCCGCTTAGACCCCCTCAGGGTCACGTGACATCATGGAAGGAAGATGATGGATAGAAGTTGTTTTAGTACTTATACTGCTCTGGTAATTAGGCTCTGGACATGCCAGCCACCCCGCGGTCTTATTCCAATTCACCCCTACCCCCTCTCGACTACCCCCTCCCCGCACCAGGTCAAGAGTTCCACTAGTATGTAGTCGTCTGTACTCTGGGGCCTCTCTCTCCTATGCCTCAACCTCCCCTCTCTTTTTCAACCACGCCAGTAAATCAGCGTCTGTCTTTGTGTACCGCCCCCACCCCACATCTCACCCCTCTCTTTCTCCCCTGTGCCCAATTAAATTGCCCCTGTCCCCCCTTCCCCTACCCCCTCTCTCCCTGCTATCCGTGATTAAATTCATGTTTAGTTTAAGATTGCTCACTCTACACATGACCATTTGAGAGATAGGTCGTGTGTTAGGCTTTCAACCTCCGGGCTCTTGCCCAAAAAAGAATGTATACAGTTACTCTTTATAGTTAGCATCTAGAATGCAATAAAAGTCTAGATAACCAATGCCAGCTTGCTCACTGAATCTATGCCCGTGTGTGACGTTTTTAAGTGTTAATTACGTAGCAGTTCCAAGGTTTACCTATATCACGAGCCACGGACTCAACTTACAAATATCTGATTGTAGAAACCACATTGAATCTAGGCGCCAGACCCAAGGGGCCACCATACCCTGTAGACAACAATGCCAAATCCTCTCCCCCATTTTCCCTATGTCAAATGGGGACTGTATCTAATGAACCTTCATTCCAATACCGGGATGCATGAAAACGAGTTCTACACGTCCCAAAACAAACCACTTCACGACACCTATCTTGTAAAGACCCCTAATAGACAGAAATCGCAACGAGTGTGCCATATCAACATTTTAAAACCGTATATTACCAGAGAAGAACCACATGTTGTTTCCACAGTAAACACTGTTATTAAAGTTGGGAATAATTCTCCCGAAATTGAGCGTGAATTAGCAGAAAGCAAATTACAAAACACAAACGCTCTAAAAACCCTTAATAAAAACTTGGCACATTAACCCGATTGAAAACCATCGGCCTCCAAAGTTTAATTTATGAAATATTAATCTATTTGGAGATGTACCCAATAGAACAAAGTTGATTGATAATGATGTTATACTAAATGAGAATACTAAAGCTATTAAACAACATCAATACAGGTCAAATCCTATCCAGTTAGAATACATCCGTAAAGAGGTTCGCTACATGCTTGAGTAATGCTAAGTTCGTGACAAAGATCGGATTGACCTATTAACGGCATATTTTCAGATTCCACTGACAGAGAAGGCTCAGGAGGTATCATCGTTTGTAACCCCTGACAGACTGTACACATATAAGGTCACGCCCTTTGGTATGGTTAATGCACCATCAACATTTCAAAGGTTAACAAATGCCATTACTCAGGACATCCCTAAATGTCATGCATACCTCAACGATATTGTTGTCTTTAGAGACGATTTTGAATCTCGTTTAGACCAACTGCATTTATTATTTACAAAATTAACTCATGCAAATCTCATCGTTAACTTGACCAAGAGTCAGTTCTGCCATGCAATCATGCAACCATAGAATACTTAGGTCACATAGTGGGAAATGGTATAGTGAAACCATTAGATGCAAAGGTGAAGGCTATTCACGAGTTCTCTATTCCTGAAACCCTAAAACAACTTCGCAGTTTTCTTGGTATGGCGGGGTACTACTGAAAGTTCTGTAAGAACTTTTCGACCATTGCTTGCCCATTAATAGAACAACCAAAGAAAAATTGTACTTTCAAATGGTCTAATGAATGCCACCAGGCCTTTGATAATTTAAAAGATTTTCTTTCTGAGGCACCCGTATTAGTCACACCCAATTACAGTAAACCCTTTAAGATTACCGTTGATGCTTGTGAAACAGTAATGGGAGAAGTAATTTCTCAAAAAGGAGATGATTCCCGTAACACCCGCTTAGTTTTTACTTTCAGAAATTTGATAAACACCAGGAAAATTATAGACCTTCGAAAAAGAACTTTTGGGTCTTATCCTGGCATTAAAACAATTTGATTTTTATATCAATGGTTCTCAGTATCCAATTGATATCCTGACTGATAATAACCCTTTATTTTTCATTTCCAGAGTAAAACAGAATTTAAGAATTTTTTGCTGGAGCTTATTCCTCCTAGCTTATAATCTAAATATATTGTATATACCAGGTAAACAAAATGTCGTCGCGTACACGTAGTCGCGTATGTAACTGGTGAACCAGAGGAAACCAGTTTTTCATGAAATGTTTCTTTATGTCATTTAATGTATTACTTAACATGTACACATGGCAATAAATAAACTACGTTTTGAAATTATTATACTATGAAACATTACAGAACAAAGATGTAATATTTTAATAGAAACAATCATACGTTTGTTGATGTAAAAGATGAATATTGCATACACCGATTGCACACACACTAAAAGTTAACTTGAATACTTCCACACTTGTGTTTGTTCAATTAATTATATTGATGTGTTTGTGTTAATTGTTTGTTTCTATGTCGTCATGTTATAATTTGGATAATTTATTTTATGCTATGTAAACGCTAAATCAGTTGATATATTTGACTATTTTAATATTCTTGATGTCAGAATTGAGACACAATAATAGTATAATAATTGAAAATCATTTGTCAGGACAGAACGATTGATTATCATTAATATAAACTTTCAAAATAATTTTTTTTTTAAATTTGTTCACTAAATGATACAGGGTCACTTATCTATCAATTTTGTTGATCGGTTTTAATTATTTTGGGTAACTAATATTCATTCAATGGGAATTAGTTATAGAGCGTTCTCAGTAGGCGGAGCTTAAGTTTTTTTGTGTACATTTAGTGACGTATTTGTGTAAATATAGAGCCCACTTGAGGTACAAACATAACGTGGTAAAAGTAAATTACTTCTTTATCATGCAAAATTCACATCTGAATATTGGCTATCCTACTCAAAAATAAGGAGGTAAATAGTAGTACTGTAGATTAATTGATTAATGTGATTAGGCTAGGGCCGGCTAGACCTGTTTACACTTTCAATTTCACTTTATAGGCCTACACTTTTAATGTTTCGTAGGCTAGGCTACGATGTCAAGTGATAGTGTTGATGAACAGGCTATCTAGTCAAGTCACTATTAGGCTCACATCGTCTATGATCTATGTCTATGATAATAATAAAATACTAAATAGCCTATTTTATTTAACATACATAATACAGCTTAAATCTTAATAAGACTTAAAACACAACACATCATTTAAAAAAAGCTCGAGCCTATATGAAACTTTATTAATACAGCGGCCATATTTAATTGTACACCATTACTCAAAGTAAACAACAATCACGTGCTTTTTGTCACGGGATTGCAAACGCCCTATTGGTGGTGATTGTTTTTTTTATCGGTGACGTTGTATATACAAAATGATAATTGTAAATATAATTGGTTAAAATAAATGTTTAGTTGATAAACATATACTGAAGTAAGCGTGATAAGTAAGATTGACTTACGGTTTACTGATATGAGATATGGATATATATTTCTCCACTTCCATTAATGTGTTACATACATTATTCAGATAATGGGATGAGTGATGTCATGATAATGACTTTGTTACTAAAGGTATATGTGACATATGGTTCACTTTAAACTTAAAACTTTGTGTCTTAAAATGTCAGGTGGGCCGTGTTACGTAATTTAAAGTAGTTTTGTTTGCGTAGATATATTGGTTCTCTTTATATTAAATAAAGTTAAAAGAAATATTGACACCAAAATGTGTTTCCATACTTTAGAATAAAAAAACGTGCATATATTGTCTAGACTCTAGACGATACGTCATCGGATCAGCACGCGTCATATGTCGCCCGGGAGTTTGGGATTGTTTTTGAAGGGGTTGAAGTTTGGGCGTTGTAGCGTGAGTACGATGTGTTCGATTCTCTTGAAGATTATAATATGGACAAAATCTTTAAATACGTTGCTCAGATCAAATCTCAACTAATAGAGCTATTGAAGGTGATCGATTGTATCCAGTTTACTGTTTAATTTCATCTCTGATTGTTCAATTAATTAATAAATCGTTGTTTACTTTCAGTTCGTCAAAGACTTGTGTATACTTTCTATGTAATGAAGGTATAGTACTACCTTAACGTTTAAAGAAATATTAATCAAATAAATCCTATTATATCTGAGCCAAATCAACTATATATGTATAGATATACATCAAACAACAATTCTCATACTACACTTGTGGGACCATGAGGGATTTTGAATGAATAAACTAATAAAATACTTCACATATCCTCTATAATTGATTATATTTTCAAGAGGACTTTATAGGTTATTTCTTATTATAGAACATTAACCTATTCACCTTCACCTTCACCAGGTCACCTATCCCTTAACCCGTGTCTGGGTCGTTAGGGCACCATCGTTGACTGTTCACAATCTATTCACACGTGACAAAAGATATTAACATATTCGCACGTGACAGCATCTTAACATTTTAATTTCTGTACAATGAGTTCAGCTGATTTCACTTATAACAAACAACTTGCGATTCAGCATAATCATAAGCAAACTTGAAATGATGATTAAGAAACAATTTTCTTTCTACTTACTTCAATGTATATTTAATCAACACAATCACATATATGAATAAAAAATAATAGCACCAACAATTGATATTCTTAGTTAAATGTATAAAAATAGTTTTTAATTTAAAGAGAATGCATTTTTAGTAGATGAGTTACTTAGATATCCAATTGTAATGTTTTGTTTCTATTTTTAGATGTGTAAGCTTATTAATTATTTCACCAGCTTTTAATTTTTGTTTGCACGGTTCATATGTATAAGGGCTATTAGTTCTTATTCATTGGTTTATGCTTTCATTTCACCATGTAACGACGATGCATTGATTATGAGCATGTCCTTCTTAAAATACTTAGGTAACATCATAACATAGACTAAAGTGTTGGAACCCATCAAACTGGTGCTGTCCTAAATAACTCATAAACTTGCCTGAAGCTTTCCGCTGTATACAACTTTCGATTGTCATCTTAATTTTCCATTGAGAAAATTATAGGGAATGACTGAACCGGAAGTTCAGAGAACTGGGTGCAAACGGAAATTCCGAAACAGAGTACTTCAAGTTATGAAATAGCAAAAATATCAGAGCAAGAATTATTCCATCTTATTATAGTCTTTGAATTAAGCAAGCAACGTAAACGTTAATGTTATAATTACATTAAAGAAAAAACAAACAAACAAAAAAAAACTAGGCAGGACATTTATTTTATTACTTTATTACTTAAATAACGAAACAAAGTCTAAAGCTCTAGCAATGTAAACATTGACCACATTTATACATAAACATTTATGTCTATCTATCTATCTATCTATCTATCTATCTATCTATCTATCTATCTATCTATCTATCTATCTATCTATCTATCTATCTATCTATCTATCTATCTATCTATCTATCTATCTATCTATCTACCTATCTATCTATCTATCTATCTATCTATCTATCTATCTATCTATCTATCTATCTATCTATCTATCTACCTATCTATCTATCTATCTATCTATCTACCTACATCTATCTATCTATCTATCTATCTATTTATATATATATCTATTTATTGGTATATATATAAGTTACATATAAGCTTATACAAGCTACATTGCCCGGCGTTGCCCGGGTGAAAAAAAAACAGGACTGTATAAGGTGCAGATAAAAATTATATAAACTAGAATTAAAAGAAAGCTATAGATCTAAATCTAATAATTAATTTTATTTTTATTATTGAAGACTTCTAGTAAAGTAATTTAAAATAAATATTGTAATCGGGTAAAAAATAGGCAAGTAGGCCTATGTTTATTTAACCAAAATCTAAATTGCCCGTAGATTTACAATGTCTTTTGTTTTTAAAAGTTTGAAAAAAAATATTGTCGAAAACAAAAGGTAACTGGAGAATCGAACTCGGGTCGCCTGCAAAGCTGTCCGCTGCGCTAACCACTGAGCTAGCGAAGACACATGTCCGATGTGAAAAATTACTAGACAGTATATAGGTCTAGGCCTACATAGACCAGTGACACAAACTCACGTGATTTCAAATTGACCAAGGTGATCCGTGTGCTTACAAACACTATCTTTATATATATATATATATATATATATATATATATATATATATATATATATATATATATATATATATATATATATAAACAGCTATACATTTATCTATCTATTTATCCTTACCCGACCCTTAGACTTTTTCCGAATACCAAAACATTTTCTACAAAGAAATAAAGGTTAGATAATAAATCCGTTCCAATGCAAATACGGCTTATTGTTATTGACAGACTGCTTACAATAATTTCAATGCGGCTAGATATTAAAACATATAATACAAATATACATAACTGCACAATAATCGAAATGAAATTAAAAGAAAAAGATGTATGTACATTTATCATGCCCTGAAAAGGGTTGAGTGTTTTTTTGAGTTGTAAAACAGTTCAATTATCAATACGTTACGATACAATTAGAGATGTATGGTCTAGTACAGGGGTCGGCAACCAAAAACAAAGACTTGGTACGCAGAGAGATCTTTAATGGCAGGCGGATGACATCCGAAATCGTAATTCAAGTCTTTTCACAAGAAAAGAGCTGAAAAACTTTTATAATTTTGGCACGCTGAATGAATTAAAAATCTTAATTTTGCACACTATATCCAAAAGTTTGCCGATCACTGGCCTAGTCTTCTTGCCACATCAAATCTTCTAAATGTTAACAAAAAAAGCAAGCAACTCTCGGGAAATGGTGCATGGATTCCCTTAAACCTTCGGATCAAATCCGAAACTATGTGGACGAGAGCGTATTGATCATCTTAAATATAATAGCATGGAGAGTGGAGAGTAGCCCCAATAAAAAGATCATTATCCTCAAATATCAATTGACAAGTCTTAATGATTATGCATGCATGGTGAACCAACAAGTGTAAGAACATTTCCGATTCTATTCGTTCATTTACTAACAAAACGTGTCTGTGTGTTGCGTTACTGGTTGCACTGTGAGTACGAAAAGATGTAGTGGATTAAATGTTATTTTATTTCCAAAAGATGTTGCCTAAAGAAAAAGATGGATTGTGAATGTCAGACATGAAGAATTGCCTTTTTTTAATTCCCAAACTTATTGCTTGATGCAAAAGAATTTTCGATTTGTCTTTTTGTGTATCTATAGATCATTTGTTGTTGTTTTTTAAGCGAAGAACCGCTTTTATTTGATCACTTTTTTTATAAATGAAGCTAAATTTTTTTTAACACGATTAACACTTCGAGTATTAATTATCGCATACCCACTTTTGATGTTAAAAACGAATTTCTCCTAAATAATCTCGTAGCCATTGTATATATCTAAAACACCAGAACTGGCCCTCGAGGTCGAAATAAATTGTCAAACACCAGCAAAAGCATGTTTTGTGTTGACGGAAATGAACCGGAAGTTCGTGAACACGATAATTCCGGACCTATTGAAAACAACACATTTATAACTTTTATATTTATAGCATCGCTGATATGTTATTTCTGTCGGCATATCAAGCGCCACAAAAAAAAATTATTAATAATTTGAAGAAAGTTTTTCAAGAACGATCTGTTAATAGAAATAAATATAAAGAATAAACTAGACGTAATGATCATGTAGAACAAATTGGACAAATCAGTTTCTATAAGTAAAGTTGAGTCGGTGCTCTTAAAGTGGTTAACCATAATCTGGTTCACGGATAGACACAGACTATCAGAGACAGAAAACACAAGACACGTGATTAGAAGTGTCTTCGATGTCTGTCTCGACCAGGCAGTTTTGTAACGTTCGGATGTCAAATTCCCGCGTTTCCGTAAGATCAACATTATTTTGATAGCGATGGCGATGTTTCCCAGAACCACTAGAATCAAAGGAATCAAATGGTTTATGAATTGTATAATGTACCGTATATAGCTAGCATAGAGCGTCAAGCGCAAAAGACTTAGCAAATCTTTTACTTTGCTCAACTTAATGTTATTCTCTGTCGCATCATCAAATAAATATAACGCATAAATTTTAAAAACAACCCAAGGGAGCCATATCAGAAAAAGGATTACCGTTAAAATTAAAACGTTTTTCCTGTTGACAAAGATTTTAAATTTTATTGGTAGAAAAACTGCTACAAATCTTTCTAAAGTTATGAGCAAATACGATTGGGCAAATGTTGCCTCACCCCAGGAGCCAAAGAAATAAAAGATATATTTGAGATATTGCAGCAGTTTAGTTTTGAAATTATTCTTTCGAAAGCAAATGTGAGTCACGTATTGGTACATTTTGTTTCCGGTCATGTACTCAATAATTTCTGGAATGTTGAACGCAGACATCTGATGAAAGCTGCCAGAGATGACGACGACCAGCAACAGAATGTTGGAGGGTTTCCTGAATCCGTCAGCTCGAAGTATGGCTATGCAAAACATGTTCAGGATAAAACCAACCAGAGCCAAGCTTGGGTTGACGTAGCATTTTAGAGCTTCGAGTAAGCCTTTCATTGAAAGGTCGACAACCTCGTTCTTTTCCAGTAATAAGACACATATCGGTAATTCTTTCCCCTTTTTGAGCCAGTCGTTGACATCTTGAAGGGCACGCAACCAATCTTGGAAACTGTATGTATCATTTTTGATTTCAAAACTTTGGTTATTGCGGTTGGACAACGGTGCCGATAGATTGAAATCGGCGTAGATTGAAGCTAGAGGATAATTCCTGATGTCTTTAAAGACTTTCAAAAAGTTTTGCAAAATAAATAGAATGTAGTAAGCTATGCTTTTCAGGCGCTGAAAACCGTACTTTAAGGCTTTTGTATCTGTAAGATGCATTTCTTGAAGGGAATCAATGATTTGATCTTGAAGAACGTAGAGTTAAAACAATGCCACAACTATGGCCTTCTATAGTGTAGTCCTTATATAGCCTCAATGTGGTTTTGATGATAGTATATTCCTTTTATATGTTATTTTTCGATGATAATTTAAGCCTTCTATTTATTTTTTCTATCTGTTAATCTAATCTAATCTTTCTATGTATGTTGTTATTTGATGATAATCTAATACTTCTATGTATGTTGTTATTTGATGATAATCTAATCTTTTTAAATATGTTGTTATTTTACGATCATCTAATCCTTCTATGTATGTTGTTATTTGTTGATAATCTAATCCTTCTATGAATGTAGTCTAGTTATTTGACGATAACTTTTGTTGTTGTTATATTTGTTGTTTTTAGAAATGTCTAAATCATTCTATTTTCGTTGCATTGAAGACTTGAAGATCTTAAGGGAAAAGAAGAAAAAAAGTTTTTTTTGCTTTTCGTTTAAAACAAATATTTTAATTTATTTTTTAAATGTAATTCAAATTTATGTAAGTGTTACTCTTTTGAGAACATAATGGTTCGAAAGCTAACGTATATAATATATTATTACGTAGATTGATTAAGGGGCACATCATTTTGTATCGACGGGGAAAAAACGTAGGCCTAGTTTCCACATTATTTTCGTGGTTTCCAAGTTTTTTCCCCCCGTGGAAACGATGTGGTGTGCTCTCTGATTAATTAAGCTAGAAGTGAGCGAAATTGACTGGATTCATCTACATGAATTTTTAATACTAAGAAAAAAAAAAAAACTGAGATACTCACCTTCTTTGTATATCTTTATAACGAAGTATCGTTTTCAGTACTTAGGGAGTTCACCGCCTAGCAAGCAAGTACAGACGAGAATGTTGTCCGAGGTTTTCACGTCTATATATAATAATATGATAATATAATGAGTTTTGGCAGGGTGAAAAATAAATATATTGATTTTTTATAAAAACTAAACATAATTAGTTTATTGTTCTAAAACGACTTAAAGAATTAGGTTTATGTTGATGTCACTCACTCCAACACGTCCCTTCCCTCTCTATCTACTCAACGTTTCTCTCTGTCAATAAATCCAGTTAATGAGCTATGTTCACTTTTTTTATATTTAAACTAATCTATATAAATGTTTACCAAACAAACAAATAATGGTCTTTTTTTTTAAAAAGAAAATATATACGAGCGATTCTAAAAGCTATTAGAAATATTTTTTTTGTTGCTTTTTTTTTTACATTTCTCTAACCACACTAGATCTATTCCATTTTTTTTTTAGCTATACAAATATATTGTTTCAAAACACGTAGCTATTCCCCCGAGTAAAATAGAACTCATTATTATTTGTTAAATCCGAGTACGAACAAAGTAGTTCTCGGAAATTCTCTATACTATGCAAAGAATGTTTAATTAAAAATAGCTCATTTCCCCACCAAGGGGACACGATGGTTGAGCGTCGGCGCGTTGTGCTGGCCAAGAAATCCTCTAGTAAGCCGCGAAAACTGGTAAACGCTGCTTAACTGGATCAATTCACTCCGACGGGATACTTTACTTACGTTTTTTAAAAACTTTGGACCGACGCGTGCTGATAAACGACGCCTCACTTTTGAACTTCTTTCTATCTGCAAGAGAAATATAATATAAAGACATTACTTCTCAATGTGAAGGTCAGCATTGCTGTATGGAGCAGAAACACGGAGAATGACTAAAACCACCACCTGCAAAGTCCAAAACCTTCGTAAACAGCTGTCTCAGAAGGATGCTCCTGATCCGCTGGCCAGACACCATAAGCAGCACAGACCTTTGGTATCTTTTTCAGAGCCGAAATTGTCAACAAATAATAACTATTTTGTCCCGAGATTTAAAAGGGCGTAAGTCTGTTCTCTCACCAATAGTGGTTGAAATGTTTATATTATAAAAAAAAAACATATAATAGTAAAGCTGAATAATATACACACCTGGCATGTTACATGGGGGGGGGGGTCGATAATATCTCCCAGTAATTCTAGAACAACTGACCGAATTTCAATGTTTAATTCAATTAAAAAAAAACAACGTCCTGGGCGTAACATAAAAAGGTGTGGGTTAAGAGGACCCCATTGGAACCTGTCCGAGACAAGCCGCCATGCGACATGTCGCGACATACTCTGCTTCTCTATACCTGCGGGATTCCACCCCCCCCCCTCCAGACCAATAACGTGGTGGCATTGCTGGTATTCCCGTACTGTCGCACGGTAGCACAAATCCCACACTATGCATCGAAAATTGGCGAAACGGGATTTGGTTCACCTTATTTCCCCCCAATCGATTTTCTGTGTTTCTTGCCTTTAAAATTAAATCTCGGACACACAACAGTGGCTTTCCTCATGCGGTGTAATATTAACGGGGTCGTATCGTTTACACTTGGCCAGATTTGAGGTCCAGAAGTGAAAACAGTGGACCAGTGGAGTGAGTAGAAGGCGCCCAACCCTCCCAACAATCAGGCGTTACTGTTTGGATAATCATCAAGCTGACACTTTCCTAACTCTACCTGCGTCAACTTACTAAATTAAATGAAAGCTAACATTTTAAACAGGTGCCCTTGTCGACACTCGCCATTTTTTTTCCATGTTAAACAAAGTAAATTAACCCTTCGGACCAAGTTGATCCATAGGGCTGATGAAGCACCGTTTACCAGTTTCTGTGTCCACAGCATTCTAGGGGCAGGTTGTGGCCAGCACAATGCCCAGCCGCCTTTGAAGCATGTTCAGCCTGGTCTCTGAGCCGGTCCATTTCAGCTTGATGTTCTGCCAAAACCCTGTTCTTCATAGTCTTCAATGTATGCTCATGATCATCAGTCAGTGTCTTCATAGCCATCCTGCAGTAGAATTGAGTAGTTTCTCCGTCATACCAACTTGATCCATAGGACCGGTGAAGCAGTGCTCGCCGATTTCCGTGGCCACGGCATACTAAGGGATTGTGTGGCTAGCACAATGCCCAACTACCTTTATTTTACCATTAACTAAAGTCAGGTACCCATAAGAGCTGGGTAGACTCAGTGACTTCCTCCAGAGCAGGGAAAAATCTTAGCCTTCACCAGGATTCAAACTCAGGACCTTCGGTACGCAAAGTTACGCCTCTGCAAATGACCGATGAAGACGTTACGTTGGTACAAACAATAGTCAGTCTATAAATAAGGAGAGCACAAGTGAAAAAAAACGCCGTCACGATAACTACTCAATTCTTAAGTAAATTATAATAGGGTGATCAGCCGAGTTATAGAACTAAGGTCCTATTAAGTGAAATAACAAGCAACCTTTTGAAGTTTTCTCAATAACAATTGAACGCACAACGTGTCTGTTGAGAGTTTATTGCCACGTAATCAAGTCGGTGCTTGTCCGAAAGAGTTGTCTCAATATTTCAGAATTCGGTGACCGAAGCTAATTTTTATTGTGGATAAAGGATTTAAAATCTACGAGAAATTTTTTGTAAACATAGTCTTATAATTGAACATTGAGTTTATGTTTAACCTTTGCTACCGAAGAATGGTAATAAAAAGTTATACACTTAATTATAAAGCTAAAATTTATTTGTTTCTTTTATTTTCTTTTAAGGAAAAGTTTTGTTTTGTTTTGTTTTGTATTGTGAGCAGCCATTGTAAATTTGTTGTTTTCGGTTTAAACTACATTTTAAGATCAAACTGATATGTTTAATTTCTTATCTAAGCTTGAAAACAGTGATATATAATCTATACCAGGGGTCGGCAACCTTTTGCTTCTAGTGTGCCAAACAAGGATTTTTAAATCATTTAGCGTGTCGACAGCGTGAAAGTCAAACTGATCAACTATATTTTTTTTATAAGACAATTTTTTTAGTGCCGTATCAAGACCAAAACCAAAAGAAAAGGAGCGTAATAGAGAAAATTATTAAAGCGTTTTATATTTAATAACAAATTAACATGTTTGTTATTATCATCTTTAAAAAAAAATCCATTCCTATCTAGATTTCTAATACACAATCTCATTACTCAACTTACATATTAATGGTTATCAACAATTGAGTTTAGTTGTCAAAATATGATTATAGTAATTCTAATAATAGCTATATATATATTATTTGTAGTTTGATCTCAGAATAACTGAGATTTCCGCACCTATTTATTTAGTCTTAAATGAAGTAACGATATATACTGTTGAGTGGAAGAGATACACTGTAATCTTACAAACTGGGTAATTAATGTGATGTTTAGAAATGTACATATAAAGTCTTTAGTCATATAATATTTATATAATTTTCAACAATGTTTTATAGTTAGATCATTTTAAAGTTAGGCCTAAAAATTGTATGCCTTTTTTTTAAAAAAAAAGGAAACAAAAAAGAAACGTTACAAATATTAACGCAAAGAAAACGGGTAATCTTCTCTATACAAGGAGCGTCTGTAATGTATAAGACAAGATAAGATTATCTCCCTTCAAATAAATTCTCCAAATTTGATGCTAGTGATGCCTAACGATTTAATTGTTTTAATAGCATCCAGCGTACTTCTGAAAACGCTCATCTATTTTAATTAGCCTTAAATTAGGTAAAGAGATAAATGTTTTGAAATTGATTGCAAGGCTAGATATGTCTAGTTTCAATGCAAATCAATTCCAGTGGTCCAACACTTCAAGTGCTTTTCGAGCCCATCCTTGTAAATGCAAGTTCAACTCACTAAAACGTGTCACCATGTCATTCAGAAACATCGGCTTCAACAGTCAGTTCTCCTCATTCAATACCGGAAATGTTTTTTTCAGCATGAAGATACACCTTACTTGCTTCCAGACAAGAAACAAATCTACCCAAGACTTAAACTATACTTCGTATCACTTTCTTCTAGAAGAGACTTGAGAAACTATAAAAAATCTTAACAATAAATTCAATCAAAGATCGCAAGTCCAAAGATGAGAGCTTTGGATATAAACATTCCTGAACTAAAAAAGTCGACGTCCAGTGTGATTCCGATGCATATCGCCACACAGCACCAATTAATTAATAACGCTGACATTTGACATACGTTGTTTTCACTTGCATTATAAATATTCTTGGAGGTCTCTTGCGTGCCACTGAAAATCCTTCTGTGTGCCAAGTCTGGCACGCGTTTCTTATGTTGCTGACCCGGTGGCCGAGCAGCAGCGCGTCCGGCTAGCACACCGAAACTCTGATGGGTACCTGACTTTAGTTTGGCATGGGTGGTGGGATAGGGTAAACCTTATCAATAGGAGATGTAAGGCGTCTCCTTTCCTCCGCTAGCCTGCGGGACACCTCATGGGCAGTGGCGTAGTACCCACTTAGAACCCTCCCCCTCAGGGTCACGTGACATCATGGAAGGCAGATGATGTATAGAAGTGGTCTTAGTACTGGTTGTACTGCTCTTGTAATTAGGCTCACGGCTATCGGATGACATGCCAGCCACCCCGCCATCTTATTCCAATTCACCCCTACCCCCTCTCGTCCACCCTCTTCCCGCACCAGGTCAAGAGTTCCCCTAGCATGTAGTCTACTGTATTGTGGGGGCCTTTCTCTACTCTGCCTCAACCCCCCCCCCTCCTTTTTTCACCCACGCTAGTAAAAAATCAGCGTCTTTCTTTGTGTACCGCCCCCCCCCCACACATCTCGCCCCTCTCTTTCTACCTTGTGCCCAATTAAATTTTACCTGTCGAATCTTCCCCTACCCCCTCTCTCCCTGCTATCCAGGTTTAAATTCATGTTTAGTTTAAGATTGCTCACTCTACACATGACCATTTGAGAGATATGTCGTGTGTTAGGCTTTCAGCCTCCGGGCTCTTGCCCACTATAGAATGTATACAGTTATTCTCTATAGTCAGCATCTAGATTGCAATAAAAGTCTAGATAACCAATGCCAGCTTGTTCATTGAATCTATGTAGTGTGTGACGTTTTTAAGTGTTAATTAAGTAGCAGTTCCAAGGTTTACCTATATCACGAGCCACGAACTCAACTTACAAATATCTGATTGTAGAAACCACATTGAATCTAGGCGCCAGACCCAAGGGGCCACCATACCCCGTAGACAACGATGCCAAATCCTCCCCGCCCCTTTTCCCCTATGTCAAATGGGGACTGTATCTAATGAACCTTCATTTCAATTCCGGGATGCAGGAAAACGAGTTCTACACGTCCCAAAACAAACCACTTTACGACACCTATCTTGTAAAGACCCCTGATAGACGGAAATCGCAACGAGTGTGACTTATCAACATGTTAAAACCGTATATTAACGGAGAAGAACCAAATGTTGTTTCCTCAGTAAACACTGTTATTAAAGTTGGGAATAATTCTCCCGAAATTGAGCGTGAATTAGCAGAAAGCAAATTACAAAACACAAAAGCTCTAAAAACCCTGAATGAAAAATTGGCACATTTACCCGATTGCGAACCATCCGCTTTCAAAGTCTAATTTATGAAAATATTAATCTGTTTGGAGATGTACCCAATAGAACAAAGTTCATTGAACATGATGTTATACTTAATGAGAATACTAAAGCTATTAAACAACATCCCTACAGGTCAAATCCTATCCAGTTAGAATACATCCGTAAAGAGGTTCGCTACATGCTTGACAATGACATTATTACACCTAGTGGTGATGACTGGTCATCCCCTTGTGTACTGGCACCTAAAGGCGACGGATCCATGAGGTTTTGTGTAGACTACCGTAAGGTAAACAAGGTGACAAGGTGATTACTACCCGATACCAAGAATCGACGATCTAATAGATCAAGTGAGTAATGCTAAATTCATGTCGAAGATTGACCTATTACAGGCGTATTTTCAGATTTAACTGACGGAGAGGGCCCAGGAGGTATCATCGTTTGTAACCCCTGACGGACTGAACAAATTTAAGGTCATGCCCTTTGGTTTGGTTAATGCACCATCTACATTTCAAAGGTTAATAAATGCCATTACTCAGGACATCCCTAAATGTCGTGCATACCTCGACGATATTGTTGGCTCTACTGACGAGTTTGAATCTCATTTAGACCAACTGCATTTATTATTTACAAAATTAACTCATGCGAATCTCACTGTTAACTTGACCAAGAGTCACTTCTGCCATGCAATCATGCAACCATAGAATAGTTAGGTCACATAGTGGGAAATGGTATAGTGAAACCATTAGATGCAAAGGTGAAGGCTATTCATGAGTTCTCTATTCCTGAAACCCTTAAACAACTTCACAGTTTTATGGGTATGGCGGGGTACTACCGAAAGTTCTGTAAGAACTTTTCGACCATTGCTTGCCCATTAACAGAACTACCAAAGAAAAATTGTACTTTCAAATGGTCTAATGAATGCCACCAGGCCTTTGATATTTTAAAAGATGTTCTTTCTGAGGCACCTGTATTAATCACACCCAATTACAGTAAACCCTTTAAGATTACCGTTGACGCTTGTGAAACAGTTATGGGAGAAGTAATTTCTCAAAAAAGAGATGATTCCCCGTAACACCCGCTTAGTTTTTACTCTCAGAAATTTGATAAACACCAGAAAATTTATAGACCTTTGAAAAAGAACTTTTGGGTCTTATCCTGTCATTAAAATAATTTGATTTTTATATAAATGGTTCTCCGTATCCAATTGAAATCCTGACTGATCATAACCATTTAGTTTTCATTTGCAGAGTCAAACAGAATAAAGAATTCTTCGCTGGAGCTTATACCCCCAAGCCTATAATCTAAATATATTGTAGGCCTATATACCAGGTAAAAAAATGTGGTCGCTGACACGATGTCGCGTATGTAACTGGTGAACCAGAGGTAACCAGTTTTTCATGAAATGTTTCTTTATGTCATTTAATGTATTACTTGACATGTATACATGGCAATAAATAAACTACGTTTTGAAATATTATACTATGAAACATTACACAACAAAGATATAATATTTTACTACAAACAATCATACGTTAGTTGATGTAAAAGATGAATATTGCATACACCAATTGCACACACACTGGTAGTTAACTTGAATACTTCCACACTTGTGTTTGTTCAATTAATTATATTGATGTGTTTGTGTTAATTGTTTGTTTCTATGTCGTCATGTTATAATTTGGATGATTTATTTTATGCTATGTAAAAGCTAAATCAGTTGATATATTTGACTATTGATGATAAGTAAGATTGACTTACGGTTTACTGATATGAGATATGGATATATATTTCTCAACTTCCATTAATGTGTCACATACAATTTTCAGATAATGGGATGAGTTATTTCATGATAGTGACTTTGTTACTAAAGGTATATGTGACATATGGTTCACTTTAAACTTAAAACGTAATTCCTTTAAGTCTTAAAGGGGGGGGGCGTGTTACGTAAAGGAAAGTAGTTTTGTTTGCGTAGATATATTGGTTCTCTTAATATTAAATAAAGTTAAAAGAAATATTGACACCAAAATGTGTTTCCATACTTTAGAATAAAAAAACGTGCATATATTGTCTAGACTCTAGACGATACTTCATCGGATCAGCATGGCACGCGTCAGATGTCCCCGGGAGTTCGGGATTGTTTTTGAAGGGGTTGAAGTTTGGGCGTTGTAGCGTGAGTACCATGTGTTCGATTATTTTGAAGATCATAATATGGACACAATCTTTAAATACGTTGCTCAGATCAAATCTCAACTGATAGAGCTATTGAAGGTGATCGATTGTATCCAGTTTACGGTTTAATTTCACCTCTGATTGTTCAATTGATTAATAAATCGTTGTTTACTTTCAGTTCGTCAAAGACTTGTGTATACTTTCTATATAATGAAGGTATAGTACTACCTTAACGTTTAAATAAATATTAATCAAATAAATCCTATGATATCTGAGCCAAATCAACTATATATGTGTAGATATACATCAAACAACAATTCTCATACTACACTTGTGGGACCATGAGGGATTTTGAATAAATAAACTAATAAAATACTTCACATATCCTCTATAATTGATTATATTTTCAAGAGGACTTTATAGGTTATTTCTTATTATAGAACATTAACCTATTCACCTTCACCTTCACCAGGTCACCTATCCCTTAACCCGTGTCTGGGTCGTTGGGGCACCATCGTTGACTGTTCACAATCTATTCACACGTGACAAAAGGTATTAACATTGTTACGAATATCGGTCATAAATGAATGACGTAGTAAGGCATTGACCTTCTAACAAGTGCGTATCAGAGTCCAAGGCGACCAAGGTTTGACCTTTATGCCCTGAGGGCAGTTTAAATAAAATAATTCGTCCAACCCCGTGGAAATTGGAGAATAACTCTGAATCGCAGTATTATATAGAGAAAGAGGTTAAAATGCGTATTAAGACCCTGTAGAATCTTCGATGATAGTTTTCTTTGTAAAGTCCCGACCTCCTTAAAGGGAGTTCAGTTTAAACGTTTGTAGAGTGAAGTCGCTATATTGATTCGTATATTTAATGTCATTTTGTTGATACTTAGGTTGCCATCAGTTGATGAAGTTTATTGATCGTTTATATTGAGTCTACAATTTAAATAAAATTGTTTATTCAACAACTGGAGTTGTTTGATCTATCATTGTTGAGAAAGGTGTTGAAGATAATTATCACGAATATAACTACATTACTGCATAGACCTGTCAGTCAAGGAACCCCTAGCTTGGGCTACAGATTAGCAGAATCTAGAGACTTCTAATAAAGATACAACTATATTCATTGAATCCGATTTAACGAGTCGTAATAATAGTCATCATCATATAGAGGTCCATAACAATTTGAGGGCTGCGTCCGATATAGTTGTATAGTGAAGCATATATTCAAGTTGTGTTGTGTTGTGTGTTGGAGCAGTGACCTACTGAGCAAGCCTAAGAACGCTGAAATTATTCTTCCGATTGGAAAAACGTAAGTTGGAAAAATTTACCTCTTTATAAATCTCTTAACTAAAGAATGGAATTTATTGAAAATCCAGAAGAAGAAGTTCTGAAAACTTTATCAATAAAGAAGTTAAAAGAGATCGCTGAGATCTTGAAGATAGAAGTTACTGAAACTACACCATCGAGGACTGTGTTGACACAGCAGATAAAAGATGTGTTGATTGCGAGTGGCAAGTTGAAAGTAGAATCAAGAGCGGAGGAATATCAAGTTGAAGGTCAGACGTCGAAATCTTCAATGTCCGAACAGTTGCGATTTCAACTAGAAATGAAACGGATGGAATTGGAAGATAAACGAGAACAAAAACGTCTTGAGTTTGAGATGGAAGATAAGAAAAGTCAACGCGAAAGTCAGGAAAGAATAGAGCTAGCGAAGATAGGAGCTACTAAAAAAGAATCTCATAATGATGTAGAGATGGCCAGATGGAAAAAGCTAGTCCCTACCTACATTGATAAAGAAAGTGAAATAGCTAATTTCTTCCAGACCTTTGAAATTTCTTGCAGAGATTTTAAGTTCCCAGAAGATAAATGGGGAATATTAGTCAGAACAGCTTTTACTCAGGGAAGGGCAAGAGATTGTGTTCTATTGTTAAAAGAGGAACAATTAAATGATTATGAAGTCATTAAAGACACTGTACTAAAAGCCTATAATCAAATACCGGAAAGTTATCGGAAATGGTTCCGTCAGTACACAATGTCCCCTTACCAAACACACTTAGACTTCCTTCGAGCAGAAGAAAAGTTAATGGATCAGTGGATAAAATCTAGAAATATCTCCACATTAAAAGAAATGAAAGATATCATTCTCTTAGAAGATTTTATTAACAAAGTGAGGCCGGATGTAAGAATGTATTTATCCGAGCGTGACATCACTGACCCACATAAGGCTGCTGATTTAGCGGAACAATATACACTGTGTCATAGGACAGCTGGTGAAAAGAATTTTAATAGGGCACAACGGCAAGCAGAAAACACACCACAAATACATCGTGAAAAGGAGCATTTTGTGAAACAAAATGATGTTAATAAGAAACCTGTCAACAAAAACGTCCAATGTACTTTTTGTAAAAGAACAGGACATAGCATTGAAGACTGTTGGAGTATAAGGAAAGAAAAAGGACCTAATAAAGTGGTAATGTGCGTCAGACATGCATCAATACAAAATGTACAAGGAAGCGAAAATACAAACGAACTGAATTCGAAGAAAGATTCTTCTAAACCAGAAACACTGAGGGTGGATTTGCCTGAGAGCAAAAGTCAGAAGGTAGAGAAATCTACAACTGAAGATAATGAGGATAAATATCCTGATTATAAATACAGAATGGCTACTATTGGATTAATTGTCCAAGTCCACAGAGACGAAAAAGTAGACCAAAGTATTTTTGACTCGAACAAGAGTCTGAAGTCATCGAAAGATGAAAAAACACCCGAAAGTCATGGTCAAGGGAAGAATAAAATTGACACAGAGACCCTGTGCAGTTTTCAACCGTTCATTAGTGAAGGTTGTGTGGCCTTACAAAAGGAAGGACCACTGAAGTCCGTAAACATATTACGAGACACAGGAGCATCATTAACCCTGCTGCTTAAAGATGTATTACCATTGAGTGATAATACATTGACAGGACAGACCGTCCTATTGAGAGGTTTTGAATGGAAAGAAGAAATACCTCTACATAGGATATACCTCTCATCTGACTTGGTGACAGGATATGTGACAGTTGGAGTAATATCAAAACTTCCTGTTGAGGGCATATCCGTTATCCTAGCAAATGATTTGGCGAAAGGGAGGGTGAGACCTGAACTGATTGTGAAGGAAAATCCAGACCCTAGTCCTATTGTGGAGACAGGAAAAGAAAAAGAACTTTATCCTGTAGGTGATGTCATAAAAGGTATGACACCACAGAAAAAGAAAGAAGAAATTCTCTCACAAGAAAAGGAAAAGAAAGAAGAAATTCTCCCACGAGAGAAGAAAGAGGAAGAAGAAGTGGAACTTGATACTACTATTTTCTCCAAGATTGAAGATTGTCCGAAAGGAAATGAACAATCAAAGAAGTCATCGCAAAATGAATTGATTGCTGAACAGAAAGTAGACCCAGAGTTGCTACAGTTGCATGAGAAAGCTGTCGACGAGAAAGAAAATCCTACTACTGATGTCTATGAACAGATAGACCACAGCATGAACAAACAACAATGCAAACCTGCATTGGCCGGTACAGATGAAGATTGGAGGAGCATCACTGAAGAAACGAGTGCTGAGAACTGGACCGAAACTATCAAAAGCTATGGGTTACCACAATCCATACCGACAGATCGAAGGACCAACTTCACCTCGGAACTCTTCAATCCAGTCCTAAAGAACTTATGCCTGGAGCAGGAGATGTCAACTGAATCCTATCCGGAAAGTCGAGGAGCCTATGGACCAATCTTTGGACCCACTGTCCGAGGACCACTCAAACTACTTCAAGAGGAATGGCAGACCGAATTGGATCTCCTTGGGCTGAGCAAGTACCTAGATAAGTACATAAATTTTTTGTCTGACATAACTGTTTTTGTGAGAAAAAAATTGTACACTGCTCACATGCAGATGCCATTGTTGTGTGATGAAAGAAAGGCAAAAATATTATATCATTTGAAAATGATAAAGCCTTACCTTCTGAAAACAATTGGAATAAGCTTGATGTTGTTAACATTGTTACTCTTATTTGTAAAATTCATGCCTGGAGTACAGGATGAATTGAATGACAAATTCACTGATAGTTAGTTACCAAACTTACTATTTTAAAACTAAATCCCTTACTTGTGAAGAAAAAGGAATGAGTAAAAGTATTGTTAGAGTAAATATCATTATAGTGTGATATTTCTAAACAAACTTGTTAGGTTGAGCATTTAAAATAATTGCTATAAGAGAAAAAGATCAGTTTTATCCGCAGAATTGGTTTCTAAATCAGAGGACATTATAAATGTGGACTGATTATAAGATATGTTTGAGAAACTCTGGAAATGATAATTGAAACATTTGACAGAGAGGATAATTTGATTGAAAAAGATGTAAATGATTTTAAGAAAAGAGAATTTTTCTATCACTAAAGTATTGAGAAATGTTTTTTATTGTACTATGGAAATTTATTTTATCATGTACTGTTGTTGAAATATTGCACTGAGTCAGGATGCAAATTTCTTCTATGTGAATTTATTCATTTGTTCTATTATCATTGAATGTATGATAAAGAAGGGTAAAAATAGTTGCAGCAAGACAGAACTATGACTAAAAAGAATTCCAAGAAATGTATTATATATGATTTTTCACTTTTAGGATACTGTTACATGAAAAGCAGATCAAAAGTAGAAACTAATAAAACTTATCCTTGTTTTGTATAAAAATAGGATATGTGCCACTGACTTGACACTGTAAACCAGAATGGTTGAGAAGTTCATGGTTGAGAATTTATAATGTTGACATACCAATGTTCAACGAATGTATTATTAATTAAGGGTTTCATGTCAAGATTGTAAAACTAATCTATTTTTTTTGTATTAGTTAAAATAGATTGAATGAATTGTACTGACAATCAAAAGACTGGGTAGACCTGAACACTGTGAAAGGAACAGGAGAACCTAGAATCTATGAATAATGAATAAAACCTTTTGTGGAAAATGGAAAAGAGCAATGTACACCACTGAAAAGATTGGAAATGGAATGTTTTACCACACCAGTCAAACCAGCAGTTGTTTTGTACATAAATTGTTACATTGATTTCTCTCTGAAAAAAAGTAATAGTAGCCTATGCTTAACTCTTTTCTACTTCAATAATATTGTATTTGAAATGTCTTTAATGTAATCTAAAGAAAATAAGTACTTACTGTTTAGTAATAAGATTGTATGAAGATGAGAACTTGCTTTAATTGATAGTTAATTAAGTAAATTAACCAATTTGTTTTAAGTAAATCCATGATTGTCTGAATGTTTCAATTAAAACTGCTACGATGTGAACTCTTTTAAAAAAAGAAAATAATGACGTCGAAAGGTCAGGGTAAAATGAAAGATTGAAATATTTTTAATGAAATTGTCTATAAACTATTTTAATTCTGGAACAGACTATGTTTAATGTTCTTAAAATAACATGAATGAATTTAATTTTGAGATGATAGTTGTTAAAGAATGCTCATTTAATACGATAACTTTTTAATCGCGTAGAGACTATTTTGACCTAAAGCGGTGATAGGGTAAAAATTTGCATAGCGATGTAAACATTCAGGGAATGAGAGAGTGATCGGAAGAAAAAGAGAGAGAGAGAGAAGTGCGGAACTGACCTAGAAATCTTTTGTCCCGACACAGACAGTTTGGTCTAATGTGTTAGTCAGCCCAACAGGCTTAAAAAAAAAATACTGTCTACACGAGCAATAATCTTTTTTGTTGTAAAGTAATTAGGTCAGGGCTAGTATTTTTGTTTTGTAATTGAGTTAGGCCTAGTATGTGTTCTATCAGAGCGTTTGGTTTTTTTCTCCTTATAAAAAATAAGTCGTGTCTGAATAGACATTAAGTGATTTTTTCTTTTGTTGTTTGATTACAAATGTTAAAGCTAAGTTTATAATTAAATGAACGAGAGAGTTTTTATTAACGTGGAATGTTAATGGAATGGAAATTATTAAATTGTATAAGGTTTAACCCTATGTATTTTTCTTGTATACACGATTTAGATAAACAATTTAATTGTCCATTGTTTTGAATTAAAATTGAATGATTGAATGACTGTAGTTAAGCCATTTGATAAGATTAACTTATATTGCATATATTATATGTTATTGTTATCAGTTTGATTGAATTAGTGGAATAGCCAATTGAACTGTATTTTTCCCCGGAATATTTTCTTTTATAATTATTCCTTAAAATTAACATTTTTTTTGTATTGTTAAAATGTAAAAGAAATAATTATACAACTTTTTAAGGGTGGTCGTGTTACGAATATCGGTCATAAATGAATGACGTAGTAAGGCATTGACCTTCTAACAAGTGCGTATCAGAGTCCAAGGCGACCAAGGTTTGACCTTTATGCCCTGAGGGCAGTTTAAATAAAATAATTCGTCCAACCCCGTGGAAATTGGAGAATAACTCTGAATCGCAGTATTATATAGAGAAAGAGGTTAAAATGCGTATTAAGACCCTGTAGAATCTTCGATGATAGTTTTCTTTGTAAAGTCCCGACCTCCTTAAAGGGAGTTCAGTTTAAACGTTTGTAGAGTGAAGTCGCTATATTGATTCGTATATTTAATGTCATTTTGTTGATACTTAGGTTGCCATCAGTTGATGAAGTTTATTGATCGTTTATATTGAGTCTACAATTTAAATAAAATTGTTTATTCAACAACTGGAGTTGTTTGATCTATCATTGTTGAGAAAGGTGTTGAAGATAATTAGTCACGAATATAACTACATTACTGCATAGACCTGTCAGTCAAGGAACCCCTAGCTTGGGCTACAGATTAGCAGAATCTAGAGACTTCTAATAAAGATACAACTATATTCATTGAATCCGATTTAACGAGTCGTAATAATAGTCATCATCATATAGAGGTCCATAACAACATATTCGCACGTGACAGCATCTTAACATTTTAATTTCTGTACAATGAGTTCAGCTGATTTCACTCATAACAAACAACTTGCGATTCAGCATAATCATAAGCAAACTTGAAATGATGATTAAGAAACAATTTTCTTTCTACTTACTTCAATGTATATTTAATCAACGCAATCACATATATGAATAAAGTATAATAGCACCAACAATTGATATTCTTAGTTAAATGTATAAAAATAGTTTTCAATTTAAAGAGATTGCATTTTTAGTAGATGAGTTACTTAGATATCCAAATGTAATGTTTTATTTCTATTTTTAGATGTGTAAGCTTATTAATTATTTCACCAGCTTTTAATTTTTTTTGCACGGTTCATAGATATAAGGGCTATTAGTTCTTATTCATTGGTTTATGCTTTCATTTCACCATGTAACGACGATGCATTGATTATGAGCATGTCCTTCTTAAAATACTTAGGGAACATCATAACATAGACTAAAGTGTTGGAAACCATCAAACTGGTGCTGTCCTAAATAACTCCTAAACATGCCTGAAGCTTTTTGCTGTAAACAACTTTCGATTTTCATCTTAATTTTCCATTGAGAAAATTATAGGGAATTACTAAACCGGAAGTTCAGAGAACTGGGTGCAAACGGAAATTCCGAAACAGAGTACTTCAAGTTATGAAATAGCAAAAATATCAGAGCAAGAATAATTCCATCTTATTATAGTCTATGAATTAAGCAAGCAACGTAAACGTTAATGGTATAATTACATTAAAAGAAAAAACAAACTAAAAAACCAACTAGGCAGGACATTTATTTTATTACTTTATTACTTAAATAACGAAACAAAGTCTAAATTTCAAGCAATCTAAACATTGATCACATTTACACATAAACATTTATGTCTATCTATCTATCTATCTATCTATCTATCTATCTATCTATCTATCTATCTATCTATCTATCAATCTATCTTTCTATCAATCTATCTTTCTATCTATCTATCTATCTATCTATCTGTGTATCTATCTATCTATATCTACCTATATCTATCTATCTATCTATCTATCTATCTATCTATCTATCTATCTATCTATCTATCTATCTATCTATCTATCTATCTATCTATCTATCTATCTATCTATCTATATCTACCTACATCTATCTATCTATCTATTTATATATATATATATATAATTATTGGTATATATATAAGTTATATATAAGCTTATACAAGCTACATTGCCCGGCGTAGCCCGGGTGAAAAAAAAACAGGACTGTATAAGGTGCAGATAAAAATTGTATAAAGTAGAATTAAAAGAAAGCTATAGATCTAAATCTAATATTTAATTTTATTTTTATTATTGAAGACTTCTAGTAAAGTAATTTAAAATAAATATTGGAATCGGGTAAAAAATAGGCAAGTAAGCCTATGTTTATTTAACCAAAATCTAAATTGCCCGTAGATTTACAATGTCTTTTGTTTTTAAAAGTTTGAAAAAAAATATTGTCGAAAACAAAAGGTATACTCTAACTGGAGAATCGAACTCGGGTCGCCCGCAAAGCTGTCCGCTGCGCTAACCACTCAGCTAGCGAAGACACAAGTCCGATGTGGAAAAATTACTAGACAGTATATAGGTCTAGGCCTACATAGACCAGTGACACAAACTCACGTGATTTCAAATTGACCAAGGTGATCCGTGTGCGTACAAACTCTATCTTTATATATATATATATAGGCTTATATATAAACAGCTATACATTTATCTATCTATTTATCCTTACCCGACCCTTAGACTTTTTCCGAATACCAAAACATTTTCTACAAAGAAATAAAGGTTAGATAATGAATCCGTTCCAATGCAAATACGGCTTATTGTTATTGACAGACTGCTTACAATAATTTCAATGCGGCTAGATATTAAAACATATAATACAAATATACATAACTGCACAATAATCGAAATGAAATAAAAAGAAAACGATGTATGTACATTTATCATACCCTGGAAAGGGTTAAGTGTTTTTTTTTAGTTGTAAAACAGTTCAATTATCAATACGATACAATTAGAGATGTATGGTCTAGTACAGGGGTCGGCAACCTAAGACAAGCGTGCCAGACTTGGTACGCAGAGAGATCTTCAATGGCAGGCGGATGACATCCGAAATGGTAATTCAAGTCTTTTCACAAGAAAAGAGCTGAACAACTTTTAGAATTTTGGCACGCTGAATGAATTAAAAATCCTAATTTTGCACACTATATCCAAAAGTTTGCCGATCACTGGCCTAGTCTTCTTGCCACATCAAATCTTCTAAATGTTAACAAAAAAAAGCAAGCAACTCTCGGGAAATGGTGCATGAATTCCCTTAAACCTTCGGATCGAATCCGAAACTATGTGGACGAGAGCGTATTGATCATCTTAAATATAATATCATGGAGAGTGGAGAGTAGCCCCCATAAAAAGATCACTTTCCTCTGATGTCAATTGACAAGTCTTAATGATTATGAGGAGTGGTGAACCAACAAGTGTAACAACATTTCCGATTCTTTTCGTTTATTTACTAACAAAACGTGTCTGTGTGTTGCGTTACTGGTTGCACTGTAAGTACGAAAAGATGTAGTGTATTAAATGTTATTTTATTTCCAAAAGATGTTGCCTAAAGAAAAAGATGGATTGTGAATGTCAGACATGAAAAATTGCCTTTTTTTAATTCCCAAACTTATTGCTTGATGCAAAAGAATTTTCGATTTGTTTTTTTTTATGTATCTATAGATCATTTAAATTTGTTTTGTTTTTTTAAGCCAAGAACCGCTCCTATTGACTACTTTATTTTATACATGAAGCAATATATTTCTTAACACGATTAACACTTCGAGTATTAATTATCGCAAACTCACTTTTGATGTTAAAAACGAATTTCTCCTAAATAATCTCGTAGCCTTTGTATATATCTAAAACACCAGAACTGGCCCTCGAGGTCGAAATAAATTGTCAAACGTTGTACGGACAATTCATCCCGCAACATTTGATCCCGTGACAGTTACTCCCTGACACTTAACCCCACGACAGATAATCCCATTGACAAACACCAGCAAAAGCATGTTTTGTGTTGACGGAAATGAACCGGAAGTTCGTGAACACGATAATTCCTGACCTATTGAAAACAACACATTTATAACTTTTATATTTATAGCATCGCTAATATGCTATTATTAATAATTTGAAGAAAGTTTTTCAAGAACGATCTGTTAATAAAAATAAATATAAAGAATAAACTAGACGTAATGATCATGTAGAACACATTGGACAAATCAGTTTCTATAAGTAACGTTGAGTCGGTACTCTTAAAGTGGTTTCCCATAATGTGGTTCACAGACAGACACAGACTATCAGAGACAGAAAACACAAGACACGTGATTAGAAGTGTCTTCGATGTCTGTCTCGACCAGGCAGCTTTGTAACGTTCGGATGTCAAATTCCCGCGTTTCCGTAAAATCAACATTATTTTGATGGCGATGGTGATGTTACCCAGAATAACCAGAATCAAAGGAATCAGATGGTTTATGAATTGAATAATGTACCTAATAAAGTTAGCATATATCGTTAACCGCAAAAGACTGAGCAAATCGTGTACTTTGCTCAACTTAATGTTATTCTCTATCGCATCATCAAATAAATATAACGCATAAATTTTTAAAACAACCCATGGGAGCCATATAAGAAAAAGGATTATTGTTAAGATTGAAACGTTTTTCCTGTTGACAAAGATTTTAAATTTCATTGGTAGAAAAATAGCTACAAATCTTTCCAAAGTTATGAGCAAATACGATTGGGAAAAAGTTGCCTCACCCCAGGAGCCAAAGAAATAAAACATATATTTGAGAACGCGCAGCAGTTTGGTTTTGAAATTATTCTTTCGAAAACAGATGTGGGACACGTATTGGTACATTTTGTTTCCGGTCATGCTGAGGTTGTGAAGGGCACGCAACCGGAAACTGGAACGTATCATTTCTGAGTTCAAAACTGTGGTTACCATGGTTGGACATCGGTGCCGATAGATTGAAATCGGCGTAGACTAAAGCTAGAGCATAATTCTTGACGTCTGTAAAAACTTTCAAAAGGTTTTGAAAAAAAAAAAAGAATGGAGTAAACTATGCTTTTAATGCGCTGAAAACTGTAATTTGCAGCATTTGAATCTGTAAGATGCATTTCAATCAATGATTCGATCTTGACAACGTAGAGTTAAAACAATGCCTTAACTATAGCCCTCTATAGTGTAATCCTTCTTAGCCTAAGTGTTGTTTTGATCGTAGTATATTTCTTCTACATCTGTTGTTATTTTGATGATAATTTAATCATTCTATATATGTAGCTATTTGATAATAATCTAATCCTTCAATATATTTCGTTTTGACAATAATCTAATCTTTTAATATTTGTTGTTTTTAGTAAAGTCTAAATCAATTTATTTCCGTTGAATTGAAGACTTGAAGATCTAAAGGAAAAGAAGAAAAAAATGTTTTTTTTTGCCTTTCGTTTAAAACAATTTTTGTTTTGTTTAAAAATGTACCGGGTATTTAAAATTTATGGAAGTGTCACTCTTTCAAAAACATAATGATTCGAAAGTTAAGGAATATATAACACGAAGAACACATATTGTTACGTAGATTGATTAAGGGGAACATCACGTCGTATCGACGGGGAAAAAAACGTGGTTACCAAGTATTTTTCGTAGTTTCCACTTTTTTTCCCCCGTCGTAACGATGTGGTATGCCCGCTGAGTAATTAAGCTTGAACTGAGCTAAATTGACTCAAATCATCTACATGAATTTTTTTAACTAATTAAAAAAATAATAATAATTACTGAGATACTCACATTACTTGTAGGTCTTTATGACGAAGTTTCGTTTTCAGTACTAATATAAAGCTTCAGTTACGTGGAATTTTATTTCTAAGAGAGTTCACCGCCTTGTAAGGAAGAACAGACGAGACTGTTGTCCGAGGTTTTCACATCTCTCTCTCTACATATATAAAACATAATGATTTTTGGCAGAGTGAAAACAAATATATTGAATTGTTTTTAAAACTAAACAGAATTAGTTTAAACGACTTAATGTTGATGTCAGTCTCCCCATCACACCCTTCCCTCTGTCTATCTACTCAACGTTTGTCTATGTCAATAAAACCAGTTAATGGGCTATATTAACTTATTTTTATTTAAACTAAACTATATCAATGTTTACAAAACAAACACAAAATTGTATTTTAAAAAAAAAGGAAAATATTTACGAGCAATTTTATAAGCAACAAGCTACATTGCCCGGCGTTGCCCGGGTGTAAAAAAAAAAGGACTGTCTGGTGTGCAGATAACAAATTTATAAACTACACTTACTGAATACTTTTAGGAAATTAAATAAATATTGTAATAGGGTAAAAAAAATAGTCAAATATTTTTATTTAACAAAATCTATAGGCCTATTACCTATAGATTTACAATGTCTTTTGTTTTTAAAAGTTTGAAAAATTAATTGTCGAAAAAAAAAAGTATAGTCTAACTGGAGAATCGATCCCTGGTCGCCCGTATAGCAGTCCACTACGTTTACCACTGAGCTATCGAAGACACATTTCCGATGTGAAAAATTATTAGACGGTATATTGGGCTAGGCCTAGATAGGTCAGTGACACACGTGTTTTCAAATTGACCAATGGGGATCCTCGCGGTGCTTAACACTGTCTTTTTATATATATAGATTAGATAAGATAAAGAATTTTTTTTTTTCAAAGCACACAACTAGTCTACCGAGTAAAATAGAATTCGTAATATTTGTTGAATCCGGGTACAAACCAAGTAGTTCTCGGAGTTTCGCCTCATATGCAAAGCATGTTTATTTCAAAATCTCCCCTTTCCCACAACTAGTATACCGAGTAAAATAGAATTCGTAATATTTGTTGAATCCGGGTACAAACCAAGTAGTTCTCGGAGTTTCGCCTCATATGCAAAGCATGTTTATTTCAAAATCTCCCCTTTCCCACTATGGGGAAACGATGATCGAGCGTCGGCGCGTTGTGCTGGCAAAGCATTCCTCTAGTACGCCGCGAAAACTGGCAAACGCTGCTTCACTGGATCAATTCGGTCCGACGGGATACTTTACTTCCTTTTTTTTAAAATATGGATGGACGCGTTCTGATAAATGACGCCCAACTTTTGTACTTAAGTCTATCTGTAAGAAAAAATATAATTTAAAGACATTACTACTCAAAGTGAGGTCTGTCTTGTTGTATGAAGCAGAAACTTGAAAAATGACGACTTAAACCACCACCTTCAAAGTCCAAACCTTTTAAAACATCTGCCTCAGAAGGATGTCTCCAGATCCGCATGGCCAGACACCACAGAAAATGCAACTTAAAATAAAGGAAGAACAAGAAAACCGTAAAAACGAAGTTTTTATTATACTCCCTTTATTTGCAAACTAAGTTTACCATCATGTAATTAAATAATTGATTGACTACTGCAAATGAAACGTACAGAAAAAATATCTGTGTCGCAAATCTCAAAAATATCTCCTTACTACGTATGAATTGTTCTAAAAATAATCTTAGCGCATAATTTTATTTTCTAGCTTTGCGCCGAAAAACTATAAAAAGTTGCACAGGCATTTTTAACGCGAAATTAAAATATTTCTTATACTTTCCTTTTAAGAAATGAATATTGTCATAAGTGTAGTATTATTAAGTCGTTTTAACTGAAAATTTGATAGGATGTATTGTTAGGCACCCCAAATTTGCTGTCCAAATTTCAGCTCGATCGGACCACGGAAAGTGGTCGAAAAATTGAAGCAAAGTTTTGCACGACGATTGCAGACAGACAGAAAATGCAACTTAATATAAAGGAAGTAAACAAGAAAACCATAAAAACGAAGTTTTCATTATACTCCCTTTATTTGCAAACTAAGTTTACCATCATGTAATTAAATAATTGATTGACTACTGCAAATGAAACGTACAGAAAAAAATATCTGTGTCGCAAATCTCAAAAATATCTCCTTACTACGTATGAATTGTTCTAAAAATAATCTTAGCGCATAATTTTATTTTCTAGCTTTGCGCCGAAAAACTATAAAAAGTTGCACAGGCATTTTTAACGCGAAATTAAAATATTTCTTATACTTTCCTTTTAAGAAATGAATATTGTCATAAGTGTAGTATTATTAAGTCGTTTTAACTGAAAATTTGATAGGATGTATTGTTAGGCACCCCAAATTTGCTGTCCAAATTTCAGCTCGATCGGACCAGGGAAAGTTGTCGAAAAATTGAAGCAAAGTTTTGCACGACGATTGCAGACAGACAGACAGACAGAAAATGCAACTTAATATAAAGGAAGTAAACAAGAAAACCATAAAAACGAAGTTTTCATTATACTCCCTTTATTTGCAAACTAAGTTTACCATCATGTAATTAAATAATTGATTGACTACTGCAAATGAAACGTACAGAAAAAATATCTGTGTCGCAAATCTCAAAAATATCTCCTTACTCCGTATGAATTGTTCTAGAAATAATCGTAGCGCATAATTTTTTTTTTCTAGCTTTGCGCCGAAAAACTATAAAAAGTTGCACAGGCATTTTTAACGCGAAATTAAAATATTTCTTATACTTTCCTTTTAAGAAATGAATATTGTCATAAGTGTAGTATTATTAAGTCGTTTTAACTGAAAATTTGATAGAATGTATTGTTAGGCGCCACAAATCTGCTGTCCAAATTTCAGCTCGATTGGACTACGGAAAGTGGTTGAAAAATCGAAGCAAAGTTTTGCTCCCAGACAGAAAGACAGACAGAAAATGCAACTTAAAATAAAGGGAGTAATAAAAAGGAATGGCTTATAAAAACTCGACGAGATGAAGGAACTGAATTTGAGTAGTCTAAGAGTTTAAAATTAAAACAACATGCCTCTTTCAAATTTATTTTTTTACTAGTCTGACCTGGCTAGTAGCCTACTAAGCTAAGAAACTTATAATTACATAATATATATGTATATATTATTTATTATAGGCCTATATAATAAATGATGATTAGGCCTATAACTCAAGGCCTAGACCTATATTAATACATACGCATACATTGCATATATATATATGCATCATTACATATATATCTATGGTCATAGGCCTATATTACGCCATGTTCTATTAAAATCATGTTATACATACCCATACATAGCAAATATTATATTATTATATATATATATATATAACATATAGATGAATCTTTACATATATATATCTATAGTTATAGGCCTGCCTATATTATGCCATTCATATAATATTATTTATTAATCTATATTTCATATAAATACATACATTATACAAATATATATATATATTAATATTATTATTATAGATTATAATATATAGTATAATATAGGCCTAGCCGCTAGCCTGGGTACTTTGATAAAAAATTCAAATTAAAGCTATGTTTAATAATTATATTCATTGTATAGAGATTTTTTACCAGCTTTCCAATGAAACTAACTTTGTGAAGATATCTTTACTAGAACAAAAGTTATGAGCAAAAACAAGGTCTTATATAACCATTGTAATTAATTTTTTAAATTGTGACCGAAAATGTCCAATATTCTCACTATAATGCTCATAACTTTAAAAATGGTAAAGATAATTTGATGAAATTTTCAGAGTTTACATATAATTCATTCTGCTTAAAGAATATAATGTTTATTATGATTTATTAAATGATTTTTTTTTTGGAATATTAGTAAAGCAGCAGGGGTCACACAAAAATGATAAACGACTAGTGTCGAGACAGATCAAAAACATTTTATTTTGATTTCTAAAGCATTTAACTGTTTCAAAACATTTGCACATAAATTTTAAAATATTTAATACTATCAATATAAATATTTCAGAGTTAAAGTGACATGAAAAAATTTAATTTATATTAAAATTTAGCTATAAATATTAATAAAATGAGAAAGTATTAGACTCAATTATTTGCATAGCCTACTACATTCATTGAACTATATATTCACCAAATGAATACATTATAAACAAGGTAATATTAATTCTTTTTAAACAAAAATTCTTGTTTATTTATATTGTGAGGAACTTTTACTATTTAGTCATTCAGATAACCACGTCTCTGAAATGAAAAAGATATAAAAAAAATTGTGAAAATGTAACGAAGTTAAAGTAATTTTATTAAGAAATCTGAAAAGGATAAAATTCTGACAAACAATGTAAGTGTAAGTATTTAACAAATTCAAATAGATCTTCTGTCATAAAGGCTGCAGAGCTGTTAAATCTCTTGCTGCGCAATCCTGATTTTAGAATGTCTCCCACAGGTGCCGAGATAACAATTGAAAACTCTTGAACAGCATCGTTTGAACACATGTCACAGGAGACACTCAGAGAAAAAATTATAGTAATAAGATGTAATGTTTTTATACTTTATATAATACAACACTAGCACTAACAAACATTTCATCAAATGGAGTGATGGTCCCATCCGCTCATGCTATGTCTTGTTCCAGGCAAACTTGAAATTCCTCTTCATGTAACCAGCTGTTAGTGACAAATATATTGACTTGTATTTTATTAAGTGATATTATTTGTATTTTAAAATAAACAACTTACTATTCCAGGTGCTTTTACTGTGTACTTGCTTGTTTTATTGAATAATGTCAACCAAGGCCATGACGGTGTCTTTTAATTCTTTCCAAACAGACGCTGTTGATAAATCATATATTTATATATAAACAATTTATAAGATTTATATACTGTTTGTATTAAGTAATAGTATTGCATAATAAGTAAACAACATACTAACCCAAGTGCTTCACAGTTGCCCCCCTTGCTTTATTGAAGAATGTCATCCGAGGCCCTGTCATCTCAGAATTCTTTCCAGACGCTGTCGATTAATAATATTTTTATTTATAAATATACCGTAATTAACAAGATTTATATACTGTTTGTATTAAGTGATAGTATTGCATAATAAGTAAACAACTTACCAACCCAGGTGCTTCACAGTTGCCGTCCTTGTTTTATTGAAGAATGTCGTGCGAGGCCCTGTTATCTTTGAATTCTATAAAGTCATAGGCCATGCATAGGCGTCATAGGCCCTACTATCTCAGACTATCTGGATTAAATAAAAAATGTAGGCCTACATATTATAGCCTATCTAACTATCTTAGATTATCTATTATGTAGGAAATATAGGCCTAAGCTTAGGCTATAGGCCTATGTATAGTAATTTAAATTTAAGATATTTAACAATGTAAGCTTAGTCGCTAGTCTAGAGCCCTAGCGTAAAACTGATTAGATTAGATTTAGCATCATTTAGCTCATTAGGATTAGGCCCTGCCTAAGCCAGTAAACTATAAACCTAAGCCAGGCTAAGCCCTAGATGTAGACAATTAGAGCCTACTTTAATTTTTAAAAATAGCTACATTTATTAATTTGCAGTTCTATGCAAATTAATAAGCTTGTTTATAATTATAAATAAATAAAATTAATCATAAACTTGAAACAGATGTAAGATGGGTTAGTTAGGGGCTTTGGTTAAAGTTTAAAGTAATAAGCGTGTAGGCTACTTACCTTCAACATCGAAAATAAAAGTCGTCCACGTGAAATTTATACGCTCTGCTGTCAGATTCTTTTGCTATGAGCTTGGCCAAAATGTTTTTTATGATATTGCCTGAAATTTTTGGTAGATTTTCAGCGTTTATACCACAGGCATAGTGTCAAATTGGATAAAACGTCTACGTTCGCCATATGCAAAAACATTAAATAGGCTCGAAGCCTCGTTTTGAAAAATATCGAGAACAAGGCTAATAGTCCTGGACCTCCAGTCATCGAAACTCGGCGAGGCGGGTTATTGTGTACATCCCGCCCCCCCCCCCCTCCGAATTTCGGTGGTTCTGGCCTTTGAAATGAAATCTCGGTCACGCAAAAGGGGGCTGTCCTCATGCGTTAGCCAACAGGTGTAATGGCATCGTATCTTTTAAACACTTGGCCAGCTTTGAGGTCCAGAAGTGGAAACAACTTACCAGTTGAGTAAGTAGAAGACGCCTCACCCTCTCCACCCTCAAGCGTTACTGTTTGAATAGCCGCCAGGCTGGCACCTTCCTAACTCTACGTGCGTTAACTTACAGCATTAAAAGAAATGTAACATTTTAAACAGGCGCCAGGTGAAATTTTTTTTTTAAAATGAAAAATAGGTAAAGCTATTCGTCGGACCAAGTTGATCCATGGCGCTGATGAAGCAGCGTTTACCAGTTTCTATGGCCACGGTATAATAAGGGGATTGTGTGGTCAGCACAATGCCCAGCCGCCATTGAAGCATTTTCAGCTTGGTCTCTGATCCATTTCAGCTTGATGTTCTGGCCGAACCCTGTTCTTCATAGTCTCCATTGTACGCTCATGATCATCAGTCAGTGTCTTAATAGCCATCCTGCAGTAGAGTTGAAAAGTATCCAGACCTACTTGATCCATAGGTTAGGTGAAGCAGCGTCCACCAATCTCTGTGGCCACGGCATACTAGGGGATTGTGTGGCCAGCACAATGCTTAGCCGCCTTTACTATACCCCTCAACTAAAGTCAGGTCATCATCAGATCTGATTAGACACAGGTACACTTTCCAGACACGAGAAAAAATCTTAGCCTTCACAAGGATTCGACTCTGAAATGACCGATGAAGACGTTTTCGTTGGTACAAACAGTAATCAGTCTATAAATGACGAGAGCAAATGTAAAAAAAAAAAACACAACTCCGTCACGATTATTATTATTCACTAAATTATAATTGGATGATCAACTGAGCTATAGGCCAATGGACATATTAAGTTGGCTAAACGCAATAACAATTAAACACAAAACGTGTCAGTTAAGAGTTAAAATAGCCTTTAATTTTTATGTCACGGTCTTGTTTATTGCCACGTAATCAAGTCGGTGCTTGTCCGAAAGATTTTGTCTCGATATTTCAGATCGCGGTGACCGAAGCTAATTTCTGTTTATATCAAGGAAAGAAAATCTAAACAAACGTTTTTAAAAACATAGTCTCATAAAAAAAAAAACAAGTTTATTTGTGACCGAAGAAAGGTAGTAAAAAGTTATAAACCTAATTATAAAGCAAAAAGCTTTTTTTTATTTTCTTTTATCGAAAGGCTTGTTTTGTTTACCCGAACAGCCATTGTGGGTTTTGTTGGTTCCGGTTTAAACTACATTTATCGATAAATTTGTTTGATATGTTTGATATCTAATCTTATTATATTTCTCTTATTATTCATCCATCCCTATTTTTGTCTTTCTCTCTCACACAAAACCAGATCCCATTTCTTTTCCACTCTTTATTTCTCCCCTCTCCCATCTTTCTCTCACTCTTTCACCATTATATTTCTCTTCCGCTATCCTTCTCTTTTCTACAAACTCTCTCCCGCAATATATTTCACACTCTACCTGCCTCTCTCAATGTCTTCATTTCTCTCGTTAAATCTTCTTCTCTTCCCCCTCCATGTCTCCCTCACGTTCTCTCAATTTCTTCTTCTTTCAATCACTTCTACTCTCCCCCTCTCTTTCATTTTCACACTCTCTCTATCTTCCAATCTCCCATGCACTTTCTCTTATAATCCTTATCTATATTTTACTCTCCACCATTCTCTCTATCTCTCTCTTCACACTTTCTCCTCCACTCTTCTGCCTTTCTCTCTATCGTCGCGTATCTCTCCCACATTCATTCTATTCCACCATATCAAATCACTCTCTCCTTCATCTGCATTCCGCCTCACTCTCACACACTCACCTTAATACATCTTCCCCTTTCTCTCTCTTCCACACGTCCTTCTTCATCCTCCCCCTCCCCTCTCTCTATTGTTACATCAATCTACTTCTCTACATATTTCACATCTACTTTTTCATGAAAATAAACTTTTTCATTTGTAACCCATTCTCGATAAGTGATCTTAACCCTTCCCGTACCGACCTACTTCTATCTATGCTGCCTTCAGTTCCGCTATATACGCGCACGGGACTGTAAGGGTTTAGTATGCGCCTGAGGGATCTTTGGTGAAAGGCGTTGAGTTTCCGGTCGCTTACCACTGTCTTCCTCCAAGATGTTGAGATTCTGGTCGCTTACCACTGTCTTCCTCCAAGATGTTGAGATTCTGGTCGCGTACCACAGTCTTCCTCCAAGATGTTGAGATTCTGGTCGCTTACCACAGTCTTCCTCCAAGATGTTGAGATTCTGGTCGCTTACCACAGTCTTCCTCCAAGATGTTGAGATTCTGGTCGCTTACCACAGTCTTCCTCCAAGATGTTGAGATTCTGGTCGCTTACCACAGTCTTCCTCCAAGATGTTGAGATTCTGGTCACTTACCACAGTCTTCCTCCAAGATGTTGAGATTCTGGTCGCTTACCACAGTCTTCCTCCAAGATGTTGAGATTCTGGTCGCTTACCACAGTCTTCCTCCAAGATGTTGAGATTCTGGTCGCTTACCACAGTCTTCCTCCAAGATGTTGAGATTCTGGTCGATTACCACTGTCTTCCTCCAAGATGTTGAGATTCTGGTCGCTTACCACAGTCTTCCTCAAAGATGTTGAGATTCTGGTCGCTTACCACTGTCTTCCTCCAAGATGTTGAGATTCTGGTCGCTTACCACTGTCTTCCTCCAAGATGTTGAGATTCTGGTCGCTTACCACAGTCTTCCTCCAAGATGTTGAGATTCAGGTCGCTTACCACAGTCTTCCTCCAAGATGTTGAGATTCTGGTCGCTTACCACTGTCTTCCTCCAAGATGTTGAGATTCTGGTCGCTTACCACTGTCTTCCTCCAAGATGTTGAGATTCTGGTCGCTTACCACTGTCTTCCTCCAAGATGTTGAGATTCTGGTCGCTTACCACAGTCTTCCTCCAAGATGTTGAGATTCTGGTCGCTTACCACTGTCTTCCTCCAAGATGTTGAGATTCTGGTCGCTTACCACTGTCTTCCTCCAAGATGTTGAGATTCTGGTCGCTTACCACAGTCTTCCTCCAAGATGTTGAGATTCAGGTCGCTTACCACAGTCTTCCTCCAAGATGTTGAGATTCTGGTCGCTTACCACAGTCTTCCTCCAAGATGTTGAGATTCTGGTCGCTTACCACTGTCTTCCTCCAAGATGTTGAGATTCTGGTCGCTTACCACTGTCTTCCTCCAAGATGTTGAGATTCTGGTCGCTTGTCGCTTACAACAGTCTTCCTCCAAGATGTTGAGATTCTGGTCGCTTACCACTGTCTTCCTCCAAGATGTTGAGATTCTGGTCGCTTACCACAGTCTTCCTCCAAGATGTTGAGATTCTGGTCGCATACCACTGTCTTCCTCCAAGATGTTGAGATTCTGGTCGCTTACCACTGTCTTCCTCCAAGATGTTGAGATTCTGGTCGCTTACCACTGTCTTCCTCCAAGATGTTGAGATTCTGTTCGCTTACCACTGTCTTCCTCCAAGATGTTGAGATTCTGGTCGCTTACCACAGTCTTCCTCCAAGATGTTGAGATTCTGGTCGCTTACCACTGTCTTCCTCCAAGATGTTGAGATTCTGGTCGCTTACCACTGTCTTCCTCCAAGATGTTGAGATTCTGGTCGCTTACCACTGTCTTCCTCCAAGATGTTGAGATTCTGGTAGCTTACCACTGTCTTCCTCCAAGATGTTGAGATTCTGGTCGCTTACCACTGTCTTCCTCCAAGATGTTGAGATTCTGGTCGCTTACCACTGTCTTCCTCCAAGATGTTGAGATTCTGGTCGCTTACCACTGTCTTCCTCCAAGATGTTGAGATTCTGGTCGCTTACCACTGTCTTCCTCTAAGATGCAGCCTTGTCTAACACCCTTTTTGATCTAAAAGAAAGTGGTGTCCTCATCAGTCCAAATACAACATTTCGAGCCGTCGTAAAGGTTCTTGAAGAATTTCTGCGGGATGCCATAGGTTCGAGCTATCTTCCAAAAGGTTTCTCTGTGTACAGAATCTAATGCCTTGATGTTTTCAATAAGTAAATCTAATAAATATATTTTAGACGCATGCGGGAGACGGGTGTTCTCATCCAGGGATAGTGCTAACTTTTTGGTAAATAAAAAGACATTCCTATTTTTAACCCGATTACAATATTTATTTTATTTCGGTTAATTTGTAGTTCTATTGGCTTTTACCTTTTTGCATTAAAACAGCTTGAAAACAGTGATATCTAATCTATACCAGGGCCCGCAACATTTAGCTTCTAAGGTGCCAAAATAGGATTTTCAAGTCAAATTGTTCAACTATATTATTTTTTTAAGACAATTTATTTAGTGCCATCGCAAGACCAATACAAAAGAAAAGGAGCGTTATAGAGCGTTATATCATTAAAGCGTTTTATATTAAATAACAAATTAAACTGTTTGTTATTATCATCTTTTTTTTAAAAAATCCTTTCATAGCTAATACACAATGTCGTTACTCAATTTACATATCAATGGTTACCAACATTTGAGTTTGGTTGTCAAAATATTATTATAGTGTTGATGTCCTGAATTGTTAGTGGACCATCAATTAATATAAATTAGTCTCTCCAGAGTGTATTTGCTACAGTTGCTGAATTATTGTCTATCAAACATTGAAACAGACGACTTCACAATATATATATTTGAACTTGTAATTAAATAAAGGAACTCCTTGTTGCAGCATATGTAATTTATTAATATTATTAACTATTCACTTCACATCCATGAAAACAAATATAGATTATAATAGCAACATAATATACATTTTTAATAATGGTCTCTGAGTCTATAGCTATATTTATACGTGCGTTCCTTACAAGCTATCGGTGAGACTGAAGACAGCGTGGACCGTCATGTGATTATGTACTTCCGATATATTTAGTAAGACTCTAGGTTTCTCTTTTATTTTATATTCAAAGATGGGTTTTATCTCGAGTTTTTAATTCTTACTTGAGTCACTACCCATATATTATTTACTTGCTCCATAGCATATAGTAATTCTAGTATTAATAGCTATAATTTCTTTGTACTTTGATTTCAGCATGACTGAGATTTCTGCACATATACGAAAGCGCTTAATATAAGCACAGTAAAGTGTTAGAGATACTCAGTAATCATACAAACTGGGTAGTTAATGTAATGTTCAAAAATGTACACATGCATTCTTTAGTCATGTAATATTTATATAATTTTCAACTATCTTTAATAGTTTGACCATTTTGAAGTTATATATTTTAAGTTATTTTTTTTATAAAAGGTAATAAAACGGAAACATATTAAAAATATTGACGCAAAGAAAACAGGTTAATTATCTCCCTTTAATTAAATTCTCCAAATTTGATGTTAGTGATGCCAAACAAGTTAATTGTTTTAATATAACCAGCGTACTTCTGAAATTGCTCATCTGATTGCAAGGCAAGATATGTCTAGTTTCAATGCAAATCCATTCCAGTGGTCTAACACTTCAAGTGCTTTTCGACCCCGTCCGTGTAAATGCAAGTTCAACTCACTAAAACGTGTCGCCATATCATTCAGAAACATCGACTTCAACAATCAGTTCTCCTCATTCAATACAGGAAATGTTTTTTTTTTCCCATTTTTTCATTAAGATACACTTTACTTGCTTCCAGACAAGAACACATCTACCCAAGACTTTACCTACGCTCCGTATCATTTTCTTCTCGAAGAGACTTGAGAAACTAAAACTGGCTATCTTAATAATAAATTCAATCATTGATCGCAAGTCTAATGATGAGAGCTTAGCATACAAACATTCCTGAAATAAAATAGTCCACGTCCATTGGGATTCCGATGCATATCGCCACACAGCAACGATTAATTAATAATGCTGAAATACGTTGTTTTCAATCTTCTTTGAGGTCTCTCGCGTGCCGTTGAAAATCGTTCAGCGTGCTAAGTCTGGCACCCGTATCTAAGGTTGCTGACCCCTGATCTATACTTTAATATTTCAAGCTGTAGAATTTTTTTGAACTCCAATATCACAAGGGGGAGGGGATGGCGGGGTCGAGCGGCAGCGCGTCCGGCTGGCGCACCCAAAGTCCTGATGGTGACCTGACTTTAGTTTGGGTAAAGTAAAGGCGGCCGGGCGTTGCGCTGACCACACAGTCACCTAGTATGCCAAGGCCACAGAAACTGGTGAACGCTTCTTCATCGGCCCTATGGATCAATTTGGTACGACGGGATACTTTATTTTTTTTTAAAAACTTTTTTCTTTTAAAATCATAAAATGTTTCGCGTCAATGCAAGAAATATAGAGTCTAGTATTTGTGAATTATTATAATTTGTTCATATTTTAAAGCAATTTTATTGATCTATGAATTGCTAACGAGAAAGAAATCTAAGATTAAGCAAAGACTATAATACGATGAACAGCTTGCTCTATTTTTAGAGCTTAATGGCTTAAAGGGTTGTTTTTTTCCGTGCGCAGTCAAAAACGCTGTCCTAAATGACCCCTAAACGTGCCTAAATATTTCCGCTGTATACTTTCGATTTTCATCTTAATTTTCTATTGATAAAATCATAACGAATTAACTAAACCGGAAGTTTAGAGTACTGGTTGCGATCGGAAATTCCGAAACAGAGTATTTCAAGTTAACAAATAGCAGAAATATCAGAGCAAGAATTCTATCTTATTATAGTCTTTGAATTAAGAATTATCTATCTATCTATCTATCTATCTATCTATCTATCTATCTATCTATCTATCTATCTATCTATCTATCTATCTATCTATCTATCTATCAATATATATATATATATATATATATATTATTTTTATTATTATTATTACGAACCTCTTTTAGAATACAATTTAAATTATGAGGTCTCGTTAAAGAGGTTGTAATAAATAACTAATAGTATTCATTCTTTGTGACTAACTTATTTAATAAAAAGAAATAAAAGAAATAACGCTTCAGACGATACCAAATATGAACATTAATTTTATTACAACTTAATCTTACAATAAAAATATTAAAAAAAAATTTTTTTAAGAAAAAGTACACTCACGAACAAATCAGAATTAAAAACACTTCAGTAAGGTTTACTTGTACATTTAAAAAAATACTACACAGCTCTGCCACTGAGAATAAATCTCTACAATAGATCAGTAGTACAATAATAGGCTTTAATTTAAAACTCAAGAGGCTACTACATCGATATCAAACTCTATCTCTATAGCACAAATCCACTATATATATACTATACTTGTTAGAGATTTCTAGATAGATATCAAACTCTATCTCTATAGCACAAATCCACTATATATATACTATACTTGTTAGAGATTTCTAGATAGATATCAAACTCTATCTCTATAGCACAAATCCACTATATATATACTATACTTGTTAGAGATTTCTAGAAGACCAGTAGCCTAAAAATAACCCAAGAAAATTGTAAACATATCTTTCTACTAATTTCTAGGCCACGAGAGTATTTGGCAGAATTATCTTGCATCAGCTGGTCAAAAGAAAAAAAAACTAATGACGCGACAGTGGCAGAGTTCAACGGGGAGTCAGGGGGAGGTAATCTACTTAAACACACATAACAATATACATATCATATATATATAACATAGAATCACAGCTATACATTTAATTATCTATTTATCCTTACCAGACCCTTCCACTTTTTCCGAATACCAAAACATTTTTCTACAAAGAAATAAAGGTTATATTATATAATAAATCCGTTCCAATGTAAATACAGCTATTTGTTATTGACAGACTGTATTACAATCATTTCAATGCGGCTAAATTTTAAAACATATGATACAAATATACATACATTCACAATAATCGAAATGAAATGAAAAGAAAAAGATGTATGTACATTTATCATACGCTGTAAAGGGTTGAGTGTTTTTTTTAGTTTTAAAACAGTTCAATTATCGATAGGCTACGATACAATTAGAGATGCATGGCTTAGTAAAAAGGTCGGCAACCTACAGCAAGCGTGCCAGACTAGGTTCGCAGAGAGATAGATCTTGAATGGCAGGCGGATGACCTCCAAAATGGTAATTCAAGTCTTTCCACGAGAAAAGAGCTGGATAGCTTTTAGAATTTTGGCACGCTGAATGAATAAAAAAAATCCTTATTTTGCACACTATATTCAAAAGGTTTTAAAAGTTTGAAAAAAAAATTTGTTTAAAAAAAAAGGTAAAGTTTAATTGGAGAATCGAACCCGGGTCTCCCGCATAGCATTCAGCTACGTTAACCACGGTGGAAAATTATTAGACAGTATATAGGACTAAATAGGTCAGTGACACAAACTCACGTGATTTCAAATTGACCAATGGGGATCCGTATGCGTACAAACACTCTCTTTTTATATATATAGACAAGCTACATTGCCTGGCGTTGCCCGGGGAAAAAAAACAGGACTGTATAAGGTGCAGATAAAAAATGTATAAACTACACTTTAAAAAAGCTATAAATCTAATATTTAAATTACTTTTTTGACTGAATACTTTTATGAAAGTAATTTAAAATAAATATTGTAATCGGGTAAAAAAAAATTGGCAAGTATTTTATTCAACAAAAATGTAAATTGCCCGTACATTTATAATGTCTTTTGTTTTTAAAAGTTTGGCCTAAATAGGTCAGTGACACAAACTCACGGGATTTCAAATTGACCAATGAGGATCCGAATGCGGACAAACACTCTTTTTTATATAATAGATAGAAAAGTCCTAACTATACACTATCTGAGAATTTACAAGTAACTACTGGCCGTCTACCAACTCGCTAAACTTCCTCCCCCGTGTTCAAACTGGAGTAAGGGGTGGAGGGAGGAGAGGGAAAATTGACCAACATGTCTCTAGTGATGAGTCAATGATATAGGGGGGTAGGGCAGAGGGGATGGGTGTTTGGTGGCCCTAGCAAGTGCTTCCGACGGCTCTTGACGTTCTCAAATCTGCTGACCACTGTGAGTTCTTATGTACGTGTTACCTCTGACCGAGGGAGAACGGACGGCGAGTGGGGAAAGGGAAAAATAGGGGAGGGGGGTTGCGTTGATGACTCATGGAAAACTAAACATGTAGCTCTTGACAGTTTAAGACATATTGGGGAGGGGGTGGGTAGTTACATCAGACGTGTATGTTTAATCAGGAGATACGTGTAGGATACATAATACATAAGTGTCACATACTATATGAAGAAGTGTAGCTAATCAATTCCGATATTCAGGCATACGTACATATTACAAATACAACATACACCCTTCATCTTTACGTTGGTTCGTACCACAAAAGTAAGACTAAATTAAATATAGTTTTGCAGGTTGGTGCTATTTGAATGGTAATGCTTTTTTTGGCGCCAGGTTGAGTAGGGTGCCTAAAAGCCAAAACCTTGGTAGGCCTAATTATAAATAATTAGTTAAAAAAAAACATATTTATAACTTTTATATTTATATTATAGCTGATATGCTACTTCTGTCGACATATCAAGCGCCACAAAAATAATTTATGTATAATTTGAAGAAATTTTTTCAAGAACGATCTGTTAATAGAAATAAATATAAAGAATAAACTAGACGTAATGATCATGTAGAACAAATTGGACAAATCAGTTTCTATAAGTAAAGTTGAGTCGGTGCTCTTAAAGTGGTTTCCCATAATGTGGTTCACAGACAGACACAGACTTTCAGAGACAGAAAACACAAGACACGTGATTAGAAGTGTCTTTGATGTCTGTCTGGACCAGGCAATTTTGATACGATCAGATGTCAAATTCCCGCGTTTCCGTAAAATCAATATTATTTTTATGGCAATGGCGATGTTTCCCAGAATCACCAGAATCAAAGGAATCAGATGGTTAATGAATTGAATAATGTACCGCATATAGCTAGCATAGAGCGTCAACCGCAAAAGAGTGCGCACATCTTGTATTTTGCTCAACTTTATGTTATTCTCTGTTAGCTCATCAAATAAATATAACGCATAAATTTTAAAAACAACCCATGGAAGCCATATTAGAAAAAGGATTATTGTTAAAATTAAAACGTTTTTCCTGTTGACAAAGATTTTAAATTTTATTGGTAGAAAAATCGCTACAAATCTTTCCAAAGTTATGAGCAAATACGATTGGGCAAATGTTGCATCACCCCAGGAGCCAAAGAAATAAAACATATATTTGAGAAAGTGCAGCAGTTTGGTTTTGAAATTATTCTTTCGAAAACAAATGTGGGTCACGTATTGGTACATTTTGTTTCCGGTCATGTACTCAATAATTTCTGGAATGTTGAATGCAGACATCTGATGAAAGCTGCCAGAGATGACGACAACCAGCAACAGAATGTTGGAAGGTTTCCTCAATCCGTCAGCTCTAAGTATGGCTATGCAAAACATGTTAAGGATAAACCCAATCAGAGCCAAGCTTGGGTTGACGTAGCATTTCAGAGCTTCGAGTAAGCCTCTCATTGAAAGGTCGACAACCTCTTTATTTTCCTGTAATAAGTTACATATTGGCAATTCTGTCCCCTTTTTGAGCCAGTCGTTGACATCTTGAAGGGCACGAAACCAATCTTGGAATCTGAGTGTAACATTTCTGATATCAACACTTTGGTTATTGCGGTTGGACATCGGTGCTGATAGATTGAAATCGGTGTAGACTGAAGCTAACGGATAATTTTTCACGTCTGTTAACACTTTCAAAAAGTTTTGCAAAATAAACATAAAGTAGTAAGCTATGCTTTTAATGCGCTGAAAACTGTAGTTTACAGCTTTTGAATCTGTAAGATGCATTTCTTGAAGTGAATCAATGATTCGATCTTGACAATGCAGAGTTAAAACAATGCCACAACTATAACCGTTTATAGTGTAGTCTTTTTATAGCCTAACTTGTGCTGTTTTGATGATAGTATATTCCTTTAATTTATTTTGTTTTGATTATAATATGATCCTTCTATATATGTTGTTAGTTGACGATAATCTAATCTTTCAATATTTAATTTGTTGTTTTTATTAAAGTCTAAATCATTCTATATTCGTTGTATTGAAGACTTGAAGATCTAAAAGGAAAAGAAGAAAAAAAAAATTTGTTTGCGCATTTCGTTTAAAAAAAAATTTGTTTTTTAAATATATTTAAAATTTATGGAAGTGTCACTATTTCGAAAACATAATGATTCGAAAGTTAAGGAATATATAACACGAAGAACACACATTTTAATTATTACGTAAATTGATTAGGGGTTACATCACGTCGTATCGATGGGAAGACACATAGTTTCAACGTTATTTTCGTGGTTTCCACGATTTTTTGCTTTTGCCTCCCGTCGAAACGATGTGGTGAGTTATTAAGCTAGAAGTGAGCAAAATTGACTGGATTCATCTACATTAATTTTTTTTAAACCAATTACTAAAAAATGAATAGCAACAAAAAAAAAAAAAAAACAACAACAACAACTGAGATACTCACATTCTTTGTATATCTTTATAACGAAGTATCGTTTTCAGTACTAAGGGAGTTCACCGCCTTGCAAGCAAGAACAGACGAGAATGGCGTCCGAGGTTTTCACATCTATATATAATATGATAATATAATGAGTTTTGGCAGGGTGAAAAATAAATATATATTAATTTTGTATAAAAACTAAACATAATTAGTTTAATGTTCTAAAACGACTTAAAGAATTAGGTTCATGTTGATGTCACTGACTCCACCACGTCCCTTCCTTTTCTATCTACTCAACGTTTCCCTCTGTCAATAAATCCAGCTGATGAGCTATATTCACTTTAAAAAAAATTTAAACTAAACTATATAAATGTTTAAAAAACAAACAAAAAAACGGCCCTTTTATTTTAAAGAAAAAATATATACCAGCAATTCTATAAGCAATAAGAAAATTTGTTGTTGTTGCTGATTTTTCTTTTATTTTATTTCTCTAGCCATACTATACCATTTTCTTTCTAGCTGTAAAAATAGGCCCGGTCAGGCCAACTTGATCCATAGGGCAGGTGAAGAAGCGTTCACCAATTTCTGTGGCCACGGCATACTAGGGGGATTATGTGGCCAGCACAATGCCTAGCCGCCTTTACTTTTTACCCCAACTAAAGGCAGGTATCCATCAGAACTGGGTAGACACAGGTACACCCTCCAGACCCGAGAACAAATCTTAGCCTTCACCAGGATTCGACTATGGAAAACGACCGATGAAGACGTTTTGCTACAAACAGTAGACTGTAGACAGTCTATAAATAACGAGAGCGAAAGTAAAAAACAAAAAAAAACGCAGTCACGATTACTACTCAATTCTTCAGTAAATTAGAATAGGATGATCAGCCGAGTTATTGGAGCGTTAAAATAGCCTATAATTTTTATGTCACTGACTTGTTTATTGTCACGTAATCAGGTCGGTGCTTGTCCGAAAGAGTTGTCTCAATATTTCAGAACTCGGTGACCCAAAGCTAATTTCTGTTTCTATAAAGGAAATAAAATATACAACGAACCTTTTTCAAAAACACAGTCTTCTAATTCAACATTAAGTTTATGTTTAACCTTTTGCTACCGAAGAATGGTACTAAAAAGTTATAAGCTTAATTATAAAGCTAAAATTTGTTGTTTTTTTAAAGTTCTTTTATCGAAAGTTTTCTTTTTGTTTACTAGTTGTGAGCAGCCATTGTGGATTTGGTGTTTCTGGTTTAAACTACATTTTAAGATCAAACTGATATGTTCAAGTTCATATCTAATCTTATTATATTTCTCTTATTATTCATCCATCCCTTTTTTTGTCTTTCTCTCTCACACAACACCAGTTCCCATTTCTTGTCTACAAACTCTCACCCACACTATATTTCACACTCCACCTGCCTCTCTCTCTCTCTCTCTCTCTCTCTCTCTCTCTCTCAGTCTCTTATTTTAATCTACCTTTTTTCTTTGCGTTAATATTTCTAATATGTTTTCTTTTTTGTTTCCTTTTATAAAAAAAAGGCTTAAAATTTATAACTTTAAAATGATAAAACTATAAAAGATAGTTGAAAATTATATAAATATTATATGACTAAAGAATGTATGTGTACATGTTTAAACATTACATGAACTACCCAGTTTGTATGATGACTGAGTATCTCTTCCACTTAACTGTATGATCTAAGCTCTTCTATAATAATATGTGCGGAAATCTCAGTTATGCTGAGATCAAAGTACAAATAATTTATAGCTATTACTAGAATTACTAGAATAATATCTTGACAACAAAACTCAAATATTGATAACGATTAATGTGCAAATTGAGTAATGAAATTGTGTATTACCTATGAAAGGATTATATTTAAAAAGATGATAATAACAAACAGTTTAATTTGTTATTTTTTACATTTGGGAAACGCTGCCCTAGAAACCGACGAGACCATCTGAAGATAAAACATAACTTCTACTAGCTTGAAGTAGGCTAATAATAAACTTATATTATAAAAAAAATTATCTTTTTAATATAACTAGGCTAATTAGGTTTATGTATAGGCCTAAAACTAAGTTATAGTTTTTTCTAACACTATAGGACAGAAGGCCGAAGAGTAAAGTAGTAATAATACATAAGGCATTAAACTCTAATTTAGAAATACAACTCAATAACAACCTGCTGCAATGCTCAGATAAACATAAAGACAAAAACACTTTCCTTATCCCTTATGCGAGAAAAAATGCAAATAAGTACTCTTTCTTCTCGAGCGGCATTCGGGCATGGAATGGGCTACCTGAACAAACCAGGAAAACCAGAAACTTAACATCATTTAAAACATTAATAAAAATGCAGGACTCGAATCGGGCCGCGGATGAGCGAAGGACACAATAATCTTCTTTATTGACAAGTCTTAACTACTATGCATGCATAAAAGGTCACGTGCAAAAACATTTCCGTTCTTATTCGATCATTTTAATCAAAACAATGTCTGTGTGCTACTTTACTAGTTGTACTCAAATTTGTTGGGGATTAAAATTTATTTCATTTCCAATAGATGTTTACAAAGCAAAACAATGTATTGTGAAAGTCAGAAGGGAATAATCACCTTTTTAAAATATCAAACTTATTGCTTAATGCAAAAGAATTTTTGTTATTCGTTTTTATGAATTTACACATTTTGTTTTTCAATAACCAAGAAAAGCAACTCTTGACTCATTTATTTTGTAAACAAATAAAAATTTTACGTCACGCGACTAACACTTGAGTATTAATGATCGCCTGTTCACTTTTGATGTTAAAAACGGATTCCTCATAACTAAAATTGTATCCTTTGTATAATTCTAAAAGACTATAACTGGCCGTCGAGGTTGAAATCAATTGTCAAACACCAGCAAAAGCATGTTTTTTTTTTTATTAGTTTCAAAATAGAACAGGAAGTTCACGAACATTCGGGTTCAAAAGTTCACGCCTCATTAAGACTTGTCCATAGAAGGAGCGTTTGTAATGTATAAGATAAGATATTACAGTTTTATTCTTTTATTAACCCAAACAAAACGTATAAACACATTTATAGTTCCCACGCTAAACACATTTATTTATAGTTCCCACGCTAAACACATTTATTTATAGTTCCCACGCTAAACACATTTATTTATAGTTCTCACGCTGGCCTTCTTGCATTAGAAAGTTTTTAGAAAAAGCTAAATCAATTAAACGAATGAATACAATTATTTGAAAGCCATTAGTATATTTTTGTGGAAGCGGGCTGGGCGAAATTCGCATTTTTTTTTTGTTTCTTAAAAACTTAAATCTAAGTTTTTTTTTTACAAAGTTTAATGTCCCTTTATTAGTTTATATTCCTACGCAGGTGTATGCGCCTCAGTACTACATGTAGGCCTACTGCTCAGTGGGACAGCCCAGCACCTTGTAAAAAGTCTCAAAACCCGGACGAGCCGAAGCTCTTAAGCCGGGGCGTAACGCAATAGAAGTGAGTTATCTAAAACTCTGTCCGGGATCCAGCCACCCCACGGCACGCCGAAGGCGTGGCGCGCCATGTAAAAGGGAAGGATTCCGCAGGCCAGCGACCGTTCACTGCGGTTCCCCTAAGGATCATTATCGTGGTGGCTCTCCCGTATTTCTGCATTGTCACCCGGTAGCACAAATCCTGTACTATAGGCACTGGCATCCAGGCACCGGGTGGGTCGTGAGACGGGGTTGCAGCATCCATTGCTTCCTCCCCACCGAGACTTCGTGGCCTCTCGGCAGTGCAATGGATCTCGGACATGCTGCGGGGGCTGTCCCCCATGCGTTAGCCCGCCGGTGTTTTCAAAGAAAATTACTGGCGGTTTACACACTACGCCGCTTTGAGGCCCATGGGTACAGTAGTGCAGCCCAGCACCAGAAGTAGATGCCTTCACTTCTGAACTGACATGTGGTAATCTAGAGAAGACTGCAATGGGCAGTGAGGGAGACGATGTGAAGGGTTGTGGCCTTGTGTGTTGGAGTTTTTGACGCAGTGGCGTAGCTAGGCCCAGCTAGGGGAGGCGGGGGTCCAAATTCGAAAGTCCCCCCGTCCCCTAGTTGAGAAGGGTCCATAAAGGAGTGTCCGAATTGTTTTTTTCTCATGTCATTATGTCGAATGTCAAAATGCAAGGGTCTCTAAAGAGACCAAGACCCCCGGCCCCTAAATCACTAGCAACGGCACTGCTTTGACGGCATGGCCCATGTGTGGGTAGCCGCGGTAATCCAGTGGCGCGACCCTCGTGTTTGTATGGGACCATCGTGCTGATGCTGGTAGGGGGACCCGGAGAGGGCGCTAGCTCTACCCCAGGTACACTCCTGGTGAAAACAGGAACGAGAGGGACAACAGGCAGAGCCTTTACAAGCTTGTGTAGCGCCCCAGGGCAAAAGTTTCAGCACCGCCCCCTTGCATACCATAACTGCTTGTTTAGTGGTTTATTTGCTATATTTCCCGCCCCCTCTCTCTGGAAGTGTCGCCCCGGGCATATGCCCCTCTCTGCTTCCCCCCCCCCATGTGAGGGCACCGCCTACAGGTGCAAGACGATCCAACGCAAGATGACGGCTTGAACCTTCTCCGGATGCAGCCGGCTGGCCCAGGTAGACTCAGTGACAGCTTGGGGTGCTGTCTCTTTATTGTTTCATTGACAGATGCAGGACAACGTGTAGGCCTATTCCAGCAGGTTAAACTGCTTCTTTCTTTGCCAGACGCATCCAGCTGACGAAAAGTACTAGGACATGTTAAGAATGCTTATTTTTGTTAATATTTTACCTGGTCTGCCTAGTTATGATTTATATTTTTTATCTTCGTTAGTTGTATAGTATATCAAAGATATTTTGGACCGTTAAGAGAGGGCGTAGGGAAGGCAATTAGTGGTAGTGGTCACCGGTCCTATGTTTTGGGCGATATAAGGGCGTGACAAAGGAATTAATTTGGTCACCTGCACCTTATTGATTCATACTGTGTTTGTCCACAGTTGGTAGTATTTTGTAAGGTAATTATAGTTTTAGTTCTTTGCATTCGCCCAGTACGTAGGTTAACAATGTAGTTGTTTTTTTTTATTAGTGTATGTTTACTGCTATATGGCTTTTGGAGACGGGTTTAATGTATTCGTACTCGTAATATTTATAGACGTTGTGTTTTTATTGTATTCAATGTATGATTTATGATAACATGTGAAGATGGTCTTTTATAGGCTTGTTGTTTTCTACACCTGGATTGATTTAATTTTAAGGATTATGTTTGTTTTGGGCGCCAGGTCGCACACGTGGTGTGCTCTAGGCGAACCACGGTGTAACTGTAATGCAATGTTTAGGAAAAGTGTTTATCGGTCCCTTGTTTTTTCTTGCTAAGTAAGCTTACATTTTGCATTCAATGTTGTAAATCTATTTGATATCACATGTTTAATTCCTTGTGTAAATATATGTATCTTTTATTTTTAGTATGTTTATTAAACCATTTTTATTGTATTTCTTTTGCCAGTCATCTGATAGGGTGTTTGGTAGGGACTGTTTAGTAGAGATTAGTTGGGAGTTTGGTTAGGAGTTTAAATTGGATTTTAGTATTTCATTAGGTTTTGAATGTAGATTTGGTGCATAGCGATTAAAAAAATATAATTAACGTATTTGATTCTTTAGATGATTTGTATGTAAATAAAAAATTGTTAGTATAGTGTTCTTCTGGCATGCTGTTGTTCTATCTTTGTTCTTAAGTGTAGTGCTTGTATGTGCTTTCGGGCTTTTTAGTAGCTGTAATTGACAAGTCTTAATTAGGCGTGACCTTTTGAACTGGTGTGATCGTAAACTTCCGGTTCTATTTTGAAATGTTTAATTATTTTAGGCATTTCCGTAAACAAAAAAGCATGCTTTTGCTGGTTATTGACAGTTGATTTCAACCTCGACGGCTAGTTCTAGTCTTTTAAAATTATACATAGGATACAATATTAGTTATGAGAATCCGTTTTTAACATCAAAAGTGAGTAGGCGATAATTAATACTCAAGTTTTAGTCGCATGTAGCTTGTTTATAAAATAAATTAGTCAAGAGTTGCGTTTTCTTGGTTATTAAAAAACAAAATTCGTAGATTCATAAAAACGAATAACAAAAATTATTTTGCATTAAGCAATAAGTTTGATATTATAAAAGGTGGTTTTTCACTTCTGACTTTCACAATGCATTTTATTTTTTTGTGTAAACATGTTTTGGAAAAGTAAGAAATGTAAAGATATGGGTGTTCCACTTCCTTATATATGTAATTAAAAATATAAACAATTTTGTGTTTGTTTTTGCTGCTGTATACTTCCATTTGTTACATTTTGGTACAAGGGGAGTAAGTGAAGCGTTCACATGTTTCATGCTAGGGAATTGTGTGTCCAGTACATGTTTTTCATATTAATTAGGCGGTAAAACCGTCCTTTGGTACGGCATTGCGAGCGCGCTGTCTATAGACTATAGTAGTGGTCAGCGACCTACACGTGTCAAATTGGCGATATTCAATGGCTAACGACCCCTAAAAGGTTAATTAAAACATCTTCTGCAAGAAATGAGCAGGGTGACATTTAGTCTGTTTCTTAATAACACACAATAATATTATTTTATTGGCCAAATATTTATCCAACGTTAATAATATGCCAAGATTTAAACATTGGCAGAATATTGTGTCAACTTAGTGTGCTGTTATGGTTGGTACGCTGGATTAATTAAAAATCATACTCTGAAACACTATTATCAAAAAGTTACCGACCACTAATCTATAGTATAACCAAGTAAGCCATTAATCATGCAGTAAAACTAATTTCCTCGCAGACTGAAGTTTTGCACCGAAAATAGGCCTATTAGTTATGCCTCTTTACGCCGTAAGAACGACAGTAGACTAAATTTAAATAAATATTTACTGTGGGCCACATTCGGACCGAGGGCCTTGAGATAGAGGGTCTTGTTTATATTATATTATTGTTTATATTATCATACACATACTCAAGAGAGTCTTTGTCAGCGAGGCGAGCATTCCCTTACTTTTAAACAAACAATGAAGCGCGTTGTTCGTTTGTTTCTCAACTTATCTACGCGTCCCATCTCATTGACTTGAATCAGCTCTATCTTTAACATCTCATGAGATTTAGCGTGCAAAGAAACAATGATCCCGGCCCAGGGGCCTCAGATTCGTATGAAGGCATGTGCCATTTTATCACTTAAGAGATGTGTCAAGGGCCGCATCCCATCCCTCAAACAACCCGACCCTAGTAAACTAAAAACACTTCATACAGCTTAACTTATCACTGATAATATGCCAAACTTACAATTTAGACACAGAATTATCCCAACGTCAACTATCATTATTATTATGAAGTATATATTTCGTATATAATATGAACAATAAAATTTGATGTGTATCAGTACTAGATGTCTAAATTTTGCGAATAGTACCTATAAAAAAAAGCAATTTTTCGTGTGGATGTTGCAAAGAAAAGTGATTGTTCCGAACATATAGTTAAATTATTGAATTAGTTATATTTCAAAACTGTTTTGGGAATTTTTCTTTGGTAATGATTCGCACATTCATTTTTTTTTTTTTTTTTTGGTTTATTCAATTTTTCTTTTCTTTTTTTTTTTAAATAATTATTTTTGTAAACCTTGTTTTGTAATTTAAAATAATACTATAATAAGATGGACCGCTTGCTCTATTTTTAGAGCTTATATTATGTTATTTTTTCCGTGCGCATCCAATAACGCTCTCATACGTCTGCCTAAAGGTTTCCGCTGTATACAACTTTCGATTTTAATTTTAATTTTTCATAAAAAAATTGAAAAAATCAAAGCGATTTACTCAAACGGAAGTTTGAAATTCCGAAAAGAAGTCATTCGAGTCATCAAATAGCAGAAATATTAAAGCAAGCGGTCCATCTTATTATGGTCTTTGGTATTTGCACATTTTGAGACGAATAGGCCTACACTAGTTATAACAATCTGCCATGGGGGGTAGGTTAGTTTCAGATGCTACTATTAGATTGAAGCCTAACATTATTTCACCACATTTCTTACGGTGCTTCTTATCTCACCTATACTTGAAACTCAACTTAGGCCTACTTATTGTGAGTATAAGCGGCACTTTTTAAAACACATTTTTAGGTCCGAGGAAATGGGTGCGGCTTATAGATCTACACCATAGGTTCTCAACGGGGGCGATATCGCCCCCCAGGGGGCGATTAGAAGCCTTAGGGGGGCGATAACATTCCCGGGGGCGATTGGGGGGCGATGAAGGGCAAGTGGGCGGTACATACGTACCTGCTATAATTTCAACAACTTAGCTTTTGGAATCGATTAGTTTTTGGATGAAATATGATGTAAACGCAAGTGCTACTAAATATCTGATATCTCCCAAAAGTAGTCACACATATTATTGAACAATAAATAAGGATCGCAATGACTTTTCGATGAAGTAGGGGGGGGGAGGTCAGTATTTGGCAAATATGGTATGCGGCCGTCTCGTCTTATGATTGGTTCACCGGACTGTCGCCTTAACATCTGCTAATATTAATCTTATATTACTCTTTTGATGTTTTACCGAGATGTCCTTTAATGCGTTTGAATCCTTTGTAAAGAGGTTACCACAATAGCTGAGCGGTATAGATACAAAGTAATTATACAAACTGGGTAGTGATTAAAATGATTGAAAATATTCATATAAATTCTTTAGTCATATAATATTTATACAATTTTCAAATAATTTTTACAGTTCTATCATATCATTTCAATGTTATAAATGCAAGTCATTTAATTTTTTTATAAAAGAAAAACAAATTGAAATATTACCTCAAATGAAAAGGGTTAATTATCTCCCTTTAATTAACAAATGTTTCCGCTAAAATTAAGTTGGGGGGCGGTGAGCGGAAAAAAAATGAAAAAGGGGGCGGTGAGCCGAAAAAGGTTGAGAACCTATGATCTACACTCTACATTAGTCTACTGTGTAAATAAAAATTTGTTTTTTTTTTCCTAGTTTCGGATGTCGTTTGAAATGGACATGTAGGCTACTGTAAAGCAGTAGCCCAGGGATCTGCAAACTACGAAACGCGTGCCACACTTGGCACGCAGAGCGATTTTCAGAGGCACGCGGAAGACTACTAAAAAAAGGCAATTCAAGTACTTCTACAAGAAGTTGATTTCTAAAGCAGGATGACCTTTAGGCTTTTGGTACGCTTAATGAATTAGAAATCCTACTTTGGCTCACTGTTATCAAAAGGTTGCCGACCCCTGAAGTAGCCTACTGTAAGACAAGACTCGTAAATAATGACAAAAAAATTCTTAAAATGTAATGAAATCTTGTAATATGTAAAATCAGATAAGAAAGATAGAATATTAAACCAAAAATGGCCTCTTTCTTTATAGAATAGAGTACACAAGATTGTCTAGGTGTCCATCCAACCATATCCCCGACATTCTGTCGAAATCAGACGGACACCAATATAGAGCATCATCAATCCCATGACAGTTGATGTCGTTGGGGGGAGCGAATGGACACTTTGGCAGTCAACTTTGTTCACTTTTGCCTATCTTGAGCGGTTGTCAATAGCTGAGACAACTGCAGGCCTGTCCAATTCTTGACATTGTCGAACCAGCGTCTCCGCTGACGGCCTCTCCTACACCAACCTTCCACCGTGCCATGGAGGATTGTTTTTGACAGGCTATTGTGCCTCAACGCATGACCGAACCATGTCAGTTTGCGCCGTTTGATTGTTGCCATTAGTCCTGTGTTCTACGTAGGAGATTCGAAGTATAGTATTTTTCTCATGCATTTATTTTCGAACGCCTGCAACTTGATCGTATAGCTATTATTCATATCTTTATACCCCTGTACATTTACACCGAGGTCGCTCAATGTGCGTCTACATCCCAGTAGGTATCAAATGAAAGTGGGACACCGCTAATGATAGGAGAGCTAATATTTATATCCTTATATCTTTGTACATTTAAAATGAGGTCTCTCAACGTGCAGCTACGTCCCAGCAGGTATAAAAGGAAAGTGAATTTCCCGACTCGTCCGGATAAAACTGGTAAGTCGGTTGCAAATAGATCGTAAAGATCTATACATTCACTGATACCCCCTTTTAGTAAGACAGTGTCGGCATCTGCAATTCGTATGTCATAAAAAAAAAAAATATAACAACTAGAGGCCTAAGCTTACTAAATTTTGTAAAGCGGTTTTATTTTATGAAAATAAAAATTAATGACTTATTAGTAAAGCGAGAAACAACATTTGATAACCAAACAAGTTGGTGGTATAGGCGGGGGTCTAAATACTCTTTTATATTATATCTTTAAACTTAAAGCCTAATGTAAAAATACATAATAATAATATTTGTAATAGCGCTACCAACAAACTTAATGTGAGCACAGAGCGCATTGTTATGGTATTGTTGCGTATTTATATAAATATAAGCTTACGTCATGTTTGCGTAACTTTTATACTTGGTCAAAACTGGTTTATGTAACCCGGCTAACGTAACAGGTGCAACCAGTCTTTTAAACAGTTAGTTTATTGATAAACTGTTTAAGTAGTTTTACCCCCCCCCCCCCCCTCATTTTTTTTCGAAGACAAAAGAGACAAATAAACTGTTGACACAACGACCACTTAATAATAGGGTCTAGCAAAGCTAGAGTAGACTGTGTCAAAAAAAAAATGTAAAAAATCAGTATCTATGTCTGTATTTTAGTAGAGAGAACCTGTGTTTTTTTTTAAATAAATTCTATGCGTTAAATAAAAACAAATATGGCGTGAAATGACAGAGTTCTTATAATTATTTTTAAGTGACGTTTCTGGTGAATCATTGATATATACACGTCACCATGTTTATATAACATGATTTGAGATTCATCCTAATACAGTCTTCCACTGAAGTCCAATGTAACACTGATTATCCGCATTCCGCATACAGCCTCTAACATAGATTCACAATAGCTCTGGTCATCGGGCTTACAGCCTCTAATTTAGGTCCACTGTAGCTCTGGTCATCCGCATTCAGCCACAGAATTAGACCCACTGTATTTGATCTCTGCTGTACTCTCTGCACTGGCTCCCTTTTCAAAATAGGATTTCTTTTAAACTCGCATCTTTATGCTATAAATGCCTCAATGACTCTGCTCCGGATTATCTAATTTCCTGTCTGGAAATCTATACAAAACCACGCCCACTTCGATCGGCTGCGGACAAACTCAATTTGATGATCCCGCGGACAAAACTCGTGACAGCTGGTCATCGGGCCTTCACCTACTCCGGCCCCTCCGCATGGAACACCCTGCCACTCCAGCTGCGACAAAGCTCGAACTTTAACATCTTCAAGACCGGACTCAAGACTCACCTGTTTATTATAGACTCACATTTTTTTAAATATTTGCCTGTTATTGTTATCATCGTTTGTAATTGTTAAGCGCATAGAACTGATTGCGGGATATGCGCTATATAAGCTTCATTTATTATTATTATTATTATTATTATTATCCACAAATACACCCTTCCACTAAGGTTTCTTGTAGCTGTGATAAAGGCGTAAAATTATTTATTACTTGTCATAAGTGTCGTAAAGTACTATAATTAGATCTATGGTTGCTCTGATATTATACCATGGTAACATTTCGTCATTTTCTTTCTACTGACGTCAAATGGAAATGGGGGCTGGGTGGGTGTGTGTCTAAATCAACACAGAACACATGTGTAACGTATGTTAGTAAGGGGAGAGAAAAAGCCGCTTGGCGTTGTCTTGGATACACAATCCAATATTATTTATATGTAGGTCCTGGTAAAAAAAAAAAAAAAAAACCTCGTCAAGAGCTTCACTAGTCTTAACAGTGTTAATAACGTACATGTAATGTGTCAACGGTCCACCTTATATTATGTTGGGATATGGTGAGCTACTTACATTAATTTCAGCGGTGTACGATGGGGATGTTGTGGCAGCCACGATACCCATTTGATTTTACCTTTCCCGTAACTATTGTAAGGGTTCACGGCTACAACCTTTTAGAGCAGGTAAGACTCAAAGACATATAATCTCTAGTCCTAGAATTAGACCCTGGTTTGTGAAACGTGAATTCTAACAAAGTGACGTTCCAATCCGAGAGTGCTTCAGTTAGACAGATTTATAAGTGGCTCTAAAAAAAAAATACAGGACGAGCCTTTCGGCTTTTGAGTCTGGGGGCATAACAACGTTAAGGGGTTGACCATGGGATCATTATCGTGGTGTCTCGCTCGTATACCTGCACTTTCGACCGGTAGCACAAATTCCAGACTATAGGTCTGGACATCCAGAAAGGTTTGAGACGGGATGTTGCGCTCATTGCTTCCTCCCTATCGAGCATCGAAGCCCCTCGGCAGCGCAATGATCCTTGGACGCCCTACAAGGGGCTCCCCCCCCCCATGCGTTCACCCACCGGTGTGCTCTTAATGTAAGCGTATCGGTGGTTTATATACTTTTCGTCCGACTCTTAGGCCCATAGGTACACACTACACAAGACCATCTTTACTCATTGCTTAACTATCAAAGTTAAGTTGCAGATAGAATGTCCAAAAAACCATGCACAATTTATCATTTTGTTTATCATTTTGCTTATCATTTTGTTTTCATTTTGCGCAATGCTATAAAATTATCATTCACAAGCGTGCTCCGAAATCAATAACTACTGTAATTCAGAAAGGCACAATCTGTTACCTTCCAGATGAATGCGCTAAAGCATGACATATAATATTGATTCTGATTTTCTTTATTTCGGGTAAAATTGTGATTACAACATGAGTAAGTCACGATTGAGTTTTTTTTTTTTTTTTTTTTTTTTACTGAATATGAAAAGACTTGGACTTTTTGTATCAAGACTTCTGGCTACAAAAAAAACATATACTCTCCGTTTTCTTCAGGATTGTGGGCCTCTGGTTTTAAAAATAGGAATTTCGTCGTTACATTTAAATTTATTGGAAGTGGATTTAGTGCTGGGCAGATCCTTCCTTCACCTTCACCTTCACCTACCTCATAACCCGATTGAGGGTCGTTGGGCCACCATTTTTTGACAGTTGGACAATTGTATGCCATTCGTCTCGGTCCTGCGCCGCCCTCAGGGAATCCTCAAGAGACAAGCCGGTCCACTCCTTGAAGTCATCCTCCCATCGTCTCTTCTGCCTGCCTCTCTTTCTTCTACCCTACACTGAGCCCTGTAGGGTGATTTTCGCAAGGCCTTTGGATTCTGCAACACGTCCGTACCATCTGAGTTGTTTTTTTTTGCATTTAATGGCGCTGATTAGATCCTTGTGAGGGCTGGTGATTCGCTGGGCAGAGATAGCTGTTATTAAAGGGAGAAAAATCACGCTAAACGCGATTATACAGAAGTACATCAAATACAACTTTTTTTGTATGTACTTTGATGACCACCTATCTCATCCCTCACCTAATCCTCCAAATCCTTCTCAGCGCCCCCCCCCCCACCCCTCCTACTCCCATCCTCTCACTCTCCCACCAAAACAACAACATACTAAGTGTAAAACAACAACCCATTAAACGTTTCGTTTTTTTAAATTGAGATGAAAGGGATGCAACTCTACAGTTACGTTGATTAATAATGAGGAAAACAAAGATTAACCTTGAGCTCTATTTTTTTTGATATGATTATTCTATGATTATTCTATGACTATTTCAACATCTGTGTTGAAAGTGAACAAACAGCGTGTACGTTGTCAGATGTGTCATACAACTTTTTGAAGAATTCTTCCCCCTCCTTCCACTCTCCCACCTTTCATCGGCACCTATCCGCCGCTCACCTGGTTTCTCTTTCAACCGCTATGGTCAACTAAAATTAATAATTTGATAATATTAACTTATATGGTAGTACTGTGACAGAGCAGCAGCGCGTTCGAATGGCGTACCGAACGTCCTTGGTTCGAATCCTGGTGAAGGCTAGGGATTTTTTTCTCGAGTATGGAGGGTGTCCCTGAGTCTACCCCAGCTCTGATGGATACCTGACCTTAGTTGGGGTAAAGTAAAGGCCACACAATCGCCTAGTATGTCGTGGCCACAGGAACTGGTGAACCCTGCTGGGCTTGTTGTTGTTCGGGGTCACCTGAACATTTAAGTGCTTAGAGCCTCTTAGGTTCTTATAATCAGATCCTGTGGAAACAACAATATATTTTAACACATTACAAAGCATAAAAATACAACTTAACAAATGATGATGATATTAAAAAATAACAGCCTTTTATGAAAGGTTGCCACTTTCATGCCTTTTAACACAGCATGTAATTAAGGCGTTCTTTATAATTAGCCCCGCCCTTTTCTGCACTCTTCCACTCGTCGCATTGTTTACCGCGTAGCTCGTTTGAAACGAGATAAGGAGCCATCCATATATTACCTACGCCCTGGTGTAAAAGTAAATTACATGTCGGACCAAATTGATCCATAGCGCCGCTGAAGCAGCGTTTACCAGTTTCTGTGGCAACGGCATACTAGGGGATGTGTGGCCAGCACAATGCCCAGCTGCTTTTACTTTACCACCCCCCCCCCCAACTAACGTCAGGTACCCATCAGAGCTGGGTTGACTCAGGGACACCCTCCAGTCCCGGGAACAAATCCTAGCCTTCACCTGGATTTGAACACAGGACCTTTCGTACTCCAGCCGAACGCGCTGTCGCTCGGCCACCGCGCCATTACACACTGATGTAGGGGTTAGGAATTGGGAAGATAAATGTTATAACAGAGATTCCGTTTGATGATAGCGAAAAATTATTATTTTTTAAACTGGGTAGGAAGGAGTGGAAGTTCAACTGCGAGAACACATGCATATAAGTACTCTTTCTTCCGCGTGTGGCATTCGGGCATGGAATGGGTTGTATGAACAAATCAGGAAAAAAAAAAGTAACTTAACATCATTTAAAACATGATCGAAATACAGGACTAGACTCAAACCACGGATGTGCGTAGGACGCAAAAATCTTCTTTATAGAAGAAGCGCCTGCAATGTATAATATAAGATAGGTCCTAATTGTGCGGGGGTGGGGGAAGGACGTATGAAAATTATACCTGTTTTTGTGTATGTAGCCTACAATATGAACGACCCCTAATACGGAAATATTGTGTTTTTTTTTTATTAGTGCAACCGTCTCGAACAACAATAACAAAATTCCTGTTGGAAAACAAATAATAATATGATATATATATATAGATCTATATCTGCATAAATACAATCGTTTTTGAAATTGTAGTCACGTTGAGTCGATGTAAGCCAGATATAAGCTTATAAATACATGTAGGATGATATAGCTGTACCGGCACGTTATAATTTTATATAGAAAGTACAATCTAGTTGATCCTTTGCAGGTAAGACTATTGTTATTATTATAGTTCATTTTAATTGTTATATTTTATTGTCATTGTTATACTTTATTGCAATTGTTTAAGTTTATTGTCATTGTTATATTTTATTGTAATTTTTATAGTGTATTGTAATTGTTATTGTAGTCGGCCTATAGTCCATCCTATGCTGAGAAAATATACTTTTATAGAATGCATCCGAATGTATCGTTTAGTTCAACTTTCACCTAATGCAGGGTCGTGACCCGGCAAATTTATCGGGTCGCAAAGATAAAGTAGAAAATATAATATATTATATAGGCTAGGCCTATAGAGGGAGCTTTTCATTACAAAAATATATATTTTATTTCTGTGCTAGGCATGCGCAGTGGAATGGAGTGAAAAAAAAAGTAAAAACTAGTTTGCTTCAGGAATATTTAACTGTTGACCTAATGGTTTTTCTAATGTCATTATATTTTTTTATATTTTATGCTTAGACAATGAATAGGCCTCTTGTTTGAGAATTTTAGACCAACCAGCTAGCGAGTTACTGTGGAGAAAAAAAAGGCATAGGCCTAAATATTGTAATTCAAATTAGCTATACGCGCGTTAAATCCTGGCCACTTCACAGAGTATTATATGCCCTGTTTGTGATGTTTGATCTTTCAGGTGTTTTATAATATACTAGCTACATTGCCCGGCGATGGCCGGGTGAAAAAAAAAAAGGAATAAGGTGCAGATAAAAAATTTATAAACTACAATTAAAAGAAAGCTATAAATCTAATATTTAAATTATAATTTTTTTTTACTGAATACTTTTTGGAAAGTAATTTAAAATAAATATTGTAATCGGGTAAAAAAATAGGCAAGTATTTTTATTTAACAAAAATCTAAATTGCCCGTACATTTACAATGTTTTTAGTTTTCAAAAGTAAAAAAAAAATTGTAGAAAAAAAAGGGGTATAGTCTAACTGGAGAATCGAACCCGGTCGCCCACATAGCAGTCCGCTACGTTAACCACTGAGCTAGCGAAGACACATGTCCGATATGTAAAAAATATTAGACAGTATATAGGCCTATGCCTAAATAGGTCAGTGAAACATACTCACGTGATTTCAAATTGACCAATGGGGATCCATATGGGGACAAACAGTCTCATTTTATTTATATAGATAAGGCTTAAGAATTAGGACAACTTAGCTTATAGCAGTGCCTAAAGGAAATGGTCCGTTTCAAGTTAGCGGCCGTTTTCGCCCATTCTCTTGCAATGTTGGTTCTGTTCAAATTATAATTAACTGGTTTTGCAATTAAATACTAACCCCATGACATTTTTCCTTGTCTTATCTTCTTATCGTATACATTAATAATAATAATTGGTCATTTATATCGCGCCTCACTCCATGCTAATGCAAGCATGCTCAGCGCGCTCACAAAAACGAAACGACAATAACACTCTAAAAACGTTTTAAACAAGGTTTCGGCCGATGGAGGCACGAAACGACAATAACATTTTAAAATAGTTTTAAACAAGTATTTTGCTGATGGATGTGTACACACATTACAGACGCCCCTTCTATAAAGAAGATTATTGCGTCCTACACGCTTCCGTGGTCCGAGTCTAGTCTCGCATTTTTATTACAGTTTTAAATGATGTTAAGTTACTGGTTTTCCTGGTTTGTTCAGGCAACCCATTCCATGCCCGAATGCCACTCGGGAATAAAGAGTACTTAGATGCATTTGTTCTCGCATAGGGGACAAGGAAAGTGTTTTTGTCTTTAGGTTTATCTGAGTTTTGCAACAGGTTGTTATTGGGTTTGGAGCAGGTCTTCCTTGTATTGAAGCAGGTCTTCCTTGTCTAGAAGAATGTCTTCCTTGTCTAGAAGCAGAACTTCCTTGTCTAAAAGCAGAACTTCCTTGTCTAGAAACAGAACTTCCTTGTCTAGAAGCAGAACTTCTTTGTCTAAAAGCAGAACTTCCTTGTCTAGAAGCAGAACTTCCTTGTCTAAAAGCATAACTTCCTTGTCTAGAAGCAGAACTTCCTTGTCTAGAAGCAGAACTTCCTTGTCTAGAATCAGAACTTCCTTGTCTAGAAGCAGAACTTCCTTGTCTAAAAGCAGAACTACCTTGTCTAAAAGCAGAACTACCTTGTCTAAAAGCAGAACTACCTTGTCTAAATGCAGAACTTCCTTGTCTAAAAGCATAACTTCCTTGTCTAATGACGTATTTTTTAGGTTTAATTCCCAAACTTAATTCACGTGACTTTTTCCACGTGGAAACGCCGTAGAAATTCACGTGACAACGCCGGTGAAACCCGTGAATTCTTTAATCAGCTGATAGAGCTATGTTACAATTTTGTTTTTCGTCTTGGACTCTTTACCCCACTGATAACTTTTTTTCTTTTTTTTCTGTGATAGCGAGCTCAATTCTTTTAATTTTTCCATTTATATTGCTTTTTTTTTAAGATTGTAAAGAATTTCAGGACTTAAGGGATTACATAAAATGTTTTCAGTAAGTAAATCTACGCCGGGCCAATTTATTTTGCTGTGTATATTTTATATTGTGACAGATACCCGACATTAGTTGAGGTCCAGTAAAGGCAGCTGGCCATCAGTCCCATAGTCTAACATCGTTTGGAAGGGTCAATTTTACCTTTTTCAAAGACTATAATAAAATGGACCACTTGCTCTAATATTAGATCTTTTATGTCCAATATGACTGTCTTGAATGATTTCTACGTTCCTACGACTGCATTAAACGTTTCCGCTGTATACAACTTTCGATTTTAATCTTAATTTTCCATTGAGAAAATCATGGCGAATTACTAAACCGGAAGTCTAGAGGACTTGGTGCGATCGGGAATTCCGAAACTGAGTGTTTCCAGTTATCAAACAGCAGACATATCAAAGCAAGCGGTCCATCTTATTATAGACTTTGCTTAACTTCATTATAGTGTTTCTTTTAGGACACCCTGAGTTCTTCCTCTGAGCTTTAAACAGTTTACTTTAATCCTCTAATTATCACAAGATACCGCCATAAGGTAAAGATCCGCTCAACTCAAGGAGTTGTCTCACTTCAATGGGCTTCAATCGGATTATGGGCTTGCATATAATCCAAAAATTGTCGTAGGTGGCAAAGAGTCAAATCCTAAACAATAACATAATAGCCTAATAATAACAGAACAATAACATACATTAAGTATTATATCCAATAATGCAGTGCTAAAAACGTATACTATCATTCTGCCCCATTTAAAAAGTCAACATCTGTAATTATTTTTTTAAAGAACGTGTCATAAATGTCCGATAAGACGTGACAATAAAGCATTGATAAAACACACACAGACAAAGCATGCTATGTAGAATTGATAAAACACACGCAGACAAAGCATGCAATGTAGCATTGATAAAACACACGCAGACAAAGCATGCAATGTAGCATTGATAAAACACACACAGACAAAGCATGCAATGTAGCATTGATAAAACACACACAGACAAAGCAAGCAACATATTAAAGAAAATCATTGATACAAGTTTACACCATTGTTTAATAAACTATTTAGTTTACATGTCTGGACTTTTTCACGGATTTATAGATAAATAACAAGCCATAATATAATCTTATACAAAAGTTACTTCTATATCGAAGATTTCTGTAGGTCAGTTGTTCATTTTAGCACGTGTGATTTTAACTGTAATTCAAACCTAAAACCTTTTACACCCCTACTGTTTTACTTTATACATTGTATTTTTTTTAATCTATGTTTTATTTTGTTCGTAAAGCTGTGTGGTGTTCAATTAGAGTCTAGCGCCATATTCTTTGACGTAATCAGAATTAATTTTATTGTAGACCTGTCTATCTCAGAAAAGTGTAGACTGGCCGTGTTCTTGCATACACGAAATTAGCTATATGCATGTTTTTGTTGCTCATTGTTAAATGTGCTCTCAGTTACAAAAGCCAGACGTTTTAAAGGTATTTAGCTGTATCTGCCGGACAGAGGCCATTTAGTAGCCATTTAGTGATTAGGCGTCATCCTTTTACCAGATGACTGGAAACCGTATTGTCTTATAAGCTTACAAGGGTGACTTTTTGACATAAACAGCGCCCTGTATTAGCCTATAAAAGCCCTACGACTAAGGCAAGTGTCTATTATACACGAAAAGCCGGCTGGTCCTGCATTTAATAATAATAATAATAACGGTGCTTATATAGCGCATATCCCGTTGGTGACAGTTCTATGCGCAGACGACAGTTACAGAATACAGACAGACAACGAAATATGTAGTAATACGCTAATTCTGCTGACGAAATAGGTGAGTCTTTCATCGGACTATCAACAGCCACGTCGCGGGTTCTATCCTTTCCGCCGACCGATCCCTGCCACCCTGCAGGAGTTTTGGGCCTAGTGGACGTAATTAAATTCGATCAAGAAGGAACGTCTGTAAAACTTATTTCTTTTCTCAAACGAAAAATAAATATGATTATTATTAGACCCTATTACTTATCACTTTTAGTCTTATGAGTATTAGACTCTACGAAACATTTTCTAATCAATTTGGAGCCGCTTTTTGGCACAAACACACACACAAATGATTTTGTTTCTGAAATGTGTAAACTTGTGTTTGTTTGGCCAAACTATTTCACGAATCTTACCGATTATCTTCTTAACCCTTTCTAGCCCACTGGTACTTTTAGCAATGAAAAAAAAACTGGTCTGAAAGGGTTAAGCAAGTTAAATACACAAACATAACAATGAACAGTTGTATTGGTTCTTCCAGCTCATTGGCACTTTTAATTCACTCATTACTTTTTGCTTTAGCTCTCATTGAACAAACAAAAATTTGTCTGGAAATGGTTAACTACTTATTCGATAAAGCTGTTTAGCAAGTTTATTATTAATTATTCAATTTATTATTTGATGTTTATTTATCCAATGACTCAACATAGGGCCTAAGCATATTATTAGAAATTGTGTATAAACGTTTCATAATTACAACAACAAAAATTATTTTAAAAAGGCATATTTGGCAAGTGTCGCCCTTGTTCTTCGGCGGCAAATAAAACTGGCAAGTTTCTTTGACGACAAAACGTGTCACGTGGGTATGCACGTGGAGGGCGAGTCCATTGTAACCATGCCTTGTACACTTAAACACCTGTCCGAACAAGCAACCTTCATCCGGGGCTCGATATAATGAAATGTGTAGAGCCTAGCGCTTTCGGCTGGCGTACCGAAGGTCCTGGCTTTGAATCCTGGCGAAGGGCTAGGACTCGAATGTGTCCCTGAGTCTACCCAGCTCTGATGGGTACCTGACAAATTATTCGTTAGGGTAAAGTAAAGGCGGCTGGGCATTGTGCTGGCCACACATCCCCTAGTACAGGGCTCGGCAACCTAAGGCACGTGTGACAAAGTTGGTACGCGAGAGACCTCAAACTGGTGTTTTTTTATTGATGAAAAAAAACAACAACCATTTCCGGTTCTGAATGAGAAAAACTAACTGTTGAAGCCGATGTTTCTGAATGACATAGCGACACATTTTAGTGAGTTCAACTTGCATTTACAAGGTCCACTGGAATTGATTAGCATTGAAACTGGACATAATATATGGGCGTGAAATGAATTTCAAAACATTTAATAACCTGTACATCCCTATATTAGGACAAATATTAAGATAGATAGTTCGGCTTTCTCAGAAGTAAATCGAAGCACTCATAGCGGTTTTTAGGGAAAAAAAAATATTTTCATACCACATCAAGCCTAACTGGTTTGATCTTAATACAACCTTCTCAGATGTAGATATTTTTTTAAGTGGGTGGGATATTGGTGATTTTAAAATGAAACAAGTTGAATTTTAAACATTTAAAAAATGGGCATCCATTTTGTGGAATAGGTCTGGAAGGCAGCTGCTTAGGAAAGTCATCTGCTATTCTCAACTGCTAGGCATTCGCTCTTCTACTTTCAGCTTTTGGTTCAACGTACACATTAACAACAACAAATTGTATCGCACATGAAAGCTGTTTTAAGCATACAAAGAAGTTACCTACACTTGACCACTCAGAAGTGACTAAATATGTACCTGACATTATAGGCTACAAATAGCGAAGAGTTTTCAAGAGAAGACGCTCATTAATTGACTGATTACATATAAAAGAGTATTAAGGCACATCTTCTTTAATTAATCATACATATAAGTAATTCTAAAACAAATTTATTTGTATTCTTAATTTAATAAATATAAGCGACCTAATTAATAGAACTATATTATGTAATTTATGCTAAGGTTTCAATGATAACATCATTGAATTGACAAACAATTAATGCAGGAAATATTTATTTACAACTGTTTTACACGCAAATTAATTTTAATTTTCTAATATTTAAATCTTGTAATGAAGATCATAATGTTGGATTTATATAAAAAATTAATAACTAGTCAGTAATATTTGTTATATTACATTATTTACATTATTTGGCATCACTATTGAATCAAATGTGGAAACGGGGTTTTTAATAAAGGGAGATAATTAACCCGTTTTATTTGCGCTAATATTTCTAATATGTTTCTTTTATAAAAGAATAAATGGCTTAAAATGTATAACTTAGAAATAGTCAAACTGTAAAATGTGTTTGGAAATTATATAACTTTTATATGAATAAAGTATATATATGTATATTTTTAAACATTACAATAACTACCCAGTTTGTATGATTACTTCGTATTTATGCCGCTTAACTACAGTGATGTGATCATAATTAGTACTTATAACAAGGTAAATGACATCTCAGTTTACTTAGCTCAAAATCAATTAATATTAACAGGTGTTAGATTCTCATCCTGATTATTAAATGATAGATCTAATGTTTAGACAATAATTACCATAAATGTGAAAGTTCGGTAACAAAATATTGTATTTGATATAAATGCAAAAAACAAGGATGATAATCAGAAACACGTTAATTTTGTGTTGAATATAAAACGCTTTTACGGTTTTCTCAATAATTCTCGTTTGCTTTTGGCCTTGGTCTTGCTAAGGAGTTAAATTAATTGTATAAAAAAAAATAATTGTATCAAGTTTAATAGAGCAGGTTGACTTTTAGGCTGTTTGCAAGGCTGAAAGATTTAGAAAACCTAGTTTGGCACACTGGTAGCGAAAGGTTGCCGACCCCTAGACCTAGTATGCCGTGGCCACTGAAACTGGTGAACGCTGCTTCAACGGCCCCATGATCAATTTGGTCCGACGAGTATTTTACTTATTAAGTGCTTATCGATTTCGCACAGAGTGGATAATGTCCAAGACGCAAGGTATATTTTATATAGAGGCTCATTATAGAAACAACCAAACATCAAATATCAGTCCACAGTATTCCTCCGCATGGTCCGTAAGGAGCCTTCCACATATGACGTCAGGCATGTAGGGAGGGGGGGTGGAGTCAAACATCTGTGTCGACAAGTGTTAAAGAGGAGGGAAGAGGTTTTAATAATGTGACATCACTTCAATAAAATGCACATCATTAAATACAAATTTCATTTATCTTATCTTATACATTACAGACGCTCTTTCTATAAAGAAGATTATTACGTCCTACGCTCATCCGTGGTCCGAGTCTAGTATTGCATTTATGTTAATGTTTTAAATGATGCTAAGTTAATGGTTTTCCTGGTTTGTTCAGGCAACCCATTCCAAGCCCGAATGTCACTCGGGAAGAAAGAGTACTTATATGTATTTGTTTTCTTGTATAAGGGATAAGGAAAGTGTTTTCGGCCTTCTGTTTATCTGAGCTTTGCCAAGTCTGGCACGCGTACCGTAGGTTGCAGTTTTAACTTACCATCCTCGTACGATACATAGCAGGTGGCTTTGTTGTTGGCGGTTTTTGTTTGTTCATGTTGTCTTCATTGCTGTTGTTTTATATAGCTGTTGTTTCTTTATGCTTTTGTTTTCTATAGCTGTTGTTTCTTCATTGCTGTTGTTTTATATAGCTGTTGTTTCTTCATTGCTGTTGTTTTATATAGCTGTTGTTTCTTCATTGCTGTTGTTTTACATAGCTGTTGTTTCTTCATTGCTATTGTTTTATATAGCTGTTGTTTCTTCATTGCTGTTGTTTTATATAGCTGTTGTTTCTTCATTGCTGTTGTTTTACATAGCTGTTGTTTCTTCATTGCTATTGTTTTATATAGCTGTTGTTGTTTGTTTTGTCTATGGTATTTTTGCGACTGTCATAGTTTTTGGATGGGATCGCTTTGCTCAACAAGCAACGCAAAGGATGAGGCTTAAGGCTTACCATTTCTGGGTTCAAAACCTGTTGATGCGGAAATGTTTTCCGAGGTCTAATGACCAGGGTTAGCCTTTTGCTCGTTCGCCTACAGGCACCGTAAGGGTGTAGAGCTCACGCACTTCTTTCGTGGACATGGCGCACGTTAGGACAGCGTAGGTGTACCCATATAACAGAATTCGGCTGGCGAACTGAAGGTCATGGGTTCGACTCCCGATGAAGGATAGGCTTTTTTTCCCCTTGTACGGAGGTGGATCCCTTGTGTCTACCCAGCTCTGATGGATACCTGACATTAGTTAGAGCAATGTAAGGGCGAATGGGAATTGTGTTAGCCACACAATCCCTTAGTATACTATGGCCACGGAAATTGGTGAACACTGCCTCGCCGGCCCTATGGATCCATTTGCTCCAACAGGATTACTTACTTACTAACTGACCTGTTCTTTTGCCTTTGTCGTTCTTGGTCATCTAGACGCCAGGCTTGTGAGATTGCTGCGACCCCTGCAGCGATCTTCGAAGGCGCCCCTGGTAACCTGCGTACCTTTATCTATCCCCACCATTTACAGTTTTCCCTCATAAACCGAGCCTTTACAAGCTTATGTAGCGCCCCAGGGTAAAAGTTTCAGCGCCGCCCCCTGCATAGTGTAACTGCTTGTTTAGTGCTTTATTTGCTATATTTAGACTACATTTGCCGCCCCCCCCCCTTGAAGTGTCGCCCCCATGCATATGCCCCCCCCTCTGTCCCCTCCCCCTATGTGAGGGCACTATAATATAAACATAATGTGGTACAGGAGACAGATTGAGCTTGCGGTAGCTTTGCCAAGTGGGAAAGCTGGCGGTGAAAATTAGTAAAGTGTGTGTGTGTGTGTGTGGGGGGGGGGGGTAATTGTGCCCCTAATTTTCTTCCGGGTAACCCCCCCCCCCCCAACAAAAAAAAAACAACAACAAAAGAACAGCAATGAGTCATGTGTTTTTGTCTTTGTTGTTTTAGGGAAAGTGTAATATTTTAACTCTAAAACAGTTTGAAATTGTCAGCCATACTTGTATTGCATCCACATTATTGTGTTTTAAAATATATTTTCCTATTTATTCTGTGTTTATAATTATAATATTATAACAGTTTTATGTTGTTCTAAATATGTATTCTATGCCCCCCCTCCATCTTTCGCTACTATGTACTATTCACCCCCTCCCTCCAACCACCACATACACCCCCCGCCTCCCGAACACTCTTTGCCAACGCCAAACTTGAGTTTATGTATTCACTCCTCGGTTGAAAAAATCTTCCCAAAACGTAAAAATACTTTATTTAAATATTATATCCTAGAAGTAGGCCCAATGTTTTACTCTTATCTTCTTACAGAACGTAGTAAGAAAAAAATATAACAAAAACACTAAAAAAGCATTTTCGGAAAAAGAAGAAGAAAAGGTGAAGCATACCTCCGCCCACCCTATCCCAACCAAGTTCATAGTTTTAATGTTAAGAGCTGTTTCCATTGTTATTATTGCAAACATCAAAGTTTATATTATACAGTATAATCATTGGGTAAAATAACGTAAAATAACAGATCTTTAAATACGTTTGATACATTTGTTGTTTTTTTAAGTATTAAAATACAAACACTTAACCTTGTGACTCACCTTTCCACATTTTTTTGTTGGATTACAAATAACTTGAATTTCACTATTTATATACATGTACTGCTTAATTGTAATTAACTTTAACCCTCTATGTATCCGGAAATCATATTTGGCACTGACATTTAATATCTGGACTTATAAAGGGCCCCAATATCTCAGATAGCTTAGGGCCTCATCAAGTGTACATCCGGCCCTGTACAAGTAGTAACCTTGAAACTATATATTAGTTCCTTGTCCATATTGTGTTTAAGTGTATGCCGTAGACTTCGCTTCTGTTGTTTCAGTGCGGAGACAGATCATGAAGTACAGGACATTTTATTTTCGGGGTAAATATAGTATATTTTTTACTGATATCTTACGATACAATTAGTTTTTTTACAAGTTTCTAACAAATATATATTATATGTCGTAATATGCATGAGACCTTTACAACTGTAATTAGAACATAAAACTAAAATGTTATCTCAGATTAGTTAGACCCAGAGGCGTTTTTAGGCATGCTTCACGTGTTCTGTGGAACAGGGGCCCGCACACAAAAGGGACCCCCACAAATCCCCCATCCTAAAAGGCCTACATGGTTGTTCATGTATAAGTGTTCAAACGAGCAACTGAAGTGAAATGAAGTGAAATGCTAATTCGCTCACCAAATTGGCAGTCATAGTCAGGCAGAGTGGGTTACTGATTATTATTCAGCATCAGCAACAGTGTAGGCCTACACAGGCTAGCACAGCAATGTCGGAAAGCAGGGGCGAGGCCACAAGGGGCCTCCACATAAATTTGTCCCTTGGGAACAGGGCCCACACAATCCTAAATACGGCCCTAGTTAGAGCTATACTAGAATATGCATCTTCTGTGTGGGAACCATTAACTAAAGAAAACGTGAAAAAATTAAAACAAATTCAGAAAAGAGCTGCAAGCTTCATTACTGGAGAATAATTACAATTGACAAAAGTAACACCAATAGACTAAACCTAGAAACACTAGAGGACAGAAGGGCAAAGAGTAAAGTAATAATTACACATAAGGCATTCAATTCTTTATTAAAAATACAACACAATAACAATCTGTTGCAATGCTCAGATAAACATAAGGACAAAAACTCTTTTCTTAATCCCTTATAGGAGAAATAAGTAAGTATTCTTTCTTCTCGAGTGACATCCGGGCATGGAATGGGTTGCCTGAACAAACCAGGAAAAACAGTAACTGAACATTATTTAAAACACTAATAAAAACGCAAGACTAGACTCGGACAACGGATGAGTGTAAGACGCAATAATCTTGTTTATAGAAGGAGCGTCTGTAATCTATAAGATGTATAAGATAAGATAACTGTTAGGAGATTATATGGCCTTTGGATTTTGTATCCCTCAATGTGTTTAACGTCTTAGCGGCTATTTACCCGACCAGTACGTGTCTCGCCTTTAGAAAGAGGCTCCTATTGAAGAAGCCAATTGATTGTTTCCTATCCGTATACAATTTGTTGCCCCCAATATTTGAAAAAAAAAACACTCTAAGATAGACTACATGCATATGTGAATATTCGTTTAGTTACGTTTTTTTAAAAAATAAGTTATGGCCATCTCGTTATCAGCATGGTCGCTTTGTATTACAGTAAGTAAAGTATCCCGTCAGACCAAATTGATCCATAGGGCCGGTGAGGCAGTGTTCAACAGTTTCTGTGGCCACGGCATACTAGGTGATTGTTTGGCCAGCACTATGCACAGCCGACTTTACATGGTGGCCGAGCGGCAGGGCGTTTGGCTTGCGTACCGAAGGTCCTGGGCTCGAATCCTGGTTCAGGCTAGGATTTTTTACCGGGTCTGGAGGGTGTCCCCGAGTCTACCAAGCTCTACCCAGTTGTGATGAAGTAGGCATAAAGGCGCTTTGTATTCAGGGCCATCACAAGCCTAAGTAGCGCCCGAGGGACAAAGTTTCAGCGACGCCCCCTTGCATACTGTAACTGCTTTTGTTTAGTGTCTCTGCTTAGTTAATTATTATGATTAAAGAAATTTTAAAATGCAATTTTTCATTCTGAACATTCTAGTTGAGCCAATCTTTTATGAAACATGCGTTAGCCTAATAAAAGTTAAACATTTGTATAAAACAGTTTGAGTGTAAAAAGTCTATCTTTATTCAATATTCCTTTTGTTCACAATTTGTGTTTCAAATTTTATTTCCCTTCAACTCCCCTAAAATTTCTGGTATGAACTTAGTTGTTTTTTTTACCGCCCCCTAGAAGTATCGCCCCCGGGCATACCCCTTCTCTGCCCTCCCCCGTGTGAGAACATTGTTTGTATTACATTCTGGTAAATATCCCCCCCCTCATTCCTAGAGCTGCACCTTTGTTATTAAGTTAATTAGCTGTTAAACTGAGTGTGCGCTGACAGATGAATCATAAATCTTCTTGCTAACCCTCCCCTTATTTCATCCACAGCCATCGGCTGCATTGTCCGGACACTTGTCGGCCGTTATGCTCAAAACTAAAATTAATGATTTACAATTATAATAATTATTTATGTTGTACTCAAGTGGCAGGACTCGAACCTAATAAGTCCTCCATTATTTCCCTCACCTCCATTGTGTCTCAGCCAGAGGTCATACAGTGCCGAATTCCTGCCCCACCTCATCATCTTTTAGTCAATCTGTTTGGTTGTTTGGTTCTCATACAAATTACATCATTTATATAGTACTATTCATAACAATTAATCTTCGATTGCGCTTTACATTAAAAATTTAATTTACCCTAAGTTATTAAATTAAATCAAATAAGTATGCTTTTAAATTTTCTTTTTTTAATGTCAATATTATCTGCTAGTTTAATTGTGTTCGGAAGTTCGTTTCATCTCAGAGGTGCTACGACGCTGTATGAGCGAGCTTCAAATGTTTTTCTTTTTACATTTTGGTACCTTGGGGTGTTGATGAATTTTATTTGAACGCATTCCCGTTTTCTCTGGCGTGTGTAGCTTAACCACGCATCTAATATACTGTGGAGATTGACCATGAAGGCTTTAATAGAGCATTGTCAGAACTTTGAATTTTATCCTAAGTGTTATAGGTAGGCCTAGTCACTGCAATTTGTTTAGACAGGTTGGAAGGATAGCATCGAATCTGTATTGTTATAATTACTGTTTGTGAGCGAACTAATATTTCTGTAAGCAGTTGATATTCTTATGTGGACTTTACAGTCTCTAGTAATCTACATGCATATAAACTTAACGTTTTATAAACCGAGTTTCGTAGGCTACTTCTTGGATGTATGAATATGGTTGCTGATGTTAGATAGACTCGTAATACGAAACGAATGTAACAAGCATATACACATAAAAACATATAGAATAAAAGTAGGGGGAAGGTGGGGCTTAAAGTCACAGGGGCAAGTTGTCACATGTGCTCTACAGCCATAATTTGATAAGGAAAGAAAAATGCGAAACTGTGGTTGTGTAGCTTATTGGAAGTAAGAATTATAATGGCGAAGTGAAGTTACTCCGCCTTTCACTTCTGTTGAAAAAGCAAAGCTCTTGAATTTCATAATTTCATTGTGGATTTTGATTTTTCTTAAATTTGGTGAGTAAACACATATTTTATTAAATAAATGTTTGCAACTTTATACTAGTGTAATTGTAAATGTATCCTTTACACATCAGGAATACTGGTATTATTTATTGTCAATCCAATAAAAAAAATATTATATTAAATTTGCCAGAATTTGATGTGGGGCAGGTTGTCACACTGGTTGGGGCAACAAGTCACAGTTGTGACTTTTTGCCCCACTATTATTGAGTTTTTCATTTATAAAAAAATTTAATTATATCTTTTGCAATGCCTTCAGTAAAACGTTTTAAAAGACCATATGGATCATAAAGGTATCTCAGTGTAGAAAAATTATTTTTTTCAAATTATTTTTGGGTCTTCTTAGGCTACTTATACTTATAGACGTACAGATCTAGTAAAAAGTAGGCTACATATATTAAAAAATCATTTTTTTGTCATTTCTGGGGACTTAATTTTATATTTTCATCCACAGACAGCCTTCATTTAATTTTAAACATGAGAAATTATATTCGTACCACAACCCGAGAAAATTTCTGTAGAGAATCTATGTCCTTAGATGTCGATGCTGTTATCAACCAAGGGTTGTCACTACGCAAGGCCGCCACTGAGCACAATATAAATTATAAATTCCTATGTGGAGTGCAAGAAGAAAAATGGCACATCCATTCAGATGGCTAGTGGCTCACCTGATGCTGCAGGAGTCACAGACTAAAATGTGTCTCCCTTCGCCATCAGACCATTTGGAAAGGCAGCACCACGTAAAATACCGAAGAGGAAAACCATGTCTTCAGAAATCTACACATCATTCCCTGTTAAAAACAGAATAAAATTGGAGCTTTTTACAAAAAAAGGAAAAGAAAGTGTGCAGATGATTCTGATTCAGACTCCGAAGCTGAGTTTTCTGTCCATGATGACAGTGATGGCTATGCGTCGAATTTGAAAAGGAGGAAACAGTCGGAATTGATCTCGGGCCAGTTGCCAGCGTCAGTCTCAATGACTTTGTTCTGGTTGCGTTTAATAAAGATATCAAATTAAAATATTTGGTAAGGCAAGTTACTAAAAATGAGGATGAAGACGGAGACGTTGAGGTTTCTTTCCTCCGACGAAGCACCAAAGTTGAGAGAAAATTTATTTCATCTAATGTGCCTGATATTGAAACAGTTCCAAAAGAATATATTCATGCAGTTCTCCCACCCCCAGAGGGCACTGGAACCACCTCCAGAACAAAGTCTGGACTAGTTTTTGATATTGACTTTAGTCATATCAACCTTTGGTAATTTGTGTGACAACTTGCCCCACGTTGTGTGACAACTTGCCCCACTGTGGGGTAACTTGTCACAACTCTAACCCAACCGATTTTTTATTTTATATTTCTGAGAAATAAAAGATTAAATTTATTTGACTTATTCTACTTGTTGTGTGAATGTATGGGAGGCATCATGTTTAGTTTGGTGATGATTGATTAACTTTGAAGTCAGCTATCCGATAAAATGTACATAATTGTGACTTTAAGCCCCACCTTCCCCTAACATTCCATTGTATTAAATATAAAAAAACATATATAAACTTATTAGACAGAAATAAGGCCCTGTTTAGTTCAGTGGTTCCCAACACTTTTTGACACTCGTGGCGCCATTTTTAAAATACGGTTGTCCCAAAGCATCATTACTTTGTCAAAGCTCCAGGTGTCGCGTGTGCTTAACACATTGAATCGAAAGCTAAAAATAAATTATGTAAACCTTTGGCTCATTCCGCACCGCCCCTGTCAATACGATTCGAGAACCCCTGGTTTAGTGTATGCCTTTTTGTTGTTGATTTATTTATATTTTGTTCTTAACAAGCCGAGAGCTCAGTTTTTTAATTATCGCTTTTTTGTTGTTGGGCTGCACGCTGCACTGGCAACTATAAAGTTACTGTCGGTTTACCGTACTTTTAAAATCAGTCACATGCACAGGGAGGGTTGATGGGGGGAGAAATGCTCACACCCCCCTTTCACTTTAAAACTTTGTATTTATTTAAAACAAACAAAAACCTAAGTGGGGGAGAGGGGGGAGGAGGAGGCAAGGTTGAGGTTTATTGTTCATGCAGAGATGAATCTGCGACAGCTTGTAGCTCAGGTATGGATTTTAAATAAAAGAGACAAAATGGAGAGGTCTGAGGTGGGGAGAGCGGGGCTGGGGTTGAGGTCGGTATGCCTTTTCGGGCTGTAGCGCCGAAGATCATAGGTGTAGCCAAGGAGGGAATGGTTTGGGATGGGCGGAAGTTAGTAAACCACAACATTCTCCTGTTGGTTTTCCGGAACAGATGCTTTTGTTTTAAATGTGTATTATCTAAACTATTGGCACTTAGATAGATAACATATAATCGTTTTGTCAATACGTCATTGGGGGAGGGGAATAATAATTGTGCACCCATTTGGAATGTTGGCTACTCGCAAACAAAAAAAAAATAACTTTTCGCTGTTTCTTCCGTGAAAATTGTGCCCCCCCCCCCCCCAACCAACATTTAATTTACCGCATCCATCCCTTAATCCCATGGGCGAAACCAGAAATATTTTCCGGGGCGGGGAGTGGGGGGGGGGTGGGCTGAACTTTCGCGTGACTAGCACATACTAAATTTGTAGCGAAGTTAACACATATTTAAATAAAAGACTAAGAAATTTTTTTACTTTTTTTAAAATAATAGGCCCCTGCTTAATCCATTACGTCTCCATCTTTTCACTATTTGCTCCCGACCTTGCAATCCTGGCTGGCTACGCTACTGCCACAGAGGATGTTTGTTATACAGTTAACAATATGTTTTAATCTGTACTGTGTAGACGACTGTAGCCGGGATCGCAAGGTAAAGTTTTATAGTTGTAGCGTTTTCGTTTTACATTATAGATCTAAATGTCTTTTTGTATTTATTTAATGCTATATTCGTTGTTTTGAAAGGTCGTCTATTGTTTCAGTTCTGTAAGGAATAGCGTCATTAATAATTTTGCTGGACAAAATATAGATCTATGTGTTCTCATGATGAGAATTTAGAACTTAAAAAATAAAAAAATAAAGCTATGTCAAGATTCAATCAATGCTAATGGGATAAAAGATTTATTTTGTAATTAGTAGGAACTGTAGATGCACTTTTTTATCAGAATTCGGCGGTCCTACTTTTTTGTTACAATTTTACAATGCCCCTCTCCCCACCTTGCACAATTAATTTGGTCCCTATCACAATAATCTTATTTATAGAAGAAGCGTCTGTAATACTTATAAGATATTATAAGATATTATAAGATCTTGCACTATCCACAAACCCAACTTTGCGTTTTTTTTCGCCCTCCTCTTTGGCCATTTATTTGCGTAGCTAGAATTGCAATGTCATTGGAGGAGGGGAGGGGGTAGTGTAAATTGGGAGTGGGGGCTAATATTAAATAGATATGTTCAATTTAATATACTTTTAAAAAAAAAGGTTTCATAATGTGAATGCTCGTAAAATTTTCAAATCTATCAGCTCTATATAAGTAACTGTAACCTTTGAAATTATTTCAATTGATTCACACACAAAATCTTGTATTAAATCCTCGGATTCGGAATAAAGGGACGGGGTAGAAGAGGTTGGGGCGGGAACACATCTACCTTTGGCTTTGCCCATGCTCCCCCTATCTTGCAATTCTGACCAACCCACTATTTAAGCTGTGGATGATGTAGATCTTGCTAAAACCTTTCGCAGCTGTGGATGATGTAAATTTTGCTAAAACCTCTCGCAGCCGTGGATGATGAAGATTTTGCTAAAACATCTCGCAGCTGTGGATGATGTAGATTTTGCTAAAACCTCTCGCAGCTGTGGATGATGTAGATTTTGCTAAAACCTCTCGAAGTCGAGGATGACGTAGATTTTGCTAAAACCTCTCGCAGCTGTGGATGATGTAGATTTCCTCTGTGACTGTCCTTTTCTTCTTCCGGTCATTGTTGTGAGCAGCTTAGAGGCTTTCATCAGGGTGGATTAAGCCGGGGGTTGTTTTTTTTTCAATATTGATATCTGTAGATTCTTGCATAACACATTCTTTTATATGTATTGGCATTCAATCATTTTTTTGTACTTCCCCCAAGTATTCTGGTGTAATTATGTTTTTTTTTAACGTTAAGCCCATTTTGCCATAGGCTATATCATATTGTCCAGTTTATATAAAATTGCCAATATTATGTGATTTGTGTGTGTGTGTGTGTGTGTAGTGTTGTTGTTTGTGAGAAGTGTGTTTATTATTCATTGCCTTTGCTGGATCGTAGAACATATTGTACTATTGTCTTTGACAGTGTTGTACTACATGGCAGTCATGATTTTGGTGTGATTCGGTGTTTTTGACTACATGGCAGTCATGATTTTGGTGTGGTTTGGTGTTTTTGACTACATGGCAGTCATGATTTTGGTGTGGTTCGGTGTTTTTGACTACAATTTTTGTTTTTTGCCCATCTGTCTTTGCATAGGTAAATAGTGCCCTATATGAGTAGCCTATGTAATTATTTGTTGCTGATAAGTGTCAAGTTTTATACGAGACTGAAAAGCATTTATTTTGGGCGTTGTTGACTATTGGTTTATGCAGGTTTTCTAAGCACCAGTTATGGGCAGCCACATACTATCCTTTGTGCTAGTGATTGTGATTTCAGTTCTGAGATGTGGCGTTGTTGACTATTGGTTTGTGTAGTTTTTTGAGCACCAGTTATGGGCAGCCACATACTATCCTTTGTGCTAGTGATTGTGATTTCAGTTCTGAGATGTGGCGTTGTTGACTATTGGTTTGTGTAGTTTTTTGAGCACCAGTTATGGGCAGCCACATACTATCCTTTGTGCTAGTGATTGTGATTTTGGGAGTGCCAGATGTTTGTAAATGTCTTTAGTTTTCTTATGTATTATAGTTTCGTTCTTTTGACACCATACGTGTCGTACGGTAGACAGGATGTATAATTTCATATGCCTCTTTCCCTTTTTTATTTCCTGGTAATGTTTAAATTATTCTTTTGATAGTTGAGTGACTCAGCTTGAGTCAGCTCTAAATGCTGTTTAGAAGTGGTGGGATTGCCAGTGGCGTAGGCCTAGCTAGAGGAGGGGGAGGGGGTTCAAATGCGAAAGTCCCCCCGGGGCCCGGGCCCCTACTTGAGGGGGTCCCCCAAAGGAGTGTCCGAATTTATTTTTTCTCATGTCATAATGTCGAATGTCAAAATGCAGGGGCCCCTTAAGAGGCCAATCCCCCCCCCCCGGCCCCAAAATCCTTAGCAACGGCACTGCAGTAGGCTACGTATGATATAACATTTTGGATAGGGGACTTATGTCACTTACTGGCATCGCCATTTGGGACTTTGTTTGTGAGTCTGCCGTTTTTATATGGGGATGTTTTGTAAAGTGTTTTCATCCAGTTGCACATCACAGGTAGGCCTAGAGATACATTTTAGTGTTTTAATTAAAGTGCTTTATTATTACTTTTTAAAATGCAAATTGACAAATAAATTAAGGGAAAAAAACAACATTAGACAAACATCCTTGGTTTTGAACAACAACAACAAAAAAAAGTGGGATTAGGTGAGGGTTGGGGAGGAGGGCGTGTTCCCCTGTCCTCTTCACTGTAACTTCGCTTATAGGTCTAAGTCTTAATGATAGTTAGGGCCTATATAGGTCTATCATATTAGACTATGTTTTTTTTTAAATTCATGGTCTCTCCGTATTGGGAGAACTAAATGGTTTTTCACCTCCAGCCCCTTTTCCCCCAATCGTGACTACGCTAATGTTGTTACATAATTAATTATAAGTTGAACTCTAGTTGATTTGGGGGGGGGGGGCGTATGCATAAATATATAGGCCTAAGCTCTTTCTTACACAAAATATAATAATATATCAAGGAACTAGTCTAGTTAGATCTAGTTTCCCTAATGATGACACGCCACTAATAGGCCTAGACTAGGCCTATATATAGCCTATATATAATGTAGGCCTATACACACGTAAACAAGTACACGACTCTACATCCTCATTAATCTGAACAACTTGACATTGAATGTTAATTAATACAATGAGAGAAAAGGGGAATAATAAAAAAACAAAACGAAGCTTTTGATGATTAACCTCCCCTCGTTTTAAAATCCCTCGGCTCGATTCACGCACCTGGTGTGTTCGGGAATTCAGAATGCTCTCGCTCAGTTCTTGACGAGCGAAACGATGCTCTCTGACCCCATCCCTCCCTCTCTCTCTCTCTTTCCTAAATCTTCTCATGTGTGCCAGTGACAAAACTTAAACGACGCAGCAGACGTCTGAAGCCAAACATGTGCATGAACAGTGTATGTGTAATTAGATTCTTCAAATGTGATACACTGCAAATAGTATTCGAATACACGAAAACACGCATGACATATTAGCGAAACCTGTAGTGTTTACGATTATGCTAAAAGTGCACACGATAAACACGAAGCGGCCAACACATCTTTTAAAATAAAGTGCACCAGTCCATGTTGACGAGCATCTTGGCTTGAGGCTTAGGAGTGTTGTTTTGGTGTGTTGTTTTGATGTTCTTCTCCGTCGAGCCCATTGCGATTGCCGTCAAGTCAAGTCGAGCCTATTCAAGCCTATTGAGTCGTCACTCGTAGAATGACGGGAAAAAATGACGTTTCGTACCGACAAAAGACTTAAATATTGGTAGGTCTGTGACTTTTTTATGTAGGCCTAGTACTTCTACTACTTAATTTAATGAAATGATTAATCTAACAATGAGATAGTTATTATTTAGGCTATATTATGCTATATAAAATACATAAAAGCAAAGGCTATATTTTATAGGCCCTAGCTAGCTAGCGGCCTAGCCTAATGCCTAAAATCACTAATAGTAAGTAATAGTAGCCTACTTAATAACTTATAAGTAATAAACTTGTATATAATATAAATATAATATATATAGTAGAATATAGAGAGTCACTTGTTGTGACTTAGGCCTCTGGCTCTAGTCGTCTACTGACATATTGTATAGAACATGCCCCCAAAGTCATCATAGCCTCTCACTCCATCTGCTTATTCTATAAGTTATAGTTATAGGCCTATGGCTATGGGCAATATATAATTTATGTATATAATATATATATATATATAAATAATGTATAATAAATATAAATAATGAATAATATAAACAGCTAACATATATAGCCTATATCTACATATTATCATATCTAGCCTATAGGCCTAATAATATATTCTTATACAGCGTATATGTGTAAGGGCCTTTTATATGTGGTCATGCATTGTTTCAGATATTCTAAAGGGAGAAAAATATATTGTAAACATGATTGTCAGGCGTTTAAGGGAATGGGCGCAGTATGGGGCACTGCCTGGTCTAGTGGCACAATGCTGATGTGGCTGCATGTATAGAAGGCACCTGGTTCAAATAGGCCCTACTGGTGAAGGCCAGGGTTGTTTCACATTTCTTCTGTCTTTCATTCTCCACTTCTTGCTCCTTCTTTCTGACTTGCACTTTTGTCTACTTTCTCTTTCAATCTCATTCCTCTTTTTCCTGTACTCTATCTCTCTGTCTCTTTTTTTTGGTCATAATTCTGTTTGTTTTTTCACTCTCATCTCACTCTTATTAGTCTTATATTAAATCTCCTCTCTATAGCTAAATCATTATAAAAATATAATCTAAATTATTTCTTAGCATTTATAGTTTTTGTATACTTCATAGGATCAAAATATATATAGGCCTTTCTCTCTCTATATATATATATCTGTCCTGGAGTACTGCCTGGCCATACAAACAGTAGCCAGGGCTGGCTGGTCCTACAAACAGTAGCCAGGGCTGGCTGGTCCTACAAACAGTAGCCAGGGCTGGCTGGTCCTAGAAACAGTAGCCAGGGCTGGCTGGTCCTACAAACAGTAGCCAGGGCTGGCTGGTCCTACAAACAGTAGCCAGGGCTGGCTGGTCCTACAAACAGTAGCCAGGGCTGGCTGGTCCTACAAACAGTAGCCAGGGCTGGCTGGTCCTACGTGTAAAACTTTAAAACTGTAGCTTGGTGTAACAATGGGGCACGGTAGCCGAGCGGCAGCGCGTTTGACTGACGAGCCGAAGTTCCCGGGTACGAATCTTGGTGCAGGCTAGGATTTTTTTCCCAGGTCTGGAGGGTGTCCCTGAGTCTACCCAGCTCTGACGGGTACCTGACCTTAGTTGGGGTAAAGTAAAGGCGGCTGTGCATAGCGCTGGCCACACAATCACCTAGTATGCCGTGACCACAAAAACTGGTGAACGCTGCTTCATCGGACCTATGGATCAACTTTGTCCGACGGGTACTTCACTTTACTTGGTGTAACAACTGAACTTTATTCTCATTCCTACAATCCTTTTATAGTACGTTACATAAACACATCACCGCCATTCACCCCCTATTCATACAACTCGTCAAGACATCCACGAATCATCCATGAACCAAGCTCACACTGTCCAGCCAGTCACATACACAATAACCCAGACCTATCAGGTCACTTAGTCTGGTCAACATAGTACAATAATACTGTCCAATGTATGATTCTTAGTCTCAGTCAGTTTATAATTATTACGTCCTTCACACACTCACAGATCCACATTCACTATTACTGTCACATTGCGGTTAGTACACTGGACTGTCAACAAAACGGACAGTGTTCTAGCCCTGCCGCCCTGTTTTAGGTCTTGAATGTAATAATCTTCTTATCTAGAAGGAACACCCGTAAACTCTTTAAGTCAAGTGTATTAGACACAGCAAAGTACACCAGACACAGTCCAGAACCATTATTATTAGCCTTTGTTATGAACAAGTAGTTATGTAAATTTTGGTCTATTAAACAGGGTTCTCACACAGTCTGGAAAGTCTGGAATTTCAACAAAATTAATCAAGGCCTGGACTACCTTGAATATTGGCATTTTAGCCTGGAAAAATAGCCTGTCAGTCTGGAAATTTATCTAAATCTATATTTATATCTAAATTTATTATAAAAATGAAGGTGAGACAAAAAACGCCAATCCCATTTTTATACGCCTTAAACGCACACTGACCGAGCCTTAGATTAATACCTCATTCATGCAATATCTAGGTCACTTAGGGGGAGGAGACGTGTGACCATTTTCCAAATAATGTGTTCCAGCAGCATGGAATTTGGCTCTTATAACCTTGAAATAGTCTGGAAACAGCCTTGAATTTTTTTTAGAAAAAATTTGAGAACCCTGATTAAAAGACCTAGCAACCTATCTAGATGAAATTAATAACTATTTAATTTAATTTAAAAACAAAATGCATTTAATCTTTCAATCTTTGATCACAAGATCTCTCTCTCTCTCTATTTTTGTTTTACTTAGGTAACATGAGATCGGGGCAAGTAATCAAGTTGTTATTTTTAGTCAGCTCCCTGTCTGTCCTCTTTGTTTTTTGGAGTATCTATGATGATGGTTACAGCTCCAAGCTTGTCAGGGTTGAGTCTAACATAACAGGTAATCCTCTCAGTTTTCTCTTTTCTAAAGCATTTTTATTATATTTATATATATATATATATATGTATACATATGGCATCCGTCCATCCTCAAGGGACGATGGCGTAAGCCCCTTTTTAAGGTGAGTCCACGGTAGCCTGGGCGATGCTTTTAAAGAGCCACCTGTTGTCCAGGCAGCAGGCACTTTCTTTCCATGCAGTTTGTGATTCCAGGGGAACAGCTAAGCTGATACAGCAAGGGACCATCTGCGTCGCTGGAGTTGCCAGAGACATAGCGTGTTCACTATAATACTTCCTTAGGGACTACATCTCTTGATTTTCTGTTAGGGTTTACTCCCTTAGCCTCTCCATTAACATGTTTAGATGCGAGACAGCGGAGGTTTGAGATCAGAGTTTCCCTCTCCTAGATGAGCTACCTATCAAGGTTTACGAGCCCTGTCTGCCCGAAGCTACCGTTCTTAAGGTGCCACTGGCCACCCTTAACCCCTTCTCCTGTTATTTGAAACATGATCCACCAGACTTGGTTACAAGTCATTCGAGAAGCCCAGTTGGACTTTGGTTAACAGCGGCTATTTGAGACGCAAGCCATTAGGATATTATAAGAAAAGTAGGTGCTCATTTCCCACTCCAATCACTGGCTGTACGAACCTTGAACCCAGCATTTTCATTACCTATTTATATATATTATATATATATATATATATGGGGCATGGTGCACCAAATTCTGGTGCAGATGTTGCCAAGCATACAATAAATAAGAGTGGCTTTAAAATAATTTGAATATACCTAATTTATTAATATTTTCTGTAAGCAAAGAACCTGTCAGACCAAATTGATCCCAGAACCTTCGGTACGCCAGCTGAACGCGATGCCGTTCAACTACCGCGCCCCATAACTTTTCCAGTGCCGCCCCAATTTTTTGCTGCACAGTTGTCTCCCAGCTATTATTTAACCCTTTATGTCCTGAGTACCAAACCTTACTTTCAACTAGTCAAAGCCGTGTGGTGTTTGACAACAGTTATATTTTCACAATAAAAAAACACATTCAACAAGTTCATTTAAAACATAAACACATTTTTTTGATTTGGAATAATAAACAAGTCTTCACCTTTAACCTCTGTATCCCTGAAACTTTGTTTGAGAGAATTACTTGCCTTGGTCAATAAAGTGAGTTTGTGGAAATACACAACATGTACACGAAGGGTTGAGATGTTTTATATACAAACTTGTCTTTTTTTTTTCATATTATATTATATTCTTCATTAATAAATGTTATTTATACTGTGTGTACATGTGCACAATGCAAAAATTTGAATAAACACTTAGAGAATTGTATTGGACACCATATGTTCACATAGAAAGAAATGTTAATGGTTCAGGGGTCAGCAACCTTCTGATAACAGTGTGTCAAAGTGTGATTTCTAATTCATTGAGCGTGCCAACAGCCTAAAAGTCACCCTGCTGTAGCACTAAATTTCTTGTACAAGAGACTGGAATAAACTTTTTGGACCTCTTTTCATGTCATTAAAAATCCAACAGTGTGCTAAGTCTGGCACCATGCGTAGTTTGCTGCGCCCTGTTATAGTAGGCATACATCATACTAACGATAATGTTTAGAAACAGCACTGTTAAACATATTTATATATCTATTTTCAGGACTTAGCTGTGTCAAATACACCGAAAATGTGACCACAAAAAGATTATCGGACAAAAAACTCCTGCTCTTCTACCAATTCCCAGAATATTATGAGCTCAACAACAAAGATGGGTTCCAGTTCTTTGACAGCTGCGATAAAAAATGTGAGCTGACCCTGGATGAGTCGCGGTTCAACGAAGCCGACGTTGTTGTATTTTACTCGCATGGAAATCTGGGGAGACAGAAAACCCCTTATAAAACGCCTGGTCAGAAATGGGTGTTCTTCACAGTGGAGAGCCCCATGTATTCAGAGAATGCAGATTTCGGTGGATACAGGTGGTGGAAAAAGTTTGACTGGACAATGTCGTACAGGTACGACTCCGAGTTCTGGCACGGGTATGTCCGCACGCGGCCCCGCGCCGAGCCTGCCTCCAAGGAGGTGATGCTTCAGAGCGAAGCCAAATGGAGGCAGGGATTCAAAAACAAAACCAAGCTGGTGGCGTGGTTTGTCAGCCACTGCCCATCGGACAGCCTGCGGGAGAAGTACGCGGAGAAGCTGTCCAAGTTTATCCCGGTGGACATTTATGGGCAGTGCGGGAACTTGAAGTGCGACGACAGGCAAGAGTGCCTTAAACTGCTGGACGGCTACAAGTTCTATTTGTCCTTTGAGAATTCAATGTGTGTGGACTACGTGACGGAGAAGCTGTTGAATGTGCTGCAGCGGAGCTCTCTTGTGCCTGTTGTGAGAGGCGGGGCAAACTATGAATCCATTTTCCCGAAAGACTCTGTGATAAACGTGAAAAATTTTGCATCCCCTGAGAAATTGGCAGAGTATTTGAAATATTTAGCCAATAATGAAGTAAGTGCATAATGTTTGGTGGTGAAGATTTTTTTAATCAATTTGTTATTTCTTTTAGCTATTTACAGACTTTGATGAGTATAAATTTTTCATTTACATTTTGCAGAGGTGGGCAGATAAGCTAATAATTAAAGTTTTATTATGAAGTTATTGTTAAATTATATAACATTTTTAATTCATTAAAATTAAAGGGAATAGAATTTGCATACATTGTAAAACAAAACTTGTAGTTTATATAAATATATATGTATATCAAATATATATTATTTTTGTTACTATTGTCTGCATTCACAGTTGCCTTACATTTATATGCTTTAAAATACTTGTACTAATTTAGCTAATATCCTACCAAGATTAGTTTTTATGAAATCATAGATAAAAAAGTCGCCCCATTTTTTTACATCTTTCCTAATTTTGAGGTATATTATATTTACCTTTTTAATGTTACAAACACAATGTATAATTAGGGAGCTCTATATTTAAAAGTGTATGCACAATAATTAATACTTTAATATATTTATGATATTTGCTATAAATAAATCAAGACCATGTGAAGTAATTTCATCTTTCTGTATAATAACAAAAAGTCACTCTCTATTCTAGAGATGTCTTGTGTTATCTATATATATAAAATGAGGCTGTTTGTCCCCATTCGGATCCCCATTGGTCAATTTGAAATCACATAAGTTTGTGTCACTGACCTATTTAGGCCTAGCCCTATATACGGTCTAATAATTTTTCACATCGGAGTTGTGTAAACGATAGCTTAGTGGTAAACGTAGCGGACTGCTATGCGGGCGACCTTGGTTCAATTCTCCAGTTAGACTATACTTTTTTTTTTCGACAATTTGTTTTCAAACTTTTTAAAACAAAAGACTTTGTAAATCTGCAGGCAATTTAGATTTTGTTAAATAAAAATACTTGCCTATTTTTTTACCCGATTACAATATTTATTTACTTTCCTAAAAGTATTCAGTAAAAAAAATAATAATTTAAATATAAGATTTATAGCTTTCTTTTAAGTGTAGTTTATAAATTTGTTATCTGCTCCTGTTTTTTTTTCTCCCGGGCAACGCCGGGCAATGTAGCTTGTTGTCTATATAAGTATTCCTGTCAGACCAAATTTTATCTATAGGGCCTGTGGAGCAGCCTTCACAGTTTCTATGGCCATGTCATACTAGGGGATTGAGTGGCCAGCACAAGACTCGGCTTCCTTTACTTTGATAACCCCACCTATTGTCAGGTACCCATCAGAGCTGAGTAGACTCAGCAGGCCATCAGAGCTGAGTAGACTCAGCAGGCCATCAGAGCTGAGTAGACTCAGCAGGCTGATATGTTTGCAGCAGCTTGTATTTTTTATGCCCTGCAATCACATTTGTAACAATATTCTTCATTTGAGTCAAGTCATGGCCAGAAATAGAATTTATAGACCTATTTTTAGAGACTTACAAATTTAATTGGTCCTGCAGTTAGTACACTGGACTGTCAACTAAATGGTCCGGATCCTAGCCCTGCCATCGACCAATCCCTGCCCCTGCTGGAGTTTTGGGCCAAGAAGGGAACAATTTTCTTTAGAGAAGGACATCTGTGAACATATAAGTCAAGTATAAAGGCTCATTATGCTGATCTATTGGTTTGAAGTTTACTTTGGGAATAAGTAATTTATGTTGGAACTTATGACAGAACTTTTTATGCAGTCTTTTTTTTTTACATTTAATAATTACTCAGTACAAGTTCTTCCCCACACCTGTTTACATATTTTTTGTTTACTTTGTGTGTTGGCAGGCATGTAAATATTTCTGAAAATCGGTAAAGACAAATTATACAATAATTTATTTTTAACGTTCATTTTTATTTCTACTTTCAGGAGGAGTATATAAAAAAACTACAGTGGGTGTGGCACCACGAAGTGCTTGGTCCAGACTTGCCTCTCTGTCACTTGTGTCAAGCCATTCACTCCGCCGGACCAGTTTCATGCGTTTACGAAGATGTGTACAAGTGGTGGACGCACAATGCTTGCTCTAAGCCAACCGACGTTTAGTATATATTATATGGTACAGCACTTTCTCATGGACCGGAACTCTGAAATCAGACACCACGGCATATACAACCAGGTCCTTATTTTAGCACAGATCACCATTACTTTAAAAGGTCAAGGTGGTTGTATTATGTTATTCTATGAACCGGTGGTCCTACTGATTGTAATGCAAGGGTTGTAAATCATAAGCAGCTGGTAGCAAAAAAAAATTTAACAAAATAAAACAGTGTTTGTAACTGTCAAGTAATATAACAGACGAAAAGGTTTTTTTAGCCATTTACTTACATGGTTCTTATGGTTAGTGAAAGTTGTGTGAATTTTGCTTTAATGGACAATGCAGCACATAAAATATTGATGACATAAAAATAATAAAAATCTGTCACAATGGATGGGAAATGAAGGTCAAGTCAGCAAGCTCAGACTGCCACAATTGAAGACCCTGGGTTCGAGTCATGGTGGAGGCTAGGAGGGCATCCCTGAGTCTTTCCAGCTCTGGTGGGTACCTGAGGCTAGTTGAGAGGAATATAAAAGGCACCTGCTGGCCACACTGTGCCCCTGTATACCGTGTCCATATATAATAATAAACTGGTGAACACAGCTTCACTAACTCTGTATACTAATATGATCTGATAGGTGTACTGACCAATTTTTAAATGTCTCAGAAAATGTCGAGGACGTAACGGTGTTCAGGGGTGGATCAAGAGGAAGCATACCAAGATCCTGTCCAAGGGCCAGCCACCCCGCAGCACACCATTAAGGCATGTCGGGTAACATAGGGTAGATATCTGGAGGAACAGCACTGCACAGCTTCTCCCCATCTGCAGGATTCCCTTCGGATCATTTAAGTGGGGGCTCACTCACCTATATACCTCACCTGGTATCACAAATCCTAAACTATAGGGCTTGGGTTGAGACCGGCTGTCTTGCTCATTGCTTCCTCCCAACCAGGTCTCAGAGCCTTTCGGCAGTGCAATGATCCTCGGACGTGCAACAGGGGTTGTCCCCCATGCGTTAGCCCACCGGTGTGCTCTTAATGAAAGTGTAACGGTGGTTTCCACACTTCGCCAGCGTAGAGGCCCATGGGTACAACAAAACTGGGTGTACTAACCTGATTTGTTAACATTTTTATATTCACCAAAAATTAATTTAAAAAAATAGTTCCATTGGAAAATAACTATGGGCAGAAAAAACATTACAACGATTAATAATTAAAGCAATATTTTCTTTAATATTGCTGCCTACAATTGTGGAAGTAACCCACTTTTTTTTTAAGGTTGTCATATTTCTATTAGTGATTTTTTATAAAAAAAAATTTTTTGTTTTTATATGTTGCAATATTTGTTTAAAAGATTTTTGCATGTAAGTTTGTGATTATTTTTTTTGTTTAATAAAAAAAATAAGTTATTGTTTATATTAATTTACAGCACTGATATAACAATTAGGGATGTTATACCAAAAAAAAAAAAAAACAATAGCAATATTTTATATTAACATCCCTAATAACATTGTTCTTGTATTCATTCCATTACATCTCAAGACCAGTTGGCATTTAGCATAAATGTATAAAATATAAATATCAAACAGTAGCATATTTTTTTCATCAAACTACTTTGGACTTTGCTTGTCTTTGTGATTTTCTACTGTAACAAATTTTGAATGTAGTTGCTTATTTGGTCTAAAACTGTGATGTAGATATTTCTGTCTTATGTCCAGGGCGTAACAGTGTTCAAGGTTGGAAGTGCCAGTCACCCTGCAGCATGCCAATAAGTCATGTCGGGTGACTTAGGTTAGGTCTCCGGGTGTACATGCCCTGCACTGCTTCTGCCCACCTGTGGGATTCCCCATGGATCATTAAGAGTGGTGGCTCACTCGCTTGTATACCTGCACTATCGCCCGGTAACACAAATCCTAAACTGTAGGTTTGGATATTTTATGTTGATGTTTATTTGATCTAAAACTGTGATGTAGATATTTTTGTCTGAGTTTATGACTTGATATCATGCTGTGTTGAACTTCTACAATTTTTCTTGTTCACGTTTAACTTTATTGTTAAGGTTGATATTTTGTTAACGTAATGTAATCTGTGTCTGGTGAAGCTGGGTAAACAACCCTATTGAAACAATATCTAGGATTTAAAGTCTTACAGCAGACAGGATTAACTATACCACAAAATCATATTATAAACTCTATCTGTATTTTAATTGATTTCATAAACTCTACAGTAGTTTGGGTAGTAGGATAAGGTTTACACTAGTTTGGTTGATAGGATAAACTGTACAATAGATTTTGTTAAACTGGAAAAGTATATAGAAATATTTTTGTTTTGATTAAATGGAAGAATGTAGCTACTTTCCTTATCCCCTATGCAAGAACAAATGCATATAAGTACTCTTTGTTCCCGAGTGGCATTCGGGCATGGAATGGGTTGCCTGAAAAAAAATAGGAAAACCAGTAACTTAAAGTCATTTAAAACATTAATAAAAATGCAAGACTAGACTCTGACCACCTGTGTGCTTAGGAAGCAATAATCTTCTTTATAGAAGGAGCGTCTGTAATGTATAGGATAAGATAAGAGTAAAAAATACGTTTTAGACAGCCTGTTTAATTGAATTGTAAGTAAGAGTAAGATTATTTGTGCACAATAGGGCCTAACACACAAATCTAAAGTAAAAGAGAAAATGGAATTTTAACAATAAATTTGAGTTATTTACCACTGTAAATTCAATACTAAAATACAGAGAGAACAGTAGCCTACATTTAAATGCAAAATAGAAAGTCAAATTAGCACAGTGATAGCCAGATTTTTATCAGAAATAAAGCCAATATTGGATTTATTACATTTTTCATGTATTCAATTTTTTTTTTCTTCTTGTACATATGGTCGATTGGCAATTGTGTGTGATCATGTTTGTTTTATTGATTTTGTGAGACACTCATGTTTTCTCATATGCATTCCTTATTTAATTGTCATCATAGATATTTTTTTTTCAGAATTTACTCTGCTTTACTAAGGGTTAGATTGGTGTTAAAGACTGATTTATATGAGATATAGGCAAAGGGAAATAACTGGGAGAATATCAAGATATCAATGAAGATAGGCAGGAGTTATAAGACCAATAAATAATACTAGAATGTTCTATTTACCTTATGAACTAAGCTCACTTAATTAACTCGAGTTTACGGGAACACAGGGGATGAGATGGTCAGGGGATCTTTGCGGTAAAAGTGGTGAGAGCCAAGATGTGGGAAGTGAAAGGTTGTGTGATGAAGGAGACTATATTTTATAATACTTTAATAGTAACATGAACTTGTGTTTTGGATTTCATATATATTGGATGTACTGGACATTTTGTATCTGTTCTTTCAATTGTGAGTAATAATAAAATATATGTGTATTGCTGCAAAATTCGACTTATTAAATTATTGTTGTGAAGAACTGTTAAGAAATAATGAAGAGGAAAGAGGTAACTAAATAATACCAGTAACAGACTACGACCATAGGTATTAACAATTGTGCTTATCTTTCTTCCATTGCTTGATTTGCAAAATCTGGTGTAAAAAAAACTTTTATGTTAGTTAGCACTAAGGTGCAGTAAATGTGCTAATGGGTTGCTGGGCTGAAGGGTCACTTTTCATTTTGTTTTAGACCTAGTCATAATTGTCATGTATATAAGTATATAAATATGTATAGTTTTTTTTATTACTGTAATATCAGATATTAATGTCCAATGCTTCAATCGCCAGCTGTTTTGCTACCTGAGAAGTACAGGTTTGATAGCATCATAACATTGATATACGTTTGCAACACCATTGTTTATGAGATATTGATTAGGTTGTGTTGTTTATTGCTAGACAATAAATCCATTTAGATCCACGACCCACTCCCACACAGAACTTAGTGAATATACAAACTTTATAAAATGGGAGGAGGCGTTATAAGGCGGATCCGCCGTATAACGCTCAGCGTTATACTGCGGATTTTTTTGCGTGAACTCGTGACCTATATTATACAGGATATTTTTTACTGCCTACAACTCGAAGCACTAATTTTTGGGAAGCGTTATTCAAACAGCCGAAAGTGTATAATACCGAATTTACGAAAAATTGTGAGAGTTAGGCTATACTTATGACTTAAAACTTTATATTCTATTCTATAGTCTATAGTGACTCTATAGGCTATAGGCTTTTAATTAGGATCATATTCCTAGCTAAGTCCTAAACCTAACCGGGCCTAACCGTAAAATCAATTTCTAATTGTGATTAAGAGACATAGGCCATAAAAATAGAGTAGGCCCTAACCTTTATGTTTGAATTAATTATAAACAATGACAAACAAAACACGAATTTAACTAAAAAATATTTATCGTTTTACTATAATTGAACGGAGTGATTACGGTGTATTTTTATATAATACTAAAAAAAAAAATTTGCGGAGCTGGCTGGATTTGAACCTGCGTCACCCCTGTTGACAGCGCAAGCTACTAACCATTGGGCCAACAAACCTTGTTCTAATAGTACGAAAAAATAGTAATTAAGCATATAGGACCAGATAAACAATTATGTATAATATAGGTCAGGAGTTCACGCAAAAATCCGCCGAATAACGCTGAGCGTTATACGGCGGATCCGCCGTATAATCACTTCGTTATAAAATTTAGATTACTCTTTTCGGAAAACTTTACGTTTTTGTCACTGAGCTATATAAACATGGAGCACTCAATCACTTTCAATATAGCATAAACATGTCGGGCGCAGACTTTTATGTATAGATAAGTAGTGCGTCTGCTAATGGCCGATTTTAGACACTGACATACATAATCATCTCAAAAAAGCCTAAGCAGTTTTTTGAAACGCTTTCGTGAAAATGAAGCTTACAAAATGGAGGCTGATCTTTTTCAATTGCATGATTTGAATACCTATAATATGAATAATATTTAAGCAAGTATTGTATATTCTACATTTAATATTTAAACTTTTTTTAGTTCATGACTAATGCCATACTTTAGAAATGCAACAGTAGGGCTATATTGTTAATAGGGTAACTAATAAGACAATGTCAGTGTTTTTTTTTTTAAGTACCGTATTTAAAACACGATCATAAAGTAGATGTTTATGGTTATATTTGTCATTAGCTTAGGCCTACGCACCATTTATCTATTTACAAAAGTCTGCATTTTCCTGACAAATGTGATTCAGCACTCCATGTATATTTAGCTCATTGCTTTTGTTATCGGGTTATATGAAATATTATTATAAAAATATACATTTAATTTTTCTTAATTTACTAGCCGTGTGGGGAAACAGAAATTTGGTGTCACTTCCTGTGAAATCCATTACATATTTGTGTTTGACAATCACCGTTGTTGTAAATGGACATGAATGAAGCAGAAGTATACACCTGGGCTTTAGAAGTTGTATGGAGAAAACATCACCTTTTTGTGTGTGTGTAATAGCACACACTATTAGTCCAATATTCTGCCAAGATTTAAATTCTGGCCTTATGTTGGACCAATATAGTGTGCCGTCAGGGTGTATATCATGTGTGTGCTCCGTTTACTGTTGTTTGTTATGAGATGACGTTCCTACATACCATTTATTCGTCCTTGTGATGCATACAAAAATATATTAATAAATATAATATTATACATATTATGAAAATATAAATACAATATGAAAATATACATTCCTGAGTTTTCACCTGTGTTTTTTTTTTCTTGTTTGTTTGTGTAGAATTTAAATTATAATACAATACTTATCTCTTCTATAATAGGCTCATTTCTCCCATAGCTGTTAATTTAATATGAAGACTTTCTTTTGTGGGGATTTTATTTTTAATAATGTAAGAATGTTCTCTTTAAATCACAATTTTAACCCTTAGGCTACTGGCTCATCTGCATATACAAGTCACCCAAGAACAGAACAATTTCTTCCCAGGAACCTTAACTTCGCACTTTAGTTATGTCCCTTTGGTCATAACATTTTAATTCTAGTCAAAATACGTTCTGGTAAAATCACATACTTGCTCAAATAGCATTCGTCAAACTACAGACTAGTTCACACACTGGTCATATCACATCACATACCTGGTCAAATTACATCACATACTAGTCAAATCACATACGTTAAATCACATACCTTAAATCACATACGTTAAATCACATACTATTCAAATTACAATTTGTTCAACTGCTATAAGATGCACAGCAGCTCCACATAAACTAAAGCTTAACCTCTACATGCTGTCGTCGCATCCTAGATAGACCTGGTCGTTATAAAGCCTTCCAGTAAGACAATTATAACTGATTGTAACACAATAATAATACTGATAACACAACACTCAATTAATAACAATGAGACATTCCATTAATATCACTATAACAAACTGACACACTCGAATAGCACAACATTCCAAAGGCACGACTATAATAAAAAATAAAACAATATCACAACTTATTGATACATTTAACATTTCCAATAACACAACTATAACAACATAATAAAACACACCCATTAACACAACTTTAATATAATAACATTTTCCAATAACACAGCTATAACACAAACATTTCCAATAACACAACTATAACACAATAAAACATTCCAATACCACAACGTTAAAACATTTAAAACACCTATAACACCATAACACAACTATAACACCAGATAACTTTCATATAACACAACTTTAACACATTAAATATTAAAACGTTCCAATAACACACCTCGTTATGTTCACACACAAAATAGTTCAACTAGAGTAGAATGGTAAACAATAATTTATTTTTTAAATACAAAGAACTCAAAAGTGGAAAAATATTATGTAAAGTTTCTTAATTTATCTGTCATTTAATGACATCTCAATGTCGCTGAAATAATTTTACAAAATATTAACATTTATGAATTGACAACATTTTTTGGGGGCTGACTTCCAGCCAATGAAGATTACTGTACGTCTAACCAATGGAATGTCGACGTACAACTTTCCTCTCTAGAGGTGTTGCAATCAACCTCTGTTTGGGGTTGGTGTAGGCAGCTGTGGTCTTGGGGTACTCAGGTTGGGCCAGCAAGCTGCTTCCAGGGTCCTGTTGACCTTGTCCTTGTGCTCCACCATGACCCTGGATCCGCACAGCTGAGCGATATCCTGGCCTCTAAGTTCCCGACAACCGTTAGCCTCCTTAGTTAGTTTTAGAAAGATAAATAATAATAAGTTTTGTTATTAGTTATGTGATGTAACCTATATTGTCTATCTATCTATCTATCTATCTATCTATCTATCTATCTATCTATCTATCTATCACTATCAATCTATCATTATCAATCTATCTATCTATATAGATATATATATATTATATAATATATGGTGGTGTGGGTCGTAGGCCTGTCTTTTACTTTTCGAAACACTAACGAAAACTCCCCTTGGTTTCTTATTCAGATGTTTTTTTATTAAATAATAAAAGAGACAAGGTACCCAGTGTAAGAAAGTTGTTAACACAATGGCGAAAATAAAACACACAGGGCTTAGAGCGGGCACACAATGTCGTATCGACAAGGGAAAAAACGTGGTTTCCACGGTTTTAGCCTACGTGGTTTCCAAGTACTTCACCCCGTCGATACGATGCGGTGTGCCCGCTGGGCGCAGAATCTGCTACACATTCTAATGTAATCAAACGTCCAAACGAACCTGTACATGAGACCACGTTTTGTACCAATAATTTAATAAGAAGGCGTAGGCTACAGCATTAAGGCAGACAAGCCCGTATATAAGCGTTGGTGTAGTGTGCGTATCTTGCACTTACGTTATTTGGCCCTTTTATAAGACACTAGCCCGAGGCCTTTCATACTGATCATTATAAGGCCCTCACTAAGCTCAGGTACAAACGATATATAATCAAATAACATTAATTAACTTACCCCCCCCCCCCCCCCCGCCAACCCATTTAAGCATTTTCTCTTGTCAATGAAATATATTTTTTTTCCCTAAAACACAAAGTTTTTCCATTGCAATGAAAGATAATCGGGATTTCCCTAAAACACAAACGTTTTACCATGGTCAATGAAAGATAATCGGGATTTCCCTAAAACACACACGTTTTACCATGGTCAAAGAAAGATAATCGGGATTTCCCTAAAACACAAACGTTTTACCATGGTCAATGAAAGATAATCGGGATTTCCCTAAATCACTAGCTACTTACCAAGCTGTAGTAGGAGCCTTCTGGGCAAAATATACAGGGGTAGTGGACGTATTTCTGAGCGCAAATGAAGAAAGCGTTGCACAGTTGGGGGCTACCCTGGTGGAAGGCATACTTAGGGTCAACACCGGCTGGGGTGTTTTGACACAGGTTGTTCTGGTCTAAAAAAAGTTTTAAAAACAAACAAAGGTATGCATGGTTAATTTTAATCAGGTTTGGGGATGGCTAAAGAGACGAACGGATTATGGGGCAATCAGATGTAAAACTGGGATTAGAACTGTTTTTAAGATACAGACTTCAACAAAAAGGCATATTTAAGGTTTGGTAGGCTAGGGCGGGGGCAACCGACAGAGCGCGCGCCAGACTTTGCACGCAGAACTATTTTCATTGGCACGCGGAAGACCCCACCCCCACACTAAGAAAAGGGCAATTAGACTCTCTTTAACAAGAAATTGAGTGATAGAGCTGGATGACTTTTATGCTGTTGGCACGCTGAATGAATTAGAAATCCTACTTTGGCACACTATTATCAAAAGGTTGCCGACTGGGCTAGGGTATCCAAAATGCAAGGGGTGTGATATAAACGTGATAATATAATATATACTAGCTAAATTACGTGACTTTGTCCGGAAAAAAGATTGTAGTCTACATATTTGGACAAAATTAATATAATTTTTAAAAACTATTTGAGTTAACCCTCAGAGGCCCATGGGAGTTAACGTTGACCCACAATGTTTAAGGGAACCCACCTTGTTCAAAAACGTACAATTATTGATTAAAAACTTGTTGTTGTTTTTTCCTTTACATGTAAATCCCAGTGTTCCTGTCATGGAAGTTAAGGGAATTAACTGTGATTTATAGTGGGTTTGTTTAAAATTACCTTCGTTACTGCCCTTATTGCACATGTACCAATTCATAGCCAGAAAATAATTTGGGCTCATAATAGAAATAAAACTATTGTAGTACATTGAAAAAGTTAAAAAACAAATGAATTATAAAATCTAAAAGTTAATACATTAATTGGAAGGTCATAATCGATAATATTTCAAATATTTACATATAGGCCTACACATTTAAAGTTAATATTTACCCGATGCACATAGTAGGCTAGGTCTAACCCTTTTCTTTTCAAGTAATTTGATTAACATTAAACTGATCTCATACATTCTTATTGAAAAAAATAGTATTCGATGTCTTCATAATGACATAGCACAATGAACTAACACAAGGTCCAAAAAAAAAGAATAAAATAAACGTATTATTTTCTTTTTTTTTTCTTAAAAAAAAACAAAACAGACTGAGATATTTTCCAGTATAGACTTCAACATCTTGTATGAAACCTTCTTATTTAGGTATTGAAGTTTGTTTCATAAAATTATGTTGGCAACGTGCACCTTAAGCAGGAAGTACTTACTTCTGTTGGCTACCACTGTGCATGTTGGGTTAGGGACGTTGTGTGGATAGTCGCAGTAGCGTTGTGCTGGGTTAAAGATGAGCTGACTAGGACAGTCCGCCAGGGAAGCTTGGCCATTGTCGCACTGGTAGAACTTGCTACAGTCGTCCCGGTACTCAAACTGGCCAGTTGGTTGTGGACATGTAACTGAAAGTATACAGAAATGTTCTTAACCCTTCCCGTACCGACCTACTTCTATCTATGCTGCCTTCAGTTCCGCTATATACGCGCCCGGGACTGTAAGGGTTAATATATGAATAGTGAACAGCCTAGTACTAAAGATCAGCGACTATCGAAATGGCTTACTATTGATGGCACGTGATTCGACACGCGCACAGTGTGGCTTACTATTGATGGCACGTGATTCGACACGCGCAAAGTGTGAATTCATGATTACTTACCCTCGCAAAAGTTCTGCTATAGCATCAGATATTTTATTTTGTTTTGTTGGCTAGCAAAAGATAATCTTTTTTTATTTTCCACCACATAGAACAAGACTTGTGGACAGTTTGACCCAAGTAAAGTATACTCGTTGTACCAAATTGAACCGTAGGGCTGGTGAAGCAGCGGTCACTAGTTTCTGTGACCAAGACAATGCCCAGCCGCCTTTACTTTAAACAAACTAATGGCAGGTACCCATCAGATCTGGGTAGACTCAGTGACACCCTCCAGTCACGGGAACGATTCCTAGCCTTCACCATGATTCGAACCAAGGATCTTCTGTATGCCAGCCCTATTGTTTTACCCAAAACTTTACTCATATTATTCACAAACTAATTTAGCATAATAATAATATACCGTTAAAAATGTTTTAATACTAGTAAGTAGTGTACGTAAGTAGTTAGAATAGAAATTTAATTATGGAAATTTATCTATTTATAGAAACACCTCTTTCATGGCAAAGTGATTAATTTATTTTTAAATCAATAACTTCCGGTTATTGGTCACAAATTTCTAATAGTAGTTATAATACTGTACAAACCAAGCCAGTTTCCTCTTAAGTTCCCCGAAACCTGTTAAAACGAAGCCGATTCCCTCAAACTTTCCCCCCACTTGTCAAACCAAGTCAGTTTTTCAGAGCTTTTCCAAACTTGAGAAACCAAGTCAGTTTTTCAGAGCTTTCCCAAACTTGAGAAACCAAGTCAGTTTTTCAGAGCTTTCCCAAACTTGAGAAACCAAGTAAGTTTTTCAGAGCTTTCCCAAACTTGAGAAACCAAGTCAGTTTTTCAGAGCTTTCCCAAACTTGAGAAACCAAGTCAGTTTTTTCAGAGCTTTCCCAAACTTGAGAAACCAAGTTAATTTTTTCAAACTTTCGAAATGAACAGAAACCTCGCTAAGCCTTTTTTTTTTTTACACACAATATCAATTATATCTAAGCTACACTAAGCCTATATACTGTAGCTCATTATTTAAAATAACAATCAAACAGGTAATTTCAGCACGAAGTATATTTGGGAAAGGGGACATTTTATAAATATCGCAATGCCCAGGTGGTTTTTTTTCACAATATATTCCAATGTTAGATAGGATTGAGCCGAGCTAGGGTCAGAATGACCAACCTAAGAAGGTCAGAGATGGACACTCCTCAGAACCTGGTTCGAAATCCCCACACGTTTGGAAGGATTTAAACAAGCGCATGAACTTTTGCATGACAGTCAGGTGCTGTCCCCACATCTCCCCAACCCCCAGGCTACTAGGATAATATTAACCTTCCAAAGTCCAAGAGACCTCCCCCTCCCCTCCCATTCTTTCTAACATCACTTATTTTTAAATATGTTGTGTTTACTTACATATGTCATGTTTACTTAAATATGTTGTGTTTTACTTACATATGTTGTGTTTTAGTTACATATGTTGCGTTTTACTTACGCATGTTGTGTTTACTTACATATGTTGTGTTTTACTTACAAATGTTGTGTTTGCTTACATATGTTGTGTTTTACGTACATGTGTTGTGTTTTACTTACATATGTTGTGTTTTACTTACATATGTTGTGTTTACTTACATATGTTGTGTTTTACTTACATATGTTGTGTTTACTTACAAATGTTGTGTTTACTTACATATGTTGTTTTTACTTACATATGTGGTGTTGAATTACATATTATTATGTTGTGTTTAGTTATATGTGTTGTGTTTACTTACAATCATTCTGACCAGGGCGACTTTGTTGGGCTCTGCTGACTACCAACACTGTAATCAATACAGCCAGTTGCTTCACTGCGGCCATTTTCTTCTAGTTACAAAAATTAGCACACAAAAATGTGTTGATTACATATTATATCATTTACTTATCTATTTCTCTCTCTCTCTCTCTCTCTCTTTATTTATATATATATACATATATACATATTACATATATATATTTATATGAATACATATACATATATATATTGATTCTATCTATCTATCAACCTAGGAATAGTCCATTAATTATCTAATTATGTAAACGAAAAAGAGTTGTTTGAACAAGTTTGACAATTGTTGACACGGGGGAATGGGTTGGAGTCAAGATAAGTTGTCGTCAACAATGTTAGCTTTTATAATAAATGTAATAAATTAAAAATTGAAATAAGTCGTACGTTTGTAAGTCACACACTCACTTGCTCGTCAACAGCCTACCGGTACTATTTAAAATACTAGATTATATTGGATCGTCAACTTCGTTGTCTACAGGACTTTCCTGTTTAATTTTATTTGATATTGAAATGTATTATAGACATTTCAATCTCTATTCCATTTTAAACATAAAAGCCAGCGTTTAAAAGTCTGGTAGTTAATAGGAAAACAGGTGGGGGGGGGGGGGGGCTTAAAATGTTTGAAATAATTTATAGAAAAGAGGGGGTAGGGGAGGTTCTGAAAGCTTGTCGAAATTCCCAAAAAATTATTGACGTAATTAATGGTCGAAATTTATTGAATTATTGTTGTTGTCTTAGAATGGTCAACAAGTAGATTTCAAAATTGAGATCGATGTCTTGCTGGTCACAATTTGATTAGGAGATGTGTCGTACAACATACAAAGTTTAGTTTAATGATTAGAAGCATATAAATACATTAGGCTACAATTCACGAGAAATGTTTTTAGACATATCGCATATTGTAGACATGTTAGATTATGTCCTAAAGTTGTTAGACCCATAGTAGAGGCTAGGCGTCAGCAACATAGTCTCTTCTATCTATTACAATAAATTGGGTGGTAGAGCGGGATGAATTTTGGGCTGTTGGCACGCTGAATGAATTAGAAATCATACTTAGGTACACTATTATCAAAAGGTTGCCGACCCCTGGTATAGGCTACTGCATACATGTAAGATTATATCCTAAAGTTTTTAAACTTATGGCGTACTGCAGACATGTAAGATTACATCCTAATCGCCAGAAATCAATTATGACACGTTTCGATCTCGAAAGGAAAAAATCAATCAATAGTTGGTAAATCGGACTAATTAATAATTTTAAAAGGCAGCCTGTATTAATAATCAAATTAAAGCATCAAAATTTACTAATGCATTAGTTCGATAGACGAAAAAAGGCTATACAATACATAAAAGAAAAGAAAGTAGCTTTTCTAACAAAAAGCCATTCATACCAATGCTCTGACTGGTTGTTTGAAGGTAGACTACTTCGAGGTAAAAGTGTCAAATATTATTAGGAATTACAGTACTGTAGTTTACATAAAAGTTAAACATGGGCTATCTGTATATTATAGTATAGACTAAAGTCTAGATCTAGACCTTAATATATGTATTTAATGGAGCAGTTGTTGATATCCTTTTGCAGACGAGGGAAAAAAGTGACAATAGCAACGAACGTCATAAACAGTAGAGGAGACCGGGGCTAGTTGTCAGTGCGGGTAAGTTGTCACAGTCACTATTTCGGAATGTTGTAACTAAACTGATGCTGTCATCTTTTGGTATTATTTAAAGGACATGTAATTATGATTGTTATAATTGATTTTATTACGTTAGCGTTAATATTTTTTTTTCAAAATGCAAAAATGTCAAAATCATCATTTTGAGTAACTTTTTAAAATGTTTGTTTTTCGTACACTACATTGACAATAGCTATTATTTGACTTTTATTTTTTTATAATATTGTAGTGTTGGGATCGCTTATGTTGATCAGCTAGTCAGTTATCAGTCTTACACCAAGGACAAAAAGTTATTTAGGTCAAACCGTCCTCTACCCTATGTGGGGCAAGTTGTCATATACACAAATCACTCTTAAACTACTCTTTTTTAAATATGTATATTACTAAACTTATTAAATTAATGTTACTAGCGTATGCAATGCTAATTATTACCAACATATGAATCAATGATGTATTAATAAAAAATATTTTGATATACCAGTATAGACCTAAATTTCTAATAAGTTTAAAATAATTAATAGACCTTTAAACACTATTGTCTTATTGATTTTTTTTTAAATATCTAAAATTATGAAAATAACTATAAAAAATTTTATCAACTATTTACATTATTAGAACTAGCATTTTGGATAATAAATATTTAAAAAATCCATTAAAAATGAAAGTGCTGAAAACACAATTTTTATACACAAGTGCCTGCAGACTTTTATTGTTTGAATAAGTATGATTATTTAAGTTTTTTAAAAGAAATTATGAATACAATTCTTGTTCTCTTCATTCAGTGTATATTTTATAAAGTTTTCCCACTTCATTTTGCTATGTAAGCCTACATTTCAAACAAAACATTATCATGACAACTTGCCCCTCAATGGATGACAACTTGCCCCACCCATGGGGCAAGTTGTCATACCTTGGAGCTTTCCGAAAAAGTGATCATATTTATTTCTGGAAAAGTTTAAATATGTATAAAGCTACTTTTTAAGCTACTATGAAAACAAACTTCTAAATAAAATAGATTTTACAAAAATTGACCCATTAGTTTTTTTATTATATAATAAAATATAAAAAGTATGACAACTAGCCCCGGTCTCCCCTAATTGGCACTTGTTTTTTTTCAAATGCTTTAATAAACATCAGCATGCTAATATTATTGCAGAAATCTGGGAAAGGAAAGCTGTTGAATTTGAGCGTGCGCTTGCGCTTTATATTTAGTATCACGAGTATAGTGTCGTTATAAAAATGCAGTTACGGGTAGTAATAAAACTAATCTCGGAAGGTTCATACCATAACAACACTAATGTACGTAAAGTAAAGTATCTTTCGGGCCAATTCGAGCATAGGGCTCATTAGGGCCGGTGAAGAGCGTTCACCAGTTTCTGTGGCCACGGCATACTAGGTGATTGTGTGGCCAGCACAATGCACAGCCGCCTTTACTTTACCCCAACTAAGGTAAGGTACCCATCAGAGCTGGGTGGACTCAGGGACATCCTCCAGACCCGGGAAATAATTCCAGCCTTTACCAGGATTCGAACCCAGGTCCTTCGGTACGGCAGTCAAACGCGCTGCCGCTCGGCCACAGTAGGCTACCCAGTAATGTAAGACTAAAGCCAATTAGAATTTGCTCCGAAATATGGGAACGGTAATAAAAAAATCTCATTTGAAGGTGTTGACTTCCTGGTGTATGTGTACGACTGATTCGTCACCGCTGCCATGACAAACAAGATAAGAAAGAAAGAAAAAAATGACTATTTAATATGGTTTTCAGAATTCTTTGGATTTGTGTGGACAGTACAAATACTCGTTTTTAGCCAAGCGCTTAAAATTGAGATCACCCAGACACAATAATAACATGTTACTATGCTCAGATAAACATACGGACAAAAACATTTTTATTATTTAAGTAGCCTACTCTTTCTTCCCGAGTTGCATCCGGAAACGGTTTGCCTGAACATAACAGATAAACTAGTAATTTAACAACATCTCAAACACTGATCAAAATGCAAGACTAGACTCAGTCCACGGATGAGCGTAGTACGCAATAATCTTCTTTAAAGAAGGAGGGTCTGTAATAGATAGAATTAGATAAGAATATTTCTGCACGTTGATTAAAACACATGACTTACCGGTTATTTCACAATGACTCGTTGAAAATGATTATTTTTTAAAAACTTTTTACTCACCAAAAAATACGATTTATGCAACGCTGAATAATACAAGAGAACACTGCAGAACCACTTTCACGGTTTAGTGACTCTAGTTGCCCCTTTATATAGGGCCCATTTAGACCATCTTTAAGGATGCAGACTGTTCCCACCCCCTCCCACTCCCTCCTAGACATATCATTATGACCGTTTTCCCCCCACGCATTTACACAATTCTCCCCCCCCCCCACCCACCCAGTCACTTGGCCGAAAATTGTAACCAATAGAGGATAGGTGATGCACTCTTCAAACACAAACACACAGACACATAGGCATATACACACACACGCCCAAACACACAGACACATAGGCATACACACACACACACGCCCAAACACACAGACACATAGGCATACACACACACGTCCAAACACACGGACATTCAAACACACATAAATGGGCCTTTAGGTATTGAGCAAATGTTTTGTTCGCAAAAGAAAAAAAAAAAACGTAAAAAAGGAAAAGGAGAGAGAGAGAGAGAGAGAAAGAGACGGTCAAATGGTCCAAATGTCTACAGGGGTGAAGGTCAAATAGCTGACATCATTTGTTCCTTTTTTATTTTTATTTGTACCTACTTTTTTTCAAACCTTTTTTTTTTTTTAATGTGGAGGGGTTTTGTGAAAATGAGGAAGGGGGGGATACTATGGATGAAACAAAGTTTTGAAAACTGAAAGTTAAGAGGTGGGCTTCAAATAAAAAGGAGTGGGGGGAGGGGCCATTCCCATGCCGTGCCTTTCGTTCAGGGGACCAATAAAGCCACTGCAGGTGGGCGATTAGGTCATCATATGTAGAGAATGAGAGAGAGAGAGAGAGAGAGAGAGAGAATAGTAGGGACGGGGTACAAAGAGAAAACATTTATGTCTAGATCGATACTACAATAGAATGTAAAGTATCACGTCGGAGCATATTGATCCATAGGGCCGGTGAAGCAGCCGTTCACCAGACTCAGAGGCACCCTCCAATCCCGGGGGAGAAAAAATCCTAACCTGCACCAGGAATCGAACCCATAACCTTCGGTTAGCGAGCCGAACGCGCTGCCGCTCGACCACCTACTCCCATAGAATGTAGCAAGTCCGAAAGTAGCGTCAGTCTAGAGTCTAGAACTACAATTAACCCTTCCCGTACCGACCTACTTCTATCTATGCTGCCTTCAGTTCCGCTATATATGCGCCCGGGACTGTAAGGGTTAATAGGTCACGATGGCCGAGCCGGCCAGCGCGTTCGGCTGGCGTACCGTAGGTTTCTGGTTTCAAATACTAATGAAGGAACCGGAGGACGCCCCTGAGTCAATTTAACTCTGATGGATACCTGGCACTAGTCGGGGTAAAGAAAAGGAGGATGGCCATTGTGCTGGCCACACAGTTTCTCAGTGAGCCGTAGACACAGAAATGGGTTTCAAAATAACGTTAAAATTACAACTATTTTATACATACTTAGGCAATGAAAACGTTGGACTTAGATGTACTAGATAAAATAAATACATATGAAACAATCTTTTTTTTTTCACTTTTATTCTTTAATGAATTGAATGCAATGAAAAAAAATGACACCCATGTTTTCATACTAGCATTACATGTTTACAATAATAATAACAAACAAAACATGACTTACTTCGATGAATTAATATAACATATTCTGTTAAATACAATAAACATTTAAAAAAAACGTGAGAAAATGGGCTTGTTAACATAGCATTTGTTTATTATAACCTAAACATAACTTCTTCATTTGGTTCATTCATTATCTCTGGACAAATAAGAGTTGTTGTTTTATATTTAGATTCGATTCTCAGTGTTCAAGATTTGTTTGCGAAAAGTGTACAAAAGCGTCAAGGCAACAATGCCTGCAGTAGCACAGTCCGAGAATGTCTTCTTCTTCTACTTCTTCGTAATACTGTGGAGACCCCGTAGAAGCGAGGAAAAAGTCCACATTTTAAATACACATAAAATAACATAGCAAACATAACATAGCAAACAACAGTTATATACAGATAAAAGAGTGTCACTTTAGGTTTTTAGACCAGCCCTTCAGTGACGATTTAAAAGCCGGAACTGTAGGTGCAGTGATGGAGGCCTGGTCCAGGGTGTTCCACAGCCTAATGGCTGACGGAAAAAAAGAACGTTTGTAGACGTCGCTGCGTGGACAAGAGCAGTAGCGTAGCCAGGGGGAGGGGGGGGGGGCTAGAGATTTAACTATTAATGTTACTTTTGACATTTGCGAATATTCGCTAGTAATGATCCTTGCAATTCTCAATTCTGAATTTGTTCTAATTTTTTTATAATATTATGTGCATCCTGGAAATCAGCATGTCAATCAATTGTGCAGAATTTTCCGCCACTAATAGTTGCTCGGTAAAAGAATCGTCAATGGTGAAATAAATACTGCAGTAATACGTATCCTACCCCGAGGCACATGGTAATCTTGTGAGACTTGACACGTTCGAATTTTTAGTTCTTCTGAGTCTAAAAAAAAAGTGCTTAAAGCGGTGCCTTTATTTTAAAAGTTCGCTCCCCCAGCACCAAAATCTAGCTACGCCACTGGCCAAGAGCTGCCATTTTTATTCTCACCTCTACCAGACTTGAATTCCAAAAACCTTCCTGTGTGAAGGAAAAGAAAGATGGAAGCTAGTTTAACGTACTCTTTTATATTTGCCTGTCTATAGGATGAATTTTGTTTAAAGAGTGTCTTGTTACTCTTGTAAACCTATTACTCACCCAGTTATTATGACTATTCATCCAACTCGACAGATGTGTATCAATATATTATGTTGTTAACCATTCTATTCATCTAATTAAATAAACGTTTTTGTAATTTAAATAAACATTTTGGGATACAGGAGGTGATAGTTAGGCCAAGTATTGATCGACCTTCTCGTGAATATTCTAAATTGGTTAACACAACCATACCACCTGTTATATATATCGATAATGTACAACGCCCCCTCCCCCTATAATTAATATGTAATTTCAATTTTCTCGTTCAAAACCTTTTCATTAAAACAACTCGAAAAATTCCCTCTTACTTCTAAAAACAGGTGTTGTTTCTAAATGTATAATAAATTTGAGCAATAAGCTCAAAAGCAGATCAAATTTTTCACACACACACACACACACACACATTCACTCACACACACATATACATCAGAGAAGGTGTTAGTACCGGTTTGTCTGTATAGAATGATAACATTTCACTCATTTTCATAAATAATACGGAAGTGTACATTACAAATGGGAATCTGAAATTCCGAAAAGAAGTCTTTCAAGACATCAAATAGCAGAAATATTAAAGCAAGGGGTCCATCTTATTAAAGTCTTTGGTCAATTCTTTTAAGTCATTTGCTTTTAATTATAAAGATTTAATTTTATTTTTAAAATACGTTTTGAAACCATTTTTGCATATACTTCTATCAATGTGACAAAGGCTTTACAATAAACCACTCCATACATATCTATCTATACGTAACAGACTTCCTGCTGTTGTTGTTTCTTCCCCCATTTTTGTTTATAGTAAAAAATGTTATTCGTTCGTTGTTTATTTCTCTGTACAACTTGTTTGATATGTGTTCTTGAGAGTCATGTGTTTGTTTATATGTGCGCCTGTGTGAGTCTGCTTGTTTGTGTGTGGTTTATTTTCAAGTGCGAGGAAGTTGTCTTTCCTTGGGGTAAAGTGTGGATGATCCTCCACGTTTTATTAAAATAACAAAAACAACTTAAAGACAGAAAACAACAGACCACAAGATAACAAAAATAGACCACTCGCTAACGACAATAGACCACAAGCTAACGACAATAGACCACAAGCCTACGACAATGGACCACAAGGTAACGGCAATAGGCCACAATATCACAAAAATAGACCACAAGCTAACGACGATAGACCACACGCTAATGACAATAGACCACAAGCCTACGACAATGGACCACAAGGTAACGGCAATAGGCCACAATATAACGACAATAGACCACAAGCTAACGACAATAGACCACACGCTAATGACAATAGGCCACAAGCCTACGACAATGGACCACAGGCCAACGACAATAGACCACAAGGTAACGACAATAGACCACACGGAAACGACAATAGACCACAAGCCAACGACAATGGACCACAGGCCAACGACAATAGACCACAAGGTAACGACAATATACCACAAACTAACGACAATAGACCACACGCTAATGACAATAGACCACACGATAACGACAATAGACCACAAGCGAATGACAATAGACCACACGCTAATGACAATAGACCACAAGCCAACGATATTAGACCACAAGCCTACGACAATGGACCACAAGATAACGGCAATAGGCCACAATATAACGACAATAGATCAGAAGATAACGAAAGACCACAAGCCAACAACAATAGACCACAAGCTAACGACAACAGACCACACGCTAACGACTCTAGACCACACGCTAACGACAATAGATCAAGAGGAGAGCCTTTACAAGCTTATGTAGCGCCCCAGGGCAAAAGTTTCAGCGCCGCCCCCTTGCATACTGTAACTGCTTGTTTAGTGCTATATTTGCTATATTTAGACTACATTTTCCGCCCCCCCCCCTGGAAGTGTCGCCCCCGGGCATATGGCCCCCTCTGCCCACCCCTACGTGAGGGCACTGACCACAAGCTAAGGACACTTAACTCGACGTATCATTAATTTCATTTGGAATGGCAGCAATTTCTTGGCGAATGGTATCTTTGAATTGTTCAATAGATCTAAGAGCGATGAGTGTATACTTTTGAAATGGAGTATCCCCAGAGAAAATAAACAACAAACACTCGAGTTCGAGTCAGGTTCCCAAAGGCCAAATTTATGTGGGGGCCCTTCGTGGCCTCGCCACTGTCTTCCAACATTGCTGTGTAAGCCTGTGTATTGGGATGTGAGGGAAGCCCCTTTTCTGTGAGGATGCTCCTGTTACATGTAACACGTGGAACATGCATAAATACTCCTCTCTTGCAAGGGGCGTTCATGCAGCTCGTCAGGGTTCTCATGCGACCACTATCGAACATTTCGCTTATTCACGCCTCAACACAAGTGAAAATGGGCCTCGTCACCGAAAAACACAATAGCAGCACGTGGAAAATGTTGTTCAATTTCATGGTCTCTTTCGCTGAGTTCCTGTTTTAACATCATTTTGTATGGATGCATTTGATTAAAAACACACTTTTTTTCTGATAATTTTTATTCTAATTAGCTTTTTATTAAAGCCTAAAAAAGTGTCAAATGTTTTGCTACGATGGACAAACATCAAATCCAACAGAGATGTAGGCTATGGCACCTATCTACCCTCCATCCGAAGGTTTTGGGATCGAATCCTAGTGGAGGCTAGGATTTTTTTTCCCCCAGACTTGAGGGTATCCCTGAGTCTACCCAGCCCTGATGGGTACCTGACATTAGTTGGGGTAATAGTAAAAGGCGGCTGGGCATTGTGCTGGCCACTCACCCCCTAGAATACCGTGGCCACAGAAACTGGTGAAAGCTGCTGCAACAGCCCTATGATTTGTTTGGTCCGAAGGGTACTTTACTTACTTTAACAATGTACATTTGTGTTACACCGACAAAAAAAAATCCCCCCAAAAAAACAAAACATAATTTTATCCTCAAATCTGTTGACATGGGCCGCCTCATTTGTCCCGGTTGTCATCTACCATTTAGATCTGGGTAAAAAAAACACTCATGGACAACTACGGTCATACAACACAATTTTCCAGTGTTAACCAACCTTCCTTGAAACCCTACCCGCTTCCAAAACAGAAATCGTACTCTCTGGCGATAGACCAGGCCCACCCGTTACTAATTAACAAGGCTCATGATCAACAACAAGTTCTTCTCGCCATCGACTCCAATTAAACGGTCAATCCTATGTGGATAAAGCATTTATTTTGGGGGCGGGAGGTGGGGCTGTACTGTACAAATGCGCTTGTCATAACGTTTGCTGGTGCAAAACAAAATGTCAAGCGTCGCAAAAAAATGTGTTTAAGTCAACATTTTAACTTGTTAGATGACTGACGTGGGAAATTTTTGTCTCACCCCGAACCTCTAAACCTTTTTTTTTTTATCCTTTCCAAACCGACCACCCACAATCCAGATTTCTGGGGGAAAAGCACATGCAAGCTGAAAGGCTGCTTAGCACAAGGGCAGAAGCATGTCTTCTCGTGCAGGTGTTAATCTGCTGAGCGCGAAGTCCAAAAAAAAAGAAGAAGAAGAAGAGGAAAAAATATAAATTGCAGTACGGGGTGTATAGTCAACGTTCAAATTGTTGTAGTTGTGAAAGTTGTCTTTGATCCCGTTGAGTGGTGACTGTGGGGCGAACAGAAAGTGGTAAATAGTGTTGGGGAAATATATAATGAATTAAAGAGATGAGGGAGTCGTTATTTTAATTATAAATGCATTGCATTTCTTTCTTTTTTATTCATGGTAAAGAAATAACCCAAATTAAAAATGCAAAGTACTTATGAGTAATAAAAATGATAAGTTGTCTTGGAATCCACATATTGATGAAGTAATTAAAAAAAAACAAAAAAAACATTATGCTTCATAAAAAGGAGCTTTTACAGCTGTAATAAGAATATAAGATTAAATGCCATCTCACATTAGTTAGACCTATACTAAAATATGCATCATCTGTATTGGACCCATCTACTAAAGAAAACACTAAAAATATTTGAACAAATTCAGAAAAGAGCTGCAAGGTTCATTACTAGCGGATATTCACAACTGACAAGAGTAACACCAATAGTTAAATCGTTAAACCTAGAAACACTAGAGCAAGGGTCGGCAACCTAAGTCACGCGTGCCAGACTTGGCACGCAGAGCAATTTTCAGTGGCACGCGTGCGATTCCCACAAGAAGGAGATTTTTTAATGCTAACTACATGGAAAATCACACCTGACGTCGAGTGTTAACGTTCAAGAAAGTTTTTGTGCAAAGTTCTGATCATTGGATTTTTTATTTAATCTATAGTTAAAATAGTGAATTTTTATAGCTTCTCTCCTTTTACTGATTTACAGGCATTTCAAGTCACTTCTGCAAGAAAGTGATACGGAATATAAATATCTGCTGTTACACACAGGGTTCTTTATCCTAGACGAGATTTGGATAAATTATTTTCTTGTCTGAAAGCAATTAATGAAATTGATGAAAACAAAATTTGTTCCGGTATTGAATGAGGAGAACTGAGTGTTGAAGCCGATGTTTGTGAATGACATAGCACACAATTTCAGTGAGTTGAACTTGCGTTTGCAAGGACTGGGTCAATCTGCACTTGAACCGTTAGACACTGGAATGAATTTGCTTTGAAACTGGACATATATGGAAGTGAAATCAATTTCAAAACATTTGAACTGTTTCACTTATTTAAGGTAAATTAAGATAGATAGATAAGCTTATTCAGAAGTACATTTCAGCACTCAATGCCGAGTTTTCTAAACAAAGGCAAGACTTTCGAATGTATGGACTCATGTTTTCATACCACATCAAAACTGATTATACTACTTATTAGATATGGATCTATTTTATAGTAGTGCATTGACTATTTTAAAATGCAACAATTTGAATTTTAAATATAACAAATTAGGCATCAAAATGTGCTATTTGCAAAAAAATCTATAAGGAAGGTGCTTAAGCAAGTCATCTGCTATTCAACTGCTAGGCATTCACTCTACTTTCAGCCTTTGGTTCAACTTACACCTGTGAACAGATTGTATCGCACATGAAAGTTGTTTTAAGCATACAAGGAGTGAAGGAAGTCACTTACACTTGACCACTCAGAAGTAACTAAATATTTATTTGACATTGAACAATTAGTGAAGAGCACTTGCGGACAAGGTGCTCATTAATTGATAAATATTAATTAGGCTACATTCAAAAGAGTTTTTATGCTCGTCTTCTGTAATTAGGCATAAATATAATTTATTCTAAAACAATTTTATTTGTGTTATTATTTTAATCATAGACTATAATATACATAGACCGCTTGCTTTAGTATTTCTGCTATATGATGACTCGAAACACTGATTGTCGAAATTCCGATTCGTTGTTTCCTTGCACTTCCGTTTTATTGAACCGCTTCGATTTTCTCAATGAAAAATTAAATTTAAAATCGAAAGTTGTATAAAGCGGAAACATTTAAGAAACAATGAGGAGCGTAGAAGTAATTTAAGACAGCCTTATTGGTTGCGCACAGAAAAAAAAGTTGATATAAGCTCTAAAAATAGAGCAAGCGATCCATCTTATTATAGTGACTATAGTCTATGATTTTAAGAAATATAAGAGGCTTATACACTAGCATTATATTATGTGATTGAGGTGATTATTAATGTTTTTAAAAAAAATCCATAAACCGACATTCAATGCAGGAAATGTTGATTTACAACTGTTTTACGTAAATGAATACAATACCTCTAATATCTAGTTGAATTATAAAATGTAATGCTAGATTTGTACAAAGAAATATGTATTAATAAGTAATATTATTTATATTACAAAACATAACATGTTTGACATCACTACTATAGAAGCAAATTTGGAAACTTTAATTTAATTAAAGGGAGATAATTAACCAGTTGTGGTTTTTTTAAGTTAATACGTTATGTCAAAATGTTGACTATTTTTCATTTGTTAACAAAATTAGTGGTTTGAAAATATATCTTAAAATGATAAAGCTATTTTTTAAAAAGATAGATACAAATTATATAAATATTATATAAATAAAGAATTTATATGTATATTTTTGAACATTATATAAGCTAAACACTTAATATGATTACAATGTTTCAATTCCGCTTAACTGCGGTAGTATATCAAAAACACATATTTGCCACATAGACTAATACTAAAACGTTATAAATAATCTCAGTTAGGCTGAGAACAAGAAAACCATAAAAACGAAGTTTTTATTATACTCCTTTTATTTGCAAACAAAGTTTACCATCATCTAATTAAATAATTGATTGACTACTGCAAATGAAACGTACTATAAAAATATCTGTGTCGCAAATCTCAAAAATATCTCCTTACTCCGTATGAATTGTTCTATAAATAATCTTAGCGCATAATTTTTTTTTCTAGCATTGCGCCGAAAAAGTATAAAAAGTTGCACAGGCATTTTAACGCGAAATCAAAATTTTTCTTATACTTTCCTTTTAAGAAATGAATATTGTCATAAGTGTAGTATTATTAAATTGTTTTAACTGAAAATTTGATAGGATGTATTGTTAGGCACCACAAGTCTGCTGTCCATATTTCAGCTCGATTGGACCACGGGAAGTGGTCGAAAATCGAAGCAAAGTTTTGCTCACACGACGCATGCATGATTGCTCCCACGACGCATGATTGCAATCAGACAGACAGAAATTGCAACTTAAAATAAAGGAAGTAAAAATATAATAGATGTTTAGCAGGTGCAAGAATAAATTCATGACAACTATAATATTACATTTTTAGACATCAACCAATAATGTGATAGTTCAATAATTAAATTAATATTTGCTATTAACACACACACACACACACACAAACATGTTAATATTTTGATACAAATAAATAACTTAACTATTTTTTTAAGTGCGGTCGCTTTATGCCTTGGTGTTGCTACGGAGCCTAATAAATTGTCTTATACAAAAATAAAATAAAAAATATCGTATAGCAAGTTGACTTTCAGGCTGTTGGCAAGCTGAATGATGTACAAATCAAGAGTTTGACAAACTCTCAGCAAAAGGTTTCCGACCCCTGCACTAGAGGACAGAAGGGCAAAGAGTAAAGTAGTAATGATAAGATACGATGAGAATGGACACTTCTTATAGCGTTTCTATCCATGCTGTTAAATTAGCATGCTCAGTGCGCTCTTGGTGTGACTTGCAATAGCAAATGTATTAGCCAAAGAGAAATGTCTTTAAGTTCATAAGGCATTAAACTCTTACAACACAGTAACAACCTGTTGCAATGCTCAGATAAACATAAGACAAGAACACCTTTCTTTTATCCCTTATGCGAGAACAAATGCATATAAGAACTCCTTCATTCCGAGTGGCATCCGGGCATGGAATGAATGGCCTGAACTAATTAGGAAAATGTATCTCTATAAATCAGTCTTTAACAACCAGTAACTTAACATCATTTAAAACACTAATAAAAATGCAAGACTAGACTTGGAGCACAGACGAGCGTAGGACGCTATAATCTTCTTTACAGAAAGAGCGTCAGTAATATATAAGATCAGATATTTATTCATTATCATCATCAATTGGAAATCTTGAATTTCCAGAAAAGTTCCGAAAGTTTAAAAAGTGGTTTTCAACCGAACAACATGCAATCCCAGATAAGTGAAAATGAATAATATACAATTTTGGAAAAAAGAAAGAACAAAAAGGAAAGAAAAATGGAAATCATAATAGAATTTCTGTATTTTCCTAAATTTTCCTTAGTATACTTTTGTATATCGCTCGACCGTCCCTCCGACGGTCCATGGTTCGAATCAGTGGCGTATCCAGGTTTTGACGCTAGGGTGAGCGAAATTTTAGTGAAAAAGGCCCCGCTTTTAGCAATTTTTCCAGACTAATAGTAATAGAGTAACTAAGAATTCGTACGTATCAAGTGTTATTAGAAATCCCTGTGCCTCAGGATACACACACTGTATAATAGTGCAGTTTTTATTTAACCATTCACGATTCTTTTTCTAGCAGCTCATAGTGATGGGAATTTATACAAAACTGATTGCATCTACTGCTCATTTTCGGGATGAACATCTAGTATCGAAAAGTATTATAGAATCAACGCGAATGCTCAATACCAGGGGTCGGCAACCTAAGGCACGCGTGTTAGACTTGGCACGCAGAACGATTTTCAGTGGTACGCGAAAGAACGGCCGCTTACCCTGCTCCCCCCCCCCGGCTAAGCTACAGGTTTGAATCCCAGTGAAGGCTAGTAGATCTATTTCTTTGTGGGTTGGGGGGGTGTCCCTGAATCCTCCCAGTTCATTAGTTGAGGCAAAGTTAAGACGGCTGGGTATTGTTCTGGCCACACAATCCTCTAGCATGCCTTTACCTCGGAAACTCGTGAACGCCGATTCACAGGTGAACTGGTTCGACCAGGGGGTACTCTACTTTTGTATCATAAATTGTAAATTTACAAGCCTATATATAGCGCCCCAGGCAAAAGTTTCAGCCACGCCGCCTTGCATACTTTAACAGCTTTGTTTAGTGCTATATTTAGACTATATTTGCCGCCCCTAGAAGTGTCGCCCCTGGGCTTATGCACCCTCTGCCCCCCCCCCCCCCACCCACCCATGTGAGGGCACTGCATGGCTCTATAGTGTTAGTGTCAGGATTTATATATTTAGGCCTACATTTCACCAATATAAACTAAATAATAAGCTAATGATGTAGCAATAGAATTATTTTTTTTATGTAAAAAAAAGGGAAAGAAACCAATTTAAAAAAAAATTGCAATCTGTAGCATGGCGGTTAATCGACATCAATACAAGCTTATTGGAACCTAACCCTTCCCACAAGACCCTATCCGCTGTCCACATAATGTGCTTACAGTGTGGTAGCTACCAAATTGAGTCTAGCATAACAATCAAATGCCTGGGTTTAATTAATGTTGACCGATTCAACGTAGATCTATAGCGACTTAATCACCCCCATGACAAATTGTCACATTTCCCGTCTAGAATTTAGAGAAATAGAAAACGTTTAGTCTGATAGTGTCATCTTAATTTAAAACTCGGTATTTAGAGGTTTTTTTTAAAAAGCTGTTTAATGTGTTTACACTTGGCAGTGAAATGTCTCGAAATCAAATCAACAGCCACTGTCCCACTCGGTGCACTACACGGTAGAGACTTCGATAGGATAAATACAAATATAGACTGAGAGGAGGGCAAACTGGTATGTCAATGTGTGTATGATTCTAAACCCGTCTGATGGGACAATTACCTGGCCACGTCTGTTTGTCAACGACCAAATAAAACAAATCATTGAGCGGTAACCCACAAAGAGAAAATGGCCAAATGAATTTTTTAAGAATGAGATTCTTCGCTTAGTAAATGTTAACTTTGCATTTTCTTTTATCTCAATGTAACTTTAAAAAAAAAAAAGGTACTCCATGTTAAAAGGACATTTTGTTTAGACAGTTGCGCATAGGTCTCAAGTCTAATGCGACCTTACCTTAGTGACCTTTAACCCTAACCAGCTGGCCAATATCTTTACATCAGGTAGGATCTTACATTTGTAAACCTTGCCAGTACTACCTGAAAACTTTAGAACAGAAATATCTTAGCCAGCAGGTTGAAAGCCTCGTTTTAACGAACTTTTGTAAACAACATTTTATTTTTACAGTTACTAGACCAGGGGTCAGCAACCTTTTGATAATTTTGTGCCAAGTTGGAATTCTAATTCTATCATCGTGCCAAGAGCCTATAATTTATCAAGCTCTAGCAATCAATTTCTTAAAGAAAATACTCGAATTACATTTTGGGAGGTCTTCCGCGTGCCATCGAAAAAAACGCTCTGTGTGCCAAGTATGGCAGGCGTGTCGTAGGTTGTCGATCCCTGTACTAGACTACTAATCAGGAATTTTCATTCGCGTCAGCAGAAATTTTGTAGGGGAGGAGGGGGTGGCGCAGCGTTTTTTTAAATATATAAATTGTTGGTAAAAGTAAAGTAAAGTACCCGTCGGACCGAATTGATGATGAAGCAGTGTTCACATGTTTCTGTGGCCGCGGCATACTAGGTGATTGTGTGGTCAGCACTATGCACAGCCGCCTTTACTTTACCCAAACTAAGGTCAGGTACCCATCAGAGCTGGGTAGACTCAGGGACACCCTTCAGACCCGGGAAAAAATCCTAGCCAGCACCAGGATTCGAACCCGGGGCCTTCGGCTCGCACACTGTATCTCGGCTACGGTGCCCCATTCAGATGTTGGTGCTTATAGTAAAATGTTGACTACTTAATTATTCATTAATAAATAATAATAATAAAAAAATTCAACATTTTACTATAAGCTTAAGCACTAAATTGTAGGTGCTTATAGTAAAATGTTGACTACTTAATTATTCATTAATAAATAATAATAATAAAAAAATTCAACATTTTACTATAAGCTTAAGCACTAAATTGTAGGTGCTTATAGTAAAATGTTGACTACTTAATTATTTATTAATAAATAATAATTAAAAAAAAATTAAACATTTTACTATAAGCTTAAGCACTAAATTGTTGGTGCTTATAGTAAAATGTTGACTACTTAATTATTCATTAATAAATAATAATAATAAAAAAAATTCAACATTTTACTATAAGCTTAAGCACTAAATTGTTGGTGCTTATAGTAAAATGTTGACTTTTTTTTTTCAATAAATATATAGTTATTATTATTATTTATTAATGAATAATTAAGTAGACACTCTCCTCTTCGCGCTTGACTCTATCGCTGTTCCAGTGGCGTAGCCAGGTTTTGACGCTAGGGGGAAGCGAACTTTTGACAAAAATGCCCCACTTTTAGCCATTTTCCCAGAATAATAGAACTAATAATTCGTAGCCTACGTATCAAGTCTTACAAGAATACCACGTGCTTCAGGATACACACACCGTATAATAGTTCAGTTTTATTTAACCATCCACGATTCTTTTTCTGCAACTATTAGTGATGTGAATTTCTGCAAAATTGATTGCATCTATGATTGATAGAATCAACGCGAATGCTTCTATAGGACCGCATTATTCTTCTTTTAATATTGGAAGACGCCAGTATAGACGTTTGTTAAGATATAAAAAAAAAAAGTTTAGACATTTTAATTTACTGTGTATGTGTGTCAATTACAAAACACTGTCGCTATGATACGTATTAAGAACGCTCTATTCTTTTCTATTTTTTCCTCTCAGCTGTTAAAATATCAGACCCGACGGTTATATCCTTAACAAACGGAATTTCGTGAAAAAAAGTTATTTCTCTTCTTTTGTTTTCAATTGTGGGGTATCATTAAATGCGAAGTTCATGTAACCAAGTTTTCGATCACTTCACGTATGCGGCCGATAAGCAGAATGCCAGCGCGCTTTAAGTCATATTATTACTGTTCGGTGAGTAAACTAGACTTGAACCCCTTACTCTTTAGGGACTCGAAGAACTAACTATGATGTAACACAAACCACTGATACATCACAGTAAAAGTTCGGAACAAACCGTTGGTCGTTCCTGTCCACTCTAAGAGCCTGCTTATGACCTGGTATCCACTGGAGGGTGACCTTCACTTTGCACCTAGAGATCAAGTCTGAAATAGCCGATAGCTTACAAGAGAGTCACTTGGACCAGGTCCTGAGGCTGTCGATGACATGTTACATTAAAAGCGCATCATTAACGATGGCTATATTGCCTAATTGCCTATCACTTCCGAACCATCTACAAACTTTCCCCAGATAATCTTGATGGTATGTCTATCTCATAGCTGCAGATTGACCAGGATAACTATTCTCTTCGGGTCCCCGCCCATGGATACAGCACAACACTGTACGCTTCTCAACATCACTCCTGGCACTGCCATAAGTAAATACCATAATGTAAGGGTGATAGGAGCTTACAATATCGAGGGCGGTAGCAAGCTTCTTAGCGCAGTTACTGTGTTTTCCGACTGTGGGATCTGTCAAGCGCATTCGTACCTCCGCTAGATATGGAGAAATGTGTGCAGTCTTCTCTCCCCTCCATAGGGTAATGCGGTTCATTAGGATTTCGATCTTTCTGCTCATGCTGATCGCGTGAGTAGATCATAAGTGATTGCATAAAGATCTGCCCTCTATCCTCCCAATAATCACCCCTCTTCTTGAGGGACAAGATCTCCTTCAACCGCTTATACCCCTCAAACGCAGTAGTAACGGCGATGAGTAAACCATCCAGTGTCTATCAATTTCACTCTCATTTTTCACAATTTAAAAAAAAATACCTAATAACACTAAAGGACTCCCAGTAATATCTTTTTAGAAAGACTAGCTAATGTGAATCTATTGAGTATTACATAGTTGTGTCAATGATTACATGAAGTCTTACTACTTTACTCGTTGCCCTTCTGTCCACCGGTGATTTTAGGTTGTGATTTTACTAGTGGTTCAACCCTTTGTCCGTTGTAAATATTTGCTACTAATTAGGGATGCTAAAACCGATTTTTTTACTAAACCGGTTTTCGGTTCTATAAAACCGGTTTAAAACCGGATTTTGATAATCCCCCCCCCCCCCGGTGCAATGTTATAAGTCACATGTCGAAAAGGCCAAATGTGCGTAGTTTTGTAGGTATATTTGAAAAATGCTTCAATCTTAATTAAAAGTCTAGTGTTTGCAGGGTTTTCAATGGGTTGATTTTTGTGAATATAATATGATTTTGTACTCTTTACCATAAAATTCTTGAGAACTAAAAAAAATCTGGGCTAATTGATTAAAACTGATGGGCCTAATAGCTTTTAATTTCTCCATATTATTGAAATCAAATTATATATTAAGATAGCCATTTGGTTTTAAGACAGCATAATCGTCAGTTCAATGACTTTCATGTTTATGTGTTAAAGAGTCCAACAAATTAAGCCAGCCAGTCTATAAAATGTAGTGTTACAGTTCTATTTTGTATTCACTGCAACATGTTTTTAAACAGTTAAATGAGTGAGTGAAGTTTTTCCCTAAATGAGCCCAAGTCAAAAGGTGCTCTTTCAAGGGAAAAAATTTCATATTCACAGAGAGAGGTGTAAAAATGCACTTAAGTATAGTCAGAACCTTCCAACACATGATTTGAATAGTGGGAAGATAAGTTATACACTGGAAAAGACACAGTGACGAAAAACGCGAAACAAAAGAAATGGCTGCTATAGACATCTTGGTGTCACTTAGGACAAATGACAACCAAAAATTGCATTCAGACTAAAACATACTAATTCTTGATGGATTTCTTCAAGAATTTAACACGCATATCTCCATAGCCTATATTTATGATATTCAAGAGTATTACAAGCATAGAAGTTGCAAAAGAGGGGGTTTAGGAGCATAAACTCCACTCACTTGAAATGACAACAACTGTCCTAAGCAACACTATTTTTTTTAAACCCTTGTAAAAAAATTATCCCTGCATCAATTTGAGCAAACTTTAAGGCAATAGTTATTTAAGGGCTTCTTGTATTCACCAAATAAGTTTGAGATACATATAAAGCTCCTAGGTTATTGAAATAAAGTCTAGAAAAATTGCATGTAATTAGTCACTTAGAGTCACCGGCAAAAAACCGTAACATTCTCATCAAAAATGCGTTTTGAGGCATATTTTAATCAACCTATGTCAAAATGCTATCTCATGCTATCTCGTTGTCCATGTTTAATGTGAACTAAGTCCAAGTTTTAACGATTTCATTGCATTTTGACCCTTTAATAGCGATTTTAAAAATATCAGTTTTGAGGTACGACCTTTTGACTTGGTCAAATAGATTTTGTATGAGTGAACAAGAGTTGACAAGGGAGAGAATAGTAGGGTGAAAGATCAGTACATGTTGGATTCTTGAGATAGAAGGTTGATTTTTATAATAAGTTCTGTTGAACTAAATATGTTAAACTTAAGTTGATTCAAGTCTAAAGTGTGGACTTAGAATAGTAATTAAATAAATAAAGAATATTATAAGGAGCTAGATATAAAGCTTGAATGATAATAAGTATATGAAGATATTATTGAAGAAATCTGTCATGAGGATTTTATAGTACAATTGACAATTTGTGTATAAAAATAATTATTGTGAACCATGTGCTTCGTCCACTGATGATTTTATATGTAATAAACTTTCGTCTGAATTGATCCAATGTGTGCTCAAGTTTTTATGTTATTAGTATTCAGTAGGCTATATATATAATATTACACGCCTCAGCAGTCAAAATAATAATAAAGAACACACAATTCTGTCAGTGGCACGATCAGAGAGATTAGACCGCCTCTGGATCAACCACAGAGAGAGCTTTGAGAAGCAGAGCTTGTAAGTTAGAAAAAGGCATCTGCTCAATAGAGAGTAGAACTGGATTAGTGAAACGAGTCATATTTTTCCCTTTGGGCCCCAGTCTCTTCTCAGAAGTCCAGCTATTTCGCTTGGCATTCGGTCGCATCAGAATGGATCTGTTGAAACAGGGAGACCAAAACCCTGGAATTTATACTTATACGTGAAAGTGCCCCTTAAATAGTTCACATTTATTATTCATTAAAAAGGCCCCATTTTGTGCTTGTAAAATGTCCATATGTTTATCTGAAAATTAAAGAGACGAGTTTTTTTTATTTTAAAAAATGTAATTAATGTAGATCTAGGTCCCTGTGATAACTAAAGCAGCTTGATTTAGGAAAATGGTCACATAAATCACATTGTCCACATCCCCAAAATGACATTTAATTGTAACGTAGGCTAAGCGCAAGCCAAAATATCGAAAGCGACATACATTTTTCGGCTACGAAATTTAATATTTTGGCCGATGATTCTGATAAGTAAATTTAATATGTAAAAAGTTAAGCTGTGTAGAAAATAGTCAGTTTTTTAAAAAAAATGATCGTAGGGGGAGCTGCTGCCCTCTAGCTACGCTACTACGCTTTTCTCTGTGCGTATAATTGAATTTACAATAACTTGATTTTGTGTAACTTATATAATATGTCATATTTTCTCTTATACTAAGCTTATTATTGTATTGGGTTGTAAAGGATTTTACTTACTTGGGCTCCACTATCTCCATAATAATTTGTCAATCGACAGACAATGAGCTAAGTAAAAGAATCGGCAAGGCATCTGCCGTCATGGCCAGGCTTTCTGTAAGAGTTTGGCACGCGTACCTCATTAGGTTACCGAAGCCTGGCCTAACTGATTTATCTATGACCTAGGTAAACGAGGGACGATTGTATCCAGTAAATTGTAGTCCTATAGTTACGGATAGTTTGATAACAAATGTGTACACTATTAGACTATCGCCAGTAGGCCTACTTTAAGTATTCCTCCGTCCGACCAAATTGATCCATAGGAGGCCGGGTGAAGCAGCGTTCACCAGTATTTGTGGTCACGGCATACTAGGAGATTGTGTGGCCAGCACAATGCCCAGCCGCCTTTACTTTACCCCAAACTAAAAGGTACCCATCAGGGACACCCTCCAGTCCCGGGAACAAATTCTTTATGGCCTTCACCAGGATTCGAACAGAGCACCTTCGGTACGCCAGTCGAACGCGCTACAGCTCGACCACCGTTTTTATAGCAATGAGCATCGTTAGTTTTAACCCTTCCCGTACCGACCTACTTTCTATCTATGCTACCTTCAGTCCCGCTATATACGCGCCTGGGACTGTAAGGGTTAATAAGACTAAATTTACCAGTAGATCTAATTACACTTTCACAAACGAGCATATATAGCTCAGACAGAAAAGTTGTATCTTAACTTTTAAAAAGAACTTTAACAAAACTCATTATTTTGTGATTTACCTTCCTTAACCTTTTTCTGACCCTATACTAAGCCTACTATTCTGACCCTATACTAGGCTAACTATTCTGACCCTATACTAAGCCAACTATTCTGACCCTATACTAAGCCTACTATTCTGACCCTTATACTAAGCCTACTATTCTGACCCTATACTAAGCCTACTATTCTGACCCTATACTAGGCTAACTATTCTGACCCTATACTAAGCCAACTATTCTGACCCTATACTAAGCCTACTATTCTGACCCTATACTAAGCCTACTATTCTGACCCTATACTAAGCCTACTATTCTGACCCTATACTAGGCCTACTATTCTGTTTTACTTTTCATATTAAGTCGGTAAATACACTCTTTTGATATGTCTTATGTTTTTTTTTTTTAAAGTTTTGAGATTATGAATTAGCTCTAGGGCCCATAGCCTTTGATGTAATAACAAAATTATACTGTTCTAGCCTAGATGTTTTTGTAGCTCAATGTTAAATGCGGTCTGAGTCTGAGCTTACATTTGAGGGCCTATCGATGGCAGCGCTAGCCTATATAAATAAACTTTTTATTATAGCCTACGACTTAGAATAAAGATATTAAAATAAAAGAAAATGTAGCCATGTTTCTCCGTCATTATGACGGGTATAGGTGCTAGTATTCAAATAACTTTGTTGGATTACTTCAAAAGAGAAATTATGAACAAGAAAACTACTCATGTAAAATAAAGAATAAGAAAACTACTCATGTAAAATTAAGAACAAGAAAACTACTTATGTAAAATGTGTAAATTGCTTTATTTCCACCAGCAAAAAAAATATGTATATAATTATATAATATATGCAGTAAACAAATTTAACAAAAGTGTTGTTTTTCTGAAAACGTAATATATGATGTTAGAGTAAAATATTGGTTTAAGTGGTCCTCATAATATTTTAGTTTTACTCTTTGAGAGTTTACAAACATTCATTTTAACAAAAAGCATTACATAATTATACATATGCTATATATACAGTAGACGACAGATTATTGTGATCGTTGGTTATAAGATTCAGGCAACGACTACAAAGTTTCTATAATCTCCCTATAAACATGCCCGTATCGCCGCGGTTTCGCATTTGCCAGGTTTAGTGGTGGCCTTATTAGACACAGGGCTTTTTCATTATATACTTGCCCTCATAATTCAAGCTTGCAATTGCCCTAATAGATTCGGAATCGTTCGCTAATGGGGATTTCGATGGTGGCCGTTTCACAAAAATATGCCTTAATAGAAACCTCATGTCCGTAAACCTAATATGCCTAAATTGTTTTGTGACAATCAACTTTCGGATTATGAGAATCTAGAAGGATACCGTTAGTAAATCTGCATAAACACTTTGCACATATTTTACTCAGATAATTCTTCTGCTTCATAGTTCTCACCGTTTTTATTCTCGTCTAAAATATATTCACTTTTATCTTCTAGAATAGACCATCTTAACGAATCAATAACCAGAGATCACTATAAGTCGCGCCTGCTATATAAACAGGCCTATATAATTATATATGCTCTAACATTATGGAAGGTATGACTAATGTTCCAAAATGAATACATATGTAAGGACTTCTGATTTCTATATACATGGATGTTACATACTTGGTAATTAAAAAAAACAACTTTTGTATTAAAAGACTTTAGTCTTTTTCATATACTGTAAAAATGTATAAAAACAACAATGTAAGCTTTTCTATACTTTTATTAATTTTCTACTGTTTTTTTTTTCCACTAGACATATTTTTATTTTATATAGCTGAGTGACTCCCATAGATTAATTCAATAGCATAATGATATGCCACAAAAAAAAGTCACATGACCGCTAACATATGTCTAATTATAGATCAATGAATGGCGAGGGCAGCAGAATAGATAAGTTTCTACTCTGTCATGAGGGCTGAAACAATAGTCTGTTGCTGTGAAAGGGAAATTGCTAACTATAGTATTAATCTATAGAGTCAGCTTAACTTTGTGAATGTTTGTAAGATATTTAATCAGCAAATAATAAAATAAAAAAAAACTGAATTACTTGGATTTCTTCTACAACACCAAACAAAAAAAATATATATATGATGATGACATGAAAACAAAGTATCATAATAGCAAAATACATGACCTTTATCATATAATTAAATATGCATATTTTATCAAAAAAAGATTATTTGATGTTTTATAGAGGAAGTAATTTGTAAGACTTTGGATCCAATATTCTCAAAATTGTTTATCACTAAAAGCATTCATTAAATGTCTATTGCAATAGGCATATAATTATTTCTACTATTTACACAAAATGGGATAAAAGTTTCCTAAAGAACCTATGTGTGCACATATCTACACTTTTGTTTAGCCATAACAAAATTACTGACTATTCCCATGATGCAACCAACACCACTGTGACACTGTAATCACCATATCCAAAATAATATATACAATTGAAAATAGCACCACTATCAACTGTATACGGTACCACAAACATAAAAAAAAAAAAAAAAAACTAATCTTTACTTTTCCTTAACTCAAAGACATACATTAATATTTTGTCACTATATATCACTTAGACTTCATTATTACACAACACACTTTTATTATAAGAGATTAAAAACACTAACTGAATATAAAACCTGTATCTAGATACAGATCAATTATTAAAACTCTATTGTGCTGCATCAAAACTTTTTATATTTAATACAATGTAAATAAAAAGGAAATGGCTAATATTTTCTAACTAAACATTGTAAAGATTTTAATTGATTATTCCTTCTTTTTGGTCCAGTAAAGTAAAAAAAAATGTTCAAGGTAATATCCTTAGTTTCATTTAAATTTTTTTTTTTTTTTTTCAAGAAGGTAAAATCCTTAATTGCTTACAACTTGTGGGTATAACAATATACAAGCAGATGCATTGTCTGATAGATTTCAAGATTTTTTTTTGACAATTGGTGTAAACATACATATATTTATATATCTATATATATACACAAGCTAAATTCCCCATCATTGCCCGGGGGAAAATAAAACAGGCCTGTATAAGCTACAGATACAAATTTTAAAATATACAATCAACAGAAAGCTATAGACCTAATAATAATGTAAACAAATATATTTGTTTTAACTAAGAAATTGAGAGAAGTAATTGCAATTGGGTTAAAAATAATTAAAAAAATTCCTAAATTTTTTTTTTTCAAAGTAATATTAACTGTTATTCAGTTATGAAAATTTTTTTGTTTAAAAAAAGGTATACACTAACTGCAGAATCGAACCCAGGTCGACCGCATGGAAGTTTGATATGTTATCTACTCAGCTAGTGAGGACACAATTGCTAAGTCAAATATGGCTATATTCATTTGCATGGGTACAAATATAAAAGGAGCTACTGATAGATCACTATAAAGCCATCTACAAAAAAACAGAGTAAAAAAAATAACAGCCAAACTCTTGAGTTTTTGTGTTGTTTTTTTTTAAAAATCATCACGATTGAATTAGACATGATTTATATAAATGCCTGTTGACAGGCTTACTCAACTGCCAGAAAAAAAAAAAGTATACATCATCCAAAATGCAATGGTTACAGAGAAAGGCATATGAAAACAAACAAAACATTCTAGAAGTAAACCAAAACAAAGGGAGTTAACCTACGCTGTATATACATTGTAAATATCAAACTAAATCCCACGGGTTAAAACTGTATAAAAATAAAATGTCTTCATTGCATTAGTTGAAAAAAAAAAATCAAACAAAAAAAAAAGATATAAAAATTGTGCACATCAAAAACAAAACAATCTGAAACTAGCAGACGTTAAGTTAAAAACCTGGCATGTAAAAATACTAATATTAAAAAAAAAGGGGGAAACTTTATTGTCTGTATCTAGAAATGGATATAATCAAGGATATAATCATGGGTAAGTAAGCCTTTTGGATTAATTGAGCTCAGATATTTACTTTTTGAAAAACATTTTTGGTTTTTAGAAATGTGTACAGTTCCATTTACATCTTACAGACTAGAATGTCTCTTCTTCCCAAATGGACCAACCAATTTGTAGTGAATTGTGACAAACTGGAGTCCACAATGGAAGAAATTTGGTTCAGCTAGCCGGTTCAATTGTCACAAGCATTTAAAGAAAAAATAAAAGAATTTTTATTCTCGTTTATAAAAATGATATATGGTATAAAAATTTTTTTTTTTTCGAGAATAACAATAAACATTCCATTTTTTTAATGTTTTTTTTTGTAAGTGTCATTGGCAATCTTTTCTTTACAATTATGGTATCACAATATAGTACCAATTAATTACATGAAAGTGATAGATTAAAAAAAAATATACCCACAGATGTAACTCAAACAAGTAATAACATAATTCAAGTTTTTTTTTTGTAAATTTTGTACAATAGATATTTGGAGCAGATAACAAGCTACAAAAAATAATCTATTTTAAGTGCCCAATGAACATGTTTCAAAAAGATCTTGCACTAGCAAGAAGAGCCCAGATTGTTTGAAATTTTATCAATTTGTTTAGCTGGCTTTTTGAAAATAATTAGTCTTGGATAGGCTCAACATTTAATAAAGAGAATAGCAATTGTAACAGCTCATTGTCTAAATACCAACCCCACCATTTTTTAAAGAAATAGTTGAACAATTTTATTTACAGTCTAACATTGACTAGCCATAGGGCAGTGCATTCATTAATGTTTTTAAATAAAGAAGAAATGTTAAGCCCACTAGACTTTCTTCTCCATTTCAATCAAATACTAATACAATGTTTTATTTTTTCCTAAAAACCTTACTCCAAGCAAGTGTGTAAAAAAAATACATGTCATGATAATATTTTGTGTGTGTGTTTAGCTGTGTGTGTCATTTCATAAAGTCACAAATACATCATTAGATGGGCTGAGTAGAACTAGTATATACATATCAGAAGTGGAATATTAGCTTATCTGGTGCCATTTCATAGGGTCTCAAACCCATCAATAAGGGGGCCATGTAAAACATCCATTCACACACTAACCGAAGTTAATGAAGTGGCCTTAACAAATTAACAAAAATGTGATGGTGTTGTTAAAAATTTTTGGTTCCAAATAATCACCGCATCTCTACCCCTTTTTCTGCATATTTTGTATGAAAATGTACCGCAAAGCTTGAGATGCTACACATAAAAAACAACCAGATATCAAAGGCAACTAACACTCAAGTACTTAAATAACGGTGAATTGATATGTGTCAACAACAAAAAATTATTAGAAAATCCTTGTATCTGAATTAATTTTTACAAACTGTTGAATTGATAATACATTTATTCCTGAACAAGAAGAATGTCATTTTCAATCCATGCCATTCTCCTGGCGGGGAAAAAAGGGGTGGGTGGGGGTTGTGAAAGAAAAATCAAATCAGATCCAGCGATAATTAGATTCACAATCACACACAGTAACAACAGCGGGAGATGCTGCAGGTAAGGAGGGGGCTGATGGTACATTCAAGGTAAACGTTTTGATGGCCATCAGATAATGAAAGCAAGAAAAATGAAAGGCAACAAAAGGTGTGTGGTAGTCTCTTGCAGTGCACAGCCAAAAACTGGAATACTGAGATCAGAAGAAAAGGCAACACAACAAAAAAAAGGTTTGGCTCACTGAATGTCCTTGACCTTGATGGTCATTTTAAAAAAAAGACATCAAGTCTATCCCCTTTTTCATTTAGAGTGGCATGAGGGTGAGACGATTCTGAAAAGCAGAAAAAGTAAAAAAATTGTTTTATTAGTTTATGCAAAAATATATTTGTTTTACAGTTTGTTTCATTTACTGATTCTAAAATTTTGCATGACATGAATGTACAATTTTGGAGTTTTTTCTTTTTAACATATAGTAACTAATCTTTGAGCAAAAGATTTATGCCTTAATCTTCTGTCTTAGAACACCTTCTGTGACCATGGGCTTCACGGTCTGGTGAAGTGTGTAAACCACAGATACACCCCCATAAAGAGGACAGCCCAACTCAATCCCCACCCTGGGGGCGTGGTAATCCAGGCCTATAGTCTGGAATCTGTGCTACCTACTACCTGTCAATAGTGCAGGTATATGAGCGAGCCAACATGTTAATGATCCGAGAGGAATCCTGCAGGTGGGGAGAGAAGTTTAGTGCATGTACTGCGGAGACAGTACCCCATGTTAAGAGGCACACCGATAGGGCTAGTCTCAAACAGGATCTTGGTGTGCCTTGATCCACCCTTTAACATTGTTGGGTCCTGGAAGTTTGAGCCATAAGGTCCGTCCGGTATTCTTTGAGACAATTATAGATCTGTCTTAGCAAGGAGCCCTTATACATTATCAGCTACTATTAGATTAAAAGCTTTGGGCTTAGCACAATGTAGACTTCCCTTTTGGGGTTAATTCTTTTTCAGAACAAATATTCATGCAAGCTCTTTAACTGTTCCCTTCACAAGTCTAATGAAGTTCTCTTTCTTTATCAATTGGGTGACTTGGGCATGGAATGGGTTGCCTAAACCAGTCAGGAAAACCAGCAACTTAAAAATTATTCAAAACCCTCATAAAAATGCAAGACTAGACTCAACAGATTTATGCCGTAAAAGTCTTAGAGAGGAGCATCTGTTAAATATCATTTAAAATAAAATATTCTGTCTTTTTTTTTCGGCAAAGTGCGACATCTTGGGTTTGACTTAGCCAAAGGGCACCATGGGAAAACCTAACTCCAAAAAGGGCACTGCAAGTGTAAAAAAATCTTGGAATCACCTGGCTACACCATTGTAAGAAATTAAGCACATCTCATCAAATCTACTTAGCTAAAAGTAGGCCAGGCATTCTACTACTCACCCCATCAGCACTGTCTAGATTAAGCAAGATGTCATCATCACTGAGATCGAAACTGTCATCAGAGTGGTTGACAGGGGTCAGCAACTGCTCATCAGCCTCACTTGGGGAGCCAGAGGCCCTGGTTCTGAGGAGTGATGTGAGCGGCCGGCTTCGGGAGTCTTGGCTCTCTTCGTGGACCAGCTCGCTCTGCTGCTTGACAAAGTTTATAAAAACCTGGCACAGAAGAAATGGACAATTTTTGATAAATAACTGACAAAACATTGACTAAATTGATAGGGTAATTTTATTCCATTTGTTATGAAGTATAATGATTAGAAACAAATTTACAGAAACTTAGATGCATGTTAGTTCTAGATGCTGATTAAAATATACTTTTAGCTGGTCAAAAAGTTGTACCAATTCCCCATGTTTTATACACTAAAATTGTGATGCAACCCAACAGAATGGTACTGAAGTCGGCAAAATGAGATATTTAGTTTAAGGTGTTTAATAAAAGCTAATTCATTTATCTCTGCAGTGGAGAAAAACTTTCTAAAATCGATTGATTCGTTAAAAAATTATTCAAAATTATATAAGTAAAGGTAAAGAAAGTTGTTTTGGAGAAAAATTGAAAAAGAAAAAACTACTGATTTTTAACAGTTTAGCATTGTAACAGATAATTAAATATTACCAGGATGAACAAATATTAACCAATCGCTATGGAATTAGGCAAAAACTTTCATAATGAGTCATTACACAAGCTGTTAAAGTTTTAAAGATTTTAAATAATATTTAGTTGACTTAAAATTTTTTATCTTTACAAGATATTTAGTTTGATTTTATACAAAAGCTGCATAAAATCAAATTTTTTTTAAACTTGCAAAATAATTAAATATTAGTTTGAAAATTTCACAGATACAAGTTAAGGCATTCAACATTACAAATCAATAATACTCTTAATAATGCCCTAGGACCCATTTTACACATTATTTTGCATTTATTGAAAAACCAGTTTTATTGACTTCCGTACCGGTTTGTGAGGTAGCATCACAATTATGTTAAAATTACCAAACTTCACACAAAATAATTTATAATGAAACGTGAAATATCTTAATCTCTGCTAGTGTATTTTAGATAGGGCAAATAAAAAATATGTTTGTGGATGTTAATAAAGTACCAATATAATAATTTTATGCACAAAAAAAAAAACATGATGGGACATAAAAACTCTTTTAATGAAACCACTTGTTAGCATTTAAACAAAATATTTTTAAGCTGATTTCTCCATTGTATTAAAATTCACAAACTTTGCCAAGCCTTGGTCAGTTTTACCAAAATTTCCCATACTTTAAAAAATAAGTCAATTTTCACAAACTTTCCCAAACTTGAAAAGTCAAATAAATGTTCACACTTTCCCATATTTAAAAATATCAAGTCAATTTTTCCCAATGTGTAGGAATCCTCTAAACACAGACAACTATTGTGATCCACACCCAACAAAACAAACACAGACAACTATTGTGATCCACACCCAACAAAACAAACACAGACAACTATTGTGATCCACACCCAACAAAACAAACACAGACAACTATTGTGATCCACACCCAACAAAACAAACACAGACAACTATTGTGATCCACACCCAACAAAACAAATCTAGATGAAAACAAGGACTTACATTGTCTAAAGTATTCTGGCTAACAGAGTAATCTTCTATATCCAAGTTTGACTCTGCTTCCTCCAGTTTGGAAAAGAGCATGGCCAGAGACACGGGTCTAGTTTTCAGCTCATATTGCACAATGTTGTAATGCTCTTCCTAGACGACCAAAACAAATACATTTAATAAGCTCAGAATGTTAAAAAAAACAAAAAAAAAACAAGGAACAAAACAAATTTACAATAATCTTTAAACTTTAATCAAAAACCTTCAATAAATACCTTTAACAAAGAACTTTAATCAAAATTTTTAACAAAAACCTTTAGCCTTTAACAAAAACTTTTAGCTTTTAACAAAAATGTTTAACAGAAAACCTTACTTTCAGTTCAGCTTCTGGAATGTTTCTTTGTATAAAGCGCACGGTGTCTCTGCGAGACCTCTCGTAGTTGGGGCCCTTCACGCGTATCGTGAAGGTGTAGCCGTCCCCGAACCTGTTCTTCAGGTGCGTGGCGCTGCCCATACACTTGAATGTCCCGTTGACCATGATGGCCATACGTGAGCAGAGAGCTTCACACTCCTCCATGCTGTGCTCACGAGACAAGAATAAAACATGAACAGTGTATGAGTGCAATGCATTAGAACATGAAACTGCAATAAAATGTGTTAGAGGAAGAAGAGTAAAGAGCAAGGTAGTAATGATACATTAAACTCTACCTTAGATTTACAACACAATAACAGTAGTAATGATACATAAGGCATTAAACTCTACCTTAGATTTACAACACAATAACAGTAGTAATGATACATAAGGCATTAAACTCTACCTTAGATTTACAACACAATAACAGTAGTAATGATACATAAGGCATTAAACTCTACCTTAGATTTACAACACAATAACAGTAGTAATGATACATAAGGCATTAAACTCTACCTTAGATTTACAACACAATAACAGTAGTAATGATACATAAGGCATTAAACTCTACCTTAGATTTACAACACAATAACAGTAGTAATGATACATAAGGCATTAAATTCTACCTTAGGAATACAACACAATAACAGTTACAGTTGTAATGATACTGTTATGGTTGTAAAACATAATATCTTCATTAACAATACAGATGTGGACAACAAGAACACTAATACTCTACAGTCGACAAAATGGTGCGTCTAGAAAAGGTCGGAACTCAAGGCTTCATCAGGCATGCGCAATGGTTATCCCTATTACTATTACTATAATTGTCTATTCCCCGGATCCCATCAGAACAGATACATAAAGCATTAAATTCTATCTTAGAAACACAACACAATAACCATAGTAATAATGATACATAAAGCATTCAATTCTATCTTAGAAATACAACACAATAACAGAGTCAAGAAATAATTAGTATTAGTGTATTGATTTAACTAAAAGTATATTTGTAGAGGTCACTAATGTTATAAGCTGTTAAAATAAGAAGTTTTATTCACTCTATGAACAGAAAGATGTTGAGAGTATTGATTTCAATGAATTATTAAAAGCCTTTAACAATTGCAGGCTCCAGGTCACCAAGCAATTTCTTCCTTTAGATATCTGAAACACAATTACAAAGACCGTGACCTACCTATGAGAAGTGAGAATGACCGATCGCCCGTCCTGGACCAGGCCTAGTACAAGGTCCCACAGAAATCTCCTGGAGTGTGGATCCATGCCTGTGGTTGGTTCATCCTAGGGAATTTAAAAAACTTATTTCGTTTAGACCAAAGTGCTAGAGAAGCAGTGCTCAACATTTTCTAGTGGATTGTGTGGCCGCCACAATGTCCACCTGCCTTTACTCTTCTCCAAGATATAGCCTGAAAAAACGTATCAACTTTAACAGGGTATTTAAAAGCATTAACAGTAGATCTGTGCAAGTAGATTTGTGAACTCTACTGATATAGCTTTAATCTCTCCTTGCTAATTCCATATGTTAATTTTGTTTAAACATTTCTTTTTAACATTGCGCATTGAAATTCATTACATTTCATAAGCATAAGGGTTTTCTGATGGTTTCATGAAGATGGCCAGTATGATTATCAAAGCCTCTAATTCATATTGTTTAATAATTAATATAAAGAAATCAAGACATTGTTGGTTATCCTTAGCAGCTATTTGGTTTTAAACATGTGCATATTATCTAAGCACAAAGTGTATGTTTATATGTGAATTGATAAACTAATACAGTTTAGAACAGCGTTTGAGGTAAAATAAACCCAAAAGAAAATTACTATTGACATATAAAAATGAAAAAGTTAAATTCATGCATGATTATTTAACAACTATAATCAGTTAAAATTGAATTTTAGAAGTTTTTTTATCTTCAAAAATTAGTCCAACAAACTAAGAACCTTAACAAACAGGCAGGAAATTAAGATTGTTAGCTCTAAACATTAAACAAAGAACATTCCTACATAACTGTATCATGACTTCACGTTCTTGGGTTTAGCTCGACAACTCACCATAAATATAATAGGAGGGTGCCCAATCAGGGCAATAGCTGTAGACAGTTTTCTCTTGTTGCCCCCACTGTAAGTACCGGTCAGGCGATCGGCAATCTTGGTCAGCCCCAGCTTATTGATGGCCCATTCTACGACCTAAGGTAAAGAAATCGGATATATATATAGAGATTATTATACACATTCAAATCTCTTAACGAAGAACTTACTTTCATGCAGAATGAGGGCCAGGTTGTCCAGGTGGGGGGATTTTTATGTAAATGTAATTATAGCAATCAATGAAGAGCAGATCTTACTAAAATATATCCTAGCTTTTAGGTGAATAGAAAATAAGAACTACTGCTCTCTCAAAGAAAAAAAAAAAATTACTCTCAACAACACTCAACACAAGGACACAAACAGCAAACATCACATACATAATCATCCTACATAAAAAACTGCCCTTCAGTGTGAGGTCTTACTGTTTTCAGGAGATCCAATTGGCTGATTTTCATGATAGGTCAAAGAGTGACTATCATTCAAATATGTTGACGCTACATTTTCACTAGCTTGGCTGCATCCAGGCCTGAGGTGGAGTGTTGCATTTACTCAGGTTAAATATGATCAAGTGTTGCAAATAAGGCTTGTATTATTACACATTTCCATTCTGGTAAGCTGCTTTTATTTATATATTCCGCACAGGATAGCCCAAGCAGAACTGACCAGTTGTACAGGTCTTGGAATACCAGTGCCAGAACCGTTACATTACTCTACAGATTTTAATAACCAAGAGAGTGGGAGAAGCTTGTAGGGGCATAACTGTATTCTCCCATTGCAAACAAGCCTCTACCAGTGCCAATGCAAAAATAAAAACCACTCTTTAGTCTACAAAGTGACAATTCTGCTGATCATAATATCAAATATAAACAACAACTAATAAATATAACAAAAAACAATGAAATGTCACCTGTGTCTCATCACTTGGGGGTATGCCTCGGATTCTGCAGTACAGCTGAAGATGTTCTCGTGCCGTCAGTTCGTCGTACAAGGAGTCGAACTGAGGGCAGTAGCCGATGCTCTGTTGGACTTTCTTCAAGTCTCGCAAGATGCTGCCAATTAAAATACGGTGTACCAAGACAATATTATATACAGGAAACAGAGAATTTGACTATTAACAAATGGTATGTTTTTCTACTATGTTTAGTTTTTAAGAGTGTAGATTGTACCTCTAGTTATATAGAGTTAGTGAAGCAGAAAGCAAAAGTTTCTTTGGTCAAAGTCATACAAGGGGATGGCATGGATAGCACAACGCTCCAGCGATCTCTACTTTTCTCCAACTGGTAGAGACACCTTCTGGACCTGGGAATAATTCCTGGAGATTGAGACCAGCAAGAAGAGTGATCCCACCCTATCTAATTGTTCCATAGGGTCAGAGTTCCCAGTGCCCTTTTGCTCGGTCACAGCGCCCAATGATGGAGCCTGAGATTCTCTAAATGGCAGTCCACCAGAACACTCTCGCTAGAGCCACTCAACTCCATATATATAAAAAAATTTAAATTTTATTTCGTTATTGACAAATCACCTGTATCCGTTGAGGTAAGCGTTTCCAGACGTGGGTTCCAGATCTCCTGTCAGCATTTTAAATGTTGTGGTTTTGCCAGCGCCATTTACACCCAGCAGGCCAAAGCACTCGCCAGGTGGTACGCCCAGACAAACTCTGTCCACTGCCAACTGGCGACCTTGTTTGCGAGTTTTGTACACCTGCAGGGAGAAAACATAATATAAAAGCAATATATTGTGTATTATAAAAATGGTTGATCCTTCTAGTGATCAAGCTTTTTGGTCTCATGACCATAATAAATACATTAACACTGATAAGCCAAAAAAATATAAAAAAGTAACTTTTTCATCAGATGATTAAACAAAACAATAAAAATAAGGATTGTTAAAAAGTTGTATACTTTTGTTAGATTCTCCAACACAAGGGAGTCATATTTTCCATTTCCTTTGAGGACCCTCTTCCTTTCCGCTGCCACATCTTTGTCCTCCCCAGCAAGGGAGGAGTGAGAGACCTTGCTTTGTCTGGGTAAAAAAGGAAAAACACAGACAATAAGTCTAAAGAACTACAGCATCACATATTTAGAATAGCAGTGTCAATAGGTTTAAAGGATAGACACAGACAAAAAGTCTAAAGAACGACAGCGTAACATATTTAGAATAGCAGTGTCAATAGGTTTAAAGGAATAGACACAGACAATAAGCCTAAAGAACTACAGCGTAACATATTTAGAATAGCAGTGTCAATAGGTTTAAAGGAATAGACACAGACAATAAGTCTAAAGAATACAGCATAACATATTTACAATAGCAGTACCTATGGGTTTAACAGAATATTTGTAAAATAAAAATAATAATTTATAATCTTTCAATTTAATACATTTTGTAAAAACTAGACGATTCTTGAAACAAATTCTGAATGGTCACTGTCAATGTATTTATATAGGCCAGGCTCTCTTGTTATTATCTTTTTTATCAGAGATATGACCCTTCTTGATCACATGATCTGGAAGTTCAAAAGGTGGATGTTATCAATAGTATTAAAAGCCTTAACCGAGTCATGACTTGATGTGTTAGTGGTCTATCATTTCCATCTGTTTTTCAGTTGTTTTAAGAATGTAGTTTCAACTACATTAAAAGACAGCAATGTTTAAGATGAGATGAGGAGAGAAAAAGGTATAATGCCAAAATACTAAATGGACCCACCAATATTACACCACTTAGCTTATACCTCCTATGTTAAAAATGTTACACCACCTAGCACCACCTAGCCTTACTCAGCCACCAAAACTGCTTATTCAATAATGGAGGGTTATGTTGACTAAACAGAAAAGTGAATTCTTTATTGCAATAAAAAAAAAAAAATTCTTACCTCGGTCTCACAAAGAACCTGTATTCACACATCAAGGTAATCACGAAGAAGATGAGCCCAATGCAAGCCATGGCCACCAGGTGGCAGGGTATCAAATCCCATTCCATTGCTGACCTCATTTTATGAAGCTGACCTGCAAAACCAATTAGCCATTATCCACTAGTGTTTATTCAATTATTTTTTTTACTGCAATACCAATGATCCATTATCCACTAGTGTTTATTCAATTATTTTTTTTACTGCAATACCAATGATCCATTATCCACTAGTGTTTATTCAATTATTTTTTTTACTGCAATACCAATGATCCATTATCCACTAGTGTTTATTCAATTATTTTTTTTACTGCAATACCAATGATCCATTATCCACTAGTGTTTATTCAATTATTTTTTTTACTGCAATACCAATGATCCATTATCCACTAGTGTTTATTCAATTATTTTTTTTACTGCAATACCAATGATCCATTATCCACTAGTGTTTATTCAATTATTTTTTTTACTGCAATACCAATGATCCATTATCCACTAGTGTTTATTCAATTATTTTTTTTACTGCAATACCAATGATCCATTATCCACTAGTGTTTATTCAATTATTTTTTTTACTGCAATACCAATGATCCATTATCCACTAGTGTTTATTCAATTATTTTTTTTACTGCAATACCAATGATCCATTATCCACTAGTGTTTATTCAATTATTTTTTTTTACTGCAAAACCAATGATCCATTATCCACTAGTGTTTATTCAATTATTTTTTTTTACTGCAAAACCAATGATCCATTATCCACTAGTGTTTATTCAATTATTTTTTTTTACTGCAAAACCAATGATCCATTATCCACTAGTGTTTATTCAATTATTTTTTTTTACTGCAATACCAATGATCCATTATCCACTAGTGTTTATTCAATTATTTTTTTTACTGCAATACCAATGATCCATTATCCACTAGTGTTTATTCAATTATTTTTTTTACTGCAATACCAATGATCCATTATCCACTAGTGTTTATTCAATTATTTTTTTTACTGCAATACCAATGATCCATTATCCACTAGTGTTTATTCAATTATTTTTTTTTACTGCAAAACCAATGATCCATTATCCACTAGTGTTTATTCAATTATTTTTTTTTACTGCAAAACCAATGATCCATTATCCACTAGTGTTTATTCAATTATTTTTTTTTACTGCAAAACCAATGATCCATTATCCACTAGTGTTTATTCAATTATTTTTTTTTTCACTTCCTAATAAATCAGTAAGTTTTCACTAGTGGAAGGTCACATCAGAAAATACATTTGTAACATCTTTATTTGTCAAGAGTTATGGCGTAGTGTTTTGAAACACGAGCAACAAAGGTTCCTGATTTATGTGCTCAAAGGTTTGTAAAAATATATCCCATTAACTCTGAGTTCTACAAGATCTACAACATCAGCAGCAGACACAAAATTTGTGTTCAACCAATTCAAACATTACATACAAATTAAAGAAATAAATAGTATATATATATATACATGTATATATATATTTTAAGCATTGAAAGTTTAAGCTACAGCAGAAAATATGTCGTAGGGGTGTAAAATATGGATTTTCGAATTTTGATCATTTCTAATTATTTATTTATTTCCACACATTTCTGTGGTGAATGTTCATTTTAAAGATAATTATAAATTTTTTTTACAATATTTTAAAGTTAACACCCAGTAATTTTTCATGTGCTTTTGGCAAAATAGTAAAATTGAAATTTCTAAAAAAAATCAAGTTTCAGATAGAGGCTACAGTAAAACAGCCATAGCTAAGAGTCTGATTTTTAAACAGTTATAAGGATAACTAAATAACTCAAAATGACCATAAGGCAACAACAGGACTCTTTCTTGTGGTGGAGGGACATAAAATGGCCTTTTTAAAATTCTAACAAAATGGGGAACAATTATAAATAGTGCATTGTCTCTAATTATTCTTTTTCTTCCTGACAAAAAGAATAAAACTATACAACTTTTTTCTACTGTTTTTTTAAATTTTATTTTTAGATTCAATAATGATTTTTTTATCAATAATTTATTTAAAGTGAAGACATATGAATAGAAACACACAATAAAAACCAGTCAAAGATATCTATAAGATGAGAAGTTGGCACCTGTTTTAAAGTAGTACTCATTCTTGTACTCGTTGAAGGCAAGCTCCATCAGTCCTCGTCCCAGGCAGTAGTTGGGGAACATCATGAAGGCCACCTTCAACACATTGTGCACTCTCTCCAGGTCCTGGCAATGAAAGGTCAATAGATTTATTCATTAGTAGAGTAAATGAATAAACAAAAGTAACACAAGTTTTAAAAAAACAACACAATAAATATATTTTTAACGCAATATACAAAAAAAACAAATATAAATTTTACAATAATTTTATTCATGAATAAAGATTATTACAAAATTTATTTTTTTTTAATTTAAAACAGTTAAAAATAAATAAAAATTCAATAAAAAAAAACAATTAAAAAATACATAAATATATCTCACATAAGTAAAAATAACCATTTCGAGTAATATTTATTTATTAAAGTATTCTGTGCCCCGCACAAAATTAGATCTATTTTATTTTATTTTCTAAGTGGGATATTAGATTTTGTTATTATTACCTTCTCTTACATGTTAAAGATGCTTTTTCTGTTAAGAAGACTATTACGTCCTACGCTTATCTCTATGGCTAAGAACACTGCCCCACCCCATCTTTTCCCATCAAGTTAAGCTAAAAACAACTAACAGGTCTGGTACTTACACGGTCATAAGAGAAAATTTCCAGCAGGAAGCTGCAGACTATACAGGTGATGCCAGTGAAGAGATTGATGACAATCAGGGCAATGTAGGCCGTGCTGGGCTCTTTGAACCAGAAGGAGGCTGGGTACATCAGTGGGGTAATCGACCACCTTGACAACACACAAAACATAAAACAAAGTCAGACAAAAAGATGCATAACAAAACTTCCATGAACAGTTTAAGAAGAAATAACTTATCTTTTCTCAAATACATACAATATGTGGTTGTGTTCTAGAGGTGCTGGATAAGGTGGCCGAGTGGCAGTGCATTCGACTAGTGTTCTGAAGGTTCTCAGTTCGAATCCTGGTGAAGGCTAGGATTTTTTTACCTGAACTCGAGTGTGTCCCTGAGTCTACCCAGCTCTGGTGCGTATGTGACCTTAGTTGGGTAAAGGCGGCTGGGCATTGTGCTGGCCACACATCCCCTAGAATGCCATGGCCACTGAAATTGGTGAACGCTGCTTCACCGACCCTATGATCAATTCGGGCCAATGGGCACTTTACTTCATGTGTCTAAAAAGATTCTAACGTCAAGGGAGTAACGATGGAAAAGGGTGGATGGTGAAGAGGGGGCACACCAAGCTCCTGTCACAGGCTACCCACCCCACAGATAGGGTGTGCTGCATGATAAAAAGGTACAGTCTCCCCCAGACACATGCACTACTCAGGTGAGTTGACCAGATTTATAGACCATCACATGTTAGGGGATTTAGGTTGACCTGTACAACATCTGGCAACCTTTCTTTTCCTCTGACTGATGTCAGCGAGCCACGAATGCTAGGTAGACCCAGGAAACACCTTTATGATTCCTGGCATTTGTAGCAGAGAATGGCACAGTCATTTTAGACCCCCATTGAGTAAAGCATCCTTTTTCAGCCTCATGTCAGTCCATAGGGCTAGTGTAGCAGTGTTTGACAGTTTCTGTTGTCATAGGATACAAGGGGAATTGTGTGGCCACCACAATGCCCAGCTGTCTTTACTTTCCAAAACTAATGTCAGGTACCCATATAATCTGCATAGACTCAAGAATATCCTGCAGGCAAAGGTAAAATTCTGGCATTTTATACCTCACCTGGAAGAGCCTCAGATTGGCATTTTGACTAGCTTGCCACTCGAACATTCAGTCTGATTATCCATCATAATATTTTCATGTCTTTCTCACAATTCCGTGTTCCTACTCTATGTAAAAAGGTTTGACCTTGTCCCAACTAATTGTCAGGTACCAATTGGAGCTCGGTAGACTCAGGGACATCATTTATACTATGGATATAAAGCCTAGCCTTCAGCAGGAACTGAGCCCAGAATCTTTGGCACATAAGCCAAATGTGCTGCTGCTTGTGCCACTGTGCCCCATTCTAAGATCATTTTAAAATGCCCAAAGTTTTCCCAAACATTACAAAAAAGTTCATAAATTAATTTATACTGGTATGTTTGAAATACCTAAACATCTGGCAGTGTACAGAGGTAGTCCAAAGTAAAGATAATATTAGTGGATGTACCCGTAGTAAAAGTAAGTAAAGTTCCCGTCTGACCATATTGATCCATAGGGCCGGTGAAGCAGCGTTCATCAGTTTCTGTGGCCCTGAAATACTAGGTGATTGTGTGGCCAGCACTAAGCACAGCCGCCTTTTGTTTTACCCCAACTAAAGTCACGTATCCATCGGAGCTAGGTAGACTCAGGGACACCCTCCGGACCTGGGGAAAAAATCCCAGCATGCACCAGGGTTCAAACCCAGGACCGTCGGTGCGCCCGCCGAACACGTTGTCGCACGGCCACAGCACCAGTAGCGTATGTTTAAAAAAACATGATGGGAGTTAAAGACTTGGTACTTAATTTTATAGTAGTTTAGTGATTGGTTAGAATATTTTTCACATTACGAAGTTTACTTTAGTAAAATTCAAACTTTCCCAAACCTTTGTCAGTTTTCGTCCAAATACTTGTAAAGTCAATTTTCTTAAACCATATGAACCCTGCAGCTGCATGTGGCTGATGGTTTCAGAAATAAACTACTTACCCATACATAAGGAACAGAGCGACCACTGCAGGCAGGTTGCCGGAGGATACATAGGCCGGGATTTGAAATATCAGCAGTATCATGATACACATGAAGGCCGGGATTACATAGTTGGCCTGGTTGATAACAAAGTTTAGAACTTGATAAATCAGTTATACTCAGTATAAACCTGTATATTTATATACAATAGATAGTACCCTGTCAAATACGCAATTACCCTACAGTAGTACCCTTGTACTCTTCACTTCTAAACACTAAATGCCCAATTGTACTTAACCATCCTACACAAATTATCCTAAGAAGAAGTCACTTATCTCAGATACAGTAGCTTGTCATGCACTTTCTTATCCTACACTCATCACCATAGCATGTTCTCCATAAACTAAGTACCTACCTAAACATTTCTCATCTTATCTCACCTAAAGTACTCTAACACAAATTCACTTATCCCACATTAAGTACCATAACAAGTACTTGACACATCCAAAGTACCAATCATGCCCTCTTCACTTCCCAAAGTTCACTATCAAGAACTCCCATGTCCCACACAAAGTACACTATCAAGAACTCCCATGTCCCACACAAAGTACACTATCAAGAACTCTCATGTCCCACACAAAGTACACAATCAAGAACTCCCATGTCCCACACAAAGTACACTATCAAGAACTCTCAAGTCCCACACAAAGTTCACTATCAAGAACTCCCATGTCCCACACAAAGTTCACTATCAAGAACTCCCATATCCCACACAAAGTACACTATCAAGAACTCCCATGTCCCACACAAAGTTCACTATCAAGAACTCCCATGTCCCACACAAAGTTCACTATCAAGAACTCCCATATCCCACACAAAGTTCACTATCAAAAACTCCCATATCCCACATGAAGTGCCTATCATGTACTCACACATCCCACACAAAAAGTACTCACCATATCCCACACATAGTTCCCTATCCAGTACATGACCGGGTTCAGGCCAGTGACAAACTGAAGGTGTTTGGACTTGGTGGACCTCTCGTACACGAGAAAGACCACAAAGCTGGCGGGCACAAAGGACATGGCAGCGATGATGAAGATAGAGATGAGAACATCGGAGCCCTCGAGTCTACGGAAAGATAAACATTTTTGAACAACAGTTAAGTCACAATAACAAAACATACATAACAAATATTTTAAACATTCTTTCGTATTTAACTAAAGTGTTCGGGGTTATTGTGATTGTGTATAACTTACATGTAATCAAGAAAAGACAACCGAGTAAATAAGGGAAGACAACAAATGTACATATAATCAAAATGGCTGATCTATATGAAATTAAGGGAATACAATTGACTTAACTATAATTAAAGGGATGACTTACATGTAATAAAGGGAATAATCAAGGGAAGACAACCCACATGAAATCAAGGGAAGACAACTGACATGTAGTCAAGGAAAGACAACTGACATGCTATTAAGCAAGGGAAGGCAACCGGCTAACATGTAACCAAGGGAAGACAATGGGCGTTGTGATGTGTGAGGCTATAATTATTTAACTGCATTGTTTTTTTGTTTAGTTATGATTACCTCCCCTGGTGGTCACAGTCCTTTTTGTGACCCTTGACCATGCAGTGTGTAGATTTTTTGTTTGTTAGAGAGTAGTGTGTATAGAGACTGTTTTTACTACTACTTGTGTTTCTTCTTAAATTGTATTATTTTGATGGACTTGTGTTGAGCTTGATGTTATGTGTTAGGTTAAATTAAAAGTTATATTTATTGTTCCTGGTGTCTTTCTGAATTGGTTAGATGAAAGTAGGTAGGCGTGTCATTATAAGAACGTTCAAGATTCTTCGAGGGTACGAAGAAGTCCTTTAGATAACTTCCCACCCTAGACAGCGAGACGTAACAGCGTATACGTGATCTAGAGAAAACATATGAAGGGGGAACAAGCGACTTACATGTAATCAAGGGAAGACAGCTGACTGTTGGTTTCATTCCAAGGATGGTTGGAAAGTGTGATGCCGTAGGCTGCAGGATTCCCTTTGCTCTCTGGAAGGTTGGCCCTCAGAATGGCATTGTTCAGGGCATTGAGATAGACACCCATGGAATGGTAGCCTTTGTGGTTGAACCACATCTGATGTAAGTAAATAATAACATTTGAATCAATATTTAACAAAATGGGATACGGGTCTCGGTGGTCTAGTTACAATCCTCTAGGAGAATGCGTGGTGTCACTTTCTGGACTAGAATGGTCTAGTTACAAAACTTTCTGGACTAGAATGGACTAGTTACAAAACTTTCTGGACTAGAATGGTCTAGTTACAAAACTTTCTGGACTAGAATGGACTAGAATGGTCTAGTTACAAAACTTTCCGACTGCCATAAGAAAGGTCTCAGGTTTGAATTAAGGTTACAAGCACAGGGCAGTAAGGGCGTCCCTGAGTCCACCCGGCCCTGTAGGGTCCCTGATACTAATTTGAGGGATTTTTAAAATTGGCATTGAGCTGGCTACACAATTACCCTGGTATGCTGCAAAAATGGCAACTGATGAGCTCTGCTTCACTAGCCCTATGGGCCGACAAGTTGAAAGGGTTACTCGTAGCAAAATAATGGAAAGAAATTGTTCAACTATGGAGAAATTTAAACAATTTTTAGAGGCAAACCTATACCATCGGTGAGTAGAACAGTTTCAGTCAAGTGAAGGCTAATGCAGCCGAGTAACCCCATTTCCATAGTAGCTTGTAAGGAGATTGTGTGACCAGCACAATGCCCAGCTATCTCTATTTTCAAAAATTGATGTACGTAAAAAAAACAGCTTCCAGACTTTACAAGAAAATCCAGAGAATTAAAAAATGATTTGAAAGCATGAATTTCTGTGATATAAGTGAAATTTACAAAAAATGGAAAAAAGAAATAACAGCTTACATGCATTTCTATAAAACTGTCTTTTGTACATAAAACATTTTGAAATGCAATAAAACAAATCTAAAATTTCTTACTGTTGCAACATTCCTGACTGCCAACTTCTTAAACAGAGTCGGTGCGTTGATGCCAAAATTTTCTGGCACATAGTGCTGGACTAAGCCGAAAGAAAGTCCACCGTAGCTAAAACCAAACAGAATAGAGCATGTTAAAAGTTAGCGTTCATTTTAACATCTTCATGGATGAATTCTTCTGGCTTCTGAAGGAAAACATTTTACAAACTAAAACAGGGAGTTTTGGGCTTAACATGAATTAAAATCATGTAAGCCTCTTGGTTTCTCAATTTGATAGTCCAAAAAGTGACTTTTATTCTGAAGTGTTAAACTAAATGAAATATGTTTAAATGACACTCTCACACTTTTACCTACATTTATACTGAAAAATCAAAGTATCCCTAATAGGTGTGAATTTAATACTAGGTGTGGGGCACTTAAGCCGTGCGGCAGCGTGCTTGGCTGGCGTACCGAAGGTCTTGCATTTGAATCCTGGTGCAGGCTAGGATTTTTTCTCCCAGGTCTGGGGGGTGTCCCCGAGTCTTTTCAGCTCTGATGGGTACCTGACCTTAGTTGGGGTTAAGTAAAGGCGGCTGTGCATAGTGCTGGCCACACAATCCCCTAGTATGCCGTGGCCACAGAAACTGGTGAACGCTGCTTCACCGGTCCTGTGGATCAATTTGGTCAGACAGGATACTTTTAATAATAGGAAGATGAAATCCTCAATGTAACCAACATATAAGCTTAATAAATAGATTTCAGGGCTCCTTTCATTATATACCAATGGGGAAAAGGAAGTATGGAAGACCACTGGGAAAATAGAAGGAGGTCATTGGTAAAACTGGGCATAAAGTGAGTAGGCTAGTCCAGGACAGAGAAACATGGCGGAAATTTGTTGCTGCCACATGCTCCACAAGAATAAGAGATAGATATTCAGATAATTTCAGATGCCATTTTCTTCTATAATCATGGCCTTAATATTATCATATAATTAAATTTAATTTGTCATACAGTCAAAGCTGCCATTTTCCCTTATAAACCCAGCTGACATTTAATCCTATAATCCCAGCTGACATTTAATTCTATAATACCAGCCGGTCAGTCTCACCGGTGCATCTCCGTGTCATAAGTGGTGTACAGCAGGTAGTCCTGGGTCTTCTGGCCCGTGATGTTGTTCAGCTCGTCGAGGGTGATCGCCCGCCAGCTGGGCGGCTTCTCATAGTTGTCCCTCTCGCACTCGAACCCAGTGCCGTCCTCCTTGCAGTGGCAGTTGGTTGGGTAGAACTGGACTTGGGAGTATGATGGTGTCGGTGCTGGAAAAAAAAACCACATCTTACCAAAAAACAAAATAAATACTCAAATTAACAACATGTGACGCAAGTTTTTCCTATAAAAAAAAATCAATGTCAAATTAACAAAAGGATAAGATTAAATGCTTAACACCATGTATCAAAATGAATTGAGTCAACAACAGCAGAAAGCATGTTATTGCATTAGACTATTACATTTGTTTAAACTGATACTTTCATTCCTGAACAAAAAGTTATGTGACAAGGGTATTTATAGATCTAAGTTTTTTTGTCTTTTTTTTTTGCAAATGTCAGCTCTGAATTTCTAGAGATTAACCCCTGCATTACAAAAAGTGACAGACAAAGGACTGAACTGAGTTACTGATAATAAAAGAATAACAACAGTGCATCTCAAGAAAGAAGACCTGACACAGAAGTTATGACTAGGACGACATGATTTCTTTCTAAAAAACTGTGATTCTTAAAATAATTGGATTCCATCGGAACTGAAAAGAAACAAAGTTGTTTATGTTACAATAATGGTCCTTTTAGTTTGTATAAGTCCTTATGGAGTAGGGTAGAGTTGATTTATACAGTTGTAGTTAAGTCTATGTAGTAAAAAAAAATATATATGTATATACCTGTAGAGCAATATCTTCAAAGAAATCAATTTAAGAGAGGTTAATTAATATGTGAGATATTGAAAAGTAATTTTTTTTTCGCTACACCAAGTATCAGCAGTAATTTTACTGTTACTGACTTTGCTGTGTCATGCGTTTGATTACAGTTCCGTACAAAAAAAAAAACTTCAGTAACGGATAAAAATTCAGCGTAGCCTAAACTGAACAAATATTCTGCAAGGGACTGCGGTGAAAAATTTAATTCATGTCTTTAGTGTCTATATTAGTCGCCCTTCAAGTGTTGCATGAAGGGAAACCGGAAGGAAAGTTCTAGGTTGGTTGAAAGACATGCACCTGGTAGTGGAAGAGTTAAGAGTTCAACAGGGAACTCTTTCACAGTAGACTGGTAAGAAAGAATCACATACAAATGCTTACCTCCCTCTTGGCTGGAGAAGTTACTCGGCCAGTGGTCAAAGTAGTAGAAATCATCCCTGGATCCCATGTGCTTGAATTTCTCCACCAGCCAGTGGCAGGAGTGCTCAAAATCTAACCACTCTGTTGCGTTGGTTGACGCGTTGGGGAACTGCAGCAGGCAGCTGCCGCCTACCCCAGATGGTAGAGCCAAACTGGCCTGAAGCCTGTAGGCATCTGCGTCTAGAGGGTTGACCTTTGAACTGCAAGTAAAAGAAATGAGACCTAGAACCCCAAGAAAATAAAATGAAGGTTTTTAACTACAAAATGTTCCTTTAAATAAAATAAACCCCACAGTTACAGCTTGGATTCTATAATTTCTTGAGTGATTTCAGATTCTTTCTCACCATGACATACTAGGAGAGTTTGTTGCAGGTACAATCCCGAACCAGTGGTGTAGCTAGGGAGGGGCAGGGGGGGGACATATGTCCCCGGGCGCCACGTTACGAGGCGCCACAATGAGTATTAAAACTAATTATTTAATTTTATTTTGATGTAAACTAATGTATCCCAAATACGTTTGCAAGATTGAATTTTGGAGCTCCCCAAATATCTTCCTTACAAACAAGTTGGCAAGCATGATTTTGGCGCCCCCATTGAGCATTAAGTGGCACCATTCTACTCATACAACAAATGACACATCCACAATGTAGGATTGCTGATGGCGTTTTTTTTTAAACAAAGATTAATTCGGGTTCAAATATTATTCTTCATATACTGAAAGTGGCATCTGGTTTTAACAATTATATAGGTTAGATAATTTTGAGTCGAATATACTTAGCATGAGTACACTCAGCTAAACAGGATCCAGTTCTTATCACATTTTTTGGAACAGTTGAAAGTATATATTTGTTTTTATCTCATTCAACAACCTTTGGGGAGAATTAAAAAGAGTTGTGCCAATCACAGTGAAGAGGGAGTCTGAAACACGATGGAGTGCACGATCAGTAGCTGTTAAAGCTATTTATGAAGGACTAGATGAACTAGTAGGGCTGTCGGAAAAATTATCAGAAGATGCAACTATGACGACTGACACCAGAAGTTATGCAGAAACTTTGCTGGCAGGTATATTAAACTTTAACTTCCTAGTTTTGTTACATTTCTGGAACATGATACTTGGGAAAATTGTTCGTGTCCAGAAACGGTTGCAGGATCCTATGAATTTCAGGGAAGCAGCTAGCATCTGATCTTAAATCGCTGGAGCAAGAACTTGCCAACATTCGTGATAATTTGAGCCAGCTTGCGGTAGACAATGGAAAAACAAGATGCGCAACTTTGGGAATCAGGGTTGACAGAAGAATTAGACGACAAAGGAGGATGCCTAGAGAATTAGCAAGAGATGCAGGACTTTCTGCAGAAGAAGAAATTGCACGTGATATGAACAGCGTAATTGATAGACTCAGGAGATATCAATACGGTTTTTACGTCTAAAAAAGCTAAACACCAAATTAGGATTTTTACTAGACGTCAAAACTCTTCTCGCTGAGACAAATGTCGATACACTTCGTCAAAATTGCAAAATTTCTACGACACTGACGTCAATGGTCACGAATGGTGTACAGCAATCGAAGACTGCAAAATGCTACCCGGACTGAAGTTATACCGGAAACTCCTTTGGATCTTCTTGGTTTTGTTGTTTCATATTTATATATTTCCGAATCTGCGCATTTCACTGCAAATACTTCTAACGATTTCATTTGCAAGCTGTGAGCGGTCCTTCAGCTAACTGAAGCTTACTTTGTCTTATTTAATTGAATGGGACAAGATCGTCTGAGTCAGGGGTCGGCAACCTAGGGCAGAGCGATTTTCTATGGCACGAGAGAGACTTCCATGAGGTGTATTTTTTTATTGATGAAAAAAGATGTTTTTTTATTGATGAAAAGACAAACATTTTCCAGTTCTTAATGAGGAAAACTGACTGTAGAAGACGATGTTTCTGAATGACAGAGCGACACATTTCAGTTAGTTTAACCCATTTACAAGGACGGGTTAAATCAAGTGGGTTAAATGGACAAACAATTAATGTAGGAAATGTTTATTAACAACTGTTTAACGTAAATCAATTGTATACCTCTAATAATTAAATATTGTAATTAATACCATAATGCTGGATTTATAAAAATAAATAAATTAGTCAGTAGCCTAATATATGTTATATTACAATACATAACTTGTTTGGCATCAATATGTAATCAAAATTAGAAACATTATTTGAATTAAAGGGAGATAATTAGCCCGTTTTATTTATGCTATTATTTCTATTATTGAGTTGCTTATTTTTCTTTTTTAATTGACTAAATGGCCTACAACTTATAACGTTATAGAGTCTAGTGACCAAACTGTAAAATGTAGTTGAAAATTATATAAAAATAAATATTAGATCTATATGACTAAAACATTTCATGCACATTTTTTAAACATTACATTAACTACCCAGTTTGTAGGATTACTACATACAAATTGCCACTCTACTATAGTGGGCCATTCTCTTTTTTCTGCATTGAGCTAATTAAAAACAATCTCAGTTAAACTGAGAATAAACTATCATCAATATTATCAGTTGCTAGATCCTTATCTGGACAACCAAATGATAATGTTTACAAAATCATTACCAAAAATAATGTGAAAGTTTGGTAATATTATTTTTTTGGTATAAATGCGAATAAAAAGGTTGATAATCACAAATGCGTTAATTTCTGTTATTAAATATAAAACGCTTTACCGTTTTTTTGTCATAACCTTCCTTTGCTTTTGTTCTTGGTCTTGCTACGCAGTTAAATTGTCTTATAAAAACATAAAATAAAACAAGTATAATAAAGCAGGTTGACTTTTCGGCTGTTGGCACGCTGAACGGTTTAGAAATCTTAGTTTGGCACACAATTAGCAAAAGGTTACCGACCCCTGGTCTGAGTGACTCCTTAGCATCGAAAGAGAAACACTTGAGAATATTATTTTTTACAACGTGATTGACGAGTTTGCGACAGTCAAATCAAGGAGGATCAATTTGTTGTATACTATGTCTATTCCAGTCATGTATAATTAGTAGAATATTTTTTTTTCCATTAAATTGTTTACAATCGTATAGAGACTTATTAGACTGTATTCCATTTCATTAAAATACCAGATGCTTCGAAAATAAACCATATAAACTGAGAAGGGGCGCAGACTTTGTGTCATGTCCCCGGGCGCAGATGACCCTAGCTACGCCACTGTCCCAACTGCCTTCACTTCCCCTAACTAATGTAAGGAACCTAAACAAAAATCCTGGCCCTTTAACCAAAATTTAAACCCAAATATTTTCAAATTAGTATTTCACGCAATGTCAAACAAATTCCACTTTAAATTTGTTTTTACAAATTTTATTGTATTTAAAATACAAATTTTGATGTTCAATTTATAATGTATTTTTTTATCTCTGTTTCTTTTATAAAAAATATATATAACAGTTTACAAAAAGATTTCAGGATTTTAAATTATAACAAAACATTTGAAATTGGAGACATTGATAAATTAACTTAGTCCAAAACATGTGATCGTTTCTTTTATGACAAAAGGATTTGCGAAATACATTCTTTACATTTTTATTGGCAGATTAATATTATGAATCAGAAATCAGAAAGTATACTGCATTGTTCTTTTCAAACAATTCTAGACTTAGATAAAAGTAATGACAGGCCATCTTAGTTTTGTGTCAATGTCTATGCAAGGAACGCAAGAAGCAAATATAATAAGAGCTCTGCACAGCCGCTGCCTTCATACTATGCTAATGAGGATACGTTAAGGTACTTACGGGAGGCTCATCCGCTCGTTAGTGAACGGTATGGAGTTCCCTCTGGGAAGCGTGACGTTCGTGTACTGTAGAGGACTCAGCTCCAGGGGAGGTAAATCATCAAGAGACGGCGCAGCCAGGGCCACGGTCATGGCGATGGCCACAAAGATGGCCGGCAGAATGATCTGCGAGAAAAGGCTCCTCCAGTTGCGGGTGATGTAGTGGAACCTCTTGATGATCACTGCCTTGAAGTGGTTGAACAGGAGCAGCTTGGGATTCATCATGTGACCTCCCCGGCCCTCTAGGAGGATGCGTGGTGTCTCTTTCTGGACTAGAGTGGAATAGTTGGAGTTGTTACTTTCAAGAACAAGATTACAAATTTGTAGTGACGTTAACTGTTGAACACAGCACTCTAAGGCTTTGGGAAGGAGAAGGAAACCAGTGGCCAATAAAATCTCACTTCGGACCAAATTGGTCCATGGGACCGGTGAAGCAGCTTTCACAAGTTTCTGTGGCATATTAGAGGAATGTGTAGCCCAACTTAAGTCCGGTATCCATCAGAGTAGAGTAGACTCAGGGACACCCACCATGTACGGGATAAAATCCTAGCCTTCACCAGGATTCAAACCCAGGACCTTCGGTACACCAGCCGAACGCGCTGCTGCTCAGCCACCATGCCCCCTGAACTAGTGGCTAAGAGTTAAATAAATCCCAAGGAATATGAATAACTGTATTTTTATTGCTACACACAAAAAGATCATAAGATCATGCTCTTCATATCGCCTCAACAGATGTACTTACATGCCCCAGTGGGGAGACTGCTAGTGCTGCCAGCTGACATAAGGTTGACCATGTTCAGGTCACCGCCAGCAAACTCTCCACTGAAGTCCTCCAGGACGAGCCTCGATGAGTCCGGACTGGCGGCCGCTGCGGCTCCGGCCTCTGCCTGCTCGGGCTGGCCGTCTGGCCCCTGGCAGGAGCTGGTTCTGTCCAGGTGGAGCAGGTTTCTCAGGGACTCACTGTTGGAGGCTGCAGCCCCAGGGGCAGACTGGGTGGGGAGAACAGTGCTCCTGCTTATATCTGTAGCCTTGGAGTCTCCGGAAGCTGAAGGACAGAGACATTTGCGACACTATAGACTTTTGAATCATTTTAGCATATACAGAAAAAAAGTCATATTTTATATAGCACACTAGATAGAAACAGCACACAAAAAATAACATCACTAAAAGCACTATTGAAATATATTTTAAAAATTACAAAAAACCTTAAATAAAATAAACAATAAAAAAAACAGCAGACAGAACATACAACATAATTAAAATATCAAAACATACAAACAGAACTTGGAGCACAATTTTTAAAAAGGAGACAGATAATAGACCGCAAACTAATAAAAGCCAACAGAATAATACAACACAAATAAAACAAAGCAGACATAACATACAACACCATTAATCAAAAGCAGACCAATAGAACAAACAGCTGCAACAGAAAATTTACCTTCTTCTTCTATGAAAGCCGCCTCTGTAACTTTGAGAAAAATTTCCTCCAGGTTTGTGTCCATCACGCCATAGCTGGTGACTTTCAGTTTCTCCAAGGACGTGTCCAAGTTGCTGTTTAATTGTTAAAAAAATTATGTTTCATGTTTTGGTTATTGTCAGAAGTTTTAGTTAACAATGACGTATTTGTTACTATTCCAGAATGAAGGAAAGAAAACTACCTTAGTGAATGGGCGAACTTAATGGGTGAGTGGAAGAGGTATTTATCTACTTTGATTATAATTATGTTTCACAAGAAAAATGGCAATAAACAGGACTGTGAATAGGTATATGAACAATAGATTAAAACAGATCAACGTATTAAATGTATCCCAACCTGTAGCATGGAAAAAAATGCTGAATATTAAAGGCCTCTATATGCTAGCCTAAAATGAGACCTCTATACCAATGCCCCTTTGAATCTGCTGTGCCTTTAAGCCCCCATCTGCTACATCAAACAATGGATCAACCAGTCCCATCCACTAGACAGAATCACTAGAACCCACAGTTCCATATTTTCGGCACTATGAAACAGGTAAGTCACTCTCACCTGAAAAGTTTTTCAAATCCACCTTTCTTGGCCTCATCAAAAGGCAGAACATAGCCAAGCTCCCTGACATTTTCAAAGACCAGGTAGGCACTGGAGACATACTTCTGGATGAAGGCCGTCACTTCCGACTCTTTGCAGGGCGAGATAGGTACCTGTTGACCTGCAGGCAGATATAAGCTAGCTAAAACCCACTTTAGGTGTTGATTGTGTGGGTATGGTTGGCTTATTTTATTTGATATTTATTTAAGTAGTTCAGGCAAACTTACTTTTGGGCTGGTCGACCGAGCCTTCCTCGTCGCCTCCCTCCGCCACCGCGGGCTCCATCTTGGAGAAGGTTAGGTGGTAGCCCTCCCCGATGGTGTTCTTCAGGAATATGGACGAGCCACAGCACTTCAGCTGGCCGTTGGAGATGATGGCGATTCTGTCGCCCAGGAAATCTGCCTCGTCCATGTGATGCGTGGACAAGAGGATGGTCCGATCTATTTTTTTTTCACCAAAGTTAATAGAATTGGATTAACATAAAAGTAAAAAATTTAAGTCTTTCATGTAGCTTTTATATCCCTCAAAAACTCTCACTGCACCTTTTTAGTAGTTAAGTAATCTTGGTCTTTAAAAGTAACTAGGTATATTCTATGTCAAAAATTAGAATTGAGAAAAACATAAAAGTTCAATTTAACCCTTTCCACCTCAATAGAGCGAAATATACTTTTATTCAAATTAAACAAATAGGGTTATTTGTACATAAAATTATTGAAAAATGAAAGCTTTTTTGGCAAATAATTAAGGCCAAATCCCAAATAGGCCAGAGTTTTCTTAATTTACGATATACATTTCTGAATAAATAGAATACAAATATTTTTCTGCATAGAGACCTATGATACTAAATATATTATGTGACGCAATTATAATATATCAAATAAAAAAACATTAAAAAAACAGTAGAAAATCTTATGATTCGTTCCCCCTAAAAATAGGGTAGTTAAATTTATTTATTTTTAGGTCAAGCCCTTCTTGCTATTACTGGTAACATCTTTGTAAAGCCCATTTTGCTCTATTGAGATAGTTTTTAGTAATAATTCTACAGATGTTATCATTGGGAGGATTCAGACAACAAGTCCGATAGTTGTAATGAACTGCGCCGTGGTTGTCAGTTGCTCTAGTCCACCGAACAGTTTGTCATTGAAGGTAGCCCCCCGGGGCCAAATGGCTGACCGGGTAGAAAGATACAGAGGGCAGGTCTGAAGGACATGCTCCGCATTTTCGGGAGCTGTTTCGTAGGGGCACATTTCGCTTGCTTCGATTCGTAGTTTGCGGAACATATGTTGCTTTAGCCTGTTGTGACCAGTCCTTAGTCTGAAGATGATGTGTTGAAATTGGCGGGAGAGTTTGTAGTAAGCATCAATCTTTGGGTTGTTTTGTTGCAGCTCAGACCATCTTTCGGATTCATTCCTTTTGAGTATTGCCTTTATTTCTTCGGGGTGTAGAGATGGGTCTGTCTGGTTTTGTCTGCCTCCGGCTTTAGCTAAGGTGTTGGCAGTGTCATTTCTTTCATTTTGTATATGCCCAGGGATCCATTGGAGAACCAGTTCTTTAGTTATTTTGCTCAGTTTTAAAAGTTCTGTACTGAGTGACTGGTTGATCGGGGCATTTGGGTTTTTTAGAGACTGGAGTACTGTTTTGGCGTCAGTGAAGATGACAATCCGGCTGTTGGGGGATTGAGTGTGGCTTGTTAGTATATTTGCAGCAAGCTCAATTGCTTTTCTTTCTGCTCTAGTGCTATCTGAGAGGCTACCTGTGACAGTGGCTTTTTCTAGGAGTTCTCCATTTGGCCACTCTATGAAAATGCCGGCTCCTCCATTTTTCAAATCTTTTCCAGTTGACCCGTCAGTATAGACTCTGGTCCATGCATTTTGGGGGTATTGTTCTCTAATGATGTTGTTTACTGCTTCTTTTAGTATTTCGGGCGTGTAGTCAGATTTTTTCCCTATGTTGCTTAGTTCGTCTCTCATTTTTAGAGGAGGGCTTGGGTCCCAGGGGGGGGAAGTGGCTGTGGGGTTGGGTAGGTTCAATTGCAATGTTTTCTATTTTATATTTACTTTTTAGATGTTTGGCTTCTTGTATAAAATTGGATCTTTGAAGTCTTTTTGTTGAGGAGGTTTTGAGTAGCTTGGGTTTTAGAGGGTGATGTATAGCCCATTTTGCTCTATTCTGATAGTATAGTATGTTTTTAGCAATAAATGCTACAGATAAAATCTTTTATTTTTGTGTGTGTCTGAATGACATATCTGGAAAAACCATACCTTGATGAGTAGCCATTTGTTGGACAACACAATCCTCTTCAATGCTTTGAATTACGTAAAAACTGTCTGCTGGTACTTGATAGATAGATAATGCCAATAAAAACCCTACTTAAAAATTTTTTGCAATAAATATTCACACCTTTTTTAAACTTGACTAAAAGATCCCAAATGGCTCTCCTGGCATATGGGTCAACCCCGGCTGTAGGCTCATCCAAGATGACTGTCCTTGAACCCCCGACAAAAGCGATGGCCACTGACAGTTTCCTCTGCATCCCTCCAGACAGGCATTCCACCAACACGTGACGTTTGTCTGGCAAGCCCAGGTCTCCAATCATTCTGTGAAAAGAAGAAGCAAATGAAATTTTAACATTTTCCTTATTTAGTGTTTTTAATATAAAAGTTGAAATGCCTTCATCTTAAAATATGTTAATGATTACTGTTGAGTTTTTTAAATTGTATTGATCTTCGCAACAGATTTACAATCTTGATGGAAGATTTACATTTGTTATCACAGATATCAACCATTTTATACAATTCATATTAAAAAAAAAACTAATTTGTAATGAGGATATAAAAAAAACAGGATTTGATCATAAAGTATCAAGGGAGAGAAATGGACAACTTCTTTTCATGAAAACCACAATGAGCCAGATGTGAGGCCGGCTGGTCCTACGGTTAGTTCACCAGACTGTCAAACTACACGTTGCGGAGGTCGCGCTGCGCATGCTAAAAATAGCATGGTTAGAAGCGCTATATAAATAACCATTATTATTACTATAAAAGAGCTCTTTCATTCCTTATTCAATGGGGATAAAATTATATCAACAATGTTTTAGGTAAAAGTAATATCATTGTCCTGTCTGGCTTGAGATTTTGCTGATTTCTTTTTGTGAACTTTATATTGCCTATTAAACATTTTATTTTGACGTGATCAAGTTTGTAAAGGAAATATTATGGTAGCTAGGAAAAGATAATGAAATGCAAGAAGAAAGCACCGCAAATTTTTTCATTCGACTTACTTGTCTGTTTCACTCTTTATGTCTGCAGCTTTCATTCCTTTCAACTGAGCAAAAAACCACAAGTGTTCCTCTACTGTGAACCTAAAACATGTCATCAAGTCACAATACAACAAGTTGGTATGTCCATAAACAATATAACAGCAACAACAACCAAGAACTGAGTTTAAAAACAACAGTCTAATGCTAAGAATATTTATTTGCACCCTTCTGAAATTATTCTTTTTTTGAACCTGTATTTTGTTCACTTTTCATTTCAGGAATGCCTTAAATGTTTTATTTGTTCAGATTATAAACTTAAGTTTTGTTTTACTGTTTAATATAGTACTTGCTTAAAACTAGTTCAAACGTTTTTTTAAAGCTATTCTTAAGATTAAGATGGTAGAAATTATAAACCTACTTTAGGATTTTGGCTTAAAGCATGGCTTTAGAAAACAGGGTATTACAGAAAATATAATGTTCATTGAATAGAATCCAAAACTCAAAGAATGCCACAGATACATTAGTGTCACATATTAAGTGTTACATTTTAAGCTAACTTTCTAGGACCAAACACTTTAATAGATTCCTGAGTTTATAATGGGGGCTGTCCATTTCGGTCTAAGATGAAGAAAAAAAATTGGAGAAAAAGATTTCATGGACAGATGCAAATGAATTAGACAACATTGAGAGAAAATTAAAGCTCTCCTATAAGCAGAGTAAAAAAAAAATGCTCATATTCTTAAACTCCTTGGTGAAATCAAGTGAATTTACAGACATTTTCAAAAGGTTTTTACAAAGCTCATATCAATACTCTTTTAGTAAGATAATGGAACAAAACTAAGTTTCTAAATCAATATATCTTGTCTTCAGGCATGGCTTGAACTAAAAAAAATAATCATTACGGAAATATGCACAACCTGAACCAAACTTACTTGTCAAAAAGGACATTATGCTGTGGACACATCCCAAGACTTTGTCGGATGACATCCATGTCTGTTCTGATGTCAGAGCCATAGATGGATGCAGTCCCTGCAGTTGGGGGAATGAGCCCCGTCAGCATAGACCTGAAGAAGACAATAAAACATAAAGCAACGTTTAGGCCAACCTAAAGACGAGCACAATACATCAAATAACTTTCCACAAAGCGGAACCTAGATAGTGCAAATATTTCAATAAGACAACAAGGGTCTTACTCTAAAAGCCTTTTGAAAGTCTCTAGCCTTTTAGAAGCTTTTAAAAAAAAATCTAACACTAAATTCCAAAAACAATTATATGCAAATGTATGAAATATCTTAATGTCTTGTAGTGATTATATAGGTAGTCCAAATTTGTAAAAAAGAATATTTAATTTTGATGCTTTTTAAGAACTCATAGAATAATACATTTTAGAAAAAACAAAAACATGATTATTCTTCAGGACTCTTTAAACTTACAACATAGTCAATTAGTGTTTAGAGTTTTAAATAAAACAATTTCATGCTGCATTCTCCATTTTAGCAAAATTCTCAAACTTTCCCAAAACTTGGGACACTTTTCCCAAACTACCTCAACCTATATGAACTGTGATTTCATGGTGTGAGTTAAGGTGTATACTTATATAACTCCAAAGTAATGTATGGTGATTATAAAAATGTATGCAGTATTTGCAAATGACGAATAGGTTCTCATGTGTTCACCATTCTGTTTTACTGCCTCCATACAACACTAGACAATACACAATCTAGCTTTAGATTACTTCTTTCCCCCCATGGTCCAAGTATTCCTTTTAGACCATACGGCAAGTGACGCAGCACTAAAAAGGTTCTGTGTCTATAGCATACTATTGACCAGCACAATGCCCAGTCGTCTTACATATCTACATCTACTGTCAGGTACCCATCAGAGCTGGGTTGACTAAAGGACACACTACAGCCCTGGATATAAATCCTTGCTTTCATCAGGATCTGAACCCAGGGCCTTCGGTACAACAGATGAGCATGCTGGTAATAGGCCACCGTGCCCTGGTTTCCACATTTTTATAATCGTATGTCCATGACAGGTGACACAGACAGGAATATTTATTTCACCATTTATTTCACCAATAAAAGAAATAAATAATATTATAATTACATAAAGAAAAAAAAAGTATAATAAATAAAAAAAGTTTACATTGTAGTAGTCTTGCCAGCGCCATTGTGTCCAAGGAATGAAGTGATCTGACCTTCATACAGGTTCAGGCTCAAGTTTTTCACTGCAGTCTTTTTAGCTAGTTTGTAAACCTGAGGTGAAAATACAAAGAGGAGTAAAATGGCTGGTACAGCTGGTTATTTTAAGAAAAAACAACTCTAGACTCATTATATCTAGTGCAGACCTCAGACCAGGATGTAAAGTAGAGTAACAGCCAATGGAATGTGTGCATTTGAAATGGCCCACACGGCAGCATTTGGTTGGCTCAATTTAAAAAGAATCAGTTTTTATTCCAAGTATCAAGGATATAGCATTAAATCCCTTGACCGTTAAGGTCGTTGGGGGGGAGCGAATGGACACCTCAGCAGTCAACTTTTTCCACTTTTGCCTATCTTGGGGGGGTTGTCAATAGTTGAGTCATCTGCAGCCCTGTCCAATATTTTATGTTGTCGAACCAGCTGACAGCATCTCCAACGTCCACCTTCTACAGTGCCTTGGAAGATTTTTTGTCAGGTTATTATGCCGCAACACATGACCCAACCAGGGTAGTACTACTCTCAAATTTTACAAATATTTTTGAGGTATCATTTCCATTTTAAGTAGTTACGAGGAACTGGAAAAAAACTTACTTTAGATAAGTTATCTATAGATACTCCAAGAGGTAAGTGGACGGGATCTGGCTCAAACCTCTGAGAGTTTTCTGGAACAATATATAAATTTTTTTTTTAAATCTCAATATAAATACAGTGGAAGTGCAGTGGAAACCATGTGCATTGACATTTGGCATTAACCTTTCTAATGTTCATGTGAAATGAGATTTTAAGAGTACCAGGGGCAAAAGTCTGGAAAATAATTATGTAATAAAAACTGTTAAATCGGCAAAAATTTGGTCTTCAACCCCAGATAGAACCTCAAGATTAATCAATAGTTTAGTAAAAAAAAGAAAAATATATATTTAACACGCTTAGACCACAAAATTAAAATAAAAATGATTTTTAGTTCTTTACAAAATATTTAAAGCTTTTAAATAAAATGTAAAGCTTTTAACGAAAAAGAAAAGCAAGTCATCCAGCTTTAAGCCGAACAGTGTAAATTAAAGTTTATGTGGTCAGGCATTTTTCTACCCACAAAGTCAGCCTTTCCCAATTTAATAGTGTGAGATTTTAAGCTCTGTTTTAGAAAAATACCTACTTATAATAGTTGTACTTTGTATTGCACATTGTTTGTTAAATGCTCTAGGGATCAAAAAGTTTGAGTTGAATCAAATGGAAATAGATTACAAAAACCTTGCTTCATGTATGTGAACTACAACAACATACTCCAATATGAATTTTCTATTTGTCACTACCAAATGAATTGAGTAAGGTGGAAACACCATAAACATTGTCCATTGGCACGTAAGGGGTCAAGAGGTCAGAACGGAGGGCCAGAGTGTGTGTGAGAGACAGAAGGGAACACGGTCGAAGTCAGGACCAGTGTTGAATAGATAGTATTAAATTAATATATAGAAATGGATGTTAATGTCAATTTAGTAGGTATGTGAAGAACATGAGGTGAATTGATGTATGTTGAATGGTATCGTATTATTACAACATGTTAAATTCACTCGCCAGATACTTGCCTTCCTAGATTCATTGTTCGTGAGAGAGAGAAAGGAAGTAGGCACGCACCCATGACAGTATAATAATAATAGTATGTCAAATAAATTCAAATCAAATATGTCACATTTGGCAAGACAAGAATACCAGTGACACTATTGCTGATTTAGAATTTCAAACAAAGTTATTCATTAAAAACAGAAACAAAAACTGAATACCTGATCTATGATGAGCCATAGCACAAGCTTGATCCTCCTCCATTGTGGACAAGCTTTCCGTCCCACTCTGACAGCAGCGTGTGAATGGGTTGCCGCAGTGCTCCACGTGCTTGTTGCCACACCCGCACCAGTAGGACTTCATGAAGGGAAAGTACCAGGGCTTTGGTAGACCGTAAGAACCTGAAAAAAAGAACAGCCATTTTAATCACCTCTTTTTTCTTTACATTTTTAACTTTGCAATAAATCTTTGTGACAATTATGAGGGTGAATAGTTTCATGTGGTCATTTTATGCCTCTATGCATTTTCTTTTTTCATGTTTCATTATCCATTTTAGCAAAATTCTCAATCTTTCCCAAACATTGGACAATTTTTGCAAACTTTAACAAAATTAAATCAAGTCAAATTTCCTCAACTTCCACAAACTTTCCAATCTGGTCTTTTAGGGCTTTTAAAGGGTGTCAGGGATGGCACCAGCAACAGGATGGACTGCTCTGCTGGCTGGGTGCCAACAGCCTTGCTGGAATGCGCTGGCAGAGATGGTACATTTATAAAGCAAAAAGGGGAGGTTGTGTGGCCAACACAAAAACAGGCTTCTTTTATCTATTTAGACGATCTTTTTAATCCATAGAGTAAAGCAGAGAAAACCAGTCTCCATTGGGACTGTGTTGTTGGCAAAATGCCCAAGTTTAATTCACTATTCCCCAACTAATGTCATGTACGTATCACATTTCAATGCTCAAGGACACCCTCTAGACCATAGGTTCTCAACGGGGGCGTTATCGCCCCCCGGGTGGCGGTGAGAAGCTTTAGGGGGGCACTGACATTCCCAGGGGCGATTGGGGGGGGGTGCGGTGAAGGGCAAGTGGGCAATACAAACGTACCTGAAATAATTTGAACACCTCAGCTTTTTGAATCGATTAGTTTTGGGATGAAATATGATGTAAACGCAAGTGCTGCTAAATATCTGATATCCTCCGACAGTAGGCATACATATAAGAAATAGGAATCGCTATGACTTTTCGATGATGTAGGGATCAGTATTTGGTAATATGGTGAGCGGCCGTCTGGTCCTATTGTTGGTTCAGCGGACTGTCAACCCTGTTGAACGATTAATGTTGCCCTAACATATGCTAATATTAATGATATTTTGATCTCAGTTTTACAGAGATGTCCTTTAATCCTTTTGTGTTATTACATACTAAGAACACACGTATCACTATTGTTAAGCAGTATAGATACAGAGTAATCATATAAACTGGGTAGTTATTGTAATGCTTGAAAATATACATATAAATTCTTTAGTCATATCATATTTATATAAATTTCAAATACTTTTTACAATTTGATCATTTGAAAGTTATAAATGTAAGCCATTTATTTTTTTATAAAAGAAAAAAAAATACAGAAATATTAGCTCAAATGTAACGGGTTAATTATCTCCCTTTAATTAACACATGTTTCCATGTTTGATTCAAAAGTGATGCCAAACAAGTTCTGTTTTGTAATATAACAAATATTACTGATTATTATTATTTCTTTATATACATTCAACATTATGGTATTCAAAACAAGATTTAATTATTAGAGGATTAAAATAATTTACGTTAAACAGTTGTACATAAACATTTCCATCCATTAATTGTTTTGTCCATTTAAGAAGTTTATATATTAAACATTAGTAATTACAGAAATTACATGATATAGTATTTTTAAATAAGTCTCCTATTATTATAAAATTAATATTACAAATAAATTTGTTTTAGAATTAATTATATTTATGTTTAATTAAAATTAAGTTGTGGGGGGGGGGGGGGGCGGTGAGCTTAAAAAAAAAATGTAAAAGGGGGTGGTGAGCCGAAAAAGGTTGAGAACCTCTGCTCTAGACCCAGGAAAACACCACAGCAATGATCCTGAGAGTTTTGGAAGAGCAGTCAGACCACGCTGCCATAAGCCCAAATCAATGTGCTGCAAAAAAAACCAAAAAAAACATGTCCCTTAGACATGTAAAAATTCACCCACATTTCTTCATAAAGAGGCTATTGAAGGAAGATTGTATGCAGGTGTATGCAGACTTCAAAATAAAGGTTTACAGCATATATTCATAAGTAAGTAAAGTACCCTTTGGACCAAACTGATCATAAGGCTGGTGAAGCAGTGTTCACCAGTTTCTGTGGCCGCAGCATATTAGAGGATGTGTGGCCAGCACAATGCCCAGCCCCCTTTACTTTGCCCCAACTAATGTCAGGTACCCATTAGAGCTGGGTAGACTCAAAGGAAACCATCAAGTCCTGGGAAAAAATCCTAGCCTCCATTCGAACCCAGGGCCTTCGGATAGCCAGTCAAACGTGCTGCAGCTCGGCTTCCGCGCCTCACATAAAACTATCCAGATGATGTGAACCAATCACTAACCTGGGTGTACATGCTCGATGTACCAAACTAAGATGGCATACAGGAAGCAGTCTAGGACCATCATCATGGTCACCATGAAGAGATTGAACTCATCGTGCTCGGCGGGGGACACGTAGATATTCTGCCACTGCACCCCAACGCCCATCTCTTCGTAGAAGGCAAAATATTTTGCTCCAAGCCCAAAAGCAGTTGTTGAAAATATGGACTAGGAACAAAGAAACAAAAGAATAAACTAAACTAAGCTTATAACAAACAATTTAAGTGATAAATATATATATATAGAGAGAGAAATATATAAACTTGGAACTAATTCAGAATACTAATATGTTACAGAAATATGATAAAAACATAGAAATATGAGAATGCTAGTAGATCCCGATATCTATAATTTTATAATATAATACTGATAGTTTTTCAGAACTAGAGTACCCCAATTATAAAGGTAGGTCTAAAAATCTGTTATTGTTGGCTTCCATTAGTCTCACGAGACGACAGAATTTAGTGTCCCCTTGGAGAGTGTGCGCTACTGGCCTTGCAGCTTCTGCTGTGGTTGTACAAGCCTTCATGTGAATGACAGTCTTTATTGCACCTCTGGCACAAGAAGACAGAATTAGTCATTGGCTGGTCACTTCCCTTCCTTCTGGTGCGCTTCTCGTCAGCGAACTGTTGCAGGTTTCTTTCTCCTGCTTCCAGCCCAGAGGTTAACGCTTGTCTCCTGTCTTTGGCAAGTTCCTCACAGCTATTTATGTCTATGATGGCTAGGGCTTTCAGGTCTCTCTTGCAGACATCCTTGAATTGGAGGTGGGGTCCTCTTTCCTGTGGCTAGTTCTGAGTATAGGATGTCTTTGGGGATTCTGCCATTCTCCATCCTGCACACATGTCCTAGCCATCTGAGCTGACGTTGGCAGATAAGAGTAAGCATGCTTGGCATCCCAGCCTGCTGCAGCACCACATTGTTAATGACATGATCCTGCCAGCGCATGTGGAAAGCGCTCAATATCTTCTCGTTTGGAATATAGCATCGAGGTTTTGGTGGCATAGAGTAGAGTGCTTAAAATCTATTGTAAAATATATACATATGTGTATGTCTATTTGTCTATAAGTATACTTATTTCTTTGTGCATGTAGGTTTGAGATTTAATGACTTTGTACAAGTCTTGAATGTTTAAGACCCTGTATTCATTTTTGCATCAGTTACTTCCTCTTGTGGGTTTGAGACTTTCTAGTAATTTCTTCTGAGAATTCTATACAACTAGTTCTATAAATAGACAGTTGTGGAGCAGGCTTATTTTTCGTCTTGTTTACATACAGAGTTGATGTGTACAGAAGAGCTACTGCCATTTAAGACATTATTTTTTTGTATAGCCCTGAACAAAGAAGCTATATAATATTATAATCTGTTTCTAATCTATATTTAGAATTGGAGCTTACTGCCAGACTTTTACATATTCCAGAGATATTGTCGCCAGCAATGTCCTCTTTGATGGCAATGTACATGTAAGGAACATAGGACAGGAAGTAGATGATACCAGCACATGCAGCAGCGACCTTGGCCTTGGAGTACAGAACACTGATCAGGAAGCTATGGGGGAGAGAAAATCAAAACATTCAAATGTTTCTACTTTAAAAGTTCCAACAACAAAACTAGTAATCGTTATAACCATTATATACAATATTATTTACTTTACCTTTTATTAAATATTTAGGATAATAGTTTCAAAAAACTAAAAGGAAATAAATAGTTTAGAAAACTTTCTCTAGCTTGTAGTATTTATCTCTTCTCTGATTGGTCAATTTCCAAGATAATGAAAAAAATACATAACTACCAGTGTTACTGATTTATTATGTATTATAATAATTTGATACTTAAACTTCTCTAATTTAACAGTTAATTTACTATATTTGGTTATAAAAGTAAAGTATTCTGATAGGTCCCACTTAGTTGGCGTTGACTTGTTTCCACTGCTATGTCTTAGATTTAAGTAAATAATTTCATCAGACCTATTTGGTGTATCCTCATACTCACAAGTTTTTGAGATTATTTATAGCTCGAGAAAACTTAATGCAGAGCACAGGTTGACATTTAATCAGAAAGATAAATGATTCTTGCCAAATACTTTATTTATAAGAAAGAAATAACTACTTACGAGAAAGAGAGAATGGCACAAGAACTATTTATAAGAGCGACATAACTACTTACGAGAAAGAGAGGATGGCACAAAAAACTATTTATAAGAAAGATATAACTACTTACGAGAAAGAAATGATGGCACAAAAAACTATTTATAAGAAAGATATAACTACTTACGAGAAAGAGAGGATGGCACAAAAAACTATTTATAAGAAAGATATAACTACTTACGAGAAAGATAGGATGGCACAAAAAACTATTTATAAGAAAGATATAACTACTTATAAGAAAGAAATGATGGCACAAAAAACTACTTACGAGACAGAAATGATGGCACAAAAAACTATTTATAAGAAAGAAAAAACTACTTACGAGAAAGATAGGATGGCACAAAAAACTATTTATAAGAAAGATATAACTACTTATAAGAAAGAAATGATGGCACAAAAAACTACTTACGAGAAAGAAATGATGGCACAAATGTAGACTTCCAGAACCAAGAATATGATGAGAGTGTTGCTGTGAGGCAGGACGTTGCCCATCTTGAGCAACCCGGTCAGTATGATGACAGAGATGGTCATCTGCACAAAGGTGGTGAAGAACCAGGCGCACCAGTGGACGGCATTGCTGAGGCCCATCATCTTCATCACCTGCAGAAGGGCAAGGTGGTAAACAGGACATTAAAACAGGTATGCCTGATATGAGAGACTTACCTTTATGGGAGTGTAAATTTGTGGATTTTATAGCAAAAATGGAATACCTTTATTGCAACTAGCTGAACAGTTACATTTTCATACATTTATTGCAACTAGCTGAACTGTTACATTTTCATACATTTATTGCAACTAGCTGAACTGTTACATTTCATACATTTATTGTAACTAGCTGAACAGTTACATTTTCATACATTTATTGCAACTAGCTGAAAAGTTAAATTTTCATACATTTATTGAAACTAGCTGAACTGCTACATTTTCATACATTTATTGCAACTAGATGAACTGTTACATTTTCATACATTTAGTGCAACTAGCTGAACTGTTACATTTCATACATTTATTGCAACTAGCTGAACAGTTAAATTTTCATACATTTATTGCAATTAGCTGAACTGTTACATTTCATACATTTATTGCAACTAGCTGAAGAGTTGAATTTTCATTCATTTATTGCAACTAGCTGAACAGTTAAATTTTCATACATTTATTGCAACTAGCTGAACTGCTACATTTTCATACATTTATTGCAACTAGCTGAACAGTTACATTTTCATACATTTAGTGCAACTAGCTGAACTGTTACATTTCATACATTTATTGCAACTAGCTGAACAGTTAAATTTTCATACATTTATTGCAATTAGCTGAACTGTTACATTTCATACATTTATTGCAACTAGCTGAAGAGTTGAATTTTCATTCATTTATTGCAACTAGCTGAACAGTTAAATTTTCATACATTTATTGCAACTAGCTGAACTGCTACATTTTCATACATTTATTGCAACTAGCTGAACAGTTAAATTTTCATACATTTATTGCAACTAGCTGAACTGTTACATTTTCATACATTTATTGCAACTAGCTGAACTGCTACATTTTCATACATGTATTTCAACTCGCCAAACCGTCAACACACTATCAGATACATACATTTACCTACAACAATACAACCCAAAAACAACCTGTTGCAATGCTCAGATAAACATATGGACAAAAACACTTTCCTTATCCCTTATGCTAGAACAAATGCATATAAGTACTGTTTCTTCCCGAGTGGCATCCGGGCATGGAATGGGTTGCCTGAACAAACCAGGAAAACCAGTAACTTAACATCATTTAAAACATGAACAAAAATGCAAGGCTAGACGCTGACCACGGATGCGTGTAGGATGCAATAATCTTCTTAAATAGAAGGAGTGTCTGTAATATATAAGATAAGATAACATCTCACTGGGTATCTGCTTACCTCTTTCAACCGCTGTTCCTTCTCATAGACAATACTCTGCACCAGCATGGCCACGGTGTAGACCCAACTGAAGGTTAAGCACAGAGGCATGACATGCTCTATCATAAACATGAACCTGTGGATAGCATACCAACAGAACTTGAAATGTGTTGAGTAATGTTGGGCCTAAACTAAAAGATTTATATATAATAGACATTCTGTTCTATATTGAATAATTTTAGTTTTAATTTTTTATTATGGCTATGTGGAAAACAGTACAGTGTCAAAAATTAAGGCTAGGTCTTAAATATTAGATATGGCTTAAAAATAAGGTAAAGTTTCAAATATTAAGCTAAGTAAAAAAAAAATAAGTCTGCTAAATTAGTTTTGGACTAAAACAGGGGTCTCCAAACTACGACCCAATAATATCAAATAAATAATTAAAAATAGCATCCATGTTTTGAATAATTTTTATTTGGCCCTCGAGTGTGTAGTATGCCCCCAAACTTCTGTTTGATAGTTAGTGCAGCCCTCTGGCTGAAAAGTTTGGAGACCCTGGTCTAAGGCAAAGTCTAAAATCTTAGTTTTAGTCTTAAAAGTAAGGCAAAGTCTCAAATTATAACCTTAACATCAAAGTATAATTTCTAGTGTATCTCAGCAATAGAAACGACATCATTAATACAGTAATAAAAGTAAGAAGTATCCTTTTTAGACCATGTTGATCTATTGGGGTAGTGAAGCAGCGTTCACCAGTTTTAAGCGGTTCAATGGGGATTGCTGGTACAATGCCTGGCCATTTTGTATTTTCCCCAACTAACGTCAGGTAACTCATGAGATGGATTGAATCAGGGACACCCGCCAGACCTATGACAACTAATTATCCAGTTGTCGCTTGCATTCAAATTGTAAACTTTTAGTTTCTCGATCCGGTGCCTTGCTGTTAGATCGCCGTCTCCTATCATGAAGTAATAACATAGACCACTGTCTCCTATCATGAAGTAATAACATAGACCACTGTCTCCTATCATGAAGTAATAACATAGACCACTGTCTCCTGTCATGAAGTAATAACATAGACCACTGTCTCCTATCATGAAGTAATAACATAGACCACTGTCTCCTATCATGAAGTAGTAACATAGACCACTGTCTCCTGTCATGAAGTAATAACATCTTACAACAACAAAAAATCAACAACAACAGGTATTGATAGGAATGTCAGCTGGTCTACTCACTGATCCCAGACATAGCAAGGGTAAGGGAACTGTTGAATGTAGGATCCTGGCTCCACCACGTCACGGCCGACCTGGAGGTCAATCACTGCCCTTTCAATCATGTCCTGGAGGGAAGGACATCACAATTTAAAACCAAACCAGGGATCATGTTGCATGACACACTTTTTGCGGAATTTCATGTTTTTGTATTTATATTATATAAGTTCCTCTGAAAAACTGCAACTATTGACATGTTAAAATTGTTGCAGAGTAACTAAAGTACTCTGATGTTGTTCAAAGTAACTTAGATATAGATTAATACTTTAAGACTTATAAAAGATAACAGTAAAAAAGCTCCCTGGTTGAAAATAATAATCTATGTCATATTACATCATTATGAATAATTTTAACCATTATATAGTAATAATGTAGTATCTTTTTTTTTCCCCACATTTTCTTCATTCAATAATATTTGTTAAAATAAAACTTCTACTGAAAATTAACTGTTTTTTTAACTGTAATTAATCTTAATGAAATGCAGGACTAGACTTAAATTACGAATGTGCACACGACGCAATTATCTATCTTCTTCATAGAAGGAGCGTCTATAATGTATAAGATAAGACAATGGTTTTAAATCTTTAAAAAATGTTTTTCACTTGTTTATCAAGCATGCAGACAGAAAATTCAATGCTCATTAAAAAAATATTTTACTGTAGTATTCACAATGTACTAGAGTCCTTATCATAACAATTAACAGTAAGTCATTGGGCTTATTGTAGAATCATTAGGGGAATGCAGGAAGGGCAACACAATATGTGGTACATAACTTGGGCAACTGCACCAGTATAGATGTGACATAGTTTGGACAGGAAGATTAGTCTTCAGCTTATTATTACAACACCTGGGACCAAAGAACTGATAGGCTGTTCTGGTAGAGGAATACACTGATGGACTCTCTAATGGAGAGAAATAACGAAGTCTGACAGACTTACCTGCACCCACACAAAGCCAAACTGGTAGTAAGGGAAAAAGTTGCGCCCGGGCCCTGGAACCCAGGTCGGTTTTCGCACTTGTTTGGTTGACGGAAGATATGTGGCATTCTGGCGTATTTTGTATCGCAGGTGAGGGGGAATGGAACCATCCTCTGGTAGATCTTGGAACACAACACCTGCAGGAAACATTGTCAATTATTCACTCAAAAGTTGCTTAAGGAAAATTCCCCCTCCTCTGCAAACAACCAAATTAGACTGTAGCACATCACCTTTTTAACTGCCTAGTACTTCAAGACCTACATCATATAGACCCTTTAAAATTACCAAACTATTCAAACACTCATTATAACGTTGCAAAAAGTATGCAAAAGGACAATGATGAGTTTAAATTGTCTACCCCAATTTCATTTGGGGATGTGGTGCGCCGGCAGTAAAAGCAAGATACCATTTAGCTACCAGAAACCAAGACATCCAAAGGGATTGTGTGGCCCGCAAAGGGTACTTAGTTAAAAGTATAAGGGTCACTATTTGAGCACATAGTTACAGAAATCCAGAAGGTTTAAGCCCAAGACATTGCAATGCTTTATGATTGAACCGCCATTGCTGACCAAAAGTAAATCTTGACTAGCCGCAGTCGTAATTCTGGAGAATTTGTAATTAACTTTGCAAGCCAATTTCCTTGTCCCTACCAATCCTAAAAAAAGAGGCCCCTCCCATTTCAATGTCAGGAATTTCTGGCAATTATAGTGCAGCAAGTATGAATTTAAAGTCTTGACCCAATTAAAGTAAATGACACACCATGCACAAACAGTTTTCTCTCCTTGTATAACCATAGGCAGGTTGTCATACCCCTCTCTAAAGGCTGTACCTGCTATAATACTTGCATTGTCCTGGTAGGCCTGAGTTGTGAAGTAGTTTAGCATGTCTTCTTCCGTGGCAAAACCTCGGAAAATGTTCAGGTTGATTCCTGTAAACAGGAAATATAAAAAAACACAAAACATCAATTTTAATAAATATTTACCAAAAAAAAATGTGAAAGTTAAAGGTAGCAAATTAGTTTGTAATAGCTTGTTTTGGGGGGGATATAAGTTTATGCTTGACACATAGGCTTGACATCTCTAAGTCTACATAATGAGGGGGCATGGTGTCCGTGCACCACCACATTTGACTGGTGCACCGCAGGTCCTGGGTTTTAATTCTGGTGCAGGCTGGGATTTTTTCCCCGGGTCTGCAGGGTGTCACTGAGTCTACCCAGCTATGATGGGTACCTGACTTTAGTTGGGGTAAATGTAAAGGCGGCTGTGCGTAGTGCTGGCCACACAATCACCTAATATACAGGGGGCCACAGAAACTGGTAAACACTGCTTCAATTTGGATCAATTTGGTGATACTTTACTTTAACTACATAATGATCATACAAAATGTGTTCAGAACGAAATAGTTTGTAATGAAATGTATAAAAAAATGAAATGTAAAGTTTTATTTAGTACAGTTGAAATGAGAGGAGTTCCTCTATTTGTCCAGTGACTACTCATTTCTCCAAGTGAATGCCTTATTTACACAATAATTTGGATGGTAGTTAATGTTCTCAATAAAACACAAATAACACCCAAACCAATTCCGAGTCTCTCACTAAAGGCTCGCATAGACTGACCTTTCATCATGGTCAGCCAGCCGTGCGCAGCTCTGTCCACCAGGTTCAGCTGGTGCTCATAGAACAGGCTGTTGTGGATGTTCACCTGCAGGTAGGAGGTCAGGTGCGTCAGCTCGAACAGCCAGGAGACCAGGCTCTGGTGCTGCTGAATGTCCTCTTGCATCTGGAACAGCGGAGACAAAAAGTTTTTTTTTTTTTACACCTTCACAAAGCGAAATGAAGGTTAGGGGGAAAACAAAGAAAACAGTTTGCATTAATGACAAATTAAAAGTGGTTTCCTAAGTGTGGGCCATGGCTGCCAAGGCATCTTCCCAATGGCGCCGCAGAATATTGCAAAGCCTTTGATAATTCTTTGTTTTCCCCTTATGATTCAGGGAATGGTACCGTGGAAAAAAAAGCCTTACTTCAAACAGGACACCACTAGTGGAAAAAGTCTGCCACCCTTCAATATCACAAAAACATTTGTATGACATGTTAACAAAAAATTGAAACTGCATTCATTATTAATTTTGCTCTTTAAAAAAAAATAAAAAGACACATTTGAAATCAAGAAGCAGAAATTAACCTCTCTTAATCAACAATATTTCTATCTTAATCTTAATTGTAATCTCTTAATCAACAATATTTCTATCTTAATCTTAATCTTAATCTCTTAATCAACAATATTTCTATCATGTCTTTATAAACTACATTAGTTGGGGGGAAAAAAATCCCTTTTTTATATAAAGATTCAAACTCAAGAACTTGAGAAAGACAATCCAGTGTTTTGCTGCAGGACCATCGAGACCCAGTGATGAAATGTACAAAGTTTAAAAAAAAAACAACAAAGATCAGGGGGGAAGTAAACCTTTTTCACAAGGTCCAGATTGTGTGCTGTCTTCTCTTCCTGGAGATAAGCGTGCAGCCTGGCAGACATATTTAGCCACTCGGTGGCGTAGGTGCTGATCAAATCGATGAAGGCGATGGTGGTGTTAGCCTGGAGTGACAAAATAAAAGAAGACGTGATAATGTTTCACTTTTTACAGTTTGCCCTATCCCCTTGCCTTTGTTTATGACACACATCAATCTCCCCCCCCCCACTTTGCTAACATATAAGCTAATAATAATAGCTAATTATGGTCTTGCTACTTTGCGGGTTTTCTGTAGAATTTTCACTATTGAGCGTTATTGAAATATTTATACAGTATTTTGGTTCTAACAGAAAAAATTTTGAATTTAGTAACTTAAATATAATTTTAATAAAATCCCCCCATTAAAATATTATTCTATCGAAAGGAAATAATTAGCATATAATTAAACAAATTGTGGGGCACGGTGACCGAGCGACAATGCGTTCTGCTGGCGTACCAAAGGTCCTGGGTTCGAATCCTGGTGCAGGCTAGGATTTTTTCCCGGGTCAGGAGGGTATCCCTGAGTCTACCCAGCTCTGATGGGTATTTGACCTTAGTTGGGGTGAAGTAAAGGCGGCTGTGCATAGTGCTGGCCACACAATCACCTAGTATGCCGTGGTCACAGAAACTGCTTCACCAGCCCTAAGGATATATTTAGTCCGAAAGGAATAAGGGATACAAACAAATTGTACATATTTGGTAAAGTGTGGTGAACAAAGATGGAGTAACAGGCAAGGACATAAGTAGCCGCATCAACAAGGCATGCTTTGGCCCATACGGAACTCTAGTGTTGTGTCCAGAAAGAACTGGATCAGAATCTTAAACTTTAATGTTAAGGCAGTTTTGTAGCATGGCTGGTAAACATGAAAGGTGACTAAATCAAATCCTAGCAAGCTCCAGACTTTTTGTAAACAGATGTCTCAGGTGAATACTAAAAATTAGACAGCCGGAGAAGATATCAAGTGACCAGCTGTGGGACGACATATTCGGGCAAAAAACAATGAAAAAAAGACTTGTCGAGAAAAGTGGGGTAGATAAGGCACACCCTGAGAAGACCAAAGGGTGATGCTGCCAGAAAGGCATCTAAACTGGACCCCCCCCCCCCCCCCCCAGGGACAGAGAAAAGTGGGGCAGACCAAAGCAGACCTGCAGAAGGTTGGTTGCAAACGATGCAAAGCCACACATGGACCCAACTGAGGGGAACCGCAAAAGATCCAGAGTGTAATTACAGTCCTCTCCATTGGACACCCCCCAAGGGATTAAGTCAAGTCAGATAAAATCATGTAGCTACAATGAATATATGTACTTAAAAGAACCAATGTACCAACAGCTTCCTGATGGTGTATAGAGAGTAAAGTAGGTCAGGACTATTTTCAGAGAGGACAACAATAGTTAGATGATTCAAACAAAAAATAGTAACAGCGGTCAAGTACGTAACTGTTTTTGTTTACTGTGATTTTATTGACTTGACAGATATAAATTAATCTCCCAGATAAGAGCAAATCAATAAAGAACAAAGAAACAGTAAGAGAACTCAAATGTAACTAGGTCAAAACATTACAAACACAAAATCTGATTTTGACTTAACAAATTTTAAAACAGAACTGGGTGCGCCCTTATCTGGCAATCCAAACATGGCAGGTATTTGTAAATGTATGGCCAAAACTAATCAATACGTCTGTCAACAGCAGATTATAATTATTATTATTGGCCTTATCTTGCAATCAAAACATGGCCAGTCGTTTGTAAACCGTGTGAACACTAAACTAACCTTGTCGATAATTCTGTCAGCAGCCGATGTGTTGGGTGCGTACAGGACTGTTGGGTTGTAGTAGAGATAGTGCTGGATGATACTCAGCTTATCTCTCTGTGCCTGGGTCATGCCAAGGACGTCTGCATTCAAACAAATAAAAAATAGGCAAGTTCGTTCGTTATCTGATATAACAAATACAATAAATAATCCCCGTCCATCCCCGGACCACCGACCCATGCGATAAATGAACTAAAGTTCTCTTTGTGCTGTATTGTTTGGGAAAGCAGAGGTCATACTTTTCAATGGACAAGGCACAGAAAAGATAGCGTTGCCAAACTAACGCCCAATGAGCTCAATGTCTAGTTCTCATATTATGATCGTGGGGAGATTCAGGCCTGGCTTCAATCCTGTATGAAAATTTAAATATATTTGTTTTGACAGGATTTGAAGCTCAGGACCTTCATCATCATCAGGTGCCAGGTCTGGAACAGAAATTGGCGATCATGAATCTCCATTTCTCTCGGTTGTGAGCTGTTTCAACAAGCAAGTCGTTATTGCTTAAGCTATTGTTTGTTGCCTATTCGCGTAGGACCTTAGGATCTAAAATCATTGGGGTTAAACTCAACCTCTTCACACCTATTAATATTTCCAATGCCCTTAACAATTGTGGGTTTTAACTTACAAACTAATTATGTTAGAAACCCAATTGCCAAAGTGACACTTCTTAGAACAGCAGTGGCTTACAATTAGATAAGTTTGTGGAAAACATACAGTATATCTGTATGGATGTTTTGTCTTTTTAACCTTTGTTAAATATAAACATAAGTCCACAAGCTGTAATAGAATAAATATTAAGCGAGAAAATGTAAAGAAAAATAATGTATATAATGCACATTTTTTACATAGAATTTGCCTAACTCTCTGATGACAAGAAAATGCTTTTACCTTCATCCACTTTTGACTTCTCACTGTTTTCTTCTTTGTCTTGGTGCTTGCCTCCCTTGGATTTCGTTTTAGGTGCAATGGTCGTGGGCACCACGGGGGCTTTCTTACCACACACGGCTTGGTGCAAGAAGTCCCACATTTTCATCCAGCCACTCTTTTTGCGGTCACCTGGGACCTTCAACAGCAAGAATAAAAATGTTTACAAACAAATTTAAAGTAGGGCCAAGCAGTGCAACTTTAGGAGAGCTAGAAAGACTTGCACAAGCTTTGGAGATAGATGTTCTAGAAATAGTTTTGGCATTACTCACTTAGACAACATCTTTAACAGACAGGGAAAGAAAAATTTGGCACTGAGCAATGATAAATTAATGCAAGCTGAAATGTTACAGCTAGGTAATATTAACCCTTTACTTTGAGTCATGCATACATATTTGTTCTTTAACTGATAGTTGTAGGAATAGGAAAGTTGATCAAGAAACCTTGGGTTGATTTCTGCATGGTGGCTTAGCAACAAACAGAAAAGTTTCCAAAGATCTTGGGTTTAATTTCAGGTCGAATTCCAGGACTTTTTTTTACCCCCCAGGTAGTCAGGAGACCTGACATTAGTCAAGTGGAAGTCAAGTTGGGTTTTTATTATTTTTGCCAAACAATCTTTGCAGCCAAAAAGGAGACAATTATGAATTCTACTTCTCTAGCTCCATAGATTAAGTCATGGGCTGAAAGGAATACTTTGTTTAGCAACCGTAAAGCCCATTTTCTAAGGGACACAAAAAAGACTGAAAAGGAAGCTTTTCTCTTTTACTCGGCATGTCACGTTTCTTTTCATATCGAGCTCATATCCGTATTTCAGTTTTCTACTTCAGTCACCGTGCCCCATTTATGCTTGAGTAGTAATCATATTTATTCTCAACTATTTCATTACTTTATTCTTTCTTCATTCTGAAATGGTTAACAGTATATCTCTTTAAATATTTAAGTTCCTGTCGCTGTGACAAACTGAACTGTGTCTGTAGAGCTTGGTGTTCAGTGAAGAGTGACCTCAAGCCAGAGCTTGTACCTGTTTATTGTAATGTGGGACAATCTTGTGGCAGAAGTTAAGAATCTCTCTAGACCCTTTCAGGTGTACACCTGCAGTATGTTCAACGGCACAATAAACCCAGCCAATAGACTGGGCTCATGGCAGATCGGTCATGCATTGGTGGACACCCACCTGATCTGTATCAGGGTCAGTGGCGTTGCCCTGCCAACTAGTGCTGGTGTTGAAACCTTCTGTGTCTGTAACGTTCTCATCAAATGGTAGCATGGAGATCAGCTTGGCTATTTCATCAAGTTCCCTTTGAAACCTTATAAACTTGATCAGCTGAAAACAATAATTAAAAAAAAAATTTTTTTATTTTAAATCAATATTTTATTGTAAGACAACTGTGTTTTTTTACAACTAAGTAAAAGAAAGCTAAAATAAATACTTCATTAGACAAAACAAAACTGAAATACTTAACTCATTCCGTGCCAATCCACTATATATCGTCGATTTGGTTTTCATAGCTTATTTCGCTGCTTAAGCCTTTTAATTGGACTTTTTATATTCTCAAAAGAATGACAACTTTTTCTGCTTCCTTTCTACTTGGTTTATTTTCAGTTTTTAAATAATAATGACGATTTTTAATCAATTTCTCTGTAAACTTTTGTAAACAAAGCATAGTCACGCCTACTCGAAATGTTTCTAGACCTTGGAGCTTGTCAACTTTGCTAGTAAAATAACTTTTATTGCTAATTATTCATTTCTATTCGTCAGATAATAACTTTAAATCATTTAAATCTGGTTTTGAGGACTTTCGGTTTATTTACTAATTAAAGATTCCGACATACGTGGTTAGGACTAGGCCTATGTAAACTATATATAAATATAATGGATCTGCGTTTGCCGGCTGATACTAATATTACAAAAATGCGTATAACTCAGTAACTATATGGGATATTTTCAAAATGCATTCTGATCAGGAATAGATATACTTGTAGTGGTTTAAAGCCGAATAGGATATCTGCTGCGCATACCATTTAAAAATCTGTTAAAATTGATTTTAGTGCTCCTTTTATATTCTAAACAAACAATTTGATCTCTAAAAATTACTAATAAAGATGTAACTATTATTATATTATTGTTTTAACTTCTACTTATTATTATTCCCTGTTTAATTTCCTTTAATTTGATATGAACTACAGGTATCTTGCTAAACAAATACCTTTAGAAATGTATGAATAAATAAAGGCACCCTAAAAAAATTCTAGCGGCATAAAAATGGTCTGGCACTAACACGGTAAACCCCCCCGGCACGGAATGAGTTAAAAAGTTACTGAAATATTTAAGCAGGTAAAAGGTGAATAAATAATTAATCATGCACAAAACAACAACAGCTGACATACTTAATCGGTAACAAAAATAGATACATGTTCAGACAAAGCATAAAAAAAACACAGAAATACTTAATCAGTTAGCAAAAAAACAACAACTGAAAAACTTAATTAAAAAAAATATAAAAACTTTTATATTTCAGTAAGCAAAAAAACAAATTCCAACTAATAGAATACTTAATCAAGACAAAAAAAACTTACTTTGTTGAGAAAAGCATCCACTTTAATTGCTGTTGCTGTCAGATTGACTGCCTTAAGATGCAACTAAACAAGAGTAAAACAAAGTTTGGCCCATAATGATAACCAAAAAAAAGAATAATGGATATAGGAGTGAAAGCCTGAAAAGTAAAGGAACTGGGCTTTTTAAGTCCATGGTCTTCCACGACTGGAGAAAAGATTATATAATATGTAGATCTGTTACTTCAACTGTATTATTGAACTGGCTTATGGATATTTAGTAGTAATTTTTTTTTTTTTTATGGGTGACCGAACTGGCTCTAAGCAAATCTTACCCTCCCTGATACATGAACAAATAAGTCCTGAGTAAATCTGTCACTCTTTAATGCATGACCAAAAAGATCCTAAGTAAATTTGTCCCTCTTTAAAGCATGACCAAATAGGTTCTAAGAAAATCTGACATTCTTAAATGATGACAGAATAGATCCTCAGTAAATTTTCTCTCTTTAATGTATAGGTCCTTATGTAAATCTGGCCCACCATAATGCATGAATAGGTCCTAGATCAATCTCACGATCTAATGTAACATAATGGCGAGGGAGAATGTGAAAGAATCACAGTTGACAACCAAAATACATACCAGTTTGATCAGCTTATCACCCTCCAGCTGGTAGAACAGTTCATGGGACAAATGCTCCAACTTTAAGGTGGAAAGTTGACACAAGCGCCTCTGTAGATCTTCCTGGTGATGAGATGAAAAAAAAAAACAAGTGCATTGCAACAAGTTGCTTTTGAACAGAGTAGTGCTATGATCAGTTTGGTCTGAAGGGTACTTTACTTTAGTGCTATACCATAATAAGCTGGGTCAGAAAGCTTGACATGGAAACTAGTCTGTATAATTGACTGAATGCTAACTACATGAATATTAGCTAGACTTGAAACACAATGAATACAGACTAGATTTGAGAACACTGTACACAGACTAGATTTGAGAACACTGTACACAGACTAGATTTGAGAACACTGTACACAGACTAGATTTGAGAACACTGTACACAGACTAGATTTGAGAACACTGTACACAGACTAGATTTGAGAACACTGTACACAGACTAGATTTGAGAACACTGTACACATACTAGATTTGAGAACACTGTACACAGACTAGATTTGAGAACACTGTACACAGACTAGATTTGAGAACACTGTACACATACTAGATTTGAGAACACTGTACACAGACTAGATTTGAGAACACTGTACACAGACTAGATTTGAGAACACTGTACACAGACTAGATTTGAGAACACTGTACACAGACTAGATTTGAGAACACTGTACACATACTAGATTTGAGAACACTGTACACAGACTAGATTTGAGAACACTGTACACAGACTAGATTTGAGAACACTGTACACAGACTAGATTTGAGAACACTGTACACAGACTAGATTTGAGAACACCGTACACAGACTAGATTTGAGAACACCGTACACAGACTAGATTTGAGAACACTGTACACAGACTAGATTTGAGAACACTGTACACAGACTAGATTTGAGAACACTGTACACAGACTAGACTTGAGAACACTGTACACAGACTAGACTTGAGAACACTGTACACAGACTAGATTTGAGAACACTGTACACAGACTAGATTTGAGAACACTGTACACAGACTAGATTTGAGAACACTGTACACAGACTAGATTTGAGAACACTGTACACAGACTAGATTTGAGAACACTGTACACAGACTAGATTTGAGAACACTGTACACATACTAGATTTGAGAACACTGTACACAGACTAGATTTGAGAACACTGTACACAGACTAGATTTGAGAACACTGTACACAGACTAGATTTGAGAACACTGTACACAGACTAGATTTGAGAACACTGTACACAGACTAGATTTGAGAACACTGTACACAGACTAGATTTGAGAACACTGTACACAGACTAGATTTGAGAACACTGTACACAGACTAGATTTGAGAACACTGTACACAGACTAGACCAAATCATTCTTTTGGGTGCTATAAGCACAAGCATATTCATCCCAAATCTTAATGATGGTGGCATTTGAAAAATGATACATTTTAGACTGCCATCAAATACACTTTGGTAGAAAACATAATTTGTGCTGCTACTTTGGTAACTGAATTGTTTGACCTTCATTGTGGTGTGTCGATACCGCCTTAAACTTTTTATTCTATAGAGTCCAAGGCATTCTTCCTAGTGGGCATTCCACTGAGCATCAGTGAGCTTTCTGCAATGCAATAAATGTCAGATGCACACCAGGAGACATTACCTGTGCGTTAACCCAGTGGCGCACTCTTAATAGATCATATTGATGGTTTATACATTTAAACGCTTCGTTAACTTTGAGGCCCATGGGCACAGAAGTGAAGCTAAATTACCAGACTACCGTATAATGAGCTGGTACTCAATGGCATCCTTCCGTCTCGCGAGACGATGGTGCATCACCGTGATTCGAGGTTGCACTTCCTCGTGTGGCTGAACAGGCCTATCCTTGAATGACAGTCTTTTTTACAGCCTTTGCACACGTGTTCTGTGGGTCCTATTTCTTCCGCTTTTCTTTTAGCCCTTTTATTTATGCTCTCCTCCATTCTATTTTCCTCTGCCGTTTTAACCCCTTTCCTGACAGCAGTGCGCCAGGTGGACCGATCCTCTGCCTTCTCCTCCCAGTCACTTGTACTTATTCTGGCTGCTCTCATGTCTCTCATACAGACATCTTTATAGCGGAGGCGTGGGCGACCTGTCTTTCTCTTCCCAGATGCCAATTCTCCATATAGGAGGTCCTTTGGGATTCTGCCTGGACTCATTCTTCTTACATGTCCTAGCCATCTTAGGCGCCTTTCACTGAGGACTGCGAACATGCTTTGGGCGCTGGCGCGCGTCAGTACCTCACTGTTAGGGACTTTGTCCTGCCATTTAATGCCAAGGACGCGACGCAGACACCTCAGGTGGAAGCTATTTAGCTTGCGCTCATGGGACGCATAGGTTGTCCATGATTCGCTACCATAAAGCAGCGTGCTGATGACGCAGGCCTGGTAGACACATAGTTTGGTCCTTTCTGTCAGCCTGGTGTTTTCCCAAACCCGTTTACCAAGTATAGCCATTGTGGCAGCTGCCTTGCCGATTCTGCTATTTAGTTCATCCTCTATGGACAATGAGCTGGAAATCTTGGACCCCAAGTAGGTGAAACAGTCCACAACTTCCAGGTTTTCGTTTTCTATAGTAATGATAGGAACGGAGCATGTATCTTGGGCCATGATATTTGTCTTCTTTATGCTCACCTGCAGGCCGAATTCTTTGCAGGCGTTGGCGAAGCTTGACACAAGCTGTTGTAGGCCTGTTTCTGTGTGTGATATCAGGGCCGCATCGTCAGCAAAAAGTAGCTCGCGAATTAGGACCTCTTTCGTTTTGGTTTCGGCTCGGAGACGGGCAGTGTTGAAAAGTCCTCCATCAGCTCTGGTGTGTAACCAGATTCCATCACTACTATCCTTGAAGGCGTATCGGAGCAGTATAGAGAAGAATATTGCGAACAGTGTTGGTGCGAGTACACAGCCTTGCTTTACACCGCTACTGACTGGGAAGGCTTCAGAGGTGGCTCCGTTGAAGTGCACTGTGCCCTGCATGTTATCATGGAACTGTCTGATGATGGCGAGTAAGTGTGGGGGACAGCCAATTTTTTCCAGAATTTGGAACAGCCCACTGCGACTAACTAAATCAAAGGCTTTTGTCAGGTCTATGAAGGCGATGTATAGTGGCATCTGCTGCTCTCTACATTTTTCCTGCATCTGCCGTATGGAGAACACCATGTCTATGGTAGACCGACCCGCCCGAAAACCACATTGTGACTCTGGATAAACTCGGGAGGCTAAACTCTGCAAGCGAGTAAGAGTGACGCGGGCAAAAGCCTTTTCTACGATGCTCAGAAGCGAGATACCGCGGTAGTTATTGCAGTCGCTTCTATCGCCCTTATTCTTATATAGCGTCACTATGTTTGCGTCCTTCATGTCCTGGGGGATGTATCCCTGTTCCCAGCAGAGGACTAGCAGCTCGTGTAAGGGCTGGAGCAGCACTGTCTTACCGTTCTTCAGAGCTTCTGGAGGTATTCCATCGCTCCCAGGGGCTTTTCCACAGGCTAGGCGGTCGATGGCTTTGCTTAGCTCTTCCTGTGTGGGAATGGCATCTAGTTCTTCCATGAGCGGCATGTCGGGGATGTCATCTAGGGCGGTGCTGGAGACTGTGTTAACTGTTGCATACAGTTCCAGGTAATGTTCAATCCAGCGTTTGAGCTGTTCCGCTTCGTCCTTGATGATTTCTCCAGTTTTGGATTTTAGGGGTGTAACCTTTGACGTCGTAGGGCCGATTGCTTTTTTAATGTTTTCGTACATGGCTTTGGCGTTTCCCATATCAGCAGCTGATTGTATGCTTGAGCAGAGGTTAAGCCAGTAGGTATTGGCACATTGACGGGCAACCCTCTGAGCATGCATCTTAGCTGTTTTGAGGGCGTGCAGTGTGTCGGGAGTAGGCTTCTCCTTGTATGCCAGGAGAGCTTTCCTTTTAGCTTCGGTGACAGGTTTCATTTCATCCCAGTTGGCGTCGAACCAGTCCGTGTTTTCGCGTTTTTTTTTTGCCAAAGGCATGTATTGCTGAGTCGTATATCGAATCGCGGAGATCCGACCATTTGGAGTCAATAGTGACATTTTGGGTTGATTTTGGGAGGGCTTCTTGTATTTTGCCAATGTAAAGCTGTGTTTTTACTGGGTCCTTCATGCAATAGGTGTTTATGCGTTGACGTCTCTTTTCTTTGGTGTGATACGAGTTCCTTCGCATTATTCGTACCTTGCTGGCCACTAGGGAGTGATCAGTGTCGCAGTCGGCACTATGGTAACTACGGGTGAGAAGAACACTAGCAAGTTGTGAACGCCTGGTGATGATGAGGTCCAACTGGTGCCATTGGCGCGATCGAGGGTGTCTCCAGGACACTTGGTGTATATCTTTGCATTTAAAGAAAGTGTTAGTCACACACAAGCCCCGTGAACAACACAGTTCCAGCAATCTCTGTCCGTTCTCATTTATTTGAGCTGGTACTATTTATTCCTAAACAGCCCTGGACATTAACTTTGTGGTGGCGTGCAGTCTCATAAGAAATCAATGGAAAATGGGTTCCCAGAGTCTCAAACGGCAATCATTAAGGATATGTTCCACTGTCTCCTCTTCCTCCTCACAGTGACAGCATCTTAAGTTAAGCTACCATCTTAAAAGCCTCAAGGATGTGTTCCTACCATTCCTCACTCCAACACCCACAGTGATGAGGGTGGATGCATACTGCGACAGCAGTCCCATGTATCTGCCAGCGGATATGGCTCCCAGTACCATTGTGTTTTACACACCTCACCAGATTTAAGGCTTGTGGGTAAAAATGCTAGCTAAATGACAGGACTTGCTTTCCCAGTGTCAATATTGTATCGCAGTATCCAGTTGGACCATATTGATCCTTAGGGCCGGTGAAGCAGCATTCACCAGTTTTTGTGGCCACTGCATATTCAGTGCTCAGTCGCCTTTATTTTACATAAACTAAGGTCAGGTACCCATCAGAGCTTAGTGGACTCAGGATCACCCTCCAGATCCGGGTAAAAAATACTAGCCTTCAACAGGATTCAAACCCAGGACCTTCAGTATGCCAGTCAAGTGCCCTGCCGCTCGGCCTCCATGCCCCCCCCATATGTATCCTAGGAGAAACTTAAAATCAGAATGTCAATGACGTAGCCAACAAAATGTACACAGAACTTACTTGCAGGGCTTTATCAGTGTGCACTGGCACTATCACGTTGACAAATGTCTGGTTATCACACAGTATGTTGTGAAGCAACACAGTAGAGTTCAAGAGGCTCTGAAAGAAACATTTCCTTCATAAATCAACATATGCTTTTTCATTGCTTTAAATTGACAAAAGGGGGGCACACTTACTATGTCTATTCTACATTTTATTAAATTATTAGACTTTTGATAAACACTCAGTCCTTACTCTTAACATTATTACAAAAAATTTCCCAAACATTTCCCCAAACCTCTCTTAGACCAGACATTTCACTATCCAATCTATTCTGGGAATAATTGTGTAAACTTTCTTGATGTAAACCGATGATATCATCATCATCATAGGGCTGGTGAATGCTGCAAAAACGTTCACCAGTTTCTGTGGCCACAGCATACTAAGGGATTGTGTGGCCAGCACAATGCCCAGCCGCCATTTTTTTACCCCAACTAATGTCAGGTACCCATCAGAGCTGGGTAGACTCAAGGACACCCTCAAGTTTTGGGAAAAAATCCTAGCCTCCAACAGGATTCGAACCCAGAACCTTTGGCTTGCCAGCCAAACGCGCTGCCACTCGGCCACCATGCCCCATCGTGATGTGTATAAGTACACCCAATTGTACAATCTGTATATGGATTTTTTTTCCAACACTGAAAGAACGTACAGAAACCGCTAATAAAAAATTTCACCCACAAAATATTCCTATTAAACGTTATGGACTTCTTGACAGCATAATTAATTGATTATCATTTCTTCAGTAATCTATATTTGCGCTGCTTTGGCCATTATGAGAAAATTTGCACAAACTTTGTTCAGCTTTAAAAGAAATTTCCCAAGAACTTAAAACAAGCCAATCTATCCAAACCTATAAGCCTGTATGAACCCCGGTACATAGTTTAAACTTTTATAAAACATTAACTTTTTTTTTTTCAAACTGCCAGTGTATATATTTTTTAAGAAAAGAAGGATTCTTGGCCAGAACTAGGATATCACTGATTTATATACATGGATCTGCAATGCTTCTATAAAAAAATATAGATTGTTTATGCCAGTGCTTTTTTTTTGTAAAAAAAATAGGTGCCGGTACTCAGTTATGGATTGCCTAACTTTTAAAGCAGTTTCGCATTTTATATTTTAATTCTTATTGCGCGCAATTTTAAAATAATTCAATTTTAACAAATTAATAATATAATAAATTAAAAATAAACGTTAAAATACAAGAAAAGTAATAATTTTTCCCCATATTGAAAAAGGTGCCAGTACGCCGTACCGGTGCGTACCGTCACAAAAAAAGCACTGGTTTACGCTACCTTCAGGTAAAAGACAATCTCTTCAGGGGAGATGATGATGCTTTGCTTGTAGCTCCTGATGAATGAGAGCAGCTGCATCAATGTGTTCAAATTCTGCACAGAGTTCTCCCCAGAGTTCAACAACAGTTTCAGGAGCATCTGGTTCAGGGCTTCAGAGTGGTTCCCATCCATGAGTGCTGTCAGCCTATAGAAACAGCCCATTCACTTAATCATTTGTTAAAGTCATCATTAATCATGATTAATGTAAATTGAATGATGCTTCATCAGACCATCTCGACTTTTTTTTTTACTACTTTATTGGCTATTGACCTTTAAAGTTTACTATAAAAAAAAGTAAATATGTGTAGGCCTATTTCTACAAACAATATACTCTACAAAATAATATAATTAGTGGATGACTGTTTTCAATGTAAGTTAAAAAAAAATTGTTTTATGCTTTTGATAACTATCATGCAACTAGCTTACAAAAAAGTAATATTATAAAAATGGACAGTCTACACAACTTTTTTTTTCCCTTGATTTAGTGTTTAACAGTCTTTAAGAAAAATATTACCTCAAAATAAGAACATTTTTTTTTAATAAATTTTTTGACATTCTTAATATTTAAATATTTGTTGAAAAATGTACCTACATAAAATTCTTGATGAGAATAAACAACATTTTCAACAGAATACTTACTTAGGAAGGATGTCCTTTATAAAGTAGTCATTATTGCCTTGTGTGGATGCCAAGAGCTCTTGGAAAATCAAAGCCATGTCCAATAGGCCTGAATTTTGTGATCCGTAAGTGGAGAACATCTTGATCAATTCATCCTGCGACTCACTGGACGCAGCGCTGGCATTATGGCCATGTGAGGCGTTTGGGTCCTGGCCGTCTGTGCTCCTGCGCAGGCGGGCGACGAACAGTTTCTGACTCAGTTGACCACCAAAAATATAATGATATATCTGGCAAGGGGGGATAAATAAAGGTTAGTAACTGCTTGAGAGTATTAACCCTTACAGTCCCGGGCGCGTATATAGCGGAACTGAAGGCAGCGTAGATAGAAGTAGGTCGGTACGGGAAGGGTTAAAAGGCTCATCAAAGTTAGAGGATATTAAGAGTAATTTTAAGAAGGATACAAAGGAGAGCAGATTTAATATCTAACTGTATAAAATTAATGAGCTTATCCATTTATATTTTTTGCGAGTACCTAAAATAATTTATGACAGATCTGGCAATGAGATTTTAATGAGCATTTGTTGACAGGAGGTGTAAAGGCTTAAGATTTTCTTGGTTGCCTGTCTTTTTTTGATTTAAACAATTCTGCATGTGTTGATCATTTAAGCTTGTGCCATTGTGTGCCAGAGAATGAAAGTGGAATGTCACAGGGTATATAGAGATAAGTAGACGTCACTCTTTTAAGGTGTACAGAGATAATAATGCCACCTGTGTACATAGAGCTACTGAACACACAGAGTGGAGACAGAAGTAACTGGCTCTTCTTTGATTGCAAGTAAAGTATCACATTTCAGACTAATTCGATCTATAGGGCTGGTAAAGCAATGCTCACAAATTTCCGTGGCCATGGAGAATGTTAGGCCAGGACAATAATGCCCAGCCGCCACTACTTTTCTCCTCATTAACGTCAGGTACCTATCAGAGCTCTGTAAACTCAGGGACACCTTCCAGGCCGGGGGGGGAAATCTAAGCCCACACTGGGATTTGAGCCCAGAAACATCAGCGCGACCACACGAGAATGCTTCCGCTAGACCACCCATGCCCCCTGAAGAGAAAAATGACACATCTTGTACACTGAGTAACAGGACACATAGCAAAGGTACACAAACTTACTTCCTTAACATGTATGGTAGAGTTGATGAAATCTTCAGCTTCTTCTAGAGGGAGATTCAAGTCTGTGGTCAGAAATCTGGTAAAATTCAAGGGATCCCTGAGCACACTAACAAAGGAGATGTCTGAGAAAGAAATTATCATTAAAAATAAATTTATAATGGCATACATTGCAGCTAAAGAGGCATCAGTTATTTTTATAAAAGCACTAAAGATAAACTTTAAAACCAGCTAGGGGCTTGTCATCCATTTTCCAACCAAATATATTTTTGAATGAGCTTCAGAAAATCAGGAAATGCACTATATATAAAAAGAAAACTGTGTTAAAGTTTTCAATGACCTACCTGATGCATTTTTGAGCGAGGTTATCAAGAAGGCGGAGTCGTCGATAACGGCCTGATACGTTTCCGGCAGCTCGTCCATTTCCTGCGGAGACATGCCAGGCCTGAAAAAGTCATGGTCTTCTGCTACCACCTGCAGCTGTTCAAGGAGCCGCCCAAGTTGGCTGAAAGACATTAAACAGGCACTTATAAACTAATTGAAACAACTTTTGTAGAATGCACCTCAAACAGATTTTGGGGTAAAAGAAAGAGACTATCCCAAATATTGAATTAAATAATCAACTAACCCACAAATTGTATTAAATACTAAACTAGAGACCGACCGAAACCAAAATTTTAATTTCGGTCGAAAACGAAACCATGCCGAATATTATACATTGACTTTCGGCTGAAACCGAAGCCAAAACCAAAAGTTTAACTACAACTTCGGCCGAAACCGAAAAATAAACCAAAAATGGGAAACAAATGATTTCAAAAGACTGCTCATTTATGTGTAATATTGACTAGTTTATGGGCACTCTATTTGAGTAAACCATTCTTTGGAGTGATTAAATAATCCGTTATTATTATCTTCAGTCTTCTACTTCACATTAGGGATCCTAACATCCTTTTTTTTCTTCTTCAAAACCTATTTTCGGTTCTAACTATCTGATTTTTTACCCATTTTCTGTTCCCCCCCCCCCCCCCCCCCCCCCCCGGGGCAAAGTAAGTTATAGTTTGGAAAAAAAGACAAATTTGCATTGATTATGCTAAAAAAATAATGCGAAGGAATATTGATCCTTATAACGTGGTGAAATCTTTGCAAAAAAAACCATAGTTGATTTTGGATTAGCACAAGTCAAAAGCTGTAGTGTCATGAATTATAGACCTTTATAATTATAATATAAATCAGTGCATGTTAGATCTATATGTTACACACATTAAAAGAATATTCGTATAATATAAATAAAATCCCAGACACATCTATCTAGGGTTGACAGACGTCCGGCAAGAAAATTAACCGTTTTTTGAAAAGAACCTTACATGCTCTGCAAAGTAGTTTTTTTAATTGCCCAAGTTGCTTCTCAGTCTACATTAAATAAAATGTTGGGTCAGTTTTACTAATATACAATTAAGACAGCTAATGTAATGAAACTGAAATTGTAGATTGTGAAACACTAAATATGTCATTCTTTTTGTCTATCTATATCCTTCCTTTGAAGCCCAAGTATCTCGCAACCTTACGTCTATCAGTCTGTTAAAGGAGCGTTCAACATCAGTGGGGAAATTCCAGTTTTGTTTTGTTTTCGAATACGTAGATCAAATGTTTGTACAGACGTCGACTAGCGTTAACATCTGCATTAGCTGTTGTATGTGCTTGTATCGCAAATTCACAAGCAATATTCGGAATTTGAAAAACCAAATCAAGTATAAGTCGCCTCTGACAATCTAGTGTTTGCAAGGAATATAATGTTAAGGAATTGTTTTGTGCTAATAAAACAGGGTTTACAAATATTTCTTCACATAAAAAGATAAATAAATCATGTGACACAGTTATGAATAATTTCCTCTTGAAATCCGGTTTTCGTTTAACATCCCTACTTCACACAGATTCATTCACAACAGTTTAAAGCAAATGAAAGTATCAATAAGTTGAGTAATATATGCAGCAATAGCGTAGCATTTTGAACTTTGAAATTTAAAAATATATTCGGCTGATGACCGAAAGTCAATATCAGTTTCGGCCGAAACCGTAAACAAACCGAAAACGAACCTTTTGTCTTCGGTCGAAACCGAATCCACAGCAAAAAAGTTTTTTTTTTACTATTTTCAGCGCCGAAACCGAAGCCGAAACCAAATATCGGTCGGTCTCTATACTAAACTAACCCACCTATCGTGCTAACTATTTAACTAACCCACATATTGTATTAAATACTTAAATATACTAAATAGTTTTTGTTATAATGGAAAAAAACACTAAAAGAATAAATATGAATCTTGAAAAAAATACTCACTTTTCACTGGAGAAATTAAGAAAGCCATGTTGGTCTATTTCACCTTCACCTTCACAGAAAATTTGAATAAGGGAGAGCAATCCAGTGGACGGTAAGGCTCTGGCATGATTGAGAGCTGAAGAGACAAGAATATATAGGTATTGGTTTAATCTATTCTTATGTACAATTTAATGCTATAACACTAACATACAAGGAGAATGTATTAGATACCAGCATTGTCAGATTTATCAAATGTATTTCTTGATAAGTGTAGCAATGTAATTTTTGTCTACGTCCAACGGTTTCGTAACATCTAAGTACAATTATAATGTCAATGAAAATAACGCAACATGAACAAACTATGATGAATGCTGTACATAACATCTAAGTACAATTATAATGTCAATGAAAATAACGCAACATGAACAAACTATGATGAATGCTGTACATAACATCTAAGTACAATTATAATGTCAATGAAAATAACGCAACATGAACAAACTATGATGAATGCTGTACATAACATCTAAGTACAATTATAATGTCAATGAAAATAACGCAACATGAACAAACTATGATGAATGCTGTACAGAAATACTGTGAAAGATCTTTGAACAAAAAAGAAAGGGCTATATTAGGCTTATTTGGATAAAATAACCATGCCAATCTTTAATTTGAGTCTCGTTATGCTATTTGGCATTGATGTCAGCAGCGACTCAAACTCTGCCAGTATCTGAACTAGCTTTTCTTTTTATCTGACATTAAAAAAAAAATATTTTAATGGTCCTGTGATTAGTACTCCACTCTGTCAGCAAGACAACCAGGGTCTAACCCTGCCGCCCTGCAGGAGGTTTAGGCACTGGATGTAGTAACCAGTGCTGTGGAGTCGGGGGAAATTTTGGGTACCTGGAGTCGGAGTCGGCAAACAATACACCGACTCCTACTAAATTTAGATTGTAATTTTTAAAAAAGCAAGTTTAAATGTCCCAATTCACAAAAAGTTATGATTAATGCTTTTCTTTCCTTCAAGGAATGTACAAAATACATTTGCATATTAATACCGAGGAGTCGGAGTCGGGGTGTCGGAAGTACAAAAAACTGAGAAGTCGGAAAATTTATCTACCGAATCCACAGCACTGGTAGTAGGCCCTAAACATATAGTTCTTTAAAAAATGCCTTTATCTTAAAAGACAAGATGACACCCTGTAATGGATCATTATCTATAAATATTTGTCAACTCCATCACAGTATATCAGATAACGTTAAACTCAAAGTAATAAATTGAAGATGTTTAAGGTATATTCAAGGGTCATTAAATTCCTTGATATTAATTGAAAAGTAATTAATAATATTTCAAGAATATTAGTTAAAATGTTTCTAAAAATGAGATATAGTTTATTTAAAAATAAACAATTGCTGATAATCACACATCTATATATTTACAAACAATGCATGGCCAAAACTTTTACAGTAAACAAAAAACAGTTTTTGACTATGCACATTACAGGATCTCTACTAAATAAAAGTAAAGCAAACAGCAATTGTAGTTTTAATCCAAGTCCATCCTTGTCTTACCTATGGGCATTTTGGTAGCAGGCAGTTTCTTCCTGATCAGCAAGAGAATCACAAACAACACCAGGGGAATAAACATCTCAAACATCACTACAAGCTGATAAAGAATTTAATGTAAAAGTGTTTAGTGAATAGGCGACAGAATTCAATGGTGATTCAGACTCACGGAAATATTATACATTGGATAGTAAATATTAATGATGAAAAAAACAACTTAGTTTATGAACTATCAAGTCCATTCAGAACAAGCTTAACAAAAGATGGCGTGATATAAGTATAACTGTTGTTTTCTTAATAGGGGTTTAAATACATGTCGATATAATAAACTTAAGTACACTGTTCGACAAAATTGATCCATAGGGTCGGTGAAGCAGTGTTCACTAGTTTCTGTGGCCACGGCATACGAGGGGATTGTGTGTCCAGTACAATGCCCAGCCACCTTTACTTTAACCCAACTTAGGCCAGGTACCCATCCTAGCTGGGTTGACTCAGGGACACCCTCTATACCTGGGAAAAAATCCTAGCCTTCACAAGGATTTGAACTCAGGACCTTAGGTGCCAGCCAAACGTGCTGTCGCTCGGCCACTTCGCCCCATGTCGATATAATAATAATAGTATACAAAATAATTTGAGACTAAAATTTAAAGCCGATCGGGAATAGCTTATTCATTGTGTTACGACTCGTTATATTTGGGTTCATTTATTTCTTGATAAAGCTAATAAATTCTGCTTCTTGGTGTCAGGCTAAGGGCTCCACTGGACATCAGCTTCCGGGGCTTCTTTTTATGATGGTATTTTTTTACACAGTCGACCATTCAACAGTGGTACCAATGAGACAATTTCAGTTGTTTAACAAAAGCAATTTTATTTAAATTGATCAAGTAGAAGTATATACATGAAAATGGGCAATAACTTAATTTTACAAATTCTACATATGAACTCTACAAGCTTATAACTCTACAAACTTTCAAACCAAACTGACTAAACTAAAACTGGACCCCAAGAGTTAAGGAAAATCTTACTGGCTCCCTAATTAGATGGAAAATCAAGAATCATGTCTTTTCCCGTGGGATTCAGAAAGTCAATCTACGACTTATAATTTAAAGCTTTGACATCCACGGGATGGACACTGCAGTATTTTATTTAAAATTATATCTCAAAATGTCAGACCTCCCCTCTCTCCTCAGACTCTTATCTATAAGTACTATCGTCTATTTATATCTCAAGTTTCTAACAATTTATTTAATTTTTACATCATATATAAAATTGAAAAAAAAGAGCTGCTAAAATAACATTTTTTACATTCTACTGCATACGGCTAGACACTTCTGTACCCATGGGCCTCATCTCTTGCAAAGTTGTGGAAACCACCAGTACGCTTGCATCAAGGGCACACCGGTGGGCTAACGCATGGGGAACAGCCTCGTGTCCAAAGTCTCAAATCACAGCCGAGAGGCTCAGAGCATTGGTGGGGGGGGGGGGGGGAACAATGTGTGTGCAGAAATCCTGCCTCAACCACGCCCTGGTGCCTGAATGCCCATACCCCATACCTATAGTATGGGATATGTGCTACCGGGCAACAGTGCAGGTATACAGGCGATCCACCACAATAATGATTTCCCAGGGGGAATTCCACAGTGGGGAAAAGAAATGTAGCGCATGTGGCTGTAGAGACAGTACATGGTTATGCCCTGGACATAAGAGCCGGAAGTATCGTCCAGTCCTTTTTTAGTCAATTATAGTATAGTGCATTTGATTAGGGGACAGTGTGGCCAGCACAAGGCCAGTCACCTTTATACTCTTCTCCATCTAATTTCAGGTCTACATCAGAGCTGGATAGATACCCAGGTAGGCTACGGCTTACAGACCTGGGAAAAAAATCCTATAGCCTTAATTAACTAGGATTTGATATGCCAATCGAACGTCCTGTCGCCCATCATGCCCTAGTGGAAAGGAATTTGAACTTAGGTCCTACTGACTGAGGCAACTGCTAGCCCATCCATGCATCCCATTAAATGATTTAATGCTTTTTTTCCTATTATAAATTGTGACAAATGTCAAATAGTCATAGTTCGTAAATGATACATGAACTACATGACATTTTTTCTTTAATAGGTCCGAGATTATAATTTAAAAAAAACACAACAAGAGTAACTATTAACAAGGCTAACTTAGGGCCTACTTACTGGACTTCTCTTCTTCAGGGTGAAATTCTTCCATAGAAGAAGCCTCAACTGATGAAAGAAACCCATTTCTGCTCTTCTTTTGTTTAGCCTAGTTTCTCTTACTTACGCCTGTTTTAAAAATGTTTGTTGACCTTCCAAATGATTGTATTTAATTTAATACACAGAAATATCCTTGAATTGAATAGGCTAAGTAGGTATAATTGGCGTGGGGCCTAGAGGCCTAGGCCAACCTGCACTGATTCAGTTAATAACAAAAACAGTTAGGCTGCTGTGTTGTTTCCAATGAATTTTGTTTTCAACAAAGAAATGGTTGCAATCACTGTTTATATTTCGATTGTGCATTGTAAATGATTGTATAGGTCTATTGTTTTGTATGGACCCCTGAGGCCTGAGTCCATACTGACTCTTACTCAAGTTACTGGGCAGCCTCTTTGCTGACTACGAATTCTTACACTGACTGCATTCATAGAACATATTGAAACATCAACTCGACCTCGTATCGCATTAGGCCTAAACAATGAATTAAGCGTGTAATTGTACGCAACGGATAGGGCCTATGCTAAAATTAATAAGAAAATGTATGCACACAGGATCTAAATTCTAAATAGGCACAGCACGAGGTCACAAATCATAAAATACCTGGAAATCAAAGATCAAACTAATTATTCCGACCTACGCATTTTGTCTTGATTTGTTAGCCCTCTCTTCCCCGAAGATTTCGACTTTAACTTTAAAATAATTAGATCCAGATCTTCGAATTCAGTAAAATTATTTTTAATACACAGTGTACCTATCTTAAATGTTTTCTGACTAATAGTGCAGCAAGCAAATAGAACAATGAGCTAAGACGTTTAGGATATGAATATTCCATTACGTCGATAACTATACTTGTCCTATTTGCCGATTACATTTTGTCTTTCTTCTTATTTTGCTATTTCTGTATACAATGATGTCACATATTACAGGGTGTATAGTCATGTGACGGAAAATCTAAAATCTCATTGGTTCAAAATCGTCTAAAAATAGACCTAGCTTTGGTCACGTGACCAATATATTTATCAACACAGCTGATTTTGGGTGAGCAGGCAGCAACAGATGCCCATAATTAATGCCAGCCCCGTGGCCTACATGCGATACTTTCTTACTTTTAGAAAATTAATTAGTCTAGTTAACCGACATAGTTTTATGCTGCAAATGACCACATTTTTATGTTTAAATTTTCCCAGATAGTTATAGCTATATAATAATAATAGGAACGCAGGGCTTTAGGAACATATAGTCTATATATTATAGGGCTTATACTATAACTTATAGGGGTATATAGGACTATAATAATTATGTTATTTAGCTGAGATAACCCATAGGCAACAGGCATTAGCCATAGGCATGGCATATGCCTATTGACTATTGTTAATAGGGTCTTATTAAATTATTTAATAAATTACTTTTTACTTGTTGGAAATCGGAATTTAATTCTTTAGTTTGCTATTATCACTTTGCATGTAAACGATCCTTCCCGAATTATTTCTAAATTTTAGAAATTGTATTAATGGTTTTATTAATTTATATAGGCCTGCATGCTACCAATAGCCAACTAATAGGCATATGCCTATTATGCTTTAACTACACGAGTAGGCCTTCTGTTTTTTTAATATATAATATGAAAATATTATATATTTTTACTCCCTTTCTATTAACTTGCATTGTCTGTCTGCTTGCTTGGATGTTTTTTAGCAAAACTTTGCATCGATTTTTCGACCACTTCCCGTCGTTCAATCGAGCTGAAACTTGGGCAGCAGACTTGTCCCGACCAACAATACATTCTATCAAATTTTCAGCATCTTTGGAATAGTCACTAATATACCTTCGACCAAATTGCGAATCGAATAACATTTTATGTAAAACATGGCTGCCTCTACCAGAAGAGATAGAAGTAAATAAACTTTTCGGCTTTGGCCCTTAAAAAAAAAGGATGCGCAAAATTTTAGTGTGGAAATTCATAAGGTATGATTGGTTTTTCTTCATCAAACTTTGCGCTCTATATTTGTGATTGAAGGGGAAAAATTAATTCATGTTTACATTCGTGTCGTGTTTACTGCAAGCCGTACAAATGTTCACGGAAATCAAAATGCAGCCGACATTATTACCTATTGGAAATTCTAGTGTGGAAATTCATAGGGTATGATATCAGAATGCGGAATCGTTCTAATTTGATATGTATTTGCCGACAGTAGGCCTACCGATTCGAAATTTTAGTGTAGAAATTCATAAGGTATGATATCAAATAAAGGGAGTATAAAAAAAAACTTTGTTTTTATGGGTTAGTTTATTGTTTATATTAGATTAAATAGACAAATAATATTACATATTTAAAAATCAACCAATGTGGCATCTTAGTCCCATAGGCCTAACTTGTAGTCTGTAGCCTATCCCAAGTCATATGATTAGCCTATTAACCAATTAAGGCTGAATTAGGCTATATGAATATGAGTGTTAATTATGCGCCACCTCGACATATCAGAACCATTACCAGAGTGTAGCGGGGTCAAACAGGGTTGTGTCCTGGCACCAACAATCTTTGGTATCGAACCAACAATCTTTGGTATCTTTTTTATCAGTAGGCCTACTACTCCGACATGCTTTCGCAAACTGCTCCGAGGGTGTGAACATCCAAAGGGCCGAAGGAAATATCTATAACATATCTATAACATATCTATAACATAGCCCGGCTCTGTGCAAACCGTAGGCTATTAATAAGCTTAATCAGAGAGTTGCTATTCGCTGATGATGCAGCTCTTGCTTCACATACAGAGAAAGATCTCCAACAACTGGTCAGCTAATTCTCAGAGGCTTGCAAAGATTTCGGCTTAAAAATAAGCCTTAAAAAGACCAATATTATGAGGCAAGATACAGAATGCTTCCCAGCAATCTCCATTGAGGGAAACACTTTGGATGTTGTCGAGGATTACACCTACCTTGGCAGCAACATCTTAAGCTCACTGTCCCTGGAACAGAAATACAAATAAACTAGAATCGGCAATGCAGTATCCTTAATGGCATCGTTCAGCCAAAGAGAATGGGACAATGCCCAACTCACTGACAGGACAAAAATCTCTGTCTCCCAGGCCTGCGTGCTCAGCACACTCCTCTATGGAAGGGAGACCTGGGCTACATACATTAAGCAAATAAAGCAGCTCAATAGCTTTCACCTGCGATGCTTGTGCAGGATCCCCCACATCAAATGGCAGGAAAGAGTCACAAATGTGGAGGTGCTCAGGAGAAGCCGCATGCTGAGTATGAACTCACTCCTGAGTGAGAGGCGCCTTCGACGGATAGGCCATGTCCACAGGATGGGCCCGGAACGCATTCCAAGGGCTCTGATGTATGGAAAGCTGGCAACCGGAACAAGAAAAAGAGGTCGCCCTTGCCTACGTTTTAAAGACGTTTGCAAAAAAAGACTTGCTACTGGAACACATAACGTAGGAGGGCCTTGTTGAGGAACGGTCCTCCTGGCGGTCTAAGGTGCGTGAGGTCACTCAAGTCGCACTCCTTACAGAAAGGAGTGAAGAAAAGCGAGCCAGGAGTAAGGCGAGGGGCAGAGGAAAAGGAGACTGCACCATCGTCCTTTGGGGATGGAAGGATGCCTGATATAATCATTAGCAATATCCCACCCTTTAAAACAAAAACAACTAGTTAGAACTAGATCGTAATAAGCATTTAGCATCTAGGCAAACATCGAAGATATAGGCCTAATATTTTACCACCAATTAATATCTATTTACTTTGCGCTCACAATCTTATTTTTTCTCGCCGAAGTTAAAAGTGTTCAAATATCGGACATAACAACAAAACTATTTTTAACTTTTAGTGCACTTCTAAAATAGAATCGATAATTTTAATGTAGGATATATATTTAGATCTAGAGAGAGAGAGAGACAAGACAGAAAAAGGGACTAACTAACATTTTACATAACAAGGCCTATCAGGGCCGTATTTAGGATTGTGGGCGCCCTGTTCCCAAATTAATGTGGGGGCCCCTTCTGGCCTCGCCCATGCCTTCCACAACCTCAGAAAATTTCCTTTAATTTAATTCATGTTACATTCTGTAAATCATAAATCAATTTTATGTTGCACTTAGCTTGGTTACGGACTGGAGCGCTTAAAATTGTACGGGAATAGATGTATCTAATGGTACATTTTCAACGAAAGAATGGGGATGTCACTAAAAATTTATTTTTGGGATGTGTGGGGGCCCCTTTTGTGTGTGGGGTCCCTGTTCCAATGGAACACGTCGAACATGCCTAAATACGCCACTGGGGCCTACGCCTACATCAGTCAGCTGCGGTCAATATATATAGATCTATATAGGGATTTATCAGTAGCCTATACACCCTACGGCGTAAACAAGCAAACAAAACAGTTGAAACCATTTGGGGGGAGGGGGAGGTTGGGGAAGGAGGGGGGGTTGAGGCTGAATAAGTTTGATTCAATGTGCAGCCCTGGGCTTCGCGTCTATTATAGCCTAGGCCCTAGGCTATAGGCCTATGCGCCAAATTTCAACTCGATGGGATAACGGAAAGAGTGTTAAAATTAGGATTTTACCAATGGCGGAAAGAAATAATAGAAGGACGGGAGGGGAAAAAAAAAGGACAAAGATAACCGGCTTAATAAAATAAAATCGATTTTTAAAAAGCAGGCAACTTTGTGCTGGAGAAGAAAAAAAAGAACCGTTTATAATTAACATGATACTTTCCAAGCAGGCACATCACGTCAAATCGACGGGGAAAAAACGTGGGAACCACGAAAACACATAGTAACCACGTTTTTTTTCCCACGTCGATACGGCGTGGTGTGTACGCTAGGCTGTTGTAAAAGCCACGCAGTTATAAGTAAGCCACGTAGCATACAACCTTTATTCTTTTGACTAGGAACACTAACATTGAAAACCGACATCTTATCTTATACACTACAGATGTTCCTTCTATAAAGAAGATTATATTGCACTCGACTTCACTAGGCATGATTTAAAGCGAAACACCACAAGCGTAAGAATAAAGTGAAGTAGAGGTCGGCCAAGAAAAGGCTTGCAATATGACTGATTAGAAGCTGACGCTGTAAAGACGGGCCACACCTGTCCGAAAATAATTGAAAATCTTTGGTTCAGGATTATAGTTCCTAAAAGATCTATAGTTGTTGGCACAAACACCAATATTGGCATTAAGTTAAGTAAGCAGCATTAAGAAAAATAAGAGCACTGTTAACTTTTACAGAAGGTTAGCTGTCTAAGAAGTGGGTCATCCATTGAATGGAAGTTTAATAGAGTGGAACAAAGCCTGCAGGCACAGGGAGTTAAAAAAACAACACATGTACAAACTTCACAAGTTTATATCCGGATCTCAACACAGTAATGCCCAATTGTGTATTGTAATGAGCTTTGTGTGTTGTTTTATTTAGCGTGTTTCCTGGTTAGAATACATGTGGAGATGTGGGTATATACGTGTGCTTTGATTGGTTATTGTTTTCTTCGAAAGTTACAGTGGGGGTACTGTGGGAGAATTCAAGGTCACGGGTGGGTGGGTACATGTTTTTTTGTTGATATGCACTGTACAGGAGTGCAATATAGATTTATATATAGACATGAATTAACACCAGTTTTTGTTTAGACAGGAAAAAAATTTTGAAAACAATATTTTCCCTTTAGGATTCATTTTGAAAGCATGAACGTAGGAATACATGTATTTGTAATTGAAAATCAGTGTATAATATATTTTTTTATATCCATAGAGTTTTCTCTTATTACTTTGGCCTATTCTTTATGTATGAGCATTAGGCAACTCCATGATAAAGATTAAAACAATGCAGATGAAGACGTAGAGGCATTTTTTTTCTCTAGCATTGTGATGACATTTGCACATGGCCTTTGTACAGTGGAGTCACAAGAAGAGTGCCCTTTCATTTCTAAACTGATCCTGTCGCTGCCACTAGAAAGCAGTGCGGTGTAGGTGGAGGATTCCTTGTAATACCGTTGATCATTCCGACATGAAGAAGATACATTTGGACTTCTTTGCGTCGAAAGGCCGAAAGATCAATAGCTTCAACAGCATTCCCGTTCCTGTGTATTAACCAGACATTCTGCAAAGCAATCCCAACAGTATGAGAGAAAAAAGGACACCACCATTTTTGGGCTCTCACAGAAATTCTGTACTTATTGATGTTTTGGTCAGCCTTATCAACGCCTCCCATTGCAACATAGTACTATCTGTTTAGGTCAGATTGATCCATCATGATGTGTTGTCTTGTTGACGAGACCATCTCCTTGATTGTTCTACTGGTAGAACAGCGCCTGCAGTTTGTTGCCATTCTGACAGTGATATTGTCGTTCCATCAAGGGACAAGCAAGTTGTGGTTGGTGTCCAGTTGAAAATCAATTGAACCTTGAGGCATTTTATCAGAGCTAGACGCATATTGTAGGGACCTTTCTGCAGTCGATTCTGTCTAATAGTCCCAGTGGCCCCGATGCCATAGTTCAGTCAGCATGCAAATGTGGCAAAGAAGTGGTCAAGTGGACCGGAAGCTCAGGTAGTTATATGGTCTATCACAGTACCGCCTAGTCCCAGGAATCCATACAGCTCAGCAGCACCCACATAAGGCTCAAACTATACAGCATATCCAAGTGGGTATCTTTTTCACCACTGTCATCATCACTTCGTCATCAGATGGTGTTGTATAAACAGTGTCACTTATCATCTCTTCACCCTCTTCCAACATAGTTAATACATTCTTCATTGTATAACGTTTGCGCACACTGCAAAAAAAAAAATTATAATTAGTCTACATGATTTATCATATTTGTGTTGTTAATGATTTAAATACATTTTAACTAAGCAGTTTATTGCTTAGTAAAAACATCACATTTGTTTATTTGATACAAATATAAAGAAATGTATACATACTCTGTATACTATATTTGACATTTGCATTTCTCCAGAGTGCATGTCTTTAAAATACACCGTACCCCAGTCGTGTCCCTGCACTCTCCTGGAGTGCAGTTATATTTCGATCTGAAGTTCAATGGAACTTTACTAGTCAAGTAGCAACTTTATAGTCATCAGATTCAGAAAATGTTAAAGTATCCAATAACATATTTATTTTGCATTTACTCAAGAAAGAAAAATAAATTATAGGGCCTACATTTACCTGTTTGAAGAAGAAAAAAATGTTTTCATGTTGCTTTTTACAATGGCGAGCTACAAGAAACTACCGAACGGAAATAACTTTTTATATGATCAACAGTATTAAGAAACATGTCCGGATTAGAACAGAAACATTTTGTGTAACTATAATATAATAAAAAAAAGGTTTTCTGCAAGTTAAGAAGAAACGGAAGCAAATCATTGTAGTCTGGTAGAGTGCAGATGTAAAAAAATTTGTTAAAGTTCTCAGTTTAAAAATATAAATAGCCTAAATAGTTTCGCCTATATCTATAATTTTAAGAAATATTTTTTGCAAATTTATTAAGCTTATTAGATGTTTGTTTTTTTTACAACGCTTTTTTTTAAAGATCTAGCTCTAGATCTAATATAATTACAAAATCTATGCAGTCGTCTACATAGATGCACACATGTAAGAACTATCCATGAGACAAATAAAAGGCCTATAAATTCAACTTGCTCGAACACTATATTATAGCCTATATATAGGCCTAAGTATGTAATATAAGCTTATAATAAAAAAAGCCTCTCGTACTACACAGACAGAATTACCATCTCTTGCGGATATTTTCAGTTCAAGGTGCCTGTCTATGATTGATAAAATCCTCCAAGATCATGCACACCCGCTTCATGATAGTTACATAATATCGAAGTGGTCGGCTTCTTTCTATAAGGTCAAGAACAGAGAGATTTACGAACTCTTTTGTTCCACTGTCAGTGAGACTCTTTCAAAAGAATCATCTTTCAGCCAGGAAATACAATGGCTCAATAGCTGACTCCTAAATAATAGGCCTACTTTTTTCTTGTATGATAAATGGTATGATAGTGTGCGTGAATGTCTAATGTGTTTGAGTACAAATGGTTCTTTAATATTGTTTTAGCTATGCTGAAAGACGGAATTTATGTAATCAAGTCAATTTTCCATTCATTTGGATCAATAAAGCAATCTTATCTTATTTTATCTTATATGTAGTCTTTATATAAGACCTATATGAGCAGACTTCCAAAGTGTGCTAATTAAGTCACTTAGAAATAGTAAGTTGTTTAAATTTTATATTATATTACGAATGCTGGGTTCTACTGTTTCCTTTTATATATATCTATAGAATAGATTTTGTTCTATAAAAAGTTTTTTTTATATAAGCCTACGCGTTACAATGAGAATTTATTTCAGTATTAGGTACTTTACACTTATAATGCTTACTATTTTTATCATTTGAATAATGTATAGATACTGAACAGGCACTTATCTTATTGTCTATAGAGATGTAAATATACTACACGTAGGTCTATATTATATATATCCGTATAATATAGTATCGGCAAGATTGTGCAGCCGCTACTCAAAATCAAAGAAGGACAACCACGGTAAAAAAAAAAAACAAATTCAGGTGCAGTTTTCTTTATTATGCCCCTTTGCAGATTTTACAGATAAAAAGCGTCCATTTTTTATAACTTTAATGACTACGGGTTAAGCCATGGAATAAAATAATTGTATACACTGTCCCGACACCTTTTTACATGACCCATTTCTTAAGCTCTTAAAAAAAAAGAAATAATAAAGCTCTTAATAAAGTAATAAAGCTCTTGTTGCCATTTATGCCGTCCGTTGTGCGCTGAATTTAAGATGTCTCCGTGTGGCAGTGCATTTACTTGGTCTCTTGTGTAAAGGTATCTTTAACGAGTGGTTTAAGTTTATCTGTGAAGGTATATTTCTTTACGTGAATCATTTCATTGACATTCATAATTAATTACCTTGTATTACGGACAAAGTCGGACGATAAAGTCATATTTTATATTTTACTGTTTTACACTTCGGCCCTACGGTTTAGGATTGTTTCCAGGGTTGGGAATTGATGCTATGGTTGTTGGTGGTTACCCCCGGTTGTGGGTTGTTATACCTGTTGTAGGTTGCTACATCGATTGTGGGGCTTTTACACTGGTCGTGAGCTGTTACACTGGTTGTGGGTTGTAACCAAGGTTGTTTACTGTTACACCTGTTTTGAGTTGTTACACCGGTTGTAGGCTGTTATACCGGTTTGTTGGGTGTTACACCTGTTTTGGGTTGTTACACCTGTTTTGGGCTGTTACACTGGTTGTGGACTGTTACACCTGTTTTGGAATGTTACACCGGTTGTGGGTTGTTACACCTGTTTCGGGTTGTTACACCGGTTGTGGGTTGGTACACCTGTTTTGGTTTGTTACACCGGTTGTGGGCTGTTACACCTGTTTTGGGTTGTTACACCGGTTGTGGGCTGTTACACCTGTTTTGGGTTGTTACACCGGTTGTGGGCTGTTACACCTGTTTTGGGTTGTTACACCTGTTTTGGGTTGTTACACTGGTTGTGGGCTGTTACACCTGTTTTGGGTTGTTACACCTGTTTTGGTTTGTTACACCGGTTGTGGGCTGTTACACCTGTTTTGGGTTGTTACACCGGTTGTGGGCTGTTACACCTGTTATGGGTTGTTACACCGGTTGTGGGCTGTTACACCGGTTTTTTGGCTGTTACACCGTTTGTGGGCTGTTACTCCATTTGGTTGATGTTACACCAGTTTCGGGGTGTGGGTTGCTGCTCGGTTGTGGGGTGTTTTATAAGCAAGTGCATTCATGGTCAGTCATTCTCAACAACACTAGTCCAATAGTCAACTAACATTTAAATGTTGTACGTTGTCATGGCGCAGTTTTTCTAGGCACAGAGAATTGTCATGTGGTGTAGCTTTCACTTTATGTGTAAATAGTTCGAGTTGTAAATATGAATATAAAACTGTAAATATTCATGTAGAAAACGAAACTATAAATATTAAGTTAGATGGAACTTCAAATATTCAGGTTCATAAAATTATAAACATTCTGTAAAAAACTGTATAATTCCAGGTAGATTAATCCGCCAATTTGTACATAGATAGAGCTGTAAATATTCAAATAGTTAGAACTGTAAAAATTCAGATAGAACTTTATATATTCAGGTAGTTAGATCTAAAAAGACTAAGAATCCTATAATATGGTCAAGTAGATTTTCATATGTTCAGGTATATATTAATTTATACATATATAAAGTAGGCCTATATATTAATGTAGAACTATATATATTTGGGTAGTTATATCTCAAAAGACTAAGATAGAACTGTGTATATTTAGATAGTTAGAATTGTGTGAAATTCAGATATAACTTAATATAGCTATTCAAGTAGTTATAATGCTAAAGATTCATTAAGAACTATATATGGGCCTGTTCAGCTAGTCAGATTTGTAAATATTCTTATAAAACTGTAAATATTCAGAATGACAGTAGGCCTAACGTATGTATATTTATATATAAGTAAGTTTAAGTATCAAAGTGATTAACAATTTTTTTTTCAAGATTCAGGCCCATAATCTACACAGTCATAAAGTATCTACAATTTACCATATATGGCTAACTGAAGACATCATACAGCACTGTGTGTATTTAGTTCTGTAATAGATCAACGTAGTGAAACACTCGTCCCCAACACTTCGCTGACCGAATACAGCTACAGCCATTCATTCACACAGTTTCAACAGGTCAAGAGACAAAGGGGGATTAACTCTAAGTGATAAATGTTCGTCAAAACAGTTACTGTTGCCCCCATGTCCCCCCCCCCCCCCCCACATCTTGATTAGTCAGCCACCCACACACATTTTGGTATACATAAACTTTCTTACTGTTCTCTCCATACACCTCCCACATGTTGCCCTTTTCCGAACAAAACCTAATTATAGTGTCATAGTCTTTTCACACAAGCGCATGACACATACATTCATTAGTACATAGAACTTGATTAATGGCCGAGAATCAAAGCTTGAGAAAGGGGAGGTTATTAAGATATTAAAAAAGATACAATAAGAGAGAGAGAGAGAGAGAGAGAGAGAGAGAGAGAGAGAGAGAGAGAGAGAGAGAGAGAGAAAGTAAAAACTATTGATAAAGATGTATAAAAAAGGCAGTAAAATCATAATAGTTATTGACTCATCCAAAATCTTAGCAGCTATTGACACATCTAAAATTTTAGTTGTTATTGACGCATAAAAATCTTAGCAGCTATTGACACATCTAAAATGTTACATGTTTTGACTCATCTAAATTATTAGCAGCTATTGACACATCTAAAAGGTTACATGTAATTGACTCATCTAAATTATTAGCAGCTATTGACACATCTAAAATTTTAGTTTTTATTAATTTCAATAAATTTATAGAACTAAACTTTTAAAGTTTTTTGAGAAATATAATATCTTGTTATGCATGACAACACAGAACACAAAACTATGATAACCCCCAAGAAAAGCAACACATACTGAATAAACTTCAACAATCACAAATTAAAATAAAACTTAGACTAACAGGTATATATATATATATATATATATATATAGGTATAAAAAGGCCATATATTGTTGATCGACAGAGAACGGCGAAAATGCGAAAAAGATAAGCGTATAAAGGCGAAGCTCTCTTATTCTTTATCGCTCCCCGTGGAACATATGACAGCAACAAAGCGCCGCCATGTCTCCCTATCTGATCTCATGCCATCATTCTCATGCCATCGTTCTCCTCCACGTTCCCATTGGTCTCCTTTTTCCTGATGGTGTCCATTTCAAAGCAATGTCTGGAAGCGTCTTTCTGTTCATGCCAAGAACGTGGCCCAACCATCCACATCTTCTTAATTACTTCAGTGATGCAGTAATTTTTTCTGTATTCCTGTCCTCCTGCGAACTTCGCTGTTGGAGATGTGGTCTTCCCAGATAATCTTTAGTAAGCGTTGGCAAAAAAAGGCAAAGCTAGAAGTGTCAACAAGTTAAAAGGCTAGATGCGACTTTAAAAAATTCAAAACCAAAAATAAAAAGTTCAATTTAATATTTTACCAGCGTTTATCAACATTTTTGTGTGGCCGCGATTATATATATATATATTTTAAATTTCGCTTCCTGACCTACTAATAGTCCGTAAAAAAAAAGATATAAAAGATCGCATATATTTGATTTTTATATAGTAACGTTTATACTTGGGGGCTGTAGTTAGAATCATAATTCGAGTATCTAGGGTCGACAACCTACGGAAAAAGCCAAGCGAACTTGGCACGCATTGCGATATTTTATTTCCACGGCGCGCGAAAGACTACCCAAACATTTTTTTATATTGCGAAATAGTTGACACAACTGTAGAAATTGATCGTCGTCTGATTTATCTAATATATTGCAGACGCTCCTTCCATAAAGAAGATTATTGCGTCCTACGCTCATCCGTGGTACGTGTCTAGTCTTGCATTTTTATTAATGCTTTAAATGATGTTAAGTTACTTTTTTTTTCTCAAGCAACCCATTCCATGTCCGAATGCCAGTCGGGAAGAAGAAGTACTTATATGCAATTGTTCTAGCTTAAGGGATAAGGAAAGTGTTTTTAGTCCTTATTTATATCTGAACATTGAAACAAGTTGCTATTGGGTTGTATTTGACAAAATGGAAAAAAAAAGAAAATAATTTCATGGCACAAATATAACATTTTAGATTTCTTGTTGCTGTTTTACGTACGCCTGTAGTAACAAAGACATGAGCCCAAACATAAACCATAGACTATAATAAGATGGACCGTTTGCTCTATTATTAGAGCTTATATGTACTTTTTTTTCGGTGCGCAACCAATAAGGCTGTCTTAAATTACTTCTACGCACCTCCTTGTTTCTTAAATGTTTCCACTGTATAGAACTTTCGATTTAAATTTTAATTTTTCATTGAGAAAATCAAAGCGATTCAAGAAAACGGAAGTGCAAAGTATTATACGAATCGGGAATTCCGAAAAGAAGTCTTTCGAGTCATCATATAACAGAAATACTAAAGCAAGCGGTCCATGTGTATTATAGTCTATGCATAAACATAGAGTTTAAAACCTCTGACGACACAAAGTGAAATCGTCAAACTGGCTTTTTCTGGTTAAAAAAACAATTACGGATATATTTAGCGAAGCTTTCAAAATGACTAAAATAAAGCTGCGGAATGTAGTTAGTTAGTTATTACACGGCAGTTTAACATGATTCCGCGACAACTCGTCTACAGACTTTTCGTCTACAGAAGGCAGGCCTACCGACATTACGTCTACCACAATGACTCGTCTACCGACACTTGGTCTACCGCGACAACTCGTCTATCGGACAAAATTCGTCTACCGCGATCATTCGTCTATAGTAGACAAAGTGTCGCCAGACGAGTGGTCGTAGCAGATGTAATTTCGGTAGACTTACTATCTGTAGAGGAAGTGTCGTATACGAAAAGTCTGTAAACGAGTTATCCAAACACCGTTTAACAAATAAGCCTGTAAAGAAACTTTCCTGCATATGCTAGATCAGGGTTAGGCAGGGGTGCCAGACTTGGCATGCAGAGCGATTTTCAATGGCACGCGGAGGACACCCCGAAATGGCAATTTAGACCTCTTCTACAAGAAATTAAGCGCTAAAACGGGATGACTTTTAGGGCTGTTTGGCACGCAGAATGAATTAGAAATCCTACATTGGCCCATTATTATCAAATGGTTGCCGACCCCTGTGCTAGATCATATGAGAGGCGCACCATTGATTTGGCTGAAGATTTAACTGTTAAACCAACGACATGATTAAATAAAATAAATCAATCTACAATAGGCTATTTTTGGGGGGCACGGTGGTCGTGCGGCAGCGCGTTCGGCTGGCGTAACGAAGGTCCTGGGTTCGTTTCCTGGAGCAGGGTAGGATTTTTTCCCCGGGTCTGGAGGGTGTCCATGAGTCTACCCAGCTGATGGGTACCTGACCTTAGTCGGGGTAAAGTAAAAGGCGGCTGTGCATAGTGCTGGCCACACAATCACCTAGTATGCTGTGGCCACAGAAACTCGTGAACGCTGCTCCACCGACCTAGGGATCAATTTGGTCTGAAGACGGGTACTTTACTTTACGCTTTTGGTTGAAGCGTTGAACGTTTAGCAATTGTTGCACACTATATGCGTTTATCTCTTCATTATACTAACGACGGCCATGTCTTTCGCTGCAGCCAGTGTTTTGTCGTCTCATGTCGTTTAGCCTTTTGTGTGTGCTTACGCACCAATCCACCTTTGTTTATTGTCCGTTGCTTTTTTTTTTTTTTTTTTTTTTTTTTTAAATTGTAAGCTTGTTTACTTTTTTACCTCAATTAAGAAGAAAAAACTGAGATGGTATGGACACGCAGCAAGATCTGGAGGTCTTTCAAAGACTATAATGCAGGGCACAGTCCAGGGAGGAAGAAAAAAAGAGGCAGGCAAAAGAAGAGATGGGACGACAACATCAAGGAGTGGATCGGCCTGTCGTTCATCGACTCCCAAAGGGCATCACAGGACCGGAACAAATGGCAAGATATTGTTAACAGTCAACGATGGTGCCCCAACGACCCACCCACGGGTTGAGGGATAGGTGAAGTGAAGGCGTGAAACTTGTTTTTGAAGCTCTTTGATGTCAACAAAAGGGCGTGCTTGCTTGGGTCAATCGGGGGCATTATATCAAAGTATTTCCGAGCGAGTCTGTTTACACAAATATGCATTGTTTTGCATTCTCTTAGATGTTAGCTCGTATGACCGCATCGAACTCGCTGGATGATGTTTATTATGGCAAGTATATGGCTGTCAAAAGTACGTTACTTCATTAATTATACCTACTGAACTTAGTGGCCCTTTTCTTAAAGTGTGGGCTTATGGTATTGAACGCTGTATAATATATAATATTCAATAAGAGAAAGAGATAGATAGATAGAGAACAGTTGAGAGAAAATTTATAGATAAATAGTATATGGATTAATAAGTAGATATATGGCTATATAGATAGTACATATACAAATTGTTGGATAGATGGATGGATAGATAGTATATAGATAAATGGATGGAAGATAAAAAGTACCCTTCGGACCAAATTGATCCATAGGGCCGGTGAAGCGGGGTTCACCAGTTTCTGTGGTCTACTAGGTGATTATGTTGCCAGCACAATGTACAGCCGCCTTTATTTTACCCCTACGGTCCTGTACCCATCAGAGCTGGGTAGACTCAGGGACAGCCTCCAGATCCGGAAAAAGAATCCTAGCCTAGCCTTCGCCAGAATTCGAACCCAGGACCTTCGGTAAGCCAGTCGAACGCGCTGCCGTTTGGTCACAGTGTCCCATGGAAAGATCGTATGATTAGTATAATTTCGGGCGGATGCATGGGTGACACTAGGCATGAGGAATAGATGGAAAGATACATAGTCATAGATGTGAAGCATAGAGGTATTAGTAGATAAGTGAATAGATAGAGAGGTAGATAGATAATTAGAAAGAGATATACGTCAAAAGAGACGTCGATTTAATTGACAACTAAAGATATAGCTTTATTGAAAGTTTGAGATAAATTAAATAGATAGATAGACATATAGACGCAAGAGAGAGAGAGAGAGAGAGAGAGAGAGAGAGAGAGAGAGAGAGAGAGAGAGAGAGAAATTATATAGTTACTATAGACGTAAAGATATGCACTTGACTTTATATGGAATAAAAAGCACAATCAGAAACCTAGATTAGGTACGTAGGTGAAACCCAATGCTATGACAAACTCAACTTCCATCCGGGTCATTTGAGTGACTTGTCATTCATGTGTCAATTTCCCCTTGTTCTCCCTATGACAATATTCTTCTTCAGTCGGGCTTAAAAAGTTGTTTTGGTTTTTCTTACATTTGCGTCACCGGAGGACACACACACACAAAAAAACACTCCCCTATGACATAGGCATAATATGAACATACATGAGATAATTGGTGGCAGCGATGTTTGAAAAATGGTAAAAAAAAAACAAAAAAAAAAAAACAAACAAGAATAATCTGCTATAAATCTTGTTTTTTTGAGGTTGAATGAAAGTGATTAGAAAAACAAATTTTTAATGATTGATTATAGTGTTATGTTCACTAACAGTTTGATGTAAAAGTAAATATAGTGAAGTATTTCTTCCATGAAGTACCATGTTGATCTGTAGTCCATTGGTCACGTGAGGCAGCAAACACCCATACATCAATGTCTATGTTAAAATAAAACAAAAAGCAACAGACAAGCCTTCCTGCTGTTGAGTCGAGGGCGTGACAAGGAATGGAGGGAGGCACACCATGATCATGTACGAGATTAGCCAACCAGGGTAACAGAGGGCGCGGCACCACAGTCAGGTGCACTACTCTGCTTCTCTCCAACCTCCGGATTTGCCCAAGGATTCATTAAAGTGGTGTCTCGCTCGTGTTCCTGCACTGTCGCCCGGTAGCACAAATTCCAGACTATAGGTCTGGACATCCATTCATCGGGCTTGGCAAGACGGGTTGTTGCGCACATTCTTGCCTCCCTACCGATTATCGGTGGTTCTCGCCGGTGCAGTGATCCTCGGAAGCGCAGCAGGGGCTGTACCCAGTGCCGTTGCAAGGGATCTGGGGGACCCGGGGGGCTTGGCCTCTTTAGGGGCCCCTGAATGTTGACATTCGACATTATGACATGAGAAAAAACAATTCGGACACTCCTTTGGGGGCCCCCCTCAAGTTGAAGTCGGGGGGGATTTTCGAATTTGAACCCCCCTCCCCCTCCCCTAGCCACGCCACTGGCTGTACCCCCAATGCATTAGCCCACCGGCGTACACCTAAGGTAAGCGTATCGCTGGTTCAGACCCATTGGTATAGAATTGTACTTGTAACACTATCTAACTATTCCAGTTTTACACTTTTTTTCGTTCTTATGTGTGTAGTGTTTTGTTTAAAGGCAAGTAGATTTTTCTAGCACCCGACGGTCTAACAAATTATCTTCAGTACGTCTTCATTAAATAAGAGTTTTCAGTATGAAATGTCTAGAATTCTTCTAAAGAATCTCATCCATAGCATTTTAAGTTATATAATATCATAGGCTATATACTGCGCTCCACGTCACATTCACTCAGAATTCCCAGTGTGGATGTGGATGGATACAAGAATAATTCCTTTGGGGCGCGCTCATTTGAATCTGTAGCGCCTTCTATTTGGAACAATTTGGCTAAGACATTGAGAGATTCTGAGCAAATAAGTCTTGGAAAACTAGTTTAAATATATTTTATCATTAACTTGTGGGTGTGCGCCTTAGGTATCCATACACCTGCCACTGCAATTTATACCAAGGGCACACTAAGCATGCTAAATGTAATAGCCTAGATACAAGCGCTATATTTAAATAATCATCATTGTTATTGTCGTTTATCACATACAACTGTTAACACGGACGCCAAAAACATCCCGTGAATTTTTGTCCTGTATAAAAAATAAGCCTGCATAGCAAAAGCAGGCCTGCTGGGTCTGTCACCGATCGTTAAGCTACTTCTTGGATTTCGTCAACCCAAACTAAATTGTTCCCTACTTAGTGGTTAGATACTACTACTACATAGGACTGCCAGAGATTGATTTGAAAAATAAAACTACAAAGGGTCCAAAACATGGCTGCGAAAATTGTTCTGAACAATAAAGAAAACTCAACAACCTGTCTAAAGTAATTGCACTGGCTACATAATATAACACTTACAATAAAATTCAAAGTTCTTACTATGATCTATAAAAGTCTTCATGGCCAATCTCCACAGTACATCAGATAGATGGTTAAGAGAAAATAGGACAATTTCAAACATAATGCATCAGCAACTCAAGGTACCAAAAGTAAAAAAAACAAAACAATTCCAGCTCGCTCCAAATGTGTTGTGGAACAGACTCTCGAGCGCAATTAACCCTTAATGGTAATGGTAATTTATATAGCGCTTTAATCCATGCTATTTTAGCATGCTCAGTGCGCTCTAGAAGACTATTAATCTGTGAGAGGTTTCACTGCTGCCGGTTAAGCGCATGTGATAACAACTTAATATTAACGTCATCTAGTCCCAAAACTCCTGTAGGGCGACAGGGATCTGCCGGTGGCGGGGCTCGAACCCGCGACGTGTCAAGTGGTTTTTTGGTTGACAGTCTGGTGAGCTAACCGCTAGGCCAGCCGGCTTAACCCTTACAGTCCCGGGCGCGTATAATATAGCGGAACTGAAGGCAGCATAGATAGAAGTAGGTCGGTACGGGAAGGGTTAAACAAGCAGATAATATAAACATTTTAAAAACAAAATTAAAAACGTATTCGATTTATTTCAATAACATAGGGTAAATGTAAAGCGCACTCGAAGACTGAATAACGCTATATAAATGGTGTAATTTGTATTTTCCTTCTAGTAGGCTTATAGAATGTGTAGTTGTTAGGCTTAGAGATGCTAGTTAGATCTAACTTGATTATATTGACATTGACCTAAAACATACACAAACATTAGTTCGTTTACCAAGACATTCTGCTGGTTCTGGCCAGTGATGTTTACTTCTGCCTAGCTTGGAAGACGGAGCCTAATACCTCTAAATATTTTATGCCAAAAAGCGATATAGTATATACATAAACACTTTGATCTCCAACTTAAAGAAAATAAAGAAACATTAACATATAATCAAACCATATTAAAAAAAAAGACTTCAGATATATTTTTTTTAAAATTAATAAAGATATGTAGCTGTTAGTAACTAAAATTAACACACGAAAGAGTAGTTCGTGATTTCGCTGCCTTTATTGGCCGTCATGTTACCTCCCCCCTCTCCCTCCCAAACAGCGCACACTTGGTCTCTCTGTAAAGTTTTTTTTTTTTTTAAAGGATTTCAAACGACCGTATTTGCATATTTAAATAGGCTCTAGTTGTGACGTTTTACTGTTTTGCTGACATTGAATAACTGCTACATCAAGTAACTGGATAATTGTTCAGCACTCCACTACAAGGTTACGTTCTATTTGTAGCTGTATAGATATACATATATATATATATATATATATTTATTTATATATACCAAGAGTCTCTGTTTTCAGTGAGCTTTAGGGAATTGTTTTAATTATTTAGAACATTTACATTAACTTATTAACATCCGAAAATAAATAGAAAAAAAATATTAAAAAATTTACAGCCTTAGAGTTAACTGAGTGACCTTTCCACACTGGTTAAAGGAAGCACTTCTGTACCCACCGACCTTAAAGATGGTGAAGTGTGTAAACCACCGATACGCTTCCATTAACAGTACACCGGTGGAAAGCCCCTGTAGCGCGCCCGACAATCATTGCACTGCCGGGATCCCTCCCCGAGACGTGGTGAGGAGGAAGCAATGTGCACAAACAGAGCCTTCTCAAACCAAGCTTGGTGCCTGGGTGTCCAGGCTTATAGTCTGGAATCTGTGCTACCTGGAGATACGCGCGAGCCACCGCGTTTTATGATCCGATGGATCAACGGGGGGGGGGGGGGGGATTAGACTCGGACAAGGATCTTGGTGTGGCCACACCTTGATCTCCCCATTTGCAGCGTTCGTTTCGCCCTGGATGTAAAAGCCGGTACGTTCGTCCGGTCTATTTTCATGAGCCATTATAAATCGGTTATAAGTTATAGGAAGAAAAAAACTTCAACTGAACTAATACAACTTTTACCCGTTGCTTAATTAATTTTGGATCAATCACTATATTTATCAATGTACACAAAACTGTTATTATTCCGATAAACACGTAGCTGATATACCCATAGATCCGCCCATCTCTCCACCCATTATGCCACTGATTAATTAAGCCATTCGTGTTACCTAAACGCTACCTACCTGCCAACTTACCAATCTATTGAACTAGATGCGTATATGGTTACCTACCTACATGAATACCTACCTACATAATACCTGACTTACCTGATATAATAATTACATATCTGCCCGTTTGCATATATCTGCATACCAGCCTCCCTCTCAACTAACCTACCTACCTACCTTCCTACCTTCATACGTATCTTCCTAGATAACTAACGTCCTACATCTTGACTCACTCACATATCTGCTGACATACACGTCTGTCACCTATACACACCGCTACTACCTGCCTATTTTTACACGAAGCCTACCTGCCTTCCGACCTTTCCACCTACCTACCTATGTATGTATCTACATAACTATAGATATACCAAACTAAATACTGACCTTCGAAAGGACTGTGCTATCTAACTACCTATTAACGTATTCACCTACCTATTTATCTAGCTACATACACAACTACCTACCTACCTTCATAAAAAAATTAGCTATCTACCTATATATTTACTGTCTAACTACAAACAGAACTAACAACCTAACTACCTGTATCTACAGTCTTTTGTTTACATTTATATGAACAACTATTTTCTTTAATTCTTAAGCGAAAAGTTTTTCCTTGCGTTGCAAAACGGTCACATGACACACACAATAAATAAAATAATCTTTATATAAAAAAACAACAACATGTAAACTTTTGCCACGATCAAAATTTAATTTCCATTTTCAGCTAAAAATAGAATGCTAATGAACTGAATTGAAAGGGAGAGAGTGAAGAGGGTGGGGGAGGGCTAGGACACGAGGTCATGCAACTGTGTCAGTAGGGAATTATTTTATCTTTTGTTCTTTATACACTCTCAATGTCTAAGCAATGTAACATGTAGAGCAGGGGTCGGGAACCCATGGCTCGCGAGCCAGATGTGGCTCTTTTGATGGCTGCATCTGGCTGGCAGACAAATGTTCGATTATAAAAAAAATATTTTTTTAGACTTTTTGATCTACATATCAATATTTCATTCTACAAATGAGCTTAAGTCTACTGCAGCTCAGCATCAGAAGAATTCAGAGACATAATTATTGTACTTTTAGTGTTAAAATTACACAAAATGCACACAATTACTTTAATTTTTAGTTTTAAAAATAGTGTAGGGCTCTCACAGAATTACTTTTCAAAATATGTGATATCCATGGCTCTCTAAGACAAAAAGGTTCCCGACCCCTGATATGGAGTATAATATGTCGTGATTGTTAAAAATATATATTTTCAAGGGAGAGAACTAACTAGAAATCGGCTGTGTTAAAAGAAAGTGAATTAAATAATTATCATTTAAATGTATTCTTTAAAATTGTCTAATATACGAGAAAGCGCGCGCATCAGCACAAAAACTCACATAAAAATATACACATATAAGGACTTTTTTTATTTTGACTTAAAAAAATTTTTATGCTGATAATAAAACTGCGAAGGTGGAAAGTTAGCGTAAGGGATAGGGGAGGTAAGGTAAATAGCTTCAGAGTTGATCCTTCAAATTGATCACCCTTGTCTCAGGAACGTCAACTCTTTGTGAACGTGCTTAGTGTGGCGAAGTGCTGTCAAGAGTAGCGGGCCTTAGGTTCTGACCACCATCTAGAATAAGAAGAAAAGAAAGAAAAAAGAAAAAAGATATATTTTTTAACAAAACATCAACTTCTTACAAAAAACAAAAGTTTACAGAAAGTAACAATGGAATATTTATTCACAGTATTTACAATTGTATTACTTGGTGAGCATTATTTTCTTTTTATTTAAATATATATGTCTTTGAAAAAAAAAAAAAACTAGCCTATATTATAAATAAATCAAAAATAATTAAACTCGTGTTTATATATATATATATATATATATATATATATATATATATATGGCTCATTTGATGGCTCTCTCTCTATATATATATAGATAGATAGGCCTATATATATATTTTGAATTTCTTTATTCTTTATATTTTAATAACATTAAAATCATTTAGTATATAAAAAAAAGAAATATTTAAGTTTTTGATTTAAAAAAGTATCAAAATAAAGCTAGAGTAATCTCAGTTGTCTTTGCACGTCAAACTGCTTTATTACAATGGGTATTATTTATAATATAAAATGAACATATCTTTGTTGTTAAACGCCGGTAACTAACAAGCAAGCACGCACAGAAAAATGTATAATATAAACAATTTTTCGGAAGGGGGTGGGTGGAGTGAAACATTTTTTTTATAGAAATCAAATAATGCCTTGCGGCAGCGGGTTCTGCTGGCGTTCCGAATGTCCTGGGTTCGAATCCTAGTACAGGCTAGGATTTTTTTCCCGGGTCTGGAGGGTGTCCCTGAGTCTACCCAGCTCTGATGGATACCTGACATTAGTTGGGGTAAAGTTAAGGCGGCTGTCCATAGTGCTGGCCACACAATCACATAGTATGCCGTGGCCACAGAAACTTATGAACGCTGCTGAATGTGAAGACATTTTATAAGCAATGCGTCCTACTGTTGCTAATACATCTGCCACTGCAAATCACACCAAGAGCGCACTGAGCATGCCAATTTAATAGCATGGATAGAAGCGCTATAAGAAATACCCATTCTTATCTTATCTTATACTGCGTAGTCCCCTGGTGGGGAATTCCCTAGGATCTTAACGAGACGATAGGGGCTCAAACTAGAGACCGACCGATATTCTATTTTAACTTTCAAAATTCATAATGCTACGCTATTGCTGCATCTATTACTCTGCTTATTGATACTTTCATTTAGGTAAACTGTTGTAAATTAATCTGTGTGAAGTAGGGATGTTAAACAAAACCGGATTTCGGGAGAAAATCATTCATAACTGTGTCCCAGGATTTATTTATCTTTCTATCTGAAGAAATATTTGTAAACCCTGTTTGATAGCACAAAACAATTCCTTAACTATATATTCCTTGCAAACACTCGTTTGTCAGAGGCGAATTATAAATGTTTTTTTGTTTTGTTTTTCAAATTCCGAATATTGATTGTGAATTTGCGATACAAGCACATACAACAGCTAATGCAGATGTTAACGCTAGTCGTCGGTACAGCCATTTGGTCTACGTATTTGAAAAGAAAAAAACTGGAATTTCCCCACTGACGATGAACGCTTTTTTAACAGACAAACAGACCGAAAGACGTAAGGTTGCGATATACTTGGACTTGAAAAGGAGGACATAGAGAGACAAAAAGAATGACATATTTAGTGTTTCACAATCCACAATCAGTTCAGTTTTATTACATTAGCTGCCAATAATTGTATATTAGTAAAACTGCCTTAACATTTAATTTAATGTAGACTGAAAAGCAACGTGGGCAATTAAAAACAACAACGTTGCAGCGCATGCAAGTAGGGTTGCCAGATACATGTGTACTAAAACACAGAAAGACAAAAAAGAGGACAAAAGGAGAACACATGAGTATCACAAGGAGGACACATTGAGTGTTGCATTTAAATAATTTAAATTTGTTCAATTGATTTAATCATCAACTAGTAGCCTACAATTTTACTATAATGGTTGCCAATAATTATCTATTAGTAAATTAAATTAACCAAGAAAAAGTCTTGAAAAAAATAAAATAAATTCAATTGACGTTTTGATTCGCAATGCAACAAATAATCAACAATTCTATATTATTTGAAAACAGTCAATTTTACAGGTTATTCATTATCATCTTTCTCAATAATATAACACAATAATATAATATATAATAATATACGACGAGCCAACTTTTTACAGAAGAACTTCGTTAGTAAACTCAAATGTATAAAAGTTTTCACATGTGATATTTATCAAGTTGTACTTTGTAATAATTAATGATGTCTTGAGGTAACTGAGAGTCTGTTTCTTTCATATGTCATTTGAGCGTTTATCAATGAGATCACCCTTCCCACATTACCATTGTGTCCAGGGTTACAGAAACAAAAGTTACAAAAACAAACTTTGAAAAAACAAAGTCCTCTGCAATTATTAACCTAACAACACATTAGATAACACAATCTAATTCATTACATTACATGTTAAATACTCCAATGTTATGTTTTACCCGACCCAGCCATTTATTGACAGTAAATAATAAGATTAAAAGTGCACTAAGAATTTAAATAACATGTGGCATACAAAAGCCGGACATTTTAAGTTTTTTTTTAGCTTTGCCTGCCGGGCGGAGGACAACGGACTTAAAAGGAGGACACGTCCTCCTTTTGCCGGACGTCTGGCAACCCTACATGTAAGATTATTTTCAAAAACTGTTAATTTTCTTGCCGGACGTCGGTCAACCCTAGATAGATGTGTCTGGGATTTTATTCATATTCTACAAATATTCTTTTAATGTTTGTAAAAAATAGATCTAGCATCCACTGATTTATATTATAATTATAAAGGTCTAAATTCATGACACTACAGCTTTTGACATCTACTAATCCAAAATCACCTTTTTATTTTACAGATTTCACCACGTTCTAAGGATCAATGGTCCTTTGTATTAATTTTTTAGTATAATCAAAGCAAATTTGTCTTTTCCAAACTAGATTATAACTTATTTTACCCGGGGCGGAGAGGGGGAAACGAAATTCGGTAAAAAAAATTATATTGAGAACCAAAAATAGGTTTTGAGAAAAAAAAGGATATTAACATCCCTAATGTGAAGTAGAAGACTGAAGTTAATAATAACGGATTATGTAATCACTCCAGAGAATGGTTTACTCAAATAGAGTGCCCATAAACTAGTCAATATTACACATAAATGTGCAATCTTTTGAAATCATTTGTTTCGCATTTTCGGTTTATTTTTCGGTTTCGGCCGAAGTTGTAGTTAAACTTTTGGTTTCGGCTTCGGTTTCGGCCGAAAGTCAATGTATAATCTTCGATATGTCTTCGTTTTCGGCCGAAACTAAAAATTTGGTTTCGGTCGGTCTCTAGCTCAAACCCTGTCTCCATGCATCCCTACAAAGCGGTGTACGTCTGCAATCTACACGAATAACTATTATTAACATGCGCAAACAATATTTCAATTAAATGAAGAACTTTGCTTAAATATATTATAATAAATTCTTAACAAATTTTAAAGCCTTTGATGTGTAAACGTAATGAATAGGCCCTATAATGAGCGTTAAAATTTTATCTTGTTTTTTTTTTTTTTTTTTTTATGATTAAAAATGTTAGATTTAATTGACTATTACTAACTTTGAACGCACTTTTTTTTTTGCAATAAAATTACTGGAAAGTCGAGAATGTATTTAAAGTACTTTTATATTATAATTATACTATCTGTATATTTTTTTTTCTTTAGATGAATTAAAAGAACACAATTTAAAAAATTTACTAACAACAATAGAAAAAAATGTAACCCATAAAGAGGTGAAAATTGTAAAAGTCTCAATGTTTCAGCATGCCTAGAGAACCAAGTAGATAGTCTATAGTAGAAATGGTATGAGCCATCATTAATAAAGACACATTTCTTTCGAAACGAACAAAATTATTGCCGTGTTCATGTTGAGTATCTAACTCAACAGTGAAATGTTTTTTTTTGTCTTCCCGTGTTTATCAGATAAAAACAAGTATCTTTTCTGAATTTAAAGCATGGACATAGTCTTCAGAAGGCTAGTAAGGAAGTCCCCTGACCAATATCTGACACCAAAAGACGCTTTGTACCAATTCCTTTGCAAAATATAAGGATGAATATAATCAAAACATTGAGACATAACTAGATTAGATCTACATTTCAGTAATGTAAAAATATATAGCTTTATTAATGTTTATTTAGTTAATATAGCCATAATTCGTTGCTGGAGTATTCTCTTAACCCTTACAGTCCCGGGCGCGTATATAGCAGAAATGAAGGCAGCATAGATAGATACTTTGTGTAGTGGTGTACAGGGCCGATCAGAAACGAGCAGAAAGAAAAGCCAAGCAGACCTGCAAGGCGCTGCCAGACCCCACGACCGCATCTTTTGTCTGCAGTACCTGCAACAGATCCTTCAGGGCCCGCATACGACTGATAGGCCACCACAGAGGCCACAAAGCGACTGGTAGACGTGGTCATCTTCGGAAATGAGGGACGAACAACATATATATTAGTTCGTAAGCGCCCACTACGGGTCGTGTGAACAAATCCTGCCGCAAAAACCTTGATTGATTTGAGCCCTGAACCCTCTGTAGGGTCACCCGAACGCGCAGTCCCATTACCAACATAGTCATATTTGAAGTATTTAGGAATATGATATTAATGTTATGTTTGACAAACTCGGAAAAATATGAAAGTCATCCTCCCTGTAGCTAAGAACAAAACTGAGACTTTACAAGTCAAATGTACGCTCAGTCCTTCTCTATGATGCAGAGACCCGGAAGACCAATACCAAAATCGAAAGCCGCCTCAGAGGGTTTGAAGGAAGATGTCTCCGACGTTTACTAAAGATTAACTGGGAAAATCCACTACTTCAACAGTGAAGTTCACAAGAGAACAGGAATAAACTGCACCATAGAAGAAATTAAGAGAAGAAGATGGAGATGGCTGGGTCACGTTCTCCGCATGGATAGAAAGAGGCTTCCACGCATTGCTTTGAAACGGACACCACCAGGAAAAAGGCGAAGTGGAAGACCAATGGGAACTTGGAGTAGAACGATGGATGATGAAGTAAAGGCCACCAACAAAACATGGCATGAACTCAGATGGCTCGCCCAGGATAGGGAGGCCTGGTGGAACTATGTTGCTCCTTATGCGCCACGGGGAGCGATAAAGAATAAGAGAGTGATGTATAGCATTAGACTTTTCGATTAATTAAGCTAATCCTAGATAATACGTCTTGTGTTTGATTGTCTTCGCCTGTTTTCCTTGCATTTTAGCAACTGAGTCTCGAGCAGCCCCGACGTGTGAAGACGTACACTTGGACTGTGCTAAGCTGGACATAGAGAGAAACATATGCACTGACCCCCTGGAGTCATCTGTGTACTGTGCCAAGTACTGCGGTCATTGTACAGGTTAGTGACGCCAACAATCACTCAAGCGTTCAATCCATCAATGATAAAAGATAAAAATCCTTTTTTTTTCTATCAGTTAAAAATGCTCTATCATATAATCCATGAGTATTTCAGTGCAAAAGGAATTATCTAATCAAATAATCAAATTACCTTTCTGTCTATTTGGCTATGCCGTCTACGAAATGTTTTGACAGACTCTCAGTAAAACATATCAATAATCTCCTTGTTAGTGACTCAATTGGGCAGGGTGGCCGAGCGGCAGCGCGTTTGACTGGCGATCCGAAGGTCCCGGGTTCGGATCCTGGTGCAGGCTAGGATTTTTTTCCAAAGTCTGGAGAGTGTCCCTGAGTCTACCCAGCTCTGATGGGTACCTGACCTTAGTCGGGGTAAAGTAAAGGCGGCTGTGCATTGTGCTGGCCACACAATCACCTAGTATGCCGTGGCCACAGAAACTGGTGAACGCTGCTTCATCAGACCTATGGATCAACTCGGTCCGACGGGTACTTTACTTATTAATGACTCAATTAATCAATAAAATTATCTGATCTGAGCAAAATAATCCTTTCGTCTACACCAGGCATTAATTTATCACAATTTTCAAATCCCCAACTTTCATCCATCTTTTCATTACACCCAGTCACCTTCCCCCCAATCCCCTTGCTTGCTTTATATAAAATCAACAATTCATCATATTTTCTTAATCTCTATGCAACAAACCTTCAAAATTATTCAATAATTAGTCTTCTATTATCTAGGGAAAATTTTGTTATCTATTGATATTTAAATAAAAAAAAAAACAACGATTTACACATATTATATAGATTATTTATATATATTATATATTAAATTAAAATAAATAAAGTAAGACATGAAAATATAGTGCACTATTATTATCAAAATTTATTTATTTTCTTACAACTTATATTTTTATTATCCCGAAGGAAATTCGTTTTTAAAATGCGCAACACAAGGAGTTTAAAAGACATGGAATTTTCAATTAAAACCAAAAGTCTACTCCTAATCTTTTCATTCTTCAAAGCTAAGCATGAACTCAAAACTATAACTAAAGAGTGAATAGATACCAAACATGGTAAAAAAAAACAACAACATTTATATACACACTAAGCAAATTTTGAGCAAAAAAAATCTATATTATAAGCTTATGTCTTAGCAGCACATTTTGTTGCAACAGTTACATAAAAGGAAATTTAGATTTTAAACTTAAAACTCAAGTTTACAACATTGTTACAACAGTAGTACAACATTGTTACAACATCGGTATGAACAAACAAAAACCAACACAGTTTTCAAGATTATTGTACATTTAACCACAGTCATTTTGACAACCGGAAGCATGGTTGCTGAAAATTTCTTGTATTAAAAATATGCTAGAAGGAATAAACACTGTCAGAATTAAGACGTTGGTCAATATTTTGTCTGCATCATTTTTTCATCATATCATGTGCTACATTTTTTTATACGTAAGCTTAAAATTTGCATAAGCTAATTATACTTATTAGTATTTTCAAAGACTAAGCCTAAAATAAGATGGACCACTTGCTCTTAATATTTCTGCTATTTGATGACTCGAATGACTTCCTTTCAAAATTCCCAATTACTTTGAACTGTACACTTCCGTTTTATTTAATCGCTATGATTTTCTAAGCGAAAAATTATAATTAAAATCTAAAGTTGTATACAGCGGAAACATTTTAGACAGCCTTATTAGATGCGCACGGAAAAAGAACATATTAAGATATAAAAATATAGCTAGTGGTCCATCTTATTATAGTCTTTGGGATTTAGAAAAATTTCTTAGGTCTGCATAGACTATATTCATGCTTATCTAAGACTTAAATAAAAAGAAGAAGGCAACTTATTTAAACAAAATATTATTTCAATAATGGGTTTAATTAATTAGTCATGATGTAGTGAAAATGTTAATGGTAACAACTGTAATAATCTTACTTATGTAACTTTGTTCTTTCATAAGAAAGCATCAGAAAAACTATTCCGGAAGCACATTAAATAAAAAAAAAAAAACTATTAGTTTATGTGTCTGTGATCTCCTGTATGTATCACAACCTCCGCAATGCTGTTGAATGATGGTTAAGTGTTATTTCTCTGCTTTGTTGTATTACTAAGCCGTTTCAATACGTTTCTACAGTGCTGTTTCTGTATCAAGGTTTCTGTAGCACTGTATTTGTAGCACTGTTTCTGTAGCACTGTTTTCGGTAGCATTTTTAATATAGCACTGTGCTGTAGCACTGTTTCTGTATCACATTGTCGCTGCAAACTTTTTCTTTCAAACTTCCAATAGCGTAGCCGGGGGGGGGGGGGTAGCAGGTGGTTGCAGTCGCTCCCCCTACGTCCATTTTCCAATCGATGAGGCCTTTTGAAGAATAAACATTTTTGTTTTTCTAATGACAGAATGTGGTGCCTTTTTTTTTCATTTTAAGAATAAAAAAGTGAACTCTTTTCAAGGAAAAAGAGGGACCTATGCGATAATTAAAACCTGGTCTTTTTAATGCTAGAAACGTTTGACCTTTTTAGGAATTTTCAAAAGTGGGACAGTTTTACTGCTAAGAAGTGGGACCTTTTTAAGACTGAAAAGAGGGGGGGGGATTCAAGAAAAAAAACTAGGGGAGGTGAGTAACGGTGATGTTCAAAGTAAAGTCTCTCAAGCAGTGACCGCCCTTGGGGGCCAAATGCTGCCTCATCTGCATTCATGGATACTAAAGAAATATGGCCTTTCATACCTAAATGTTTCTGAATGGGTACTTCACATGTTCTTTATTCAGGTTGATGGTCTGTATCCCTATTACTTATCTTATATACAGACGCTCCTTCTAAAAAAGAAGATTATTGCGCCCCACACTCATCCGTGGTCTAAGTCTAGTTCTGCATTTTAATTAGTGGTATGAATGATATTAGGTTACTGGTTTTACTGGTTACTGGTTTTACTGGTTACTGGTTTTACTGGTTACTGGTTTTACTGGTTACTGGTTTTACTGGTTTTACTGGTTTTACTGGTTACTGGTTTTACTGGTTACTGGTTTTACTGGTTTTACTGGTTACTGGTTTTACTGGTTACTGGTTTGTTCAGGTAACCTAATTTTATGCCCGGATGCCAATGGGGAAGACAGAGTACTTATAATATGCATTTTCGTCCTCGCATAAGGAAAGTGTTTTTGTAATTATGTTTTTCTGATCATTGCAGCAGGTTGTTATTGTGTTGTATTTCTAAATTAAATTTTATGCTTTATTTATTATCATTTCTTTACTCTTCGTCCTTTTGTCCTCTAGTGCAGGGGTCGGCATCTTTTGCTATTAGTGTGCCAAAACTAGGATTTCTAAATCATTCAGCTTGCCAACAGCCTGAAAGTAGACACGCTCTTCTATAATTTTATAAGACAATTTATTTAGCACCGTAGCAAGAACTAGGCCAAAAGCTAGGAAACTTTATAGAGACAAATGTTAAGCGTTTTATATATAATAATTATATATAATTAAAGAAATGAACAAGGTTGTGATTAACATCTTTCGTTGTTGTTTTTTTTTCCATTTATTACAAAATTTCATGAATGAACTTTCACACTAATTGTTAATTTCTGAAAATTTAACGTTAACAAGATAACATTTGTAGCAACTGCCAAAAATTTCTTTAATTTTGCTCTCAGCCTAACTGAGATTATTTTGTAATGTTTTAAAACATAATTCGCATGGACTGGTTAGAAACAGCTCAAGACTACTGTTTAGCGGTAGATTTACGGAGTATTCATGCATAGTAGGTAGTTAATGTAATGTTTAGATATCTACATATTGATTTTCCAGCCATATAATATTTATATAACTTTGAACTATATTTTATGATTTTTAAATTTATTAATATAATTATTTTTTTTACTATTTTATAAAAGAAAAAAAGAAAACGTTTAGAAATATTAACGCAAATAAAAACGGGTTAATTATCTCCCTTCAATTAAATGAAAGTTTCCAAATTTGATTCAATAATGATGCCAGACAAGTTATGTTTTGTATTATAAATAATATTACTTATTCATTTATATTTCCTTATTTAAATCTAGCATCGTGGTATTTATTTCAGCTATATAGTAAAGAGTTGCACAATTAATTTACGTTAAAAAGTTGTAAATAAACATTTCCTGCATAATTGTTTAAGTCGATTTAAGTATTTTTTTAAACAATAATAAATACAATAACAACAATTACGTAATATATTGCTAGTATATAAGCCTCTTATATTTATTACAATAATGAAACAAATCTTTTAGAATTCATTATACAATATTTATGCCTAATCAAAGAAGAGGAACATAGGGCTAGAAACTATTTTAAATGTAATTAGCCTGTATTAATAATGAGCGCCTTATCATTGAGTGCTCTTCGCTAACAGATGTAAGCTGAACCAAAAGCTGAAAGTAGATTGAATGACAGCAGTTGAGAAAAGCACTCAACCTTCAGAGTTTACATTTAAAAATCTCCGTCTTGGAGGTATCTCGCGTGGCACTGAAAATCACTCTGCGTGCAAACCTCTGCTCTAGAGTTTCTAGGCTTAGAGATTTAACTATTGGTGTTATTTTTGCCAGTTGTGAATATTCGCTAGTAAGGAGCCTTGCAGCGCTTTTCTGAATTCGTTCTAATTTTTTTAAATAATTTTTTATGTGTATAATGGAAATCAGCAGTATCAATCAATTTTGCAGAATTTTCCGCCACTAATAGATCTAGTTGATCGGAAAAGAATCGTCAATAGTGAAATAAAAACTACTGTAATACACAGCGTATGTAGCCTACCCCGAGTTACATGGAACTCTTGTAAAGCTTGATACGTTGGCATTTTTAGTTCTTCTGTTAATCTAGAAAAAGTGCTTAATAGCGGGGCCTTTTTCTTAAAAGTTCGCTCCCCCAGCACCAAAACTTAGCTACGCCACTGCGAACTTCCCAATATTTTACTGGCACTTATACTTAATAACTGTTTTCGTTAAAAAGAAGTTACTATAGAAAACATAAAAAGAGCAGTGATTTAAAAAAAGCTGCAGATCAGTACATCATCAACAATTATAAAATTAAAAAAACATGCGACTATAAATAAGCGACTGGCAAACTACTTAAGCTGTCATATTGTGACTTATGTCACACGCTTCATGACAACACGCTACGCCATGACAGACACATTTAAACACAAATAGTTTATTCACACTTTGGCAGCGAGTTAAATTCCTTTCAAGCATTTAACCCGGACTCTTGTCTTTGGACCTACTTTCTTACAAGGACCCGAAACATGTTTGTTTTTTAAGTATATTATTAGGGTTTCTATAGTGATAAAGTACTCGTTGGACCAAATTGGTCACAGGCCCGGTGAAGCAGCGTTCACCAGTTTCACTGGTCACGGCATACGAGAGGATTGTTGTGCGATCAGCACAATGCCCAGCCTCCTTTACTCTAGCCAAACTAATGTCAGGTACCCACCAGAGTTGGGTAGGTTCAGGGACACCCTCATGTCCAGGGATAAAATCACACTATCCTTCACCAGGATTCGAACCCAGGACCCTCGGTGCGTCAGTCAAACGAGCTGCGGGCTCAGACACCGCAAGTTTATTTAAGTTAGTAAAAGTAATCCTTGAGGGCCATGTCAGGCCATTGTGTTGCAATGGAGAAGTTCAGTGTGTCATTGACAATCGCTCTGCGTGCCAAGTTAAGCACGCGTGCCGTAGTTTGCCCTGATTTAACCCTTCCCGTACCGACCTACTTCTATCTATGCTGCCTTCAGTTCCGCTATATACGCGCCAGGGACTGTAAGGGTTAAGTGATTGCCGCAAAGGTTAAAAGGAGACAAGATGGCCGATCCTGCAGTGCGTTTTGCTGGCGTAACGAAGGTCCCGGGTTCGAATCCTGGTGAAGGCTAAGATATATTTCCAGGGTCTGGAGGGTGTCCCTGAGTCTGAGCTCTGATGGGTACCTGACTTTAGTTGGAGTAAAGTAAAGACGGATGTTCATTGTGTGGGCCACACAATCCCCTTACTATGCCGTGGCCATAGAAACTGTTGAAAGCTGCTTCACCGGCCCTATGATACATTTGGTCCGACGGGTACCTTACTTACTTTACTTACTAAAAAGGTTAAAAACGTAATAGTCAAGCTACGTATTGTAAGCTTCAGAAGGTCTGATAGTGTTTTACATTTTGCAGTCTTTTCCATTTCCATCTAATTACTAAAGTAGTGTCTTTCTGGTGTTTTTATTCGTTTTTTTTACTCGTCGTTAGCTTTTTTATCACGCTCTCCCTTAACAGGTGGCCTTTAGCTCTGTATTACTTTATTATCTCTCTCATTATCTCTCTCTCTCTCTATCTCTCTTATCTTATCTTAAACATTAAAGATGCTTTTTCTATGAAGAAGATTGTTGCGTGCTACGCAGAAAGAGTACTCATATATGCATTTGTTCTTGCATTAGGGATAAAGAAAGTGTATAGTCCTTATATTTATCTGAGCTTTGCAACAGGTTGTTAATCGGTTGTATTTCTAAATTAGAGTTAGTTAATGCCTTATGTATTATTACTACTTTACTCTTTGCCCTTCTGTCATTTAGAAATAAAATAACGACGTCCACCAATACCCATCATACTAATCAACCCATTCCTTTCACTTCCATTACTCAGACACTGTAGTGATAGCACTTTGTGAAGACAATGACCAAGCCTGCAGGACCACGGTCAACCCAACCTACTGCAGCCAGGAGCAGGGCCGTCAAATGTGCCCGAAATCTTGCAACACGTGCAGTAAGTCGAACACATTATATTTATAACTTGTGAAGCATTTGAACGAAATCGAGGTTGTATTACTTTTAAATTCTTTAGAATGAATTCTTAAAAAAAAAAAAAGAAAAACTAAGAACTACCAAGAAATGGGACTATATTTTCTTTAAATGTACGACTCGTTTCTTATTTTTCTTTCTGCTTATATTAAAAATATTGAAATTTAGGTGAACGCTACCAGCCCTATGATCAGTTTGGTCCGGAAGGTACTTTACTTTTTAAATAGGAGAGTACTTCTGTTAAACCTAATTGATCCATAGGGCCGGTAAAGCAACCTTCATCGGTTTCCATGACGATGGCAATCTAAGAGGTTATGGCCAGCAAAATGCTTATCCACTTTTAACTCTCCACAACTAATGCCAAGTAGACTCAGGGACACCATCGAGACCAGGGGAAAGAATCCAGGCATTTACCAGGATTCGAACCCAGGACTTTCGGTACGCCCGCCGATATTGCTGCCGCTTAAAGGAAATTAGTCATTTAATTTTTATGTTGTTATAAACGCGAAAGAAAAACAGAATCTTAAGAAAGACTTGGGAAAATGAAGTATCATCAAAATGTTTTCAGGAATAGTGAACGTATGCAAATGTCTAAAGGATAAAACAATACTAACCGTATATTTTTTGGTAATGTTATATAACCTGGAAAAACTTATACGCTTATGTCTGAAAAAAAAAACGTTGACACAAAGACAAAGGCATTTCTTTATCCAACAAACCATAGTGGAAAAAAAAACGCTACTATTATTATTACAAAAAAAAATCTGAAACAATTTCCCTAATCGCCAAGAATGAAGGTACTGGGTTCGAATCCTGGTGAAAGCTAGGATTAGTCCCCGAGGACTGGAGGGTGTCCATGAGTCTATCTACCCAGCTCTGATGGGTGCCTGACATTAATTAGGCCACTCACAATGAACGGTGGCCGAGCGGCAGCGCGTTCGATTGGCGATCCGAAGGTTCTGGGTTCGAATCCTGGTGCAGGCTAGTTTTTGTAGTCCAGGGACTTAAGGATGCCACTAAGTCTACCCAGCTCTGGGTACCTGACACTAGTTGGGGTAAAGTAAAGGCGGCTGAGCATTGTGCTGGCCACATTTGCCCTAATAGGCCATGGCCACATAAACTGGTGAACGCTGCTTCACCAGCCCTATGATCAGTTTGGTCCGACGGCATACTAGGAGGGTGTGTGGCCAGCAAAATGTTTATCCGCCTTTTACTTTCAACAACTAATCCCAAGTATACTCAGGGGAAAGAATCCAGGCATTTACCAGGTCGAACGCGCTGCCGCTGACAGGAAATTAGTAGTTTCGATGTTAACATGAACCAGAAAGAAAAAAACAACAAATTCTTAAGAAAGATAGGAACAATGAAATAGCATGATAATGTTTTCAGGAATATTGAACGTATGAAAATTTACTAAGGCTATAAGAATACTAACTTTATATTTATGTGTAGATGTTAAATAACATGCGAAAAACTTTTCTATCTGAAAAATAAACGTTGTCAAAAAAGCAAATGCTTTCCCTTATCCAACAAACACAACATGAAAAAAACGCTACTATTGTTACAAAAAAATCTGAAACAATTTCCGTAATCGCCAAGAATGAAGGTCCTGGGTTCGAATCGTGGTGAAAGCTAGGATTATTCCCCAGTACTATAGAGATGTCCATGGGTCTACCCAGCTCAGATGGTTACTTGACATTAATTAGGCCACACAATGCACTAGTTTGCCATTGCAACAGAAACTGGTGAACTCTGCGTCATCGGACCTAAGGATCAATTTGGTCCGATGGGAATACTTTACTACTTACTCGCCAAGAAATTCAACAATACAAAATGAATGGGTTGCCAGCAATTTTAATTTTTTAAAGAAACAAACCTTAATTAAATCAAACAGTTTATTATATATTTTTGCTTTGCACTTCTTGTTTAGAGGGACCGCCCACACCAGAGGTTCAAACCACGCCCTCTCCTACCCCAGCAAACGATCCAGTGGTTGTGGAGCCAAAGGTCAATCTATCTACAGCTATTTTTGGAGCGTCTGCATCCGAAATTCCAGGTTAGTGTGTCAGAAAAGTGTGACGTGAAACGAAGAAGAAGAAGAGATAATAAAAAAATAACTAGGGTAATCTCCCTTCCCTTTTACGTCATCATAACGTCTCGCTTTGAAAGCGACTTCCCGGTTGAATCACACAAGAAGAAATAAGAATCGTTATCGTCCTTCGAAGTTTTTGTTTACACGTCTAGTCTTTCATAAGAGCCTTTATATGAACTTCGCACAATTTTCCTTTTGTGTGTGTGCATAACGACCTGATTGGCCTATTTTCGTCAGCAAAATAAAAAAAATTCAAGCAAGACACTTTTTATCCCCCAGACCGCAATCCTTCAAATTCAGTTTTTCCTGCTGTTGGTTTTATTTTTCAGTACAGTTTATGGTGCGCATTTTTAAATCCATATTTAATAACTTTGCTTTTGTATGGGGGGTGGGAAATTCTTCTTCGTCTTTTTTGTTCTCAAAAGTTTTGATTTCGAGGATTCAGACAACAAGACCAATACTTGTAATGAACTGCGCCGTGGCTATCAGTTGCTCCGTACAGTTTTACATGAGCCAAATGGCTGACGCGGTAAAATGGTACAGGGGGACAGTTCTGAAGGACATGTTCCGCATTTTCGGGAGATGTTCCACAGAGGCACATTTCGCTTGCTCCGATTCGTAGTTTGCTAGAACATGTGCTACTTCAGCCTGTTATGTCCAGTCTGAAGATGATATGTGTTTAAATTGGCGGGAGAGTTTAAAGTAAGCTTCAATTTTTTGGTTATTTTGTTGCAGCTTAGACCATGTTTCGGATTTATTCCTTTTGAGTATTGCCTTCATTTCTTCGGGATGTAGGAATAGGTCTGTCTGGTTTTGTCTGCTTAGTTGGGAAATAATAAAGAAACTATTTTTTTAAAGATAAGATAAGATAAGATAAGATTGCTTTATTGATCCAAATGAATGGAAAATTGACTTGATTACATAAATTCCGTCTTTCAGTATACCTAAAACAATATTAAAGAACCATTTGTACTCAAACACAATAGACATTCACGCACACTATCATACCATTTATCATACAAGAAAAAAGTAGGCCTATTATTTAGGAGTCAGCTATTGAGCCATTGTATTTCCTGGCTGAAAGATGATTCTTTTGAAAGAGTCTCACTGACAGTGGAACAAAAGAGTTCTTAAATCTCTCTGTTCTTGCCCTTGTAGAAAGAAGCCGACCACTTCGACTAGATATTATGTAACTATCATGAAGCGGGTGTGCATGATCTTGGAGGATTTTATCAATCATAGACAGGCACCTTGAACTGAAAATATCCGCAAGAGATGGTAATTCTGTCTGTGTAGTACGAGAGGCTTTGTTTATTAGGCGGTCTATCCGATGTTTGTTCAATGTGGTGGTATTACCATACCAGCAGGTGATTGCAAAGGTTATGATGCTACCAACAGTCGCCGAGTAAAATAGATTCATAATGGTTTTCTCTATGTGAAATATTTTAAGTTTATTAAGACAGAAAAATCGTTGGTGCATTTTCTTACAAAGGATTTGGCAGTGGTCAGACCAAGTCAGTTTGTCAGTAATTGTGACGCCAAAATATTTTGGTGGCTAATCAAACGTTTTGAATAAAACGGACACTCAAAAAAAATCAAACACAAATGCATATACAAAATTTATACTATAAAAGAAACGCACTTTATATGTATTGCTTACTTTTTAACGAATTTGGGCAACACGGTTCATTGTTCCTTATGTATAAACTTATGCCTCAGAAGGAAGCCTTATACCAACTGCAGTGAATTACTCAAGTATAAAAGGCGAGTATAGCACACTGTGGGTAATCATAGACTTAAAGGATTACTGACGTTCCTTTCTAGATAGAAGATTTTTACGTCCCGTAGGCCCAAAACTACTGCAGGGCGGCAGGGATTCCACGACAACTCGTCTACAGACTTTTCGTCTGCGGAACTTCTTCTACTGTAAAATAAGTCTACCGACATTACGTCTACCACGACAACTCGACTAACGACACTTCGTCTACCGACACGTGGTCTAATGCGACCATTCGTCTATCGACACTTCTTCTAATGCGACAGTTCGTATACCTACACTTCGTCTAACGCGACATTTGGTAAACCATACCAGGGGTCGGCAACCTTTTGATAATAGTGTGCTAAAGTATGATTTCTAATTCATTCACCGTGCCAACAGCCTGAAGTTCATCCTGCTGTATCACTTAATTTCTTGTAGAAGAGACTTCAATTGCTTTTTTAATTGTCTTCCGCGTGCCATTGAAAAAAAACTCTGCGTGCCAAGTCTGGCACGCGTGCCGTAAGTTGCCGACTCCTGTATCAGACAGTTCGTCAACCGATACTTCATCTACCGCGACAGTTCGTCTACCGGATTGGTCGGCGACATGGCTGGAGCCCGTTGCCGTTTTAAGGACCAGCCGGCCTCACAAATGAAAAACCTTCCAACAGTAGAAGTATGCTATGTACTAGTATTGGTGCAGCCCACTCTCTGCTGTGATATTTTTGTTATCTCAACTTTGATATTGTATCTCCCCTCTCCGTTAGATCCCAACTGCCAGGATATTGACAACAACTGCTTCTTCCACGTGCACGAATGCTTTAGCAATCACGTGATCAGAATGCTGTGTCAGCGATCATGTGACCTCTGTCCAAGCGGTAAGAGTTTCTCTTTCTCTCTCTCTCTCTCTCACACACACACAATGTTAATCTCTTACTCTATCTTTCTCAGTCCGTATATCTCTCTTATTCTCTCTCTCTCTCTCTTACTCTCTTTCTCAGTTTATTACTTATAGTGTCTCTTATAATCTCTCTCTCTCTGTCTATCTCTGTATCTCTCTCTCTCTCTTATTCTCCTTCTCAATTTTGTAAGTATAGTGTCTCTTACAATCACTTTCTTACTTTCTCTTTTCTTCTCTCTCTCTCTCTCTCTTGCTCACAATGGACAATATGTCTCTTTTGCTATCTTTTCTTTCTCTCTTATTAAATCTCCCCTACACTATCCTACTCTTTCTCTTGCATTATCTCTCTCTTGCTCTCACTGCCACCAACTTATTCTCACTCACTAGTTCTTACTTTCTCTAGTACTATCTAACTCTCTTATGCTCTCTCTTACTCTGTCTTACTCCTGCTTACTTTCATCTACTATTTCTCCATCGCTTTCTCTCTCTCTCTAACAATTTCTTACCTTCTCTTTTTCACTATTTCACTCCCCTCTGTCTCTCTCTTAACCTTTCTCTCACGCTCACATAATATACCTATCTAATTTATTAAAGAGATTAGATTATGCCATTGCAGTTGTTTTGTTAATGTAAAAAAAAAAAAACAACTTACAAACTCATTATTTCAATATATACCTTAGATAACATGCTTTAGACCCTTACTGTCTTACTTATATGTTAGGTCGGTTATTGCTTCAGTTATTCGCTTTGTCCTATGTTTGTATAGTTTAAAATCATCATTTAGCTTTATATTTCTAAGCCTAAAGATTATATCCGTGTTCTTAGTTGTATGTCAAATACGCTCTGAGCTTACATTATGTTGGTTGGCAGCACATACAGATATTATTATTATTATTATTATTATTAAATATATACTAGTCATTGTGTAGATAGAGAGAGAACATAACTTTAATACAAACTCTGCCATTTTCCATTCCAGTGCCTCAAATCACAACGAACGGTAAGTTCAATTACAATAATTATAACATAGGCGTCTATATCATGTCGTAGAAGCATCGTCAACATCATCAGACCCTTGACCGCTATGGTTGATGAGAGGGGGGGGGAGCGAATGGACACCTCAGCAGTCATATTTCTCCATTTTTGCCGATCTTGAGCAGCTGTCAATAGTTCAATCATTTGCAGTATTTGTCCAATCTGTTATATTGTCGCACCAGCATTTCCGCTGACGGCCTTTCCGACGTCTAACTTTTACAGTGTCATAGAATGGTTCTGTCTATTACACAATAGACAATAGATTGTCCGTGCGTATAGGGCTGGGAGAGGGGAGGGTAAACACATTTTTAAAACTAATTAAACCAAAAAGTTAACTGTTTAACATATTAATGTGTCTTTTTTTTTTGGGGGGGGGGGTGTAACATCCCCATGTGTTGTACGTTACATTATTTCCACTCGTCAAGACAGCTCTCACAACAAACATGGGATGCACTTCATATATTTCACCTCATACACAGAATACAACTCCAATGCTTAGACATGACATATATATTTTATTCACGATATATACAAAATAGTTCTTGAAACATCAAGTAACACATCTCAACATTAATTCCATAGTTCCAAAAATCAATTCTATACAGTGTCATTATAACTGTACATCCAAAAACATAGTCTCATAAACATCATCAAAATATGTCTTCACTCTAACATTACTTCTCCATGTTACACACTCGCTCTTGTTTTTCTATCCACTCCTCTCTCTCCCCTTCTCATAACCCGTGTTTGTACAAAACTGGTCAAACTACTGTGCCCAACACAGTCCTGGTCGCAATGACCAGTCACGGTCTACTGACCAACATTAACAGTCGTTACAGGGGGGATAAATCAAAATTACAAATCTTGACCCCCTACCTCCTCACCTCTTTCTCATTGAAAAGTACCAGTCGGATGAAAACTTGATCATAGGGCCGGTGAAGCAGCGTTCACCAGTTTCTGTGGCCACGCCGTTCACGGTTATGTGACTTTTACTTATGCCAGGTACCCATCAGAGCTGGGTAGACAAGGACACCCTCTACTCCCAAAAAAAATTTCCTAACCTTCACCAGGATTCGAACCCAGGACCTTCGGCGTGCCGCTCGGTCACCGTGCCTCCCTCTTTCCCATTGAGAGATTTCAATAATCTTTGAGATTTTTTGTTTTGTTTCGTTAATAAACGGATTCATATTATTGAAACCCTGAAAGGTGTTTAACTGATGACCTACCAAACACCTAGTCAAACCTATTTAGGATACACTACTTCACATGTACGTCACATTTAAAAAATATATTATTAAGTAAATTGTTACAATTCACATTTACAATTGTTTAAGCATATTTGTTGAAAACATGTTAACAATTATTGAAATTCTGACTAAATGCTACTTTTAGCTAAACGTAGTTGTTGTTGTTTGTTTACATTGTACTTTTTTACTTACTTCCCGTCATCACTTTTGTAGTCTAGGCCAGGGGTCGGCAAACTTTTGCTAACAGTGTGCCAAAATACGAATGCAAAATCATTCAGCGTGCCAACAGCCTAAAAGTCAACCTACTCTATTATACTTAAAAAAAAATTATTTTTATAGGACAATTTACTTAACTCCGTAGCAAGACCAAGGCCAGAGGAAGAGGAGATTATTTATATAGAAAATCGTTAAAGCGGTCTATATTTAAAACAAAATTAACGTGCTTGTGATCATCATCTTTGTTATTTGCATGTATATCAAACACAATATTTTATTACTAAACATTCACATTTATGGTAATTATTGTCTAAACATTATCATTTGTTAGTCACGATGAGGATCAAACTCCTTCGAAATGTTAATTATATTTTCATCTCAGTTTAACTGAGAAGTCTTTTACAATTTTTTTTATTTTCCAAAAAATTTTTATTCATGAAAAATTGCAGTTACATTACCAAAATTATTATTTTACACAGAGAAAAAAGGGATAGGAGACATTTATTGCATTTTTACAATTCCAAAGAGATAGAAGACAGCAGAGAATATTAATTTAAATACTTAGTTTACCTGCACAATTTCATATATTTTACACGAAGAAAAGGAAATAGAAGAACAGTTCATACACATTTAAGGGGATAGAAGACAAAATGTTTTGCAAGACAAAGAGTTTTCTAAATAACTTTAAATTTAAATTCATTCATTCTTTTTTATTTGACATTCTTGCTTAGCATCCATACATATTTTAATTAATTTAAACATATAATAAACGTAACCATCCATTATTAACTGTAAGATATTTAAAACAACATAATATGGAGTAAAATGAACCAAAGTTTGGTAGAAATTATGTACATCTAGCTTCAATTGTTATATCCCTTTCGGAGTATATATTTAATTTTAACCAACAAGCGCGGTCTTAAATGTATATATATAAAAAAAACAAAGAAAGGGTCACAGATGACAAAGAAAAGTGAAACACCCATAGAAGACGGGTGACGAAAGGTGTCATTCACAGATAATCCCACAACGGGAACCTTCACAAGTGAGAAAAAAATCTGTGCAGTTCTCTAAAAAGATTAGGAAACTCCCAAGTTGTCTTTAGGTTTCAAATAGCGTTTAGCCGTTCCCATCGGCATGAACTATTGAAAGAGAGATAGGGAAATAAATGCAATTTGTTTGGTAGTGACATAAAGTTTAGAAGGCCCGACTTTCCTGGCCCTCCCACCTTCCTAAGCCAGCGTCGCCGGATGACCAGCCTGCACCAGTTAACACCCTGGCGAATGTGCCAAAAAAAGGGGAAGTTGGGCCGGTATTTGTATATCGGTCCTTCTTCTTTTACTATACATAGATGTCACTCTGATAAAAATAATTTGAAGAAAAAAGATTAATATTAGACATACGTTTTTGTATTAGATAGGTAACGAAGAAAAAATTAGAAAAGAAGGGTAAGGAATAACGGGAGGAAAACAGTGAACCTTACTTCCATTCCGTGGAAGGCAGTGAAGCTAAAAGTAATAAAGGAGGCAAAATCGGTGAAGACGGACCCAGAAAGGCCAAGTCTCTCTCCTCGTTATTTCATGTGCCATAAGCCATGAAATTAAAATATCGTCTCCTAAACCTTTCAACAAATTTAAAAAAATACACCCGTAAACTTATATAAAAATAATATGTACATAGTGGTGCGTAAAAAAACACAAAAAAACACACCACACACAAACAAAAACAACACAAAATTTTACACTCACTGAAAGAGACATCGCACCGGAAATGAAAATAAAAATTTGCCCTTGATGAATAGTTAACAACGTGAAACTTACAATACAAGGGCATCTCCGTATTTAAAACAACGCATTAATAACATATGCATGTAATTACTCTACCAATTAAACAAATGAACCAAATAATAAAATACATAAGAATCTCATCTATGAAATACATTATAATAGGCTACATAAAACAGTTATAAAAGCAAACTATTAAATAAAATTACAGAGTGGGCGGTTGATGTTTATCTAAATGTGTTTCAAGTTTTTGTCTGAATATATCTTCTATGATGTGTGGGGGGTAGTGTTTTTGGTCAAACCGTGTTTTAAGATATGTTTCCATATGTGTTGTTTGTATTCTGCTAGTGTGATGAGGTTTAATGTGTGTTTTGTTTTGTTTCTAAGTCTAGGTATTTTGAAGAGTGTAATGGCTAAATCTATGTCTATGTCTGACTGTGTTGTTGTGTCCATGATTAATTTTAATGTTTGTTTTGTTGGTATGATTGCGGGGCATGTTAAAATATTTCGTTTCATCTCAAAAGAAGAACCATGGATATAGTTAAGCAGAATAGATACGAAGTAATTATACAAACTGGGTAGTTAATGTAATGTTTGAGAATATGCATATAAATTCTTTAGTCATATAATATAATATTTATATAATTTTCCAATACTTCTTACAATTTGATCATTTCAAGTTATAAATTAATTGTAAAAAGAAACAGAAATATTAGCTCAAATGAAACGGTTTAATTATCTCCCTTTAATTAAAACACGTTTCCACATTTAATGTGATGCCTAACAAGTGATGTTTTGTAATATAACAAATATTACGGACTAATTATTATTTTTTAAAATCCAAAATATGGTATTCATTAAAAGATTTAATTATTAGAGGAATGACATAATTTACGTTAAAGAGTTGTAAATAAACATTTCCTGCATTAAGTGTTTTCCCATTTAAAGATTTTATATTTTAAACATTAATAATTGCAGAAATTACATAATATAGTGCTATTAAATAAGTTTCTAATATTTATTAAATTAATAATACAACCAAATTTATTTTAGAATTACTTATATGTTATTTATGTTTAATTAAAGAAGATGAGCTTAGCTGTTGAGAATAGCAGATGGCTTTCCTAAGCAGCTTCCTTCAAGATTTTTTCCGCCAAAGTCCACATTTAGATGTTTTAAATGTTTAAAATTCAACTTGCTGCATTTTAAAATCGCCAATATTCCTCCACTTAAAAAAAGATCTACATCTAAGAAGGTTGTCGTAATATCAAACCAGTTAGACTTGTGGTATGAAAAAATAAAACCATCAATTTGAAAGTCTTGCCTTTGATTAGAAAACTCAGCTTTGATTGCTTTGATGTACTTTTGAAAAAGCCCAACTATATATCTTAATATATGCTTTCATATAGGGAAGCACATGTAGTTAAATGTTTTAAAGTTGATTTCACGGAAAGATATGTCCAGTTTCAATGCATATCCATTCGAGTGGTCCTGGTAAATGCAAGTTCAACTCATTGAAATGTGTCACTTTGTCATTCAGAAACATTGACTTCAACAGTCAGTTTTCCTCATTCAGAACCGGAAATGTAGTTTTTTTTGTATATCAATAAAAAAAAACACCTTTTGGAGGTCTCTCGCGTGACACTGAAAACCGCCCTGCGTGCCAAGTTCGGCATACGTTCCTTAGATTGCCGACCCCTGGTCTAGGCCACCAACTAAAGTGTACAAAGTCCTCTAGCCTGGGCCAGTATTCTATTACTTTCTAGCTGTAACTCATCTTTAACATATCTACCCTTAAGCCACTCAAATTCCCGTGAAAATATGGTCGTTCGACCCATAAAGGGAACAGCTGCTCTAATCTGTTTCTCGGTCGACCTCTTTCATTTTCTGCTACAGATAAACCAAACATTTTAAATTTTGACATGATAATAGCGTTTGGGTTAACTAACAATTTTTTTTTTTTTTGCTTCCAAATATAGACAACAATCACGGATCATTGAACACATCGGATGTCCAGACTAAGACAGTGACCACCAATGTTAAAGTTCTCACTTTGACCAGTACGTTTTTGTTTTCACTTTCACATGCCTAGATCGAAGAGAATTTCTAGTTAATGTTGGTCCATCGATAAGTCCTAATTTTATTAACGAAGGAGTCTCGCGACTCCAAATACGGTGGAACTGAACGATGCACATAGCTGCCCAGGGTCAAGGAGTGGACGATAATCTTTTGCGTTACTTAAGTACCTCAAGGTACATCCAGAAGTAAATTTACATACAGTGCCGTCGATAGGGATTTGAGGGCCCGGGGGGCTTGACCCTTTTTAGGGGCCCCTACATTTTGACATTCGACATCATGACATGAAAAAAGAACAATTTGGACACTCCTTTGGGGGCCCCCTTCAAGTAGGAGCCCGGGGGGGGGGACTTTCAAATTTGGACCCCCCTCCCCCCACTCTAGCTACGCCACTGTTTACAAATATATATATAGATACAAATGAAAAGAAAACCATTTCTAATGTGTTGACAGTTTTTTTTTACCTAAAAGTAAAAGGCCCCAGTACTAATCTCATGCTGTAGGTAATCTGCTAGCATTAATACTTTTCATTGTCCCTGAGACATCTTTTGAATTCAGATTCTAGCATCAAAAGTATACAAATATAATAGTATGTAAACATTATAATTAAATCTAATTGGTCCCAATTGTGGGATTAGGCGCATGTTGTGCCGGATCTGGCCCGCGGACCATAGCTTGAGTACCACCGAGATAAGAGATTTATAAATACGGCACCCTCTTAAATGTGACACAGTGAAGCGTCTCATTGTTTAAAAACATTTTTAGAACCGCTGACGTTATTAACGCCGTCATGCGAGCATTATATTTTTGAGCTATTTTCTGCAGGGTTTGAACCAACCAGTGAAAACTGCTTTGACCACGATAGCCAGTGTGCTGACCTCATGCAAACGTATCAATGCCAGACTGACCTCTTCCTGCCAAGACTGTGCCCAGAATCATGTGGCCTTTGCAGTAAGTCCTACGTCAGTAATAAATGTATATATAACTTATAATTAGTTATAGTAAGGACTATAATAAGATGGACCGCTTGCTCCTTTTTTCCGCGCGCAGCCAATAACGCTGTCTTAAATGACGCCTACGGCTGCCTAAAGGTTTCCTCTGTAAACAACTTTTGATTTTAATTTTAATTTTTCATTGAGAAAATCATAGCGATCAAATAAAACGGAAGTGTATATTACAAAAGGGAATTGGGAATTCCGAAAAGAAGTCATTCGAGTCATCAAATAGCAGAATTATTAAAGCAGCGGTTAGAATCTACATTAATGTCAAAGTTTTGAACATGATTAAAGGATTTGGTTTAAATTAATTTCTTTCACATTATTGTAAACTGCTATGTTATAAATATGTTTATTATGATAGTTAATTCTAAGTAAAGTGCTTGTACTGAGTTTTACTGATATATCGGGGAAATTTTTTTTGAGAGTTGGCTAAGACAAACTATTTGTTTAGATAAAAAACAAAAATCCGTTTCTTGACAGACACTATCAGTTTCCAATGTAGCATTATTTTATAAGAAATAACGTTATTGGTTTGTGAATTGAAATAGATATATAAAGATAGATTGAAATATATATATATATAAAGCACAAATTAATAAGCTTGCAATAATCCTAACAATAATTATAAACACTGCTAGTTATAATCATCGCCTATTTTGATTGAAACATAACTTATTTAAAAAACAGCGCAGAAATGTATCTCTGACTATATGGAGTTCAGTTTAAAATATATAAAAATTACATGAACATGACCAAAATGATATCAATAAGCATACATATTATATATATACATATATAAATTCAGAAGAAAAAACTGTATGATTCGCAGTAAGCGTATGATGGGAACTTTTCACTTACAAACCAGATTGTTATTTTAATAAAATGTAAAATCCAAAACATACATCATTGGCGACGAGGATGGGATTCGAACCCACGCGGGGAGACCCCAATGGATTAGCAGTCCATCGCCTTAACCACTCGGCCACCTCGTCTGATGGTTAGAGCATGCATGTGTTTAAAGCCACTCTCCACAAATACTCATACTTATTATAACTGTAATAAATTGCTTCTTATTTGGACAGATCCCCTTTAGACCATGTGTAGACCTATCCTCTACTGGAAAAACGTTCATTATTTTACTTCTTTCTTACAGATAAAAAGAAAGAGAGAGAGAGATTGGTTGACATATTGATTGTTTGATGGATTGATTGAAAAAAAAAGAGAGACAGAGAGAAGTCTAGTCATAGACTCAATCCCTCTTCATTTGTTTTTAAATCGTACAAAGACGTCGAATTTAGTGCCGCTCCCTCATTAATTAATGACTTATAGGTTTACAGACGTTCCTTTCTAGATAGAAGATTATTACGTCCACTAGGCACAAAACTCCTTCAGGGCGGCAGGGATCGGTCGGCGCCAAGACTAGAATCCGGGCCGTTTTGTTTGAGAGTCCAGGTGAACTAACGACATGACCAGCCGGCATCACTTAATAGCATATGCTTAATTGATATGCTTCTTGACGTAACAGTCGAGGCTTGTGTAATCCCACCAGTACCAAGCCATTGAACAAAAGAATATAAATAATAGAGATGGCATCGTTGGAAGCGTCTCATGGAACTACAAAATAAACATGTCTACCTAGTGACGATCTAGTCTATAAATTATGCAAAAGAGCGGCATATTTTACAAAGCCCGACTTAAGTAATTATAGTTTATTGGTGTCCTCTTTTGAAATATTAAGATTACATTTTATGGAAATATGTACAACGCGATGGCGCGTTATGTGTTTGCCGGTACAGTGGGATTCAGCTAACGTGTTTTGTGTTTGAATGTCTCCATTCTTCAGATGCGACGGTCAATGCCACGGCGAGAAACCAGACGCAAGTTCTCGATGGCTGCGCTGACTTTGACCCCGAGTGTCCGACCTTGCTGTCCTACTGCGCAAGTGCGGAAGTGCTGGTCGGCCGACTGTGCAGACAGTCTTGCAAGGCGTGCTTCAATGAAACTTTAACCACTACAGGTAGTTGCACGTCTGTGTCGTCAATGTAAACATACTTGGCTAACATGTGTAGCTTTTTATAAATACTTATAAACACAGCTTGTTATAATCACAACTAGTTTAGAACAAATCTTGTCATACGCATAACTAGTTATAAACACATGATGTTATAATCATACTTAGTTATAAACACAGCTTGTTTTAATCATAACTAGTTATAAACACATATTGTTATAATCATAACTCGTTATAAACACAGCTATTTATAATCATAGGTAACTAGTTATAAACACAGTTTGTCATAAGCATAAACAGTTTTGAAAACCTTCTTGTTATAATCATACAAAGTCGTAAGCACAACTTGTTATAATCATAATTCGTTATAAACACAGCTTGTTATAAACATACTTAGCTATCGACACAGCTTACCATAATCATAGTTTGTATTGAATACACAGCTTGTTTTAATCATAACTAGTTAAGAACACAATTTGTTATATATAATCACAATTAGTTATGAACACAGCTAGTCAAATAGATATATTTTGATATATACATATATTGTGACCAACAGGAATCAATATACACCACTTTTCTCTGAACTTTAATATAAAGGTATCAGATTACGCCAAGGCCCTTATTGTTTTCATAAACATTTTGTATTTGCTTTATAAACTTTATTTTTTCATAATTTTTAATGTTCTATAAATTGCTGTTTACTTTAAAAAATTGAATTGATTTTCAAAATGATATATACATAGAGAAACACTAAGCTACGCATTTTTTTATTATTTTTTAATCAGAACTTTTATTTTGCGAACCAAATTATATGTTTTTAGTTTAATAAAAACATAATCAAAACATAAATCCTTGGCGACGAGGATGGGATTCGAACCCACGCGGGGAGACCCCAATGGATTAGCAGTCCATCGCCTTAACCACTCGGCCACCTCGTCTGCTGGATAAGTTGTTAGTTGCACTAACAGCTCCTAATTTTAAACAGCCCTCCTTTTGTCCACGTGTTTTCTCTCCAGGAAATAGGTTTACTGTTTAGCTTTTTCTTATCTTATACATTACAGACGCTCTTTCTATAAAGAAGATTATTGTGTCCTACGCTCATCCGTGGTTTGAGTCTAGTCCTCCATTTCTATTAGTATTATTAGTGCTCTCAATGATGTTAAGTTAGGCCTAACGTTTTTTCTGGTGTGTTCAGGCAATCCTTTTCCATGCCCCGATGCCACTCGGGGAAAAAAAAAGTAGGCTACTTATATGCATTTGTGCTCGCGGGATACTGAAAATATTTGTGTCCCTTATGTTTATCTGAGCATTGCAACAGGCTGTTTTTGTGTTGTATTTCTAAATTAGAATTTAATGCCTTATGAACACAAGGTCGTATCTGTTCATAGTTTAACGTTTTAATTCTGTATCATTGTAACATATTGTTTTGTATTGGTATTCGGCATAGCCTATATGTTTTAGGTCCCGGAATTCTCTAGGCCCTACATTGTAACCCTATATAATGTTACTACTAGTAGTGTGTGTGAGTTAGTTGTTAAATAGTATTACCGAATTCGTTTATATACTAGTAAATAAAAAAAAACAAGCAACCCAAACAATCGTTTTTTTGGACAAAAACAAACAAAACACTCAAGAACTGTCGTTTATATTTTACTCCACAGATGTCCCAAGAATCAGACAAGAAATTACTGGTAAGAATTATTCTATTATTATTGTCTGATGACGAGTAGATTTACGAGTACCTAATCCAAGAAAATAGATGTAGCCTACTATTGGTCGAATCCGGATCCTGAACCTAGCACATAATCCAAATATTTATAAGTTCCAAAGGCTGAATCCGGGTACGATCCGAGAACCTAATCCACAACAGTCCAGTAGTTAGAAATGTGGCAAAACTGATCAAGTACGGATTAGATAATATAAAGTTTAACATTTATTTAACAATAAATTATTATGTTATCTAATTTGTATCTAGATCTGCGCTGCTTGTCTCACTATGGGAATATATGAATGTTTACGGTAAATCAAAAGTATTCGGGGTCAAGACAAACATCCGAACGATTTCCAGTCCTAATTAAAAGTTCATTCCATGTCTGGTGTGATATATAAGTGTAGTGTTAATTTGCATTGAACGGTAGAGTAGATTAGGCCAGGGACCGGCAACCTAAGAAACGCGTCTCAGGCTTGGCACGCAGAACGATTTTCAGTGGCACGCGAAAGACCTCAAAGAAGATTTTTTTAATGCAAGTCATAACAACGTACGTCGGTATAATTAATTGGTGGGAATCACATGAGAATCACACTAGACGTCGACTGTTTAAGTTCATGAATGTTTGTATGCAAAGCTCTCATCATTGGACTTGCGATCTGTGATTGAATCTATTGTTAAGATGGTAAATTTTTATAGTTTCTGAAGTCTCTTCTAGAAGAAAGTTATAAGGAATATAGGTAAAGTCTTGGATAGATTCGTTTTTTGTCTGGAAGCAATACAGGTGTATCTTGGAGAAAAAAAATAAGTCCGATATTGAATGAGAAGAACTGACTGTCAAGTCGATGTTTCTGAATGATATGGCGACACATTTAAGTGAGTTGAACTTGCAAGTTTACAAGTATGGGGTCGAAAAGCACTTGAAGGGTTGGACCACTGGAATAGATTTGCGTTTAAACTGGACATATCTTGCAGTGAAATCAATTTCAAAACATTTAACTTTTTCCCTAATTTAAGGCAAAGTAAGATGACTGAGCGTTTTCAGAAGTAAATTGAAGCACTAAATGCGGAGTTTTCTAAACAAATGCAATACTTTCAAATTCATGCACTCGTGTTTCCATACGACATCAAGCCTTACTGGCATCATCTTACTACAAACTTCTTAGATCTGGATCTTTTTATAGTGGAGGGATATTGGCATTTTTTTTCATTTTAAACATCCGAAAAATGGGCATCAAAATGTGCCATTTGCGGGAAAATCTGAAAGGGATTAGCTGCTTAGGAAAGTTAAATGTTGTCAACTGCAAGGCATTCGCTCTACTTTCAGCTTTTGGTTTAATTTATACTAGTGACCATATTTTATCTCTCAGGAAAGCTGTTTTTAGCATGCTAAGAGGTCACTTAAACTTGACCCGTCAGAATTGATTAAATATGTCCCTGACATTGAAAGATTAGCGAAGTGCATTCAAGGAAAAGGCGTACATTAATGGATACAAGCTAATTACATGTTTATGCTCATCTCTCTTAATTAAGCATAAATATAATAATTTCTTTTTTATTTGTTTCATTATAGCAATAACTATAACAGGCTTATGTACAAGCTTTATATTATGTAATTATTGGAATTATTAATGTTGAAAAGAATAAACTCCTTAAATTGACTTTATTAATGCAGAAAATGTTTTTTTATAACGTAAATTTTACATCCAATTACACATTGTAAAAAGAGCATAATGCTAAATTTGAATATAGAAATAATAATTTAAAAGCAAGACTTGTTATAGAATTTTTTTTTACTCGTTTGGCTTAACGGCATGAAATTTGGAGAATTTAATTAAAGGGAGATAATTAACCCGTTTTCAATGCGTTGATATTTCTAATGTTTCTTTTTTGTTTCCTTTTTATAGAAATTAAATGACTTACAATTTATAACTTTATAATGATTAAACTATAAACGATAGTTTAAAATCATAGAAATATTATATGACATTTAATACCTAGTTTGTATGATTACTACGTATCAATTCTGTTTGACAGTAGTTTTTAAGTCGTGTACTTGCGTTAACAGTAATAAAATTAAAATATTATCGGAAAACTCAGTAATGCTGAGGTTAAACTATTAAAAACTTAAAGCTATTACTAGAAATATATCTTGACAACTAATTTTAATTGTAATGCATAAACCGGTAAGTTGAGAAATGAAATTGTGTATTATCTATGAATGGATTAAAAATGAAGATGATAAGAATAAACATGTTAATTTGTTATTAAATATAAAACTATTAATTAAGTTTCTCAATAACCCTCCTTTTCTTTTAGTCTTGGTCTTGCTACGGCACTAAATAAATTGTATTATAAAAATAATATAGTTGAGCAGTTTGACTTTTCACGCTGCTGGTACGCTGAATGAATTAGAAATCCTAATTCGGAACACTATAAGTAAAAGGCTGCCGACCTCCTGTGTAGGTTATTAATGTGTTTTTTCTATAGGTCAGGTGGTAAATATAAATAAATTTAAATAATCAATAAACATAATCAACATGTAATTATAGTAATTATATTAGTAATGTATAATGCGAATATGACAAGAACATGAATCTAAGATACAATCTACCATTGAATGTAAATGCTAAAATGGCTTTAAAAATTAGTTTGATCTAAGAAGTAAAATAAAACATAAATAATAAAAATCAATAAAAAAAAGTCAAATAAAAATTTTGACCGACGAGGATGGGATTCGAACCCACGCGGGGAGACCCCAATGGATTAGCAGTCCATCGCCTTAACCACTCGGCCACCTCGTCATGTATGTGCAGCGTCGCCCGAACATCGGAGTTAGATAATGTTTCATTGATTGAGAAATCCTTGGTTTTAAACATAGACTATTAATTTATATGATTATAGTCTCTGGCTTAACCCTTCCCGTACCGACCTAATTCTATCTATGCTGCCTTCAGTTCCGCTATATACGCGCCCCGGACTGTAAGGGTTAAACGACTCTAATAACTTGACAGTTCAAAACTGGACGAGGGACCAATAAAAGTCTGCTCCCAAAAAAACAAAAACAATTTGCTGTTAGAAAAGTGGATAAGTTACACGCTTATTAGCATGTTTTATTTCTTATTGTAATGCTTAGTTGTATCCGAGGACTGCTTCGACCTTGACCCTAAGTGCGAGACGATGGCCCTGGGCAACGCTTGTCAGCTCAACGACCTGGTCAGTCGCGTGTGTCCAGTCACCTGCAAAGTATGCAACGGTAGGTCGATTACATATATTTGAATGAAATATTATATATTCTTGGCATTTCATAATAAGTTATGAATGACACTTTGCCTTTACGTTTGCTCGTAGTTCTCATGGAGCAAAGAGACTATGTAAAATACCTGCAGTGCAGTCAGTTTGTTAGTTCTCCCCAAGTCAGGCCACACTGCTTCATCTTTTATCACATACTATAATTGCCTAAAAGCAACGGTCGGCTCTTATGTCCAGAGCGTAATGATGTTTATCTTACAGGTTCGGTATCAGCAGCCACATGCACTATTTTCTCTCACTGCGGAATTCCCCTCGGATCATTATCGTGGTTTCTCGCCCGTATTCCTGCAATGTCGCCCGGTAGCAGAAATCATCCGACAATATAGGTATGGGCATCCAGGCAACAGGACGGGATCGCTGCGCACATTGCTCCCTCTGCACCGAGCATCGGAGCTTCTCGGAGGTACAATGAGTCTCGGACGCGCAGCAGGAGCAGATCCTGTCCTGTCACTATAATGACTACACGATCTCCTTGCATGGCACAGACATACGTTGTAATAAAACCACGTTTCGCCGGTTGTAAAGACTTCTAAGTTCTCCAAAAGAAGTCTTAAAACTGTACGGTTTAAAGAACTATCTTTATGTATTTATTGATGGCTTGATAGATCGATAAATGGAATAATGAATTAATGAATTTCCAAATGGATTGATATATTGTATTATATGTTGTATGTTGTATCATTGATAATATTATTTTTGGATCTTCGTTCTACAGAAACGAGGTCAAAAGCTCACAATGGTAAGTGTTGACCTATTTCTGTTCTTCACATTTAAAAGTTCATTTTTTAAACACTATAGGAGCCTTCGTACACTCTTAAGTCCAGGGCGTGACACGTAAGGGGTGGCTCAAGTCATCTTAGTTCAAAGAACATTCTCGATCTGCACTTCGCAATCACTACGCCTCCCCCCCCCCTCCAAACCCATGTACGGAAACACGGAATATATCTTCGATCATTAACGAGACGGCATTACCTCGAGTGCTTGCACCTGGTTGTACAAATACCAGAGAACAGGTCTGGTCCCCCGGACACCGGACTTGGCGAGACAGGCGCTGTTGCGCCTTATCTCTTGCTCCACACCGAGTCTCGGTGGGCTCTCGCCCGTACGACGATCCTCGGATGCGCAACGGGGGACGTCCCCATTGTGTTCGCCCACCGGTGTACTCTAGATGAGAGCATCTGGGTGGTTTATTTACCTGGTATTCTATAAATCCATATAGTCTATAAATATACGTATAGTCTATAAATCTTTGGCACTTCTGTATCCTGTAGTTCTATATTCATACATCTTTTTTCTTAACGCATCTTTTACTTAACATGCAATCCAACTGTGTGTAAATAAAGCTTATATCCTAAATGTATACAACAACAAAAATTGAAGTACACATGTACTCTACATGAAAGTAGAAAACTAAAAGGTAAGTTTATGGTCTATATATCTATCTATAAATCTATCTATCTATCTACAACAGATTCAGAATGTTTAGATTACGACCCTGACTGCCATACTCTGCAGTACGCTTGTGGCGCTGTGGATTTAGTGGACAGGCTCTGTCCTTTCACATGTTCAGTTTGTAAAAGTAAGTCTTTTGACAAATCTATCTACCGGCATCTATCTCTCTTTCTATCTATCTATCTCTCTCTCTATCTATCTATCTATCTATCTAACTATTAATCTATCTTTGTATATATCTGTATATATATTAATCGGTGCTCGGTAAATTTGGCAATGGTAAATTCGGAACCGGTATTTAAGGCAAGGTGATTTTGGCAAAGGTAATTTCGGAATAGGTAAATTCGGCAAAACACGCAAAGCGGTAAAATTGGCAACGGTAAAATTGGCAATCATATAATATCCACTGTTTTTATTAAAAGTATTGGTTAGACTACACTCTAGTCCATGGATAGGCAACCTATGCAATGCGTGCCATACTTGGCACACATAGTGTTTTTAAATGGCACATGAAAGACCACCAAAATGGTGAAAAGAGCATGATAACATTAGGGAGCAATTTGGCACGTTATTTAATTGAACGTCATCTAATGATCAAAGACAAACATTTTAAATAGGCGCCAAATGTACCCCTTCCCCAGCCCTGGCGTTTCTTCCCCCCCCCCTCAAGTTACGCCTCGGCAAATGTAAAGGTACGCCTATGTGTGTAAGGTAACCAAACTGACTTTAGGCATCAAAGCATACGTTTGTCTCCCCCACGATATTACGTAACTCTGACTACCTGACCGCCACCCCTACATAGTATGATACTGGTTGTGTAAACAAGAGCAAACGTAGAGTGCCCCCTCCCCTCCCGCCCCTGACCAGACTCTCCTTTCAGGCACGACCATACTAAGTCCTTTACGAATGAGCCCAGGTTTGTTTACATCGTACGGGCAACATTGCAAACACATTACAACCCTCCTACTTTATATATCTATCAAAAACGAACACAGTCCTTGTTCCCCTCTCCCGAGATACACGAATTTTCTTGACCGGTTACGTCAGGGAGAGTTAAGGAATTACTTTGCTGACCTCTAGGCCTATTCTCTCAACACGGGTTGTTGAGTGTGTGTGTGTGTGGGGGGGGGGGAAACACATGGCCACCATAAAACATTTTATCACATTCCATTGCAGTCGGCTATTTGCCGTCAATCAGTAGGCTAACTTTTGTCTTTGTAGTTTTAAACCTTGTACCTTCTATGTTATAACGATACAAGTATACATTACTTAGATGTATAGGCCTACAACAATACATAATAGTTGGCTATATTTGACATAGAAACCTCGATAACTTACAAGATAGTTGTAGCTAAATGTGCCTTATGGCCTAAGTAAATTGGTTTAAACATTGAAAGTACTTTTATACAATTTAAATGTTTTATTTACAACTCTCGTTTGTAATATAATTTAAATATATAAGATAAGTAAATAACTAAATTATTTTTTTCAAAATTGTAATAATAAAATGAAATCCAATATCATTATCAATGTTTAATAGAAATACTGATTAGTTTTACTAATAACAACAATGTTCTGGGATTAAAAAGGAATTTAAACGAACCCCCCCCCCCCCAAACCTCTTTTAGTTTTCACTGCTTAAACAGTGCTTAGCCTGGTGCTACCAAGCTGGTCACTAACACTTTAATCGGTGGGGAGACGGGGTTGGGGAGACGAGGGTGGGGAGACGGGGTGGTGAGATGGGGGAGGGAGGGGCTAGAGTTTGCTTTTGTTAACACGGCGAGTCTCATTCTGGTGTTTAAAAAAGAAGAGGGAGATGGCAAATAATCTACATTATGTAACATTGCTTTGCCTTGTTTCCTTGTGCTATAGACAAGGGGGGGGGGGAGGGGGGTACATTTGGCGTCTATTTAAATGTTCCTTTTTATGCATTAGTTAAATAACGTAAATGGTTTTTTTTTAAAAAAAACGGTGGTTTTATTCAGTTTTTATTAAATTTAATTTTTAGTCAAACGAACTAATTAACTATTTTTTGTTACCTAATTTGTATGCTTTATATATCGGGGGCGGGAGGGAAGAGGGCATTCTACGTCTGCTCTTGCAAACACTACCAGTATCATGGTGTAGGTCAAGTAGTCAGAGTTACGTAATCTCGCCAATGTGCTATAAACGGAGGAAGTTTATAGGGGCGTTTTGGAGATAAGGGAATGCATTGATGCGTAAAGATCTAAACAGAACTCCAAGTGATCGTCAGGTAGGCTACCTTACACACATACCACCTTTGGCCACCTTTGGGGGTGGGGTGCGGTGGGCTGGGGGGGGGAGAAACGCCTGGGGCGGGGGTACATTTGGTTCCTATTTAAAATGTTCGTTTTTGATCATTAGAGGACGTTATATTAAATTACGTGCCAAAGTGTACCTTAATGTTTCCCTGCTCTTTTCACCATTTTGGTGGTCTTTCATGTGCCATTTAAAACCGTTTGGCGTGCCAAGGATGGAACGCATTTCATAGGTTGCCGATACATGGAATAGATTGTAGTCCTATCAATGCTTTTAATAAAAACAGTGGATATTATATGATTGCCAATTTTACCGTTGCCAATTTTACCGCTTTGCCAGTTTTGCCGAATTTACCTATTCCAAATTTACCTTTGCCAAAATTACCTTGCCGAAAATACCGTTGACGAAAACACCGTTGCCAAATTTACAGTGATTCATATTAATCTATCTGTTTATCTATCTATCTGAATTATCTATCTGAATGTATGTATATCTCTCTATTTTTCTATCTGTAAACATATCTATCTATCCGTCTACCAATCACTCAATTTATCTATCTCTCTATCTATCAATCAATCAATCTATCGATCTATCTATCTGTATATTTCTATTATTGTACTTGACGAATTTAAAAATAAATGAAACACAATAAGGAACATCGTTTTTTTTTTAAATTGTGTAGAGTAAGGGTGAAAGTTTAACATTTCTCTTGGTCCTAAAGTTGTTATAAATCTGTTATCCATAGTTGTTATAAATCTGTTATCCATAGTTGTTATAAATCTGTTATCCATAGTTGTAATAAATCTGTTATCCATAGTTGTAATAAATCTGTTATCCATAGTTGTTATAAATCTGTTATCCATAGTTGTAATAAATCTGTTATCCATAGTTGTTATAAATCTGTTATCCATAGTTGTTATAAATCTGTTATCCATAGTTGTAATAAATCTGTTATCCATAGTTGTAATAAATCTGTTATCCATAGTTGTAATAAATCTGTTATCCATAGTTGTTATAAATCTGTTATCCATAGTTGCAATAAATCTGTTATACATAGTTGTTATAAATCTGTTATCCATAGTTGTTATAAATCTGTTATCCATAGTTGTTATAAATCTAATATCCATAGTTGTAATAAATCTGTTATCCATAGTTGTAATAAATCTGTTATCCATAGTTGTTATAAATCTGTTATCCATAGTTGTTATAAATCTGTTATCCATAGTTGTTATAAATCTGTTATCCATAGTTGTTATAAATCTGTTATCCATAGTTGTTATAAATCTGTTATCCATAGTTGTTATAAATCTGTTATCCATAGTTGTTATAAATCTGTTATCCATAGTTGTTATAAATCTGTTATCCATAGTTGTTATAAATCTGTTATCCATAGTTGTTATAAATCTGTTATCCATAGTTGTTATAAATCTGTTATCCATAGTTGTTATAAATCTGTTATCCATAGTTGTTATAAAGTGTTATCCATATTTGTTATTCTCTTTTATTTTGTTTTTATTTTTCAGATTCACGTAAGTGTTAACTCATAAAGAAAAGAAATCTTGGGTGGTTCTCAAAAGGTTAAATCACAGAATCAATGAAATGAATGTACTCGACATGTCATTTTTGTTTTCAAAATATGTAAGTTGGCAGCATTGACTGAGAGAGACCACAAAACCATCTTTGGCTAAACAAGGACAACTCTTCCTTCAATAGGAAAACATTTTCATTGTTTCAATTTATCAATTAGGGCCTGCTTTGTTTTAGTGCTACATAATACATAGGGGACAAGGTGGCCTATCGGTAGCGCGTTCGACTGGCGAACCGAAGGTCCTGGGTTCGATTCCTGGTGAAGGCTAGGATTATTCTCCCTGGACTAGAGGGTGTCTCTGAGTCTACCCAGCTCTGATGGGTACCTGGCATTAGTTGGAGTAACGTAAAGGCGGCTGGGCATTGTGATGGCCACACATCCCCTAGTATGCCATGGCCACTGAAAATGGTGAATGCTGCATCACCGACCCTATGATCAATCTGACTGGATACTTTACTTTACGACATAATGCACATTCAAATTAAATTATGTATTATTATTTAAATAAGAAACCATTTTTTTATGGTTTCAAATATATTACTACTTCTATCAATTAGTCCTAAATTGTTCTAGTGCTAAGGCATATTTAAGATTACATCCTTTCAAAGTACAAAGCTTTATATTCATTTTACATGTAATTATTCTGTTTTATCTTGAGATCATTCAGCTAATTTACATTAATTTACATCTAATTTACATTTATGTTCACACGTTTTGTTCACATTTTAAGTTTAAATCTTTATATTGTTAAATCGCAAAAGTTTTAGTTTTTTTTTACATTTGCCATCATTTCACTTTTTTTTTTTTATAGTAGTTTTCTTCTAAGATTGAGTCTTCTAAGATTTGTAATTTACAAGTCAGTCATAAAATATTGACTTGTATAAGGGGCAAGGGTGTTAACTCTCACCAGCAATACGGCCCATTGTAGTCTTCTTACATGATTATTTTTAGATACTTTTTTTTTTGTTAATTTTTATATCTAATTTATTTTAAAATAAATTCATACGTTTTTGTTAATATATGTAGCGTGGCGGGCCCTCTACGTGGTTATTTGGCTCGTGTAGAGGCTGATTATTGTGATGTCACAGTGAAGTTTGGGCCTTAGAATTATTTATATTTTAGTCCGTTATCCCGCTTGGCTGGCGGGTGCTGTAAGTCTATTGAATAGAGTAATTTTTACTACTATATGACACGAGTGCTAATATATGAGCAGACACAAGAACAATGATTGATTCAATGCTGGGATGAGTTTCAAATACTGTTTATTTAGACATAAACGATAGATAGCAGAAGTTAATCCACAACACAAATTTACAGTGTAAACAGTATATATTTGGATCGACCGAAGACAGGACTGTTTCGTTCCGTGTCTAAGGCCCCAATACCCGTTTTTTTATTTCTATCTTAAACCAAGAAGTGCCCTCTGTGGGGGTAGGGGCAATGGGGAGGGGGGAGAAGAGGGCGGTCGGGGGAGGGATACAAAAGCTCTTTGATACCCTACATCCCCGACGAGGGCTGTTGCGTATGTGTTAGTTTACGGGGGAAGAGTTTGGGGGAGGGGGTTTCCCTGGCCACCTGGGCCGACTGTAATAGATTTCACGTGTAGACGCAATTTGCTTATTTTGACCAGTGGTCAGTAGACGAGAGGGGGATTAAAGGGAGGGCTTGGCGAGGGTGGTGGTGGGGGGTTTAGACTGTACATACAAGAGGTTGGCGAGGGGGGGTGTTTAGACTATACATACAAGGGGGATGTAGGCATCTTAAATATATACAAGGGCAGATAACTACGTTTGTATAATAATATAATGAATATATATATATTGATGCATGTAAAACAGTTATAGAATAGAGTAAGTACATTCATATACAAAATAAATGCAAGATACAAATACAGTCACACATCCTTCATTCATTGGTGAGCACCGCAATGAGCCAGGATTAATTGTAGTTTATATGTTGGAGCCATTGTTAATAAGTGCCATGGCACCAGACTGAGCGGTTGGCGCCTCTAGTAAGCCTGCGCCTCTAGTAAGCCTACCACAATATACTATATGTGAACTGATTGTATAGTTTCTTACTTGTGTATTCTTAAGATATTTCGCTACAGTTCTGGATTTACAAGGTTTTGAAGTTAGTTGTTAAATTTGTTTGTATGCTTTTTTATTGACGCAGAATCATGCCACATTTGTAGTGACCCATTCTGTGACGGGATGGAGCAGTCACAGCTGTGCCCTGCTGACCAGCCGTACTGCATGAATTCAATCATGAACGAGGTTAACGGCAAGAAACACATTTCGAAGACGTAAGATGGACATTTTAAAATTTAGCTTTTTTTTTCTCTGTTTGTTGGTTCCTTTGTGTTGTTATTGGACTGTTGTCATTCGTGGATTGGTTCCTTTGTATTGTATTGTATCAAACGCGCAAACTGACATGGTTCGGGGAAATGTTTCGGCACAATAGCCTGTCATAAACAATCCTCCAGGGCACTGTAGAAGGTGGACGCCGGAGAGGCCGTCAGCGGAAATGGTGGTTCGACAATGTGACGTGTTGGGCAGGACTGCAGTTGACTCAACTATTGACAACCGCTAAAGATAGGCAAACGTGGAGTAAGTTGACTACTGAGGTGTCCATTCGTTCCTCCAAACGACCACAACGGTCATGGAATTGATGATGATGATGGTTGTTGTTCCTTTGTGTTGCTGTTGGACTGTTGTCTTTCGTAAATTGGTTTCTTTGTGCTGTGGAAGTGTTGTCTTTCGTAAATTGTTTTTTTTTGTGTAGTGGAAGTGTTGTCTTTCGTAAATTGTTTTTTTTGTGTAGTGGAAGTGTTGTCTTTCGTAAATTGGTTTCTTTGTGCCGTGGAAGTGTTGTCTTTCGTAAAATGGTTTCTTTGTGCTGTGGAAGTGTTGTCTTTCGTAAAATGGTTTCTTTGTGCTGTGGAAGTGTTGTCTTTCGTAAATTGGTTTCTTTGTGCTGTGGAAGTGTTGTCTTTCGTAAATTGGTTTCTTTGTGCTGTGGAAGTGTTGTCTTTCGTAAATTGGTTTCTTTGTGCTGTGGAAGTGTTGTCTTTCGTAAATTGGTTTCTTTGTGCTGTGGTAGTGTTGTCTTTCGTAAATTGGTTTCTTTGTGCTGTGGAAGTGTTGTCTTTCGTAAATTGGTTTCTTTGTGCTGTGGAAGTGTTGTCTTTCGTAAATTGGTTTCTTTGTGCTGTGGTAGTGTTGTCTTTCGTAAATTGGTTTCTTTGTGCTGTGGAAGTGTTGTCTTTCGTAAATTGGTTTCTTTGTGCTGTGGAAGTGTTGTCTTTCGTAAATTGGTTTCTTTGTGCTGTGGTAGTGTTGTCTTTCGTAAATTGGTTTCTTTGTGCTGTGGAAGTGTTGTCTTTCGTAAATTGGTTTCTTTGTGCTGTGGAAGTGTTGTCTTTCGTAAATTGGTTTCTTTGTGCTGTGGAAGTGTTGTCTTTCGTAAATTGGTTTCTTTGTGCTGTGGTAGTGTTGTCTTTCGTAAATTGGTTTCTTTGTGCTGTGGAAGTGTTGTCTTTCGTAAATTGGTTTCTTTGTGCTGTGGAAGTGTTGTCTTTCGTAAATTGGTTTCTTTGTGCTGTGGAAGTGTTGTCTTTCGTAAATTGGTTTCTTTGTGCTGTGGAAGTGTTGTCTTTCGTAAATTGGTTTCTTTGTGCTGTTGAACTGTTGTCTTTCGTAAATTGGTTTCTTTGTGCTGTGGAAGTGTTGTCTTTCGTAAATTGGTTTCTTTGTGCTGTGGAAGTGTTGTCTTTCGTAAATTGGTTTCTTTGTGCTGTGGAAGTGTTGTCTTTCGTAAATTGGTTTCTTTGTGCTGTGGAAGTGTTGTCTTTCGTAAATTGGTTTCTTTGTGCTGTGGTAGTGTTGTCTTTCGTAAATTGGTTTCTTTGTGCTGTGGAAGTGTTGTCTTTCGTAAATTGGTTTCTTTGTGCTGTGGAAGTGTTGTCTTTCGTAAATTGGTTTCTTTGTGCTGTGGAAGTGTTGTCTTTCGTAAATTGGTTTCTTTGTGCTGTGGAAGTGTTGTCTTTCGTAAATTGGTTTCTTTGTGCTGTTGAACTGTTGTCTTTCGTAAATTGGTTTCTTTGTGCTGTGGAAGTGTTGTCTTTCGTAAATTGGTTTCTTTGTGCTGTGGAAGTGTTGTCTTTCGTAAATTGGTTTCTTTGTGCTGTGGAAGTGTTGTCTTTCGTAAATTGGTTTCTTTGTGCTGTGGAAGTGTTGTCTTTCGTAAATTGGTTTCTTTGTGCTGTGGTAGTGTTGTCTTTCGTAAATTGGTTTCTTTGTGCTGTGGAAGTGTTGTCTTTCGTAAATTGGTTTCTTTGTGCTGTGGAAGTGTTGTCTTTCGTAAATTGGTTTCTTTGTGCTGTGGAAGTGTTGTCTTTCGTAAATTGGTTTCTTTGTGCTGTGGAAGTGTTGTCTTTCGTAAATTGGTTTCTTTGTGCTGTGGAAGTGTTGTCTTTCGTAAATTGGTTTCTTTGTGCTGTGGAAGTGTTGTCTTTCGTAAATTGGTTTCTTTGTGCTGTGGAAGTGTTGTCTTTCGTAAATTGGTTTCTTTGTGCTGTGGAAGTGTTGTATTTCGTAAATTGGTTTCTTTGTGCTGTGGAAGTGTTGTCTTTCGTAAATTGGTTTCTTTGTGCTGTGGAAGTGTTGTCTTTCGTAAATTGGTTTCTTTGTGCTGTGGAAGTGTTGTCTTTCGTAAATTGGTTTCTTTGTGCTGTGGAAGTGTTGTCTTTCGTAAATTGGTTTCTTTGTGCTGTGGAAGTGTTGTCTTTCGTAAATTGGTTTCTTTGTGCTGTGGTAGTGTTGTCTTTCGTAAATTGGTTTCTTTGTGCTGTGGAAGTGTTGTCTTTCGTAAATTGGTTTCTTTGTGCTGTGGAAGTGTTGTCTTTCGTAAATTGGTTTCTTTGTGCTGTGGAAGTGTTGTCTTTCGTAAATTGGTTTCTTTGTGCTGTGGTAGTGTTGTCTTTCGTAAATTGGTTTCTTTGTGCTGTGGAAGTGTTGTCTTTCGTAAATTGGTTTCTTTGTGCTGTGGAAGTGTTGTCTTTCGTAAATTGGTTTCTTTGTGCTGTGGAAGTGTTGTCTTTCGTAAATTGGTTTCTTTGTGCTGTGGAAGTGTTGTCTTTCGTAAATTGGTTTCTTTGTGCTGTTGAACTGTTGTCTTTCGTAAATTGGTTTCTTTGTGCTGTGGAAGTGTTGTCTTTCGTAAATTGGTTTCTTTGTGCTGTGGAAGTGTTGTCTTTCGTAAATTGGTTTCTTTGTGCTGTGGAAGTGTTGTCTTTCGTAAATTGGTTTCTTTGTGCTGTGGAATTGTTGTCTTTCGTAAATTGGTTTCTTTGTGCTGTGGTAGTGTTGTCTTTCGTAAATTGGTTTCTTTGTGCTGTGGAAGTGTTGTCTTTCGTAAATTGGTTTCTTTGTGCTGTGGAAGTGTTGTCTTTCGTAAATTGGTTTCTTTGTGCTGTGGAAGTGTTGTCTTTCGTAAATTGGTTTCTTTGTGCTGTGGAAGTGTTGTCTTTCGTAAATTGGTTTCTTTGTGCTGTTGAACTGTTGTCTTTCGTAAATTGGTTTCTTTGTGCTGTGGAAGTGTTGTCTTTCGTAAATTGGTTTCTTTGTGCTGTGGAAGTGTTGTCTTTCGTAAATTGGTTTCTTTGTGCTGTGGAAGTGTTGTCTTTCGTAAATTGGTTTCTTTGTGCTGTGGAAGTGTTGTCTTTCGTAAATTGGTTTCTTTGTGCTGTGGTAGTGTTGTCTTTCGTAAATTGGTTTCTTTGTGCTGTGGAAGTGTTGTCTTTCGTAAATTGGTTTCTTTGTGCTGTGGAAGTGTTGTCTTTCGTAAATTGGTTTCTTTGTGCTGTGGAAGTGTTGTCTTTCGTAAATTGGTTTCTTTGTGCTGTGGAAGTGTTGTCTTTCGTAAATTGGTTTCTTTGTGCTGTGGAAGTGTTGTCTTTCGTAAATTGGTTTCTTTGTGCTGTGGAAGTGTTGTCTTTCGTAAATTGGTTTCTTTGTGCTGTGGAAGTGTTGTCTTTCGTAAATTGGTTTCTTTGTGCTGTGGAAGTGTTGTATTTCGTAAATTGGTTTCTTTGTGCTGTGGAAGTGTTGTCTTTCGTAAATTGGTTTCTTTGTGCTGTGGAAGTGTTGTCTTTCGTAAATTGGTTTCTTTGTGCTGTGGAAGTGTTGTCTTTCGTAAATTGGTTTCTTTGTGCTGTGGAAGTGTTGTCTTTCGTAAATTGGTTTCTTTGTGCTGTGGAAGTGTTGTCTTTCGTAAATTGGTTTCTTTGTGCTGTGGAAGTGTTGTCTTTCGTAAATTGGTTTCTTTGTGCTGTGGAAGTGTTGTCTTTCGTAAATTGGTTTCTTTGTGCTGTGGAAGTGTTGTCTTTCGTAAATTGGTTTCTTTGTGCTGTGGAAGTGTTGTCTTTCGTAAATTGGTTTCTTTGTGCTGTGGAAGTGTTGTCTTTCGTAAATTGGTTTCTTTGTGCTGTGGAAGTGTTGTCTTTCGTAAATTGGTTTCTTTGTGCTGTTGAACTGTTGTCTTTCGTAAATTGGTTTCTTTGTGCTGTTGAACTGTTGTCTTTCGTAAATTGGTTTCTTTGTGCTGTTGAACTGTTGTCTTTCGTAAATTGGTTTCTTTGTGCTGTTGAACTGTTGTCTTTCGTAAATTGGTTTCTTTGTGCTGTGGAAGTGTTGTCTTTCGTAAATTGGTTTCTTTGTGCTGTGGAAGTGTTGTTTTTCGTTTCAGGTCCCACTAGAGCTTGCTGTGGAAGTGTTGTCTTTCGTAAATTGGTTTCTTTGTGCTGTGGAAGTGTTGTTTTTCGTTTCAGGTCCCACTAGAGCTTGGTAGACCAATAATCAATCTCGACGCCCCAATATATAATCCTGACGTTGTTAACTGATTTTAAAGCTTTAAGGCGGTGCCGCTAAACCACAGATGTCCCATGACTTCTTAAATTTGTTTTATAAAAAAGCACTGTATTTAGTTTTACATTTGTTTTAATAAAAAAAACATGTACCTTTACAGTGAGTTAGTGAATAAACATGCAGATTTATTCATTAGGTGCGGTACTGCTACAGACTGCGTGGAGCTCTGGGTCAACGAGACTTCCCACAATGCCAGGTGCAAAGACTTCCACGCGGGCGGCTTCTACCTGGAGGCCTTTTCCTGCCACTTCTGCTGCCAGGGAGAGAACTGCAACTCTCACATCGTGCCCTTGGCAGCCACATTGTTCAAACCGTAATGAGAGTTACTTGCCCTTCCTTGTATATGTTTTCGTTTTTTTATTTTAAAAAATAAACTGTGTTTGGTTCACTGATCTATATACTCATGGATTGGCATATGTTAAATTCACTGATCTCTCTCTATATATATATATATATATATGTTCTTTGACTCTCATCGAAGCCAAACAACAAAAAAAAAAACAATTGCGTCTTTAGACTTATACACCCACTATCTTATAATGTTATAAAATTTAATATAGATCTACATATAATTTAACCCTTACAGTCCCGGGCGCGTATATAGCGGAACTGAAGGCAGCATAGGTAGAAGTAGGTCGGTACGGGAAGGGTTAATTATTTTTTTTCGGCTCTTTAGCAATTAAGTCGACAGTGAGCTCGACGTCATGGGTTCGACCCACGGTGGAAACAATCAGAAAAAAAAATCCACCACCGACTTGGAGAGGAGATGGGCGCCGCCAGGTCTACCAAGCCATCGGAAAGGACTAACGGAACACTCAGTGTTCATTAACTATCCCCAACGACCGTAAAGGTTAAGAGATGAAGAAAAAATCCATAAAAAACCCGAAAAATAATAGAATATTTGTAACATTAGATTTCTAAACATAAATAGATTAATTCTAAACATAAATAGATTAAACAAGTAATCTAAAGGAAATATTGGCATGAATGAATAGCCTGAATGATCGGTCACCCCGCCCCATAATAGGAAGACTTATCTTCGAAAAAAATGATCAAAACATTTTTATCACTGTTAAAGGCCTTATGACCAATCTAATATGCCCACATTATGGTATACTTTTGTAGAAGAATTTCCAATTCTCGAGTATATAAATCAGTGAAAATGTGTTGTTTTTTTTTGTTATTTTTTAAATATTTTTATATAATTAAAAAAATAAAGAAATGCAGGCATTTCTTTAAAGACAATTGTTGATTGAGGTTTACAATTAGGCATTGAAATAATATACAATATATATATATTAATAACCTATAGAAATAATGTCCATGATTATAAACGCTAATTAAAAGAAATTACACATTTCTTTAATACATTGGAGAATTTATTTTGTTTATCAATTAATCATAAAAGAATCAATGTCCCATAGATTACAATATAATAAAATTAAATGTAATTTAATTTCCTTCATTTCTAAATAATCACCTTTACTATATGGTTTTTTTTTGTAACACAACGATGACAACAATATTATATCTTTGTTTAATTTCTTATAGTCTTCCCTCTATTTTTAAATATGATATATATTGTTTTAAATATTTGTGTAATTGAAAAATCTTTATATTTGTTTTTGTATTCACTTTGTGGCGATGCTGCTGTAGTCAAGAAGGGACGATTTTACCATTATGGTCATTTTACAATTTCCAAGTCTTTTTTCTTTCCATGTTTTTAGAAAAATTTAAAAATTACTTATGTTATGTTACTTTGGTGCATTTTGTAAAAAAAAGCAATAACAGTGTTCTGATTGGTTTAACATATAGGTGATTTGCCATATTTGCCATATTTGTTTACACTGTTTAAACTATACATTTCAATTCTTATTCTATTCTAAACTCAAAACCAACTAAAAACAAAGTTTGAGTTTCTACACAAATGTTATTTCACTACTATGTGCACAACCTTCGTTTGAACATCGCAATTAATTTTTGCTCCACTAGTTCAACATATATATAGTTTTAATGGATATTTTGTGTTTGTTAAAATTAGAAAAGAAAACAACAAATCAAAGCAAAAAAAAAAAAATGTTTCTAATTTTATGTTTTTAGTTCGTTGCAAACGTGCATATGTGTTCCTTGTTAGCATTCAGCTCGTGAATTATTATTAAAATTTTATAATTTAAATTTTTAGGACATTGCTTGTCTTATATAAACTAAGTTAGTTTTTAGTTCCAAACCTTTTTTTCAACAACCCAATAAAATTGTACAAATAAAAAAAATAATAAAAAACAACTAAAGATTTTGCGTTTGTATTGTTGTTGTATGAAGTTAAAACACAAACAGGGTTAACAGTAAATGTGTAAGATATTTGTAGCTATTGTATAATATTGTTAGAGCTTAAGCGTTGTTCTTTTCGTGCGCAGCCAATAACGTTGAGCTAAAGGACGTTATCAAACAGCAGACATATTAAAGCAAGCGGTCAATCTTCTTATAGTCCTTGATGAAAACTAACTTTCCATAAGCGCGGGAGGCAAAAAATCTTCGTTGTCATACAAGAAGGAATAAAAATTACCAAAAAAAACAAACAAGGGAAATAATTCATATTTGAATGAATGAAACCATTTATCCCAGTTACCTCCCATAGATTACTACTTAATCGCGTAGGTAAAAATAATTTAGCTTGTTGGAGCAAAGACTATAATAAGATGGACCGCTTGCTTTAATATTTCTGCTATTTGATGACTCGAATGACCTCTTTTCAGAATTCCCGATTCCCTTTTGCACTGCACACGTTTTTTTTTATCGCTATGATTTTCTCAATGAACAATTAAATCGAAAGTTGCATACAGCGGAAACATTTAGGCAATCGTAGGAGCTTCTACTATATTATTAAGACATATTATTATAAGCTCAAAAAATGGAGCTTACGGTCCATATTACTATTGGCAAATCTTAACGATTATGCATGCATAAAAGGTCGAAGAGAAAAACATTTCCGTCCCATTCGATCATTTTATTCAAAACATGTCTGTGTGTTAAGTTACTGGTTGTACACAAATATATAGTGGATTAAATTTTATTTCATTTCCAAAAGATGTTGCCAAAAGAAAACGATGGATTTTGAATGTCAGACGTGAAGAATCACCTAGTTATAATCCCAAACTAATTGCTTGATGCAAAAGAATTTTCGATTTTTTTTTTTATGTATCTACGCATTGTGTTTTTTTAAAAACCAAGGACGCAACTCTTGACTAATTTATTTTATAAACAAGCTAAATTTAACTTGAAGACTATCACTTTGAGTATTAATTATCGCCTACTCACTTTTGATGTTAAAAACGGATTCCTCATAACTAATAGTGTAGCCTTTTTATATTTCTAAATGACTAGAAGTGACCGTCGACGTTAAAATCAACAATCAAACACCAGCAAAAGCATGCTTTTTTTGTTTACGGAAATGCCTAAAATTATTGAAAATTTTAAAATAGAACCGGAAGTTCAGGATCTCTTCCATTTGAAAAAGTCAGGCCTCATTAAGCCTTGTCAATAGTCTTTGGTAAGGGCCTATATTACATAATTTTACACTTTGAACACATATATTGTGCCCACGAAATTTAGCACGTATATAAACAACCGTATTAACGAGTATTTCCGGAAAGTTATCCACACACGTTTGCTTTATATTTAGGATTTATATTCCATTTAGCGGAAATGAGTCAATTTTGCGTCATTGAATATCTATGTAATATCATAGACTATAATATACATGGACCGCTTGCTTTAGTTTTTTATGCTATTATCTTCTTTTTTTGCAATTCCCGATTCTAAATAAATTAATTGTCATACATGTTCCGTTTTATTAAATCGCAAGTTTTTCGACTTTAAATGAATACTTGTAGGCCTATTAATCCTATTATCATTGACTATAATAAGATGGACCGACTGCTCTATTTTTAGAGCTTATGTTCTTTTTCCGTGCTCACACAACACTGATCTATAAATGTTTCCGCTCTGTACAACTTTCGATTGTAATTTTTCATTGAGAAAATCATAGCGATGAAAAAAAACGGAACTTGTATATCAATAACTTTATTTCCTGTACAGAAATTACTTTATTAATAATCGGGAAACCCGAAATTCAGTGTTTTAAGTCATCATATAGTTGAAATACTAAAGCAAGCGGCCCATGTATATTATAGTCTATGGTAATATGATATGTTTATGCTATTGGAAACGTTAAATCTCTTTTTGTTTGAATCGAATCATGCCATTCGTATGTGTATATTATTATGTACGTGTATATGTTGTCTGATAATAATATTAACCCTTCCCGTACCGACCTACTTCTATCTATGCTGCCTTCTGTTCCGCTATATACGCGCCCGGGACTGTAAGGGTTAAGTTAACTTAGGAGTTACGTCTCTTTAGATGTAACGTCACACGCGTGGAAACAACGACATGATTTTAGACGGTAAAAGTACCAGTAGGACGGTGATGCAACGTTTCTGTGGCCACGGCATACTAGGGAATTGCAGGGGGAATATGTGGCCCGTACAATGCCCAGCCGCCTTTACTTTACCCAAAACTAAAGTCAGGTACCCGTCAGAGCTTTGTAGACTCAGGGACAACCTCCAGACCCGAGAAAAAAATCCTAGCCTTCACCAGGATTCGAACCCAGGACCTTCGTTAGGCTATAGGAACGCACCGTTCCCCATTTATACGGTAGAAAATACATTTTTGTATCCCTTAAGTCACGTCACACACGGGGAAGTTCGATTCTAGTGTTTTATATTATAAAAAGTACAGATAAAACAGCCAGTTATAGGCAGGTGAATATTTGATGCATTCAATTAACACTAATATCAAATCAACGCTATAACTTCCATTTTGATAAAGCTTCTATTATCTATATATCTATATTATATCTATATATAAAGTAATCCGTGTGTGTCGTATTGGATACCCACTGGTTAATTTAAAAACAACGTGATCGTAGTGTCTCGTATATTACTTTTGGGATCTCCCTGCTGATATGTTTCCTTGCTATCTCGGTTTCTAGCGTATTCGACTGACATACTAGCGACCTGGGTTAGATTCCCCACCGACCCCTTTTTTTTTGTCTTTATCTAGTTTTTAAAATTTCGATTTGTATTACAATTTTTTTAAAGATTGTAACGAATTTTAGGACTAAAAGTAAAATCGAATAATTATATTTTGGACGCATGAGGGAGGCCATTGTTCCATTTTCATCCACAGCCATAGAGATTGTCCTAACGTTTTGTTAAAAAAAAAAGACATGCTTTTATTAACCATGATTACAATATTTATATTGAATTATTTCCAAAAATGTTTTCAGTAAATAACATTATATTCATTGTAGTTGATACGATTTTTATCTTTAGCTATGGGCCTATGTAGGCTATGTATTTTTGCCACGGGCAATTTTAACCCGGGCAATTGAGCTCTTCATAAATAAAAAGACTTGCCAATTTGTAATTTACTTTAAATCACTTTCCTAATTGTTTTCAGTAAAAAAAATTATATTTTTAAAATTATTAGATCTATAGCTTTATGTTTATTGTAGTTTCTGATATTTGTATCTGTAGCTTATACAGGTCTGTTTTACTTTCCTCCGGGCTAATCCGGGGAATGTAGATTATATATATTTATATATATATATGTGTGTGAAGACTACATTGAAAGAACTGGCATAGTCACAGATTTTCACTTTTTGAGAAATTCGAATTTTAAACTTTAACCAAAGATATTCTTATTAAAACATTGGACTATGTTCGTTCTTATCAAAGGATATTTTTTACTTCTCTGTCTAATATATCGTTAACTTGAACGATTTAGTATTTAGATCAAGAGACTTGGTCACAGTGTAAAGTGACATATGACAAAAGCACTAAGGTCATAACTAAAAAATGACCAAAATGTCAGTCCTTTCAGTGTCGTCTTCATATAATATAAAATTCTGCAAAAGTCATAAGACTTGATAGAGAAATAAAAAATACGACAACTCTAAATAGTGTAGTCTTAAATCGAGCTCTGTCGAGTTTTGTCAGTCGATGATATACAAAACAAAAGAGAGAGAGAGAGTTAACAAAAGAGACCAGTGGCTAGGAAAGTGTTAACTGGAATTTCCTTGTGTATTAATGAATAGGCCTTCGGGGCTAAGGATCTTGTGTCCGGGAATTCCATCAGAGACACATTTGAACATGTAGTAAATGTCTCGTCCACAACACCGTCACATAAACAACATTAGAACTCGAGTTAAAATCCCGTTAAAGAAATTTGTTTAGAGAAACAGAAGGGGTTACAGGTGAATATTGAAATCAAAAAGGAAACAACAATGAACTATAACTATAACAAATTACAGCACTATTGCACCAATATACAAGAACGCATTTCTTAACGTTATTGTTTTGAGTTTTTTACATGGTTTTTACAGCTTAAAGTTGGTATCTGTTCTTTGGGATTCGCGCTAAAATTTTAAACGGTTTTAGAAGTCATTTAGATTTACATAACAGTTTAGAGGTTAGTCAGTTCATTTAGCAATCTAAACAGACCATTTTTTTAGTAGTTTTTTTTCCAATAATGTCGGATATATCGCTTTTGAAAGCCATTTAGAATGGATAATCTTTTATAGATAGACGACTCCTTAACAAATAAACCTTTACAAATGTAATAAGAATATAAAATTAAAAAGCTATCTCACATTAGTTAGGCCTATATTAGAATAACCATCAACTAAAGGAAAAATAAACAAATTAAATTAGATCAAATTCAGAAAAGAGCTGCAAGGTTCGTTACTAGCGAATATTATTTACAACCGACAAGAGTAACACCAATAGTCAAATCACTTAGCCTAGAAACACTAGAGGACAGAAGGGCAAAGAGTAAAGTAGTAATAATAATACATAAGGCAAAAAACTCTAATTTAGAATAACAACACTATAACAACCTGTTGCAATGCTCAGTTAAACATAAGAGCAAAAACACTTTCCTTACCCTTAATGCGAGAACAAATGCATATAAGTACTCTTTCTTCCCGAGCCTGGAATGGGTTGCCTGAAATAAAAACAGGAAAACCAGTAGCTTAAAATCATTAAAAACAATAATAAAAATTCAATACTATACTCAAACCACGGATGAGCGTAGGACGCAATAATCTTCTTTTTAGAGGTAGCGTTTGTAATATATAAGATAACATAGAAACTACCTCATGCTCTTTAATTCGATAGTTTAAATGTTATGTATACATGTTTCTTTGTTCTCTTGTAAGTGAATTCTTTGATCTATTGCTATTTTTTGTGTTTCTATATTTAGCTACAATCATTAATCTGAGCATTGTAATATATTGTTGTTATGTAGCATGTTGAAATGAAATAAAATGTATTTCCTTACATCTTTTCTTGCTCGCCGAACCACCAGTAACGCAGTACACATACATGGTTTGTCAGTGAATGAACGAATAGGACCGGAAATGTTGGTAGACTATCAATTTTATAGGTTCACAATACATCTTGCGATTTGTCAATAAAAACGTCGACACAGCTATGTGTGGAAATTTCATGTTACATTTAATACGACTCTTAAACGACTTTATTCTAGCAGGGAGGAGGGTGAAGGGAGGCGGTGAGCTTACTTGCGTTTATTGATGGCAGTTATTGTGTGTAAGGGCGTGGGAGGGGGTTAGGAAGATATTTCCTCTTGTCACTGTACTGTTTTATTTATAAAGCCTTTATAATGAGGCTGTTCAAAAATATTTTTTTTTAAAGAATATTGTCATAATAGTTAAATGGAGTAAATGCGTACTAATGAAAACATCCTAGTAGCTAATAAGGTGTTTTAGGAAATTTAATTAACAATGTAAAAACATTAATTAATTTTCATTGCCTGTCTTATATGTATTAACTTTGTAAATTTTAGTAGTGCTATAAGCTTTTACATTTCTGTAATAAATTGAATGAAAATGGTTAAACAAAAAGAATCATTAACAATTAATAAAATCTTACGACATAAAAAGGCTTATTATCTCCCTTGATTTATTTTGAATTGACTCCTGATGTCTTAACGTAACTAGGGAAAATTGTGCATGGGGTATGGTTCAAAAAATTGTTTCCAGTTTAAAACGTTAGTTTAAGCTAACGTACGTTGTGAATCTAGTTACGCTACTAGCTACGCACATCGTCCCAAATACTTACGCTACTAGCTACGCCCTTTGCCCCATCTAGTAACGCTTCTAGCAACGCCCTTCGTCCCATCTAGTTGCGCTATTAACTAAACTTACTTTTCCTTTCTTTTTTTAAATCGTATTTCTGATTGTCTGCACCGTGGGTTGAACCCTTGATGTCGAATTTGTGAAACGAGGTGACTGTCGAGTTTGTGAAACGAGGTGACTGTCGAGTTTGCTATCCAGCTGCCAGATCAATATAAAAGCTGTAGAGGTCTATAAATAGGAAAATAAAACAAATCTTTCAATTTCTATGTTGACATGCATTTACAATTAGCAATCAATAAATTGTCGAAATCTTAAATTTCCAGATACAAATGCACAGTTCTAAAAAAACACACCGTTAAAACGAAATCCACCCTAAAACAGAAATGCAGAATGTAGGTCAACTGAAGAGAAGTTTGAATGGGTTCAGTAAGGCTGGAACAAGTTCAGTTAAAACGTTTAGTCTTTAGATTCTCACTATTGAACGCATAATAAACATGATATTTATATCTATTAACTACTGTGCGCAAATCTTTGTGGTTTTTTTCTTTGGGTTTTAAGGTGTTGACGTTTTGTGCAATGTACTTATAAAAAAAATATGTTAAAATAAAGCGATTTGGGGAATATGACGTTTATGAAAACTGTTACTTATATTTTTACGTTATTATGTTTAAATAAAACATTAACTGTACGAAATATTAAAAAAACAATTTTGGTTTCAGACTTGGGATGCTAGTTGCCTACTCTTGCTGTAAGCGTGAAACCTCCTTCCGACTAAGGGGAATCAATCGCTCGTGTTTCCATCGACAAAAAGGGGAGCAATTAACGCCATGAACGCCACCTTCTACTAGGCAGAAGAAAAAAAAGAAACGATTATCGACCCCTTAATACTTCTGTTTTTGTTTTTTTGTTTTTAGTTTTAAGAAAACACGATATGTCATAGAAATAATTATTGAATATAAAGTATAGCAGGGACATGTGTGTATAAAAATATAATGTCTTTAAAAGGGAGAGTACTGTTCTTTTCTTGGAAGTAATTCTCAATGACGTCAAAGTGGGGGTTGTCTGTTCTTGGATGACATTTTATGATACACGCTCCAACAGGATTCAATGAATGGATGATAGTCGCTTAGATGGTCCTTTCCTGTCGCGTTTTTACTTGGAGATCTCGTAGGATCTATTCCAGGGGTCGGCAACCTATGGCACGATAGCCAGACTTGGCACGCAGAGCAGTTTTTGATGGCACACAGAAAATCCTAAAAAAGGCAGTTTTAACCTCTTCTACAAGAAATTGATAAGTAGAACAGGATGACTATTAAGCTGATGGCATGCTAAATGAATGTGTTTGATATCCTACTTTTGCAGACTATATTTCAAATGGTTGCCGCCACCTGATTTATTCTATATTCTGCTAATCCACTTATGATAACGTGAAATACTTTTTCTTTTGCATTGTACTGTGGATACCCCAGTTAGAACCGACGGAAAAGGCCACAATTTAAAGGTGAATTAATTATGAATGCTCTGTGATGAAAAGTATACATTAACTACTGATATAAATATCTTATAAAATACACAAACGAGTTATAAACTGACGACGGAGTTTCAATGTAGGTATTTAGTCCAATCTTTCAGTGATACTTTTTGAAATAGAAGTAGTTGTATTGGCAACACAATCCTTGGCCTAAGAAAATAGTTTTAAAATATATAGACTGTTCATAAACAAATCATTGCTTATATTTTTTTGTGTGTCTTTGAATAAACACTGACTTTAATTATATAAAAAAAAATTATTCAGTGTCATTTAGTGAGGAAAAAATGGCTTCGGCGAGCCCTGAAGGAATTATTTTATCCCATAGGGCAGCGGTAGGCAACCTAAGGAACGCGTGCCAAACTTGGCACTCAGCGCGATTTTCAATGGCACGCGAGATACCTCCAATTGTGTGTTTTTTTTTATATTGAATTTCCGTTTCTGAATGAGGAAAACTGACTGTTGAAGCCGATGTTTCTGAATGACTTAGCGACACATTTCAGTGAGTTGAACGCATTTACAAGGACGGGGTCAAACAGCACTTGAACTGTTAAACCACTGGAATAGATTTCCTTATATCTTGAGTGAAATCAAATTTTTAAATATTTAACTATATGTACTTCCCTTTATTAAGACATATACTAAGATCTATAGTTGGGCTTTTTAGTGTATAGTTTGAAACACTCAAAGAGTAGTTTTCTAAACAAAGGCAAGACTTTCAAATTCATGGAGTCATTTGTTCATTCCTCATCAAGTCTAACTTGCTTGATCTTGCTACATACAACCTTCTTAGATGTAGATGCTTTTTAAGTGGTTGGTTATTGATGATTAAAATCGCTGCCAGTTCAATTTTAAAGATCCAAAACGATGAGCATCGAAATGAAAATTTGCGGAAAAATCTCGAAGAAAGATGCTTAGGAAAGACATCTGCTATTCTTAACTGCCAGGCATTCACTCTGCTTTTAGCTTTTAGTTCAACTTACACCTGTGAACATTATTTATTGCACATGAAAGATGTGTTAAGCCTTCAAAGAGGTCACTTACACTTCACTACTCAAGAAAACTAAATATGTATATGCCTATATAAATTAGCGAAGAGCATTCAAGACAAGGCGCTCATTAATTGATGCTTATAATTAAACGAGTTTTTAATGCTCATTTTCTATAATTAAACATAAGTTAAATATAAGTTATTCTAAAACAAAATTTAAAAATAATAATTTAATTAATATAAGATACTTTTTAATAGCATTATATTATGCAGTTGTTGTCATTATTAGGATAATGTTAAAAAGATAAACTCATTATGGTTAAATGGACAAACAATAGGCCTAAGTGCAGGAAATGTTTATTTACAACTGTTTAATGTAAATTAATTGTATCTCTCTAATTAAATCTTGTAATGAATATCATATTGGTGGAATTATATAAAGAAATAATAATTAGTCAGTAATAGACAGTAATATTTGTTATATTACAAAACATAACTTGTTTGGCATCACTATTGAATGAAATTTAGCAACTTTATGTATTTAATTAAAGGGAAACAATTAGCCAGTTTTATTTGCGCTAAAATTTCTAAATTTATGTTTCTTATTTTTCTTTTATGAAAAACTAAAGGGCCTACAACTTATAACTTTATAATGACCATACTGCAAATAATATTTATAATTATAAAAATATTATGTGAATAAAAAATTATATGCACATTTCTTAAACATTACATTGTATGATCACTACGTATCAATTCCTCTCAACGATAATGAATTTAATATCTAAATTGCCAAACTAATTTAAAAAATCTCAGTTATAACTGAGAGCTAAATATAGTCATTGAGATCATCATCTTGACTGCCAAATGATAAATTAATTATCATAAATGTGAAAGTTTAGTAATAAAGTATTGTATTTGGTATTAATGAAAAAAAAAAGGATAACTACAAACACGTAATTTTTTTAAAATATTAAAACGCTTTGACGATTTTCTCTATACATTTCCTTTGCTTTTGGCATTTGTCAAGTCACAGAGTTAAATTAATTGTGTTATAAAAAATAATAAAACAAGTATAATAGAGCAGGTTTACATTTAGGCTGTTGGCAGCTGAAAGATTTAGAAATCCTAGTTTGCACACCATTAGCAAAAAGGTTGTCGACCACTGTCATAGGCTATAGACCTTGATGTTCGTTGCGTTAAGGTGTTGTTATGGAAAACTTTGAGTCTGCTTCTATAGGCGAGCATATCTTGGAACAATAGAAAAGAACGCTTTTGTTCATTGTTTAGAAAAATTTCTTTGAGTGATGACTTCGGTCAGTTTAGTCAAATCTGGGTAGATTGACAATCTCTTAGTCAATCGTGATTTTTTTTTACTCTCCATATCTAAGCAGTTTGGTGCTGGATTAGCGATTTGCCTTGTCTGGATAGTTTAGCCATGTCTGTGTAGTTTAGCCATGTCTGGATAGTTTAGCCATGTCTGGATAGTTTAGCCATGTCTGTGTAGTTTAGCCTTGTCTGGGTAGTTTAGCCATGTCTGTGTAGTTTAGCCATGTCTGTGAAGTTTAGGCATGTCTGTGTAATTTAGCCAAGTCTGGGTAGTTTAGCAATGTCTGGGTAGTTTAGCAATGTCTGGGTAGTTTAGCCGTGTCTGTGAAGTTTAGGCATGTCTGTGTAATTTAGCCAAGTCTGGGTAGTTTAGCAATGTCTGGGTAGTTTAGCAATGTCTGGGTAGTTTAGCCGTGTCTGTGTAGCTTAGCCATGTCTGTGTAGTTTAGCCTAATTTTTTGTAGTTTAGCTATGTCTGTGTAGTTTAGCTATGTCTGGGTAGATTAGCAAATTTTTTGTTAGTTTAGCCATGTCTAGGTAGTTTAGCCATGTTTTGGTAATTTAGCCATGTCTGTCTAGTTTAACCATTTTGTTTAATAGTTAAGAAATGTCTAAGTAGTTTAGCCATTTTTGGGGTAGTTTAGCAATGTCTGGGTAGTTTAGCCATGTGTTTGGTAGTTTAGCAATGTGTGGGTAGTTTAGCCATTTTTTTGTTAGTTTAGCAATGCCTGGATAGTTTAGGCATTTTTTTGTAGCAATTTCTTGGTAGTTTAGCCATGTCTGGGTAGGTTAGCCATGTCGGGGTAGTTTAGCCATGTCTGGGTAGGTTAGCCATGTCGGGGTCGTTTAGCCATGTCTGGGTAGTTTAGCCATGTCGGGGTAGTTTAGCCATGTCGGGGTAGTTTAGCCATGTCGGGGTAGTTTAGCCATGTCGGGGTAGTTTAGCCATGTCTGGGTAGTTTAGCCATGTCGGGGTAGTTTAGCCATGTCGGGGTAGTTTAGCCATGTCGGGGTAGTTTAGCCATGTCGGGGTAGTTTAGCCATGTCGGGATAGTTTAGCCATGTCGGGGTAGTTTAGCCATGTCGGGCTAGTTTAGCCATGTCGGGCTAGTTTAGCCATGTCGGGGTAGTTTAGCCATGTCGGGGTAGTTTAGCCATGTCGGGGTAGTTTAGCCATGTCGGGGTAGTTTAGCCATGTCGGGGTAGTTTAGCCATGTCGGGGTAGTTTAGCCATGTCGGGGTAGTTTAGCCATGTCGGGGTAGTTTAGCCATGTCGGGGTAGTTTAGCCATGTCTGGGTAGTTTAGACGAATACGAGACAAGCCCCGGAGGGCTCGAGGGGCGAGCAAATGTACTTACGAAAAAGGGAAATCCGCACAGAGTAAGTCGCCTTACACGCGACCGCCCTATAGGAGGCCAGCGTAGGGGTAGCCTCGGACAGAGTTTGCCTACTTAAAGAGTGCATGGCCTGCTAACGCTGATCCAAACATGGTTTCAAGCGTTAGAAAAGATTCAACCATGAGCGTTGAATTAAAGCAGTAGACTCGAGGACGGTTTTCATGCACTGCCATTGAGTCCTTTCACGACACAAGAACGGGTAGTTTAGTCATGTCTAGGTAGTTTAGCCAATGTTTTGGGTAGTTTAGCAATGTTTGTGTAGTTTATCCATTTTTAAGGTTTTTAGCAATGTCTCGGTAGTTTAGCCATTTGTTTGGTAGTTTAGCAATGTCTGGGTAGTTGTGCATTGTCTGGGTATCCGTTTTTTTGGTAGTTAGCTATTTTTTGGGTAGTTTTGCCATGTCTGGGTAATTAAGCCAAGCTTGGCAGTTCGTGTCATGTTTTCAGCGCTGTGTGTTATGTCGGGGAGAGAAAGATGGAGAAAGAAAACATGTACGGAATGAGTGGAAACAAGGAATAGTATGGGAAGATGAGCGAGAAAAACACGATGAGGGCGGAGGGAGAGAAAAGAGACATGGAGTCATGGAGGAGGAAGGGAAAATGAAGAAAATAGCTTTAGGAAGTTAGAGAGAGAGAGAGTGAGAGAGTGAGAGAGAGAGTGAGAGAGAGAGAGAGTGAGAGAGGTATAAAGTGAGAGTTGGGAAAAAGGAGATATGCAAAGATAAGGATAGAAAGAGAGAGAAAAAATAAACATTAGCCAGATAGATAGTAATATGAGGGACATAGAGAGAGAGAGAGAGAGAAAGAGCGAGAGCGAGAGAGAAAAGAGAAAGAGAGAGAGAGAAAGAGAGAGAGATAGAGAGAAAGAGAAAGAGAGAAAGAGAGAGAGAGCGAGAGAGTGAGAGAAAGAGAGCGAGAGAAAGAGAGAAAGGGAAAGAGAGAGAGAGAGAGAGAGAAAGAGAGAGAGATAGAGAGAAAGAGAGAAAGAGAGAAAGAGAGAGAACGGTTGAACAAAAAACGAAGTGTCATAACGTGAGTGTGGCCATTATTTCAGGAACGAAATTCAACAAAATAAATAGCACGGAAAGGCGAGCGGATAGCGGTGTCAATACGCTCCATGAATAATTAACGCAGTTCGCCTCCCTAAACTCTTAACGCAATATAATTTCAACCTTCTCTCTTTCGATATAGATCTAATATGTGTCTATAATTGCCTTCGTTATTAAAGTAGGGTGAAAGGGTTGGGGGTAGCGAAATCGATTGCACACAGAGATGCGTCGCAGAGGTCCTCGAGGCGAGAGCGAGAGGAGAAAGTGCCGTCTGTGCTGATGATGGTGGTTGCCGGGCGAGGGCTTAAAAATTCTGAGAGTTTCCAGTAGATCCTAAGGCTTGAGTGATTCTTTATACAATGCATAGTATCGGTTCCCTGGATGCACGTATAGGCCCTACGATGAAAGATGTGAAGCTGAATTAACTCAGATAAAGTGGAGTCCCAGATGGGTTTTAATAAAACCTAGAGGAGATTCATGTGTGGCCGAGCGGCAGCGCATTCGGTTGGCGATCCGAAGGCTCTGGGTTCGAATCCTAGTGCGGGCTTTAATTTTTTTCCCGGACTTGAGGGTTTCCCCTGAGTCTACCCAGCTCTGATGTGTACATAACATTAATTGTGGTAAGGAAAAGGCGGCTGGGCATTGTGCTGGCCACACATCCCCTAGTATGCCGTGGCCACAGAAACTGGTCGGTTAATGCTTCATTTGCCCTATGTTTGTAAAGTTTTAAGTCATCAATTAGTTTTAAATGTCTTACTCTAGATATTACATCCGTGGTCTTAGTTGTGTGTAAATGCGCTCTTAGCTTACGTTATGTTTGTAGGCAGCGCTATACGCATATTATTATAATTATTATTAATGTATATAAATTGTCTGAATGTTTGCTTTTTCAGTCGTGTCAAATTCCCCAATAACATCCAATGACGAATAATGTCGCACGCTTCTAAAATAGTTCACCTTAATAATCATAGAATTCCGTTTCCTGTGTTATTTTGGGTCTGGTATGGGATTGTGTTTTTTTTTTTTTGGGCTAGTCCTTTCATCAATACAAAACACCCTAAAACTGCCCTGAACTCGAAGATTTGGCTGGAATTAAGCTATAGGGCAGAGAGTTGGGGGTAGGGAGAAGGGGGAGTGGACCGAGAGGAGTAAGGGGAGTGAGGGGGTAGGGTGCCAGAAGTTCTAGATTATTGAAGGGCATTGTTCCCGTGAGCAGCCATCATTATTTCCATCGTTTGTTCTCATCCTACTTTATTTCTCTTCCTCTGTCCTTCTCTTTTTGACCTTTTCTTTCTTCTTTCATTCACTATCACTCTCTTTAGTATTTGTTGGCTTTTAATCCGCTCTTTATTTCTCTCCATTTCCCTCTTTCGATCTATGTATCTCTCTCCCTCTCGTCTTTTCCCTCTCTCTCCCCCTCCCCCCTGCTCTCTCTCTCCCTCTCTTTCTCTCTTTCTCGCTCTCAGTATATTTCTTTATCTCGTTTTAATTTATGGTCGTTTCATTATTTCTTTTCGTCTCTCGTACTTTCATTCGTTCAAGTGTTTCATTTGAGCATTTTCCTTTCTGACTCTCTTATGCTTCCTATAACTCTGAGTCATTGTTATTTCATTCTTCACTTTCCGCTATTTAAATGTTATCTCTCTATTATGATTGTCTGCAATTATATTATCTACCTTTCACACTCTTTCTGTGTAGTTTATTCTCCTATCTTTGAATCTTCCACTGGTCTACCGTCCTTAATTCTTTTCTTTCCTTCTCGTCTTTTGTCTTATTCTCTTTTCACTTGATTTCTTGTCTACTTTATTTGTCATTCTTATTTCATTTCTCTCTCACTCTCTCTCTCTCTCTCTCTCTCTCTCTTTCTCTCGCTCTCTCTCTCTCTCTCTTTCTCTACCACTCTCTCTCTCTCACTCTCTCTCTCTCTCCTTTTCTCCCTTTTTGCGACGTCAATCTCTTTCTGAGTACTATCTTTCAATCATTTTCCCATTTCACTCTCCATATTCATACTCTCTCTTTCTCTCTCTCCTTCTCTCTCTCTTTCTCTCTCTCTTTCTCTCTCTCTCTCTTTCTCTCTCTCTCTCTCTTTCTCTCTCTCTATCTCTCTATTGCTATGTCTCTCTCTCTCTTTATCTCTCTTTCTCTCTCTCTTTCTCTATCTCTCTCTTTCTCTCTATTTCTCTCTCTCTCTTTCTCTCTCTCTCTCTTTCTCTCTCTTCTTCTCTATTTCTCTTTTTTTTTTGTATCTTTGATATCATCAAGGAACTTGCGCTCTTCATCACAGTCACTCCTTAAAACTCCCAGTGTGGCTGGACACAAAAAGAAGTACCTTGGATTTCGCTCATTTCAATCTGTGGCGCCTTCTTTATGAAACAGTTTATCTAAGACACTGAGAGAATCTGAAACAAAAAGAGAGTCTTTTAAAAAGAACTTCAAGACCTTTCTCTTTGGCTAGAGGCTGTGTGCCTTACATACTAATATATCTGCCACTGCGATTCACACCAAGAGCGCACTGAGCATGCTAAAATGTAATAGCATGGATAGAAGCGCTATAAGAAATTACCATTATTTTTATTATTATTATTATTTGACTTACTAAATGATACAAAATTAAAACATTATACTATAAACAGATACCTCTTTGTGTAAATAGTGCATTAAACTCAAATTTAGAAATACAACCCAATAACAACCTGTTGCAATGCTCAGATAAACATAAGGAAAAAAAAAACGACAAAAACTTTCCTTATTTGTTATGCGAGAACTGAGAACAAATGCAAATGAGTACTCTTTCTTCCCAAGTGGCATCCGGACACTGGAATGGGTTGCCTGAGCAAAACTAGGAAAACCAGTATCTTAACATCATTTAAAGCACTATTTAAAGCAATAGCTATCAATGGAACTGCCCTCCTCAACACAGTCACTCCTTAAAATTTCCAGTGTGGCTCAAAACAAAAAGAAGCACCTTGAATGAATCTGAGACAAATGAGTCTTTGGCCAGCGGCTGTATGCTTTACATACCACTACATCTGCCACTGCAATTTATAGCAAGTGTGCACTGAGCATGCTAAATTTAATAGCATGGATACAAGCGCTATATAAAAACCATTATTGTTATTATAAAATTGTGGTTTCGTCTAGCCTCACTTTGCACAAACAAATTTACTAAGGAGGATCTATCCATTCTTTTATAGATCAATGATTTATAAACCCTATAGCTACAAACCCATCTCCCGTTTTTTTCCCCTCGTTACTTTTCTTATATAAAATATTATTTAAGCCACGAAAGAAAGTTCTATAAGTAACTAATACTTAAATATGAACGCTTATTATTTAAAAAAAAACTACTTTGCATTGGTTCGCTCTTTTAGTAGGTAATTTAGTTTCTCAATGTTTGGTTTTATGTACATTTGTTTTTTTTAAACATTGAATGCATTAGCCTGTAAACTTTACGATTTTCTTGAATAACTAGAAAATTTTTCATGTTAAAAACAGCGAATTTGCACACGGTGAAGTAAAAAAGGTCAAAGAAGGCACACAAGATGAGTCCACTTTTTAAAATACATTAAGGGGTGTCAGGATAGTGAGAGGGGGGGGGCGTTCTACCCCCAAAAAAGCGTTTTGCCCCAGTCTAGCCTATTATTTGTGAATTGAGGATTTGTCACGTGGTTGCTGTTGTTTCAAAAAAAAAAAAAGCGTATTAAAGAGCGGGATACGATCTCAAACAAAACGTTCGTTATTTGAGCCTACACGGGGCATTAAAGTTTAATGTAGTGACCTTTGTTCTTTAAACAAAAAACGCCAACCTGAAAAATACATCACTTGTGCGCAAGAGGCTTAATGACCCACGGTAACAGTACAAAATCACTAGTGATCTAATGTTTTTTTTTAAACTGAAAATTTTCGACCTTCGTTAAAATGCATGTTAGGGCTAAAAAAAAACCATAACAACACAAATTCTAAATAGAAAAGGATGTGGAGGGTGCCAGTCTGGTTAACACGACACTTGATAGCTGTTACGATACGCCAGCTTGATCAGACGACCAAATAATGTCAGCTTAGAGAAACCCGATCTGCTCTTTAAGGAAATATAATCCCATTTTTTTGTTCTTTTTTTTTGAAATACTTTTTTTTGCACTCTATTGAACGTGAAGCGGAAGGATACACAAAGAACGCGTAATGGCACAAAGTGGTGACAGGGCGAGAGGCAAGGGGAAATAATTCAGAGAAAATACAATCCAGGTTTTGTTGTTGTAGAGATGAAAAAAATGAAAAACAGTATTAGGTAAATACGGCTATCAGTAGACAAATACGGCTCTCAGTAGACAAATAAGGCTCTCAGGAGGCAAATACGGCTATCAGCAGGCAAATACGGCTCTCAGTAGGCAAATACGGCTCTCAGTAGGCAAATACGCCTCTCAGTAGTCAAATACGGCTCTCAGTTGCAAATACGGCTCTCAGTAGGCAAATACGGCTATAAGTAGACAAATACGGCTCTCAGTTGCAAATATGGCTCTAAGTAGGCAAATACAGTTCTCAGTTGCAAATACAACTCTAAGTAGGCAAATACAGCTCTCAGTTGCAAATATGGCTCTCAGAAGGCAAATACGGCTCTAAGTAGGCCAATACAGTTCTCAGTTGCAAATACGGCTCTCAGTTGCAAATACGGCTCTAAGAAGGCAAATACGGCTCTAAGTAGGCAAATACGGCTCTCAATTGCAAATACGGCTCTAAGGAGGCAAATACGGCTCTCAGTAGGCAAATACGGCTCTCAGTTGCAAATACAACTTTAAGCAGGCAAATACGGCTCTCAGTTGCAAATACGGCTCTCAGTTGCAAATACGGCGCTCAGTTGCAAATACGGCTTTAAGTAGGCAAATACGGCTCTCAGTTAAAAATACGGCTATTAGTAGACGAAAACGGCTTTCAGTTGCAAATACGGCTCTCAGTTGCAAAAACGGCTCTAAGTTGCAAATACGGCTCTAAGTAGGCAAATACGGCTCTAAGTAGGCAAATACGGCTCTCAATTGCAAATACGGCTCTAAGTAGGCAAATACGGCTCTCAGTAGGCAAATACGGCTCTCAGTTGCAAATACGGCTTTAAGTAGCCAAATACGGCTCTCAGTTGCAAATACGGCTTTAAGTAGGCAAATACGGCTCTCAGTTGCAAATACGGCTCTCAGTTGCAAATACGGCTCTAAGTAGGCAAATACGGCTCTCAGTAGGCGAATACGGCTCTCAGTTGCAAATACGGCTCTAAGTAGGCAAATACGGCTCTCAGTTGCAACTACGGCTCTCAGTTGCAAATACGGCTCTCAGTTGAAAATACGGCTCTCAGTTGCAAATACGGCTCTAAGTAGGCAAATACGGCTCTCAGTTGCAATTACGGCTCTCAGTTGCAAATACGGCTCTAAGTAGGCAAACGCGGCTCTCAGTTGCAACTACGGCTCTCAGTTGCAAATACGGCTCTCAGTTGCAAATACGGCTCTCAGTTGCAAATACGGCTCTAAGTAGGCAAATACGGCTCTCAGTTGCAAATACGCTATCAGTTGCAACTACGACTCTAAGTAGTCAAATACGGCTCTCAGTTGCAAATACGGCTTTAAGTAGGCAAATACGGCTCTCAGTTGCAAATACGGCTCTCAGTTGCAAATACGGCTCTAAGAAGGCAAATACGACTCTCAGTTGCAAATACGGCTCTAAGTAGGCAAATACGGCTCTCAGTTGCAAATACAGCTCTCAGTTGCAAATACGGCTCTCAGTTGCAAATACGGCTCTAAGTAGGCAAATACGGCTCTCATTTGCAACTACGGCTCTCAGTTGCAAAAACGGCTCTCAGTTGCAAATACGGCTCTCAGTTGCAAATACGGCTCTAGGTAGGCAAATACGGCTCTCAGTTGCAAATACGCTCTCAGTTGTAACTACGGCTCTAAGTAGTCAAATACGGCTCTCAGTTGCAAATACGGCTATTAGTAGACGAAAACGGCTCTCAGTTGCAAATACGGCTCTAAGTAGGCAAATACGGCACTCAGTTGCAAATACGGCTCTAAGAAGGCAAATACGGCTCTCAGTTGCAAATACGGCTATTAGTAGACGAAAACGGCTCTCAGTTGCAAATACGGCTCTCAGTTGCAAATACGGCTCTCATTTGCAAATATGTCTCTAAGTAGGCAAATACGGCTCTCAGATGCAACTACGGCTCTCAGCTGAAAATACGGCTCTAAGTTGGCAAATACGGCTCTCAGTTGCAAATACGGCTCTCAGTTGCAACTACTGCTCTAAGTAGGCAAATACGGCTCTCAGTTGCAAATACGGCTATTAGTAGACGAAAACGGCTCTCAGTTGCGAATACGGCTCGAAGTAGGCAAACGCGGCACTCAGTTGCAAATACGGCTCTAAGTAGGCAAATACGGCTCTCAGTTGCAAATACGGCTATTAGTAGACGAAAACGGCTCTCAGTTGCAAATACGGCTCTAAGTAGGCAAATACGGTACTCAGTTGCAAATGCGGCTCTCAGTAGGCAAATACGGCTCTCAGCAGGCAAATACGGCTCTCAGTAGGCAAATACGGCTCTCAGAATGCAAATACGCCTCTCAGTAGTCAAATACGGCTCTCAGTTGCAAATACGGCTCTCAGTAGGCAAATACGGCTATAAGTAGACAAATACGGCTCTCAGTTGCAAATATGGCTCTAAGTAGGCAAATACGGCTCTAAGTAGGCAAATACAGTTCTCAGTTGCAAATACAACTCTAAGTAGGCAAATACGGCTCTCAGTTGCAAATATGGCTCTCAGTAGGCAAATACGGCTCTAAGTAGGCAAATACAGTTCTCATTTGAAATACGGCTTTCAGTTGCAAATACGGCTCTAAGTAGGCAAATACGGCTCTAAGTAGGCAAATACGGCTCTCAATTGCAAATACGGCTCTAAGGAGGCAAATACGGCTCTCAGTAGGCAAATACGGCTCTCAGTTGCAAATACAACTTTAAGCAGGCAAATACGGCTCTCAGTTGCAAATACGGCTCTCAGTTGCAAATACGGCGCTCAGTTGCAAATACGGCTTTAAGTAGGCAAATACGGCTTTAAGTAGGCAAATACGGCTCTCAGTTGCAAATAGGGCTTTAAGAAGGCAAATACGGCTTTCAGTTGCAAATACGGCTCTCAGTTGCAAAAAACGGCTCTTAGTTGCAAATACGGCTCTAAGTAGGCAAATACGGCTCTAAGTAGGCAAATACGGCTCTCAATTGCAAATACGGCTCTAAGTAGGCAAATACGGCTCTCAGTAGGCAAATACGGCTCTCAGTTGCAAATACGGCTTTAAGTAGCCAAATACGGCTCTCAGTTGCAAATACGGCTCTCAGTTGCAAATACGGCTATAAGTAGGCAAATACGGCTCTCAGTAGGCAAATACGGCTCTCAGTTGCAAATACGGCTCTAAGTAGGCAAATACGGCTCTCAGTTGCAACTACGGCTCTCAGTTGCAAATACGGCTCTCAGTTGCAAATACGGCTCTCAGTTGCAAATACGGCTCTAAGTAGGCAAATACGGCTCTCAGTTGCAACTACGGCTATAAGTAGACGAAAACGGCTCTCAGTTGCAAATACGGCTCTAAGTAGGCAAATACGGCACTCAGTTGCAAATACGGCTCTAAGTAGGCAAATACGGCTCTCAGTTGCAAATACGGCTATTAGTAGACGAAAACGGCTCTCAGTTGCAAATACGGCTCTCAGTTGCAAATACGGCTCTCATTTGCAAATATGGCTCTGAGTAGGCAAATACGGCTCTCAGTTGCAACTACGGCTCTAAGGAGGCAAATACGGCTCTCAGTAGGCAAATACGGCTCTCAGTTGCAAATACAACTTTAAGCAGGCAAATACGGCTCTCAGTTGCAAATACGGCTCTCAGTTGCAAATACCGCGCTCAGTTGCAAATACGGCTTTAAGTAGGCAAATACGGCTCTCAGTTGCAAATACGGCTTTAAGTAGGCAAATACGGCTCTCAGTTAAAAATACGGCTATTAGTAGACGAAAACGGCTCTCAGTTGCAAATACGGCTCTAAGTAGGCAAATACGGTACTCAGTTGCAAATACGGCTCTAAGTAGGCAAATACGGCTCTCAGTTGCAAATACGGCTCTAATTAGGCAAATACGGCTCTCAGTCGCAAATACGGCTCTCAGTTGCAAATACGGCTTTAAGTAGCCAAATACGGCTCTCAGTTGCAAATACGGCTTTAAGTAGGCAATTACGGCTCTCAGTTGCAAATACGGCTCTCAGTTGCAAATACGGCTCTAAGTAGGCAAATACGGCTCTCAGTAGGCAAATACGGCTGTCAGTTGCAAATACGGCTTTAAGTAGGCAAATACGGCTTTAAGTAGGCAAATACGGCTCTCAGTTGCAAATACGGCTCTCAGTTGCAAATATGGCTCTAAGTAGGCAAATACGGCTCTCAGTTGCAACTACGGCTCTCAGTTGCAAATACGGCTCTCAGTTGCAAATACGGCTCTCAGTTGCAAATACGGCTCTAAGTAGGCAAATACGGCTCTCAGTTGCAAATACGCTCTCAGTTGCAACTACGGCTCTAAGTAGTCAAATACTGCTCTCAGTTGCAAATACGGCTATCAGTAGACGAAAACGGCTCTCAGTTGCGAATACGGCTCTAAGTAGGCAAATACGGCACTCAGTTGCAAATACGGCTCTAAGTAGGCAAATACGGCTCTAAGTTGCAAATTCGGCTATTAGTAGACGAAAACGGCTCTCAGTTGCAAATACGGCTCTCAGTTGCAAATACGGCTCTCATTTGCAAATATGGCTCTAAGTAGGCAAATACGGCTCTCAGTTGCAACTACGGCTCTCAGTTGAAAATACGGCTCTAAGTTGGCAAATACGGCTCTCAGTTGCAAATACGGCTCTCAGTTGCAACTACTGCTCTAAGTAGGCAAATACGGCTCTCAGTTGCAAATACGGCTATTAGTAGACGAAAACGGCTCTCAGTTGCAAATACGGCTCTAAGTAGGCAAACACGGCAATCAGTTGCAAATACGGCTCTAAGCAGGCAAATACGGCTCTCAGTTAAAAATACGGCTATTAGTAGACGAAAACGGCTCTCAGTTGCAAATACGGCTCTAAGTAGGCAAATACAGTACTCAGTTGCAAATACGGCTCTAAGTAGGCAAATACGGCTCTCAGTTGCAAATACGGCTCTAAGTAGGCAAATACGGCTCTCAGTTGCAAATACGGCTCTAAGTAGGCAAATACGGCTCTCAGTTGCAACTACGGCTCTCAGTTGCAAATACGGCTCTCAGTTGCAAATACGGCTCTCAGTTGCAAATACGGCTCTAAGTAGGCAAATACGGCTCTCAGTTGCAAATACGCTCTCAGTTGCAACTACGGCTCTAAGTAGTCAAATACGGCTCTCAGTTGCAAATACGGCTTTAAGTAGGCAAATACGGCTCTCAGTTGCAAATACGGCTCTCAGTTGCAAATACGGCTCTAAGTAGGCAAATACGGCTCTCAGTAGGCAAATACGACTCTCAGTTGCAAATACGGCTCTAAGTAGGCAAATACGGCTCTCAGTTGCAAATACAGCTCTCATTTGCAAATACGGCTCTCAGTTGCAAATACGGCTCTAAGTAGGCAAATACGGCTCTCATTTGCAACTACGGCTCTCATTTGCAAATACGGCTCTCAGTTGCAAATACGGCTCTCAGTGCAAATACGCTCTCAGTTGCAACTACGGCTCTAAGTAGTCAAATACGGCTCTCAGTTGAAAATACGGCTATTAGTAGACGAAAACGGCTCTCAGTTGCAAATACGGCTCTAAGTAGGCAAATACGGCACTCAGTTGCAAATACGGCTCTAAGAAGGCAAATACGGCTCTCAGTTGCAAATACGGCTATTAGTAGACGAAAACGGCTCTCAGTTGCAAATACGGCTCTCAGTTGCAAATACGGCTCTCATTTGCAAATATGGCTCTAAGTAGGCAAATACGGCTCTCAGTTGCAACTACGGCTCTCAGTTGAAAATACGGCTCTAAGTTGGCAAATACGGCTCTCAGTTGCAAATACGGCTCTCAGTTGCAACTACTGCTCTAAGTAGGCAAATACGGCTCTCAGTTGCAAATACGGCTATTAGTAGACGAAAACGGCTCTCAGTTGGGAATACGGCTCGAAGTAGGCAAACGCGGCACTCAGTTGCAAATACGGCTCTAAGTAGGCAAATACGGCTCTCAGTTGCAAATACGGCTATTAGTAGACGAAAACGGCTCTCAGTTGCAAATACGGCTCTAAGTAGGCAAATACGGCTCTCAGTGTCAAATACGGCTCTAAGTAGGCAAATACGGCTCTCAGTTGCAAATATGGCTCTAAGTAGGCAAATACGGCTCTAAGTAGGCAAATATGGCTCTAAGTAGGCAAATACGGCTCTCAGTTGCAAATACGGCTTTAAGTAGGCAAATACGGCTCTCAGTTGCAAATACGGCTTTAAGTAGGTAAATACGGCTCTAAGTAGGCAAATACAGTTCTCGGTTGCAAATACGGCTCTCAGTTGAGAATACGGCTCTCAGTTGCTAATACGGCTCTCAGTTGCAAATACGGCTCTAAGTAGGCAAATACGGCACTCAGTTGCAAATACGGCTCTCAATTGCAAATACGGCTCTCAGTAGGTAAATACGGCACTCAGTTGCAAATACGGCTCTCAGTAGGCAAATACGGCTATCAGTTGCAAATATGGCTCTTAGTTGCAAATACAGCTCTTAGTTCATAATACTGCTTTCAGTTTCAAATACGGCTCCGTCACTTGCAAATACGGCTCTCAGTTGCAAATACGGCTCTGAGTTGCAAGTACGGCTCTCAGTTGCAAATACGACTCGCAGTTGCAAATACGGCTCTTAGTTGCAAATACGGCTCTTACCTGCAATTACGGTTCTCATTTGCAAATACGACTCTCAGTTGCAAATACGGCGTTTAACTGCAAATACGGTTCTCATTTGCAAATACGGCTCTTTTTTATTTCTAGCAAAGTGTTGCTCCCATTTCTAATTTTCATCCATTTTTTATCATCATCATCAATATACATAATTACCGTTAGTTTGTTTATATATATGCTTCAGGGTGCCAACAGACTAAATGTCAACCTGCTCTATTAAACTTGTTTTATTACTGTTTATGAGACAAATTATTTAACTCCGTAGCAAGACTAAGACCAAATGCAATTTATAGAGAAAATCGTAAAAGCGTTTTAATATTATCATCCTTTTTATTTGCATTATTACCAAGTACAATATTTTATTACAAAAACGTTCACTTTTATGGTAATTATTATGTAAGCATTTCCATTATGTTGGCAAGATAAGGTTCTAGCAACTGCTAATATAGATTTTATTTTCATCTCAGTTATAACTGAGATTATCTTTAATTGGATAGAGTGAAGTATAATTTACCTCTGATTGTCAAATAATCGTTAAGCTCAATTGATACATAGTGATCATACAACCTGGGTAGTTTTTGTAATGTTTAAAAAATATGCATATAATGTTTTAGTCACATAATATTTATATAATTGTCAACTAAGTTTTACAGTTTGGTCATTAAAAAGTTTGTAAATTGTAACCCATTTTCATTTAATCTTTTATACAATAAAAATAATAATAATAATAATAATAATATTAGAATTATCAGCTTCATAAAACAAGTTAATTATCTCCCTTTAATTAAAATAAAGTTTCTGAATTTGATTCAATAGTGATGCCAAACAAGTTAAATTTTGTGATATAACAAATATTACTGACTATTACTGACTCATTATTATTTCTTTATATAATTCAGGCCTTATGGTATTCATTACAAGATTTAATTAAAGATATACTATTAGTTTACGTTAAACAGCTGTAAATAAAATTTTCCTGCATTAATTGTTTGTCCATTTAACCTTAAGGAGCTTATCTTTTTTAACATTAGCCTGATAATGACAACAGCTGCAAAAAAAAAAAACAATGCCATTTAAAGTCTCTTATATTTATAAATTAATAAAAGCTAATTTTGTTTTAGAATAACTTTTATATTTATAAACATTCAGTACATCCTTACTAAATTATAGCAGATGAGCACAAAAACTCTTTTAAAAGTTATTAGTCTGTATTAATTAAAGAGCGCATTGTCTTGAATGCTCTTCGCTAATTTAAAATGGCAGATAAATACTTAGTAATTTTCTGAGTAGTGAAGTATAAGTTACCTCTTTTAACGCTTAACACAGCTTTCATGTGCAATAAATATTGTTCAAAAGTTGAACTAAAAGCGGAAAGTAGAGAATGAAAGTCTGGCAGTTGAGAATAGCATATGACTTTCTTAAGCATCTTCCTTACAGATTTGTCCGCAAATTGGCATTTCAATGCCCATTAGTCTGGATGTTTGAAATTCAAATGGCTGCGTTTTAAAATCGTCAATATCCCTCCACTTAGATCTAGAAGGTTGTAGAAAGATCAAACCAAGGTATGAAAAATGATTCCATGAATTTTAAAGTCTTGCCTTTGTTTAGAAAACTCCGCTTTGAGTTAATCGATGTACTTCTGAAAAAAGGCCAACAATCTATCTTAAAACATGCCTTATCAAAGTAAATCACATATAGTTAAATGTTTTAAAATTGATATCACTCATTTCAAGTGATGTTTGGCCTAGTCCTTGTAAATGCAATCAACTCACTGAAATGTGTCGCTATGTCATATTCAAAATTACCGCTTCAACAGTCAGTTTTTCCTCATTCAGAACGGAAAATCAATAATAAAACCACCCCTTGGAGGTCTCTCGCGTGCCATTGAAAATCGCTCTGTGTGCTAAGTTTGGCCCACGTGCCTTAAGTTTCCGACACCTGGCTTAATGATTAGTATTACATTTTCTATGTACGTAAGTACATAAATATAGAAGTACATCAATATGTATTTTACTCTTGTTGTGTGAGTGTGTTCGTGTGACTGTTCGTGTGAGTTTCGTGTGTGTGACAGTGTAAGTGTATGAGTGTGTCTTATGTGTGTGCAAATATGTGAGTGCAAGTGCTTATGTGAGTGTATGTGTGTCTGCTATACGAGGGGTAGGATAGGGAGTGAGGGAGAGAGTCCAGTTGACTTCTGGACTCCGCAAGACTTTTGATAGCTACATTCCATCACCGCGAGTCATCCGAGGCCATAAAGTGACCAATGGGAGTCGAGGAGACAAGCACTTGACAGCTCCTCATGAATTTTACGGCCAGGGTGATGGAAGTTTCTCCTTTACTCTCCTGTGTTCCGATTGGTCGAGTAGATAATCGGTTACAAGAACAAAAAGTCTGTCTAATGAAAAGTACACAGAACGAAAAAAACAAACAAAAAACTATTACTAAAACTATTTTTTAAGAAAAGCCCTTAACAGAAATGATATGTAAAGTGTTTTCCTTTTAAAGTCTATTTGCTGTAGAAAAATTTGACATCTAACACGAAAAACGCATGATTTTATTTTAAAATATAGAGACGTGTAGTAAGATATACTCATAAAAACGTCTTTTGAAAAAGAAAGCTTATTGTCTTATCTTCTTATCGTATACATTACAGACTTTCCTTCTATAAATAAGATTATTGCGTGCTACGCTCATCCTTGGTTTTAGTCTAGTCTTGAATTTCTATTAGTGTTTTTAATTAGGTTAAGTTACTGGTTTTCCTAGTTTGTTCAGGCACACCATTTCATGCATGGATGCCACTCGGGAAGAACAAGAACTTATATGCATTTGTTCTCACATAAGGGTTATGGAAAGTGTATTTGTATATCAACTAACCCATAATACCTAAGTATATCAATGACGCCTAGAATGTTTGAGAAATAGGCTAAAAGTTGCAACAGAAAATCAGCTCCGCTCCCACTGGCCACCAAACCACGCATCCGTGCACCCAATGCAACCGACACTTCAGCCATCTCCGGACCCACAAGCGACCAAGGGTTTGAAAGAGTATGATCTTCATCGAAACCGAAGGACACACATCATCATCTTCATCAACTTATTAATAATGATTTAAAATTAATCAACTTATCAACGATGTCTAAATTATATCAATAGAGCGATCGCAATAGGCGTGGCTTAGGTTTTTTGGTGACGTAATTATATAAATAGCGGACATGATGATGATAATGGGGAATAACATTGTTCTTTACCAAGTAGATTTTAAACCCAAAATATAAGGAATTTGTTTCTATTAATCTTGATAATTAACTGTGATACTAGTCCTTTAAATAAATAGGATAACTTTCGACGATGGACATCTTCAATAAAATATTCTGCACTTACGGAACTTTTTCCATTGATTTTTAATGGTTTAAATTTTAGCATTGAATGTTAATTTTCATCACATGACAGTTTTTAGATATATTTTTACGTCATATTGTTGAAATAATGAAATTTAAAAATAAAACCTAATTAAGCCTATAGTAATACGGCTGCCATTTATCACCAATTGAAAAAGTAAACAAACATCACGTGCTTTTTGTCACGTGATTGCAATCGCGCTATTTAAATATAATGCTTAAAAAAAAAGAACCGTTCAAAAAACTTTAAAACTAATCATTTTATCAATAACAATTAAAATATATCAATGGATCAATATTCTTAATATATCAACATTATAATAATTTCAAGAATATATCAACATTTCAATAGTGTCAAGAATAACAAGTAATTGAAATTCTAATAATCATTGAACAAAAAGGGCCTTTGCATCCCAGTATAGTTGTCACGTAAAGTACCCTTCGGACCATATTGATCATGGGGCCAGTAAAGCAGAGTTCACCAGTTTCTGTGGCCACAGCATACTAGAGGATGTGTGGTCAGCACAATGTCCAGTCGCCTTGACTTTAACCATACTAATGTCAGGTGCCCATCAGAGCTGGGTTAGACTCAGGGAAGCCCTCGCCAGTCCCAGGAACAAGTGCTAGCCTTTAACAGGATTCGAACCCAGATCCCTCGGGAATGCCAGTCGAACGCGCTGCTTCTCGGCCACCACCGCGCCGCAAATCACAGCAAGCTAACGAATCATCATCATTTAAAAATCCGTCTCAATCATCATCTGACACAAATACACATCAACCGATGATCACCATTCACTCAAATAAATCATCATTTCAAAATTGATGTACATACCTTATAATATAATGTGGGAAATCATTTTTGTTATAATACGTAAACAGGGACGTCAATTTCATTTGCCCTTGACTCATTGTTTATGGTGTTATCTCCCCTGCTGACCATCTACCGACGCGGTTATTCCACCATGAATAGTTTCCCCTTTTGTCGAGACTTTGCTCATGTGGTGCTTTTTATGTTAGGCCTGGCCCTTTTTTATTTATTTTTTATTTTTTTGTAATATTCTTTCTGTCGTCTCTTTTGTGTGCCGGAGTTGTAACAAAAAAGAGCGACGAATCGGAGGGAGGAAGGATAGCACGAGTGACAGAAGGAGGTAACGGATAGATAGAATGGGTGATGGTTGAAAGAATAAGGGAGAACATGTTCTAATAAGGGAAGAACTGGGAGGCAGAAAAGTATTTAGAAAGTAAATAAAGATCTGTTGACATTTTGAATAATGTAATACGCAATTAATAAAAAGTTAAACGTTGTCAGAGAAGATAGAATAGTTTGTATCTATTTATCTATTTATCTATCTATCTAGTCTATCTATTTATATATCTATATATCTAATCTATCTAGATCTAATGTATTTAATATGTCCAATCTATCTAATCTGTCTAATGTATATAATCTATCTAATCTATCTAATCTATATAATCTATCTAATGTATCTAATCTATATAATGTATATAATCTATCTAATGCATCTATTCTTTCTAATGTATCTAATGTATCTAATGTATCTAATGTATCTAATATATCCAATCTATCTAATCTATTTAATCTATCTAATCTATCTAATCTATCTAATCTATCTAATCTATCTAATCTATCTAATCTATCTAATCTATCTAATCTATCTAATCTATCTAATCTATCTAATCTATCTAATATCTAATCTATCTAATCTATCTAATCTATCTAATCTATCTAATCTATCTAATCTATCTAATCTATCTAATCTATCTAATCTATCTAATCTATCTAATCTATCTAATCTATCTAATCTATCTAATCTATCTAATCTATCTAATCTATCTAATCTATCTAATATATCTAATCTATCTAATCTATCTAATCTATCTAATCTATCTAATCTATCTAATCTATCTAATCTATCTAATCTATCTAATCTATCTAATCTATCTAATCTATCTAATCTATCTAATCCAACTAATCTATCTAATCTATTTAATCTAGCTAATCAAGCTAATCAAGCTAATCGATCTCACTCTCTCTCTCTCTCTTTATCTATCTATGTATCTACTTAGCTATCTATTTATCTATATATTTATCTAAGTATCTGCTTATCAGTCAACCTCACTATCTATATCTTTATCTAAATATATAATATATTGAATTCCTTATGATTAATTTATAACATTCTATCTACATAGCCGTCAATCTATTTGTTTATTTTGTATACATCTTATGACATAACTGCATCTGAATGTACCTCTATATCTTCGTCTGTCCATCTGTCTATCTATCTATATATCTATCTATCTAGCATATCTATTTATTAATCTATCTGTTATCTATCAATCTATCTATCGCTTTACCTGTATACATTTCTATCTACCCTAAATATCTATCTTCTTATCTTTCCGACTAAAACGAATTCTAAAATGTCTTTGTATATATCTATATATTATATCTGTTTATTTATAATAATATATCTATCAATCTATCTGTCGATTTATATGTATAACATTCTATTTAACTATGTGTCTATCTAGCTATCTTTCATTATATCTATTTATTTCTATTTTGCTCCATATAATTATTTATTTCTCAAGGTTTTTTAATCACCTAACTATCAAAACTTATCTATTTATCGGTTCAATTAGTTTATCTATTATGTTCTATTATATTTAAGTTCTATAATTATTACTATGTTCTATTTTATGTATCGATTTATTCTCTATCATGTTAATTTATATTTAAATTTATCTATTTGTATTTTTATAGCTAGTCTATATATTAATTATATATCTATCTATCTGTTGATGTATCTTTATAATATATCTAATATATCTTCCCATCAATCTAATCAATCTATTTCGTTTCAACAAGTCATCACCACGTCGCCCTGGAGTTAGATTCTATTTACAGTTACCCTGTAATTGGTAATGTAAGACCCTGCCAGTCCACGGGGCAGTAAGGCAGAACTGGGCTATTTCTGGGCGCGAGTTGTCCTACTACGTTGACGGCACAAACTGATGACGTATTATGGTTAAATTTGTTCAGAGAAATACTCAGTATTATTCCTCTCACATACAACTACTATTTGTCCTCTTCTAGCCTCTGCCTCTTTCTCCCTCTTGTTGCCTCTCTTTAGTTTACACTCTTTCTTTTGCTCTTCCGCTCTCTCTCTCTCTCTCTCTCTCTCTTTCTCCCTCTCAATCTCGTCTTATCCTTTAATCTACTTTAATTGTATATCCTTAACTTGACCTTAACCAAGCTGATTTTCTGTTTCTGCGTATGAATTCGTCCAGCCTTTGTATTTTCCCATCTCTCTCTCTCTCTCTTTTTTCTATCTCATTCTCTTTTTCTCTCCCTCTCTTTCTCTTTTTCTCTCCCTCTCTTTCTCTTTTTCTCTCTCATTATCTTTTGCCATCTTTCTCTTAACCCTTCCCGTACCGACCTACTTCTATCTATGCTGCCTTCAGTTCCGCTACATACGCGCCCGGGACTGTAAGGGTTAACATTGTTTTTTTTTCTCTCTCTCTATCTTACTTTTTTTCTCGCTTTCTTTCTCCGTCATTGTTCTCTCATTTTCTCTCTTTTTCTCTCTCTCCATCTCGCTTTTGTGTAGACCATGTCCTAAAGGTCAACGAGAATGGAAAGCCGCAAACAGATTTTGAAATTGTACTAGATTGTACAATCCCTTAGTGTGCCGTGGCCACAAAAACTGATGAACGCTGCTTCTCCGGCCCTATGGATCAATTTGGTCCGACGCACACTAAGCGCCAAACGTTAGTTAATCCGTTTCGCGAAGTGTGTCGCATTGTGTCGCACTGGGCGTCGGACATTTTCCAACCTTTTCTCTCTGATGCAATCCTCCAAATATACTCCGTTTAACTGTAAGGGTCTTTCTTTGCAGGTTTCTCAACCAGGAGACTATGGAACATCCTCGCCTTATTCTCAGGTTCTTTGGTAACTAAGAAAACTGTAAGGGTCTTTCTTTGCAGGTTTCTCAACCAGGAGACTATGGAACATCCTCGCCTTATTCTCAGGTTCTTTGGTAACTAAGAAAACTGTAAGGGTCTTTCTTTGCAGGTTTCTCAACCAGGAGACTATGGAACATCCTCGCCTTATTCTCAGGTTCTTTGGTAACTAAGAAAATTTGAGCTACAGTTCTCGTGCTTCGACATTGGAATTCTAACTATTTGGGAGAAAGCAAAGTTTACTGCAAGCGACACAAGGGTAGAATGTCACATATGATGCCATAATACGACACAAGGGTAGAATGTCACATATGATGCCTGTGATGATTTAAAATATATATAGTTATTTTGGTGGGACATAATTTGTATAATCTCTAACCCGGTGTTAATGTACAGAATAAACGAGTGACGTTTGACGATAAAAACAATGACGTGGGAGTTAGATTGAACGTAGCGTACATTTGAAGATAAAGAGAGACGACCTAAGAATTTGGTAGTGGAAAGACGTGTTTTAGACTAGGCTATATAAACTGTGATGTATTTGAATTCATCTTGTACATAAATTGCATTAAATATTGAGTTCTCATTTCTACTACAAGCCGGCAGTTTGTTCATTGATTATTATTGTATAATGTGATCTCCCTGAGAGTTGTTAACATAATATCTACAAAATAACGGTCACAATGCCATAATACGACACAAGGGTAGAATGTCACATATGATGCCATAATACGACACAAGGGTAGAATGTCACATATGATGCCATAATACGACACAAGGGTAGAATGTCACATATGATGCCATAATACGACACAAGGGTAGAATGTCACATATGATGCCATAATACGACACAAGGGTAGAATGTCACATATGATGCCATAATACGACACAAGGGTAGAATGTCACATATGATGCCATAATACGACACAAGGGTAGAATGTCACATATGATGCCATAATACGACACAAGGGTAGAATGTCACATATGATGCCATAATACGACACAAGGGTAGAATGTCACATATGATGTCATAATACGACACAAGGGTAGAATGTCATATATGATGCCATAATACGACACAAGGGTAGAATGTCATATATGATGCCATAATACGACACAAGGGTAGAATGTCACATATGATGCCATAATACGACACAAGGGTAGAATGTCACATATGATGCCATAATACGACACAAGGGTAGAATGTCACATATGATGCCATAATACGACACAAGGGTAGAATGTCACATATGATGCCATAATACGACACAAGGGTAGAATGTCACATATGATGCCATAATACGACACAAGGGTAGAATGTCACATATGATGCCATAATACGACACAAGGGTAGAATGTCACATATGATGCCATAATACGACACAAGGGAAGAATGTCACATAAGATGCCATAATACGACACAAGGGTAGAATGTCACATATGATGCCATAATACGACACAAGGGTAGAATGTCACATATGATGCCATAATACGACACAAGGGTAGAATGTCACATATGATGCCATAATACGACACAAGGGTAGAATGTCACATATGATGCCATAATACGACACAAGGGTAGAATGTCACATATGATGCCATAATACGACACAAGGGTAGAATGTCACATATGATGCCATAATACGACACAAGGGTAGAATGTCACATATGATGCCATAATACGACACAAGGGTAGAATGTCACATATGATGCCATAATACGACACAAGGGTAGAATGTCACATATGATGCCATAATACGACACAAGGGTAGAATGTCACATATGATGCCATAATACGACACAAGGGTAGAATGTCATATATGATGCCATAATACGACACAAGGGTAGAATGTCATATATGATGCCATAATACGACACAAGGGTAGAATGTCACATATGATGCCATAATACGACACAAGGGCTGGCCTAGCGGTTAGATCACCGGACTGTCAACCAAAAACCATCTGACAGGTCGCGGGTTCTAGCCCGGCCGCCGGCGGATCCCTGTCGCCCTGCAGGAGTTTTGGGCCTGTAAACATATTTGCGCCAGCAGGCAGCAGTGTGTTTACAGAGCGCACTGAGCATGCTGAAATAGCATGGATAGAAGCGCTATATAAGTAACCAATTTAATATGATGCCATAATACGACACAAGGGTAGAATGTCACATATGATGCCATAAGAGCTTCACTTATAAAGGCCATAGTAAGCACTCTTACAAAAACATACTAACTTTCCTTATAACATAATAACATCCATTATCAAAACATAATAGCTTCCCTTAAAAAGAACAAAGTATAAAAACAATAACTTCACTCCAAAAAACAATAATAATTTCACATATATATTATATATTACACAATAACTCCACATTAACTCTACAGTAACTTCCCTTATAAAGACTACAGTTACTTTCTTTATTTATACTAAAGTTACTTCCTTTAAAAAAACAACAGAAAAACAAAGTAACTCCCATAATTAGGACCCCAGTCAAACATTCCGTTCTTTAACTTAAAGTAAACGACAAAATTTTCACTGAGGAGTCGCGGCATTCTCTCACTGTCAAGTTTGGTTAAAAGGCCGCTCTGTCTCAATACTAAAAAAGGTTTAAACTCCACGACTTTACTGATGAACATTGTAAGCCCAATCTTTTTGCCAAGAGTTTTAACTCAAATTGAAACATATCTAGTAAGAATTTTGTTCTCATCTTCTTGCGACCATGATTTAGATCCGAGGTGTGCAATAGGCGGCCCGCGGGGACCAAAACACGGCCCGTCGAGCCTTTTTTAATCTGTCCCCTCATTGTGATTTTCTAATGGCCGTCCGTTGCAATTACTGTAACAGTAATAATACTGCAAATAACTTTTTAAATTGTCTGACAATTGTTGAATCCAATCTACTATATGGTGCAATAAGGGACGAAAACTGTTGCACTTCCTCGTTTAGCGTAAACAATGTTACACAAATTAAATGCTGTATTATAATAAAAAAAAAGGATTTGTTGTATTTGGTTTTGTTTTTATTCTCAAGGCCAAAAGAATTTGATCATGTCTTTTTTTTTTTCGAAAATAAAATTTTACTTTTTTTAAGCTTGTGTGTATTTTATTTCTGTTAGAAAATATGGAACAAAAAGGTTAGATGTTTTTTGTTTTCTTCTTAATTATTTAAGGCTACAAGTAAACCACAATAAAGTAGAGTTATCTGAGTGAGTTATCTCCACTTCGCCCCCTTCCCCACTCCTCCTTTTTCTCCATCACCGGGAAAAAAAGTCTTTATCACCTGCCAAATGTTTTTCGTCAGGCTATTATGGATTATAAAGATGTAAGGCTTCTCGGGTCAATAGTAGATCCTTATGGATGGATTGTAGAAATCATGGCTACATTCTCAAATGTAGATATCATGGCCACACTCTCAATTGTAGATATCATGGCTACATTCTCAATTGTAGATACCATGGCTACATTCTCAAATGTAGATATCATGGCTACATTCTCAATTGTAGATATCATGGCTACATTCATAATTGTAGATATCATGGCTACATTCTCAATTGTAGAAATCATGACTACATTCACAATTGTAGTTATCATGGCTACATTCACAATTGTAGATATCATGGCTACATTAACAATTGTAGATATCGTGGCTACATTCACAATTGTAGATATCGTGGCTACACTTGTAATTGTAGATATCATGGCTACACTCTCAATTGTAGATATCATGGCTACATTCACAATTGTAGATATCATGGCTACATTCTCAATTGTAGATATCATGGCTAAATTCTCAATTTTAGATATCACGGCTACATTCACAATTGTAGATATCATGGCTACATTCTCAATTGTAGATATCATGGCTAAATTCTCAATTGTAGATATCATGGCTGCATTCTCAATTGTAGATATCATGGCTACATTCTCAATTGTAGATATCATGGCTACACTCTCAATTGTAGATATCATGGCTACATTCTCAATTGTAGATATCATGGCTACACTCTCAATTGTAGATATCATGGCTACACTCTCAATTGTAGATATCATGGCTGGCTTATCATTGATACATTGTTAAAAGATCGATTTTTAAGGCAACATTTTCACGGGTGGACTTATGGGTAGATCATATTGAGTATATCCAACTATAGATAACTATAACTATAGATAAGCGTAGGTAGAAAATCCTAGGTGGATTTCAAATTATATATAGCTCCCATAATAACGTTATAACAATAATTTTTGGGGGACTTAATCGGAATAGGCTAAAAACAAAAATTTGCAAGGAGTCCCATTGCTTACTGTGGCTTCCTGGATCTGCAATTCTAAATGAAATATAGGTGGACAAAAAAAAACACACACAGACACAACAACGAAAGAAGGCTTTTTTGTCTTCTACGACTTGAGAACCCTTGAAAGACGGAACTAGAATAAAGAACAAAAGTGTACTTGTATTCCCCTCACCCCACTAGCCCCCTACCCCCCCCCCCCTCCCGGCCCCCCGAGAAATTTAGAAGGAAAAGCGATTCTAGACAATTATGCTGGCGATTGTAAAACGGGGGAGGGAAGGGAGATGGGATGAAGAGGGAGAGAGGGTATCTGTGGCGCTGGGTGGGAGGGTGCGTGTACGTTTCTGTCCCTTTTTTTTTGTGTGTTCTTCCGGAAACTGCTGAATGGCTGAGCCCCTTTTTCTGGCTTTGACAGCGAGGATGGACCAGACGTGAGGACGTAATTGTCGTAGATTGCGTCATAGACATTGCGTCATAGAATTTTCTTCTACAAATTCTGTTTGCAGCCACATTAAATTGTGTGAGTAGATTTGGAAAAAAACAACAACACCCCCACCCACACAAATATACATTAATTTATAATGCTTTAAGATGGTTAAATGTTTGGTGGATGCTTGGTAGATGTTTGGTTGATATTTGGTAGATGATTGGGGGATTTTTGGTGGATTTTTGGTGGACGTTTGGTTTTATGTTTATTTAAAAGTTTCACAAATGTGTAGTAATTGTTCGTGGAATGTTAAATGAATGTTGAAAGTATGCGTAGTGAATGTTTAATAAATGTTCGGTTAGTGTTTAATAAATATTTTCTTAAATGCTCGCGGAATGCTTTATGCATGTTTGGCGAATGTTTGGAAAATGTTTGGAGAATGTTTAGTGAATGTTTGGAGATGTTTGGGGAATGTTTAGGGAATGTTTAGTGAATGCTTGGTGAATGTTTGCTGAATGTTTAGTGAATGTTTTTTTATTTTTTTTGTGGAATGTTTGACTTACATTGCATTAAATGTTAGCTGAATGTAAATGAATAGTTTGTTGAATGTTTGTTAATTTCATATTCTGAATGTTTTAATGTATCATACATGTGGAGTAAAGTTACGCGGAGATTTTTTTTATATCAAACGTATAGTGAAGGTTAAATTTGCACGAGCTGTTGACAAGGCTGAGCTCATAGTCTGTTCTGCTTTTACAACATCCAGGGAAGCAGCGTACATCATATCGGTCTAACCACTGTCTACATTAGAACTGAGTCTCTTTGTTGCCTTTACTAACCCAGCGGGTACACCACGTCGTACTGACATGGTATCCACGTTGTTCTCCCCGTCGACGTGTTGTGACCGCTGGTAAAATAACGTAATCAATGCTAGGTACCAATCAGAGTTGGTTAGACTTATTAAACCCAACCGGCAACTTTCTAGACCAGAGTAAAAAACACGAACAAACATGGTATTACCTGGATTGGCACCAAAAGTCCTCCATGATTTCGATTGGCTACATTCTTTGTTGTTTGTTTGTTGTGGTTGTCGTTCATTGGTTGAATTGAAAGAACGACGTCACAGTACGTGTCTATAGATGTGCGCGTGCTGTAATAGTAGACACGTGATGCTTGTTGTTGTTGTTTGTTTTTAAAAGCATGTCGTGTTCTCGTGTTGTCGAAATTTGATCGTGCCAGATATAATTGATATTTCGTGGCAGGCCAGGAGTTAGTGAAATATTGATGAATGGTAATGTTTGTTTAATACCTAGAGCTGGTGAGAATTAAAATATGAACGTGTTTAAGCTTTGCTGTGTACTATAAAAGGCATACACATGTAGGCTGTATTGTCAGAAGTTTATTTGTTAATGTTATTGCGTCTCGCTGTTTATGTTGGGAAGTTTATTTGACATGACTTCTTTGGTACCCTCGAAGAATCCTGGACTTTTCTCAAATGACACGCCTACAATTTTTTCATCCAAGCGAATCAGAAACGACGTCAGGAACAATTAACATAGCTTTTATTCAATATAACACAGTATACATCGACGCTCAATACAAGTCAATAATAACAGGATGTAAGAAAAACACAAGAAACAGCTTAACAGTCTCTCTCTTTACTACACTCTACTCTCTTAGCCTACACACCACACGGTTCGAAAACGCCCACCATCCTTGCACAGGTGATCACTAGGCCAAAACGGACAAGGGTCACGCAGGGTCACCAGAAGACTGTGACCACCATTTACAAGGGGAGGTGATCACACACAAAAAAAACAACAAGGGAGTTAATTAATTCTAATGTGTTCTACTGTTTTATCTATAATTACGTCTAGGACGTAACAATGTTAATGGGTAGTTTACGGGAAGGGAGGGGGACATACCAAGATCCCGTTTGAATAGTCTCTCTAATTCAGGGGTGTTAAACTCAAGTGCAAATAGGGGACCCAGGATAAAAAATTCATGTGAGATTTCATGCAAAACTTGAAATAATTATCATATTTTATTGGGGAATTGACCTTTAAAAAAGATCATCTTTCACTAGAGAATTGACCTTGATTACAGAAAAAAAATCGATTCATTCGCTGTAACTAAGTAAAGTACCCTTCGCACCAAGGGGATCATAGAGCCGGTGAAAGAGCGTTTACCAGTTTCCGCGGTCAAGGCTTACTATGGGGATGGTGTGGGCAGCACAATGCCCAGCCGCTTTTTATTTACCTGCCAACCATGTCAGGTACCCATCAGAGCTGGGTAGACGCAAGCACCCAGTCCTAAGATCAAGTCCTAGCCTTTACTAGGATTCGAACCTTCCACACTCGGCCTAACGTGCCTCCATGGGAGGCTGGGAATATTTAATTGTACACCTGGTCAAATGTGGCCCGCTGGCCTTGGGTACAACACCTATGATCTAGTTGTGATCTTATGAATACAATAATCCGATTTTACATCGTAACTAATATACTGTGTGAGAAACGAATCATCTTTTTGTTCGCCCCACAAGCGACTATTTGTAAAAAAAAAATTACAAGAACTGAAATGAGCGAGACACTCCAAAGAAATGCGAGAAAAAAACAACAGAAAAAAATATGATTGAAAAAATGAGATAAATTAGGGAAGAAGAACAAAAGTAGAATGAAAAAAAAAAAAGATGCGAGACAATGAAATTATCCCAGATGCTGCACGAGGAGAAGTTGAGGGTTCGAGGGGAAGGGAGATAATTGGACATGACATATAAAGGGGACATGATCAATTACTTTTTCTTTTTTTTTTCGGAAGTAATGAGAAAAAAAAAGATCATCTAGAAAAGGGCAAGAGCATTTGAAAAATGTTAGCAATGGGAAGGTGTGGGGCGGTTTTGGGTTTTAGGGTTTTTATTGAGATACCGGTAATATCACTGCAGTGTAGAGTTCTTCTTGAATTTGAGATGATTTGAACGGGGGCGAACATCGGTTTTATCATGGGGTGTCAAACTCAAAAAGCGCGGTTGGCCGAACTTTAAAAAAATTTTTTAAAGGGTATGGGACGTACCGGATAAACATTATGTTAAGCTGCAGTGCCCCCGTCTTGTCAGGTATCTAAAAGGTGGGACGGGTGACCCACTTTCCACTGTACATTACGGAGATTTAGACGTGCTCAGGTGCACGGTAGAGTACATGTCCGGGGCTATAAGGGATTAAATATCTCAGCTCTCAGTACAAACGGAGTTTAAGTTAATCCACAGCATTACGTCAACTAATCTGCTATTTAATACATCACACGACCGATGAGATATACGCTTGCCGAGTAGTCTCTCGCGGGGCCGGATATAAGTATAAAAAAGGGGCCGGATTTAGACCGCGGGCCTTGTGCTTGACGCCTAATTGCTAAAATTATGATAATGCGTAAGAGTGCGTAGAAGTGCTCACCGGAGCTAAGTTATTGGTCATCATTGCCCAATATCAGATTAGACAAGTAAATGAATATTAAGTGTAAACTCCCCACTGTTGCAGACCTTGAGAGTCTGTAAGCTTTAACTAATTGCCAGTTTCATCGTCCACGGCATACAAGGCGATTCTGTGGTCAGCACAATGCCTGACTGATTCTCATATTCCACGACGAAAATCGGGAATTTATATGACTGTGTTGGATCACTGGTTCACAAAGAAAATAAAAACTATGGCCTTTGAATTTTTTTTCATTTTATTCCGATATCCCCAATTCAATGATCTACCGCTATTCTCTTAGATGACCTGGATATAACAAAGTATTTTAACCCTTACAGTCCCGGGCGCGTATATAGCGGAACTGATGGCGGCATAGATAGAAGTAGGTCGGTACGGGAAGGGTTAACATCACTTCTAATAACACCACTCACAAGAAAACAAACATTTTAACTCAAGGGAGCATATAAACTGACAAAAGGAAAAGAAATGTATTGTTTTTATAATATTGACAAAGCTAAAAGCACTATTGCCATGGTTAACTTAAAAGTAAGAAAACTTTATAGCGACATCTTCAAACGACATCTGACAGATCCAAAAAGCCGGTAATTTTCCAATGACGTCAACAGATGGCTGACGAGACAGCGGGAGGGGAGTGGAGGAAAATACAGAAATTACCTCTGGGGGACATTTTATTGTTATTAATTTCTTTCTTTTATATTTCGCTTCATTTTCTTTTCTATTATTTATTTATTGACCTTTTCCGAACTGAAGGTTGTAATTGAGTCATTTTCTGGACAAACGTCTCTCTCTCTCTCTCCCTCTCTCCCTCTCTCCCTCTCTCCCTCCCTCTCCATACTAACTCTTCTCCGGTTCTTTTAATCTCCATCCTCCCAGGACTGACAAAACCGTTTAAGCTAATGCACTCCCCTTGGTCTCCTGCGACGTTTCGTTTCGTTTTTTATTTTGTAAACATTTTTTTTTTAGTTTCTTGTGTTTTTACTCTGTGTGTGTGTAAGTGTGTGTGTGTGTGTGTGAGTGTTGTCCCCCCCCCCATCCCCTCCCCCCCCCCCACTCCGTGTTCTGTCCCCATTTCATCAAATTCTTTCCTGCAATCAACTAAAGAATTTTCTTTTAAAAAGAAAAAAAAAACTTCAACATAGTTAGAACTAGAACAAATCTGGAACAATAGAAATAAACAATAACAAAAACAAAAAAAAAACTGTTTAGTTTGCTGTTTCTCTCTTTTTTCTTTCCATTTGAATTCATCCCTACTACTGTCTTTGTCTCCTGGGCTTATCCAATGTGTTTGTTTTCTGTTTTTTTTTCATTACATTTTACTATCACCGGTTTGTGTGTGTGTTTTTTTATTGTTTGTTTATTTCTTGGATTGTTTATGTCATTTTGAAAGACAATAAATTGTTCTAGTTGTTTTTTTTACTAAATGTATTTCTCAAATTTCATTTTTCTTGTTATATTTTTTGTTTGTTTTGTTTACAAATATATTTTCTTTAAAATGACTAACATGTTGAATTAAACCCTAGAACTGACATTGCTTTAGAACTGATTTCGAAACAACGAACAATAGTTCATTTGCCACATTTCTTATGCGTTTACAGACGTTCCTTCTAGATAGAAGATTATTACGTCCACTAGGCCCAAAACTCCTGCAGGGCGACAGGGATCCACCGGTGGCAGGGCTAGAACCCGCAACCTGTCAGTTGGTTTTTGGTTGACAGTCCGGTGATCTAACCGCTGGACCAGCCCGGCTTCACGCCACATAGTACATACTTACACTAAAGGCAAAGAGACTCTGGAGCAATCACTTTGAAACTTTCGCCGGTAAAAAAACAATAATAATAAGTGTTGTTTTTTTTTTGTTGTGTTTTTTTTTAATTTAACCCTTACAGTCCCGGGCGCGTATATAGCGGAACTGAAGGCAGCATAGATAGAAGTAGGTCGGTACGGTAAGGGTTAATAATAGGTGTGGTGTGTTGGTGTTGGTGTAACATTGACACAATTAGCGATTCGGCTGGATCAAAGTTTCGAGCATTAACTATTCTAACAGAGTAGGCCTAAATCAAAGACTAGAACATTAACTGAATAAATTAGTAATCCCAGTTTAGGATAATTTTGAAGGAAGAAAGAGGGAAAGAGAGAAGGAGTCGGACCTTTTATAAAAATGAAAAGAACAGAAAGGAATAATAGAGAAAAAGAATAAGAAAGAAAGAAAAACAATATTTACATCTTTAGAAGAATCTCTCGGTTGAGCATTAATGGTTTACGCTTGCATTGCAGGGACAGCAGACACCTGCTGATTGAATAAACCAGGGATCGGCATCCTAAGGCACGCGTGCCAGACTTGACACGCAGGGTGATTTTCAATGGCACGCGGAAGATTCCCCCCCCCCTTTCCACCCAACAAAAAAAAAATACAAACAATATTCTAGTATTTTCTTCAAGTAATTAAGTGCTAAAGCAGGATGAGTTTTAGGTTGTTGGCGCGCTGAATGAAGTAGAAATCCCTCTTTAGCACATTATTGACAAAAGGTTGTTGACCCCTGGAATAAACTGTGAACCTCGTTGTGGAGGTTTCAAACTAAACACACGAGTCAGTCACAGTAATAAGATAATGACGAGAAAAAAAAAAGGATAGATCCATTTATAAATTGAAAAAAAAAACACTGAAAAATAGACGGATGCAAGAATTAGATAATAAAGTTAAAAAATAATAATACATATAACCCTGTGGTTTGAAATACAAAGCAGTAAATACCACAGAGTGTTTGGTTCGACTAGGTCTATTTGAAAATGTAAATGTGTTAATGCGTCTGAGTCCTGTACTAATAAAATACAATTATTGTGCATCTATTTTAAAATGTGGATGGATGTTAAAAGGAATGTTAGACTTTGTAAAAATCTATATTTAGAGTAATATGAGAACATGTAACTATAAATGTTAAATAATTAAAGTATAATTTGAGAATATAGGCGATATTATGTGTTGCTATGAAAGGGTGCGTAATTTGTGTGCGTGCTTGCTTAACTTTTTATAAATAAATATATAGTGATGACCTTACTATTTAATATATTATTTTGAACGCTTTAATTGCACTTGTATAAAGTAAAATACCATTCGGACCAAATTGATCATAGGGTCGGTGTAGAAGCGTTCACCAGTTTCTGTGGTCACGGCATACTAAAGGATATGTGGCCAGCACAATGCCCAGTCGCCTTTACTTTACCCCAACTAATATCAGGTACCTATCAGAGCTGGGTATGACTCAGGCACACCCTCCAGTTCCGGGTACAAATCCTAGCCTTCACCAGGATTTGAACGCAGAGCCTTCGTAACGCGAAGTGAAAGCGCTATCGTGCGTGATAGTGATAGTGTATCGCAGTGAGATTCTTACATAATACTGTCGAGTAAGGACGGTATTGCATTGGAAACCGGATACTACAAGGAAAGAAATTTTTTTTTTTGTATAGTAGCCTATTACAAGTGAACGAAAAGTTGATAAACCGCGAGTATAATGGCGGCTGGACATCCGACAGAGCTTGACTCACAAGTTCGACTCACAAGTTTGACTCACAAGTTTGACTCACAAGTTTGACTCACAAGTTTGACTCACAAGTTTGACTCACAAGTTTGACTCACAAGTTTGACTCACAAGTTTGACTCACAAGTTTGACTCACAGGTTTGACTCACAAGTTTGACTCACAAGTTTGACTCACAAGTTTGACTCACAAGTTTGACTCACAAGTTTGACTCACAAGTTTGACTCACAAGCTTGCTCACAAGCTTGACTCACAAGTTTGACTCACAAGTTTGACTCACAAGTTTGACTCACAAGTTTGACTCACAAGTTTGACTCACAAGCTTGACTCACAAGCTTGACTCACAAGTTTGACTCACAAGTTTGACTCACAAGTTTGACTCACAAGTTTGACTCACAAGTTTGACTCACAAGTTTGACTCACAAGTTTGACTCACAAGTTTGACTCACAAGTTTGACTCACAAGTTTGACTCACAAGTTTGACTCACAAGTTTGACTCACAAGTTTGACTCACAAGTTTGACTCACAAGTTTGACTCACAAGTTTGACTCACAAGTTTGACTCACAAGTTTGACTCACAAGTTTGACTCACAAGTTTGACTCACAAGTTTGACTCACAAGTTTGACTCACAAGTTTGACTCACAAGTTTGAATCACAAGTTTGACTCACAAGCTTGACTCACAAGCTTGACTCACAAGTTTGACTCACAAGTTTGACTCACAAGTTTGACTCACAAGTTTGACTCACAAGCTTGACTCACAAGCTTGACTCACAAGTTTGACTCACAAGTTTGACTCACAAGTTTGACTCAAAAGTTTGACTCACAAGTTTGACTCACAAGTTTGACTCACAAGTTTGACTCACAAGTTTGAATCACAAGTTTGAATCACAAGTTTGACTCAAAAGTTTGACTCACAAGTTTGACTCACAAGTTTGACAACATGGGTTCAACCCACGGTGGCAGACAATCCGAAATTTATATTTAAAACAAAAAACGTCCACCGCTGACTTGGAGAGGAGATGGGCGCAGCCAAGTCTACCAAGCCCACTGAAAGGACTAATGGACACACAGTGTCCAATAGCTCCCCCAAACGGCCGTTAAGGTTAACGAATTACAAAAACAAAACAATAATGGCGCGAGACAACATCATCCTATGTCTATGTGCCAAGTTTAAGCTGGATAACGTGATGAAAAAAGGGTCGATTAACCTTTCAGAGATCAGGTCTGTATTCGCAGAACGAAAAATTTCGCGAAGTGAACATAAAAGATTTAAAATAGCAAATTCTAGAGTTTGTTGAAGTGCAATAAGAATCAATATAGACGCTTGACGCGATAGCCATTCAGTGCCTAGACTATATCTGAAAAGCTAAAAATAATACTTCCAAGAAAAAACTAAATCTCTAAAACTGAATATCTTCTATCTACTTCTAATTGGCCCGTGGTGGCTGTTAATGCCAAGCAGGTAAAAGTTAAATCCATGAAAATATGTTTGGTAGACAAAAATTGATTTTTTTTTTTTTCAACGTAATAGGCCTACAGACTTGTGTGTGCATCCAGTGCGACACCAGATTACTGTGTGTATGTGTGTGTGTTTGCAGGGAGGAGAGGGGGGGGAGGTGCCACTTATAGCCTAGAATAATTCGTTTCCTACGGGGTTGTTTTTTTTGTCGAAAATGTTATCTGTATGAATGTCTTTGTGGAGATGGGCTGTGTACTTTTACAGGAGCGTTGCCATTTAAGGCAGCAGGGACTGAGAGCTGTGGAAGGGGTAGGTGGGGTGGGGGAGGAATGGACAGTAAAAAAAAGGGTAAGGTTAAAGAAAGAAATAATTTAAAAAAAATAAAGAAAATAAATCGATAAGGCAATATGATAATGTTGACTAACGAAAGAAAAGAAGACATAAAAAAGGTTTTAAAAAGAGAGACAGAGAAAGAATCAGACCATAATAATAATGAATAGAACAAAATGAAATAAAGAGAAATAAATGGTGAGAAAGAAAGGAAAACAAGATAGGGAAATGTTTAGAAGAATCTCTCTGTCGAGCATAAATGATCTTAGACTCTTATTGCTGAGACTGCAGACGCCTGCTGATTGAATAGACCAGGGATCGGCAGCCTAAGGTACGCAGCCTAAGGTACGCGTGACAGACTAGACACGCAGGGTGATTTTCAATGGCACGCAGAACCTCGTTGTGGAGTCTTGATTAGTTACCTAAATGAACTGTAGGGGTTGATAAAATGTTGTTACCTTTCACACAATCTTCTTGCAGTCAGGAGAGCTTGTATAATCCACAGTTGTCCGTCCTGTTTTTAAAACAAACACAAATGTCATTGGAATTAAAGTTGTATATATTATTCTCCGAATTTGTAATTTGATCATTATACAAGATTGAAATTATTATTTTAAGCAAGGAGGACAACAGGAAATAAAGTCAAGAGAAAAATTGGGAAATTACAGAAACTGCTTAATATATCGGAAACGAATGAAACATGTAAGAGAAGGAAAAGATATATATATATAGAGAGAGATGGTAAGAGTAAGATAGAGAAATAAAGAAAGAGAGAAAAGAGAAATAAGAATGTTTTAAAAATAAAGTGAGAGAAAAAGTCAGAGATGGAAATAGAAAGATAGATTAAAGCGAAAATACGGATACAAATCGGAGAGAGAGATAGAGAGATAGAGAGAGAGAGAGAGATAGAGAGAGAGTGAGAGAAAGATAGAGAGAGAGAGAGAGAGAGAGATAGAGAGATAGAGAGAGAGTGAGAGAAAGAGAGAGAGAGAGGATTAAAAAAAAAGAAAGACAAAAAAGGAAAAGAAATTCCCGGGAATTGAAGGTGTTCCTGAAGTCTACCCAGCTCTGATGGGTACCTGACACTAGTTGGGGTAAAGTAAAGGTGGCTGGGCATTTTGCTGGCCACACATCCCCTCGTATGCCGTGGCGTTCACAGAAATTGTGAACGCTGCTTCCCCAGCCCTTTGATCAGTTTGTACCGAAGTGATTACTTTTAATATATCAGTAGCGACAAAGATAAGGAAAAAATTTAAAAAAAAAATGCTACACAAAACCAATTGTATTAAATGTCCGCGAAGCATTGAAAATGAACAAAAATGACTGCATCTTTGGAAAGTTCAGAGATGTGGTTTTATAGAAGTTTGCGACGAGTGGCGTGGACAGAGAAAAAAATCTAATCTAATGTGGAGGTGCTAAAATGTCAAATGCTAACAGATAAAATAATTGTAATGACCATGAAGAGGAAATCAACGTTAGCAAGCCACACAATTAGAAAGGAAAAAATAATCGAAATAACTGGAAAGCTGGTGGGAAAGAGATGCAGATGAAGACAGAGAAGGAAGATATTAGATGGTTTAACGGAATGGCAATGGCATGGAAAGACCACAGAAATGCTAGAGTTTGCTAGAAGAAATGATATGTGGGAAGACATGATCGCCTACACCAACCGGCATGGCACCTTATGATGATGAATGTAGCGTAGTAGAAAGCAGTTGAGATGGGACATGAATAATTGGAAGGTAAGACAAGTAAATAGATCGAAGATACATTGAGTCGATAGTTGATAGATGAGCTGCTTTGTTCTCACGACCATTTTTGTACACTCTCTCTCTCTCTCTCTCTCTCCCTTTCCTTCTTCTCTCTTTCTCTCTCTCTCTCTCTCTCTCTCTCTCTCTCTCTCCCTTTCCCTCTTCTCTCTTTCTTTTATCTTTCTCTCCCTCTTTCTTTCTCTCTTTTTTTCACTTCCGCTCTCTCTCCATCTCTCTCTTCCTCTCCCCCTCTTTCTCGCCCTACTCTCTCTTTGTCTCTCACTCTCTATGTCTCTCTTTCTCTCTCTCCTTTTCTCTCTCTTTCTCTCTCTCTCTAGGTCTCTCTTTCTCTCTCTTGTCAAAGACTGTCACTATGCGAATGTTCTGACAACCGCCAGTGTTTTGATAACATCCGTCAGGCGCCTCCCACTCCCAACTCCGTAGCTTTGTGTCTGCGTGCATGAGTTTTTTTGTTTTTTTAAACTCCTTTACACATCTTCCCTATTTCTTTCTCTCCTTCTCTCCCTCTCTTCTCTCTCCACCCTGTCTATCCCCACTCTCTTTTCTCTCTCTCTCTCTATTTTCGACTCTCTGTCTGAACGTCTCTATCTTTACATCTCTCTCTCTCTCTCTCTCTCTCTCTCTCTCTCTCTCCTTTTCACCTCTGCGCATCTCTCACACTCTTTCTTTTATTTTTGCCATCCGCCTGCCCATCTTTCGCTCCTTCCTTCTTATAATATCTTTCTTTTATACCCCTTCTGTCTGCCCATCTCTCTCTCTCTCTCTCTCTCTCACTCTCTCTCTCTCTCTCTCTCTCCTACCCTCCCTATTTCAGGAAAATCACTTTTCTAATCATGAGTTCGTTTATAAGTGTGTATGTGTGTTTGTGCGCGCAGGCGTGCAAGTGTCACTGCATGTGACTCTCTCTCTCACTCTCTCTCTCTCTCTCTCCCTCTCTCTATCTTTCTCTTTTATGACCATCTCTCTATCCATCCGTACTTTTGCATCTTTAACTTTGTGTGTGTGTGTGTGTGTGTTCGTGTGTGTGTGTTCGTGTGTGTGTGTGTGTGAGTACGTCAGTACGGCGCAGTTATCTGAAATAATATCCAACTATGTATTCCTATTAGAACTATCGCAAAAAAAAAAAGACAACTTTACCAAAACAAACCCCAAAAAACGATACAAAATAAATTACACCTTTGGCGACCGAAGACTCTCGCGCGAGTCTCGTGTCGTGAAGTAAGCCCTCGCTGTCGCAACAGTCTTTCCCGTCTCGCGCTCACCTCGCACACGAGTTGTTTTTTTTTCAACACATGCCCAACAACCTCATTCTGTTTTTCGCTTTTTCCAAATGGAATTACACAAAATCAATTAATTAATTAATTTTAAGCGTCGAGTTCAAACGTGTGGCATTCGTAAAAGGACATAGGCAGATTATTCATTTTTTATTGTGGTTGTTTAGTAGATTGTTTTTTTTTCAGTACGAGGAGGAAATGTGGAGTTATCTCTCCCAGCTTTTCAAATAAAACGATTCGGAGTTAGCGTTCGTGAAACAAATTTCAGGGTTACCTGTTTATGCTATTAAAGTGAGGTGCTCTTGGGATGGATTTAGCAATGTTTCTTTTTTCAGTATTCTTTGGGTAGTTGAGAATATGTGGTGATAATATTTTCTCTCTGATTTCTTGTGCTTGATGAGTCGTGTTTTACAGGTGTTTATAGTGGCTAAGTAAAAAAGGATTATACAAACATGATCTTGGAAGATTGTTTACCTGACTGATGACATATGGTAAGTCGGAAATTTTTTTATGAAGTATCATTCTTTAGTCACGTTTATCTAATTCGTTTCCAGTTTGTATGTATATGTATTAGATTGTCTTACTTCAGATGTCTTGTGTTTGTTCTGTCTGTGTTTGTAGTGTCTTTCTTTTTGTTGTGTCTGCCTATTGTTTCTGCGTTTGACGTCTCTGTCTTCTTGTCTGCATTTGTGGCGTCTGCTGTTCTCGCGTCTGCGTTTGTCGCGTCTGCGTTTGTCGCGTCGGTGTTTGTCGCGTCTGCGATTGTCGCGTCTGCGTTTGTCGCGTCTGCGTTTGTCGCGTCTGCGATTGTCGCGTCTGCGTTTGTCGCGTCTGCGTTTTGTCGTTTCTGCGTTTGTTGCGTCTGCGTTTGTCGTTTGCAGCCATTGTATTGTCTGTGTTAGTTTAGTTTTGAGATGTTTTCTATATGCAATTGCCTATATGCAATTTTCTTAATAACCTCAACTTGCGTAATTGCTAAGTGCTCAAGACACTCGTGTAAGGCCTTCGAGTAATTGCATAAGCATGTGTCTGTGCTTGTGTCTGTCGTTGTGTCTCGCTTCGTGTGTCTCAGAGAAAGCCCAACGATGTGTCTCTTATTTGCTTCTAGATGTGCATCTCTCTCTCTCTCTCTCTCTCTCTCTCTCTCTCTCGCTCTCTCTCTCTCTTTCTTTGTGTGTTCTCTCTTTGATGTTTCCGTGTGTCTCACCTCCCCGTGTCCTTTTATGTGTCTTGATGTGTCTTTATGTCTGTCTCGCGGTGCCTAACTCCGTCTTTGTGTCTCTCCGGGTGTCTCCCAGTATATCTATCCCAGTGTTTCAACGATATCATCAAGTGGTCGTTTAATTGCTGTTGTTTTTACTGCCAATGTTTGACTATGTTCGTATTTCAATCTGTGTGCGTCCCATGCTTGTGTGTGTGTGTATGTGTTGTATATAGATCTATAACTTTGTCCGTTTTTTCTTCTTGCTTCTCTAAGAGTCACAATAATATAAAAATTATATATCTTCATTTATTTTCGAAAACTCTTTTGTTACAACGTGTGCCTATCAGTAGCGTAGCCAGGAAGGAGAAGGGGGATCGGCCGATCCCCCTAAGACCATTTTCGAAAAAAAAGGCCTTTTCGGGAAAAGAATATTTAATTAATAATTTGAACAAGCCACGAAGCACAATTAATGCTGTTTCTATTTTTTCTTTAAATTACATTACAACAATTTAATTTATTACAATGTGATTAATAAACCACTGTTAGATATAGGTAATTTTTAGTTTCATTTCATTTGATACCCAGAACATTGCCTTATTGAATTGCGAAGTCTAAATTTTACACCCCCCAAAAAGTTGACAACGGAAGCTTTTAAATATTGTTAATCTCACCAACATCACGGGATGCATTTTGGCGCGTCGACTCATTAAAAATGTCTAGTCCTATACAGACGATTTATCTCCTCTTTCAAACTCAAAAGAATGCAGTCCTATAGAGCAGGGTTGTGCAACCTTTTGCTTATAGTGTGCCAAACTAGGATTTTTGAATCATTCAGCGTGCCAACAGCGTGAAAGTCAAACTGATCAACTATATTTTTTTTATAGGACAATTTATTTAGTGCCGTAGCAAGACCAAGACCAAAAGAAAAGTTGCGTTACATAGAAAATCATTAAAGCGTTTTATATTTAATAAAAAATTAACCGGTTTGTTATTATCAGCTTTTAAAAAATAATCCATTCGTAGCTCATACACAATTTCATTACTCAACTTACACATTCATAGTTATCAACATTTTAATTTAGATGTAAAGTCTTTATTATTTGATCTCAGAATAACTGAGATTTAAGCTAACATACTATTTTAATCTAGAATCACAATGGCGCATCATTACAATTAAGAGGAAGAGATACGTAATAATCATACAAACTGGGTAGTTTTTTTAATGTTTAAAATTTTACAGTCATAAAATATTTATATAATTTTAAACTAGCCTATCTTGTGTAATTTGATCATTTTAGAATTATAAATTGTAAGCCATTAAATTTTTTTTAAAGGAAACTAATAAGATAAGAAACAAATTAGAAATATGAATGTAAAAAAAGTAAAGAGAACGGGTTAATTATCTCCCTTCAATTAAATTCTCCAAATTTGATGCTAGTGATACCAAACGAGTTAATTGTTTTAATATAACTAGTGTATTTCTGAAAATGCTCATCTATCTTAATTTGCCTTTAATTAGGGAGAGAGTTAAATGTTTTGAAATTGATTTCACGGAAAGATATGTCCAGTTTCAATGCAAATCCATTCCAGTTGCCCAACACTTCAAGTGCTTAGAGACCCAGTCTTGTAAACGGAATTTAACTCGCTGAAACGTGTCGCCAAGTCATACAGAAACATTATTCAATAACGGATTTGTTTCCATTAAGATACATCTTAATTTCTTCCAAACAAGAAAATAATCTATCCAACTATGTGCATCTTTGTATGTCTATTATCGTCTATGTGCATCTCTGTACGTCTATTAGCGTCTATGTGCGTCTCTGTACGTCTATTAGCGTCTATGTGCGTCGTTGTGCTTATGTGTGTTTGTCTCTATGAGACTTCTCTATCCGTCCATGTTTTTAACAATGTGCGTTTATAGGTCTATGCGTCTGTATGCGTCCTTGTGCGTCTACGCACTGTGAGTTTATTTGCGAATATGCACACTTATTGAGTTGGTCCGGTGAAACGTCACAGAGCGTATGACGTCACCGTCTATTTTTGGAAAGGAGAGGGGGGGGGGGGATACATGCCACATTTTAGTTTCGCCTGAATGCGTTTCCTGCTTCCCTTAATAATGAAGATTTTCCGCACAAATGACCATTCCATTTTTTCACATCAGTACCACGGAGTTACCATGTATCAGAATATATATATTTATAATATATATATATATAGATTTTAAAATGCTTATGGATTTGAAGCGAATCGTCTTATTGATTTCTAGTCTGTATTATGTTAAAAAAAGGAAAATTTTTGAGCTTGTAATGAAAAAAAAATTTAATATGTGTAAGCTCTTTATGAAAGTATGTTTTTGATTGGTTAGTTTAATGTGGTATCAACTTATATCACTGCCTACGTATTTGCTATGTGACAATTGTGTATTGGTCTTTGTCTATATTATAGTCAGCTTTCAACTGGTTTGCCTTGTTATACCAAATTATGTCTGGGGCTGCAGTTGTGTATTGTCGTTTTGAGTTGAAATAATTGCTTGGACCAGACTCACTTCACGCAATGGTTAGCACAGACGCCCACACATAAACATTAAGACACATAAACATACACGCTTATTCACAGATGCTAATCTATTTAAGTCTTTACATACAATGAACATAAAGTTATTATTTCATTTCCTAACCCTAGTTATAGCTAGAAGTAAATAGCATTGAAACTAAACTTTTCACCATTCCAAGTTAGGCCTACTCTAGTCATTAAATGGTCACGTGCATACCAGCTTATGTATAAGAATATTGATCATTACATAAGACCAAAGGATTGTGTGACCAGCAAAATGGCCAGTCGACTTTTCTTTGCCCCAAACAATGACCGGTACCTATAAGATCTGTCCACAATCCTGGAAAAAAAAACTCCATGTGTCCAGGGTTGAATAAAATATTGATGTTTTGTGCAGGGATTCAAACCCAAACTCTTTATAATGGCCTCACGTTACAGTGTCCGACATCACTGAAAGTAACAATACAAGATAGGTCAAAGTGCTGTACGCCAGTATTACGAACGTAACAATACAGATACGTTAAATTGCTGTACTCTAGTAATTGGATAGTAACAATACGAGATAGGTCAAAGCCAGGGCCGTATTTAGGATTGTGGGGGCCCTGTTCCAAATTTATGTGGGGGCCCCTCGTGGCCTCACCCTGCCTTCCACATATTTCAGAAAGATGCCATTTAATATTGTTACATTCTGTAAAATCATAAATTATTGTATGTTGTGCTAAGCTTGGTTGTACTACTGAGAGCTCTTAAAATTGCAAGGGAATAAATTAATTTTATTTTACGTTTTCAATGAAAGCATGGGGATGTCACTAAAAAAAATCTTTTTGTGATGTGTGGATAAGTCAAAGAGCCTTGGAAGTAACACTACTAATACTACCATGTAATTCATAGACAGTCAGTGCAGTACTCTAGTAATTGGAAAGTAACAATAGAAGATATGTGAGTGCTGTTATCTAGTAATTATAAAGTAACAATACTACATTAGATAAGCCAAATAGCTTTGTAAAGTAACACTACTATTACTACTATATATTTCATATACAGTCAAAGCTGTATTCTAGTAATTGGAAAGGGACAACACAAGCTCCATCATCGTTAATATTAATGTCTAGTCTTGCATATACAAATATTTATATCAACGGTATAAGTGCTTAATATGATGACCTTTATTGGTTTATTATTATCTCTATTTTGTGTGTGTGTGTGTGTTATGAATCTTATTAAGGCCACACTAGTTCCATTCACACAGAAAAACTTTCTCCCCCCGCCCTTCGGGCGCGAGCCTTATTACCCGCATCGATCAATTAACTAGGGGACTAGGGAGTGGATGTTGGGGGAGGTACTCAGCTTCAACTCCCCCCCCCCCCCCATCATTCTTTAGATTCTGGCTCTCTTGACAATTTTCCACGGCCCTCCGTCCCCCCTGTGTCTCTCTTCGTCCTCTTCTTCTTCTTTTCCGTTTTTCTATTTCTTTCCCAAATCATAATTCTATGACATTCTTGCAAAACACTAGAAATCATTCAATGCTCTCAACACAAAGTGTTACAAAATGTGTTACTTTGTCTAAGGTGTGTGTTTTTTTTTGTGTGTGGCTGTTGTGTGTGTGTGTCTGTATATGTTGTGGTGTTTTTGTTTTTCAGTGCAATGTATGTGTTTGTGGCTGTTAATTTTTGCGTTGTGTCAGTGTTGTTTGTGTATTGGTGTGTGCTTGTCCTCAAGTGTAAGTCTGTATGTGTCTTAACGCGTGTCCTGCTGTGCGTGTTTTTGTTACTCTCTATGTGTTGTGCACGTGTTTTTATATGTAGTGTGAGTATATACACGAGTGTGTAAAATATGGGTGTATACGATTAGTTTAATTGAAGGTTAATGCTATTTCTGTAAATAGTAAGGGAGATGTTTTCGCTACGTGTGTTTACGTATGCATTATATTTGTGTGTATGCGTTACGTTGTGTATGTATGCGTTAGGCTTGTGTATGTATTCCAACGTGTGTATGTATGTGTTACGAGTGTGTTTATGTATATCTATGTATGTATGCGTGTGCAGTGTTCTAATCTTCTTTCAATGGTACGCATGTGTACATGTTCATGCATCGCCGTCACGCAAACCTGTTAGCCTACTCATTAACGTTACATCTCCAGGACTACTAACGACAGCCTCAACAATATGTATTTATATGCAACGTCCTTATCATGTTTATCGACTAATAAAGCCTTGAAGATTATCTAGACTTATGGCCCTATATAACTGTCTTTGACAATACACCTCGTGTGCAGACACAATATGCTGTGAGCCTAAACTGTGTCCTTTATTGATTTGTCTCAAACTTGTGCTGCTGACATCTTGCGATCAGAAAATAAGGCAAGTCTCAAGCACTGGTTTTAAGTTTTAAAGGGTCTCTGCCTAAAAGCTAAAAACGTTCATCCTTCGCATGACAAGTCTCTGACCCTCTTAATTATCTCCTTACACATATGGTGTTTTCTCACTTCCACTCAGACATATAATTTGGTGTTTTCTTACTTCCACTCAGACATATAATTTGGTGTTTTCTTACTTCCACTCAGACATATAATATGGTGTTTTCTTACATCCACTTTGACATATAATATGGTGTTTTCTTACTTCCATTTTGACATATAATATGGTGTTTTCTTACTTCCTATCAGACATATAATTTGGTGTTTTCTTACTTCCACTCAGACATATAATTTGGTGTTTTCTTACTTCCACTCAGACATATAATATGGTGTTTTCTTACTTCCACTCAGACATATAATATGGTGTTTTCTTACATCCACTTTGACATATAATATGGTGTTTTCTTACTTCCATTTTGACATATAATTTGGTGTTTTCTTACTTCCAATCAGACATATAATTTGGTGTTTTCTTACTTCCACTCAGACATATAATTTGGTGTTTTCTTACTTCCAATCAGACATATAATTTGGTGTTTTCTTACTTCCACTCAGACATATAATATGGTGTTTTCTTACATCCACTTTGACATATAATATGGTGTTTTCTTACTTCCATTTTGACATATAATTTGGTGTTTTCTTACTTCCAATCAGACATATAATTTGGTGTTTTCTTACTTCCACTCAGACATATAATTTGGTGTTTTCTTACTTCCACTCAGACATATAATATGGTGTTTTCTTACTTCCATTTTGACATATAATATGGTGTTTTCTTACTTCCATTTTGACATATAATTTGGTGTTTTCTTACTTCCAATCAGACATATAATATGGTGTTTTCTCACTTCCACTTTGACATATAATATGGTGTTTTCTTACTTCCAATCAGACATATAATTTGGTGTTTTCTTACTTCCACTCAGACATATAATATGGTGTTTTCTTACATCCACTTTGACATATAATATGGTGTTTTCTTACTTCCATTTTGACATATAATATGGTGTTTTCTTACTTCCTATCAGACATATAATTTGGTGTTTTCTTACTTCCACTCAGACATATAATTTGGTGTTTTCTTACTTCCACTCAGACATATAATATGGTGTTTTCTTACTTCCACTCAGACATATAATATGGTGTTTTCTTACATCCACTTTGACATATAATATGGTGTTTTCTTACTTCCATTTTGACATATAATTTGGTGTTTTCTTACTTCCAATCAGACATATAATTTGGTGTTTTCTTACTTCCACTCAGACATATAATTTGGTGTTTTCTTACTTCCAATCAGACATATAATTTGGTGTTTTCTTACTTCCACTCAGACATATAATATGGTGTTTTCTTACATCCACTTTGACATATAATATGGTGTTTTCTTACTTCCATTTTGACATATAATTTGGTGTTTTCTTACTTCCAATCAGACATATAATTTGGTGTTTTCTTACTTCCACTCAGACATATAATTTGGTGTTTTCTTACTTCCACTCAGACATATAATATGGTGTTTTCTTACTTCCATTTTGACATATAATATGGTGTTTTCTTACTTCCATTTTGACATATAATTTGGTGTTTTCTTACTTCCAATCAGACATATAATATGGTGTTTTCTTACTTCCATTTTGACATATAATTTGGTGTTTTCTTACTTCCAATCAGACATATAATATGGTGTTTTCTTACTTCCATTTTGACATATAATTTGGTGTTTTCTTACTTCCAATCAGACATATAATATGGTGTTTTCTTACTTCCACTCAGACATATAATATGGTGTTTTCTCACTTCCACTCAGACATATAATATGGTGTTTTCTCACTTCCACTCAGACATATAATATGGTGTTTTCTCACTTCCACTCAGACATATAATATGGTGTTTTCTCACTTCCACTCAGACATAAAATATGGTGTTTTCTTACTTCCAATCAGACATATAATATGGTGTTTTCTCACTTCCACTCAGACATATAATATGGTGTTTTCTCACTTCCACTCAGACATAAAATATGGTGTTTTCTTACTTCCAATCAGACATATAATATGGTGTTTTCTCACTTCCACTCAGACATAAAATATGGTGTTTTCTCACTTCCACTCAGACATAAAATATGGTGTTTTCTTACTTCCACTGTGACATATATATATAGTGTTTTCTTACTTCCACTTAAACATAAAACAAGGTGTTTTTCTTCTTCCATTCAGACAAATACTATGGTGTTTTCTAACTTCAACTCAGACATAAAATATGGTGTTTTCCTACTTCCACTCAGACATAAAATATGGTGTTTTCTTACTTCCAATCAGACATAAAATATGGTGTTTTCTTACTTCCACTCATACATATAAGATGGTGTTTTCTTACTTCTACTCAGACATATACTATGGTGTTTTCTTATTTCCACTTTGACATATACTATGGTGTTTTCTTACTTCCAATCAGACATATAATATGGTGTTTTCTTACTTCCAATCATACATATACTATGGTGTTTTCTTACTTCCAATCAGACATATAATATGGTGTTTTCTTACTACCAATCATACATATAATATGGTGTTTTCTTACTTCCAATCATACATATACTATGGTGTTTTCTTACTTCCAATCAGACATATACTATGGTGTTATCTTACTTCCAATCAGACATATAATATGGTGTTTTCTTACTTCCAATCAGACATATAATATGGTGTTTTCTTACTTCCGATCAGACATATACTATGGTGTTTTCTTACTTCCACTCAGACATATAATATGGTGTTTTCTTACTTCCACTCATACATATAATATGGTGTTTTCTTACTTCCAATTATACATATACTATGGTGTTTTCTTACTTCCAATCAGACATATAATATGGTGTTTTCTCACTTCCACTCAGACATATAATATGGTGTTTTCTCACTTCCACTCAGACATAAAATATGGTGTTTTCTTACTTCCAATCAGACATATAATATGGTGTTTTCTCACTTCCACTCAGACATAAAATATGGTGTTTTCTCACTTCCACTCAGACATAAAATATGGTGTTTTCTTACTTCCACTGTGACATATATATATGGTGTTTTCTTACTTCCACTTAAACATAAAACAAGGTGTTTTTCTTCTTCCATTCAGACAAATACTATGGTGTTTTCTAACTTCAACTCAGACATAAAATATGGTGTTTTCCTACTTCCACTCAGACATAAAATATGGTGTTTTCTTACTTCCAATCAGACATAAAATATGGTGTTTTCTTACTTCCACTCATACATATAAGATGGTGTTTTCTTACTTCTACTCAGACATATACTATGGTGTTTTCTTATTTCCACTTTGACATATACTATGGTGTTTTCTTACTTCCAATCAGACATATAATATGGTGTTTTCTTACTTCCAATCATACATATACTATGGTGTTTTCTTACTTCCAATCAGACATATAATATGGTGTTTTCTTACTACCAATCATACATATAATATGGTGTTTTCTTACTTCCAATCATACATATACTATGGTGTTTTCTTACTTCCAATCAGACATATACTATGGTGTTATCTTACTTCCAATCAGACATATAATATGGTGTTTTCTTACTTCCAATCAGACATATAATATGGTGTTTTCTTACTTCCGATCAGACATATACTATGGTGTTTTCTTACTTCCACTCAGACATATAATATGGTGTTTTCTTACTTCCACTCATACATATAATATGGTGTTTTCTTACTTCCAATTATACATATACTATGGTGTTTTCTTACTTCCAATCAGACATATAATATGGTGTTTTCTTACTTCCAATCAGACATATACTATGGTGTTTTCTTACTTCCAATCAGACATATAATATGGTGTTTTCTAACTTCCAATCAGACATATAATATGGTGTTTTCTTACTTCCTATCAGACATATAATATGGTGTTTTCTTACTTCCAATCAGACATATAATATGGTGTTTTCTTACTTCCAATCATACATATACTATGGTGTTTTCTTACTTCCAATCAGACATATAATATGGTGTTTTCTTACTTCCAATCAGACATATAATATGGTGTTTTCTTACTTCCAATCAGACATATAATATGGTGTTTTCTTACTTCCAATTATACATATACTATGGTGTTTTCTTACTTCCAATCAGACATATAATATGGTGTTTTCTTACTTCCAATCAGACATATACTATGGTGTTTTCTTACTTCCAATCAGACATATAATATGGTGTTTTCTAACTTCCAATCAGACATATAATATGGTGTTTTCTTACTTCCTATCAGACATATAATATGGTGTTTTCTTACTTCCAATCAGACATATAATATGGTGTTTTCTTACTTCCACTCATACATATAATATGGTGTTTTCTTACTTCCAATTATACATATACTATGGTGTTTTCTTACTTCCAATCAGACATATAATATGGTGTTTTCTTACTTCCAATCAGACATATACTATGGTGTTTTCTTACTTCCAATCAGACATATAATATGGTGTTTTCTAACTTCCAATCAGACATATAATATGGTGTTTTCTTACTTCCTATCAGACATATAATATGGTGTTTTCTTACTTCCAATCAGACATATAATATGGTGTTTTCTTACTTCCAATCAGACATATAATATGGTGTTTTCTTACTTCCTATCAGACATATAATATGGTGTTTTCTTACTTCCAATCAGACATATAATATGGTGTTTTCTTACTTCCAATCAGACATATAATATGGTGTTTTCTTACTTCCAATCAGACATATACTATGGTGTTTTCTTACTTCCAATCAGACATATAATATGGTGTTTTCTTACTTCTACTCAGACATATACTATGGTGTTTTCTTATTTCCACTTTGACATATACTATGGTGTTTTCTTACTTCCAATCAGACATATAATATGGTGTTTTCTTACTTCCAATCATACATATACTATGGTGTTTTTATACTTCCAATCAGACATATATTATGGTGTTTTCTTACTTCCAATCAGACATATACTATGGTGTTTTCTTACTTCCACTCAGACATATAATATGGTGTTTTCTTACTTCCAATTATACATATACTATGGTGTTTTCTTACTTCCAATCAGACATATAATATGGTGTTTTCTTACTTCCACTCATACATATAATATGGTGTTTTCTTACTTCCAATTATACATATACTATGGTGTTTTCTAACTTCCAATCAGACATATAATATGGTGTTTTCTTACTTCCTATCAGACATATAATATGGTGTTTTCTTACTTCCAATCAGACATATAATATGGTGTTTTCTTACTTCCAATCAGACATATAATATGGTGTTTTCTTACTTCCAATCAGACATATACTATGGTGTTTTCTTACTTCCAATCAGACATATAATATGGTGTTTTCTAACTTCCAATCAGACATATAATATGGTGTTTTCTTACTTCCAATCAGACATATAAATGGTGTTTTCTTACTTCCACTCAGACATATAATTCGGTGTTTTCTAACTTCCACTCATACATGTACTATGGTGTTTTCTTACTTCCAATCAGACATATAATATGGTGTTTTCTTACTTCCACTCATACATATAATATGGTGTTTTCTTACTTCCCATCAGACATATAATATGGTGTTTTCTTACTTCCAATCAGACATATAATATGGTGTTTTCTTACTTCCAATCAGACATATACTATGGTGTTTTCTTACTTCCAATCATACATATACTATGGTGTTATCTTACTTCCAATCAGACATATAATATGGTGTTTTCTTACTTCCAATCAGACATATAATATGGTGTTTTAATTTTCGCTTAGACACATCATCATTATCATAATCATCCTCTTTGGCGTTACAGCCACTGGAGGGCTCTGGCCTACCTCTCCACCTCCTTCCAATCGGACCTACCCGTTGCCTTCTTTTTTTCAAGGCCTGGACCCCGATCTGTCACAGATCCATCTCGACATCGTCCAACCATCTCAGTCTGGGTCTGCCTTTAGGTCGTTTTCCTTTGGGGCTCTGAGTATATATAACTTTTGCTCCTCTGCTGTTTGGTATTCATTCCAGGTGACCTGTCTAGTGTAGTCTGTCCTTCTTGATCTCGGCCACAATAGTAGGATCTTCATATAACTCATATAGCTCTTATGTCTCTCTCTAATGGTGCGCATCCTCCTTCCGTTTTCATCTTTTATTCGTCCCAAAAAATGTTCTAAGGACTTTTCTTTCCCAGACATTTAATATATTTTCTGTAAGTTTTTGTAAGTGTTCAGGTCTCATTGCCATAAGTCACCACTGGCCTTATTATTGTTTTATAGATGTGTTTTTTTTTCTTCTTGATATGTTTTTATTTCGTTTAGATACAGTTACTTGAAATGTATTTGTATGTCAGTGCTTAAAATATATAATTGTATAGATCATTGAAAGCATATAACAATGGCTGGTGATAGCGTGGATCAAGAATATTATTTCTTTGCCTAATACTGCATATTTAATAATAACTTCGGACATGTGTCTTTGCTAGCTTAGAGGGAAACGTATCGAACTGCCAAGCGGGTGACCCGGGTTCAATTCATCAGTTTTTGTCTTCAATTTTCTTTTTTTTTTATTAATATTATTTTAAAAAAAAAAGCTTTCTCTTCATAATAGTTAGTACTTTTTTTTTATCTGAAGCTTATACAGGCCTGTTTTGTTTCCGTACCGGGCAACGCCGGGGAAATTAGCTTGTAGGGACATAAGTTTTAAAAAGTAACACGTGAAAAATGTATTGGTTGACATCCCGTCTCAGTACGCATGCGTCTATTTCAACACCGTCAAGCTAGGCACAAAGTGCAGATAACTCTAAAAACATAACTTGTAAGGGTTAATGCATGCTAAAAAATAATTCATTGCGTAATAGCGTATATAGATGATCCTTCAATTATGCCGCTAATAGCCCTCGTTTTTTGTTCTCTAACCCTCCATTCGCCCTCGGCGAAGAAAGTGCACATGAATAGATCGTGTAAATAACCGCGAGTCAGTAAATTTATTTATAGAGTCGAAGACGAATTATTCAATACACTTTTAGGATAGTTTCGGGTTTACCCTGAACGGATTTCAGATTTGTGGAAACATGATAGACAGTTTGAATTTGGGTGTTGCGACATAACTGGCAATATTTTCATTTATTGGGGATGTATGTAAAGTAAGTCAAAGTACCCGTCGGATCAAATTGATAGCCTACAGATCATAGGGGCGGTGAAGCAGAGTTTATCAGTTTCTGTGGCCACGACATGCTAGGGGATTGTGTGGCCAGCACAACGCCCAGCCACCGTTACTTTACCACAACTAATGACAGGTACCCATCAGAGCTGGGTATACTCAGGGACATCCACCAGGAGGCCCTAGAAAAAATCCTAGTCTTTACCAGGATTCGAACCCAGAACCTTTGGGTACGCCAGTCGAGCACTGTTTCCCATTCGAGAATGTATGTATCGCTCTGCCTGACAAGTCTGAAAAGCGTGCCGTAGGTTGCCGACCCCAGGCTTAAGCTACTAAATGTCGCTACTGATAAGATGCTAGTTTAATTATTATATTTCTATTGAATGTGGTAATTTATTTTTAAATCTTTTTAATGTGTGCTTTAAATATACAAGTATCTTGGATGTTTGGTCGTGTTGTATGTGCAATATGTTTACGATATCCGTATGTTTATTAAATGTTTTTATGTGTTTTGTATGTATTTGTAAGGGTGATACAAATATTTGCGGGTTTTTTTTACGGCTATGTCTAATTAGGCTTTACACGTGTCGGCTTATGTTTCTCTTTCTGTGTGTGTGGGTGTGCACCTGAGTGTTTACAGCTAAACCTAATAATATTGTTGTTGCGCTGACACACGTCTAGCCGAGCGGCAACGCATTCGACTGGCGATCCGAAGGTCCTGGGTTCAAATCCTGGTGGACTGGATGGTGTCCCTGAGTCTATCCAGCTCTGATGGGTAACTTACCTTAGTTGTGGTAAAGTGAAGGCGGCTGTGCATAGTGCTGGCCACACAATCACCTAGTATTACGTGGCCCCAGAAACTGGTAAACGCTGCTTCACCGGGCCCCATGATAAGTTTAGTTCGAATGGTGATTTATTTACTGACATAGACGTGTGTACGCTTTACAAGTGTGCGTGTGTTCATGGGACCACGTGAGGTATAACGTAAAATGCGTTTCAACGAATTTAGACAGGAGCCTTATTCGCGTGATTACGTTTACGCGTTTTGCGCTATTAAAACGTGTGTTTATGTTGCTTTACGTCGCTCACACGTCTTCATGCAACCATTATTTTCTGTCATCTGTTCACGTGCGTGTGTTTACACTTGCTTGCAAGGCTAATCTGAGTGGTAGCCGAGCTTGAAGCCGAGGGCCATGCGTGTGCGTGTATGAGTGCGTTGGCAAGTGCGACGACGGGGCGTGTCGGGAAGATCGTGGTGTTGTTGCAGGGGTGGGCGGGGGACAGAGGGGGGGATCTCAGTGGAGGAAGAACATGCCTCGTAATGCTGTGACAGGAAGTTGGGGGCACTAAGGGTCATCATAAAACTTCATTTTCTTTCACTTCTCTCACTCCACTCTTTCTCTCTCTCTCTCTCTCTCTCTCTCTTTCTCTCTCTCTCTCTCTCTCTCTCTCTCTCTCTCTCTCTCTCTCTCTGCTTTTAGCACACTCACTCACCCTCACACACTCTCACACACCCACACACTCATACTCTTTCACGCAAAACTAACTCGCAAAGAAATGTCCACACAAGAAAGCGCGTACCCATTAAAATTGTCGTTAAGTCTTGAATTTTTTATGCTTTGTTGAAAGAAGTAAAAGTATCCCTTTAGACTTTAGACCATTAATCTTAGACTTAGTGAATACGAGTTCTAGGGTTTCTGTGACCACGTCGTACATGGGTACCAAGGGAAGTATTTAGGATTGTGGGGGCCCTGTTCCCATGGGCCAAATTTATGTGGGAGGGGGGGGGGGGTCTCGTGGCCTCACCCCTGGCTTCTGACATTGCTGTGTTAGCCTGTGTTTTGGGATGTGCGGGTGCCCCTATTCCATGTGTTACGACCACAATCCCCTTGTGGTCAGAGCCGTGTAGATGTTGTTGATAATTATCGTTCGTCCTAGGGTAGACTTTGGTTATTATTACTTATATTTCAGTATTACACGAACTCTCCTTATTGTCCTGGGCACAAAGTCAGAATTTGCGTTCTAACAGTTCCTTTCCTTGACGTTGTAGTTGTAACTAAATATATTATAGTATTGTAAACAATAAAATAGAATAGCAACTTGACGAGGAAGCTTCAGTGTAAATGTTGTTGATAATTTAATTCAGGTGATATTTACAAGTATGTACAATAAATGTTGTATTTAAAGCAATAACAAAATACTGCCAACACAAGCGTCCATCCAACAGACTCAAAAGACAAAAACTCTGCACAAAACTATGTACAAAAACTGGCCGCCTAGCCGGGCGCCTAGTCTTAAATACTCGCGGAGGAGAGCGGGGAACAGACCTATTACTAGGAGGGGTGGAAATAATGGTTTCATTACAAAACTCATGATAAAAATCATAGTCTTAACATGAAGTCCTCTGCACGAGAAATTGGAGGTCGGCACAAGAGTGGATTTTTAGAATAGTCTAGGCCGGACTCTAGGCTTAGTACCTCCCACAAAACTTGCGTTGAGAGAGAGCTATTAATATATGACACATGGAACATGCGGAACATGCCTAAATACGCCTCTTTGTGTACCGTGTGGTACAATGCCAAGCTCTGTTTACTAATCTATAACTACTGTCAAGTACCTATCTGAGCTGAGTGCACTTAAGATGACAATCCAGACCAGGAATACACTAGTAGCAATTACCGGTATTCGAACCGGGGACCATGCAGCCTTCAACGAACCATGCAGCTCCTTACAGTCTCGGGCGCATATATAGCGGAACTGAAGGCAGCATAGATAGAAGTAGGTCGGTACGGGAAGGGTTAATAGAATAAACTTCGGAAAAGATATGTAGACTATGGAGCTGCCGCTACTACTAGATTCGGTATATAGTATGTCCAAATACTCGGATTGAGTAGGGGAGAGGGGGGCAGGTTGATACGGGGGCAGGTTGATACACATTGTTTTTGACAGCTATTATACTACGTATGCGCAGAAGAGTTAGTACGGGACATAGCTTTCTACTTCCCCTACTTTCGATTTAAAAATGGCTTCGCTCGTATCAACATTGATAATACTGTGCGGAAAATTGAAATTTGAGCGACTTTTGAAAAATATTGACTTACTATTACGTAAGAGATTTCACAGAAACGGTAAGTACTTTTATTTTATCATCTTTTTATTTAGGTTAAATGGGGATTCCTGAATTCTTTTATTTAAAATACGATTGTGTTATTTGCGTTTTGTTTTTAATGTAATCGAATTAAAGCAATGTGGTGTAGTGGGGCAAGTTGCTACAGCCGTTTCGGGGCACATTGATACAATATCCGGTTACCTATTTACCCCTTTGGAGAAGCATTTCAACATAGAAGAATATTTATTTTTTACAAAAATGTATTTATATTTAATTAGAGTGTTAGGTTCATTGAGTTTAGCTTACATTTAAATCATTTTCATTTATTTTGCTTTACTTTTTATGTCTAGCTAGTGTTATTCCTATTTATTAGAACTAGCCTAGGGGTTTAAGTTTAATGCTTAGGCCTTATACAGGCATCTAATAAAAAGGTTTAATTAAATACATTACCATTTAACTATTATTTATCATATTATTTTACGATTATTGCGATTTTAAAATTTAGTTTTACTGTATTAAATTACCAGGGATATTTTTTTTATTGTTTTTAATTTCAGACGGTGCGAAGATGTAAAAGAAAGTCCCAACATGGGGATACGATAGAAGTTTTATTGACCAAAATTGTTCTAAATTATAAAATATAAAAAAAAAATTTTTTTTTTTGGTTATTTACTTTGTTAAATTGTTACTGTATTAGTGTAATTATTAAATCTTATTCAATGTATCACCTTGCCCCATAATGTGTATCATCTTGCCCCTGCACGGGGCAAGTTGATACAAATTATTTTACATTGCTTTTAGAGCTATATTTTGTTTAAATATGTTCAAATGAATACAATTTGTAGATAAAAAGATGCAGGATAAATAGGGGAACAATTAAAAGTATTTATATCCACTCTAAATATAATGGTTTGAAATTAATGCACAAAAATGTAAAATGTGTATCAACGTGCCCCCCTCTCCCCTACGTAAGTAAGTAAAGTAGCAGTGCGACCAAATTGATCCATAGGGCTCGTGAAGCAGCGTTTCTGTGACCACGGCATACTAGGTGATTGTGTGGCCAGCGGTATGCACAGCCACCTTCACTTTGCCTCGACAAATGTCAGGTCAGGTGTTACTCGGATTGAGCACTAGGTAAAAATTGTCTACGCGGTTAGTCCTTAAGGGAAATGTAATGCAGGAGGTACAAAAAACTGGATTGGACCAACTTTGTTTTATTTTTTCTTGAAACGTAGACACAATCAGCTTTATGCCCATCGGTCAGTAAATTGTGCGGTATCGACTGTCAGCAATATTATTTCTTCTGCCACTACCACGTTTTGTCTTATAATATATTTCTGCAATGTGGTTTGATTTGTGCCGCGGAGTTTAAAAAAACAACAAAAAACGTTACGTTGTTTTATGTGTTCTCGCTGAATTTGTTATTCCGTTAAGGATGTCAGGTCTGGCCAGGGATACGTGTCGTATTGATTGCCTTCCAATTATCTCCGTGGCTGTGTGTGTGTGTGTGGGGCATGTCCAGTATCTGTATGTGTGTGGTTGTGTTGGTTTATGTGCTCAGGTGATAGCCAGAACTGTTTGTTAAGTCCTTCGTGTCAGTAGCAAGTGTAGCCTGTCAGTGAACGCATGAAAGAGAAATCGGCCACCGGCATGTCAAGTTGGGTAGTCAGTATGTCATCATAACGTGTCATTAGACAGCACCATAACTTTAATGAGTGAAATATCAAAATGATTCGTATGACAAATAAAAAAAACACTAATTTGCGTAATGAACTATTCAGCACAGTTGCTCATCATTCGAAAAATGTTATTTTCTAGAGATAGAATCTATTCTAAAAAATATTTTTTTTACTTCAAGTAAGATAGGCAACCTACGAACGCGTGCCACTTGGCACGCATAATAGTTTTCAATGGCACGCGAAATACCCAAAGAAAAATAATTCAAGTCTCTTCTACAAGAAAGAGATTGACGACGCAGACTGAATTTTAGGCTGTTGGCATTCTGAAAAAAATAGAAATCCTACTTTGGCACACTATTATGTGAGATGAGAAGAAGAAAATACACCTTTAGCAAATGGGATTAGTTCAGTTAATCCATTTTGCCCTGTAAGTCACATGTGGGGGCGGAGGAGGGGGGGGAGGGCAGCATTTTCCACAGCTCTCTGTCTGATGCAGCACTTTCAGCGTCATCCCAAATCAACATCTTGATGAACTGTGAGTCTCTCTAGCAGGTCGCTCTCTAGGTGATCATGGACGTCCTTGTCTCCTTTTGCCATTCTTCTTATCTTATCTTATACATTACAGACGCCCCTTCTATAGAGAAGATTATTGCGTCCTACGCACGTGCGTGGTTTGAGTATAATCCTGCATTTCTATTAGTGTTTTAAATGATGTTAAGTTACTGGTTTTCCTGTTTGTTCAGGCAACCCATGACATGCCCGGTTGCCACTCGGGAAGAAAGCGTAATATTAAGGTTTTTTCTTCTCATAAGGGATGAAAAAAGGGTATTTGTCCTATGTTTATCTGAGCATTATAACAGAATGTTATTGGGTTCTATTTCTAAATAAGAGTTTAATGCCTTATGTATTATTACTCCTTTACTCTTTGCCCTTCTGTCCTCTAGTGTTTCTAGGTTTACTGATTTGACTAAAGGTGTTACTCTTGTCAGTTGTAAATATTAGCTAGTAATGAACCTTGCAGCTCTTTTCTGGATTTCGTTCTAACTTTTAAATGTTTTCTTTAGTTGACGGGTTCCATACAGATGATGCATATTCTAGTATAGGCCTAACTAATGTAAAAAAATACAAAAATTATGAATAAAACTTAGTTATCAGTCCTATTTCCAGTTAAATGTGATCAATTTTTTGGACATTTAAGACCAAACCAAAACATAAAATAAGTTTTTAAAAATGTAATATTTAACTAGTAAAGTAAAGTATCCGGTTGGACATAAATTGATACATAATGCCAGTAAAGCAGCGTTCACCAGTTTCTGTGGCCGCGGCATACTAGGTGATTGGGTGGCCAGCACAATGCACATCCGCCTTTACTTTAGTAAAAGTAAAACCTATCAGAGCTGGGTAGACTCAAGGGACACCCTCCAGACCCGGGAAAAAATCCTAGCCTGCATCAGGGTTCGAACCCAGGACCTTCGGTACGCCAGCCGAACGCGCTGCCCCACGGCCACGGTAATATTTAACTAGTGTGTTTCATTATTAACCCTTCCCGTACCGACCTACTTCTATCTATGCTGCCTTCAGTTCCGCTATATACGCGCCCGGGACTGTAAGGGTTAATTTTGACCCTAGTCAATGTTTCTCCCCTTTACCTATATGTTATAAAATGTACTGAAGTATTTTTATAGAATACAAGCTAAATTTCCCGGCGTTGCCCGGGGGAAAATAAAACAGGCTTGTATAAGCTACAGATAAACATGTTATAGACTACAATGAACAGAAAGCATTAGATCTAATAATTTATACAATATATTTTTTTTACTAAAGACATTTCTGAAAGTAATTTAAAATTAATATTTTAATCTGGTTAAAAATTGTCAAGTCTTTTTATTTAAAAAAAAAGCTAAATTGCCCGGAGTTGCCCGTGGATTTACAATCTTTCTTTTAAAAGTAATATTAATTGAAAAGAAAATATAGACTAACTGGAGAATCGAATCCGAGTCTACCGCAGGACAGTCATATACGTTATCCACTCTGCTAGCAAGGACGCATATATAAGTAAAATTGAAAAGGTAAAATATGAGGCAATAAGGTCACCTGCCTTTAAGTAAACCAATATGCTTGGTTAAACACACACACACAGTCCTTTACATATATAATATATATATATATATATATTGCAAAGTAATGACCTTCACTTCTATCGACAGAAATCCTAAATACATTTGAACTTTGACATCTGTACAAATAAATCTGCCTTAAATTCAATAGCATAATTACACCGTGGCAGTGTCTCAATGCCCCAAGTGTTGCCAAAACCAGACCATCAACTTAAGATCACGTGATAAAGTTAAACTTCAAATCCCCCTCCCCCTCCCGTCACGACATTTTATTTTCCACTAAATCGACCCTCGGTACCAGCGTACGCCTCGGGTAAAGGATGCCATTTAAACCTGTGATTGAGTGTCTTCACACAAAATATGAATTTAAACTGAAATTTGTCTTCCTTTACTGCTTTATATAGTTTTGTTTCTTATCCAAATCTTGTATTCTTTGGTGTCGGCAGAGCGTTCGAAATGTACCGAATGTCCTGGGTTCGAATCCTGGTGAAGGGTAGGATTTTTTTGTCCCTAGAATCGAGGGTGTCCCTGAGTCGACCCAGCTTTGATGGGTACCTGCCATTTTTTGGGGGGTAAAGTAAAGGCGGCTGGGAAATTGTGCTGGCCACTGTAACGGCTTGATCTAGGGGTATGGTTAGTAGATTAATTCTTATGGATTCTCAAGTCAAACACATGGCTTTTCAATGAACAAAAACTCTTTAATTCAGTAAAAACAAGTACAAAACAACTGAAACACAACCGCACAGCTCGACGACTTAAAAAGTAAGCACACCACCCCGTGTCCACTCGTGACACATTTACACATTAGCCAGTCACTGGCCTAAACCAATGAACGTAGAGGTCAGCTATAAGGGATAGCTGGGGTAAAGAGGGCAAGGTTCGTAACACCCTATTATCCGGGGATAAAAAAAAAATATTTTTGTTAATCTTAAACTAAATATTATTTTTTTTATACAAATATCTCAAGGTACAGGAACAAAAGTATGTGACAATAATAGGGGTAAAATTTAGGAGAACATAAGGAAGAAAGTGTGACATTATTAATTAACCACAGCAGTGTAAGTATAACGCACAACACTGACAACAGCATAATAGTAGAATTAACTTAATAAAAAAGAGAAAAACTCAACTTAACATAAACCATTTAGGTCAAAATAAAAGGGGCATAACTTTAGAAGTTATCAGTATTCTCCCTTGTCATTGTACAATAATAAATTCGGTGAAGCGTGAAAAACATTATTTTTATACACACTGAAAAAAAAATGACCGAGGTCAAAACAAAATGGGAAAAAAATTAAAATACAGTAATACATTATTCAGATTAACTCTGGCAAGACAAGAAATATCATAGCTTAAGTCTAGACAGAACACAACAATCTCATTCTTCATTGAAAAATCAATACAATGCAATAATTTTCATTATTTTAAAGTTAACTCAACCCACGTCCATTTAATTCTGAACTAAACATCTTTTGTCATTGTCAATAACTTCATAACAATAAAACGACAATCAACTCAACCGACAATCAACTCAACCGACAATCAACTCAACCGACAATCAACTCAACCGTGGCGACACTTCCCGTATTGAAATTAAATTTCTTTCCATTCATAAAGATCATACTATCTCTGTAGCATAAGTTTTCCACTGTTCACTAGTGTATGCTTGACCCAATTACGGTCTCAGCTCTAGGACAGTTTAATTTTCAATTTCAAACCTGCCGGCCGTCTTTCTAACTACACATTAGATAACTGTTGACCCCAATTCCTACAATCAAACAATACTCTCCTTCTCTCTCTCACGTTTTTTTCCTATCTCTCTATCAGTATCATTCTACTCTCTCTTTCTAATGCAAATTAACCACATTACCTCTTAAGGTAAAAAAAAATCTCTACGCGACAATAAGTTGCGACAATTAATGAGCATTATAAATTTAATAAACTTACGACTATAATTATAGTATAATCTCAAAATTAAACTTTGTAAGTGACAGAATGAAGCTAGTTTATAGAAAATTCATTTATAAATACAATTTCTAAGATGTCAGTGACATTTTCTTAATTGCGTCATTAATTTCTGTGCACACTCTTTTGTATACAACATATATCTTAATTTAAACATTTCATCTTCATCAAAATATGAATATTATTCAAAATATTAGTCAATTTACTTAATCAACCAAAAAAATAAAAATAAAAATGAGCATCCAACAACAACAAAATCTTGATATCAATTAGTAAGTAATTACATCTTATAGACTTTAGAAAACTTAATAATTCTTTGGTAGCAGAAATAGCATAATGTTTTTTTTTTTCAAACATAAGTTAACATAAGACAAATATGTGTAAGTGCTCAAGGTCTACCAATTTCCTTGTCATCCATACAGTTCACAATACAGTTTTAGTTACTGCATTTAGTTAGCGGTAATCAGTACAAAGCGGGCTGATTTATCTGCTTTTGGAACTATGAGACATGGTGAACTCCAATAGCTACAGCTTTGGGTGATGATATCATTATCTAACATGTATTGGATCTTTTTCTGAATAATAGCTAACTGGTTAGGGTTAACTCTATACGGGTGTTGTTTTATGGGAGAAATATTCTCATTCAAAATGACATCATGTTCTATCAAGTGTGTTCTAGTAGGAACATCATTGAATAACATAGGGTATTCTAGAATAATGGACTTGATGACATTACTTTCTGACATTTTTAAATGTTTTAGTTTTTCATCAATGTTATCAAACACAGTGGAGTTGTTTAGTTTACACCCACTCAATTTATGGTCAGTTTCATAGTGTTGTTCGTCAGGCTCAACAACAATAGGTGACATGGGGTGAGTTGGAGGGGAATGTTTACCTTCTACCGTTTGCCTACCCCCATAAGGTTTGATCATGTAGTTGACCTCACTGACCTTTGAATCTACTTCGTATGGACCGAAGTCAGAAAGGGGGTGAGTGTTGGTGGGGAGAAATAACAACACTTTTTCCCCTGGCGCAAATGTGCGAACTCGTGATTTTTTTTCAAAAACAGTTTTCATTTTGCGCTGGGCTTGTTTTACATTGTCTCTAGCACATACAAAAGAATTGAACAAACGATTTTTAAACTTATCTACACAGTCAATGAGTCCTCCTGTCTCGGTTTGTTCATCTGTCCAGGCCTCTCCAAGCAGTTTTAATGGACCTCTGACGGTGTGTCCAAAAACCAACTCGAATGGACAAAAGTCCAGGGACTCTTGTATCGCTTCACGGGCAGCAAAGAGCACATATGGCACTCCTTTGTCCCAATCTTTCTGATGGTCATGGCAATAAGTTTTTAACATCGTCTTTAATGTTTGGTGGAAACGCTCTAGCGCTCCCTGGCTTTCTGGGTGGTATGCCGTTGACATTCTATGTTGTATCTTCAATCGATCTAGAACGTGTTGAAAAAGTTTGGAAGTAAAGTTGGTTCCTTGGTCGGTTTGCACCGATTTGGGTAGACCATACCGGGTGAAAAACTCGGTTAACGTCTCTGCTATTTTCTCTGCGTTGATACTGCGAAGGGGCACCGCTTCTGGATACCTAGTTGCGGTACACATCATAGTCAGCAAGTATTTGTGACCTGATTTAGATTTGGGAAGGGGTCCCACGCAGTCGATGATAATATGCGAGAAAGGTTCGCCAAAAGCAGGGATGGGCTGTAGTGGCGCAACTGGTATTGTCCTGTTTGGCTTGCCTATGAGTTGACATGATTCGCACGATTTATAGTAGGCGGTGACGTCACGTTTCAACCCAGGCCAATAAAAGTGGGTCAATATGCGTTGATATGTTTTGTTTATCCCCAAATGACCCGAAAAGGGCGAGTCATGCGCTACCTCAATAATGTCCTCTCGGTACCTCACCGGAACCACGATTTGCTCCACCACTCTCCAGTTATCCTCCGGCGCAGCATCCCGAGGTCTCCAACTCCTCATCAGCATTCCACCACGTACAAAATATTGTACAGGGCCATCTCTGACGTCAGACTCAGCCACAACACACTCACGCAGCTTTTCCAGTTCTGTATCTTTCTGTTGTTCTTGGATTAGTTGCTGCCTGGGAGATAACTTATCTCCTCCGCTGTCTACAGGTGGTTCTACCAACCTGGAAAAGAAGGTAGCTTCCAAGTCAATTTCGATCCGAGTATTGTCATTTTTGGCTGGTCCTCCAGGCGTCTTGTCCCTATTGTCTTTTTGATTCATGCCTCGGGTGATGGCATAAATAGGGTACAGTTCAGTATCTTCTACTTCTGTATTGTTGACTTCAGAATTTTGAGTCACAATCAGTTCAGGCTTTACACAGCCTTTTGCTAAGCCATTTCCAATTATGACAGAGATTCCGTCAAATGGAAGTGTAGGTTTATCTCCTACAATCACTGGACCGGAAATAAGTTCGGACTTAAGATGAATGCGTTGAAGCGGAACTTCCACATGTCCCATCTCAGTGCCTTTGATTAGTACCTTTTGTCCAGTATATGTTTGTTCAGAGAGTGATAATATACCCTCTAGACTCAGTGACATAGTTTCACCGGTATCCTTTAGGATTTTAACTGGTTTTTGTAGCTTAGTTTTATCTTCAGATGTAAATGGCGAAAATTCGTCAAGTGTTGAAGTTTCTATCTTCTCTTCAAATGAAGTTTCTATCTTCTTTTCAAATGAAGTTTCTATCTTCTTATCAGCACACTGGTTTACATTAACATGTTCTACCTTTGTTGTGCTTTCTCTATTATCTGAGATCGATATGCAGCCTTTAGATATAAAAGGTGACAATTCTTTCATTGAAGAACTTTCTGAGTTATTTTTCTTTCTTTCATCAGCACACTGGATAACCTTGCACGTTTCTACCTTTGTATTAGGCTGACGACAGTAGGCTCCCATTTCGTGTTCTGTTTGCTGTGAATCTTTTATGTCGCCTTTAGTTATATAAGGTGACAGTTCTTTCATTGATGAACTTTCTGATTTACTTTCCTTTCCTTCATCAGCACACTGGATAACCTTACACGTTTCTACCTTTGTATTAGGCTGACGATAGTAGGCTTCCATTTCGTATTCTGTTTGCTGTGAATCTTTTCTTTTTTCCATAAACCAACAGTCTTCTAGTGTGTGACCTAGTTTATCACAGTTCTTACACACAGGCATTGGCTTTGGCTGACCTTCAATCATATCATAAGCTCCCATTTTATGTTCTGAGTGCTTTGAAACTTTCTTTTTCAGAAACCAACAATCTTTTCGTGCGTGACCGATTTTATTACAATTTAGACACGCAGGCTGTAGTGTTATACTTTCACTTATCTCAGAAGCTCCGATTTCTTTGTTTGGTTGTTTTAAACCTTTCTTGTTTGTTAACCAGCAGTCTCCTCGTGCGTGACCTACTTTTTTACAATGTTGACACACGATTTGTTGAGATCTATCAGTGAGTTTTTTCTGCTGGGTAATTAGGTCGTCGGCGTTCTCTATTGTGGGTTTTCTAAACATCTCTCTATGACTTTTTGGTACAGATCCGTATCTTCTAATGATGGCTTCTTTGATATATTGGTAATCATCAAACTCTTCATCTTTCAATAAACTTATGACCTCTCGTGCTTTGCCGTTAGCGACTTTAGTGAGTGCTTGTCTGACGAGTACAGCCCATTTTTCTTTTGGGAACGGAAAGTCTGTGGCTACTGTTACGAAACGTAAATTCCCTACATTGTAATGTTAATAAACCAACTAAATCATTTAAGCGAATTGCGTTTAAACGATATAAATATTTCTCAGCTCAAAGTTTCCCCCGGGTTTTTCCTAACCTAATTAGAGCATTATTGTTTTTATTAACCTCGATAAAAACATGAACTGTGCATGCACCTACAGCGTGTCAAGGCCGTCCGGTCTCTCCTTATTTTGTTAGAGCATTATTGCTTGTTCTTAATAAAAAAACAATCTGGTCACGCAGTCAGCACGCAGGCTTGATTAAAATTCTCGTGTCACTAGGCTGGCTGGGTTTTCCAACGATTGACCCATGATATATTTCTACGCGATTCGACACTTTTAGTCAGTTCTTGGCTTGCATTCGATCTAGCAACATCAAATATTCTCCGCTCTGAGTATCATTTCTATTTGATTTGTTTGTTGGAAAATTTATTATTCTACTATTAACTACAATGCTATATGTTCATTGAGGATATTCATTACTAATTGGAATATGTGTATTTCTTGATTGTGTATATAATATTATTTGGATTCCTACTGGATTGATGTTGTAAATTAAACCAAATTTATCGTTGCTTTCTACACAACTTGGTTAACGTCAATATTTCAAAGTTATATACATGTGTGTATGTGTAATGTTTATTCAACTATATTAATAATCTACACTACCACTCAACATCAAGGTTCTTGCTGTATAATATGAGCCACATAAATAATTATACATGAAGTAAATCAACTGAAAACTCTAAAACTACGCTATGTGAATTGCCAGGGGATACTAAGAACCACGGAATACTCTAGACAACTACAAATAAACTTCAGAATGATATAATAAGATCTTCACTAATACAAGGATACTCACACTAATAATAACAATACTATAACTATTATTTTCATAAATTGAATGGGGGCTCTAGCCGTAATAACATTATAAATCATAATTATACTTGTGTGATATAAATAGAAGGTCTCATCCATAATTTATTATGGTGAATAAATTGCCTTGTAATAAAATGGGTTTTGCTCGTCAGTGATTTACTAACAAACGTTTAGAGGATTTACTTCAACTTCAAGAATCGTTATACTATTTACACAAACTATTTACAACTGCCGTAATACATACTCGTAACTTGGATGGATTGTGTTGGAAAATATGAACAATATACAATATACTAAAGATTGTGATTGAATTGAACATTGCTTTTGAGAATCGGAAAACTTAACTATTCAGCCTGGAAAATTATCCTGTGTATTATCTTGTCAAACAAAGTAACTCTAAGAAAGTATTATTTTTATGACCTTGTTGTGACAAATCTGAACTGTGTGGTGTAGTGAATTATTCAAAGGACAGAAAGTAAGTTGGACTCTTTATTGTATTATTAACAAGATTTATAGTAACTTTTAATAATATATAAAATGGAAGCCACAAATAATCTTACATTGGATCCAGAGATATTTGATCTAACCTCAGAACAGCTTAATAAAATGTCGATGATACAACTAAAAGAATTGGCTAAATCATTGGGCATTTCTATCACAGAAACTAGGCCATCAAAAACTAAATTACTTCAAGAGGTAACTGAGTGTTTAAGAAAACAAGGTACACTAATTATTGAAGAAACTACTGCTAATGATAACATTAATGATGAATCAGATGATGAATTACCTTTTCCTATAAAACAAAGAGTGAAGCATACAACTGGTGAATTAAGTGAAGAATTGAAATTTAAACTTGAGTTAAGAAAGATGGAATTGGAGATGGAAAGAGAAAACAAGAGAATTGAGATGGAAAGTGAAAGAGAAAACAAGAGAATTGAGATGGAAAGAGAAAACAAGAGAATTGAGTTAGAAATAGCAAGAGAGAAAATAGCAAGCCAAGAAAGAATTGAGCTAGCAAGGTCTCGTACGTCAAATCATTCGAATGCAAGCTCTGAAGCAGATGCAGAACTGTATAAGTTTAAGAAACATATTCCAGTTCTTGAAGATAATTCGGTGGAAGAGTTCTTCATGATTTTTGAGAGAAACGCTAGAGACTATCAATTTCCCGAGGGCAAGAAAGCTATACTCCTACGCTCAGCTCTGAACAAAGGAAAGGCACTTGATGTTGTATTAAGTCTTACTGAAGAGGAATTGTATGATTATGAACTGATCAAGAATAGAGTACTGCTAAGTTATGCATTGACACCTGAAAAATATAGAAAAGTGTTTCGTGAGTCTAAGAAAGAACAGGAACAATCCCATGTTGATTTTCTAAGACAGAAAAAGAAATATTTTGAAAGATGGATTCGATCCAAAGGTGTAAACAAAGACTTTGATAAATTAGCTAATCTTATGCTAATGGAAGACTTTAACAATAACATCAGAGGTGATGTAAGAATACATTTAGCAGACAAAGGTGTAGAACAAGTAGAAACAGCAGCAGTGATGGCAGACGAATATGTTATTATCCATTCCAGCAATAAATTTACAACAGTTGATAAATCTAAATTCCAGAATCGAGATATGAAGGTAGAAAAGAAAACCATGAATCCAAATGAATCCTATCAATCAAAGAGACATCAGCAGAGCAATGAAGGTCCAACAAATTCCAAGCCAACCTGTAGCCATTGTAAACGAATTGGACATACTAAGGAAAAGTGCTGGATATTGAATGGGAACCCGAATAAAAAGAATGTTGTCTTATCGTATGTAGCAATGCCAAAACAAAGAACTCATGTAAATGTAAAGAAGGATGTTAGAACTCAAACAGAGATACCTAGTGCTAATGCAGATAACCTGACAAAACACACGTATCTAGGAAACTTGAAACCAGAAATAGTTCCTGAAATAGAGACAATGGTTTTCAATAATTCTAATTCTAATCTGAGCTCCAAGGAGTCTATATCAGATAGAACCACCATGAGTACTAAACATACCTCTTACAAAAATAACTTGGATACAGATCTCATCGATACTGAGATACCAAGTAATTGTTTGCCATTCATTGAAGAAGGTACCGTGTCATCCATAATAAATGGTGTCACTAGTGAAAAGAACATCAGAATACTCCGTGATACAGGGGCTGAGGTTTCACTACTTTTAGAGAATACTGTTCCTACGTCACAATCGACATATACAGAACAGGATCTTACTATTCAAGGTGTATCAAGGAAAAATGTACAAGTTCCTTTGCATCAAATACAGCTGAAGAGTGCGTACTTCACTGGAAATGTAGTTGTGGGTGTGTACAAATCACTTCCGTTTAAAGGCGTTTCTTTAATACTGGGAAATGATATTGCTGGAGATGTGGTGCATTCCATATCCAAGAAAAAACAATACCTTAATAAAAGTGAGAGCTTTATCAAACCTATATGCATCGTCACTAGAGGTATGGCCCAACAACAAAAGTCTGTCGAAACCATGTCAAAGTCAAAAATAGAACCAGAAATTGACCTACAGGCAACTTTCCTGGCTGACATCTTGAGTGGTCCCTCAGTCAAGACTACTGAAAGTAATTTGTCACCTCGACAATTACTCCTATTAGAACAGAATAGAGATTCAGGAATTAAACACCTGAAGAAAAAGGTGATAACTGAACAGGAGGCAGAAACTAAAGGAAATGGATTTCTTCTGAAGGAGGGAATATTAATGCAAAAATGGAGAGATGTGAAATGTGATAATGACAATTGCAGAGAAGGAAGTCAGATTGTGGTACCAGCCATATATCGTAATGACATCTTACACATGGCTCATGACACGCCATATGCTGGTCATCTAGGAGTGAACAAGACTTACCGTCGAATTCTTCCGTACTTCTATTGGCCTGGACTACATCGTGACGTCACAAAATACTGCAAGTCATGCAATACATGCCAGATAGTTGGTAAACCTAACCAGACTATACCGGTAGCACCTCTAAAGCCAATACCCGCCTTTGCAGAACCATTTAGCCACTTGCTAATAGACTGTGTAGGTCCTCTGCCTAAAACAAAGACAGGACACCAGTACTTATTCACTATAATGTGCACTGCCACGAGATACCCTGAAGCTATTCCGCTACGCACCATTAACGCAGATAAGATATCTGACGCACTGATTGCATTTTGTTCAAGATACGGTCTTCCAAAGACTATACAGTCAGACCGAGGATCTAACTTTACATCAAAGCTGTTTAACCAGGTCTTAAAGAAACTAGGCATCCAACATGCAACTTCAACTGCGTACCATCCGCAAAGCCAAGGTGCCCTAGAAAGATATCATCAGACTCTGAAAACCATGCTCCGCACATACTGTTTTGAGAACACTGAAGACTGGGATCGCGGTATTCCATTCGCTCTTTTCGCGACTAGAGAAACTGTGCAGGAATCTCTTGGATTCAGTCCGTTCGAGTTAGTGTTTGGACATTCAGTTCGAGGACCTCTAAAATTGTTGCAGGAAACCTTGTTAAATTCTGATGAAGAGACTGGACTCGTAGCTTATGTGGAACAATTTAGCAATAGAATCTACCATGCTTTTAATCATGTTAAAGATAATCTTTTGCAGGCTCAGAAAAGAATGAAAGGGTACTATGATGTCAAGGCCAGATCCCGATGTTTCCATCCTGGTGATAAAGTCCTCATGTTGACCCAATTGTCTGGACAACCACTGAGTGCAAAATATACAGGACCATATCAGGTTTTAGATAAAATCAGTGATGTAACATACCTTGTAAAAACCCCTGATAGAAGGAAAACACAGAGACTGTGCCATATAAACATGCTAAAACCTTATGTTGTTAGGGAAGAACAAACTGACATTAGGCCAGTGAGTGCTATCAAAACTGTTGAAACACCCCCGCCTAAATTTAAAAAGACAATCATAGAAAGTAAACTTCAGAACACTGAAGCACTTAAAAACCTCAATGATAAACTGGCACATCTAGACTTAGGTGAACAGACTTCTATCAAGGGTTTAATCTATGATCATGTAAATTTGTTTAGTGATATTCCTAACAAAACAACTTTGGTTACCCATGATGTAGTTTTAAAAGATGATAATGTTAAACCTGTCAAACAACATCCGTATAGGGTTAATCCCATACAACTTGAACACATCCGTAAAGAAATTGATTATATGCTGAGCAATGATATAATTACTCACAGTAACAGTGATTGGTCATCCCCATGTGTGTTGGTTCCCAAATCTGATGGTTCACTACGCTTTTGTGTAGACTATAGGAAATTAAACCAAGTGACAAAAACAGATTCGTATCCCATACCACGGATAGATGATTTAATCGATAGAGTAAGCACTGCAAACTATGTAACTAAGATTGACTTACTAACAGCTTATTTCCAAATCCCATTAACAGATAGGGCTCAGGAGGTATCAACTTTTGTTACTCCTGATGGATTATATAAGTTTAAAGTAATGCCATTCGGAATGGTCAATGCTCCAGCTAGTTTTCAAAGACTAATAAACACTATTATCCATGATATCCCACAATGCCATGCATATCTGGACGATATCGTAGTGTTCAGTAATAACTTTAATGATCACCTAGATCAGTTAAGACTATTATTCCAAAAACTAAAACAGGCTAATCTTACTATAAACCTAGTTAAAAGTCAATTTTGCCATGCAGAAATTGAATATTTGGGTCATGTAGTGGGTAATGGCAAAGTAAAACCAGTGAATGCCAAAGTCAAAGCTATACAGGAATTCCCTGTCCCTAAAACGCAGAAACAACTTCGAGGATTTCTGGGTATGGCCGGGTACTACAGGAAGTTTTGTAAAAACTTTTCTATTATCACTTGCCCTTTGACAAATCTCTTGAGAAAGAAAAATCAATTTAAGTGGACTCAGGAATGTGACCAAGCCTTTAATGATATAAAAGACATACTGACCAAGGCACCAGTATTAGTCTCACCTGATTATACTAAACCCTTCAGAATAACGGTAGACTCGTGTAATACAGGAATGGGCGCGGTAATCTCACAAATAGGAGATGATTCACTTGAACATCCCATTAGCTTTTGTTCAAAAAAATTTAACCCACATGAGGTAAATTATAGCACAATAGAGCAGGAATTACTAGGACTTATCCAAGCATTGAAACATTTCAATTACTATGTAAATGGTTCTCAGTTCCCAATCGAGATATTCACTGATCACAATCCACTGGTATTTCTTTCCCGCATCAAACAAAATCAGCGCATTCTAAGATGGAGTTTGTTTATTCAAGCTTACAACTTAAAAATAACTCACTTATCCGGAAAAGATAACATCGTCGCGGACACCCTATCGCGCATGTAACAAATGTATAAGGGGATAGATAACTTCATGTATATATTCTGATAATCCTAACTAAGAGAATTGGATCATTTAAAATATAAATGCATGAATATATGAATATGATGTGATTATTTTATGCAATATCTTATGCCTTATTTTATGCCATGAATATTTCCATTTGCTAAAACAAATATTATTATTGTTGTAGGAAAAAAGAAAGAACCTAATAAGTTACTTATAAATATTATGGATTTATGAACATAATTTTTCTTTATTAGTAAGATAATGAATGAACAGAAATGTACATCCTTATTTTGAAACAATCAAACTATAGTTGTGATTATGTAAAAACCAAGATAGAGTAATGTGCATACACTTCACATGCTTACACAGTTAAGATTAAATTCTTACTCTAAAATTTATTTAAATATTAATTTCATTTAAGTTGAATTAATTAATGATTGAACATGATAACATTAGTTATGTTGATTTTTACCTTATAAATAAGATGATGATGTTTATAAGGAATGATATCTCAGAGAGTATAATTTTTTTTAGAATAACGCGAACATGTGTTATGGTCTAAGGATAACTTGAGATCCTATATGATGAGGGTTTAATAGAATAAATTATTTCCCTTACTTGTCTTATTTAACGGACTACCCAGGTGGAGTCAGTTTTTTTTTTGTATATTGTTTAGAACTAAAGTTAAGTGCAGGCGGTTCTAAAAGAAATGGCACACTTCTATTGTTTAGTATGCAATGTTCTTTTCCTTTTGGTATGGGCGACTGTTACGAAACGTAAATTCCCTACATTGTAATGTTAATAAACCAACTAAATCATTTAAGCGAATTGCGTTTAAACGATATAAATATTTCTCAGCTCAAAGTTTCCCCCGGGTTTTTCCTAACCTAATTAGAGCATTATTGTTTTTATTAACCTCGATAAAAACATGAACTGTGCATGCACCTACAGCGTGTCAAGGCCGTCCGGTCTCTCCTTATTTTGTTAGAGCATTATTGCTTGTTCTTAATAAAAAAACAATCTGGTCACGCAGTCAGCACGCAGGCTTGATTAAAATTCTCGTGTCACTAGGCTGGCTGGGTTTTCCAACGATTGACCCATGATATATTTCTACGCGATTCGACACTTTTAGTCAGTTCTTGGCTTGCATTCGATCTAGCAACATCAAATATTCTCCGCTCTGAGTATCATTTCTATTTGATTTGTTTGTTGGAAAATTTATTATTCTACTATTAACTACAATGCTATATGTTCATTGAGGATATTCATTACTAATTGGAATATGTGTATTTCTTGATTGTGTATATAATATTATTTGGATTCCTACTGGATTGATGTTGTAAATTAAACCAAATTTATCGTTGCTTTCTACACAACTTGGTTAACGTCAATATTTCAAAGTTATATACATGTGTGTATGTGTAATGTTTATTCAACTATATTAATAATCTACACTACCACTCAACATCAAGGTTCTTGCTGTATAATATGAGCCACATAAATAATTATACATGAAGTAAATCAACTGAAAACTCTAAAACTACGCTATGTGAATTGCCAGGGGATACTAAGAACCACGGAATACTCTAGACAACTACAAATAAACTTCAGAATGATATAATAAGATCTTCACTAATACAAGGATACTCACACTAATAATAACAATACTATAACTATTATTTTCATAAATTGAATGGGGGCTCTAGCCGTAATAACATTATAAATCATAATTATACTTGTGTGATATAAATAGAAGGTCTCATCCATAATTTATTATGGTGAATAAATTGCCTTGTAATACTACTCTTTCAAAACGGTCAAAATACTGGTCAACAGGTTCTTTATCATTGAATTTGGGAACGCATTTTATGTACCTGAAAAGATCATTTATTTGAGTCTGTTTAGTAATAGATTCTTGTTTTATCTGGTTTTGTGCCATTCTTTCCTCTATAGCCAGTTTGGCTAATCTTTCTTCCATTGCTAGTTTTTCTTTTTCCAACCTCTCCTTACTAGCTAGGTTTTCTTTTTCCATTGCTAGTTTTTCCAACCTCTCCTTACTAGCTAGGTTTTCTTTTTCCATTGCTAGTTTTTCCAACCTCTCCTTACTAGCTAGGTTTTCTTTTTCCCTTGCAGTTTCTGTTGCTAGTTTTTCTTTTTCCATCCTCTCCTTACTAGCTAGGTTTTCTTTTTCCCTTGCAGTTTCTGTTGCTAGTTTTTCTTTTTCCATCCTCTCCTTACTAGCTAGTTCCATTTCAAATTTAAATTTTGCTAGTTCAATCTTGGCTAACTCCAGTTGAATATTACTTTCTTTGGAGATGGAAAAGTCTGTTACCGGTGACTCCATTATAATGTAATGTTAATGTTACTCACAGTTTTTCCAGACTACTGCATCAACTGCTATTCGGACGAGATCCCAATTGTAACGGCTTGATCTAGGGGTATGGTTAGTAGATTAATTCTTATGGATTCTCAAGTCAAACACATGGCTTTTCAATGAACAAAAACTCTTTAATTCAGTAAAAACAAGTACAAAACAACTGAAACACAACCGCACAGCTCGACGACTTAAAAAGTAAGCACACCACCCCGTGTCCACTCGTGACACATTTACACATTAGCCAGTCACTGGCCTAAACCAATGAACGTAGAGGTCAGCTATAAGGGATAGCTGGGGTAAAGAGGGCAAGGTTCGTAACACCACGCATCCCTCTAGTATGCCGTGGCCACTGAAACTGGAGAACGCTACTTTACCGGCCTTATGATCAATTTGGTCCGACGGATACTTTACTTTTCCTTACTTACCTATATTTAGCCAACCAGAAGATATATGTTTATAGTCTGACTTCTTATAGTGGTTAGACATTTGTCACGCTGGTAATAAAACCCTCGCGCACCTGCTCGGTTACACAGACCACTCGCAGTCAACGAGAGCATAAACAAATATATTTAGATTTACACTCGTGTGTGCCGGGTCGGATTAACCATTAAGCATTAAGCACATGCTTAAGGACATCACGGGAAGACATAATGCTGTAAAGTATTCAAATTGATCCATAAGGCCGTAGGGCCGATGAAGCAGCGTTCATAAGTTTCTGTGGCCATGGCATGCTAGGGGATTGTGGGTCCAGTGCAATGCCTAGCCGCCTTTACTTTACCTCCACTTAAGGCAGGTACCCATCGGAGCTGGGGTAGACTCCGGGAACAAATCTTAGACTTCACCAGGATTTTCAAACCCACGACCGTCGGTACGCCAGCCGATCGGCCACCGTGGCCCCCACACATTGCATAGTCTAGGGCAGCGATGGCGAACCTATCAGCTGGCACGCAGAGCATTTCTGAGGGCACGCGAGCATTTACCAAAAATGGAACAGCTAACTTATGGTACTTGGTTTTAATTGCTGTGTTGGCACGTTGAAAGAAATAAGATGGTCTTGTATTGTACTTTGGGCACGCGGCCTCAAAAAGGTTCGCCATCACTGGTCTAGGGATAAACCAAAAATTATTTATACAACCTTTTTTGGCAGGGGAAATCTAAATTTGTTCAATCCAATGTCAGAAAAAAAAATCATACATGTATCTTAAATGAGCAATCAAAGTTCAATCATAGAAAAAAAAAGGTGTTGATCTCTAGGTACAGGGTGTTTTTTGGATGTGTTAGCGTTACACGTACTTTAAGGCTTAACTCTGCGGACAAGAACACGTATTTACCAGAGGCGGCCCACGGGCCACAACACGACCCAAATTAATCTCGAAACCCACAACTTTTTTTGTGGTTTTGCAACACGTTTCGTCGTTGGGAAATATACTATAAGTAACTTGATAAAAAAAAATAAAACTTGCCAAGCATTCCGAAAATTTAATAACATTATTAATATCATAAATATCATTATATTATTATGCCATTACAATACTATTTATAATGGTATTATAATATTAATACCATGTCTCATGGAAACAAAGGGGACACGGTGGCCGTTCGGCAGCGCGTTCGGCTGTCGTACTGAAGGTCGTGGGTTCGAATCCTGGTGGATGCTAGGATTTTCTTCCGGGTCTGGAGAGTGTGCCTGAGTCTACCCAGCTCTGATGGGTACCTGACCTTAGTTTGGGGTAAAGTAAAGGCGGCTGTGCACTGTGCTGGCCACACAATAACCTAGTATGCCGTGGGCACAGAAACTGGTGAACGCTGCTTCACCGGACCTATTATGTATCAATTCGCTCCGACGGGTATTACATGGAAAAAAATGTAGGCCTATTTGTGGCCCGCGGTCCGCCAATTGCACGAGTCGATATTATAGAAATAATAACATATTTTGCTTGTAAGATATCTATAGCTAAACCAATTACCTAATCAAGCATTTTAAAGACAACGGAAAAAAAAGGTTCGTTTGGGCTCTGAAAGAAATAATGACTGGGAGATTTCAAGACCATATCAATTTCACCCCCATTTCATCATATAAAAAACATTTTCTGTCATCACATTTCATCATCAGATAACAGGATTTCAGCATAGAATAACATCGTTAAGAGCAAAAGAGGAAGAAGATAAACAAGCGTCTGTCACATAGTCTTTAAGTAACGCCTATTTCTGTCAAAGAAAAAAAAATATACTACTCACCAGAAAGCGTTTTATTCAAACATCGGGCTTCACAAAGATTACTAAATATAGACAAAGAAAAAATAGAATCGGGTTTTCCCAAGAGGGTAGTGAACAAAAAAAAAGGGGAATTTCCATTTTCGTACTTATCGATTTAAGTGGAAAATAAAAATATTGTTTTACTTATTCATAAGGAAATATTCTACTGTTTTAAAACTGATCTTGTGTCAACTGTTTGTATTAAACCGCTTAATTGTGCGCTCTTTCTCTCTCTTTCTCCATATGTCTGTCTCTTTCTCTCATATTTCTTTCTCTCGTTCTTTCTGTACTTCTGTCTCTCTTTATCGAATTCTTTAATCATCTCATACTTTCTTTTCGGTTCTTAATCTATTTATTCTAGTTATTGACCATACTCTCTCGCCCTCAACTTCTCTCTCTTTCTTTCTCTCTCTCCCACTTTTTCCCTTTCTCTCTCCACCAAAATGGCTAAAAAGGATGATTAATCCCAAATCTCAAACCAGAGTCTTAGTCTGGTGTTTTTCTCTCTTTCGCTCTCACCCTTACTGATCTTATCTTTCTTCCTATTTCCCTCTCTCTTTCTCTCTTTCACCCTCTTTCTCTCTCTCTCTCTCTTTCATTCTCTTTGTCTGTATCTCTTTCTCTATCCCTCTCTTTCCCTCTGTCTCTCTCGTTCTCTCTCTCTCTCTCTTTCATTCTCTTTGTCTGTCTCTCTTTCTCTTTCCCTCTCTTTCCCTCTGTCTCTCTCTTTCTCTCTCTCTATTTTTCTCTCTCTTTTTCTCTCTTTTTCTCTCTCACTCTCTCTCTCGCACCTTATGATACTATTTTTTATCTCTCTAATTCTCTATCATTTTTAAAGTTATCTTTATTCTTCTTCTTAATTATTGTATTACCTATTTTCTCAATTACTTTATTCTACAGTACTTGCTATTTTTGTGCTTTTTATCTGACACCTCTCTTTCATTTATCTCTCTCTATCTACTTATCTATCTATCTTTTTATTTATCTATTTATCTATCTATTCATTTATCTATCAATCTATATATCTATCTATCTATTTATATATCTATCTATTTATCTATCCATCTATCACGTACTCTTTCTCTTTATATTCCCATCATGCTTGTCTCTTCATCTAATTCGCGACTTCCTCAGATAATTTTTTTCTTTTTGTTGTTTGGGAACGAAGACTTGAACATATTTTTTTATTCAATCGATAAACGGCAATACTCCTTCTCTACAAATGCGAACAACAAACACACATCAACACACAACACACAAACTTCAACACACAACACACATACCTTAACACACAACACACACACCTCAACACACACCACACAAATCTCAACACACAACACACAAACATCAACACAAAACACACACACATCAACACACACCACACACACCTAAACACACACCACACACACATCAACACACAACACACACCTCAACACACAACACACACATCTCAACACACACAAAACACACATCAACACACAACACAAACACCTCAACACATACCACACACACCTCAACACACACAACACAAACATGTCAATACACAACACAAACACGTCAATACACAACACACAAACCTCAACACACACAACACACTTCCACATACCACACAAATCAACACACACCACACACACTTCTACACACCACACACACAACACTACACAACACACACACACCAACACGCACAAAACACACATAAACACACACCATACACAAATAAACACACACAAAACACACATCAACACACAACTAACACACATCAACACACAACACACACACATTAACACAAAACACACCCATAAAACACAACACACACACACATCCACACACACCACACACACATCAACACACACAACACACATCAACACACAACACACACACACAACAACACACAACACACATACATCAACACACACCACACAAACAAAAACACACACCATACACACATCCACACACACCACACTCACCTCAACACACAACAAACACTTCTCAACACACAACTTACACACCTAAACACACACCACACACCTCAACATACAACACACACACCAAAACACACAAACCTCAACATACATCTTACACACCTTAACACACAATACACAAATCCACACACAACACCCATACATCAATACACAACACACACATCAATACACAACACACATACATCAACACACAACACACAAATCAACACACACCCCACACACCATAACATACATCACACACACCTCAACACACAACACACACACCTCAAAACACAACACACAAACATCAACACACACCTCAACATACTACACACACCTCAACACACAACACACAAACATCAACACACACCTCATACACCTCAACAAATAACACACACATCAACACACAACACACATTCATAAGTACACAACATGCACATCAACACACAACACACACACCTCAACACACAACACACTCACCTCAACACACAACACAGAAACATCAACACACACCACATACACATCAACATACATCACACACACACCTCAACACACAATACACACATCAATACACAACACACATACATCAACACACAACACACACATCAACACACACCCCACACACCATAACATACATCACACACACCTCAACACACAACACACACACCTCAACACACAACACACAAACATCAACACACACCACACACACCTCAACATACTTCACACACAATTCAACACACAACACACACATCAACACACAACACACACATCAACACACACCACACACCCCAACACATAACACACACAGCTCAACACACACAACACACACCTCAACACACATTACACACACCTTAACACACACCACACACATATCAACACAAACCACACATACTTCAACACGCAACACACGCACCTCAACACACACCACACACACATCAACACAAAACCCACACACCTCAACACACAACACACACACACATCAACACACACCACACTTACAAAAATAATAAAGAACGGAAGCCATGCAGAAGGAATAGAATGAGCCCATTAATTTTGTTCGATTGTCCATAAAAAAAAAAATATAGAGTCTAGGTCTAGTTGATGGTCAGTTAACGAAGAATTAACGGGAAGTCGTCAAATTGAAAAGGTCAAATGATCGTCGATAAAGTTTTGCTGACATCTTAAATCCATTATCTATACCATGGGTGTTAAATTCAATTCCACACGAGGCCACAGCTAAAAGAAAAAATAAAGCTTGCTGGAAAAATTGGATAAAACTTCATTTATCAGTGGAGAATGATTTTTTTTTTAAAGTATTAGTATGAAATATATTGTGGCCGGAATATATATATATATCTGTATATATATATATATTCTAATTGAGGTACGTTATATAATCGAAGTATCAATATTTTTCATGTTTCTTGTGTACTCTAGAATTTCTCGCATACCATCTATCATATAACCTCTAAATATAACGTGCAGAAGGTATTTTGTCATGTATGGCGACAGTGTCCGGACGACAGCGCGTTTTGCACGCGTACTGAAGGTCCTCAGTTCGAATCTTGGTTAAAGGCTAATATTTGTTTATCGGGTCTGGAGGGCAAGACATGAGTAGAGGTAAATCAACTGTTTTTGTTGTTACTTAAAAGTTGCTTGAGTTAATTATTCAACCCCCATTTCATGCCTACACCGGCCCAAACGATTAGCAGAAAACGTTTTTTTTTTCCGTATTCACCCAAACTTATAGCTACGTTTTAGAACACTCCAGAAAAGCACGAAGATAAAAAAAGCAACAACAAACATTTTAGCTTTTCACACGATGATAGCAACTAAGAGTTGGAATACCAAGAACAAAGTCGGTTGTCGTCCCTGTTCTTGTCATTGTAAGCGTGAATGTCACGTGGTCTTCTCCTCCCAGCATTGATGGTGCTAAATCTAACTCATACAAAATTTATCCTATAAGAGCCAACAGTAACCTCTTGGGAGTAGAAATGTTTTTCTTCTTTCTGGGAAAACATTTTTTCGGGCGATGAGCATGCGACACATTTGGAAGGTGCTTTCAATTTAGATGTTGGAATGTTTGGAACGTGTGTGTTAAAATACAGGGTCGGCAACCTTTTAACACTCGTGTGCCCAAAGTAGGATTCCTAATTCATTAAGCGCGCCAACAGTCTAAAAGTTATCCTGCTTTAGCACATCATTTTTTTTACAGAGGTGCCTCTTTTCAGGGTTCTTTCGCGTATCATTAAAAATTGCTCAGCGTTTCAAGTTTAGCACGCGTTCCGTAGGTCGCCGACCCCTATGTTAAAATATCTCCCGTATTTTATAAAAAATATGCCGATAGACTTGTTCGTCTCGTGGTTGTCCGTTTCATTGCCTGCTAGATTGATAGTAGAAGTCAATAGTTCCTAAAGTGTTGCCCACACTGAAGTCAACTGTTTTAAGATTTTTTTTATATTGAAAGCGTCAAGATGAAATGTATGCGTTGGTGAAGGGGTCGGCCACCTTTTGATAACAGTGATCCAAAGTAGGGATTTGTAATTCATATGGCGAGTCAACAGCCTCTTTTCCTTTTTTCTTGCAGAAGAATCTTGAATCGCCTTTGGGGTGGGGGGGGGGGGAGAGGTAGACTGAAGTGGGTGAACTTAGGGACACCCTCCAGTCCCAGAACAAATCCTAGCCTTCACCAGTATTCAAACCCAGGACCGTCGGTGAGCCAGCCGAACGCGCTGCCCAATAAAACATCAAAATATCAATTTAACTAAAGAAAAATGTCAACTATATGTATCTGTATTGAAAGAACGATTATCAAAGGAATCGGTGAAAGATATTTCATACAAAAGTGTCTTTATTTCATACCACTGTCACCATTTCATAAAGTGTTTTTATGGTCCGCTGTTTTGTTATATAGATCTTCATGCACGGGGGAACAATGCGCTTTTCAACTGAACGTTGCTTTTAATAATCAATATCCATTTATCCTCATTGCCATTTTGTGTGTGTGTGTGGGGGGGGGGGTTGTTTTTTTTTTAGAAGGCGCTAGGGAACAAGGTGATCAATATTTGCTAGGAAATTTTGGGTGATATTAAATATTGAAAAAAAATGAGAGAGAGAGAGAGACGGAGAGAGAAAGAGAGAGAGACGAAGATAGAGACTAAGAGAGAAACGAAGAGGGAGAGAAGGAGCGAGAGATGGATAGAGAGAGGCGGAGAAAGATACGTAGAGAGAGACGAATAGGGAGAGAGAGAGACGTGGAGAGATATGGATAGAGAGAGACGAAGAGAGAGAGAAATAGAGAGATTGACAGAGAGAGGTGGAGAGAGTGAGAAACAGGGAGAGAGATAGAGTAAGAGAGAAGAGAGTGAGAGAGAGACGAAGATAATGATACGCAGAGAGAGATGAATAGAGAGAGAGATTCGAAGAGAGAAGAAGAGAGAGAGAGACAGAGAGAAAGAGAGAGCGGAGAGAGAGACGAGATAGAGAAAGAGTGAGAAGGAGAGAGACATAGAGATACGGAGAGAGAGAGAAATAGACTGAGTAAGAGGGAGAGAGGGAGAGAGGGATAGACACATAGAGAGACAGAGAGATGAATATAGAGAGAGACGGAGAGGGAAACCTCGAGAGAGACACGATGAGAAGGAGAGACAGAGAATGAGAGAGTCTATAAGTGACATGTCAACATATGAACATCACGCGTGTTTGAAATTGCCTGATGTCAGAATTGGACAGGTTTCTTTTTTTTTTAAATGTCAGCATTGAAATATGTGTGTGTGTGTGTGTGTTAGTGTGTGTGTGTGTTAGTGTGTGTGTGTGTTAGTCTGTGTGTGTGTGTTAATGTGTGTGTGTGTTAGTGTGTGTGTGTTAGTGTGTAGCGTTCTGTTTGTTTAAAGCATATGGCACAAACGGAAAGTTTTCATTCAAAATGCTACAAATTGTTTGCGTTATAAATTGATGGCCGGGAAATATTGTGTCAACAGATTGGTTCGTGAGTTTGTACGCTCTGCGTAGCAGAGGCACCATGGGTAAATACTAATAGTTCCAGGATGTGGTGTTTGTGTGTGTCTGTGTGTCGTGTTAGAGCACAGGTTCTCAACCTTCTTTGGCTCACCGCCCCGTTTTACAAATTTTTTTTCCGCTTACCACCCCCCCCCCCCAAACTTTCTTTTAGCGCCCACTCACCATCCCCACCCCCCACCCCCACCCATCTGGAATATAGTTATATTTTCCGCAATTTTTTTGTAGGCGGACTAGACTTTTTTGGTTTGCTTTATTGTCTTTAATTGACTTTAAAAAAAAAACTGAAAAGAAAACATATTGTAAGAATTAATAGATACAAATTGATTAAACTAGAGGTTTAAATAAATCAATATTAATGTGAATCGTTTGCCTGGTGTGTTGCTAGTAGTTTATCTTATAAGTTTACAGACGTTCCTTCTAGGTAGAAGATTATTACGTCCACTAGGCCCAAAACTGCTGCAGGGCGACAGGGATCCGTCGGTGGCAGGGATAGAACCCGCGACATGTCAGTTGGTTTTTGGTTGACAGTCCGGTGAACTAACCGCTGGACCTTTCTTTCAATTTCGGTTTCAAAAGCCTTAGGTCTCCACGCTTCACTATCTGCAGCTTGTTTTTCTTTTTTGACAACCAAATGGTAATAGCATAAAATCCACTTTCCACAAAAGAGGGTGATAAGAATGTAATACAAAATTGTTGCCCAAACTCACATACCTAGAGAAGCTGATAGACTTTCTCCCAAAGAATCGCATTTGCTTTTCAAATACTCGAGCACCGAATCTAAGTTTCATACATTATGTTTAAACAGTCATCAAAGTAACAGTAACCAAAGCGCCACTGTGTGCAGTGGCCATCGCTTGTAGTCCTCGTCAATGAACAATGAACACTATTTATTTTGTCACATAGTACATAAGAACAATAAAGGCATAACAAGTAAATTAGAAAATTGACAAACAATGAAGAATTATATCGAGACAATAATAGTAATACAGATGTTAATAATAATAGTACAAATAATAATAAATTAATTTAAGGTTTCAATGCACAGCTGTCAAAAAAAATCATTGAATGTATTACTTATTTGTGAACTGCTTTAATATTGAAGTGAGCGATACAGACAATCTCTTTTTTTTTACTCAAATTAACTTAAGCTGAAAGTAAAGCGTAATTGTCTGGTAGCGTGAACGCATCCAGTTATAAAGAAAATTGTGATGTCTTTAAGTAATCTCACAATGTACTCTAAATCAGGCGTCGGCAACCAAAGGTTTGCGTGCCACACTTGGCACACAAAGCGATTTTCCATGGCACGCGAGAAACCCCCAAGAGGTGTTTTTTTATTTAAAAAAAAAACACAACATTTTTCGGTTCTGAATGGGAAAACTGACTATTGTGGCCGATGTTTTAATTAAATTAGAAATATAAGAGACTTATTTAATAGCACTATATTATGTAATTTCTGTAATTATTAATGTTTAAAATGTAAACTCCTTCAATGGACAAACAATTAAAGCAGTTAATGTTTATTTGCAACTGTTTAATGTAAATTATTTTAATCCGCTAATAATTAAATCTTGTTATGAATACCATAATGTTGAATGTATATAAAGAAATAATAAGTAATATTTGTTATATTACAAAACAGAACTTGTTCGGCATCACTATTGAATCAAATTTATCAAATGTGGAAACATTTTTTAATTGAAGGGAGATAATTAGCCCGTTTCATTTGAGCTAATTTTTCTAATGTTTTTTTTTCTTTTATAAGAAAATAAATGGCTTACAATTTATAACTTTGAAATGATCAAACTGTAAAAAGTATTTGAAAATTATATAAATATTATATGACTAAAGAATTTATATGTATATTTTCAAGCATTACAATAAATACCCAGTTTTTATGATTACTTAGTATCTATACCGCTTTACGATAGTCTTAGATGCTTACATTGCAAAAATCCTAAACACAATTAAGGACATCTCGGTAAAACTGAGATAAAAATATCAATAACATTAGCAGATGTCAGGGCGACAGTGATCGGTCAGTAGGGTTGACAGTCCAGCCGGCTGCACACCATATTTGTCAAATACTGACCCTTACTTCATCGAAAAGTCATTGCGATTCCTATTTCTTATTAGTATAATAATATGTATGCCTACTGTTGAGGGATATCGGATATTTAGCAGCACTTGCGTTTACATCACATTTCATCCCAATAGTAATCGATTCAAATAGCTGAAGTGTTCAAATCATATCAGTTACGTTTGTACCGCTCACTTGCCCTTCACTGCCCCCCAATCGCCCCCGGGAATGTCAGCGCCCCCCTAAAGCTTCTCACCGCCCCCAGGGGGGCGATATCGCCCCCGTTGAGAACCTATGTGCTAGAGGATTTAGGTCTGCTGTGTCAAACAAGTTGTCTGATGTATTATAACACGTGGAATGTTGTGAGATGACACAGTGTGTACTGTATGATGACACATTGTCTGATGTAAGATGACATATAGTGTGATATATGATGAAGTATAGTCGGATGTATGATAACATATAGTCCGCTGTATGATGACACATAGGCTAGTCCGCTGTATGATGACACATTGTCAGCTGTATGAAAACGCATTTTCCGAAGTATGATGATATACAGTGTAATGTATGATGGGATATAGTCGGATGAATGATTAAATTTAGTCTGCTGTATGATGACACATTGGCTTCAGTATGATGACACTTTGTCTGCTGTATGATGACACATTGTCTGCTGTATGACGAGACCTTGTCTGCTGTATGACGACACATTGTTTGCTATATGATGACACATTGTTTGCTATATGATGACAAATTGTTTGTTATATGATGACGCATTGTCTGCTGTATGATGACACATTCTCTGCTGTATGATTACACATTGTCTGCTGTATGATTACACATTGTCTGCTGTATGATGGCACATTGTCTGCTGTATGATGGCACATTGTCTGCTGTACGGTGACACATTGTCGGCTGCATGGTGACACATTGTCTGCTGTATGGTGACACATTGTCGGCTGCATGATAACACAAAGTTTACAGTAAGATGACACAAACATATTCCGCAAGATAACATAACACTTCTATGGAGACAGATTGACGCCTATATAATGACACTGATATCTAAATGACACGACCTCCAGGGTAATTCAAAATATATCCGTTGACCTAATGTCTGCTGCGCGATGACACGTTGTATGCTGTATGATGACCTAATGTCTGCTGCAGAATGACACATTGTCTGCTGAATGATGACCTAATGTCTGCTGCAGAATGACACATTGTCTGCTGTTTGATGACCTAATGTCTGCCCCAGAATGACACGTTATCTGCTGTATGATGACCTAATGTCTGCTGCAGAATGACACATTGTCTGCTGTTTGATGGCCTAATGTCTGCTGCGTGATGACACGTTGTATGCTGTATGATGACCTAATGTCTGCTGCAGAATGACACATTGTCTGCTGTATGATGACCTAATGTCTGCTGCAGAATGACACATTGTCTGCTGTATGATGACCTAATGTCTTCTGCAGATTGACACATTGTCTGCTGTTTGATGACCTAATGTCTGCTCCAGAATGGCACGTTGTCTGCTGTATGATGACCTAATGTCTGCTGCAGAATGACACATTGTCGGCTGTATGATGACCTAATGTCTGCTGCAGAATGACACGTTGTATGCTGTATGATGACCTAATGTCTGCTGCAGAATGACACGTTGTCTGCTGTATGATGACCTAATGTCTGCTGCGTGATGACACGTTGTATGCTGTATGATGACCTAATGTCTGCTGCAGAATGACACATTGTCTGCTGTATTATGACCTAATGTCTGCTGCAGAATGACACGTTGTATGCTGTATGATGACCTAATGTCTGCTGCAGAATGACACATTGTCTGCTGTATGATGACCTAATGTCTGCTGCAGAATGACACGATGTCTGCTGTATGATGACCTAATGTCTGCTGCGTGATGACACGTTGTATGCCATTCAGGGCCACTGGGTATGATTTATGTTTTCAGGAACAAAATGGAAAGAAATGCAACAAATAAAGAAAGAAAGAAGAAATGCAAAGAACAACGACGAAATGCATCCATATACTTTCTCACTCTGTGGTTGTTGTTAGCATACATTCATTATGCATTCCATCTTCTAGAAAGTAACTGAATAACCTTTGAACTTTATCTTCTAGAGCAGGGGTCTCAAACACTTAAGCGAAGTGTCAAAGGCCGCACCCCCAACCCTCTCAACAGCCCGATTCTAGTAATCAAAAACAATTCATACTTCTAAACTCATTTGACTACATATCACTAATAATATATGCCAACTTACAATTTAGACACAAAGAATTATACCAAAGAGACCTATTATTATTATTATTATTATTAAATATGTTAATGCATATGAAATTAATAATACAATTTGATTAGTATCGGTACTACCTGTCTGAATTTCACGAATAGTAAATTTTTTGTACGCTTACTGGAGGGCCACAAAAAAAAAACGCTTGATGGTTCACTTGTGGACCGCGGGCTGCGTTTGAGACCCCTTATTCTAGAAAGAACCCTTTTAAAAAAAAATCGTTACCGAGGACCTTGGTCAAAATGGAACCAAAACATTCCAATAGTTGGTGACCTTGGTCAAAATGGAACTAAAACATTCCAATAGTTGGTGACCTTGGTCAAAATGGAACTAAAACATTCCAATAGTTGGTGACCTTGGTCAAAATGGAACTAAAACATTCCAATAGTTGGTGACCTTGGTCAAAATGGAACTAAAACATTCCAATAGTTGGTGACCTTGGTCAAAATGGAACTAAAACATTCCAATAGTTGGTGACCTTGGTCAAAATGGAACTAAAACATTCCAATAGTTGGTGACCTTGGTCAAAATGGAACTAAAACATTCCAATAGTTGGTGACCTTGGTCAAAATGGAACTAAAACATTCCAATAGTTGGTGACCTTGGTCAAAATGGAACTAAAACATTCCAATAGTTGGTGACCTTGGTCAAAATGTAACTAAAACATACCAATATTTGGTAAGTGAGCCAATGCAGCCTTGACCTTCGCTTATGAATCTACGTTCAAAACTCTTGTTTCCGTAAATTTGGAACTTACATCCGTGCTAATGATTTGTATTGTTGATAATTATTGGCTGGTGTCCTTTTTTTTCTGCGTAGTTGTCTCCGCTAGGGCAGCCTATGTATGCCATGTGGTGCGCAAATTTGTTGTAAACGACATGACGCGGAAGTTGAATCAAAGGAATGAAATGACGCATGAATGACGTAGTTGTAGCAGGCTAGACGTGCGTCGCAGAGAGAGAGAGAGAGAGAGAGAAAGAAAGAGAGAGGGTTGGAGTTGGAGCTTTAGACGCAGATATGCCACTCGGAATGAAAGAGTACTTATTGCATTTGTTCTGGCATAAGGGATAAGGAAAGTGTTTTTGTTCTTGGGAAGAAAGAGTTGCATTTGTTCTGGCATAAGGGATAAAGAAAGTGTTTTTGTTCTTGGGAAGAAAGAGTTGCATTTGTTCTAGCATAAAGGATAAGGAAAGTGATTTTGTTCTTGGGAAGAAAGAGTTGCGTTTGTTCTGGCATAAGGGATAAAGAAAGTGAAAGTGTTTCCTTATGTTTATCTTAGCATCGAATCAAATGCATATAAGTTATTATTCTTCTTGAGTGGCATCCAGGCTTTGAACGGGTTGCCTGAACAAACTAAGAATTAAACATCATTTATATTATTATTGTACCTGACACAAGTTGGGGTAAATTAAAGGCGGCTGGGCCTTGTGCTGGCCACACATCCCCTAGTATACCGTTGCCACAGAAACTGGTTAACGCTGCTTCACCATCCATCTGATCAGTTTGGTCCGAAGGGTACTTTACTTTTCAAATTATTGTTACATATCATTTTATATCGTTCTATTTCAATTTAATATATATTAGGCCTAATTTCTCCAAGGCCTGTGCCATTATGCTGTATTAACATTGACAAGACTTCGCATAAGCGAGGAAAGAAAAACATACAAAATCAACAGCATAAAAACATAAGTTTTTTTCCCTCTCTCTCTCTCTCAGTACGAGATGCACAAAAAAAAAAAAAATGAGTTTAAAACACATACACAAATAAACAGCAGAAAAAGTTCTAAGGCAGGAGATCAAGGGGAGCTCACTCGAATCAATATGTTATTTTTAATCCGGATTATCTCCCCGGGACACGCAGAAAATCGTCACACACACACGCACACATACATACACACACGCACATACACGCACACATACACACAAAGACTCGGTGCGTCTATTTGATTCTTGCTCAACATTGAAGGATACAGAGGTATAGTGTTGAATTGAACAGCCCGTCGTCCATACGCTTTGTTATGTGGTCATTAATACTATAGTCTCTATATAGTTTTCTTTATCCCTTATGCAACAACTAATGCAAATAAGTACGCTTTCTTCCCGAGTGGCACCCGGGCATGGAAATGGGTTGCCTGAACAAACCAGGAAAACTAGTAATTTAGCGTAATTTTAAAACACTAATAAAAATGTAAGGCTAGACTCTAATCGCGGATGTGCGTAGGACGCAATGATCTTCTTTATAGAAGGGGCGTCTGTCATGTTTAAGATGATATACGGTGGCCGAGCTGGCAGCGCGTTCGGCTGGCATATTCGAAGATCCTGGGTTCGAATGCTGGTGAAGGCTAGGAATTTTTATTTTTCATGGTCTCGACGGTGTCCCTAAGTCTACCCAGCTCTAATGGGTAGGCCCTACCTGACATTAGTTGGGAAAAAATTAAAGGCCGCTGGGGCATTGTGCTGGCCACACATTCCCCTAGTATGTCGTGGCTCAGCAGAAACTGGTAAGCGCAGCTTTACCGGCTCTATCGATCAATTTGGTCCAACGGGTACTTTGCCTACTTTACAACTACTACTACCACAATGGCAATACTTGACATTTTTTTTTTATAGAACTGTGGCATGTTTCCGGGGGCACATTGTGTTAGCGTTTCTGTGGGCTGAGGTGGGGCTGGCCTGTGTTCGATTCCCTGCCATCCATATAGTTATGACACTCAGTTGTGCTATTTAATTATTTTTTTTTATATTCTAGGAATGTTCTGTGAAATTGTAACATCCTGGATTTGTCCCCCCCCCCCCCCTCATCCTTCCATTTTTAACGACTTTATACCCCCTGTCTCCCTGCTACCAACAGGAAGTGCGCTAAAAACCTCTATCCAGGTAGTGGCGTAGCCAGGTTTTGACGCTAAGGGGAGCAAAAGTTTAGGAAAAAGGCCCCACTTTTAGCATTTTTTCCAGATTAATAGAATAACTAAGAATTCGTACGTATCAAGTGTTATAATAATACCCTGTGCCTCAGGATACACACACTGTATAATAGTGCAGATTTTATTTAACCATTCACGATTCTTTTTCTAGCAGCTAATATATCTAGTAATGGAAATTTCTGCACAATTGATTGCATCTACTGATCATTTTCGGGATGAACATCTAGTATCGAAAAGCATTTATATAATCAACGCGAATGCTCTATAGCAATGATCAACAACCTAAGACACGCGTGCCAGACTTGACACGCAGAACGATTTTCAGTGACACGCGAAAGACCGACAAGAATATTTTTTGATGCAAGAGAAAACAACGTATGTCAGCATAATTAGTGGGTGCTGCATTGCGAACTACATGGGAATCACACTGGACGTCGACTGTCTTAGTTCAGGAATGTTTGTATGCAAAGCTCACATCATTGGACTTGCAATCAGTGATTGAATCTATTGTTAAGATAGTCAATTGTATAGTTTCTCAAGTCTCTTCTAGAAGAAAGTCATACGAAGTATATGTAAAGTCTTGGATAGCTTCTTTTCTTGTCTGGAAGCAATTAAGATGTATCTTAATGGAAAAAAATTAATTCCGTTATTGAATGAGGCGAACTGACTGTTGAAGTCAATGTTTCTGTAGGACTTGGCGACACATTTTAGTGAGTTAAACTTTCATTTACAAGACTGGGTCCAAAAGCATTTGAAGTATTGGGCAACTGGATTTGCATTGAAATCTTTCCGTGAAATCAATTTCAAAAGATTTAACTCTTTCCCTAATTTAAGGCAAATTAAGATAAATGAGCATTTTCAGAAGTACAGAAGTTGTATTAAAACAATTAACTCGTTTGGTATCACTAGCATCAAATTTGGAGAATTTACTTCAAGGGAGATAATTAACCCGTTTTCTTTACCTTAATATTTCTAATATGTAAATTTTTTTTGTTTTATTAAAAACAATTAATGGCTTTCAAAACTTATAACTAACAAATAGTCAAATTACACAAGATAGTTGAAATTGACATACATATTTTATGTCTAAAGAATTTACATGTACATTTTTAAACATTAAAATAACTACTTAGTTTGTATAATTATAACATATCCCTTCCTCTAACTTGAAATTTCTTCTTGTGATTTTCTCTTTAAGATGAAATAATATTATAGAAAATCTCGACCTTTAAGGCCTTTCTTTACCGGGCTGAACCCTAGGTTCGCAAACCAGATGTCGATCCTACCCAAACCGTCCTCCGTATTAACCTGCCGAACTTGGGTTGGCGATCTCGGGTTGGAATGGATCGCGAATCATGGGTGGAGGTTTGCACGCCGTGTTGAGCAAACCTAGCTCGAACATAGCACACTTTTGAGCAGAAAGGCAAGAATGCATAGTTGCGGTAATCAACATGGCGGAACTGTACTTAAACGATGATGGTAAACTTGCCTTGCGTTTGCGCCTTGTTGCTTCATCTTCAAATTCTTCCTTGAGAATAAGAATAGCTCCAGGTTTTATCATGTTCTGTCGCTTCGTGGAAGACATCGCCATATTTGTTTACGTTTCCAGAGAAGAACGTCAAAAGTAGGATCGGCCTTGTTAAGATAGCAAACCCCGATCTGCGATCTCGCAGAAAGGTTCGGGGTTTGTATTTGTACACGTGACTATGGTTTGAAAACTAGATCGCCGATCTCAGGTTGGGCCCGGTTAAGAAAGGCCTTTAGGCTAAGGTCGATCACTCTGGCTTCCCCACACAACGTGTAGATCTTCTCCGCCTTGTGCGATTAGATCTTGCACTCATCTTCTTCGCCTTGTGCGATTAGATTTTTCACAAATGTAAAACTATACGATGCCTAGTAGGCCCAAAGGAGGGGCAAGGAGGTCAAACTCCGACGCGCCTCCTACCGGAAATAGTAAATCTCAGTTATTATGAGATCAAACATTAAAGATTTTATACATAGACTAATATATATATTACTAGAAAAATTTCATGACAACTAAATTCAAATGTTGATAACTATTAATGTGTAAGTTGAGCAATGAAATTACGTATTAGAATAGATTTTTTAAAAAGTGATAATAACAAACAGATTATTTTTTTATTAAATATAAAACATTTAATGATTTTCTCTATTATGCTCCTTTTCTTTTGGTCTTGGTCTTGCTACGGCACTAAATAAATTGTCTTATACAAATAATAGAGTTGATCAGTTTGACTTTCATGCCGTTGGCACGGTGAATTATTCAAAATGATTGTAATAAATTAAATTGTTGAAATGCAATTTACAGAAAAAAACTACAAACAGCTTCGTGGCTTGTTAATATTATTAATTAATTTATTTTTTTGCCCGAAAACGCCCTTTTGCTTCGAAAATGGTCGCAGGGGGGGCAACCGCCCCCACCCCCTGGCTACGCTACTGTATCCAGGGTAAATGCTATCTGGACCTCTGTCAAACAGCGCCATAAAGGGGGGAAACAAGTTTTACGTGCCCGGGTTATACCCAATGCACAACCCACTATTAGTCGCCTTTTACGACATGCAAGTGGGACTTAACAGTGGGGTTATTCTTTCACCTGGTCACTTCCAGGACCCCGATACAGACACGTTGACAGATGAATACATGGGTGGATATATAGGTAGACAGATATAAAAATAAAGGAATTGATGCATAGGTAGGTAGGTAGGTAGTTGGATGGACGAAAAGATAGATAAATATACATAAAAATATATAGATAGATAATTAAATAGATAGTAAGATAATTAAAAGAATAGAAAGATAGATAATTATATAGATAACTGGATAGATGGATAATTAAATAGATAGACCTACATAAATAGATTAACTTATAATATGTAGACGGATAGAACGATACATAAATTGATGGATAGGTAGGTTTGTAGGTAGATGGATGGACGTATAGATAGATAAAAAGACACATAGATAGAAAGATGGATAGATATATTTATAATTAAATAGATAGATAAACATATTATATTATAAATAGAGCGATGGGTTGATAGGCGTGTAGATAGGCGCATGGACGGGCAGACTGATAGAACGTGAGATGGATAGGCTCAGAACGAGGGCGACAAGTATTTAATGGACAAAGTTAGAGAAGATGCGATACAAACAGTACGTCATGGGACGAGGCGGCACATGATTATTGTAAATAAAAAATGTGACTGACAATAACACAGAGAGAGAGAGAGAGAGAGAGAAAGAGAGAAAAAGATAATACTGATTGACAGATAGTAAACAGAGTGAAATTTACGGAGACATTAGTTTACAAGCACATGAAGAAAGAACGAGCAGGTTTGGATGGTAGGAAGAAATATAGAGAGAGCAAGAGAAAATGAGGGAGCGAGAGAGAATAAGGGAGAGAGAGAGAGAGAGAGAGAGAGAGAGAGAGAAAGAGAGACAGCATATCAGTTAATTGCCTGCCTTAAAGACTTACTAAAACTAACTCACATTCTTGCTCTCGCTCCATCCTCCCATTTTCTTTTCCCCCTTCTCCTACTACTCATCTTGACTCGATTCCTACGTCATCCCCAACCAAAACTAGCCGAGGGCGTATCTACTTTTCGGGACACACGGGGTTGCGGGGGGGGGGGGGAGAGTGAGGGTGTACTAACAAGGAGGAGATGATATGTGTACAACGAGGAGGGGTTGAGGCGGTGACGAAGGGGGAGGATGATGTAGAACACGCATCCTTGCTGAGACTCAAACACACATAAGTAAACAGACAATCTAACAATCCCAGGTGGAGTGAGCCGAAAGATCGTTTTATTGATTACTCCCCCCTCCCCCCTCTCCCCCTCCCATATCCCCACCTTATAGAGAAATAGCCTTACGCAGTGAAAATTGTAGCAAAAACTTAATACCAGCAAACCAAACAGTACTAACATTATTCCGAAGAGTTCTTGTAACCGGAAACAGATTTTGCAATTTGATAAAGTTTCGTGTTTGTGTGTTTGTGGTGTTGGTTTGTGGTCGAGCCGGCAGCAGCGCTTTCGGCTGGCGTACCGAATGTTCTGGGTTCAAATCCTGGTGAAGGCTAGGATTTGTTCCCGGGGCTGGAGGGCGCCCTTGAGTCTAGCCATCTCCTGGTGAGTACCTCACATTAGTCGGGGTTAAAAAATAAAGGAAGCTGGGCATTGTGCTGGCCACACAATGCCCTAGTATACAGAAAACTAGCTAACGCTGCTTCACTGGCTAAATGGATGAATTTGGTATAGCTTCTCATTATGTTTTAAATAATGTTAAAGGTATGCAGGGGAAGCATTAGGTCTAACAGAGTTTTAATGTGATGTTTTTTTTTTATAAATGATTTAGATTGATGGATTGGAATCATAAATGCTAGCACTGTTTTTATAAATAATTATGTTTACAGTGTTAAAGGTTGGAAGTGGGATCAATAACTTGGCTGCTTCCCCATAATATGGCATTCGATAAATGTTAGTGAAGATGACACCCGCCAGGTTGGGGTAGAAAACCATGCATTTACAAAAGCTTACAAGAGGATTATCTGTCCTTCACAACCTTCTCATGAGTTACCTTTCTTAAAGTCATAATTACCAATTAGAAGAATAGAGGCAGACCGAAATTCGGTTTTTGTTTCGATGCCGATAGTAGGCCACTGGCATCGTCTTAGTTTCGGTTACGACCGAAGCCGAAAAAGTAGCTTTCTGTTTGCTTTCGGTTTAGGTCGAAACTAATATTGACTTTCGGTCATCAACCGAATATCTATTTTAACGTTCAAATTTTAGACCGCAACGCTAGTGCTACCATATATTTCTCTGCATATTGATAATTTCATTGCGCTAAACTGTTGCAAGGTAGAAAATTGAAGTTAATCATTATAAACGAATTATTTAATCACCCCAAAGAATGTCGAAAAATCGAGTGTGTGATTACTATACAGTATTTTAAAATCTTGTGTTGGGGCAATTTCGGTTTATCTTTCGGTTTCGGCCGAAAATGTCGTTAAACTTTCGGTTTCGACCGAAACTGAATTTATAACGTCCGAAACAAAAATTTGGTTTCGGTCGGACTCTACTTAGAAGACTACAATGAGGAGACAGAGGCCAGTACAACGCAGATCCGTCTTATACTGAGCCATTATAAAGACTATGTAGACTAGTTTGGAAACAAACCCAGGGAGGAATTCACTAGGGTTTCATCCCCTGATAAGGCTCTCCAAGCATCACTATATTTCCATCAGGGGGCTGGGCAACTGCTGGAACGCACTATTCCCAAATATGGCCCGCAAAAATTTATTTCTATGGCACGCGAAACCATTTCCCCTGTAAATCTCCATGTAACGACTTTTCTAATAGCGGATTTACATATCTCATATACAACAAATTTTCATTATTTATTATTACTACTGTACTCTTTGCCCTTCATTCTTCTAGTGTTTCTAGATTTAGTGATTTGACTAGTGGTGCAAATTTTTTTGTACCACTTGCACTTTTCAAATCAATTATATTTTTTGTTCGCTGCTAGAATCCAGTAAGTAAAGTTAAGTATCCCGTCGGACCAAATTGATCCCTCGGGCCGGTGAAGCAGCGTTTACACGTTTGTGTTGCTACGGCATACTAGGTAATTGTGTGGCCAGCACTTTGCACAGCCGCCTTTACTTTACCCCAACTAAGGTCAGGTACCCAATCAGAGCTGGGTAGACTCGGGAACATGCTCCAGACCTCGGAAAAATCCTAGCTTTCACCAGGATTCGAACCCAGGACCTTCGATACTTCAGTTAAACGCGCAACTGCACGGCCACCGCGCTCCTTAGAAACCTCATAACTATGTTATTAAAGCAGAAACCCAGGTGTCGTACAATTTCTGTATAGACTTAATTAATTAGACAACCCCCTAAAAAACAATGGCTGCTGTCAGACAGAGAACAATATGTTGTCAGGAACCGAGCGTCAGTTCGAGAGCTGGTAGCAAGTGCCTAAAAATGTTGCTGACATGGCTCGATAAAAAGGGGCCCTTTGAAAACGGAGGAGATGGGGTACTTGTCACAGGTCATCGGAAAAAAAAACAACAGATACAATGTCCTAGTAGTAATTATTTTTCTTTGAAATGTTTTTAAAGAAAAGAAAATGTTTAAGTTTTTTTGCCCACAGGGCTGATTTAAAAGTGTCTAAAAAAGATACCGGACGAGCCTTAAGAGATGTGGCGATGTTAAGAGGGGGGCTCAAAGTGAGCACATTAAGATCCTGTCCGAGACTAGCCGATATGGCATGTCATGTAACATAAAGTACAGTCTCCGCACTACATGCACTACACAGCAGGGGTCGGCAACCGTTTGCTACTGGTGTGCCAAACTAGGATTTCTAAATCATCCAGCGTGCCAACAGCCTAAATGTCAACCTGTTTTATTAATAATTATACTCGTTTTTTTTTTTTTTTTATAAGACAATTAATTTAACTCTGTGACAAGGTCAAGACCAAAACCATGGGATATGTATAGAGAAAATCGTCAAAAGCGTTTTAATATTTAAAAAAAAATGTGTTGGTGATTATCATACTTTTTATTTGCATTTATACCAAATACAATATTTTATTTTAATCTACTAAACTTTCACATTTATGGTAATTATTTTGTAAACATTTTCATTTGGCTGTCAAGATGTGGATCAAGCAACTGCTTGTATTAATTTTATCTAGTTCTCTGTTATAACTGATATTTCGTTCATTGGTTCCATTTATATAATCGTTAAGCAATATGGTTGAGTGGCATTGATACGTAGTAATCATACAGGCTGGGTAGTTAATGGAATGTTTAAGAAACAAATATGATTCTTTAGTCACATAATATTTATATAATTTTCAAATAATTTTACAGTTTGGTCATTATAAAGTTTTAAGTTGTAGGCCCGTTAGTTTTTTATAAAAGACAAATAAGAAACATAATATTAGAAATATTAGCGTTAATAAAACAGGCTAATTAGTTCCCTTTAATTAAAATAAAGTTTCTATATTCCATTCCATTGAGATGCCAAACAAGTTATGTTTTGTAATATAATAGATATTACTGACTATTACTGACTATTTCTTTATATAATTATATCGATATGGTATTCATTACAAGATTTAATTAGAGAGATACGATTAATTTACGTTAAACACTTGTAAATAAACATTTCCTGCATTAATTGATCGTCCATTTAACAATAAGAAGTTTATCGTTTTAACATTAGACTAATAATGACAACAACTGCATAATATATTGCTATCAAAACGTCTCTTATATTAATTAAATTATTAATTAAAGCAAATTTCTTTCTTTAAATTTATGTTTAACTATAGACAATGATAATAAAAAGTCGTTTAAATGTAATTAGTCTGTAGCAATTAATGAGCACCTTGTCTTGTATGCTCTTCGCTAATTCATAATGGCAGATACATATATAGTCATTTCTGAGTAGTGAAGTGTAAGTGACCTCAACACAGTTTTCATGTGCAATAAATACTGTTCACAAACGTAAGTTGACCCAAAAGCTGAAAGTAGAGCGAATGAATGCCTGGTAGTAGAGAATTGCAGATGACTTTCCTAAGCATCTTCCTTCCAGATTTTCCCGCCAATTGGGCACATTTTGATGCCCATTGTTTTTGGATTCAGCATGGTTAAAATTCAACTGGCAGCGTTTTAAAATCATCAATATCCCTCCACTTAAAATACATCTACATCTAAGAAGGTTGTAGTAAGATCAAGCAAGTTGGGCTTAACGAGGTATGAAACAAAATGATTCCATGAATTTGAAAGTCTTGCCTTTAGAAAACTCCGCTTGCAGTGCATCAAACTATATACTAAATAGCCCAACTATATATCTTAATATAGGCCTTAATAAAGGGATGTACATATGGTTAAAAGTTTAAAAATTGATTTCACTCAAACGGCTATCGATAACAGTGGTCGGCAACCTTTTGCTAACGGCGTGCCGCAATAGGATTTCTAAATCATTCAGCGTGCCAACAGCCTAAATGTAAACCGGCTCTATTATAGTTGTTTTATTCTTCTTTCTAAGACAATTAATTTAACTCTGTGACAAGACCAAGGTCAAAGGCAAAGGATATGTATAGAGAAAATCGTCAAAGCGTTTGAATATTTAAAAAAAAAATAACGTGTTTGTAATTATTATCCTTTTTATTTGCATTTATACCAAATACAATACTTTATTACTAACTTTCACATTTATGGTAATTATTTTGTAAGCATTTTCATTTGACAGTCAAGATGAGGATATAGCTGATTATATTTTGCTCTCAGTTATAACCCACTGATCTCTAAAAAGACTGGATTAGGCTCGGAATTGACATTTTTGAAGAAATTTCCGCCATTTTGTTTCCACTGTCACTGATCAATATATATGTTACGGCCAAAGCCCGAAGTCGGCCAGATCTCGATGTGGCCAATATCACCTCACTTTTGACCGGCCAAAGCCCGATCTGTTTTTGATTTCGGACCTTGGCCGGCCAGATCGCGAAATGGCCAGGGGCGATCGGCCAAAGCCCGTTTAAGAAGGTCATGAGCAGGTTTTGAGTGTTTGTATACCGTAATTGGACTTTGGCCTTCTCGAATGACTGGTTACAAAGTCTGGCGGACCTTGTTTCAACTAACAGGAGAAGGGGCGAAGGCGGGCCGCTGGCGCCTTAAAACCAGCAGCTTCGGGCAGATGGGGCTCGTAAACCTTGATAGGTAGCTCATCTAGGAGAAGGAAACTCTGATCTCAAACCTCCGCTGCCTCGCGGCTATACCTGTTCATGGAGAGGCTAAGGGAGTAAACCCTAACAGAAAATCAGGAGATGGAGTCCCTAAGGCAGTTTTATAGCGAACGCGCTATCTCTCTGGCAACTCCTGCGACGCAGATGGTCCCACGTTGTATCAGCTCGATGTTCCCGTGGAACCGCCATGAGCGTGGAGAGAGAGGGCCTGCTGCATGGGCAACAGCTGGCCTTACTGAGCATCGCCCAGGCCATCGTGGCCTCCTTTTCGACTTCCCTCACCCCAACCTGGAGAGGTCACTCCAGCTTCGCTGCAAGGCGTAGGCACAACACGTGGAGCGGCTGTCTACCGGTTATAAGCCACTGCTCGATTGGCGTAGAGCTAGGCGCCAGGGGTCGCTCCAGACGGTGGGAGAGATTTTCACGTCTCACTGAGCATCTACCGCCCGCCTCAAGCTGGGCAGCCCCCAGCCAATAAGGTGATGTTCCGCCATGGCTTGCCTGTCCCATTGGGTGCATGGGGATCAGAGTGCGCAACTCAACAAGCGAGCCATAAGCCAAGCACCAGGAAAAAGAACAAGCAAGAAGTCTCCAGCACTTCGACTTGCAAGCTGGAACATTCGTACCATGTGCCCTGGAATCTACAATGACCTTCCTTCAACAGAAGATATGAGGAAAACTGCAATCATAGACAAGGAACTCTCCAGACTAAACATCGACATTGCATGCCTGCAGGAGACACGGCTGGCTGACAATGGCAGAATAAGTGAGGCAAACTATACGTTCCTCTGGCAGGGACTGCCCTCAGACAGACCAAGGCAACATGGTGTTGGCTTTGCCATTAAAAACTCACTAATGCAATACATTGAGCAAGTGGCACAAGGCACTGAGAGGATACTCGGCATCAAACTACTAACATCCATGGGTACAGCGCACATCCTCAGCCTATACGCCCCAACTCTCTGCTCAGAAGCAGAAACAAAAGACCATTTTTATGAAACTCTGGACTCAGTAGTGTCAAATATTCCCAAACATGAGAGTCTATACCTCCTTGGTGACTTTAACGCCAGAGTCGGAGCGGATCACAAAGCCTGGTCTACCACTATTGGTACACACGGAATTGGCAAAATGAATGACAATGGCCAGCGACTGCTCGAGCTATGCAGCGCTCATAACCTATGTATAACTAATACCTTCTTCAAATGCAAAGACATCCACAAAGTGTCATGGAGACACCCTCGCTCCAACCATTGGCACCAGCTTGACCTCATTATCACCAGGCGCTCAGAACTGGCCAGTGTACTCCAAACACGTAGCTACCACAGTGCTGACTGCGACACAGACCACTCACTGGTCGCAAGCAAAATAAAAATAACCCCAAGGAAGCTTCACCACTCTAAGAGAAAAGGGAAAACACGCATAAACAAATGCCATACTAATAGCCCAGAGATCAGGGAGCGACTCAATAACAAGCTTAGTTCAGCCCTCACAGACCTCACCTCGCAGAAAGACGTCTCCAAGGCCCATGATGCAGGAAAAAATGTGCCAGAACATATCGATGTCACATGGCTTCACCTTCGCGAAACCATTTACAACACCTCCATCGCCGTCCTTGGGAAGTAGGAAAGAAAAAGTGCAGACTGGTTTGAAGCCAACTGGGAGATAATGGAGCCCGTGACGGAGGCAAAGAGAAAAGCTCTAATGGCCTACAAAGCGGCCACAGGACCTGATGCGTTGCAAAAACTCAGAAACGCCAGGAACATAGCCCGTAAGACAGCACGATTCTGCGCCAACAAATACTGGGTTGATCTGTGCATAGGTATCCAATCTGCTGCCGATCAAGGAGATGCTAAAAAAATTTACGAAGGTATAAAAAAGGCCACTGGACCCCTAATTTCAAAGTCAGCTCCGCTCAAGTCGAAGACAGGTGAGGTGATAACTGAACAAGACAAGCAGTTGCAGCGCTGGACCGAGCACTACCTGGAACTCTACGCAACGCAGAACGTTGTCTCTGACTCCGCCCTAAATAGAGTTCCAGCACTACCAGTGCTGGATCAACTCGATGCCCTGCCCTCGATAGAGGAGCTCAGTAAGGCCATTGATCACCTCAGTAGTGGAAAGGCTCCAGGAAACGATGGCATCCCTGCAGAAGTCCTCAAGTGCGGTAAGCCAGTATTACTAAAGCCTCTGCTCGACCTCATCTGCGAGTGTTGGGAAAGTGGCCACATCCCACAAGACATGCGGGATGCCAAGATAGTAATCCTCTACAAAAATAAGGGTGACCGTAGCGATTGTAACAACTATCGAGGCATATCACTACTCAGTATTGTGGGAAAGGCCTTTACAAGAGTGGTTCTGGCACGCCTGCAAACTCTGGCACAAAATGTCTACCCAGAATCCCAATGCGGCTTTCGGGCTGGCCGTTCAACTATGGATATGGTTTTTTCACTGCGCCAGTTACAAGACAAATGCCGGGAACAGCAGAAGGTCCTCTTCATTGCATACATTGACTTGACTAAGGCATTTGACCTAGTTAGCCGCACTGGACTCTTTAGCATACTGAAAAAGATTGGATGTCCGCCCCGGCTACTAAGTATTATTGAGGCTTTCCATAACAACATGCACAGCACAGTTCTCTTCGATGGCGCCACATCAGAACCATTCCCAGTGTGTAGCGGGGTTAAACAGGGGCTGCGTCCTGGCACCAACACTCTTTGGTATCTTCTTGATATGCTTTTGAGAACTGCTCCGAGGGCGTGAACATCCATACTAGGGCCGATGGAAATCTCTATAACATAGCCCGGCTCCATGCAAAGAGCAAAGTGGAAACCGTATTAATCAGGGAATTGCTATTTGCTGATGATGCAGCTCTTGTTTCACATACAGAGGAAGGACTCCAGCAACTGGTCAGTAGATTCTCGGAGGCGTGCAAAGAATTCGGCCTAACAATTAGCCTAAAAAAGACCAATATTATGAGGCAAGGTACAGAATGCCTCCCAGCAATCTCAATTGAGGGAAACACTCTGGATGTTGTCGAGGACTACACATACCTTGGCAGCAACATTTCAAGCTCACTGTCCCTGGAAAAGGAAATACAAACCAGAATCGGTAAGGCAGTATCTTTAATGGCAAGGCTCAACCAAAGAGTATGGGATAATGCTCAACTCACTGATAGGACAAAAATCTCCGTCTACCAGGCCTGTGTGCAAAACACACTTCTCTATGGAAGCGAGACCTGGGCTACAAACGCTAAGCAAATTAAGCAGCTCAATAGCTTTCACCTGCGATGCCTGCGCAGGATACTCCACATCAAATGGCAGGAAAGAGTCACAAATGTGGAGGTGCTGAGGAGAAGCCAAATGCTGAGCATTAACTCAATCCTGAGTGAGAGGCGCCTGCGATGGATAGGCCATGTGCACAGGATGGGTGTGGAGCGCATCCCAAGAGCCCTACTGTATGGTGAGCTGGCAGCCGGTACAAGAAAGAGGGGTCGCCCTTGTCTGCGGTTCAAAGACGTCTGCAAGAAAGACTTTTTACTGGCACGCATTGAGCCCAACACGTGGGAGAGCCATGCTGAGGAACGCACCTCCTGGCGGTCCAAGGTGCGCGAGGGCACTCAAGCTGCAGAAGCCACCCTCACAGAAAGAAGCGAAGAGAAACGAACCAGGAGAAAGGCGAGAGGCAGAGAGAAAGGAGACTGCGCCATCGTCCCTTGAGGATGGAAGAATGCCATATTATTATACCGTAATTATCACATTATTATAGTAAATTATCCATCTTTAATTAAAATTAATAAAAAATCAGTCAAATTAGTTTATTATAGTAAATTATCCATCTTTATTTACACTAACTTACAAAATCAGTCATGTTCATCTATCATAGTACATATTAGATCTATAATCAATTGTTACAACAAGATAAACTGATTAACTTCCTCTATAAAAGCACAGTATTGGTCTCTGCTGATGATCCAGCTATTATTAGCTTTTTCTTGCAGTAACGTATTCAAAGTATCTAAGAACATAGTTTTCATATCAAATGTTGGTTCCGCATTTACATGTCCAGCATACTAGTCTCGTCAGTAGAAGCCATGGGATAACCTACGGAACAATAATACGAATTTATTTAAATTGAAAAGCCGCTACATGGGATACAGCTCCAGTTAAATGCATATAGACTGTTATACAAACTCGTGCCGAGGAATACAATGCTCACAACGAAACCACAAGTAACATAGGCAGTGTCATGTTGTGACAGCGGATGGGGTGGCCAGCAGGGTGCACGCTGTCGCGCGCCCAATCGGAGCCTGAATGTCCCAGGTAATTATACTGTCCCTACGGGCACTTTCTACTCATCGAAACAAAATTGTACCTTATGCAAGCCGCCATCACACCTGTGCCGCCTACCGAACATTCTTGTATCAGCACATCGGACATTGGCCAGGGATTGCCAGCCACATCGCGAAGTGGCCGGCCAAAATAGCGTAAACACTGGCAATTTCAAGCACATCGGACATTGGCCAAGCGCCTCGGCCAGATCGCGATCTGGCCGGCCAGGTCGCGATCTGGCCGCACTTCGGGCTTTGGCCGTAACATATATATTTACCGAGAGTTTGTTAATTTATTTAGATGTTTGATTCTGCTCTAAATTCTCCTGAGCCGTTTGACTAATCGGGTTAAAAGTTAAATGTATAAATTGGAAACGTCCTCCAAAATAAAGTTTTATTTTTTTAACAATATTGCTTAATTCGTTAATTTATTTTTAAAATAAACCTAGACCTATTACTAATCATCGTATGTTTAGGTTATACAATGGGCGCAGTTTCCAAATGATGTCCCTTTGAAATGTTTTCAAATTTAGTGTGTGTGTTCGGGACCGGGTTTTCCCGTACTGCGAAATATTGCTGTCTACTTTTTTTATTAACTTTTTTAATTGTTTGGTATTTGTTTTCTTTTGATCGTATTATTGTTAGTTTTATATTATTAATAAGAAGTCAGAAGCTTGACAGCAACAAACCATTTGCATATTGTGTAAAATGGCAGCAACATAGATTCCGTTCCGATCTATTTATAGATCAGTGGCACAGTAAGTTTTAGACACAATTTTGTTTATATCGGTAAGTGCAGTGCGAATTGTTAGTTTTTCTTTTCTTCACTTTGCTCAAACCAATTTATTAAAAGGACGCAATCCATTCTTTTAATAGATCAGTGGTTATAACTGATATTTTCTTTACATCGTTCCATTGATCAGGGAAAATCTAGTACTATCTATGAGCGGAATTGATACGTAGTAATTATACAATCTGGGTAGTTAATGTAATGTTTAACAAATGAGCATATAATTGTTTATTCACATAATATTTATATAATTTTAAATATGTTTTACAGTTCGGTCATTATAAATTTATAAGTTGTAGGCCCTTTAGTCTTTTGTAAAAGAAAAAAAAGAAACATAAATTTAGAAATATTAGCGCAAAAAAAACTGGCCAATTATTCCCCTTTAATTAAAAAAAAGTTTCTAAATTACATTCAATAGTGATGCCAAACAAGTTATGTTTTGTAATATAACAAATATTACTGTCTATTACTGACTAATTATTATTTCTTTGTATAATTCCACCATTATGATATTCATTACAATATTTAATTAGAGAGATACAATTAATTTACGTTAAGCAGTTGTAAATAAACATTTCCTGCATTTATTGTTTGTCCATTTAACCATAAGGAGTTTATCTTTTTAACATTAGCCTAATAAAGAAAACAACTTCATAATATAATGCTATTAATAAGTCTCTTATATTTATAAATTTTTTTTTTTATTGTTTTACAATAACTTATATTTATGTTTAATTATAGAAAATGAGCATTAAAACTTCATTTACATATAGGCCTACTTAGTCTGAATCAGTTAATGAGCACCTTGTCTTGAATGATCCTCGCTAATTTATAATGGCAGATACATATTTAGTCGTTTCTGAGTAGTGAAGTGTAAGTGACCTCTTTGAATGCTTAACACAGCTTTCATGTGCAATAAATAGTGTTCACAGGTATAAGTTGATCTAAAAAGTGAATGTAGAGCGAATGTCTGGTAGTTGAGAATAGCAGACGATATTCCTAAGCACCTTCCTTCCAGATTGTAGCTCAAATTGTTATTGTTTTGGATGTTTAAAATTCAACTGTCAGCGTTTTAAAAAAGTCAATATCCCTCCATTTAAAATACATCTACATCTAAGAAGGTTGTAGTAAGATCAAGCAAGTTAGGCTTGATGAGGATGGAAGAATCGACTCCATGAATTTGAAAGTCTTGCCTTTTTTTTTATAGAAAACTACGCTTTGAGTGCTTCAAACTATATACTAAAAAGCCCAACTATATATCTTAATATATGCCTTAATATAGTTATGTACATATAGTTAAATGTTTTAAAATTGATTTCACTCAAGATATAAGGAATTCCATTTCAGTGATCTAATAGGTCAAGTGCTGTTTGACCCTGTCCTTGTCAATGCGTTCAACTCACTGAAATGTGTCGCTATGTCACTCAAAAACATCGGCTTCAACAGTCAGTTTTCCTCATCCAGAGCCGAAAAATTAATTTAAAAAAATACTCTTGGAGGTCTCTCGCGTGTCATTGAAAATCGCTCTGCGTGCCAAGTTTGGTACGTGTGCCTTAGGGTGCGACCCCTGCACTACACTTCATACCCTACCTGCGGAATTCCCATCGGGTCATCAGCGTCGTGGCGGCTAGCTGCACTGTCACCCATTAGAAACAAATCCCAGACTATAGGTCTGGACATCCAGGCACAAGGGCGTAGTTGAGACGAGATGTTGCGCTCAATGCTTCTTCCCCACCGAGTCTCGGAGCCTCTCGGCGGTGCAATGATATTCGGACGCGCAACAGGGGCTGCCCCATAGTGGGTTTAGCCAAGACCATCGTAAATACAGGCCAAAGTGCTACTTTTGTACGTCACGCGCTGGAGGCCTTAGGCTTGCGAAGCGTAGTGACCGTGTTGTGTAAACACTCGCCTCAGGCACCTTAAGGCATTTGTGTGGTGTATCAGCGCTGTAGTGTCTACTATGTAGTAGTATCTACTACAGTTAATTTTAGGTCTTTTCATGAATGTTGACCGGTACTTTAATTTACCATAAAATAATGCCTTACATACCGCTATAAGTTAGGCCTACTGCTTTTTTTTTAAAGCAGTTTTTTAAAACTACGATGCTATACTATATGGCATATATTGCTATTATAGGCTTACTTACAATCTGTTTTCTCTTAAGTTATTTTATAGTTTCAAAATAATTATAAGGTCTAGATCAATCTGAAGGTTATTTAATTTGAACTTACAGACAACAAGAAAACAATCAGATTACAGAACAAGTAAAAAAAAACACTACGTTTGTGTTCAACCTTTTTTTTATTCTTTTTATTTTTTTTGTTGTGCAAACAATGTTCACTGTAGAAATAAAGTATACCGTAATACTATATGTGCATTTAATGTGTACATTTATCACAATATTAATATCTAAGGTTAAAAAGAACCTATTGTACTTTTAGTTAGTTGAGTGTAGCTGGTGTAGGCCTACTATGCTGGATGTACAATGAATTCAGATGGTAGGCTACTACTACTATACTACACTTTCTTTAATCCATAGTTAGTTTAGTGTAAATAGACGATGTAGTATACAGGATGTACAATGAATTCAGATGGTACTACTACACTGTCTTTAATCCATAGTTAGTTTAGTGTAGATGATGTATACATGATGTAGGCCTACAATGAATTCAGATGGTACTACTACACTGTCTTTAATCCATAGTTAGTTTAGTGTAGGCCCTAGATGATGTATACATGATGTAGGCCTACAATGAATTCAGATGGTACTACTACACAGTCTTTAATCCAAAGTTAGTTTAGAGTATATATGATGTATACATGATGTAGGCCTACAATGAATTCAGATGGTACTACTACACTGTCTTTAATCCATAGTTAGTTTAGTGTAGATGATGTATACATGATGTAGGCCTACAATGAATTCAGATGGTACTACTACACAGTCTTTAATCCATAGTTAGTTTCGAGTAGATGATGTATACATGATGTAGGCCTACAATGAATTCAGATGGTACTACTACACTGTCTTTAAATAAAATCCATAGTTAGTGTAGATGATGTAGCCTATACCTATACATGATGTAGGCCTACAATGAATTCAGATGGTATTACTACACTGTCTTTAATCCATAGTTAGTTTAGTGTAGATGATGTAGTATTCTGGATGTACAATGAATTCAGATGGTATTACTACACTGTCTTTAATCCATAGTTAGTTTAGTGTAGATGATGTAGTATACTGGATGTACAATGAATTCAGATGGTACTACTACACTGTCTTTAATCCAAAGTTAGTTTAGTGTAGATAGTGTAGTAACACTGTAGTATACTGGACGTACAACTATTTATATTTAGATGGCATAGTAGAGGCTCTGGAGCAAAATTCTTATCTGGATGGCAAACCTGAAATGAAAAAAGGAAAAAACAGTTTTTAAGTCAATAAAACCTTTTTTTTTTAAAGACGAGTAGGCCCTATCATTACTTTGTAGCCTAATCATAATACTAAACGTACGGTATGTATTATTATATTATCTAGGTAGCCTATAAAATAGTATTCTATAGTTATATTATAGTAGGATACTGGTAAAATAAATCAGAATTGGTTAGTCTTTAGAAAAAGGCTATTGAAGGCTTAACCTTAAGCTCAGTAAAGAATACATTCATCTATCATTTACTGTACTGTGTACTTTATTTTAAAGTATACTCCTACTTTGGGTTCCCTACTATCTAACTCAAATGCGATTTTATTTTAAACAGGAATCAAACAAATACAATTGATAAAGTTTTGACTTACCCTGGAATATTCTGTACGTGTACACATTTTCCTAGGTCCTAGGGATTGCACGAAAGTTTACCTTCTTCTTAGGCTTTGACTTAGCGACTTAGCCATCTTTGTTTTAAGCTTTCATCTTTCTGAACACATGTGCCTTCAAGTTCAAGTCTTTATTGTAATTACCTTTACAACGAGGCACACAATATTTCTGTACCATGTTGTAGTCTTGTAATATGAAGTAAATGTACTAATCCAATTATTGAATACTAGACCTTTATATTTCCCAAACTTAAAATGAACTGTTAACAGCACACACGGTCAACGCGTCTAAGACTAAGGCATCGCCTACACATCTTCACCTACAGGTAGACCGATAGAATAGCAGGCAATAGCCCCTTAGTCGTGACGTCACAATCTTGACGGGTATCAGAGTACAGGCCTGTACTTACGGTGGTCTTGGTTTAGCTTACCGGTGTGCTCTTATTAAAATCGTATCGGTGGTCGCTACACTTCGCCAGCGAATCGACCCATAAGGCTACTGCGAGAAATGCATTTTATATTTTTCCTGGTCTTTGTTTCTAACTGAAGTGCAGCAGAAAGAAGAATAAACAACAACAGTGAAACAAAAATATGTGGAGACTTTTTGTGACCTTATATTAAAACCTTAAAAACAGGGCCGGATTACAACCCTTAGAGGCCTTGTGCACACCACTACACACACACAAAAGATGTCTTTGACACCTTGCGAAGAGAAGTTTAAAATACTACATAATAATATCAATAAAGCGCAAAGAAATAATCTTATTACCTTGGCGATTTGGTTTTTAAAGTGAAGTCAGCTGACGTTATTAATATTGTGTATACACATTTTTGAATAGATCCACTAGTTGTGTTTTTGTCTACTTCTTACAAAGTAATGCGCTTAGCGATTAGATTTTTTCTTAGTTCATGTAGATCCAGCTTAAATTGATTTTTCATAGCAGACGATGTTCTGTCTAAACATTAGAATATGTTTTTATCTACATGTGCATGGGCTAATACTGTAGACCTTCTCATCTTTATGCCCACTCACAAGCGCACGCAAAGACATACACATGCAAATTTCTCCATCCATCTATCTATCTATTTATATATCCATCTATCTATATATTTATATATCAATCTATCTATCTATTCAACTATCTATCTATCTATCTATCTATCTATCTATCCATCTATCTATCTATCCATCTATCTATCTATCCATCTATCTATCTATCCAGCCATCTATCTATCTATCGATCTATCTATCTATCCATCTATCTATCTATCCATCAATCTATCTATCCATCTATCTATCTATCCATCTATCTATCTATCCATCTATCTATCTATCTATCTATCCATCTATCTATCCATCTATCTACCTATCCATCCATCTATCTATCTATCCATCTATCTATCTATCTATCTATCTATATATCTATCTATCTATCTATCTATCCATCTATCTATCTATCTATCTATCTATCTATCCATCTATCTATCTATCCATCTATCTATCCATCTATCTATATATCTATCCATCTATCCATCTATCTATCTATCCATATATCTATCTATCTATACCTATATATTTATATATATACAGGGTGTCCCAGAAGTCGCACACCATCCAGATTTTTTTATATCTATCCCCCCTCCCCCACCTTGACTATTTCATTTGGTGACGTCTTAAACTGTTGTGCACCAGACGAACTCCTCACCGAGACAACGGGCCGAGATTTTGCTCTCTTAGGGCCCGGAGAATGAAACTTGTAGTATCACGCAGCTGTGACACATCCCCATAAAGGGTCGGCACAAACGGTTGGCCTTCCCCCGTCCACTCTGATCCCTCTGCAAAGCGGGACACTCGACAAGCACATGTTCGACCGTCTCCAACGCCTCCATGAACTTTTTCTACACCGCGAATCCTCAATGGGCCTAAATCTGCTGAAAAAGGCACCAATCGCACAGTGCCCAGTACGAAACTGTGGATGAGTCTCTTCTGCGGAGCTTCCACCACTTGTTAGCTCGGTCAGGTCTCTCATGTGCTGCCTAACGCACCAGAACCAACCACACACTCTTGGTGATTTCAAAGATGTGATAACAACTGAGTGTCAAAGTATCAAACACGGAAACTCTCAAAAGAGTAAAAGACAGTTTCATAAAGAGAATTGATTCATGTATCAAATGTATCAATGCAGAGGGTGAACAATTTGAGCATCTATTATGATTATGATCAATAAAATTGATATTCATAATGTATTTTTATAAAAATCTGCATGGTGCACGACATCTGGGACACACTCTCTCTCTCTCTTTCTCTCTCTCTCTCTCTCTCTCTTTCTCTCTCTCTCTCTCTCTTTCTCTCTCTCTCTCTCTCTCTCTCTCTCTCTCTCTCTCTCTATATATATATATATATATATATATACATAGAGAGAGAGAGAGAGAGTGGGGTGGAGAGAGAGGGAGAGAGATAGAGAGAAAAATTAGTGTTACAAATAATACAACCTTTTAAAGCGAAAACATATTTTTTCTTAATAATAAATAAAGACTTTTTACTGAAAATTATAAAGCATGCGAAATAGCAAGAGAAAGGGAAAAAAATTATATAAAACCCATTGCCCTCCTTATAACAACAATAATTTTTCATATAATGGAATTAGAGTACCGAAGGTACTGAGTTGGAATCCTGATGAACGCTAGAATTTGCTATCGGGACGGGAGGGTGTCCCTGTGTCTACCCAGCAATGGTGGGTACCTGGCTTTTGTTGGGGGTAAAGGCAGCTGGGCATTGTGCGATCCACACAGTTCCCTAGTAGGCCTTGGCCACAGAAACTGCTGAACGTTGCTTCACCTATGGATCATTTTAATCCGAAGGGAATACCTTACCATGGTGCCCTGTCCTCCATTGATGCATATGGCACGGCCTTTTGGTTTTTGCTGAATGATTAAACCAGCCCTGGTTACTACAGACCAATACATTGAAAGATAAATAGTCTACCAATAGCGACCAGGACATAACACCTAGTTCCATTCCAGTCTTCACAATTGATAACAAAGATGTTAATTTTAATATTATTATAAACCAACTATTTGTTTTACAGACTAGTAGGCCTACCGGCAAACCATTTATATTTCTTTGATGGCGTTCTGTGGAGGAAGAATAATCGCTTATTATCAGTTGTTCCTTACATACACGAATCTTTGCTTATATTGACATAATATAACAATAGTTGTCTTTGTTCATTATTCTTTTTACAGCTTTGCCTACGTGGAATTATTGACGTCACCAAATGCACACACCCATAAACATTATATTTGTTATATCTTACATTTCTCAACATCGAGACAGTTTCTTGAATAAATTAATATATTGTCTTGAACAAAGGCTCAGCACCTATACTTACTTTGTTTATTCGCAGTGATGTTTATATTTAGACCTTTTTTTAAAATACATGCGTCACACTTCCAACAGAGTCGTCGTCGAAGAGTGGGCGCAGGGGAGTTGGTGTCAAACAGAGACAGACTGTCCTACATTGTTACTGATTTTTTCAAAAGTCTCTTTTAATAACCGGATCTTAAAATCCATGGCGAAACCAGACAGAGGTGGGTCGATGACCATTGGCACTCGCCATGCTAGCGATCCCACAGGCCCATGCGCTACATTTGTTTATGCCTTGCGAAATTCTCATTGGGTCATCAACGTGGCGTCATCTGCTCTCTTGTCCGATAGTACAAATACCAGAGACTATATGCCAGTGTAGGCCTGATCTCAAGACACCGGGTTCGGCGTGACGGGATACATTGCGCACAATTCCTTCCTCCCCACCGAGTTTGTGTCTGTGCTTTCTCCCTGTTCAATGTTTCTCGAATGTGCAATCCGTTAGCCCCACCGGTGTACTCTTAATGGAAGCGTATCCTTGGTTTACCCACTTTGCCAGCTCTGTAGCCAATGGGTACAGAAATTGAACTCATACTTTCACTGGATTGTAAAATATCAGATTATACACATGATTATCCAGATTTCGGGCTTGGCGAGGCGGGTATAGTTTCGCCTATTCCTTTTTTCTTTTCAACTTACGACTTCTCTCCCTCACTCTTCCTTTCTCTTGCTATTCTATTTCCTATTTAATTTTCTCCCCCTCTCTCTCAAATTTTTTAAACGTTCACTCTCTTTCTCTCTCTCCCTATCAGATTGTTTTTATTTTTCTCTCTCTCTCTCTCTCTCTCTCTCTTTTTCTTTTGTAAATGTTCCCTTCTTTATTATATTAGGGGTCGACAACCTAAGGCACGCTTGCCAAACTTGGCACGCAAAGCGATTTTCAATGGCACGCGAGAGACCTCTAATAGTGTGTTTTTTAAATTTAGTTTCCGGTTCTGAATGAGGAGAGCTGACTGTTGAAGCCGATGTATCTGAATGACTTAGCGACACATTTCATTGAGTTGAACACATTGACATGGGCGGGTTAAACGCAATTTGACCTGATAGATCACCGAAATGGATTTCCTTACATCTTGAGTGAAATACATTTTAAGCATTTAACTATATGTACTTCCCTTTATTAAGGCATATATTACGATATATATGTAAGGGGTGGAAAGAAGATGGAAGGTCCTAGTCTGTGCAACTTCGGAAAACCCAAAGTGACCCTAAGGTCTAAGGCTAAAGCTAACTAAATTAAGACCTAACAAGCTAAACACAACACAAACAATATACATTAAGCACGACACAAGAACAACACCAGAAACCACACAACTAAAAGAGTACTATAGATCAATTCATACGAGCTTTATTACATTATATCATATATATATATCATCCTATCAAAACATCTACCTAGACTATTCACTATTCTATCAACTGCCTGCTAACAACTGCTAATCGAATCTAACCACAAAATATATAAAACTAAATCTAAATCAAACAAAATAGATCATCTAAAATCCCAGTTAGAAGACACACTAACAGAGAAAAAAAGTAAATAAATATAATTAGTAATAGACATATAAAACATATTCATTAAGGCATTAAGGTATTGTACGTGTACTATAATTATAGAAAATAGCACAGTGCCAGCCTTAGAAAGCTGGCCAAAACAAATAATTATGGTAATACTGGCACACAAAGTTTATAACACAACTGTATAAAATAAGCAAATATTAAACTTAATATTATACAACAATCATTTTAAGCTGAGACATATACTCACAAAGTTTACAAAGCAGCAACGCCCCAAGCACATAGCAAGAGGTTTAGCACAAAGCCTGATACAGTCCCACTAGTTTTTAAATATCAATTCAAAAAAGGCGGACTCCATCCCTGACCGAAACACTCACATCCTCATACACACATAAAAATAGTACCAAACATGGTAATAAAAAAAACAATAACAACAAATTAAACATGTTAAATGAAATTGAAATAAAATATTTATAAAAGTATAAAATAAAAATAGTGAAATAAAGAATTAGGACTATTTAAGTTTTAGGTACGAGTATTTACATAAATAAACATTTTGCCCAAGAATATTTTAGGACTATCTTTCCCCACAGGGAAACAACTCATAAAAAACACTAAAAACCCAGAAGTCTTTGTAAGAATACCACTAGGTTTTCCAAACCCAAAAAGTACAAAAATGCGAATAAAAACATTGAAAGAAAATATAATATAACAACATAACAAAAATTAGATAACATAAAAAATGTAACCCTCCCGGTTACACTCATCCCCCGCTTTTTACGTGTGCAGTCCCATGCACACAGTAATGAAAAAAATACAACTTAGTAACGTACAACCTTAAGAGGAATAAAACTACTAAAAAAACACATGCTACTGTAAAGCAGCACTACACACAAAATTATATACAAAAAGTTCAAACAAAAAGCAATAATTTAATTACATTATTATCATCTTTAAAAGACAAGTTACATAGCAAATATCAAAAATAGAAAGTATAAAATATGAATAATAAGAGCCTCATCTTGTCCGTGGACCTATGTCTCTTATACCGGTACTGTCAATCCTGTTGTCCTTTAGCAAATGAAATAATGTTGCACTTAAATCTTCCAGTTTGGCCTCCAGGTAACACAGGCGTTTTGTGTGGTGTCCATGCATATGTCCTTCCCAAGACTGCTGCTCAAGGGGTGACAGTCGGGGCCAGCGTTCAGCTGTCGCTGGGCAATGCCTAGCCAGATGGCCAGCTCTCCTACAATTATAGCAGAGTTGTTTGCCTCTGCTCCTTCTGGGTCTGACATATGCAGGTGGTCTCCGAACCCGACCTGTTGGCAAGGATGGCCGATCCCTACTGTCGCAATATGGAACTTCTTTCACAGTTGTAAAAGGCTCTCCATTGGGAGCCAGGTGTATAGGATTGGGAGACTGAGGTATCGAACTAGGGGCAGGTTGCAACAATGAATTTTCATCCCCAGTCCAACGAATCGCAGCATCCCTGATATCCAGAAAAGAGACAGCAGGGTTACGAAACACCATTTCCTCTAGATGGCGACGGACTAACATATCTTGAAGATTCTCCAAGAAGCTGTCCCGGAGGTAGCAGTTCTCGGTCACTGTGAGTCCCAGTTCCCGCTGACGCGATGTAAGGGCTCGGTAGGCGGCAAGAACCCTGTGAGAATATGCCCTGACTGTCTCTCCGGGGGCTTGCGTTGACTGCAGCAAGATGCGCATTAACTGCGTGCAGCTTCTTTTCTCGCCATAGATTTGTTTCAACAGGGCCAAAGTGACCTCCGAGTCTGATGACCTGCTACAGTCATGACAGAGTAACTCTGCCTGGACAGAGTCTCCCAGATGTGCCCAAAGAAGAAAATTCTTTTCAGCCTCGTCAGTAAGCCTTCTGCTCCTCCAAGCTGCTCTGACCTCGTACAGAAATTCGCCCACCTCGTCTGCTGGGCCACCACCATGAAAATTGCGGACAACGACATCCAAAGGTTGGACAATGATAATGCTGCTGTTCATGGTAGTGGTCTCTGGGCCTCCTCCTACAGTCATTCTAACTGGGATTTTTCTCCTAACAACTATAAACACACAAAAAAGAAACAGAATAGACCTAACCGAAGGAGACAGTTACAAAAACTAAAAGGTACCTTAGAAACAAGCAACCTAAACAAAAGGAAAATATACGACAGAACAGCACTAAACCACTAACTAGGCCTACATAAACACTCTAGTACCAGCCCTAAAACTATAGAACAATCTAAGCTACCGCTAAAGCCTTAAGCACAGACCCCACTCGTGCTACCAAATGTAAGGGGTGGAAAGAAGATGGAAGGTCCTAGTCTGTGCAACTTCGGAAAACCCAAAGTGACCCTAAGGTCTAAGGCTAAAGCTAACTAAATTAAGACCTAACAAGCTAAACACAACACAAACAATATACATTAAGCACGACACAAGAACAACACCAGAAACCACACAACTAAAAGAGTACTATAGATCAATTCATACGAGCTTTATTACATTATATCATATATATATATCATCCTATCAAAACATCTACCTAGACTATTCACTATTCTATCAACTGCCTGCTAACAACTGCTAATCGAATCTAACCACAAAATATATAAAACTAAATCTAAATCAAACAAAATAGATCATCTAAAATCCCAGTTAGAAGACACACTAACAGAGAAAAAAAGTAAATAAATATAATTAGTAATAGACATATAAAACATATTCATTAAGGCATTAAGGTATTGTACGTGTACTATAATTATAGAAAATAGCACAGTGCCAGCCTTAGAAAGCTGGCCAAAACAAATAATTATGGTAATACTGGCACACAAAGTTTATAACACAACTGTATAAAATAAGCAAATATTAAACTTAATATTATACAACAATCATTTTAAGCTGAGACATATACTCACAAAGTTTACAAAGCAGCAACGCCCCAAGCACATAGCAAGAGGTTTAGCACAAAGCCTGATACAGTCCCACTAGTTTTTAAATATCAATTCAAAAAAGGCGGACTCCATCCCTGACCGAAACACTCACATCCTCATACACACATAAAAATAGTACCAAACATGGTAATAAAAAAAACAATAACAACAAATTAAACATGTTAAATGAAATTGAAATAAAATATTTATAAAAGTATAAAATAAAAATAGTGAAATAAAGAATTAGGACTATTTAAGTTTTAGGTACGAGTATTTACATAAATAAACATTTTGCCCAAGAATATTTTAGGACTATCTTTCCCCACAGGGAAACAACTCATAAAAAACACTAAAAACCCAGAAGTCTTTGTAAGAATACCACTAGGTTTTCCAAACCCAAAAAGTACAAAAATGCGAATAAAAACATTGAAAGAAAATATAATATAACAACATAACAAAAATTAGATAACATAAAAAATGTAACCCTCCCGGTTACATATAGTTGGACTTTTTTTAGTATATAGTTTGAAACACTCAAAGCGGAGTTTCCTAAACAAAGGCAAGACTTTCAAATTCATGGAATCATTTTTCATACATCATCAAGCCCAACTTGCTTGATCATACTACATACCGCCTTCTTAGATGTAGAGGGATATTGACGATTTTAAAACGCTACCAGTTTAATTTGAAACGTCCAAAACAATGGACATCGAAATGTGCCGATTTGGGGGAAAATCTGGAAGGAAGATACTTAGGAAAGTCATCTGCAATTCTCTACTGCCAGGCATTCATTCGCTCTACTTTCAGCTTTTGGTTCAACTTACACTTGTGAACAGTATTTATTGCACACGAAAACTGTGTTAGGCATTCAAAGAGGTCACTTACACTTCACTACTCAAGAATTATGACTAAATATGTCTATCTGCCATTATAAATTTTGCGAAGAGCATTTAAGACAAGGCGCTCATTAACGCTAACTGGTGCAGACTAATTACATTTACAAGAGATTTTATGCACATTTTCTATAATTAAACATAAATATAAGTCATTCTAAAACAAAATTTGATTTTATTAATTTAATAAATATAAGAGACTTTTTAATAGTATTATATTATGCCGTTGTTGTCATTATTAGGCTAATATTACAAAGATAAACTCATTATGGTTAAATGAACAAACAATTAATGAATGCAATGTTTAATTACAACTGTTTAACGCAAATTAATTGTATCTCTCTAATTAAATCGTGTAATGAATACCATATTGTTGGAATTATATAAAGAAATAATAATAAGTCAGTAATATTAAAGGGAAATAATTAGCCCGTTTTATTTGCGCTCATATTTCTTAGATTTCTAAGATTATGTTTCTAATTTTTCTTTTATAAAAGACTAAAGGGCGAACAACTTATAACTTCATTATAATGACCTACCTGTAAAAAGTATTTGAAAATTATATAAATATTATGTTACTAAAGAATTATGTGCACATTTCCAAAACATTACATTAACTACCCATTTTGTATGATTACTAAGTATCAATTCCGCTCACAGATATTATCGCCACGAAGCATGTTCACATCGAATGCCCTTTATTAGGATTAAATTTAATAAATTCACAGTTATAACTGAGAATTAAATATAATTGATACAAGCAGTTGGTAGATCCTCATCTTGACACAACAAGATAATGTGTACAAAATAATTAGCCTACAATAAGCTTAATGTGAAAGTTTAGTATTAAAATTATAGATGTTAAAACCAGGTTGTATAAAACCGGTTTAAAACCGAATTTCGGTAATCTCCTTTCCCCCCCTCCCATCACACGCGCACAATGTGAAAAGTCACAGACTGGAAACGCCGAATGTGCGTAGTTTTGTGGGTATATTTGAAAAAAATAGTTCAGAGATCTAGTGTTTGCAAGGGGTTGATTTGTGTGCATAAAATTTGATTTTGTACTCTTTACCATAAAATTCTTTAGAACTAAAATAAATATGGGCTAATTTATTAAAACCGATAATAGCTTTCAATAGTGATAATTAAATTTCCGATTATCGTTGACCATAATATTAAGAAGCGTATAAAGAGGATTACGATGTTATTCTAGGATGCTTCGTACGCAGATGCATACTAGCCATACCAAAACTGTTTTTCTATAAATTTAGACAAATAATATAATTTAGCGTCGAAGTGAATATGAGAGAAATGACGGTTTCGAAAGAAATAGTCACCAACAATACACCGTGGACTTAGACTTGTATTAAAGACGTATTTAAAGGTTTCGCGTAGCACCAATTAAAATTAATGTGTATTTAATATTATCTCATTTCAAGAATTGTTTTTTATTCGAATCCAAAATTATTTATTAAAAATATTTCCATTAGAACCAGAAAAGGGTGTGTTACTTGAAGTAATGATTAATTTCCAACCAACAAACCGAAATTCGGTTTTGAAAATCAAAACCGGTTTGACATCCCTAAATAAAATATTGGATTTGATATAAATGCAAATAAAAAGGATGATAATTACTAGTCTTAACAAGTTAATGTTTTAAATATTAAAACTCTTTTACGATGTTCTCTATAAATTTCCTTTGCTTTTGGTCTTGGCCTTGTCACAGAGTTAAATAAATTGTTTTATAAAAAATAATTTAAAAAGTATAAGCTTAAATGTGAAAGTTTAGTATTAAAATTATAGATGTTAGAACCATTTTTTCTTCTAAAACGGTTTTCGCTTGTATAAAACCGGTTTAAAACCGAATTTCGGCTGTTGGCACGCTGAATTAATTAAAAATTGGTAGTTTGGCACACCATTAGCAAAAGGTTGCCGACCCTCGATCTAGGCTACCCGTGACTTGGCCAAAGTTTGTAATTTTTATAGAGCCTCTCTTTCTGTACAAATAAATATCTCTCACTTTCCTATTCAGGTTTACTTAGAACAACGTTTTCTTTGTATGTAGTATCACACTCACTACATTGAACTTATTACGGTTATTTAAGTTTCCTTCTCCATTTCTCCGTGTCATTATTTCCATGTCTGTCATGCTTCTAATTCTCTTTCTCTCATCGTGTCTGAATGTGTCAATCTCTAATCCATCCTATAGCGTTCTTTTTATTTTTCTTCTCATCTCTCTCATACTCTTTCTCAGTGGCGTATTTAGGCATGTTCCACATGTTCCATTGGAACAGGGGCCCCCACACAAAAGGGGCCCCCACACATCCCAAAAAGAAATGTTTTAGTGACGTCCCCATTCTTTCGTTAAAAATGTAAAATAAAACTAATTTATTCCCCTGCAATTTCAAGCGCTCCACTCCAACCAAGCTAAGCAACATAAACTTTATCAATTTACAGAATGTAACATGAATTAACGGCCCTTTTCTGAGGTATGTGGAAGGTAGGGGCGAGACCACTAAGGGCCCCCACATAAATTTGGGAACAGGGCCCCCACAATCCTAAATACGGCCCTGCGAGTCTTTCTTTGATACTATCATGTTATTCCTTTTTTTTTTCACGGAATGTGAATAATTCATCAGCTATTGCTCATTCTGTTCTGTCTCTCCCACCATTTCTCTCTCTTTCTCTCCCTTTCTATTTCGTTATCATCTCTGACATTGTAGCAGACTCACTTGCCCTCGCCATGCACTCGACAAGGGAGGAAATTCATTAAGCTGATAACTCGCGTCAAATATGACACGTCCCTAGTCCGTTGATGGGTTTCCAGAAATTACATTAAAAAAAAAAAAAAGGTTTATGGGAAAATCTGACCGTATGTGGGTTCATTATGGTTTTGATCTTCTGCTCGTGTGGCTGTAAAATGAGTGTGTTAAATGTGCTGGTATGTAAGTAAAAGCGCGCAAGAGTTCGGTCGATACAATATTGTGTATTTGCAAATGTAGGTCAATACAAGTCATATAGGCATATATAAAAGTAGGTCAGCAAAAAGTAGGTCAATCAATTGAAGGTTAGGTAAAGTCAAAAGTGTTTCAATACAAGAAGCAGGTCAACACAAGAGTAGGTCTATACTAAAGTGTATCAATATAATAGTAGATCGAATCAGATGTAGGTCAATAGAAAAGCAGGTCAACAAAAGAGTAGGTCAATTCAAGGGTAGGTCAAAATAAAAGCATGTCAATATAAGAGTAGGTCAAATCGATAGTAGACCAATAGAAAAGTATGCCAATGCAAGAGTAGGTCGATACAAGAGTAGGTTATACGCAAGCGCGGTCCAGTATGAGAGGACACTTAAAGCATAGGTCAATAGCTAACACAAGTAGGTCAGGCCAAGAAAATAGCAACACTTATCTTTAGCAATACAAGAGCATCAATATACGTGAGACTAATGCAATCGATGTGTAGTGGAATGGTAGCTAGTGTAGGGCAAGTGGAATAATATATTGACTTGTATACGTACAATTAAATGAACAAACAATAGTTAACAGTGCAGTAAACAAGTATCCCTTATCCCGTTGGACCAAATTGATCCATATGGCCGGTGAAAAAGCGTTCACCAGTTTCTGTTGCCACGGCAAACTAGGAGATTGTGTGGCCAGCACTACCCACAGCTGCCTTTACTTTACCCCAACTAAGGTTAGGTACCGATCAGAGCTGGGTAGTCTCAGGGACACCCTCAAGACCCGGGAAAAAAGTCCAAGCCTACACCAGGATTCGAACCCAGGACCTTCGGTAGTCCAGTATAACGCGCTGCCGCTCGTCCGCCGAGCTAAACGTTTCTAGCTCTTCCTTTTTAAAAGCACACGCCGTTTACTCACTACCGGCCATCGTAATTAGCTTATCCTCAATCCAAACCCACCTCCGCCCCGGGACCCCTTCTTACAGGCTTTATAGTACATCCGGTGTCCCGTAGGAAGAGCACATTAATTTCCAATTCCATAAATGTTTTAGGAAGCGGATCCTTTTTTTCTTTACTTCGTTCCCAGGGAATCGCGTCAGACAAACCAATCATGTTGATTGTGGTGCCATTTTTTTCTTTTCTTTTATTCTGTTCCATTGTTTGTGTTGTTTTATTGTCTCTTCCCTTTGCGTGTCTTCAGTGCAAATAGCATAATGAATGGAAATGAGCTACAACTCCAATAACACATTTTTATGCTTGGCAAGCAAAAAAAAAGATAACAAACAAAAAACTTACAAAAAAAAACCTAAACAAAACAAGTGAACATCGTGACAAAAAACAAATGTTTTTGTTTTAAAAGAATAGAAAAAAATTGATTTATCAAAAAAAGTAAAAAAATGAAATCTTAGTCTAAGTCCAAGTGTGCAAATGTGATATTAAGTACCCGCCGGATGAAACTGATCATAGGGCCGGTGAAGCAGCGTTCACCAGTTTCTGTGATAAAGGCAAAACTAGAGGATGTGTGGCCAGCGCAATGTTCAGCCTGCTTTTATTATACCCCGAACTAATGTCAAGTACCCGTCAGTGCTAGGTATACTTAGGGTCGGGGAACCAGTTCTAGCCGAATCACCAGGATTCAAACCTAGGACCTTCGATACGCAAACAGAAATCGATGCTGACTCGGCCATCGTTGACCTGTGTAAATGCGATTGGCTTGTTTAATGAATGTGTTACAACTATGTTGATCCATTGATCAGTAGTGTTTGTAATGGCTGATGGCGTCTTGTGGACATATCTCACTTCTGAACCCATGGGGCCTCAAAGCGGTGAAGAGTGGAAACCACCAGTACGCTTGCATCAATGGGGGGCAACCCCTTTTTGTGACTCTGGGTGTCCTCGCTATCACTTGCAATCGAATGGTCTGGGGCTCCGGTGGGGAGGAAGAAATGAGCGCAGCAACCCCGCCGTGGTGCCTGGATGCCCATACCTTTAGTATGGGATTTGCGGGTGACATTTGCATGTATACGGGCGAGCCACCACGATATTGATCCTAAGGGAATTCCGCAGTAGGATAAAATAGTGGCTTTGGAAACCGTACCCTAAGTTACACGGCACGCCCGTAGGGCGTAAGGTGGCTGGCGCCCGGACAGTACCTTGGTGTGCTCCCATTTGGTTAATTACTGGACATCGTTATGCCCCTGGACGTTAGATCCGGAAGACTCGTCCGGTTTTTTAAAATACAAGTTTAGTAGTGTAGCTAGTACGTAATCGTATGGCTTAAAACATGCACATTCGGGCATGGAATGGGTTGCCTGAACAAAACCAGGAAAACCAGTAACTTAACATATTAACACATTAATAAATGTGAAAGACTAGACTCGGACCACTGATGAGCGTAGGACGCAATAATCTTCTTTATAAAAGGAGCATCTTTAATATATAAGATAAGGTAACATCCGCATAACTATTTCTCTTCGCCAAAGCACATATCACTTGAAAAAAGATAATGTGTGTACATGGCGTCGCATATATGCGCTCCCTTTATTATTCACATTTCTTGACGCAAAGATATACGGTGGACAAGGGGTAATAACTTGACTTGTGCATAATAGGTTCACTTTATTATTTCCCCTTGCATGGACGAAATAAGCTGTACAACGGTGACTGAACTTGTGCATATAGATTCAACAAATTATTCCCCTTGTATGTGTTGCCAATTATCACTGTTTATAAAACAGCTGTCCTTTACCTTTCTGTACTACTACAAAGGATGTTTTGTTTATTTTCTTAATAATACTTTTTGACAAGATCTTGAAAGGAATAATATAGTGCGAGAAAGAAACGATGGGCGAGCGGCAGCGCGTTCGACTGGTGATCCGAAGGTTCTCGGTTCGAATCATCGTGCAGGCTAGGGCATTGAGGGTGTGCCTGACATAGTTGGGGTCAAAGTGTATAGTAAAGGCTGCTGGGCATGTTGCTGGCACACACATCCCTTAGTAAGCCGTGGCCATGGAAACTGGTGAACGCTGCCTTATAATCAGTTTGGTCTGTAGAGTACTTAGATGTTGATTTTGCAGTAATTATATGAAAAGTTATAAGTTTTTTGTTTAGTCAGGTGTATTTAGTAATGTTTTTGCTTTTTACATTATATCATATACCTTTGTAATTGTATTTTAGTATTATTTGTATAATGTTAAATTCGTCTCTCAGTATGTCTCTTGTCTCTCTAATTGTTAAACTATTTATCCATCCATCTGTCTAACAAAAGTAACATCTATCTATCTATTTAGTAGTCTATCTCAATCATTCTAACCTTCTATTCCGTTAACTATCCATTGAATCTCACATGCATCCGACCATTTAAACATCTATCTTTCTGTCTATCATATTTCTTTCTATTTATCTATCAATCTAACGATCAATCTATCTATCTATCTATCTATCTATCTATCTATCTATCTATCTATCTATCTATCTGTCTATCTATCTATCTGTCTATCTATGTAAAACATATATATCTAGCTATCTAGCTAAGTAAATACCATTCTATTTACCTATCTATAAGCTTTATAAAATATTGCGTTTATCTATCTATGACTTTATCTATTTATATACATTTCTTTTTTCAAGTATTGTGCTCATCTATTTATCCATCTGTTTATTCCCCCACCCCTCTCTCTCCTTCAGTATCTTTTTTTTTCTTTCATCCTATTTCTTAGTGTCTCATTTGGTTCCGCAATAAATCTATATATTATAGAACTATTGTGATAGGATAGTAAAATAATATTTTATATTATTGTTTCATAATCTAAATGTACTCCGTCTATTTTTATTACCTTAATCAATACATTATCAATATGGACAATTTGCCTTTCTTTTATCACCACCACGATTCACAGAACATAACAAATAGGAAATTCAGAAATTAAAGAACAGTAACTCCGTTACTGTCCAAGGGCAGTAATTAACTCGACCGATCATGTTTCAAGTCGGTTTAGACTTCTTTATTTTTTATCTCTACTCTTCAAGACGTCTTGTTTTGTCTCAAATATCAGGTTTTTAATTAATTTTTTTTTCTTGCTTGGTCTTTTTAAACTCTCGTGTGGCGCGAAGAGATTTCTGCTTAACACGAGGATGAAGGCGAGGGTGGGCGGAAGACTGGGTGCAGATGGGAAGGACTAGATAATAGGGAGAAAAGCCCGATTAGGGTCGAGGCTAGTAGTGGTAATGGAAAGAAAAACGCTTTGCGTATAAAATATGTTTGTTTTTTATAAGATGATTGTTTTAGGATGATTATATTGTAAATGCTGGTATAAATGTTGTTATGAATGTGAATATAACAACTGTGAAAAATCAATGTGAATGTGTGAAGCGTGAATTCGAAACCATAACGTCAGATTATGTAGAAATGCAAACATATATTTTAGTGTGAAAATAACATATATTATAGGCATATATAAGCCTATTATATGAAATTAACGCTTGCGAAAGTGCAATGTTGCTTACTCTGCGTTAATTTTTGCTGGCGCGTTTATTTTATATTTGCTACATTTTATCGTATATATTTTGTTCATAACTGAAGTTTTACTTTTCTTCGTTTGATATATATATATATATTTGTTGAAATTCGAAATAGCTTTTTAATTACAATAAGTAAGGGTTGATTTATGATATTGAGATTTTCAAATAAAAAGGTCGCTGTATGTTTCTACGGTGAAATGCGCTTACGGTGCCGGCTTGTTTTCGTTGGCGTAACAATGAACTGCACTTTCCAGATTAGTTGGTTTTCATTGGCAGAAATTCAAGAGCTATTCAAACGACAATACACAATGCTCATCCGGATAAATACAGAAAAAAAAAGCCTTTATAATGCAAGGGACAATACTCATATAACCACTGTCACTGATCTACTGGATATCTATTGGAATCGCTCATTAGTCTATTATATTTATCTTAAATATAATGGATAATTATTCGATACATCCCCTCATCAGTATGATGTCTATTGCATACAGCTACGTATTATTGGGGTATACATTCGACATATATTTGCTGTCACCACTAATATATTGGATATATATTGGCAATCACTACTGACATATTGGATATACATTGGCTACAACCCACTCATATATTGGCTATATATTAGCTACGACCCACTCATATATTATTGGATCTATATTGGCTACCGCTACCACCTATATATTGGATATATCTTGGCTACCACCACTCATATGTTGGATATATTTTGGCTACCACCCACTCATATATTGGATTTATAAATATCGCTTACCAGCCGCTCATATATTGGATATATATTGGCTACCACCACCGATATATCGGATATCTATGGGACTGTTATAAAAAGCGTCAAATGTACTAGGAAGTGTGAAAAAAACAACAAAAGAAAGGGCTAATCATATCAAAATGCTTATAACATTATTGATATAAATGGGAGTGGTAGGGCAGAAACTATGAATAAGGAATATCTCTTCCCATCTACACGAGACCTCAACAGTAACACCGTTTGTCTGTGTATAAGAAAAGTCGTTTAGATAAATGTATATAAAAAAATGGGGACATCTATGCCGAACCAAGGAATATATAATAAGATGAACCGCTTGCTCTATTTGTAGAGCTTACATGTTCTTTTACCGTGCGCATCCACTAACGCTGTCTTAAATGACTTCTACGCTCCTACGAATACAGATACAACTTTTGATTTTAATTTTTATTGAGAAAATCATACCGGTTAAATGAAACACAAGCGCAAAGTGCAATATGGAATCGGGAATTCTGAAAAGAAGTCAGTAAGGTCATCAAATAGCAGAAATATTAAAGCAATAGGTTCATCTTATTATATTCTATGGTTCATCTTATTATAGTCTATGGTTCATCTTATTATAGTCTATGGTTCATCTCATTATAGTCTATGGTTCATCTTATTATAGTCTATGGTTCATCTTATTATAGTCTATGGTTCATCTTATTATAGTCTATGGTTCATCTTATTATAGTCTATGGTTCATCTTATTATAGTCTATGGTTCATCTTATTATAGTCTATGGTTCATCTTATTATAGTCTATGATTCATCTTATTATTGTCTATGGTTCATCTTATTATAGTCTATGGTTCATCCTATTATAGTCTATGGTTCATCCTATTATAGTTTATGGTTCATCTTATTATAGTCTATGGTTCATCCTATTATAGTCTATGGTTCATCTTATTATAGTCTATGTTTCATCTTATTATAGTCTATGTTTCATCTTATTATAGTCTATGGTTCATCTTATTATAGTCTATGTTTCATCTTATTATAGTCTACGGTTCATCTTATTATAGTCTATGTTTCATCTTATTATAGTTTATGGTTCATCTTATTATAGTCTACGGTTCATCTTATTATAGTCTATGTTTCATCTTATTATAGTACAGCCTTTGGTGGAACAAGAGATCTTGGTTAGGTTTTCAGATAGGGGTTTAATTGTGGGATTTTTTCGGTGGCGCTAAGGTTTTAATGGTTTATATAACACAGCCCACTCTACTCATTTTATATGCGTCCGCCTACGGGTTTATTGAAACATCTCGCTGTATTCTGTAGAGCAGTGGTTCTTAACCTTTTTGAAGTCGGGGAGCACTTTTGATCATGACACAAATTTGGGGAGCACCAAAATCAAGGAGTAAAAAAAAAAAAAAATACACAAACGTACGACTTTTATTGAAAATAAAAGATTATAACATAAGAGTTTAATAAACACATTTTTAATAAACATAAATTTAATAAGTAAAAAATAACATTGAGCAAAATTTAATTCATAAAAATAAAAATATTCAGATCTAATGTGAAACCTGAGCTTGACGGTTTTTACAAATTTCAGTGATATTAGGCCTAATTTTAGAAATAGCTACTCTCAATTCTTCATCCAAATTAGTAAGTGTTGCTCGTTTTTTAGTTTTTATGTTGTTGACTATCGAGAAACCGAGTTCACACAAATATGATGTTGAAAATTGCAACAAGATTTTAAGTGCCTTCATGGAGAGAGCTGAGTATTCTTCTTGCACAAAGATCCAAAATTCCTCCAGAACCATTTCGGAAAATTTTATTTTAAGTGTACGATCCGATGATAGGTTGATTAATTCTTCTTCTTCTTGGTATGACAACTTACTATTTGATGTATCAACCGTGGCAAAGGGATTACGTATCCAGTCATATGTTTCTACGTTTATTGATGGAAAATAAAATTCAATCTTGTCTTCTAATAAAGTTAAATGCTCTGTTACTGCTGAACAAAGCACTACGCTTTATCTGTGGCACCTTTCGAACGTCCGAAGTGGCAGCTGCTGAGGTGATGGCTAACATACCACCCCTTCAGCTTAGGAGAGAACGCGCTGTTATAACGACCTACGAGCGCTATAAGAGACTCGAGGAAAGCTTCCCAACCAGTCTTAGTAGACACCTGGAAGGGTAGTAAGAGAATAAAGATGCAGTCCTTTATGCACCACGCAACAAGGCTGTCATCCGAAATCGACCTACCCGATACAAGGCTGCCTATGCAAAGGTACTCGAGTTTCTCTCCAGGGAACACGCCAACGCTCCCCCAAATACGAACGAAACTGAAGGACACCTCAGTTAGCAAAACGTCCGACCCAAAACTACTCAGAAAAGTTGCCATGGACACGCTAAATGCCCTACCGCCCGGCCGGGGCTGTCCATGTCTACACTGACGGGTCGGCTAATGCAGACACCGGTACCGCCGGCTTTGGTGTTTACATAGAGTACCCCGGCAACCCGAATAGAGACGAACTATGGGGGCCTTGCGACGGTCTCTGCAACTACGGCGCAGAGATCGAGGCCATCAGTCGGGCTCTGGAGTGGATCCGCCTTCGCCACGTCGAAGGCGCCCTCGGCTCTACGACCGTCACCATCCTGACTGATGCGTTGTCGGTGCTCCAAGTTATTGAGAATCTGAGCAACTGCCCCCTCAGATAGAAACAATTCTAAAGGCTTCAGACGAGCTAAGCCAGCGCTTTGGAGACCGCGTGCTACTGCAGTGGGTCCCAGGGCATACAGGCCTACCTGGCAATGAGAGAGCAGACCACCTTGCCAAAAAAAAAGGTGGGCTGAGCACACCCACCTCCGAGGAGCCCGGCAGCACGCCATGCTCCTTTGAGAAGGCCCGTACATTGATCCGCAGGTGGGAGACAGAAAAGTTGAACGAGAGCTGGGACAGCTCTGACAAGGGCCGAGAAGTCTGGCGGCATTTGCCCCGCCCTAACCGCGCCGACCCATGGTGGTGCCTAAATAGGTCTGAACAGAGTATCATATCTCAATTCCGCACTGGCCACTGCCCCATTGGGGCACACTTCGCCAGGTTCCGGCCTAATTACGACTCGCGGTGTCGCCACTCTGGGAAGGAGGAGGAGACAGTGGAGCATATCCTGCGGGAATGCCCCCGTCTCGTCGATCGAGGAGATGGGACGGGTGACCCACTATCCACTGTTCTCTACGGAGATAGAGCCGTGCGCAAACGCACGGCTGAGTTCTTGTTCAGAGCTACAAGGGAATAATACTCCCAGCTCTTGCTTCCAATAAGAGTTCTAGTTAGTTAGTTAGTTAGTTAAATACTGCTGAAATAATTTCGTCGGTAGTGTTATCATTAAGAGAAGGAAAGGCTTCAACTTTAATCACATATACATTTTATTTATGTAGCATTAGTACAAGTGAGTCAAAACTTCGTTACAAAAACAGTAAAAATAGGCAAAAAGGCCGATTTTTTCCCGTTTGGACTACATATTATAAGCATTTGTTCAGCTCAATCAGATAGAGTAAGTGAGTGAACATTAAATTTTTAGTTTCATAATTTCGCGGAGCACTTGCAACTACCTCGCGGAGCACCAGTGCTCCGCGGAGCACCGGTTAAGAACCACTGCTGTAGAGGAACATCATCTTCGTGTCTGACGTGGTTAAGAAAGTTCCCCCCCCCCCCACCCGCACCCGATTTTAACAAAAAGCTACGCCCCCTCATTGTCACCTACAGCTGACGCCCTGGAATATTTAATGAAACGATGAAAAAAAATGGAATGGGGTGGTAGCGATTGGAAATGGCACCCTGTGGCAATACTTTTATTTTGGGTGGAGTTGGGGGAGGGTTAGTAGAACGGAGGAGAATGCATGGCTGTGAGTTTGGATAGTGTAGTGTGAACATGCTCTCGACTCCCCCCCCCCCTTATCTGCATGACCGAAGGCTGTAATTGAAAACGTGTCCGAAATGTGAGATCAGCTCTGGCAGTGATTTGAAGGGCTTGACAGAAAGCTGGCAGTGTGTGCTGATGTTGCCCCTTCTGGTACTATAAACAGTGTCACACAAATTGATGTCATCTATATATAGATACATATTATAAATATAAAGCTATTTGTGTGTGTGTTCAACCAATCATATTAGTTAATTTAAACACACGTGACGTTATTGTCTCGTACTTTTGCGATTTCACTACAGATATGTGTCTTCGCTAGCTAAGTGGTTTTCGTATCGTACTGCCATGTGGGTGCCCCGGTTCGATTCTCTTAGTTAGTCAATTCCTTTTTTTCTGTGCAATTATTTTTATATATACTCGAAACACCGGATAATTTAGATGTTTTGCTAAATAAAAGTACTTGCCTATTTTTTACACGATTACAATACAATGTATTTATTTTAAATTACTTTTCCAAAAGTCTTCAGTTAAAATATCATCGTAGTTTATAAAAGTTTTATCTGTAGCTTATATAGGCCTATTTTTTTTTCAACCGGGCAACGCCTGACAATTTAGCTTGTTCATGAATAAAACGCTTTGATTGAATTCCGCGTTGAAGATGTTTTCTCCGTCGTAGACAATAATAAATGTTAAAAGTTAAAAGCTGCATTCTTAATTTTGACTTTGTGTTAGAGATTATTTCTGTCTGCTCAAACATCTGGACTTTCTTCATTCCTTGAGATTTACGTAGACCCTATTGACAAGTCTTAATGATCTATGCATGCTTGGTGAACTGTAGAAGTTCATAGTGTACCAAGATTTCCAGTTCTATTCGTTCATTTACTAACAAAACATGTATGTGTGCAGCTTGACTGGTTGCACCTATTGAAAAGGTCAAGCGTCATTACGACCTGTCAATAAAGTCATGTTTTTATCTTGTTTTTTTTTCTTTTTGGGAAAATTCTATTCTGTCACATTCTATATTATACAAACATATTTATTGAGGATGCGCCATGTTGTCTATATATATCAAATTATCACTAACATACAGCGATTCTACTAGTAAATGTTAAGTTTAGTGATTGAATCGTTTTGTTTTCCTTATTAACTCATACATTTGGAGATATTTATTCAAGATGTCCGGTGTTTATTATGACATTCGTTTATGTAATATTTATATTCCTCCTTCTCTCCATGTCGCTTTCTATAGGCCTACATTTTATTCTACACTTCTCTCTTTACTCCTGAATCGTCTTCCACTCTTTCTTTCCTAAACATATATTTCTCTCTCCCTCTCTTTATCATCTTTATCTTTCTCTCCCTCTCTCTCTCTCTCTGTCCCTCTCTATGTCCATCTCTCTGTCCCTCTATCTCTCTCCCAACTCAAATTCTCTCAAATTCTCTCCCACTCACTCTCTCGCCTTCTTCTTATTGTCATTAATCTCCATGTCATTTTTTTAAATAAATATATATTTTGCTTAAGGTCACTCGATCTATCTCCAATTGCTTTGCAGCAGTTTTATTACCACGAGAGAGACGTCATTCGAAACCATAAACTGTACATTAATTGCCGCCATTAAACAGACGCGTCTAATATCTATAAGAGCCCTTGTTAAATGGACAATATATTCATTAGAGGCCACGAAAATAAAGCAATCCATGTAATTGCTCCAGGTGTGTATTTGTCCTTAACATAATGTTATCCAGTTAACATGTATAATTATATGCAACTTCCAATAAATTCCATTTACTTGTATTTTATGGTTTTCAGAAAATTAAACTACAATTCAAATTTTAAAAAAAGAGACGCGTCAAACTATTGTAGTATGTTAAGTAAAATATGTAAGGTGGCTCACCATGAGATTATGTGGTCAGGTAAAAAAAAGTATATTCAACTTGTCTTTTTTGAAAATCAGAACATATAATGGCTGCTCTCGTGATGAGAATATTCACCCAATGAGTGTGTCGCCTGTTCAAGGACCCTTTTCACTAACTCGATATAATGGAGGCACTTTACATCATCTAAAAGTCAAGTGCAAAATGGAATCGAGACTTTTAAAGGTCGTGACCTCTGAATACGCGTCACCTTACTGCACCAAGTCGTTTATGATATGTAAGACGATGTAGCTACCTCTGTTTATGGTAATGTTTATGAAATATTAGACAATGTGGCTTACTTTGCTTAAGGTAATGTGTATGAGATGTTAGTCGTTCTGGCTACCTCTGTAATATGTATTGTGATGTAAGAAGGTGTGGCTACCTTTGCTTATGGTGCATAACACTTTACCTCCAGACATTTTGTTCAATTGTTCATTGCGATAATGTTGCTTTCATAAATTGTTGTGTACAGCAATTTAAGGGAAGCAATTTGTTTAGCCTGCGAGATGACACTTAAATTAATTGTGTGCTTGACAAAAACGTTTAAAGTATGATTTCGCACAGAAAGACACAATCTCTCCCTCCCTCTCTATCTCTCTCTCTCTCTCTCTCTCACACACACACATATATCTATACATCAACAACTAAAGACGAATTTAATATAAGGCGATTTCTCAACTCTTTAATAACTCTTCTCAAGGGCATCTTCATACAAGAGGAAAGAGGGGGGAGAGGGATAGAAGGATCTAAGAGGGAAGGACCATTGAATTAATAGGCCAAGGTGGCCGAGCGGGAGCACTTTCGGCTGACGAATCGAAGGTCCTGGGTTCGAATCCTGGTGCAGGCTAGGATTTTTTGTTTCCGGGATTGGAGGGTGTCCCTGAGTCTACCCAGCTCTGATGGGTACCTGATCTTAGTTGGGGTAAAGTAAAGGCGGCTGTCCATTGTGCTGACCACACAATCACCTAGTAGGCCATGGCCACAGAAACTGATAGCTGCTTCACCGGATCATATGGACCCGACGGGATACTTTACTACTTACCATTGAATTTGCACCTGGAAATCATGCAATGAAATATACAATATAATTTAAGCCCTCCCCCCCCCCATCCCCACTTTTTTAAAATCCTTCTTTCTCGTGCAATACGGACATTGATTTACGATCTTCTGTGCTGAGAGCGTCCAACCCCTCTCATAAGTCTGAAATTCGTAATAATATTCCATAGACTTCTTTTTAAAACTAAATCAATATACACATGTAAATAGTATTATGCTCTCGAGACTTCGATTTTCTGCCTATGGTTCACTTGGAAATACTTCATTGAAGCAACCCAATAGAAGCTAGATCACTGCTTATCTTATCTTAGCTTATATTATATTACATACACTCCTTATCACCAGTGGTCTAGTCTTGCATTTTTATTAATGTTTTAAATGATGTTGAGTTACTGCTTTTTCCTGGTTTGTTAAAGCAACCCATTCCATGCCCGAATACACTCGGGAAAAACGAGTACTTATATGCATTTGCACTGGCATAAGGGACAAGGAAAGTGTTTTTGTCTTTATATTTATCAGAGCTTTGCAACGGGTTGTTATTGGGTTGTATTTTTAAATTAGAGTTTAATGCCTTATGCATTATTACTACTTTACTCTTTACCTTTCTATTGAGATCTTCATAGCAACATACACAAACTACAACCTGCTTGTCTTATATACATTTTTTGTACATCATCATCATTGCCCGTCACCCCAGCTGCGGCATGCTCCGCCAATGACATATAATCCAAAGTCCTCTATCCCGAGACACTCTTTCTAATTGGTTCCAGCTGTACCCATCTTTGTGGTGTCTGCCTCCATGTCGCATCGCCAGAAATTTCTTGGGCGGCCTCTTTTCTGCTTGCCTCGGAAAGGGGGGGGTTCCACTTCAGTGCCTGCCTTGTGGCAGGCTTTAGTGCAGCAGGTGCTAAAATGGATTCTCCCGAACATTTCAAGGCGAAAGGAAAATGCGTAATAGAATATTGTAGATACTACCAAAGACTATAATAAGATGGACGGCTTGTTCTATTTTTAGAGCTTATATGTTTTTTTGTCCGTGCGCATCCAATAACGATGTCTTAAATGACTTCTACGCTCCTACGTTTGACTAAAATTTTCCGCTTGATACAACTTTAGATTTTAATTTTAATTATTCATTGAGAAAATCATAGCAATTTAATAAAACAGAAGTGTACATTGCAAAAAAGGGAAACGGGAATTCCAAAAAAAGAAGTCATTCGATTCGTCAAATAGCAACGGTGAAAGAAGGGAAATAAACGGGAAATCCCTCTTCATCCCAACCCCTTAGGTATTTATTTATCTACTTTCAGAGGTCACTGCCCGTCTTGTTCTTGTTATTGGCTCTAGAAGCAGCTGCAGAGTCGACAAAATGGAAGCAAACGACGAAAACTGAGACGATGAATTTCTTTTGCTAAAAAAAAATCGTTGAAAACCGAAGTTAGCAAGAACAGAGGATTGACTATAATAATTATTTTGTTTAACCTTGTAAAAATATGAAATATAACATGTAACAAATATATATACGACATGGAACGAAGCTTTGAAATAGTCTAACCATATAAAATGCGATTCTATGATCTTTGTAAAAAGAATAAAAAAATATATGTCCAAAGTCATATTTTGACGTCATTTCCGCCCGCACTTCTGAGAGGGAAAAAAAAGTCTCTTTGACAAGGGCCGGCCACTCTCGATTCTTTCATTTAGTTTCTTTTGAAAAATTTCCCACACATCATTTGTTTCCCCTGGAAGCAACTTCCGGTGCTTTAAAAAAAATATTAAAAAACTTACATGAGAAATTGAGTTTAAAAGAGAAACAAAATGAAACGAAACAAAGTTTTAAAAAATTCGATGTAGATGGACGGATGTCGGAATTCTATGGATTAGGTTCAGGTGTTTAAGGGCATTCAGTGGGTACAATAGCTTGTCTGAGTGTTTGTCTGGATGTGTTTATTTTGAGTAAGCTATCACATGATGAAAAGATGTCCTGTCCTTTATATTTCATTTTGACACATTTGCGATTTAAAAAAACAAAAAAAAACTTTATATTAGCTTAGCGAAACTGTGTACGTATGTTTGACCTACAGTACTTTGCGTCATCTAATTTAGCTGAAACTTGACACATAGACGTGTAGCGTTTGACAACGCCTTCTATCAAATTCTTAGCCACACCCTGAGCCCCAACCACAAATAGCATTTTTAAACTGTTTTTACATACAGTACACTTGATGGTGTGCAATTGGAAATCCTTCTTGAACGCCTTTTAATGAAAGCTGTGTAATGAAAGGCATGTGCATTAAGCTATATATATATATATGTGTATATATATATATATATATAGCTAAGTGATTTCCACATATTTTGAAGATGTTATATATTTACAGATTGTGTGTGTTATTCATGTTTTTTTATTTGTGAAGAACAGATTCTTTCGAAGGTTAATGCATACAAAAATAGATATAAAGTATTTATACCAAACAAGTTTGTTATTGTATGTTGGTCTGTTTTTGGCTGTTGGGCATCGACATTTAGATGGATGATACACTTACTTTTCCTTATCTTATCGAGTTACAACTTAACACATAGACATTTAGTCCATGTCAACACATTCAATAAAATGTGTTATTATATTTTAGTCTGTTCTTGTCTGTTGGGAACCGACTTTCAGATGGTTAATTGACATACTTTTCCTTATTTTTATCTTGTTAAACCTAACACATAGACGTTAAGCCCATGACAACACATTCTAAACAATTTTAAACCTCATTTTCAAACCCAAATCCACCAAAATCCGTTTGTTCTTTGTGTTTTTATTTTTACATTTAATGGTGCGCATTGGTAAATCCCTATTGAGCGTACCCGACAGACACTTTTCATAATATAGTTTGATCATATACGTGTCTATTTACTTCCCTTTTATCTTATTACAAAATCTTTGTAAGACTAATGCTCTGCTCTGATGGGTACCCGACCTAAGTACTGACCACACAATCCCCTAGTAGGCCATGACCACAGATACTGGTGAAACTGACTGCTCCACCTGCCTTATGGATCGATTTGGTCGGACGGTATCCATTTTTTTATTACTTTTAGCGACAGTTACAGTTACGTTCGATGTATTATGAGTGAAGACTGTGATGCTTGATGCTGAATCAGTGTTGACAGACCAGTTTTATTATCTGCTGTTGTTATATTTGTATATTTACGGGAGAGAGAAAGACAGAAAGACAGAAAGATGGATAAATACCGTCAAAAATGAGAAAACTACCTTTAGAGAGAGATGGAGAGAAAAACATGGAGGGAGTAATAAGGAGAGTGCGAAAAGAAAATAGAAAGGGAGCGAAAGAAATTGGAAAAAAAAGATAGAAAGAAAGAAAAATATATAGAAATAACAATATAGAAGGAGGAAGACAGAAAGACAGAAAATTGGAAAGAATGAGCGAGAAAGATTACAAATTTATATAAATAGAGAGAGAAAGACAGAATTAGAGAGAGAGAAAAAGAAACAAGGAAAGAAAAAATAAGCCAGAGAAAGTGAGAGAGAAAAGAGATACCAAAAGATAGAGAGACAGAGAGAGAGAAATATAATAAAGCTAGAAAGATAGAATGGTACAGAGAGAAATGCTTGATAGAAAATAAAAGATAGCTGGAGAAAGAGAGAGAGGGAGAAAATACGAAGAAAAAATGAGCGATTGAAAGACAAAAAGTAAGAGAGAAAGAGAGGGACAAAGAGAATACAAAAATCTAATGTATCAAAATCTAAAATATCAAATTCTCTTAGCGAACTTTGTTAGAAGAACTGTTGATGATTATAGTCATTTGTTTAAGTCTTCCCATGCGATCACATTAAGATTAATCATGAATTAGTACAACGCGAAACACAAAGAAACTATTGCATCGTTTAGGCTTTAGACCATAATATGGTTAGAAACAAAGCCATTGAAAATAATACAAACTTCAAACAATGGAATATTTCTAACATTTCAAAATTTCCCGAAAAAGGAATTCAGAAACGAGACGTTTTGATAACCCATTGTAATTGTCATCTACTAATAGTACAAACAGCATTGACCTTATAACTATAGAGCTTTTTGTCATCGATCGTATACTTACGCTCTTCTGCAAGTCGTAGAGATATATATGTGGTTTTTTTATATTGTCCCGCCCCTTGTTAAGACCTATCAACGTAATAAATCAATGTATATTAACCTTTGTTTTTATTTATCCTGAAGACAATACGATAACATACATAAACTAGTTAACAAACAAACGTATATTTTCTTTTATCATTAACAAAATTAAGTATCCCATTCAGTCTAATTGTGTAATGTTGCACGTAATATTGTGTGGCCAGCACAATGCACTGACGTCTTCAGTTTTCCCCGAGCAATTTTAAGGTGGCCATTAGGTAAAAAGTAAAGTACCCGTCGGACCAAACTGATCATAGGGCTGGTGAAACGGCGTTCACCAGTTTTTGTGGCTATGACATACGAAGGGATGTGTGGCCAGCACAATGCCCAGCCACATTTACTTTACCCCAACTGGTGTCAAGTAAACATCCGAGGCTGTGTAGACTCAAGGCACCCTCCAGGCCCCGGAAGAAAAAAACGCTCAATAATTGATGCAGACTAAGTAGGCCTACAATTGAACGAGTTTTTAACTCTCATTTTCTATAATTAAACCTAAATAATATAAGTTATTCTAAAACATTTAAAAAAAATAATAATTTCATACATATAAGAGACTTATTAATAGCATTATATTATGCAGTTGTTGTCCTTATTAGGCTAATGTTAAAAAGATAAACTCCTTATGGTTAAATGAACAAACAATAAATGCAGAAATGCTTATTTACAACGATTTAACGTAAATTAATTGTATCTCTCTAATTAAATATTGTAATAAATACCATAATGGTGAAATTAAACAAAGAAATAATAATTAGTCGGTAATATTTGTTATATTACAAAACATAACTTGTTTGGCATCACTATTGAATGTAATTTAGAAATGTTATTTTAATTAAAGGGGAATAATTAACCCATTTTATTTGCGCTAATATTTCTAAATTTATGTTTCTTATTTTTCTTTTATAAAAGACTAAATGGCCTACAGCTTATAACTTTATAATGACCGAACTGTAAAACATATTTAAAATTATATAAATATTATGTGAATACAAAATTATATGCACATTTGTTAAACATTACATTAACTACCCAGTTTGTATAATTACTACGTATCAATTCCGCTCAAAGATAGTTTGAAATCCATGATTTAATGTAAAACGAATTAAAGAAAATATCGCGCTTGGTGGTTGAAATTAAGATATGTATCCCTAGGGATAGAACAATTGAAATGAAATGTACATAATTTCTTCACATTTTGTTTTATTTTTCTCCATATTACGTTGTTTTAAATATCTTACAGTTAATAATGGATGTTTACGTTTAATACATGTTTAAATTAATTTAAATATGTATGGATGTTAAGCATGTATGTAAAAAAAAGAAGAATGAATGAATTTAAATTTAAAGTTAGAAAACTTTTTGTCTCGTAAATTATTTTGTCTTCTATCCCCTTAACTATGTATGTACTGTTCTTCTATCCTCTTTTCTTCATTGTAAAATATATGAGATTGTACATGTAAAATCTTGAATAAACATATTTGAAAAAAAAAAGTAAATCTCAGTTATTCTGAGATCAACATTAAAGACTTTATAACTGAATATATGTTACAAGAATAATTTCTTGACATCTAAATTCAAATGTTAATAACTTTTTATGAGTAAGTTGATTAATGAAATTGTGTATTAGCTATGAATGGATTTTTTGTTTTTAAGCTGATAATAAAGCTTTTCTCTATTAAAAAAAAAAAAAAAAATATCAGTTATAACTGAGAGCAAAATATAATCAGCTAGATCCTCATCTTGACTCCCAAATGATAATGATTACACAATAATTACCATAAATGTCAAAGTTAGTAATAAAGTATTGTGTTTGGTATAAATGAAAATAAAAAGGATGATAATTCCAAACACGTTATTTTTTTTTTAAATATTAAAACGCTTTTGACGATTTCCTCTATACATTTCCTTTGCTTTTGGCCTTGGTCTTGTCACAGAGTTAAATTAATTGTCTTATACAAAATAATACAAGTATAATATAGCAGGTTGATTTTTAGGCTGTTGGCACGCTGAATGATTTAGAAATCCTAGTGCGGCACACCATTAGCAACAGGTTGCCGACCCCTGTTATAGATAGCCGCTTGAAATATCAGGAAACAGTAGAGGGGTCAGACTTTCGGGGCCTAGAATGGGAAAATTAATTATATTCGCATCCCAAATAGTGGGCATACATTTACCATGCAATAGTCCAGGTTCGGCAACATAAGCTGCGCGTGCCAGACATGGCACTCAGAGCGATTTTCAATGGCAAGCAGATGACCCCCCAAAAAAGGCTATTCAAGTCTCTTCTACAAGGAATTGAGTGCTAAGTCAGTATAACTTTTAGGTTGTTGGCACACTGATTGAATTAGAATTTCCACTTTGGCACACCATTATAAAAAGGTTGCCGAACCCTGCAATAGTCTAAGTAGTTAACCCTTTTAAAATATCAGTTGCCGAACCCTGCAATAGTCTAAGTAGTTAACCCTTTTAAAATATCAGTTGCCGAACCCTGCAATAGTCTAAGTAGTTAACCCTTTTAAAATATCAGTTGCCGAACCCTGCAATAGTCTAAGTAGTTAACCCTTTTAAAATATCAGTTGCCGAACCCTGCAATAGTCTAAGTAGTTAACCCTTTTAAAATATCAGTGGCCGAACCCTGCAATAGTCTAAGTAGTTAACCCTTTTAAAATATCAGTTGCCGAACCCTGCAATAGTCTAAGTAGTTAACCCTTTTAAAATATTAGAAATAAATTTCATAAAATACATTAACTGTATTTTGTTTTTTTCAATCTCAACCTTACAGCGAACACTTTTAAAACTGAAAGTAAAGTGAAAACTATATAAATAATTTAGCGAACAATATAAACTGTGAAAGAGTAATAATGCCATATGCAAGAACTAATTCATATAAGCTCTGCCCATTCGAAAATCCCGAATCGGGTATTGGATGGGTTGCCCTTAGCTAGTCAGGAAATAGTCTACAGATTTTCAATATCAAGTAAACTTTAAAAAAATAGCGGCGGCATGCTTCCTCTGTAAACACCAAAATGAAACAGTTGCCCATCACCATTTTGATTGTCCGGCACTACAGGACATACTAACTAAATTTCTACCTTCTCAAAACACCAAATCTCTCAAACAATCTAGATTCTATATTCAAACTACGAACAGCTTCAAAATGTCTGCAATTTCTTCACCATAGCCTCAGGCTGAAGGGCAGGTGCCCAGATGGCTGCTGGATCAATATGATAATGATGATGATGATTAGCAAACATAAAATTAGATTACAAATAACACACTTATTGACAAGTCTTATTGATTATGCATGCATGGTGAACCTAAAAGTTCATAGTGTACCATCATTTACTGTCCTATGCGTTAATTTACGAACAAAATATGTCTGTGTGCTACGTTGCTTGTTGTACAAAAAGATGTAGTCGATTACATTTTATTTTATTTCCAAAAGATGTTGACGAAAGAAAACGATGGATTGTGAACGTCAGATGTAAAGAATCACCTTTTTTTAAAAATTCTCAAACGTATTGCTTGATGACAAGGACAACTTTTTTTAAAAATATAAAACAAGGTAAATGTTTATTTTGTTTCTTTATGTATATATAGGCTAGATCATGTTTTTTTTTTATAACCAAGAACCGTTACTCTGGATGACTTTATTTTATAAACAAAGCTAAATTTAAGTTAACACGACTAACACGTCGACTATTAATTATTGTATACTCAATTTAGATTTTATAAAAGGATTTACCATTAAGTCATAACTAGCTTGTAGCCTTTTTTTTTATTTCGAAAAGACCTAACTGGACGACGACATTAAAATACATTGTCTATTACCAGCAAAAGCCGAAAAGATTATTTGCAGAGTGTTGTCGTAAAAAGACCGGAAATTCATGAACTCGATAACCCCTGACCTATTGAAAAGGTCATGCCTCATTAAGACTTTTCAATTAGCGTAGGAATGACTGATCGACTTCATAGAATAAACGTCTTTCTACCATAAGATAACAAATATTTCGTATTGAAAAATATATATTTTTTATCCGCCATAATTGAAATAACTCATGTTCTATTTTCTAAGACGAAACTATGTTATAATCTTGGAAATCGCCAACATGCTGTAAGCCATAAAAACAACAACAACATCGCAGTAAGAAACTCACGAAAAGCTAATTTAATAGAAGAAAATCGCTAACCGCAAAGCTATTTTCTTTCCAACTACAAAGAAAAACAAAAGCCGCATTAAGCTAAAAGAGCATACAGATACATACCATTAAATACGTATTAATACCACCCGTGCGTCGGCTTGACGAATAACAATAATTTTTTCAAAGAAATTGCCTGTTGCGGAGTTGGCATCGTTTATAACAGCACGCGCAATCTTTCATTGGGATTTATAATTCAGCGCTGCATTCCGCGAGTGTCGTGTTTGGTTTACGTAAAGGGAATTTGTTGTTTGATATAAACACAACAACAACAACAATAGTTTGGAGCTCAGACATGCGTACAAGCAAAAATTAGTGCTGTATTTTTAGGTAAGACTAACAGATCTATCTATCTATCTATCTATCTATCTATCTATCTATCTATCTATCTATCTATCTATCTATCTATCTATCTATCTATCTATCTATCTATCTATCTATCTCTCTCTCTATCTATCTATCTATATATATATAGAGATATATATGTATGTATGCATGTTGGCATCCGTCCGTCTCGAGAGACGATGGTGTAGCTTCATGGGCGAGGTGTCCGGCTGCACCGCCGAGATTGACTGTGTAGACAAACTCGGGAGTGGCAATCCCTGCCGCACTTGAGACTTTTGAAGGCGGATGGCTGTTGTAGTAGGTGTTTCCGCCTCGCTCTCCTCTGAATGGCCGTCTCATTTCGCCCAGGTTCTGCGCAGGATGTGCCACGCCTGACTGCGAGCCTCCAGGTTGGTCGGTCAGCGGCTATATATTTAAAGGCTGAATTATAGGACTCCACAGCCAGAGCAAATACTGCAAAGCTGGCGAAAACACAATGACGCATATCTAATCGTCTTTGGAAGCCAATGATGAATGATGAATGATGATATATATATATACTACTATATATATATACACACGTTTCTAATCTCCCATCGAGCGCCTTCCCGGGTGTCGGATTGGGGAAAGCCCACCAGATATGGTAGGTACCGGGGAAATCATATACCTGGGGCGGACCAAAATCAGAACATGCTACCTTGCAGGAAGAGGAGGGATCCATAAAGGCTAGGGCACCTTACCCGAAAAATAAGGCAGCTATCCAGAGAGCTGTAAAGGGAATCATCCCAGACGGTTGTGCACAGGGTTAACTACCCGGCCATGGTAAAACTAGTCTGTTACAGAAACCAGAGGCCCTATGTTCCACAAGAAATCCAAAGGACAGATGATGATGATATATACATGCTAAATTCCAGGACGTTGCCTTAAATTAACTGTCCCGACACTCGGTCGCGTTAACAATAGCTAGTTAAAAGATACGGCCGCTCCTGCCTGACCACCTGTGTGGCTTATCAAAAGTCAATCCTCGACTCGTATACACTATCCAGTCAATTTATGACGCAAATGGTGCTTTTTTTTTATCCAGGTGGCTAGCTTACTAAGTCGTGTAATCATTATTTCCCTTGATCATTAGTGACCATTTCATCACAATGATGTGTTCCTGTATCTAGCAGTACATAAAACTGTATTACTTCCTTTTTTTTTTTAAGATAAATCTAAACACTTAATAAATTTTTTTTTTTAAATCGTTCATGCGACAATAACTATGTTGACTATTTAACAATCAACGGAGATATATATTTTCAGTTGTTTTCGAAGTAATAATAATAATAATAATAACGGTGCTTATATAGCGTATATCCCGTTGGAGACAGTTCTATGCGCAGACGACAGTTACAGAATACAGACAGACAACGAAATATGTAGTAATACGCTAATTCTGCTGACGAAGTAGGTGAGTCTTCAGCCGGCTCCTGAAGGTGTCATAGCTAGGGCTCTGGCGAAGCTGTAGTGGGAGGTGATTCCAAGCGGACGGTCCTGCGTAGGAAAATGAACGTTCGCCAGCGGACACTAGCATCACACGAGGGATCCGCAGAGTAAGCGCGTCAGATGCCGAACGAAGTGGGCGGGACTGGGTGTAGAGCTCCATACAAGAGCGAAGATAATCCGGGGCACAGTTATTCAGGCACCTATAACAGAGGGAAGCCAGCTTATATGAGATCCGGTTGTTGATGGGTAGCCAGTGCAGAGATCGGAGCAGAGGATTGATATCATTTGACTTCTTCTTCTTGAGAACTAGTCGGGCTGCGCAGTTCTGGATATGTTGGAGTCCTTGAAGGGAGGAGGCCGAGAGACCAGCCAAAAGCGAATTACAATAGTCCAAGCGGGAAAATAGGAGAGAGATGATGAGCTTAACACAAGCTTCCTTGGTGAGATAACGACGGATGGCGGCAATACGACGCAGATGGAAGAAGCAGATTTTGGTGAGGAAGGAGATGTGGGTTTGCATGGACAGCGTGGAGTCCAGAAAGACGCCAAGGCTTTTGATAGTCGGGGAGAAAGGCACAGCTGCATCAGCCAGCTGAAGATCGGACGCAGTGAGGGACACGACCCTCTGTCTCGTACCGACGATAAGAGTAATAAAGAAACAAAGCATTTTCGAATTCGCCTGTTTGTTTTAGCTTTTAACAAAATGAAAAATTTAAAAACTAATTATAAAAAAAAACACAAAAAAGGTGAAATCTTATAAAAGTGCATCAACTAAACGAAACCAAATGGAACACGGGGAACTATTGATGTGTGAAATAAAAAACCCATTTCTATGTTTATTATTGCTCCTTTCATACGTCTATTTTTAAAATGGATGTTTTGTTAGTTAATGTATCGAGTTTTCTTTTGTTAAGTTTTTTTTTAGTTGTTTTTATTTTAAATGGAGTTGTTTTATTTTGTGTGCTAGTTTTATACTTTGTCGTGCTATAAACGAAAATTCTTGTCAAGCTATAATCTGGTGTTTTGTTCTGTTTTTTTTTGTAGTTAGTTTTCTTGAAGTTTTCCATTAAAATTTCTTCCTTCATTACAAGAATTCTTTGTGTAAAGTTAAAAATGTACAACATCAAGAGACCATGGTTGTTGATTAAATTCTGGATTTTGTAGGGCGTTTTGAACAGAAGAAAAAAAATTTAAAAAGTTCATCATCTCTATCTCTAGGGCTTATCTCTCTCTCTCGCCCTCTCTAATTCTCTCTCTCTCTCTTTTTTTATGTATATTTATCAATCATTCATAAACTACATTGTTCTATACCTCTCTCCCAACGTTCGTTTCTTCCTTTTGATACTCTCTATTTCGCTATATCTTTTCTTTTTTTTTTCTTTCTTTCTTAGCGCGCCTTTTTGTTTACATTCTCTGTCGTTTCATTTCCTTCTTTACTTCTTTTTCTCATTCTCTGTCTTTCTCCTTCCTTGTTTTTTCTCTTCTCAATATCTATTTTCTTTTTTATTGTCTCTCTCCTCATTTTCTCTCCATCAATTGTTTAATTTTCACTATTTCTCTATTTTCTCTCTCTCTCTCTCTTTCTCTCTCCATCTCTCGTCTCTCTCTTTCTCTCTCTGTATATATATTTATATATACATATTATATATATATATATATACATATCTTTCTCTCTCTCTCGTATCTTTCTCTCTTTCTCTCTATTTCTCTCTCTCTCGTCTCTTTCTCTCTATCTTTCAATCTTGCTCTCTCTCTCTCGTCTCTTTGTCTCGTCTCTTTCACTCTTTCTATCTCTTTCTCTCTCTCTGTCTCGTCTCTCTCTCTCTCTCTCTCCATTACTCCCTCACTTTCATTGTTCAATTTCCCTATTTTCTCTTCTATTCCCCTCCCACAACCTTTCTCCCTAGATATCTCTTCTCTGTTCTCTACTCCTTACTCTCTCTTTTCCCTTTTACACATACACACTCTCCTATGTCTCTCAATTTTTATTTTACTTTAAACACCCTCGCTATTGCCTTCGCTAGATACAACTGACGTTGTAAAAAATATATAATATATATTTGTATCAGTTGCGTTTTTTGTCAACGAGTCATCGCGACTTATCACATACAGATCATCATCCTGATCTAGTAGCCATCAGTGTACTTGCCCTTCGGCCTGATGCTATGGTGAAGAAATTGCATACTTTTTTTTAGCTGTTGGAATGCAGACAACAAAAGTCTTTCTGGCTTCTGATACTTATTTTTTATTTGTGTATGTTCGAGAAGACATGTATCATCTATGTCAAACATCGCTGTGGTCTTTGAATTGAGTGCTGCATTGCTAAACCTGAAGGTGGCGGATTCTTATGGGATAACTTAGCTTGTTATCTGGTCAAACATATACGATACTGTTCTCCACCGCCACATATTTGTTGTTAAAGTGTGATAACCTGACAGCAAAAACAAAGTAAGGCACCCTTCGGACAAAACTGATCTTAGGGCTGTTGAAGTAGCGTTCATTAGTTTGTGTGGCCACGGCATACGAGGGGTTGTGTGGCCAGCAAAATGGCCAGCCGCCTTTACTTTACCCCAACGAGTGTCAGGTACCCATCAGAGCTGGGTAGACTCAGGGGAAACCCTCAAGTCCCGGGTAGAAAAAAAATCCCAGTTTGCACCTGGATTCGAACACAGAACCTTCGTATCGTCAGTCGAACGCGCTGCCCGTGCCGCATATAACCTTACAGCGCCCCAGCCCCCAAACCAAACAACAACAACACGAAACGTGCCCGTAACAACACAAGGACCAAAGAAAACCTTACACCCAAACAAACAACATCAAGCACAAGGGGAATAATTTACTTTTCTGTTGCTTTTGTCGTAATCTCTGTTGCTCATAACCTGCAGATTATGTCTTCCGTTAGATCACTTTTAACTCAACATTTTAACCCTTCCCGTACCGACCTACTTCTATCTATGCTGCCTTCAGTTCCGCTATATACGCGCCCGGGACTGTAAGGGTTAATAGCGAGCTACAGTTTTCTTTATTAAAACCTTAAAACAACTTATTAATTTCTTTTCTTCTTTCCCTCTTGTTTAAAGTCTTAAAACTTTTAAATTTTAAACATTAAAAAAAAAATATTAAAAGAAAAATAGATTAAAATTATGTTTTAAAGAAAGAGAAAAACCCATAAAAATCTTCAGAACTTCTTTCTTTATAAAGCTGATCTCAAAACACGAGAAAGAGATCAATAGCTTTTCTTCTTGGTCAAAGAAATAGCTTACTAGGATATTATGACATAACTTACTCTTGAAACACGAGGCAAAAAACTGGAAAGAGCGCCATCTTAATTGCTCCCCAGGTGTATCCAAGACCAATTATGATGTTTACCTGAAATGGCAAAGTTACGTGGACAAGTGTGTACTGCGGTAGCTCCATTGAATGACCGTTTTGAAAGTCAATGGTTCCAAACCACACTTAAAGCATTTGTTTTTGTTTTTTTTAACTTTCTGCATAGGATCTGGATATGGAAATATTTTCTTTTTTCTTATCTTATACATTATAGACGCTCCTTCTATAAAGAAGATTATTGCGTCCTACTCTCATCCGTGATCCGAGTCTAGTCATGCATCTTTAGTAATGTTTTAAATGATGTTAAATAACTAGTTTTCCTGGTTAATTCAGGTAACCCACTCCATGCCCGAATGCCACTCGGGACGAAAGAGTTTTTATATATATAAGAAGACCACACGGGAAAAAACGGCAGAGTCACATTTTTTAATTTCTTAAGTTACTGCCCCTGTCCTATATATAGTCATACATAGAATGTGCTAAACTACTTTTCAAGTGAAAAAAACGGCAATATCCATAAGAAAAATAGAGAAGAAAAAACCCTGTACAATGGAAAAAGAGGCATAGTCCATTGTTTACAATGAAAATAAAAGCAAAGTCACTAATGTCATGTGATATTTAGCGTCACGTGATTCCAGAATCCAATGGAAGGCAACGCTGATGAAAACAACATTAAAGATGGCGGATGGTGGTGAACGCGTTGAAATTACGAATAGACCGAAGAAAAGAAAAATAGTTGGAAGATTAAAAGAAAAACTAAAAAAACAAAAACTGTCAAATCACACAACAGGGCCAGACTGCAAATGTACAAGATTTAAGTGTTTTGAAATTGTAACAGAAGAAAATAGGGCACGTTTATTGGCTAAGTTTAATGCAATGTCCACCAAAGATTTGCAAGATTCTTTTCTGGCTGGGCTTATAACAGTGTGTAATGTCACAAGAAGAAGACCACGGAAAGAGGATCAGATAAAATTAAATAATAACAGCTATAAATACAAGGTTTTTGTGAATGATGAAGAACAATTTGCACAAGTGTGCTTCAATGCTTTCCTTTCCTTATTTGGTATCAAGAAAGGCAGAGTGGAGACAATAAAACGGAGCTTGTCGACTACAGGTAGGTCTACCACTACTTAATCTAGTTTCTACATTTTAAATATAGGCTAAATATAATTTCTAAACAAGTAGGACCTAGTCTCAACGTATTTTATTCAATTATTTGAAGTTTTAATATTGCATCAATATAATATTTAGGATTATACTATAGAGATAGGTCATTCATAAGAGGAGTCATAAGCTAGGTCATGGCCATAGCGTGCCTATGATAGCCGGCCATAGGTAAAAAAAAAATGTTACAAGTAGGCCTTTGCTTTAGTCTAAGGCTTAGGTCTATACTTTTGGCCTATTCCATAAAACTTTAGCATTTTTATTTTTATATATTTATAAGTTATAACAATTATAAGGAAATTATACAAATTTGAAAATAAGGAAATTATACAAATTTGAAAATATCTTTTCTCTTCACAGGGGAACCACCAAAGGATCAAAGAGGACATCACAGTAACAGACCTCATAAACTTAGTGACGTTGTGGTAAAAAGAATACAAAACCACATATCATCCTTCAGAGGAAGACAATCTCACTACTCTTTGGGGAAAAGCCGCCGCATCTATTTGCCAGAGGAGTTGAATATAAACAAAATGTATTCAATGTTTAATGACATTTATCCGGATCTGCAGGTTTCTTATGAAACATACAGAAAAATATTTAACAGTGATTTCAATATTTCTTTTGGATACCCAAGGACAGATACCTGTTCAAAATGTGATGAAATTAAGATTAGTATTGAAAAAGCTTCTAAAGATCTTTCCAACAATCCTGACAGTGAGCAGCTTAAGCAGGCTCTTCAAAAACTTCAATTAGAAAGGGACGTTCATCAAAGAAAGGCGGACACCTTTTATAGAAGAAAACGAGAAGCTCGGCTCAAGGCAAGCAAAGATCAAAACTTTGAAGCCATTACCATAGATTTCAATAAAAACTTGAGCCTGCCAAACATATCTACCAATGACTTCTATTACAGAAGGAAACTAACTTTTTTATCGTTCAACATTCACTTGCTCTCAAGCAATGATGTTTTCATCTATGCCTATGATGAAACCATTGCCAAGAAAGGTGCAGATGAAGTCACCTCTATACTTTTTCATTTTCTAATGAATCATTTGAGTGGAGAAATAAAACATTTGGAATTATTTTGTGACTCATGTGCGGGTCAGAATAAAAACTATACAATGATTCGTTTTCTGGATTTTCTAGTAAATCAGAGGAAAAGGTTTGATTCTATCAAGATATCTTTTCCCGAAAGAGGCCATTCCTATCTTGAGTGTGATAAAGACATGGGTCTTATTAATTGTAAAGCACATGCAGGCACACCTTCAGACTGGCACGAAATATTCAGGGCTGCAAGACAAAATCCAAGTCCCTACAATGTCATTGAGCTAAACCAGGATATGGTCAAAAATATGACTCAGTTTTTAAAACCTGTATATAAAGCTGGATGTCCTGTACCTATGAGGCCTCTAAAAGAAGTCATGTTCTCAAGCAAATCACCTGGAGTAATCAGTCATAGAGACTCATGGAATGGACCTATCCTTAATACCACCATTTTGTCCAACACTAGGCGTTCAAGTAAAGCTGTCAGTATTGGTGAGCCTGTAAGACTATACAGGAAAAAAATTATTATTCCTTTGGCCAAATACAAAGATCTCCAGGTCCTCAAGAAATTCACTTCAGCCCCTGAATTTTATGACAGTTTGGAACATGATGAAACTAATGTTGATCCACTAGATGACCTTTCAGACGATTAAATGAAATATAAGAATTGCTTCTTTACTTACCAGTATTAAAACAAATTAGTTCTTCATTTTATAAAAAGAAAAACATTTTTTCTTGTTGTTTTTTTTTCATTTTGTTTGTGTATTTTTAAATATTTTTTTTGTGTGTATTTTTGTTGTTTTGTTTTTGTAATTTTTTTTTGTTTAGTTTGTATTTGTAATGTGTCTGTTTTCTAACTATAGGACTAACTATGAAACTATACTATTACCTCAGACAAAATGAACTTATTAAAAAACTAAGAAGAAAGGTAAAAAAAAATTCCAAACATTAAAAATATTATTGAAAATGGTAATGTAAAACTATCATAAAAAGAAAAATTAATTTAAAGCACTCTATTTATTAAATTATACATGGGCTTGAAACCTGGTTAAGACTAGGATTTGTTTCTGCGATGTGAGGGTGTCCCTGAGTCTACCAGCTCTGATGGGTATCTGGCATTAGTTGGGGTAAAGTAAAGACGGATGGGCATTCTTCTGGCCACACAATCCTCTAGTAAGCAGTGGCCAAAAAAACTTATGAACACTGCTCAAACGGCATTATGCTCAATTTGTTCCAACATGTAGTTTACTATCTTATTTATAAAATTTGTCTAATAAGTCTTTAGTTGAATTTAATAACAAAAACAATGGAAAAAAAGGCATAGTCCAAAACAATGGAAAAAAAGGCAGAGTCCATTTTAACCCTCCTTACTAAATTGTCTTATATCTTTCTAAATATACAAGGTCTAAGCAATATTTTTGCATAATTAGATTATGAAATGGACATTCTTTAAAGAAAAATAATGAAAGTGACACTTTATTTCATAATTACTATTGCATAAGGTTTCAAACTTTAAAATGCGAATAACTCTAAACTACAAAAGTGTGACTCTGCCGTTTTTTCCCGTGTAGTCTTCCAATAATATATATATAGTATATATATTTGTTCATGCATACCAGATAAGGAAAGTGTGTTTGTCCTTATATTTATCTGAGCATTGCAATATATTGTTATTGTTTTTTTTTATATTAGAGTTTAATGCCTTATGTATTATTTAAAATGTAAATAATTGTTTTAGAATGTTAGATCCTTCTAGTTGTATTATATTCATTAAATGGCCCAGTGATAAAAAAATGTCGCATACCCTGACCTATACAATTCATTTGAAAGACGATGTTTATTTAAGAAAAATGGCATATATTTCTATACTGTATCGTTTCCCCCATCGTCCTAGCGCAGGAGTTTCCAAACACGCCGCCCGTGGGCCGCATGCGGCGCATCAAGTAGATTTTAGTGGCCCGCCAATAAGCTTACAAAAATTGAACTATTCGTGAAATTCGGATAGCTAGTACTGATACACATCAAATTTTATTGTTAGGTTTATACACGTAACATACCTATTATTAGTGATAAGTAGTAAAATGAGTTTAGATGTATGAAGTGTTTTTTTGTTTATTAGTGTCGCGTTGTTGGGGGCGGGTGAGGAGGGGTGCGGCCCTTGACACATCTCCTAAGTGATAAAATGGCACCTGCTTTCATCCGAGTTTGAGAACTCCTATCCTAGTGTGTAAATCTGATAATCCAACGCGCGTGCCACTCACGTTCCCTCTTCGGTCCCTCGAGTCCGAGAACCGCTCCAGTGGACGAGCTTCTCCGAGAGCACCCTCCCTCCCCGAGTCGAGTCGATGTGTAAGTGCCGCTATTCACCGACTGCGCGCTTTTAATGGCACGTATATCCGGGGCCTTTTCAGCTCATCATTAGCAGACGTGACGTATTGAGCGACCGGACGAGCCCCCGAGATTTTCTCCTGTCTACTTGCGCCACTCAAACTTTTCTCTCTCTCTCTCTTTCTCTTTTTCTCTCTCTCTCTTTCCTTCTCTCTTTTTTTTACTTCGTCTTATTGTATTCCAAATTGATTTACAAGTTAGATTTCCATCTGGTTTCGATTTACGGTCTATCTTTTCATTGCGTAAACAGAATTATCTTTTTTTTGTATTTTGTTCAAACACAGACATCTTTTTTTTTTCTTTTTGCGACACCATTGGACGTTTGTTTAAAGACAAATTTAAAAGTTGTTTTTTTCCAAAGTCGACTTTCGTCAGAAATAGTATTACAATTAATTGTTAAAATTTTTGAGTTTAAACAAAAACAAACATGTCTTTGTATTTAAATTTTTTAAAAGTTTTTTTTAATTTTAAACGAGTTTAAAGTGACGTGATTTGAAATTGCCCCATATCGAAGTGATGTTTTGCAGGGGAATAAAAAACAACAACAACAAAACATGACATACTAAGCATATAATATGGCCTATGTAACCATTTTCTTGAAAAAAAAAAAAAAAAAAAAGAAGCACCGAGTTAAGATTCAAAACACGTGTCAATAGGAGTGTTTCCTACACGAGTTTACAAATACTGTAGTCACGTCCCTATGTTACCTTAAATGATAGGCCTACATCTCAAATGGCTACGAGATTTGCATTACCATCTCCTCCCCCCTCCCCCAAAACAAAAATAACATTTGAATGCTAATATTGAACTAATTACTTGAAAATTATGTTTAACCACCATCATCATTCATCAACAGACCATTGACCGTTGTGGTCGTTGGGGTTAGCTATTTGACACCTCAACAGTCATCTTTCTCCATTTTTTGTCCACCTTGAGCGGCTGTCAATAGTTCATCCATTTGCAGCTTTGTCCAATCTGTTGTATCGTCGAGCCTGCATTTCCGATGACGGCCTCTCCAACGTCCACCTTCTACAGTGTCTTGGACGATTGTTTTGGCAGGTTATAATGACCGCAACTCATGACCGCACTATGTCCTCTTGCGTCGCTTGATTGTTGCCACGATTGATAATACTCTGTCCCGGACATACTCATTAGCCCTGTGTTCTAGGTAGGATAGATCGAATAACTTATCTCACGCATTTATTTTCTAATGCCTGCAATTTGTTTTCAGTGGCTGCTAGCAGTGTCCAGGTATCTCATGTTTAATATTCTGTATAAATAATTTTATTAGCATTCTGAATACGAAAACACATAATCATATTATTTGCGTGTTTGGGACGACAACCTATTCAGTTAGTCATTAACATTTTGTGTTGAGAGAAAATCGTCATTGCAAAAGTCCTTATTTCTTTATGTTTTGTTCAGACGAGAAACGGTTCCATGAAGACCTTAAAGTAAAAAAAAAAGTAAAGTATCCCGTCGGACAAAATTAATCCAAAGTGCCGGTGAAGCGGTGTCCATCAGTTTCTGTGGCCACGGCATACTAGGGAGATTGTTTGGCCAGAACAATGCCCAGCCACCTTTACATTTACCCCTACACACGTCACGTACCCTTCAGAGCAAAGTAGACCTTGTAATAAGAAGACCTAATAACCTATATATTTTGTCCTGAGAATGACCGTGCCATGTTGGATTAAAGGTTATGGCATGGGGTATGTAACGGACTTTAACTTTAGTTAATGAAAGTGTGATCAGTGTTCGCGGCGATACAACAAATGCTTAAAAAAAAAGTGTGGGGCATTTTGACGCACAGATTGCGTTAAAGCTGATTTTTACTGCAAGAAAGTTTATATAAATGCAGACAGTAAGTTTTCTTTAGTAATATTTCAATGGATGAAAAATGTATGTAATTTTTGTAGACACTTTAACGTCTTGCGGGAAATGTCAGAAATTTGCATTCTGAAAACAACAACTTAAAAAAAATGAAAGTACATCCGAAACAAACTTGTGCATTCACAGCACGTTGTAATGACTTTTTTTTGTTTTAAATCAATCAAAATGAAAGTAATTAAAAAACAAAATTTGCATGTTAATTGAAAATTATGTTTAATGGCGCAATGAAACAAGAAGGTGCAAGATGTGTACGATATTTAGATGAATAAAAAAGTTTATTGAGGTTCAAAATCGCTATTCACCAGTTTTCGACTTTTACTTTCCTTTTAACCTTGGTCAGGTAGGCTAGGGGTCGGCAACCTACGTACGGCACGCGTGCCACATTTGGCACGAATAGAGATTTTTAATGGCACGTGGAAGCCCTCTAAAAAAGACAATTAGAGTTTCTTCTACAATAAAAGAGCAGGATGACTTTGGGGATTTCGGCACGCCGAATGAATTAGAAATCCTTATTGGGCAGACAATTGTCAAAAGGTTGCCGACCCCTGAGGTAAGCTATTTATCGGAGCTCTGGTGACAGTAAAACCATCCAATGCTGGGACGGAAAAAAGCATCATAATCTGGATTCAATCTAGGAGCATTACTTATATCAAATACTATAATAATATGGACAGGTTTCGTTGATATTTCTGCTATTTGATAACTTGAAACACTGCTAAAGCTTGCTAATTATGTCAGACAACAATCATTTAAGTTACTTCTTCTTCTTTATGTGCCAGGTCTGGAACAGACATCGGCGATCATGACTCTCCATTCTTTCCTGTTGTTAGCTTTTTTGCAGAAAGTTATTATTACTTATGTTGTTGTTCGTGGCCCATTCGTTCAGGCTTTCTACATATGTTAGCCTTTGTCTTCCTCTGTCTCTCTTACCAGATATTTTCCCACACAAAGCCAGTCTTTCTATACCATTTTTCCTATAGATGTGTCCTAGAAATTTCATCTGTCTATTCCTAATGGTGTTAATGAGTTCACTTGAGGTACATGCTGTTTTCAACACCTCTGCATTAGATTTCTTTTCAGTCCATGATATTCTCATCATCCTTCTTAGAAACCACATTTCTACTGCCTCCAATCTTTTCCTTGTTTCATTATCAATAGTCCAACATTCACATCCATATAGAAGAACAGACCAAACATACCCCTTCAGTATGCGCATTTTGGTACATATTCTGATATTCCTGTTTTTTTTCATGATACTGCTTAAGCTCATGAAGCTGTTTTTAGCTATTGCGATTCTTCTCTTTATTTAGTTGAGCAGTTAGACTTTCACGCTGTTGGCACGCTGAATGATTTAAATATCCTAGTTTGGCAAAATATAAGCAAAAAGTTGCCGGTGCTTTTAAATAAGAAAATATATATAAGAAACGTTTACACAAGCTCAATTCGGACATATTTATCAACTGATAATAACAAGGTTCTGAAATAATGGACCCCATCATACAGAGTACAACTAATTAGAGGCGATAAGTTGGTTAAATACTACACCTACAAAAAAGTGTTTACAGTATATCTACACTAATATTCTAATGGGGCGCTGTGGCCGAGCGGCAGCGCGTTTGACTGGCGATCCGGATGTCTGGGTTCGAATCCTGGTGCAGGCTAGGATTTTTTTTCCCGTGACGTGAGTCTAACCAGCCCTGATGGGTTTTGTTACATCCACAATCCCCTTGTGGCCAGAGCTGTGTAGATCTTGCTGATAATTCTCGTTAGTCCTAGGGGAGGATAGGGGAGACTTTAGTTATTATTATTTATGTTTCAGTATTACACGAACTCTTCTTATCGTCCTGGGCACAAACTCAGTATTTGTGTTCCAACAGTTCCTTTCCTTGACATTAGAGTAGTAGATAAATCTTATAGTAATGTAGACAACACAATAGAATAGTAACTTGACAAAGAAAGCTTCAGTGTAACTGTTGTTGATAGTTTAATTCAGGTGATATGTTCAATATATACAATATATCTATTATGTACAGTTAGAATAAAATAGTGCAACCCAAGCGTCCTCAAAGGAACATATTTTGAAACTCTCTGTCTTCCAGACAAACAAATCATTAAATACTATCCGAGTGGTGCAAGGGACAGACCCATTACCAGTAGGGATGAAAAGCATGGTATCATTACAAAACTCATAACAAAAACGATAGGAACTTCCCTATTAAATAATGAGTCGTTCCCAGACACTCTGAGAATTTGAGATCAACACAGAATCCCAACATTACCTAGAATCTTTTGTTTTCGTACTAAACGTCAAGCGATCGGGAAGCCTAAGCCCCGCCCACAATATTGTGTGTAGTGAGAAAAGAGAGAGAGAGAAGAATAAACATTGCGTGTTCCAATTCTTGGAAAAACAATATACATGTCTGACAGTTTCCTGAGATCAGTTGGGGTAAAGTAAAAGCGGCTGGGCATTGTGATGGCCACACATCCCCTCGTATGCCGTGGCCACAGAAACTGGTGAACGCTGCTTCCCCAGCTCTATGACCAGTTTAGTCCGAATGATACTTTACTATTTTATAGTTCAAATAATCAAACTCTAATATATGAGCCACGAAAATGTTCGATAGCGCCATTTCTATTCTAAGAGATATATATAATCTAGCCTTTCTTTTCTCAGCAAACATTGTATAAAGTTTAAAAACAACATCATTTTTTTTCTTTTAATATCGATTCAAAGACAAGGTAAATCTCCACATGTCTATATTTACAAAGGAATCCAACGAAAGAGTATCTCACATGTAATCAATACGTTGAAAAGAACTGAGTGTAGGCTTCTGTATCTAGCCTAATTATTATGTTCATGAATCTGTGATCGGCTTATCTTTTTTAATAACGTACAGCGGAAGAAGTGAAGAGCTTACATGTTATATTATAGTGCTCCGCGACGTTGTAGATATAGTCTAAAGTGCAGGTGTGCAGCAGTCGGCCCGCGGGCCACAATAAGACCAGCCCAGAATTATTTTTTTATATAAATCATTAAAGCATTAAAAAAAAGTATCCCGTCGGACCTAATTGATTCATAGAGCCATTTTCTGAGGCCAATACATACTAGGTGATTGTGTGGCCAGCCCTATGCACAGCCGTGGCCAGCCCTATGCACAGCCGCCTTTACTTGTACCCTACTAAGGTCAGGGGAGCCACCAGAGCTGGGCAGACGGAGGGACACCCTCCGATCCCGGGAAGGAATCCTAGCCTGGAACCAGGATTCGATCCCGGGACCTTCGGTTTGCCAGCCGAACGCGCTGCCGCTCGACCACCGTGTCCTCATATCCATGGTATTAATAATGTAAATATATCTAGATTTTGATTGTGTGGCCCGCCACGTATTAACTTCATTTTACGGCTAAACGAAACCAATGTTTCATACCCCAGGTCAAATGTATGTTTTTATTCCCTATGAGCGTAAACCAAATATTAGATTTCATAACAAATGACGAAGTTGATAAAGTGCTCCCATTGGACAGAATTGACCCATAGGTGAAGCAGCGTTCACCAGTTTCTTTGGCCATGTCATAATAGGTGGGATCGTGTGACCAGCACAATACCCAGCCGCCTGTACTCTGACCCCCCCTCCTAATAAAGTCAGGTACCCATCAGAGCTGGGTGGACTCGGCGACACTCTCCGGACCCGGGAATAAAGTCATAGCCTTCACCAGGATTCAACCCAGGACCCTTTGGTTCGCCAGCCGAACTCGCCGCCGCTTGGCAGCCCTGCCCCTCATGCGTGGATAGAGTCTAATCTTGCATTTTGATATAGGGTTTTTAAATAATTCCACGTTAATAGTATTCCCTGTTTTTTCAGGTAACCCTTTCCAAGCTCGGGTGCCACTAGAGAAGAAAGAAATTCCTTTTTATTGTTTGCATTTGTACTTGCATACGGAATAGTTTTAAATTTAAACATTCAATTTTTACTTTGTCATGGAAAATGTTAACCTTTAAAAAACAAACTGAGACAGGATAAAAGAGGTAGTTACAGATCGAGAGAGAAAGAGAGAGAGAGAGAGTGAGAGAGAAAGAGAGAGAGAAAGAGAGAGAGAGAGAGAAAGAGAGAGAGAGAGAAGAGAGAGAGAGAGAAGAGAGAGAGAAAGAGAGAGAGAGAAAGAGAGAGAGAAAGAGAGAGAGAAAGAGAGAGAGAAAGAGAGAGAGAGAAAGAGAGAGAGAAAGAGAGAGAGAGAGAGGGGAGGGAGGGAGAGAAAGAGAGAGAGAAGAGAGAGAGAGAGAACAGAAAAAAGTAGAAAAAAACAGCTAAAGATAGATTGAGAGCGAGAGAGTATGTTAATAAATTGTATTTGGCTAATGTAGGTCAGTGACATTATAACGATACATGATAAAGGTAATATGATGCAATGCCACCGGACCTCCTTCTAACACACATACAGAAACACATACTAACAAAAACCGCAAGGATACAGTTTCAACAACTATGTAGTAGTAGAAGTAGTAGTAGTCATACCAACATGGAAAGTAGATTAAAAAAACAAAAACAACACAGTGGCCGCGTGGCAGCGCGTTCGGCTGGTGAACCGAAGGCTAGGGTTTGTTCCCGGGTCTGGAGGGTGTCCCTGAGTCTACCCAGCTCTGATGGGTACATGAAATTAGTGGCAGTAAAGTGAAGATGGCTGAGCATTGAGCTGGCCACAAAATCATCTAGTATGCCGTGGCCACAGAAACTTCTGAACGCTGCTTCACTGACACTACGGATCAGTTTGGTCCGACGGGTACTTTACTACAATAATTATGTTACGTCATCACATGACATGGGCAAACAATGGGCATAAGGGGCAAGTTGACTTAGAAGTGATCTTCTCTTTACCACAACAACGTTGCTAACATTTTTTTTTAAAAGGAATATATTTATGTTGCCAACTTTTACTACCTAATAATCCATACAAAAAAAAGATAAGATTTTAGACATGGTAGTGATAGCGACCGATAAACTTCATATCTTTTGTGTAAAGGAAGATGGCAGATAGAGGGAAAATATTGTAATAAAGACAGATGGAGATAATGAGTGAGTGTGCGTGAGATAGAGAGGAAGGGAGCGGGAGAGAATGAGTGAAAGGCATAGAAGATAGAAGGAGTGAGAGATGAGATTGGAGCGAGATAGAGGGAGAGACTGGGGGAATTCGGGAGGAGGAGTAGCGAAAGGAAGGAGGGTAAGAAAGTGAGGCATTATAGAGCAGGACTGAGGAGGATATATAAAGAGGAAGAGAGAGGAGGAGAGAAATGCGAGACGGATAGAGAGAGAGGGGACACAAGATAAGAAAGAAAGAGGAAGAGAGATTGACTAAAGATGAGGGAAGGAGAGAGTTTAACAAAGCTAGAGAGGGAGAGCTAGAAGGATTGAGAGAGAGAGAGAGAGAAAGATTGGGATATAATGAGAGTAAATGGGTCAAATATGACGATGGAAATGAAGATATATATAAGAAAAAGATAGAATGAGAGAAAGGGAGAGTGAGAGAAAGAAGAGAGCGATGATCAGGAAGTGGAAAGACAGGGAGAAAGAAGGAGATATAGACAGTGATGGAGATAGGGAGAGAGTAAGAAAGAGAGAGAAAGAGAAATAAAGAGTATGAGATAGATGGATAGAGAAACTGAGAGAACGACAGAGAACATGATTAAACTGACAGTGTAATTGCTAAGACGAGATGCCGCTGTATTCGATTCCAGCAAGCTGAAGTAAAATATCGATATTTCTATTATTCGTGACGCTCAACTCAAACAAAAATTCACGTGTTGTCAGCGTTTTATTTCTTTTTCTCGTTTCTTTTTTCTTCACCATAGCGTTTATCCGTTTTTTATATATTTAAAAATCGTTAGTTTTGAAAAGCGTCACAAGAAAAGAGAAGGATTTACGCCGTCAGGCAAAAAAGAAGGTCGCTCTTCGATTACTGAGTAAATAATGTCGAAGCAAAAAAAACTCTTTCACAATTTCGGATGAAAAGAATAGACTAGGCTACTCTATTAAATAGAATTGTTTTTTTGTTGTTTTATTTAATCTTGAGATTCGAGTACTTTTAAAGAAAAATATTTTTGTTATGATTATTGGTTTTTATTTTTATTTTTTTTATTTGGGTGTTAAAATATTATTTTGTCCGAGGTGCAATTATGTGTATGGCGCAACGGAGGATTCCTGGCAATTAATTTTTCTTTTTTTTTCTCTTTTAAGTAATACGATATGAGCTCGAACTGTCTTGTTGATTGGTCGAGTTCTTCTTGATTGTCACCGTCTGTACGTCCGCCTGTCTGTTCATCCTCGTTATAAAATCAAATCTCAACCTTTGAAAATCATACTAGTTTTTTTGAAAATGTGAAACTGTCTTGATATTAATGTGGTGGTTAATTCTTTTTTTTTTTTTTTTATACACGTCAACGCTTCGCATTACCATTGTGAATGGTTCAGGTTTTAATCCTAGTCCACGTTTATTTCCTTGCATTTCTTTTCCCAGCAAGACGTTCTTAAGTCTAACCAGCTTAAAAAGATTACGTCTAGTTCCCTGAACCATCTACAGGAAATACGCAACAAAATAAATTTTATGATCCCGCAAGCCAGGGGTCGGCAACTAATGACACGCGTGCCAGACTTGGCACGCAGAGAGATTTTCAAATGCACGCGGAAGACATCTGAAAATGCAATTCTAGTCTTTTCTAAAAGAAAAAAAGCAGACATAAATGTAGGTTGTTGGCACGCTGAATGAACTAGGATTTCTACTTTGACAGACTGTTACCCAAAAAGTTTGCCGACCCTTGCAGTAGACAAATGTCTGAGTTCTTATATGGAGGCACGGTGGCCGGCAGCGCGATCGGGCTGGCGTACTGAAGGTCCTGGGTTCGAATCCTGGTGAAGGCTAAGATTTGTTCCCGGGAGTCGAGGGTGTCCCTGAGGCTACCCAGCTCTAAAGTGAGGTGAGGGGGAGATTCAAGATTCTTCCTAACTGCTGTTTTTTTTTCCACTTCTGAATGTCATTAATACCACTGGCTGAGTATCTGCCATTTTTTATAAACAAATATTTTTTACTTGATCCATGACAATATCAATACAAAGCATTGGATCAAAATATAACACTTCCGGAAGTTCATTCGAAAAAAAAAATAGTAATATTAGGGGGACACTACTCCAAAAAACAAGCATAAATATAAAAAAACAAGCAAAACTACACATAATTAGGTCCCTTTATGTAACAGAAAAAAAAAACGTTTAGAGCGAATGACGATTATTAAGCCTTGTTCGGACAATGCAATTAGAACGTGGACCGCATCTCATAAAAACACTACCAAAAAGTGTTGTTAATTTGCGTGCTTCTACCACATTTTTTGACACATCCAACATTGATGCCAGTTTTCTAGATGTTCCTGTTGAAGCATGATCAGATACACCATCTTTTAAAGTTGCAGCAGATTTTGTAAAGAATCTGGCTTGTATCAATGACTCTGCAGAGCGAGGTGTAGCATTGATACAAAATTTCAATGACAGTATCACCAAGGACGAAGAACAAAAACAATTTTTGCTCCAAGTGGTTGTCAAACATCGGAAAAATTTTGCAGAGTGTAATCGTGAACAGCTGGCTAAAATTTAAATTTTGATTTATTTAATCTCCTTAACTTCACTGGCCGCATTGTGGAGCCTAAAAAACCGTCGCTAAGCATTGACCTAAAGTTAGCAAAAAGCTAACAGATCTATACAGATTGACAAAAGAACCAAGACTATAGATAATACTTATTATAAGTTAAACCAATACGTCATCAGTTTGATGGATCACAAGAAATATTTTTTTTGTTCTTTTGTTCTTTCTTTGTGGCTATATTAGTAGAGACATTAGTAGAGACATTAGTAGAGACATTAGTAGAGACATTAGTAGAGACATTAGTAGAGACATTAGTAGAGACATTAGTAGAGACATTAGTAGAGACATTAGTAGAGACATTAGTAGAGACATTAGTAGAGACATTAGTAGAGACATTAGTAGAGACATTAGTAGAGACATTAGCAGAGACATTAGTAGAGACATTAGTAGAGACATTAGTAGAGACATTAGTAGAGACATTAGTAGAGACATTAGTAGAGACATTAGTAGAGACATTAGTAGAGACATTAGCAGAGACATTAGTAGAGACATTAGTAGAGACATTGGTAGAGACATTGGTAGAGACATTGGTAGAGACATTAGTAGAGACGTTAGTAGAGACATTAGTAGAGACATTAGTAGAGACGTTAGTAGAGACATTAGTAGAGACATTAGTAGAGACATTAGTAGAGACGTTAGTAGAGACATTAGTAGAGACATTAGTAGAGACGTTAGTAGAGACGTTAGTAGAGACATTAGTAGAGACATTAGTAGAGACATTGGTAGAGACATTGGTAGAGACATTGGTAGAGACATTAGTAGAGACGTTAGTAGAGACATTAGTAGAGACATTAGTAGAGACGTTAGTAGAGACATTAGTAGAGACATTAGTAGAGACATTAGTAGAGACGTTAGTAGAGACATTAGTAGAGACATTAGTAGAGACGTTAGTAGAGACGTTAGTAGAGACATTAGTAGAGACGTTAGTAGAGACGTTAGTAGAGACATTAGTAGAGACCTTAGTAGAGACATTAGTAGAGACATTGGTAGAGACATTGGTAGAGACATTAGTAGAGACATTAGTAGAGACATTAGTAGAGACATTAGTAGAGACATTAGTAGAGACATTGGTAGAGACATTAGTAGAGACATTAGTAGAGACATTAGTAGAGACATTAGTAGAGACATTAGTAGAGACATTAGTAGAGACATTAGTAGAGACGTTAGTAGAGACATTAGTAGAGACATTAGTAGAGACATTAGTAGAGACGTTAGTAGAGACATTAGTAGAGACATTAGTAGAGACATTAGTAGAGACATTAGTAGAGACATTAGTAGAGACATTAGTAGAGACATTAGTAGAGACATTAGTAGAGACATTAGTAGAGACATTAGTAGAGACATTAGTAGAGACATTAGTAGAGACATTAGTAGAGACGTTAGTAGAGACATTAGTAGAGACATTAGTAGAGACGTTAGTAGAGACATTAGTAGAGACATTAGTAGAGACATTCGTAGAGACATTCGTAGAGACATTAGTAGAGACATTAGTAGAGACATTAGTAGAGACATTAGTAGAGACATTAGTAGAGACATTAGTAGAGACATTAGTAGAGACATTAGTAGAGACATTAGTAGAGACATTAGTAGAGACATTAGTAGAGACATTAGTAGAGACATTAGTAGAGACATTAGTAGAGACATTAGTAGAGACATTAGTAGAGACATTAGTAGAGACATTAGTAGAGACATTAGTAGAGACATTAGTAGAGACATTAGTAGAGACATTAGTAGAGACGTTAGTAGAGACATTAGTAGAGACATTAGTAGAGACATTAGTAGAGACATTAGTAGAGACATTAGTAGAGACGTTAGTAGAGACATTAGTAGAGACATTAGTAGAGACATTAGTAGAGACATTAGTAGAGACATTAGTAGAGACATTAGTAGAGACGTTAGTAGAGACATTAGTAGAGACATTAGTAGAGACATTAGTAGAGACATTAGTAGAGACATTAGTAGAGACATTAGTAGAGACATTAGTAGAGACATTAGTAGAGACATTAGTAGAGACATTAGTAGAGACATTAGTAGAGACATTAGTAGAGACATTAGTAGAGACATTAGTAGAGACATTAGTAGAGACATTAGTAGAGACATTAGTAGAGACATTAGTAGAGACATTAGTAGAGACATTAGTAGAGACATTAGTAGAGACATTAGTAGAGACATTAGTAGAGACATTAGTAGAGACATTAGTAGAGACATTAGTAGAGACGTTAGTAGAGACATTAGTAGAGACATTAGTAGAGACATTAGTAGAGACATTAGTAGAGACATTAGTAGAGACATTAGTAGAGACATTAGTAGAGACATTAGTAGAGACATTAGTAGAGACATTAGTAGAGACATTAGTAGAGACATTAGTAGAGACATTAGTAGAGACATTAGTAGAGACATTAGTAGAGACGTTAGTAGAGACATTAGTAGAGACATTAGTAGAGACATTAGTAGAGACATTAGTAGAGACATTAGTAGAGACATTAGTAGAGACATTAGTAGAGACATTAGTAGAGACATTAGTAGAGACATTAGTAGAGACATTAGTAGAGACATTAGTAGAGACATTAGTAGAGACATTAGTAGAGACATTAGTAGAGACATTAGTAGAGACATTAGTAGAGACATTAGTAGAGACATTAGTAGAGACATTAGTAGAGACATTAGTAGAGACATTAGTAGAGACATTAGTAGAGACATTAGTAGAGACATTAGTAGAGACATTAGTAGAGACATTAGTAGAGACATTAGTAGAGACATTAGTAGAGACATTAGTAGAGACGTTAGTAGAGACATTAGTAGAGACATTAGTAGAGACATTAGTAGAGACATTAGTAGAGACATTAGTAGAGACATTAGTAGAGACATTAGTAGAGACAGTAGTAGAGACATTGGTAGAGACATTAGTAGAGACATTAGTAGAGACATTAGTAGAGACATTAGTAGAGACATTAGTAGAGACATTAGTAGAGACATTAGTAGAGACATTAGTAGAGACATTAGTAGAGACATTAGTAGAGACATTATTAGAGACATTAGTAGAGACATTAGTAGAGACATTGGTAGAGACATTGGTAGAGACATTTAGAGACATTGGTAGAGACATTGGTAGAGACATTGGTAGAGACATTGGTAGAGACAGTAGTAGAGACATTAGTAGAGACATTAGTAGAGACATTAGTAGAGACATTAGTAGAGACATTAGTAGAGACATTAGTAGAGACATTAGTAGAGACATTAGTAGAGACATTAGTAGAGACATTAGTAGAGACATTAGTAGAGACATTAGTAGAGACATTAGTAGAGACATTAGTAGAGACATTAGTAGAGACATTGGTAGAGACATTAGTAGAGACATTGGTAGAGACATTAGTAGAGACATTAGTAGAGACATTAGTAGAGACATTAGTAGAGACATTAGTAGAGACATTAGTAGAGACAGTAGTAGAGACATAGGTAGAGACATTAGTAGAGACATTAGTAGAGACATTAGTAGAGACATTAGTAGAGACATTAGTAGAGACATTAGTAGTAGACATTTAGTAGAGACATTAGTAGAGACATTAGTAGAGACATTATTAGAGACATTAGTAGAGACATTAGTAGAGACATTGGTAGAGACATTGGTAGAGACATTGGTAGAGACATTGGTAGAGACATTGGTAGAGACATTGGTAGAGACATTGGTAGAGACAGTAGTAGAGACATTAGTAGAGACATTAGTAGAGACATTAGTAGAGACATTAGTAGAGACATTAGTAGAGACATTAGTAGAGACATTAGTAGAGACATTAGTAGAGACATTAGTAGAGACATTAGTAGAGACATTAGTAGAGACATTAGTAGAGACATTAGTAGAGACATTAGTAGAGACATTAGTAGAGACATTAGTAGAGACGTTAGTAGAGACATTAGTAGAGACATTAGTAGAGACGTTAGTAGAGACATTAGTAGAGACGTTAGTAGAGACATTAGTAGAGACATTAGTAGAGACATTAGTAGAGACATTAGTAGAGACATTAGTAGAGACGTTAGTAGAGACATTAGTAGAGACATTAGTAGAGACGTTAGTAGAGACATTAGTAGAGACGTTAGTAGAGACATTAGTAGAGACATTAGTAGAGACATTAGTAGAGACATTAGTAGAGACATTAGTAGAGACGTTAGTAGAGACATTAGTAGAGACATTAGTAGAGACATTAGTAGAGACATTAGTAGAGACATTAGTAGAGACATTAGTAGAGACATTAGTAGAGACATTAGTAGAGACATTAGTAGAGACATTAGTAGAGACATTAGTAGAGACATTAGTAGAGACATTAGTAGAGACATTAGTAGAGACATTAGTAGAGACATTAGTAGAGACATTAGTAGAGACATTAGTAGAGACATTAGTAGAGACATTAGTAGAGACATTAGTAGAGACATTAGTAGAGACGTTAGTAGAGACGTTAGTAGATACATTAGTAGAGACATTAGTAGAGACATTAGTAGAGACATTAGTAGAGACATTAGTAGAGACATTAGTATAGACATTAGTAGAGACATTAGTAGAGACATTAGTAGAGACATTAGTAGAGACATTAGTAGAGACATTAGTAAGACATTAGTAGAGACTTTAGTAGAGACATTAGTATAGACATTAGTAGAGACATTAGTAGAGACATTAGTAGAGACATTAGTAGAGACATTAGTAGAGACATTTGTAGAGACATTAGTATAGACATTAGTAGAGACATTAGTAGAGACATTAGTAGAGACATTAGTAGAGACATTAGTAGAGACATTAGTAGAGACATTAGTAGAGACATTAGTAGAGACATTAGTAGAGACATTAGTAGAGACATTTGTGATGCTTAACTAATTTAATATAGCCTATATTATGTATTATTACTAACACTTTCGGGCAAGAATAGGCCTCATTAGCCATCTCCGGACCCACAAGCAACTATGACTCTCTCAGAGGATGGTCTTCAATGCTCATTGAAACCGATGGACAAACATCATTCTCATTATCATCATTATCATCAATATCATCATCAATATATATTAACAGCGTATATCGGCCCTATTAGTATTCCCATCTAACCAAAACTGACCCATAAGGCCCGGTAGACTTGAACCTACAATTGACCGAGGGGTGAGATTGCTCTCTTGTACCCCCACTTCAACACTTCTTAGCAGTTCACTTCGTAATCGTTAATAGAACCGCCAGAAGCGTCGTCGTTGTGTCTTGTGCAGGGAGTTAGTGGAACTTTGTTTGGAAAACCCATGTAGTCGAGCACTACTACATAATCCTCTAGGGCTTCGCGGAGGCGCTTTTCAATCCTAGAGACGTTCGGACAGCCAATCTACAGAGCTTTCGATTGGGCGCACTGCCGGATCAGTGCAAGCTGTATCATTTGTTTTTATCCCTAGCCGTCTGCATTAACGTTTGTTAATGTAGGAGGCCAATACAACGGGGACCGTATACGCACATTGGCCCGTGGCACAGTCGATTGCTCGATTCGTACTCACTGAAGAGGCCTCATCAACCTACAGAGCGTTCGGTTGGCAACCCGAGAGCAGGGTTGAGCGCGCATCGCTGTTTGGCGAATCTGGTATTTTTATCCCTAAGTTGCTAAGCAACCTCATTCGCCGGGGGACCTCGTGCTCGTGCAACGATGTGGGACGGACGGACGTGCGGCTTTGCGGACTTGCGGGTTTTCCAGCTCATGTTCAATAGCTCAATTGAGGGTTTTATATGCATGGGATTCGTTCAACTTCTCCCACCTGGTACTACTTAGTGTAGTCCATTTGTCTGGGGTCTCGAAGAGGACCCCAAATATTCGTCACTACCAACTATTTCTGGGGCGTTGGATTAAGGTGTCAGCCTGCAAAATATACATGCATGGCTTAATCTTTGAGACAAGCATATGACTACTGGCAGGATCAACCAGATAGCTATCGTTCCCTAACAACGCCGACCTAGAGTCGTTCGGAAGGCGCCGCCGGCCTAGAGGCGTTTGGCCGACTTATGAGCTCGGGGCGGGAGTCAACTCGCCGTATTTTAATTACTCCCGTGCCCTCCCCGGCTGCAAACTACACTTTCTACGAGGCGGCATCCCAGGCGAACCAGCTTCGTTAAGCTCGACGCGACTCTGGAGGAGAAGCAGCTTTCACCAGTCTCCTTGGCCTCGGCGTACTAGGAGATTGTGTTGCTAGCACATGTCATAGCCGCCTTTACTTTTTCCCAACCAAAGCCATGAGAGCTGGGTAGACTCACCCACGACCTAGAGATCCAGGAAAGAATTATAGATTTCACCAGGATTCAAACGGAGGACCTTCGTTACGCCAACCTATAAAAAAAAAACTGTAAAAGGACTTTAGACTGGTGTTTTCTGGTTCAGAAGATTTTTTATTTGCCATAGCATATCCGTGGAGTGCGTTGCAAACACTTTCTCCTGCCTTTTTAATGTATATACTTTGAAATGTAAATTACACTACGTAGTCCTATAGATGTTTACTGTATGATATATTATTATTATTTGAACAATAATCACATTTCATCGTGATAAAACCTTGAAAAAAATAAAAAGCCAACCTATACTTAACTGAAAAATATGCGAGGTCGAACACCGGTACAAAAAGGGAAAGCACGCAGAATCGATTCGCATGATGAAAATAAACCATGGATTACTTCCCCTAGAACACAAAAAAATAATTCATGTTTTACTCTTTATTTTTCCCTTCCGTAAAGTAAGAAAAATAATCTTTACATTGAGATGAATTTGCTAAAATAATAGATAGTGTTGTCTATACCATAGACTATATATTTATACAATTACATGGTAAATATAGTTCTTAGACAAATTGATTTCTATATTTAGATTGAAAAGCTATTTTTAAACTTTCCTTTTTATAGAATGTAGTGTTTTTATTTCAGAAACAAATAATTAGAAGCCATTCCATTCATGGTAAAGGCCATTAAAAAATTAGATCGAATTCAGAAAAAAAAGCTGCATGGTTCATTACTAGCGAATATTCACAACTCACAAGAGTAACCCCAATAGCTAAGCCACTAAACCTAGAAACACTAGAGGACAGAAGGGCAAAGAGTAAAGTAGTAATAATACAAAGGGTATTAAAAATTCTAATTTGGAAATACAACACAAAAGAAACTTTTGCAATGATCAGACAATATTTAAAGCGAGATGATTAACCCGTTTTATTTTAGCTAATAGGCCTATGTCTAATGTTTCTTTTTTTTCTTTTATAAAAGATTAAATGGTTTACAATTAATTTATAACTGAAATGATCAAACTGTAAAAAGTATTTGAAAACTATATAAATATTATAAGACTAAAGAATTTATATGAATATTTTTAAACATTATATTAACTACCCAGTTTGTATGATTACTACGTATCTATTCCGCTTGACGCTAGTATTATCATTATGAATAGTAAAATAAAAACATATTAATAGACGTCTCAGTTAAGCTGAGATCATAATGTAATTAACAATAATTTGCAGGTGTTAGACCCTTATCTTGACCAACAAATAATACAATTTAGACAATAATTAGGCCTACCATACATTTTAAAGTTTAGTAATAACACATAGTATTTGATATAAATGAAAATAAAAAGGATGATAATCACAAACATGTCAATTTTGTATTAAATATTAAACGCTTTAGCGATTTTCTCTATATATAATCTACTTTGCTTTTGGCCTTGGTCCTGCTACGGAGTTAAATAAATTGTCCTATAAAAATTATTTTATAAAAGTATAACAGAGCAGGTTGACCTTTAGGCTGTTGGCACGCTAAATAATTTAGAAATCCTAGTTTGGCACACTGTTAGCAAAAGGTTGCCGACCCCAGATATAGACCATTACTAAATTTACATAGGCCTTAAAAACAAAAGATAGAAATGATCTAGGCCTACTAGGCCTATTTATTAGTGAAGTTCCGAAATTAATTAAACAAGATTTTGACAATGACATAATACAAAATGTCGTCTTTGACCATCTTTGTATATCAGGTTCTATTGATAGGGTTACTGAAACAGAAGACGGTGTTGCCGTAAGCAATCTTCTAAATTCTTAAGTGTAGAATAAATCCAAGCATGCTTCTAACTTTCTATTTCCTCTTATCTCATAGACGCTCCTCCCGAATTGAAAATTTCTGCGTCCATTACGTATTTAAAAACGAGTTTTTAAATGTTAAAAAATTAACAAATATGTTAACAATGTTATGACAGAAGTAAAACTAATATGTAAACTAGCCACAGTAGCAATTTACTCTAAACATGAATCTACTGTATGATACCTTTGCAATTATAGATATTTTAACAATATAGATAGGCTTTACTCTAGGCTATACATAGTCCTATCAGTAGCGTAGCTAGGGTGGGGGGGGGGGAGAGGGGGTCCAAATTCGAAAGTCCCCCTGGGCCCCTACTTGAGGGGGGCCCCCAAAGGCGCGTCCGAATTGTTTTTTTCTCATGTCATAATGTCGAATGTCAAAATGCAGGGGCCCCTAAAGAGGCCAAGCCCCGGGCCCCCAAATCCCTAGCAACTGTACTGAGTCCTATAAAGCCTATTTATGACATCCGTCCTCTTGGAACGAGGTATAGTATCTATAGTCTCTGTATTTTGCCCAGGCTTTCTCCTGGCTTTCTCCTGGCTTTCTCCAGGCTTTCTCCTGGCTTTCTCCTGGCTTTCTCCTGGCTTTCTCCTGGCTCTCCTTTCTGTGCGCTTTGCTTTTTATTGCTTTTCTCTATCCTAATAAAAACAACACCTGTCAGAATGTCGTATTGCTGCAGACCAGTCACATTGTGAGAAAGTTTTCCGATGTGATGAGAAAGAATACACGGAGAGTGGGACATTTTTCAGCGGGCACACCACGTCGTATCGACGGGGTGAAAAAAAACATGGTTCCCATGTGTTTTCGTTGTTTCCACGTTTTCTTTTCCCATCGACAGGACGTGGTGTGCCCACTGAGTTTTGAATGTAGGCCAACCACCCACTCCTGAAACGACACACGCATGAATAGAATTGCCTAATAGTTCTTAGTAAAGCATTGACAGTGAAAAAAAGGGCTACCGATTTTTTTTAAAACGGTAGAATGGTAAAGAGAAAAAAGTTACGGATTTGAAATGATATCATCGAACAGCAATATTATTTATTAGACTACCTCAATAATAATTTAAATTCATCTTATACATATTTAAGTTTACACGTAAGCGTAGGCCTAGAATTGCTCGCATGTGCCAGCATTTGAAATCTTGAATACGATGTGGAGACGATTAGGGAATTCCCAAATACGGCGGTATATAAAGCTTTATCGTGAGAGCCCAACATGCAGTGAGATAAAGAGATGGAAAATGGAGGCATCGTGATGGTTGCATTTAGTTGTGGAAATTCCTGGAAAACAATTATGCAGTCTGACAGGAATTTGACGGGAAGAGAGATCGTAGTGGAGTGACAGGATACACTACTATCTGAATGCCAATAGCAACGAGGCGTTTTTTTTCCCTTTAAACAGCATTGAATGCTATGTCTGCTAGACATAGTGGGAGCCTTTCATAAGGGGCACGCAAGCAGAGGGTGATAGGCCTACGTTTGTCATTAAAGGGTGGAAAGGAAGGGGGGGGGACGTTCGGTAAAATAAAAAGTGGAGTAAGCTTATTCTATATCAGTGGTTCCCAACCTTTTTTAGGCCGCGACCCCTTAATACACCTTCTAATGCTGTGGCGACCCCAGAAAAAAATCATTTCTTCGCTACTTTATATACTTTGTATATAAGTTTTCCCATGGTCTTTGGCGACCCCCGCGAAATGGTAGTTCGACCCCCAAGGGGGTCGCGACCCACAGGTTGGGAACCGCTGTTCTATATCCTTGCACAGGAATTCGTCTATTTCATAGGTTCTCAACCTTTTTCGGCACACCGCCCCCTTTTACAATTTGTGTTCGCTCACCGTCCCTCCCCCCCCCCTCAAATCTCTTTTTAAGTGCCCACTGCCCCACCCGTCATGAAGTTAAAGGGTCAATATAGTTTTTTTTAGGCTGACTAGATTTGAGTGCTTATTTATTAAAAAAAAAACTGAAAAGGAAACATATTGTAATAGTTAATAGATCAAAAAAATTGCTCAACAAGAAGCTTAAAAAAATCAAAATTAATGTGAATCGTTTGCCTGGTGTGTTGCTAGTAGTTTGTCAAAATGTGTTTCAATTTTGAGTTCAAAAGCCTTAAGTCTCCACGCTTCACTATTAGAGCTTGTATTCTTTTCTTTTTTCTTTTTTTTTTTTTTTTTTTTTTTTTTTTTTTTTTTTTTTTTTTAAACCAAATGGTATTAACATAAAATTCACTTTCACCAAAAGAGGGGGTGATACGAATTCAATACAAAATTGTTGCCCAAACTCTGAGACCTAGAGAAAGTGATTGATTTTCAAAAAATCTGCAGACAAAAAGCACGTGATTTGTGTTTACTTTGAGTAATGGTGTACAAGTAAATATGGCCGCTGTCTTAATAAAGTTTCATATAGGCTCGAGCTTTTTTTAAATGATGTGTTGTGTTTTAAGTCTTATTAAGATTTAAGCTGTATTATGTATGTTAAATAAAACAGGCTATTTTATTATTATCATAGACATAGATCATAGACGATGTGACCCTAATAGTGACTTGACTAGATAGCCGATTCACCAACAATATCACTTGACATCGTAGTCTAGCCTACGAAACATTAAAAGTGTAGGCCTATAAAGTGAAATTGAAATTGTAAATAGGTCTAGCCGGCCATAGCCTAATCACATTAATCAATTATTCTACAGTACTACTATTTACCTCCTTATTTTTTAGTAGGATAGCCAATATTCAGATGTGAATTTTGCATGATAAAGAAGTACTTCACTTTTACCGCGTTACGTTTGTACCTCAAGTGGGTTCTTTATTTACACAAATACGTCACTAAAAACATAAGCCACGCCCACTAAGAACGCTCTATTAGATATTTAGCAACACTTGCATTTACATCACTTTTCATCCAAAAACTAATCGATTCAAATAGCTGAGGTGTTCAAATTATAACAGGTTCATTTGTACCGCCCACTTGCCCTTCACTACCCCCAAACGCCCCCGGGAACGTCAGCGCCCCCCCTAAAGCTTTTCACCGCCCCCCGGGGGGCGATAACGCCCCCGTTGAGAACCTATGGTCTATTTAACCCTTTTAGTAGTCAAGGTTATCTCACTGTTTGCTATTTCACGGAAATAACCGAATCTTGGAATTAAAGAATGTTTTTTCTTTTTGTGATGATTTTTGTTTTGCTAGTTTTGCCGAATTTACCTATTCCAAATTTACCTTTGCCAAAATTACCTTGCCGAAAATACCGTTGACGAAAATACCGTTGCCAAATTTACAGTGATTCGTATTGAAACTAGATTTCTATTTAGACTATTTGGATAATACACAAAGAAAACTATTATATTATAATTAAAAGTAAAACAAACATTTCTTTAAAGAAGACCTTTTTTTATAGTCTGTTGATCTTTTCTCTCAGCTGCAAATGGCTGGACTATTGATAGGCTATCTGCTCAAGATCGGCAAAAATGGAGAAAGATGACGGCTGTGTTCATTCGCTCCCTCCAACGACCATAACGGTCAAGGGTGTGATGTTGATGATGATTATCTTTTATAATACGCTACAATAGACAATTATAATACCCAAGAAGATGACTGTACTTATTTAATATACAGTTTTCATTTTATAACTAGCCTAGGCTTGTCGCAGTTCCGATATTCAAGCAGACGATGAATAATGAACGAAATACCGTAAATGTAGCCTTTAACCATAATACCTTGGTTGCCCATGGGCGAGATACCAGGAAGGGGAAAGAGATCCAGTAGCCTACATTTGGAAACTATTTCTAGGAGCCCATGACAACTTATTCTATACGAAAAAATTTTCTTATAAGTTTACAGACGTTCCTTCTAGGTAGAAGATTATTACGTCAATTAGGCCCAAAACTCCTGCAGGGCGACAGGGACCCGTCGGTGGCAGGGATAGAACCCGCGACCTGTCAGTTGGTTTTTGGTTGACAGTCCGGTGAACTAACCGCTGGACCAGTCGGCTTCACATTTTCAGCCATAGTCTCCACCCGAAATCATAAACTGAAGTATTTTGTTTTTTTTAATTAGGCTATACTACATGATGCGCATTTTAAAATCCTTATTGAACATGACTGACATACATGAGTATTTCCCTCACTGGGCTTATCTATATTATTTAAAATAAGAGTGTTTGTCCGCATGCGGATCCCCGTTGGTCAATTTGAAATCACGTGAATTTGTGTCAATGACCTATTTAGGCCTAGTCCTATATACTGTCTAAAAAATTGTCACATTTGCCATTTGTCATCGCTAGCTCAGTGGTAAACGTAGCGGACTGCTATGCGAGCGACCCGGGTTCGAGTTTCCAGTTAGACTATACCTTTTTTTCAAAAAAAAATTCTAATTTTAAAAACAAAAGACATTGTAAATCTACGGGCAATTTAGATTTTTATTAAATAAAAATACTTGCCTATTTTTTTTACCCGATTACAATATTTATCTTAAATTATTTTCAGTAAAAAAAATAATTTAAAAAAGTTATAAGATTTATAGCTTTCTTTTAAGTGTAGTTTATAATTTTTTTTTCTGCACCTTATACAGTCCTGTTTTTTTTCACCCGGGCAACGCCGGGCAATGTAGCTTGTATATATAAATATACCTAAATATATAGCTGATTTTAAAATCTATGTCTCTATTAACTTAGCTTTCTTTGTGAGTGGCAAAGAGTATAATTTTCGAAATGCTAATGCATAAGAATAGTTGGATAAAAGGTTTTTTTACGAAAAACGTTGTGTACAGAGGTTGTTTAATTTAGCCTAATCTTATGTTAGTAAACGTTCATTCTAGAAATATTATTTTTACTGCTTCATAGTACTGCGGAGACGTCGTCAGACCCGAGGAAAAGGACTACAATTTAATGGCCATTTGATTTCGAATGTGCTGGAATCAAAACTGTGCACTACTAATTATAATGTAGCAGTAACCGCCTGCAGTGCGACAAGGGTTGGACTGCGGCTGGTGACAGTTAAGCATTTACTACTACAGCCGGCCGCCGGTCGCTCCCCAGCGGGCACACCGCGTCGCATCGACGGGGAAAAAAACGTGGTCCCACTCAACACGATTGGTCCAATGTTTTAATGAAGTCATCCCTTAGCATTGCCTTTTTTTCAAATTTCAAAAATATTCGTTTGAATTCTGCACTACTTACGACCATGGGGTCATTATATAATTAGACTAAACTTATACAGTTAACTCGCAAACGAAAGAAAAACAACAACAACAACAACAAAATGAATGCAGTTTACTATTAGTATTACGTGGCACAACAAAAAGAAATCTTTGGGATTTAGATACCACGTGACCACTGACATTTTTTTTTTTACAAGTGAAAAGCTACAAAAATTATTGTTTAAAATGTCATGGTGTGTGGGAGTTGGAGGGGGGGAAGGTTAAGTATCAAGGTCAGTATTTAGGCCTATGAATAAATTATATTTAACTCAAGTGGTCATTGTAGCAAAAAGTACAGCAGCGTCTGATTATTGTACACTGCACATCCATGCATCCACAGTTATCTGATTATTGTACAAGCTTTATGTTCATTAACAAGGCCGACCCAAACCAAATGGTTGATGGCGTCCTGGACACACTATGGAACAACAGCGCACACCCCCCTCTCCTAATTTCCACTAGTAGGAGGTGGGGCTTTCAATCTACATCCCTGTTGAAACCTTAACTGTGCACTGCAGAATCGACATTCGCGAAAAATTTGTGTAATTTGTGTAAATGAACATCATACTGAACAAAATATTTCTTTATTATAGTCATTTTTTTCTTTATTTTCAAGATCTTTGATGGCGCCCCATGCGCATGCGCCATAGCAATCGTCCTTGTTGCCCATACATTGAGCCGGCACAGCTCATGGGATGTCTTTAGAGACATGCCTAAATACCATGCATCAGAAATAACACCACCACAGCTTCCTAATAATTTAGAAACGAACTTTTGTTTCTTATTTTAGTAATTTTACGTCAATAAACGCTTCAATTTATGTTTTACGGTTCCAAGAAACGGCCAAGTTCCGTCCGACTTAATTCCAGGAAAAGTTAATTGAACTGAACCTACAACTTTTTACCCTATAAAAACAAATGGATCGTTTTCTTTTTTGCTTCATTCTTTCCTTTTCATTAGCCTGGTATAGTTCGGTATATAGACTATAGTATTAGTTGTCTAAACATTTCATTAAAAAAAAGTTTATATTATTATCAAAGCTCTCAACATTTTTTTCTCTCTTTTTGTTATATTTTTGTAAAAGCCTAGTAAGGGATCTTTTGGTTTGGGAAGGAGGGGGCGCACAAACTTGTGGGTGTAGGAAGATGAGAAGGTCCATAATATTTAAGGCACTTATTAGTTTTGAAAGAAGTTTTAGACTTTAAGGTGTGGGGGTGGGGTACATTGAATCGGCTACGGGACTATTACAGTGGCTAGGGAATTCCCATTACATGCATGCTTTATTGTGACATGTAAGCGAGGTATGACGCAAAGCGCTATGGCTTTTATAGGCATAGGCTACCGCCAGTGGCGTATTTAGGCATGTTCTAGATAAATGTTCCATTGGAATAGGGGCCCCACACAAAAAGGGCCCCCACACATCCCAAAAAGTAATGTTTTATTGACTTCCCGCATTCTTTCGTTAAGAATGTAAAATAAAATTCATTTATTTCCCTAGCCTACAGTTTAAAGAGCTCCAGTCCAACCAAGCTAAGTGCTACATACAATTTATGATTTTACAGAATGCAATATGAATTAACGGCCCCTTTTCTGAGGTATGAGGAAGGCAGAGGCGAGACCACGAGGGGCCCCCACATAAATTAGGGAACAGGGCTACCGTATTCACTATCTTATTAAACAACACTAAACAGACGAGACCCCCCCCACACACACACACACTCCCATAATATACCTGCTCAAGGATATTTTTAATAAAGTAATGGCGGCTGAACTCTTTGTGCTGCTGACCTCATTATCCCAACATATAGGCTACCACGACTAGAGAAACTGCTGCGAGCGCGTGGAGAGAAATGGCATGACAATGTAGACTTGTTAAAATCATATGACTCACATGTTTTGCTTTGCATTTAATGAGATACGCTTTTGAGTAGCATTAGGCCCTATAGTGGCCTACAAAACGAAGGCCTATTCTTTAAAATAAAATATATTTATACTATGTAATATATAAGCTCTACTGTTAATTATAACCAATTGAATTATACAACTACTTCTGCTTCACTTCTAAATATAATTTATAGGCAAGGCCGCATATGCTAATCGTAAAGAAAATATCTTATTAAAAAATGTTCTTAATTGTTAAACATTTGGCAATTATCTCATTCGAACGTATCTAATTATAGGTATAATATAAACTTAAAATGGAAAGTTTAAATTAATTTTAACACGCTTTCAGAAATCGTGCAATTTAGAAGTGAAATAAAAGTTAATTACCTAATAATCACCGTGTAGGCAAAAATGTATTAAAATTAATAACCTCCTAGATTTTATATATTTGAAGAATTTGACAGGAATAATTCTCACAACAAAAGGATGCCACTAAGACTAAACTGAAATTAGGCTATTCGTTTTTTAGCAGTCTAATAATGTACTGACGTCCGAATGAAGTTAACTTAATAATAAGAGCAAAGACACTTTCCCTTATGCAAGAAAATATGCATATAAGTACTCTTTCTTCTGGAGTGTCATGGAATGGGTTATCCAATAACTTAACACTTAACATCATTTAAAACATTAAGAAAAAATGCAGCGCTAAACCACGGATAAGTGTAGGATGCAAAAATCGTCTTCACAGAAGGCGCGTAATGGTATATTCTTACTATATTTATAAAGTAATTTACTTATAATGGTTATGAATTGTATCTCTTCGATTCATTTGCATATCGTATAGTGTTTAAGGAAAAGCTAACAATTCATGAATCATATTAAACAAAGGAACCGTCTAGATTTGCCTGAAATAGACATACTCAATCCCTTCTGCCTAATTTATCATAATCCTTACCTCAACAATTCTTGTATATTTTATAATGATACACATACTAGACATTTATAGATAGATCGATAGATGGGCGAAGAGGTATAAAGACAGACAGATAGCAAACAAGAAAGAAATATGAATAGATAAGGCGAAGTAAAGGCGGCTCGGCATTTGTGCTGGCCACACATCCCACGAATGCCGTGGCCACAGAAACTGGTGAACGCTGCTTCACCAGTTCTATGATCAGTTTGGTCCGAAGGGTACTTTACTTAAATTCTAACTCGATTTACAATGCTATCTTTTTCACTTTTTCTGATTTTATGGCTACACCACTAAAACTATATGAAATGTATGATATAATATTATAGTGTTCTCGGCTATTCAATGATGCTTCTTTTGTCTGAAACCATATGAAATGTTAATGATTTTGTTCAAACAATGATAGCTTTAAGTGCATGCATCCGTAAAATATGTAATTTATAAATAAAGTGATATAGAGATTTTGTTTGGTTCCTCGGGGAACACAGGGCCTCCACAACAGCTCTTCGGCACAACTCTATTCTGGGCAGCCATTTGTAGTTCACCCCATGAAAGATTGCAGCTTTTTATTTCATCCTCTGAGGATCGTCTCCAGGTGGTCTAAGGACGACCAATCCTTCTCTTTCCCTGTGGGTTCCGTTTCAGCGCTTGTCGGGTGATGTCCTGTTGGGACTTTCTTAGGGTGAGCCCAATCCACTGCCACTTTTGCCTGGCAATCTGCTGTTTAAGGGGTTCCTGTTTTGCTTGCAGCCACAAGTCGGTGTTCTTGACCTTTTCTGTCCACAGAATCTTTAGTATGTTGCGGAGACAGCCGTTGACAAAAGTTTGTAGCTTATTGTTCAGAGTGTTGGTGACTCTCCAGGTCTCTGAGCCGTATAGAAGCACTGACTTTACGTTCGTGTTGATTCGTAATTTGTTCCGGACAGACAAGACAGTTGACCTCCAGACTGGACTCATGGTGATGAAAGCATGTCTCGCTTTCTGTATTCTGGTTTTGATGTCTTTGTCTGAGCCACCTGTTACTGAGACTATACTGCCCAGGTATGTGAAAGAGGTGACTTATTTCAACTCACTCTCTCCAACCTTGATTGGCTTCTCTTGTTTCTTAAAGAGGGTCATCGTTTCTGAGTTCTCCAAGTTGATCTGCAGTCCTGTCATGGATGCTTCTTGTGCCAGGTTATCTGTGTTTAATAGCTTTATATTATGTAATTGTTGTAATTATTAATATTTAAAAGATAAATTCCTTAAGCTTAATTAAATGGAAAAAAAAATAATGCAGGAAAAGTTAATTAACAACAGTTTAACTTATAACATATAATTTAATTGTGTTATAAATAATTGTGTAATGAATACCATAATGCTGTATTTATATAAAGAAATAACAATAATTCAGTAATATATATATATATATATATATATATATATATATATATATATATATATATAATATATATATATATATATAATATATATATATATTACATTATTATATTATATTATAATTATATATTATATTTGTAATATTACAAAACATAACTTTTTTGGCATTACTATTGAATCAAATTCAGAAACTTTATTTCAATTAAAGGGAGATAATTTAAACATTTGATTTGCGCGAATATTTCAAATATTTAGTTATTATTATTATTATTTTTATTTTTATTTTCTTTTATAAAAGACTAAATGAATAACAATTTTTAACTTTATAATGACCAAACTTTAAAAATTAGTTGAAAATTAAATAAATAGTATATTATAAAAAAAAAAAATATGCACATTTTTAAACATTATATTAACTATCCAGTTTGTATGATTACTAACTATCTATTTTGTTTAAAGTTTTAAGCAACACATTACACATTTTGAACAAAATAAAGTAGATCTAAATCTCAGTAAAACTGAGTACAAAATATTATAATAAATATTCATAAGTCTTAATCGCGAACTTCCGGTTCTATTTTTTTAAATTTAGTAAACAAAAAAGCATGCGTTTGCTGGTGTTAGACAATTGATTTCAACCTCGACTGCCAGTTCTAGTCTTGTAGAAATATACAAAGGATACAAGATTGGTTATGAGGAATACGTTTTTAACATAAAAAAAGAGTAGACGATAATTAATACTCAAAGTGTTAGTTGCGTAAGGTTATATTTACCTTTGTTTGTAAAATAATTTAGTCAAGTGTTGTGGCCTTGGTTTTTAAAAAACACAATGCGTAGATTTATTTTTTAAAAAAAAAGAAATTTCTTTTGCATCAAGCATTAGTTTGGGATTATAAATAGGTGATTCTGCAAATCTGACATTCACACTCCATCGTTGTATTTTGGCAACATCTTTTGTAAATGAAATAAAATTAAATCTCCTACATCTTTTCGTACAACCTTATATATCTATGGTAAAATCAGTAACGCAACGCACAGTCATTTTGTTTTAATTAATTGATCGAATGGGGACTGAAATGTTTGTTTTTTCTTCGACATTTTATGCATGCATTATCGTTAAGACTTCTCAACTAGCAGTTGCTAAATCCTTATTTTGACAACCAAATGATAATTAATTGTTACACAATAATTACCATAAATATGAAAGTTTGGTACTACAGTTTTGTATTTGGTATACATGCAAATGATAAGGATGATAATCACTAAAACGTAATTTTGTTTATTAAATTAAAAAACGCATTAACGATTTTTTCTATAGTTTTCCTTTGCTTTTGGTATTAGTCTTGCTATGGAGTTAAAATTAATTGTCTTTAAAAAAATAATAAAACAAGTTTAATAGAGCAGGTTAACTTTAGGCTGTTGGCACGCTGAATCATTTAGAAATCCTTGTTTGGTACACTGTTAGCAAGAGGTTGCCGACCCCTGCACTAGAACATTCTCTCACTCCATTTTCCTTTTTCCTAAATCTTTCTCCCTCTTACTCTCTCAATCACTCATTTATTTAGTATTTTCTCTTTCCCAAGAAATCTCATTCTTTAGATCATTTTTTCTCTTTCATTTCTCTCTTTCTCATAATCTCTCTCTATCTCACTCTCTTTAACTCTCTCTCATTCTCTTTATTTCTCTCTCTTTATCTCTCTTTCTCTCTCTCTCTCGCTCTTTCTCTCTATATCTTATTATTTCTTTCCTTATCTCTATCTTTCTCTCTCTTTCTCTCTCGTTGTTCGTCTTCTATTTTCAGACACGAGAGCCCTGTCCTCGCCTGTAACCTTTTCAACCGCCACACGAGCTATGACCAAGTTCCATCTTCTCTATAGCCCCCAGGGGGTGAGGCCCATGATTAGCCAGCCTACTTGTCTTCCCCAGCTTTCAAAGCAGCTCCCCACTCCCCCCACCCAACCACGCCGGTTCCAGCCTCCCTGTTGTCTTGACTATCTTTTAACATTTCTGTCTCCTTGTTAGTGTGTAAGCCCCCATCCACGCCCTCCACCCGCCCCAACACCACATCTACGCCCTCCACCCGCCCCAACACCCCATCCACGCCCTCCACCCGCCCCAACACCACATCTACGAAATCCACCCGCCCCAACACCACATCCACGCCCTCCACCCGCCCCAACACCACATCCACGCCCTCCACCCGCCCCAACACCACATCTACGCCCTCCACCCGCCCCAACACCACATCTACGCCCTCCACCCGCCCCAACACCACATACAAAGCATTTTGGCATTCTCTCTATCTTTATACCTTGCCTGGGCAATATAAGTTCATAACGTAATAATAATCACACTTATGCTCATATTGTTACTATAACTTACACGTGGGACACAGTGGCCGTGAGGCAGCGTGTTCGGCTGGCGTACCGAGGGCCGTGGGTTCGAATCCTAGTGATTTGTTCCCGTGTCCTGGAGGGGTGTCCCTCAGTCCAACCATGCCAGGCATCCATCAATTAGTTGGGGGTAGAGTACAGGACGGACATTGTGCTGGCTACACAATCCCCTAGTATGCCTTGGGCAAAGAAACTGGTGGCCGCGCTGCTTCACCGGCCCGAAGGATCAATTCGGTCCGACGAGATAGTTTACTTCACTACAGACATCACGGCGAAAAAGACACAAGAACGAAGAGAGGGGGTTGTGAGGAAGAGGCAAGGGGGGGGGAGTAAATTTAGCTGATAACACTCGGCTTTGGGGGTGGGGGGAGGGGGCTGATGGGAATGGGGTGGGTGAAGTTTCTAGAAGTGCGTCTAATTTCCTGACACATGACGTCATATGGTTGTCTTGTGACGTACGTTGTACATTGTTCAATTTAGGGAGAAAAAAAAATGTTTTAGAATGTCAATCTTAAACTATATACAGTTGTAGGCCCTAACTATATTTTAGGGGAGCCTAGCGGCAGCTTGCTCATTTTTAGTAAGCAAGGTCCCAAAGTTTAATCCCAGTGAAGACTAGAATTCGCTCCCGGGCCTTGGAGCGGTGTCCATGAGCCTACCAAGCTCTGACAGGTCGCCTGACAGTAATTAGAGATACGTAAATGCGTGTTGGAACTGTGCTGGACACACAGTACCGCCGTATGCGGTGAAGATAGAAACTTAAGAACGCTTTTTCACCTGCTTCACAGATCAACTTGGTCTAAACAGGATGTTTGCTGACTTACGTATTTACTTATTTACTTACACACTTAATTTATATTTTAACAAGTATGATACAAACCCACTTGCAGATTTTTGTTTACCAATAAAATTAATTATTAGAAATTTCAATGGATGTAAGAGTTAATCATCCCTGACTGACATCTATGATTCGCAGTGCCATTACAGAAGCGTTCACAATTTATTTTCCAAGGCTATACTTGGGCATACTAGAGGATTGCGTGGCTTTCACAACGGATAGCGCACCTACTTACTTTTCCTTAACTCATGTTAAGGTACCCATTATAGCTATCTGGACTCATTACGCGGTGGAAAAAAGTTCTTAGCCTTAAATTAAAGAATATGCATTATTTGTGATATTTTATAGTAGTTTATACTAGGAATATCAGGCTCTCAAATGTCAGTCAAACCCTAACTGAACCCAGACATCCACCAAGATGTAGTGCTATTTTAAGGACATAAAATGAGTCCATATTGACCCAATTATTTGTTTACAGCGTCTATTTATAGAACATTTTTTCTTCCATTCCCAACTTTGTTAAAAATCTGCCAAATTTTCCTCCCCAATAGCTATGTGACGAGGTAACAACTTTAGGATCTTATATTCAACAAACAGCTCCCCAGATCTCACCTTGTATTGTCTCTCTCTCTCTCTTTCTCACTAGCTCTCTCTCTTTCTTTCTCTCTATCTCTTTTTCTCTCTTTCTCTCTATCTCTCTTTCTTTCTCTCTATCTCTCTTTCTCTCTATCTCTCTTTCTCTCTATCTATATTTCTCTCTCTATCTCTCTTTCTTTCTCTCTATCTCTCTTTCTCTCTATCTCTCTTTCTCTCTATCTCTCTTTCTTTCTCTCTATCTCTCTTTCTCTCTATCTCTCTTTCTCTCTATCTATATTTCTCTCTATCTCTCTTTCTTTCTCTCTATCTCTCTTTCTCTCTATCTTTCTTTCTCTCTATCTATATTTCTCTCTCTATCTCTCTTTCTCTCTATCTCTCTTTCTTTCTCTCTATCTCTCTTTCTCTCTATCTCTCTTTCTCTCTATCTATATTTCTCTCTATCTCTCTTTCTTTCTCTCTATCTCTCTTTCTCTCTATCTTTCTTTCTCTCTATCTATATTTCTCTCTATCTCTCTTTCTTTCTCTCTATCTCTCTTTCTCTCTATCTCTCTTTCTCTCTATCTATATTTCTCTCTCTATCTCTCTTTCTCTCTATCTCTCTTTCTTTCTCTCTATCTCTCTTTCTCTCTATATATATTTCTCTCTATCTCTCTTTCTTTCTCTCTATCTCTCTTTCTCTCTATCTCTCTTTCTCTCTATCTATATTTCTCTCTCTATCTCTCTTTCTTTCTCTCTATCTCTCTTTCTCTCTATCTCTCTTTCTCTCTATCTATATTTCTCTCTATCTCTCTTTCTTTCTCTCTATCTCTCTTTCTCTCTATCTTTCTTTCTCTCTATCTATATTTCTCTCTCTATCTCTCTTTCTCTCTATCTATATTTCTCTCTCTATCTCTCTTTCTCTCTATCTATATTTCTCTCTCTATCTATCTTTCTCTCTATCGATATTTCTCTCTCTATCTCTCTTTCTCTCTATCTATATTTCTCTCTCTATCTCTCTTTCTATCTATCTCTCTCTTTTTCTCACTCTTTCTCTCTCACTTTCTCTCTCTCTTTGTCTCTCTCTTTCTCTCTCTCTTTCTCTCTATCTCTTTCTCTCTCTCTTTCTCTCTATCTCTTTCTCTCTCTCTTTGTCTCTCTCTCTTTCTCTCTCTCTTTCTCTCTATCTCTTTCCCTTTCTCTCTCTATCTCTCTTTCTATCTATCTCTCTCTTTTTCTCACTCTTTCTCTCTCACTTTCTCTCTCTCTTTGTCTCTCTCTCGTTGTCTCTCTCTTTCTCTCTATCTCTTTCCCTTTCTCTCTCTTTCTCTCTCTCTTTCTCTCTCTCTTTTTCTCTCTCTTTGTCTCTCACTTTCTCTCTCTCTTTGTCTCTCTCTCTTTGTCTCTCTCTTTCTCTCTATCTCTTTCCCTTTCTCTCTCTTTCTCTCTCTCTTTCTCTCTCTCTTTGTCTCTCTCTTTCTCTCTATCTCTTTCCCTTTCTCTCTCTTTCTCTCACTCTTTCTCTCTCTCTTTCTCTCTCTCTTTCTCTCCATCTCTTTCCCTTTCTCTCTCTTTTTCTCTCTCTTTCTCTCTCACTTTCTCTCTCTCTTTGTCTCTCTCTCTTTGTCTCTCTCTTTCTCTCTATCTCTTTCCCTTTCTCTCTCTCTCTCTCTCTCTTTCTCTCTCTCTTTTTCTCTCTATCTCTCTCTTTCTCTCCATCTCGCTCTTTCTCTCTCTCTTTCTCTCTCTCTTTCTCTCTTTCTTTCTCTCTCTCTCTCTCTCTTTCTCTCTATCTCGCTCTTTTTATCTCTTTTCCCTCTCTCTTTCGCTCTCTCTCTCTCTTTCTCTCTCTTTCACCCTTTCAGTCTTTCTCTCTCTCTCTTTCTCTCTCTTTATCTTTCCATCTTTCTCTCTTTCTCTATCTCTCTTTTTCTCTCCCTCAATTTCTCTCTCTTTTTCTCTCTCTTTTTCTATCCATCCCATTGTTTCTCTCTCTTTCTTTCTCTCTCTCTCTCTTCTGCTTCTTCTTCCCTTTCCCTCCTTCCAATTAGCGCGGTATATTCCCCGCCTGTAAGACGGTACCAAATGCTAACGATGTGTTTGACCTTTAACCTACCCAAGGCCCCGAGCTAGAGGGCCTAGGTCACGGTTGTGTTCTAATGGCACTGTCATATGTCAGGACAATCATTGCTGTTATCTTAAAATGTAGAAATATCATTGGGGTGTTATTTCACGTCACCAAAACGCTCACTTTAGCTTTGAATAGGTCTGAATATCTTATAATATATTACAGACGCTCCTTCTATAAAGAAGATTAATGCGTCCTACGCTCATTTGTCTTTAACAACATCATTAATGTTTTAAATGATGTTAAATTACTGGTTTTCCTATTTTGGTCAGGCAACCCATTCCATGCCCGAATGTCACTCGGGAAGAAAGAGTACTTAGGCTATGCATTTGTTCTCTCATAAGGGATAAGGAAAGTGTTTTTGTCTTTATGTTTATCTGAGCATTGCAACAGGTTGTTATTGGGTTGTATAACAGCACCCAGAACGATTTTCCAATTCGTCTTTTATAATAAACACTGCACCGCCAAGAAGCTTAGTCATGCAGGTGGTCTCTGTGAAGAGCAATGGTTTGTCGAAATATAAGCCATAGAATAAGGAGCTGAAATATTGAATTACTAGAGAAAACGAAATCTGCCTGTAATAAATATATAAATGTATTTTTTTAAAAATTAACATAGGGGGTTTTCAATTTTGTAAAGGACTCAAGGCCTCAGGCGCATCAATGAACTACTTAAGCTAGATTTGTGGGCCGCACACTAGCAATAGGCCAAAATGTTTTCGTAACATTCAGAAAATAGAACTGAGGTATATTTATGAACTATGAACTATGAACTATGAACTATGAACTATGAACTATGTACTATGAACTATGAACTATGAACTATGAACTATGAACTATGAACTATGAACTATGAGCTATGAACTATGAACTATGAGCTATGAGCTATGAACTATGAACTATGAACTATGAACTATGAACTATGAACTATGAACTATGAACTATGAACTATAAACTATGAACTATGAACTATGAACTAATATGTATAGTTTAGTAGAACCGTTGGGTGACATAAAAAAAAAAGGCTGACCAGAATCATGTGCGCTGGAGAGTTGTTGTGGAGGCCCTTCGTTCCCTTAGGAACCTAAGGAACTAAGCAAGCAATAATATTAGCATCAAGTGAGTCATTACTAAAATGGATTAAAAACTTTTTACATATGTATGAAAAGTGGAATGGAAACGAGAATAAAAAGGATTTCTGACCAAAGGCTTAACATTTTCTATTGGTTTTCAAATATTTTCTATACGTTTTGTGTCGTTTTTTTAGTTTTTAAAATCTCTCGCGGGCCAAATGTGGGCCGATTGCCGTGAATGGGAAACAAACCTGTTGAACGCTATAAATTTAGGCCGACATATAATATTCAAATCTGACTATTAATCCTTATCTATTATTGAAACAAATGGTTGTGGGGTCAAGGGCCAAGACTTAAAAATATACAACCAAGATTCTGTCTGCTATCAGAAATTTTGTGAGACTTAAAAAAAAACAGTTTAAAAACAAAACAAAAAAAACAATGCTGGTGCTTGCTGTTGTTGTTTTCCTTTGTTACATTGTTGGTTGCTACGTGTATTCAATCTGTAAAAAGTATGTCAAAGTCAATCTGTAAAAAGTATGTCAAAGTTCCCAATGGCTCATCGAGTCTTCTCTCTCCACTCGCCACGATATAGTAGCGCTAATCTTACTCTTGTCTTTTTTTTTGTGTTGTCTTTTAACAGGAAGCACTTTATTTTTCATTACTATTCAGATCTATCGAAAAAAAAAAAAAAACACCACTGAGGATTGTATTCATGAAATAGAACACACAAAGCGTGTAATTGAATCGTATCACGACCGTTTTATATATAATTTTCCATTTAAGGTAAAACAAAACAAATATCATATTTCCTTTTTTTTATCTGTTATAAATTGAAAATCCATAATTTTGTTTTTAGTATTTTTTTTTTGTGTATCGATGTCTCCAAACCACTAAATGTAATTCTTTATAAGAGTTGTCAAATTAAAGAATTCCTTTTCACAACAAGTCGAATTTTGATTTTTGTGAACTTCCATAGTTTTGCCTGTTGGACTAAATCGATCAATGGGTCGGTGAAGCAGCGTTCGCCAGTTTCTGTGGCCAAGGCATACTAGGGAGTTAGGTGGCCAGCACAATGCCCAGCAGCCTTTACTTCAGAGCTGGGTAAACTCAGGGACACCCTTCAGTCTCTTAACAAATCCTAGCCTTCACCAGGATCGGCCCAAAACCTTCGGTACACCAGCCTCGGTTTCTTGTCGGTTTTTGAATTTATCCGATTGTTCTCGGATGGATTAATGAGGAAAATCGAGTTTCGATAGTATTTTAGAATGAAATAGTGCATACGTTTAGAATGAGCCTGCTATTACATTCACCCCTCTATTCACATACACGCACGTACACACACACACACACATTCACACACATATTCACACACATTCAGATACATTGCACTTTTTTGCAATTTTAAGTTGCACAATTAGCACAATTAGCCACCTCTTATCTTCTTACAGACGATCCATTTATAAAGAAGATTATTGCGTCCTACGCGGTGTGAGTCTAGTCTAGCCCTTCTAATGATGTTAAGTTACAGATTTTCTTGTCTGGTCAGGCAATCCATTTCATGTGCAAATGCCACAATAAAAAATAGTACTTTTATGCATTTGTTCTCGCATAAAGGATAAGGAACGTGTTTTTGTCCTCATGTTTATCTGAGCATTGCAACAGGTTGTTTTTGGGTTGTGTTTCTAAATTAGAGTTTAATGCATTATGTATTATTACTACTCGACTATTTGATTTTCTGTCCTCTGGTGATCAGACCTGTCTTTGAAATCCTGGACGTTTCACTCGAGTCTTCTTCATAAATCTATGATTTTGGCCAAAATTTCATTATATGTCATAGGAACTACTGTTTATCCGACATTCTTTGTCCGCTTAAAACTTGTGTCGTAACACTGACATAAGTTCACATAACTTAATTAATTGAGTTACTTGATATGCTTTTTTTTTATTTAACTATCTATCTTACTATTATATTAGCTAACTTTCTATATTAATATTTATCTAGGCATATTTATCTCTCTATCTACCAATGTATCTTTCTATTGTGATGTATGAGATTATAATTTATTAACTCCCTTGTTTTTTTTATTGTAATTACCTTCCTTTGTAACTGATGGTCACATTCTTTTGGTGACCCTTGATCGTTTGGCATGAGCGTGCACGAAGGGGGAGTTTCAGGACCATCTTGTGTGAAGTTCGATAGAGAGTGAAGTGTATTGAGAGTCTGGTAATGCCACAGAATAAATAATATATATAAATACCTATTCAGTGAGTAAGCCTGTGTTTTAATGCTTCTTCTGTTCTTCTTAAAATCGTGTTATTATTACTGACTTGTGTTGAGATTCGATGTTATGTGTTATGTTGAACTAAATGTTGTTAGTAATTCTACATTGATTGGATGAAAGTTTAAGCGAGAATTAATGATTCTTCAAGGGAATAAAAAAAAGTATTTGTGATAAACCGCCCACCCTAGACAGCGAGATGTATCACTATCTATTCATATTGATACAAGTCTCTCTTTTTCTCTCTAATTATGTAAGCACACACACACACTTTCAAATCGAATCATAATTTTCAATATTTACCCAGAAATCCCTATTCTTCCTTTAATTCTTCCCAATAAACAAAACAATTACTTCCCCTAACTACAAGATAAAACAACCGATGAGTTGTGCGGAGGTCATAGGTCATAGGTCATATGACATCCTATTCATTGTAGGTGTATAGTTTAAGTTTCCTTATCTGTCCCACTATCTTTCTATTTCAAACTCTATCTCTAAATATAAAACCGAAGTACACAATTCTACTATAGATCAAGGTCTTCATTTACAATATTAGTTTTTCTTTTGTTGGTGTGACATTTAAGACTACGTACTATTGTTCTTCTAATTAGATTCTGTAAAAAAAAAAACAAAGCAAATTGAAGTCACGAAGATTGCTTGTTTATAGTGCTAGATAAGTTAGTTACTAATAGTGATGTTTCGTTTACTACAAAATCATACTTACATAATCATACAATTATTTACAAATTCATTCAATTAATTACACATTCATTCAATTACTTACACATTCATTCAATTACTTACACATTCATTCAATTACTTACACATTCATACAATTACTTACACATTAATTCAATTACTTACACATTCATTCAATTATTGACACATTAATTCAATTCATTACACATTCATTCAATTACTTACACATTCATTTGTTTATTGTGCTAGATAAGTTAGTTACTAATAGTGATGTTTCGTTAACTACAAGATCATACTTACATAATCATACAATTATTTACAAATTCATTCAATTAATTACACATTCATTAAATTACTTACACATTCATTAAATTACTTACACATTCATACAATTACTTACACATTCATACAATTACTTACACATTCATTCAATTACTTACACATTCATACAATTACTTACACATTCATTCAATTACTTACACATTCATACAATTACTTACACATTCATTCAATTACTTACACATTCATTCAATTACTTACACATTCATACAATTACTTACACATTCATTCAATTACTTACACATTCATACAATTACTTACACATTCATTCAATTATTGACACATTCATTCAATTAATTACACATTCATACAAAAACTTAAACATTATACAATTACTTACACATTCATACAATTACTTACACATTCATACAATTACTTAAACATTATACAATTACTTACACATTCACTTACTCATTTATTGACATATTTACTTATATAGACAATTTCAAATAAAGATCTTTTTTTGCTTGAATCAAAAAAGTAATCTTACCTTTAAAGATCATTACAATTTAATTTTCTTTTTAAAAAAAACGAATATAATTTCATTGATATCTCAAATGAAAATACATAAAATAAGAACGTATACGCAATTTCACTAAACGCTTTTTATGTAAAACTAATACTAGAATTTAAAAAAAAAAACGAGAGAGAAACTAACGTAACGGCCAAACTTGTAAATAAGAAATATTTTGGTCTTTATGTACTTGGCAAGCTTTTTTTTTCATTGTTTTAAAATATTTTTTATGTATTCAGTTCTAAATAGGCGAAAACTGCTATTGATTGATTCATTACAAATTAAAAATTGAATTATCCCCCTTGTATTTCCTTGTATGGAATCTTAAATTAATTTATTCTATTATTATTTCGCTAGCATAATAATTATGTACCAATGTTATGATTATCTAGTTATGTCCTTGATTGTGACTGCCTTTATTGTTACTTATGTACTATGTGACAAATATAATACTGTTCATTGTTGTTGTACATCATTTATATAGCGCTATTCATAACAATTAATTTTTGAATGCGCTTTACGTTCACCCTATGCTATTAAAATAAATCGAATAAGTATGTTTTTAATTTTCTTTTAAATATGTCAATATAATCCATTTGTTTAATTTTATTGTGTTCGGAAGTTCGTTCCACCACAGAGAGGCTACGACGCTATAGAGGCGAGCTGGAAATGTTTGTCTTTTTACTTTTGGTACCTTGAGTTGTTGATGAATTTTTTTGGAAACGCAGACCTGTTTTCTCTGCTGTGTGTAGCTCAACCATGAATCTGATGTGCTGTGAAGATTGATCGTGAAGGCTTTTAAAGAGCATAGCCAGAACTAGGGCTGTGGAGTCGGTAGATAAATGTTCCGACTCCGACTCCGACTCCCCAGTTTTTTGTACTTCCGATCCGACTCCCGACTCCGACTTCGACTCCTCTGTATTAATATGCGAATGTTTTTCCATATAGTGAGGCACATGTAAAGCATGCTTCTTCACGGTCACTTAATGTGTTTGTTTTGCGGTTACGTGAGGCACTACATGCATTGGTCTTTATTCTTACAGCAAAGAAGTCATTAATTAGGCCTATAACTGTTTGTGAATTGGGACATTTAAACTTGCTTTTTTTAACAAAAAATTCCAATCTAAATTTAGTAGTTGTAGAAGTAGGAGTCGGTGCAATATGTGCCGACTCCGACTTCAGCTACCCAAAATGTCCCCCGACTCCGACTCCTCGACTCCTACTCCAAGTCCGACTCCACAGCCCTGGTCAGAACTTTACATTTTTTCCTAAGTGTTATAGGTAGCCAGTGCAATTACTTTAGAACAGGTTGTTGAGTTTTCTTCATTGTTCAGAACAATTTCTGCCCTGTCGTGCACTTAAGAAGATGTATCTAAATAACCAGTAGTTTTTTTTGTCGTGTCTAATTGATTTGAAACTGTATACATCTATTGCTGAACGCCAACTATATATACATTGAACATAAAAAATAAATTATTAAAAATATTATTTTAAAAAATAACAACAGTTAATGAAAAACGAAAGAAGATATTTAGATTGGTTTTGTTTATCCAATCTCTCATACATATTACAATCGTGTCTGTCGAATCGTGTGTACCTTATATAAATGGTATTGGGTTTCTTGACTTGTTTAAAATGTCTTTGGGGTGTTGTTTTTTGTTATTGTTGTTTTTTTGCGAACAAAAATCTGTTCTGATTCAATATCTATTAGTAAATATATTTCAATAAGAAGACACACGAGACCTCATTGCCCTATAGACCTATTGAACTCTCCCGATTGTTTTGATCTCCCACGTGTACTTCGTAGTATAGTGCTTAGAGTCCCCGCCTGGTACCCGGCTGGCCTGGGTTCGATCCTTCTTATGGTCTTTGTGACCGTTTTTTTATAAAGGTTACGTACACAACTCTCAGGGAGATCACATTCATTATTAACAATCAATAAACAAACTGCCGGCCTGTAGTAAAATGATAACTAATATTTAATCCATAATTCTCCAACAAGTTTAAGTACAAGATGAATTCAAATATACAACAGTTTCCATAGCCTAGTCTATCACGTCTTGCCGCTACCAAATCCTAAGGTCGTCTAACGTTCTCTGCCAAATCTACGCTACGTTCTATCTAACTCCTACGTCATTGTTTCTATCGTAAAACGTCACTCGTTTTTTCCATACATGAACACCGGGATTATACAAATTGTGTCTCACTAAAACAACGATATATATTTTAAATCCTCACAGTCTTTTTAAAAAAAAAAGAAACTGTAGGCTTATTGAAACCACGTGCAACGCCAGGCAATTTAGCTAGTAAAATATAATAATCTAAAATAAAACCATACTTTTGACAAAGTAGAAAAAAAAAAATTCATTTACGGGAGCAGTTCCGTGTAAAGCCGCCCCAGGCATTAGACTATCTATTAGAAGTCAAGCTTTGACCCACTTGTTTGTCTACATCTGGCTGTACACTGCCTCTGTTTTACAAACTCATCCACTATTTTAGAAGCTAAAATTTCTGAGCATTTAGAGAGGTTTAGTTTGAGGAAGAGTTTTTTAACCATATAGAGAGGTTCAGTTTGAGTAAGAGTTTTTAAACATATAGAGAGGTTCAGTTTGAGAAAGAGTTCTTAACCATATGGAGAGGCTTAATTAGACGTCGATTTTATAATCATTTAGAGAGTTTTAGTTTGAAGAGTATTATCTTATTTAATTCATTCTACAAAACTATTTTTTCTTTCATAACTAAATTGTAATGTTGTTTTTGTTTTAGTTCTTAAATTTTTGTTAAACTATTCTTGTTTCCAGCTTTCGATGAAATGAACTTTGTAAATTCTGTCTTTTTTTGTTCCTTTTGGACCAAACTAAAAACAAGATATATACTAAAAATATCATTATAATAATATAGACATAAATAAACACGTTTTGTGTCCGTTATTTTCTTTAACATTTCTTTCGCCTGATAAGATTTCTATCAAAATTAAATTAGATCGAAACATTTTTTTTTTAAAGGAACAAATGTATTTGTTGCATGAAGTTAACAAAAAATTTTGGTGTTTTGTTCATTGCGGTTAATAGGATGGAACAGAAGGGCAAAGAGTAAAGTAGTAATAATACATAAGGCATTAAACTCTTATTTAGAAACACAAATGAATAACAGCCTATTGCAATGCTCATATAAACATAAGGACAAAAACAATTTCCTTATCCCTAATGCGAGAACAAAGGCAAGTACTCTTTCTTCCCACGTGGCATTTGGACATGGAATGAGTTGCCTGAAAAAAAAAGGAAAACCGGTAACTTAACATAAATTAAAACATTAATAAAGATGCAAGTCTAGACTCGGACCACGGATGAGCGTGGGACGCAATTATCTTCTTTATAGAAGGGGCGTCTGTAATGTATAAGATACGATAAGGAACAAACGGCCTGATAATTTCGTTTGGGTTGGGAATGTGATTAAAAAAAAAGAAAATCAAAAGTTGTCATTCACCATATAAGAATTGTGAACAAAACCATAACACAAAAACACACAGTTTAAGACTTCAATTAAAATAATTTTAATTTGACATAACACAATACATCGACGCTCAATACAAGTCAATAATAACAGCATTCAATAAAAATAAAAGTAGTATTAAAACACAGCCTAACTATCTCTCATTACAATCTACTCTCTAAAAATAAACTACACATCACATGGCCAACCGGGTCATTCAGGGTCACCAAACTAATATAACCATCAGTTACAAAGGAAGGTAATCATAACTAAAAAAAAAATAACAACAAGGCAGTTAATTAATTCTAACCTCAATTCCATACATCACAATATTAACTATCAGTATGACTGGCCTGTTTTTAGAAACCGATCTATTTAGCTAAGTGAAACTAGGATAATTATTTTTGTTTAATTATTTATTTATTTTTTAGCTACAAACACATCTCTCGGTTTTGCAAGAAAATATTTCGTTTTGTAGGTCCGAGATTTTTTTTTTTTAAATGCAGGATCGCGATTAGTTTATGGGGTTTGTGTAAACCTCCCCTCAACCAAACGCCCTTGCCATGCACGCCCGTCGCCCATGCTCGTGTGATCAACTGTTGTTTATACGCCCAAGAGAATTTGGATAAAAATAAATTGTGGTTCAACAGAACGCCTCTACATATAGGGTTTACTACATTTCTAATAAAATAAATCCTGTCTATTAATTATGTATGTATAAGTATATCTATCTATAGGCCTATATATAATCTGTCTAACTGACACTATACCTATCTAAATATCCATCTAGCCGTTTTTCTATTCTTGCATTTCACTGAAAATTAATCATGTCTCTTTGCATTAAATACATATCTATTTATTTATATAGTCTACATATTTGCATGTCTTATTATTTCTTCGATAATAATGTATACAGTTCATATAAACTTCAAAAATTCATTTCTTATACCAATTTCTAACAAGTTTTTTTTTCTCTTTCAGAGCCTTTATGGACAGCTCATGATGTCGCCCTACGCAACAATCGCATTCATATGGATTGACAAATCCGCAACAAACTATATATCTTCGTTTAGCACGTCTAAGTGAGATTGTTTGTTCCAGTCCCAAAAAATTAACTGGCCTCGAAATTTTGGATATAACTCGTTTATAGATGACAAAAATAGAATCGTTGTTAGTGAACAGCTTGACTTGAAGTTTTGCAACCATCAAATAACAAACAACAGCAATAAGAAGAAACAAAGAAGAGTAATTCAATGTTAAGAAACAATAAACATGAAATTTCTTCAGGCGAGCCTAGCAGTGCCATCGTTAATTTCGAATCCTCACCCCATCCCTACCACTCACTCCGCAACGCACTCCTTTTTTTCTCTCGCCTTATCTGACAAGGAAAAGTGAATCCTTTCGCACACAAAAGAGTTAATCTAAAAGACTTGGAGAGAGAGAGAGAGAGAATCCAGCCCTAACTAACGACTCGGTGGCAAGGTCCTTCCACATGTAAGAGCTCTCTGGCGAAATCTAAAAATAGATACACCGAGACATGGAGGAGAACTTTTAAAGGGAGATGATTTCGCACAAGGCTTAAAAATGTGAATTGCGTTTTAGGCGGTTGCCTCCCTTAGAATAGTGTTTTTCTTTTGTTTATATTTTTTATAGTTAATTTTTACGTTCTAGAAGTTTTGTTTTGTTTTGCTTAGTTTGGATTTTTTTTAAAATATTGTCCTAACTAGGTCAATCTAGTAAGTCCAACTGATTCTCATCAAGGGAAAGTTATATAAAAGAGTCGCGGCACATAATTAAAACCTAACGAGGCAATATAATAGAAAGAACTCTTAGCAATCATTATAAGGAAAACTTAAACAGGCGTTGACCGGTGGATCGATTTCGGCCATATGAGAATTAAGTTAAGAAAAATTTAATATTATAAGAATAGAAATGTATCTACTGCCAGACATGTTGTTTACATCATGGAAAGTGTGGAAACATCTTAAAGCAGTTGCTTCTTATAACAAACCATTATTTCTTGCTGCAGAAGTCGGAATTCTATTTGGAAACTTTGGGAAATCTTTTTTGTAGGCACATTTGTTAAACTCTACATTTGTTAAACATGTGTTAAACTCCTCAACATTTGTTAAACTCGACATTTGTTAAACATGTGTTAAACTCCTCAACATTTGTTAAACTCGACATTTGTTGTCAATAGTTGTCACAGAGTTTATAAACAAAACTAAGAAAACAACAACAAACACAATTTCAACCAAAAACCACCAACAAACAAGCAACAAACAAGTTACGAGAAAAGGTCAAGAGGTCATAGGTCGCAAACGTCATCACCGACACCTCGAGCAATAACAAATTGGAGGAAAAAAAAACTGAGCGTTGAGGCCATTAGGAGGGCAGAAAAAAAAAAAAGTCCAGGCAAAGAGGGTGGAATATAAAAAAAGGGAGTTTTTTTTAAATTTTAGAATGATATTTTCCAGTTGCAACGTCATAATTTTCTTTTCTTTTCTTTACCATTATTTTCTTTATTTTATTTTTTTTGGTTATCACATTCCCAGCTTGTCGTTGTGTTGACAAGACAATCCCATTAGCTAAATTGTGTGTTTTTAGTGAATAGAGATATATATAGACTGTAGAGAGGCAGATATTCAGAGGAGAGATAGAGAGAGAGAAAAACAATTAATGAAATGAACATTGACAAAATATAAATAAAGAGTAAAGTAGATTTAAATAGGACACAAGAAAAAAGGTTCAAATGGAATGGTGAGGGGACATTTTTTTTGGGGTCAAATGGTTTTCTGTGACGGAATCCTGGAGAGATAGAAGGAAATATAGAGGAGGGAATAGAGAGGAGGGCATACAGAGGAGAGAATGAGCGACATGTGAGTTACTTAGTTTCCAAACAAGGTAGAAAAGTGGGGGAAAAGTGGGAGTTGAGAAAATGGCCGTATTAGATGATATGGACAAGAAATTGTTAAAGTCACTGCTGAATGAGGAGTGGAAGGGTGGGGCGAGGGTGACGAGGAGAACGGGTAAGGGGAGGGCGGAGGAAGGTGACGAGAAACAGCGAGTGAGGTCCACGTTGAATGAGACAAAGGCGAGAGGCGGCAAAAGTCGGAGAGAGGAGGACAGGCCGAGGAGACAGGACAGTCGCTTCGACCGATCAATGAGAGTATTGGAGTGGCTGGATGCGGACTGCGGAACTCGACTAGCGCGGCATTACGAGGAAGCAGGTGGGTGGAGACACCACGGAAATATCTATCTGCCGCACAAGGCGCCCTCGACGCCAAAGTGCCCTCCTAGCGAACGAAAGCAGGAGCAGGCGCCCACAACGACATCAGCAGCGGCGACGCAACAGCAGAAGCCACGGAGCGTACAGCCAAAGCGACAGCCGCTGAGGTTGACACGGAGTAACATCGTCATCAATACGGACCTATGGAGGGGCTACGTGAAGGACTCGGAGGAGGACAGCAGCAGTGAGGAGGGGAGGGAGGAGGGAGAGGAGAAAAAGATTCTTGAGGAGAGCGAGGAGGACTTCCTCACCGCGGATGACGAGGACATTGTCGAGTCGCTGAAGAAATGGCAGGAGGAGCAGCTCTTGCAGGAGCATCACGAGGACCTCTCCATGCAGGAGTACGTCACCAGCAGCGAGGAGGAGGACGACGAAGCCAACGAGGAGGACGAGAGTGACAGCGAGGACGAGCTGGTCCTTGCGCTGAGGCACTGGCAGGAGGAGAAGCAGAGGCAGCAGATACGGCAGGCCGCCTTGTTGGCCCAGAGCCCCCAGCAGGTCCTCACGCCCGTCCTGGAAGAGAAGACGTCATCGCCGCTGAACGAGGCGTTCAAGTACTTCTACCAGGACCCCAACTACCTGCTGGGCCACTTCAACAAACAGCGCCTGCAGAATCACAGGCAGGTGTCGGCCATCACGCCTTACTGGTGGGGTGACATAAGCAGCGTCCGAGAGGGCCCGTCGTCCCCTCCGGTTAACGCTAAGAACGTGGACACAGATCAACCGTGTAACGTTTTGACGCTCCAGCGGCGTAGCTCCAGGAACGCTTCGTTCAGGAACCGCGGACTTCGCCAGACTACTATCAAAGAGGTTGACCCCCCATCTAAAGTGGCTCTGACCATTCCTGACCAGTCGACCGCTCAACAAACGCAACTACTATCACCTTCGCCCAAGTCGGAAGGAGTAAGCCGTGGCCAGCTGGGGAGAGGAAAGACGCCGTCGCCCATTCCTTCACCCATCCCTTCGCCCACAAATTTGGACACCGGAGGTGGAGATTTAAGGCTCGGCGGCGCACTGGAAAGTATTTTAACAAAAGTCTCACCCACTTCCATCGTCGGCTCTTCTGGGAAGGTCTTCGAAGATTCGGGGCTTCGGCCCAACGAGACCGCGTGTATCAGTGGGGGCAGCGTCCCGCCCCATTCTCCTCTTCTCAGCAGGAGTCCAGGGGGTAATTTTCTCGCCACGTGGCTTGCGCCCTCGGCAGCGGATAAACCAAGCTCGCAAAACGCGAGCAATAACGAATACATGAGTAAAAGCAGCGAGTGCATTTTCGATAATCAACGTGAGCAGCTATTACTGTGTAGTACTAGTGCTAGAATAGACTCAACAAATTCTCAGGATTCAGGCATAGAACGCAGCCCTGGATATCTTTCTCCGGCGCCCAGGTCTGCGGGTATAGAGAAAATCGGTAAATTTTTCAGGCATTTTTCAAACAAACTCTCTCCGACTTCATCATCTTCATCGTCGGCGCCCCCTAAAACGCCACCGCCGACACCAACCGCACAGGGGCGCCAGCAGTACTCGTACCCCCAGCAGTCGATAAGCGCTCAAGGGGGTGCGGCGGGAAAACTGTCCTCGTCAACGTCATCGATCCCCACGACCACGCAGTCGAACACCTTGCTCAGGCCCCCCGTGCCCCCGTCACCCATCGCGGGGCTCGTGTCGCAGCACTCTCTTTGCACGGCCACGAGATCAGACCCGCTCGCCACGAGCAAACGTCACGCCATCTTGTGGCGAAGTGGGCAGCAGCAGCAGCAGTCTACCAGCAGCCCGCTGGTCACCGGCGGGCGAGCCCTCGCCAGCGTTTCGAGCCACTCAACCGCCATCAGCCAGGAAGGCATTGATGGCGTTTTGGGAGCAGGGGTGGGTGGGAGCGCGGGTCACAGGCCGGCCACCGCCGATATCGGGGGAGCTGGCAGCGTGACGCAGACGATCGATACGAGTGCCGCGGAGTTTTGCGCGGGCGATCGCCAGAGAAGCCCAGGAGGGCCAAACAGCGGGGCGAATAAAGCCATTTTAAGTTCCCGGGACGTGCAACCTTTTATCGTCCCTCAAACCTATCAGCACCACTTCCCGCACCATCAGTTCTCCTCCCCCAGGAGGACAGCGGGGGACGCCGGTAAAAGAGGAGAGGACGCGACTGAGGGTGCGGACGCGTTGGAAGCGGCGGGGGCCCAGTATAACATCAGGGCCGCCGCGAAAGATAACACCGACGGCTTAAGGAAAAGCCACGAGGCGCTTGACGTTACGGGCACCGATAATGACGCGGCGGCGTGCGGGTCGGTCAGCGGGGGTGGCGGCAGTGGCGGTGGTGGATGTAACAGCACAGGACTTAGCGGATTTACGCGCGGGGTTCATAATTTTCTAAGGAAATCTCCCGTATCGGACATCGAGCAGAAAATACACTCGGACAGTATCGAGCGGGACCCGCAAGGGAAGATTAAGTCAGTTTTAACTACCAGCGCACCGGTAAAAGGTGTTGCGGATAACAACAGCGTCGCGGCACCAGTGGGGGCACAGACTGCGGGCGGTGTCGAGCAGCCCAGTAATGCCAGTGGCAGGTCGATGACAGATACTGCAAGGAAAGGAGCGGCGAAGGAGGAGACTGTCAGTTCAAGGTGCTCGGAGCGCTCGTCCTCCACGAGCAGCGAGGAAAAAGGGACGCTCCCGGTACCGAGCGGAGAACACGATAAAGGCCGGCGGGGCTCCTACGGGACGTGCAACCACTTGTTTCTGGAACAGGCCTCTGGGAGAAAATCGCCCTTGCCTCAAAAAATTCTCAAATCGCCGTCGCCGGTCAGGCGAGCTCTGTTCAAATCCGTCGTCACCTCGTCCAATTCATCTTCATCATCATCGGCGGAATCATCGAAACTACACGCCAAAGCCGGCAGGGTGCTATCCTCGTCTTCCCCGTCATCGCCTCCGCCCCACCTCGTGCAGCAGTCGTCTTTGCCCCTGAAAACCTCCCCGAAACACCAGGCCTCGGACTCCCCGCTCGACTCGCCAACGAAAAAAACAATCAACTGCGACCCCCCTCCTCCCGCCATTTACAAGGGCCGTCGGAAATTTTCAGACACCGGGCTCACGCCGGTACCCCGTCGGCTTTTCAGCGACGGGAGGCGCGGGTCCCTCACCGACGAGCGCACCCTCGTTTCCGCCAAGTCGAAGCTCGGCAAGCTCCGGTTTCAAGGTCGGAAATCTTCGGACGCCAGCAGCGTCGCCGCCCTCGTAAAACAGATACACAATCTCTGGGGAGAGGGAGAGGAGGAGGACGAAGAGGAGAGCGGGGGAGGGGAGAGAAATATCGAACGGCGGGAATCTGGCTCTGGGATAAAATGTAGTCTGGACGATCAAGCGCTCATCGATAAAAGGAGGAAAAAATTCCCATTTTCTATTAGCAGAGATAAGGACGCGGCGAGCGGAGAAAAAAATACTGGAAATAAAATTAACACCTCGTCTTGTTCTCCTCATATTGAAAGCAGTTCTGTGTCTGGATGTAGCGGTGTTTCCAACGGGAAGAGCAAGGGGAAGGCTATCGTGGATAAAGATTCAGTGTTAACGTTTCAACCTTCATCAAGCGCCGCCTTCTCTACTTTCCAGAACGGTTCAACTGTTATTAACAGCGCGGATCAGGGCTGTCTATCAAGCGATGAGGTCCACCGAGCCGGCTTGAACGAAGGGCTTAGCAACGAGACAGCCAGCGCTTCTTCCCTCGATCCTGGGGGAGGAGGGGTGGTCGGCGGTGTGACGGGGGCCTGCGGAGGGGCCGTGGGCGGTAGCGAGTTCGTCGCCCCGATAGCCCAAGTTGCCAGTCGCCAGCTGGTGGCCACAGCTGTGAGCAGTGCAGCGTGTTTTGTCGGCCTCGACACATCAACAGAGAACATACTTGCGCGAGCGAGTGGCGGGGTCATTGGAGGTTCTCAAAACGCTGTGACCGGTGGCTCGCCGTCAGCGAAGCCCGGCAAGAAAACAGCCACAGTTCAGTTCGAGCCCATCGTCAGCTGGGACGACAACACGGTTGGCGGGAAAGTGTCACCGGCTCTGAGATCGGTTCTCAAACAGGGCACCAGGCGACACTCTTCTTTTGCGGGATTTTCGGATTCAAGCGACAGCATTTGCAACGCCACGCCTATTATTCACTCTGAACAGCTAGCAGCTGTGCTCAACAAACAAGCCAAAAACGGCCTGCCAAAGTCCAAGACATCAGACAACTATAAAAGCATTCTGAAACAATCTTCGGTAAATCTAGACTCTGTACCGTCTTCGGCTGCAGATAAAAAACGAGTTAAATCCCCCTCGCCGAAGTCTCGGAAGAACGAGAAAAGTTTTGACTACGGCCAAGAGTCTAAAAATTCTGAGGTCACGCTGTCCTTGTGTCTGAAAGCTTCCAGGAGCGTTTCCCCGAAATCGAAAAAGTACCGGGCTGAGTCCAGGGATGTGCAGGAGCAGTCAGGGGATCTAGCCACCTCGCCGCTGTCAAATTTTGACCAGACCACTGATTCTGGACACTGTTCGCTAGACCTTCCTACGAAGACCGTTGGGGTGCAGGCCACGCCGCGTACCATCGGGAAGACGTCTAACACCGGCACCCAGACCACAGACCTCCCCGCCACAGGTGAGGTGACCGCCGAGTACACGTCCAGCCCCACCGAGGCCGGCGGCTGGCTGCAGCGGCTCGCGGCCAAGTGCATGGCGAGCGTGGGCGGGGCCAACCGCTCGGGCAACAGCCCCGGGGGCCCAGGTGGCGGCGGCCTGCCCAGAGCGGCCAGCGTCCGCGCTGAATGGCTGTTGGGGAGCAAGAGAATGGGTTCAAGTCCCAGTTCACCGGTGGCTCAAGGGAGCGACGCCAGCGAGAGGTTCTGGGTGCCCCACGACGTTATTGCCAGAAAGCGAGCCCAGAGTTTAGTGCCCACACTATCCAGACAAGAAAGTGAAGATGGTAAGTAAACATTTGTTTTCCTTTATTTTATTATACATTCTCTCTAAAACCGTATGTTGTGACCTTATGCTTCCCTTCTTAAACCGTATGCTTTTACCTTATATATTCATTTTAAGACTGTATATTGCAACCATGTGTAGGAACCCCTCTTATAATCCATTTGTAGTATTGATTATCGTTATAAAGTTAAATGAGCCAATAACAGGCACACTTAAACACGCATAGAAGGGTATAACGATTCTACACGAATGCATCACAACATAATAAGCAACAATGATTGTATAATGAGAGTTTTTGTGCGTGTGACTGTTTAATTAAACAACGTTGTTACTCCCCATGTTTTGCCTAATTGATCTGTTCGCAATTATCCATAAATATTGTAGCGTAGGCCTACCCACAAATCACACAATTCGTGTGGTAATAACACAATGAGAGTAATGTCACTGCCTTATTCAAAGACCCTATAATGCTATGAAAAATACCCCCCCCCCCCACACACACACACACATTTTGGTTAAAACGGAATCTGTTCTTTTTTTTTCTAACACGTTCAGTTTAGTTGGAATAGATTAGTAGGCCCTAATATATAGCTTTACACTTTTTCACACAGGTTGACACAAGGATACCCATTTATCTATCTATCTATCTATATATATATCTGTCTATCTATATATCTGCCTATCTATCTATCTATCTATCTATCTATTTATCTATCTATCTATCTATCTATCTATATATATATATATATATATCTATCTATTTATCTATCTATCTATCTATATATATATATCTGTCTATCTATATATCTGCCTATCTATCTATCTATCTATCTATATATATATATATATCTGTCTATCTATATATCTGCCTATCTATCTATCTATTTATCTATCTATCTATCTATCTATCCATCTCTCTGTCTCTCTATCTATCTATCTATCTACCTCAATCTATCTATCTTTCTCTCTCTATATATATATACATATTTATCATTTATTTATCTATCATCTATTTGTCAATCTATTTATCTATCTATACCTGTCTATATATAACGCTATCTACCTAGATCTATCTATCAATCAGTATATCTATTAATCCATCTGTACATCTTTATCTCTCTATCCGCCCATCCATCCATCCATCCATCCACCCATCCATCCACCCATCCATCCATCCATCCATCCATCCATCCATCCACCCATCCATCCATCCATCCATCCACCCATCCACCCATCCATCCATCCATCCATCCACCCATCCATCCATCCACCCATCCATCCACCCACCCATCCATCCATCCATCCATCCATCCATCCATCCATCCATCCACCCATCCATCCATCCATCCATCCATCCACCCATCCATCCATCCATCCATCCATCCATCCATCCATCCATCTATAGGTCTTAATTTACTTCTATTTATCTATGATTTATATATCTCTCTCTCAAACTTTTTAAAACTATATATCTACATATTTATCTATCTATCTATTTATCTATCTACATACCTACACATATATCAATGTAACCATCCATGGATATATACATCTCGACTCTCTATATAATTTTTATTTCTTTCTCTCTATATTTCTCTCTCTCTCTATATATATATATATCTATTCATATATATGGCATATGTGTGTGTGTGTGTGTGCGTATTTCATGTACCACACTTTTAAACCAGTACGTGGTTCATTACATAATATATTATTTAATCCATCGTGTTACACATTGAGAAAGAAGAAAATTTATGTATTTTCTATTCATCTACTTATCCGGAAAATCATTCAAATTATCTTGCAGTCTCACCTTATATGAACCAATATTATATATTGTATTTATTTTTCATATACAAATGTGATGTGTAGATCGATAAAGGATTTATTATTGCACCGAGCAGACCGTAGTCAAATTTACCAATCAAACTAAGTCTTTTACACACTCAGCTAGCAGTCAGTAGGTCTAGAGTCTAGAGTCTAAATTCTTCACTTTCAACTTACAACTGCACTGATTTTATGCCAGAATGTGCTGACAGTGATACTTTCTAATGAGTTCATTTTGTGCTAGCACCTATTTAAAATAGTTCTAGCTTTCATTCTAAATTTGGCAACAACAATTAAAAAAAAAAATCAATCGAAGAAAAAATCCCATCTGGCTAATTACGTTGAAATGTTAAAGTCATGACGCACACAGACATAAATGTTTTATTTATAAAGTTAATCGCCTGTCAACTACAAACACTTTAGCTAAATTCTCTCTTGATGATTTCTTACAATACGAGTCTCAATTAGGTTTGCCAGACGTCCGGCTGAATTAGGACATATACTCCTTTCTTATACCTAGTGTCCTCCGTCTGAAAGTCAAACCTACACAAATTTAAAAAATGTCCGGCTTTTGTAATATTTTATTTTTTCGTAGGCCTACAGTTTAAAAAAAAAATGAAACTTTCCTAGAATAAAATTTATAACAAATAACCCTTTGTGCAAGAAAAGAATGACCGGATTTAAAAAACAACAACTCTTGAGTGCGGTGTACAATTATCTTTCAAAAGTTGCCCAAAAGTGAGTTGCCTTTCATCCTACATTGAATTTATTGGCTTTTTAATTTTGAATAAGACGTTTTTTGGTTGGTTTACCAATAGACAATTATTTGGCTGCTAGTAAGATGTTTTGCGGGTTTAACATCGAAGATTAAAATAAAACATTCAGTATACGTCTTCCTTTGTCTTAATTAATTTTTGTCTCTCTCTATCCTCCTTTTATCTGTCTATGTCCTCCTTTTCTCTCTCTATGTCCTCCTTTTTCTCTTTCTATGTCCTCCCTTTTTTCTCTAGATGTCCTCTTTTTTATCTGTCTATGTTCTCCATTTTGTCTCTCTATGTCCTCCTTTTGTCTCTCCATGTCCTCCTTTCTCTCTCTATGTCCTCATTTTCTCTCTCTGTGTGCCCTCCTTTTGTCTCTTTGTGTCCTCCTTTTCTTTCTCTATGTCCTCCCTTTTGTCTCTATATCCTCCATTTTGTCTCTCTATAACCTCCTTTTTGTCTTCATATCCTTCTTTTTGTCCGTCTGTCCTGCCTTTTGCCTATTTATGCCCTCAATTTTGTCTCTCTAAGTCCTCCTTTGTGTTTCTCTATATTCTCCTTTTTTTTGTCCCTGAAGCTAAATCTATTAATCCCCCCCCCCTTCCCACCCAATTTGCCCACGCCGTGTCTTTATTGGCTTACGAGAAATGTCTACAGCTAATTATATCGAAATTATATAAAGTAAAGTAATAAAGAAAACATCCCTAGTGGCTTGGTAGAGTCTAGCGTGTTCATCCAAAGGCTAGTTCTAATAATCTTGTGGGTGATAAATCTCCATCCGGGTAACATGCTTGTTGGATTGCTATTTTATCTTCTTTTCTTATCTTATATGTGTCAGACACTCTTTCTATGCAGAAAATTAATTGTCTCATATATCTCTGTATTGTTTAAGAGAGATTTTTCAAGATGTATCCTTTCTATATAACGTCAATATTATTGACATTTACCACACAGACAAAATACATCCATATATACTAACACAATTTTAAAATAGACAAACATTATTTTAATGATTCCTTGGTCTTAGCCTAGAATAAATTTCATGCCCCACTCAACGAACTTTGAAATGCCATTAACCATTATTCCAATAATTTCTTTCTTATTTTTTGTGTATGGAAAAACCAATCTCCATTTTTTTTAATTTAAAAAATGAAAATGGACAATTTGATTGGAGGAAATAATTTGTTTGATAGTAATTTCCCCTTAATTGAATTTTCTGTTTGTTTTTGTTTGATCAAATGACATTGAGAACATTAAGAAAATAGAACGAACAATTACATTTCTTTAAAACATTTAGTTTTCTATGCCTGTATTTCATATTTCTCTATTAAATACTGAGAGAATCTGAAACAAGAGAGTCTTTTAAAAAAGAGACGGTAAAGACCTTTTTTTTCCTAGTGGCTGTGTGCCTTACATAGCCCTACCAATACAGCTGCCACTGCAATTTATTCCAAGAGCGCAGGTAGCATGCTCAATTTAAAAGCATGGATAGAGGCGCTATATACGTTACCATTATTATTATTATTAATATAGGTACATGTCTCTATAGCGCACATTTAATACGTACATGTAATAATGATATTGTATTGTCCCCTAAACTGTTCAAATTCTATAAAAAATTGCCCTTATCAATGTGTGTGTATCAAGCAGGAGCGTAGTTGGATTGTCTGCAGTCTTCAGTCGAATATTAATCAGGAAGAAGTATCCAAGTGATGGCATAGAGAACTAAATGCCTTGCCTACTATCTTTGAAAACGGTTCTCCAAAACTCTGCAATCAGCACCAACGTGACGGTGTCACAATCAGCAATTCCCACTTCATAAGCTTCTGAATTCAGTAAATTCCGAGAGAGAAAGCGAGAGAAAAGAAGAGAGAAAGGGAGAGAAAAACAGAGAGAGAGTGAGAAAAAGAGAGAGGGAGAGAAAGGAAGAGAGGGAATGAGAGAGAGAGAGGGGATAGAAAAGGAGAGAGAAAGTGGAGGAGAAAGGGCAGAGAAAGACAGGATATAGAGGGGGAGAGAGAGGAGAGAGAGGAGGAGATAGGGAGATAAATAGAGATAGAAGATGAGAGAGATAGAGAGAGAGAAAAAGAGGAAAATGGAGAGAGAGAGGGATAGAGAGAGGGAAAGATGGGTTGGTCAACATTCTTGTTCTTCCTTCCTTTGTCATTGTCCTTTAGCTAACAACATGACTTCTTAAAACCTAAAATATTTCCAATTGGAAGAGGGTTAGTGTTTAGTAAATAAAAACTTAAAACTGACTCAACACACTAGTTTGATGGACTACAAACACAAACTAAAGAGTACAAACACAGAAGTCGATTAGTCTAAAACAAACCAGCTACATCCAGCAGTGTGGTTGTTTTCCACCAATCAGTTTCTTCAGGGGGTTTTTCTCCTGTTTTCTCCTGTTTTCTCCTGTTTTGATAAATGGCTTTAATCCCACACGGGGGAATTACATAGTCATTCATTTAATACTACAGGAGTGAATGGTTTACTTCACTTGGTTGGGTTCACTCTCTGCTCACCCTCTCTCTCTCTCTCTCTCTCTCTTTGAGCTTCTCTCTATCTTTTTGTTAATTTAAGCTTTCTCTCTGTCGTTCTGTCTCTCTTTCTTTCTCTCCATCTTTCTCTTATTTTACCATCTCTCTGTTTCAATGTCTCTCTTTCTCTCTATCTTTCTCTTATTTTACCATCTCTCTGTTTCACTGTCTATCTTTCTCTCTATCTTTCTCTTATTTTACCATCTCTCTGTTTCACTGTCTCTCTTTCTCTCTATCTTTCTCTTATTTATCCATCTCTAAGTTTCACTTTCTATCTTTCTTTATTTTTTTCTTTTATTTTAATATTTCTCTGTTTTACTGTCTCTCTATCTTTCTCTCTATCTGTCTATTACTTTCTCTTTCTGTCTCTCTGTCACTCCATCTGTCTCTTTCCCTATCTTTTTATTTTTATTTTCAGTATCTCACCGTCTCTCTGTTCACTCTTTCTGTATCGTACTTTCCATGTCTCTTACTTTCTCTCCATCTTCTACCTATATCCTCTTTCTTCTTGTCTATTTCTTTCTCTCTCTCTTTCTCTTTCTTTCTCTGTTTGATTTCTCCTTCTCTCTATGTTTCTTTCTATACATCTACTTTTCATTTCTCTCTGTCTCTCAGTCTTTACTCTCTTTTTCAATTCTCTCAACCTTACTCTCTCTCTCTCTCTCTCTCTCTCTCTCTCTCTCTTTACATTTATTGAATGTCCCAGCGGCCCGTTGACTAACCCTGTGTGTGTGTGTGTGTGTTCGCGAGTGTGTGCTTGTGTGTCTGTGTGTGTCGCGAGTGTGTGCTTGCTTGTGTGTGTGTCCTCTCAAGGGTGGATCCAAAACAATTATTTCTCCGTGTCGCCTATGTCAACAGATCTTTGGGTTTTTCTCTGTTTTTCCCCGCAATAGTTGTTTGAGTTTTAGTTTTATTTTATAGTTTGTGTAATTCTACAGGACAATTAATAATACACTGATGCTGTGTCTTTGTATGTTTGTGTCGGTGTTTTTAAATGTTTGCCATAGTTGTTTGCGTTAGGAGTTTGCGTTAGGTGTTCGCGTTACGTTTTTCTGGTGTTGCATGTATGTGAGTATATATGTAAATGTCTGAATGTATATATTCTTATGTGACAGAGTATAGATCTGTCTAAATGTGGGGTGTGTCTTAAGTTATATGTGTTTGAATGTTGATCTGGATTTGTGTAACACAATCTCCGTTTTTAATAAAAAATATTAAAACTAGATTAATGAAATAACTCAACGGTTCTATAGTCTTCTCAGACATTCTGTGTACTGGTTTTATACATCTGTAAAACAATTTATTAACAATCACTCAATTTAACATTCCCCAATGTTTGTATGACTGCACCAGTTGACGTTAAAACTAATATTGCTATCGAAAATTCAATAGTTCTTAAAGGACTTGTGTACTTTTAAAAATGATAATGTTGTACCATTGTGAAAATCTGTGTCATGCAATACGCAGCTATAGGTCATAAATTTGAGATTCACTGAATCAACAGCTGTTGGCTGATGAATGCAGACAAGAACGTTAACTACCAAGCAAGCGTGAGAGGCTAATAATGAATTAATGCGTTCGCTCCCCTTTCGTATTCTAATTATATATGGCATTAAAATAGCGTGCAAGGGCGGGTGATGTAGCAAAAGTAAGGGGATGTAGCAACAGTAGATAATGTAGCAACAGTAGCGGATGTAGGATCAGTAGATGATGTAATACCAGTAGATAATGTAGCAACAGTAGATAATGTGACAACAGTAGATAACGTAGCAACAGTAGATAATGTAGCAACAGTAGCGGATGTAATACCAGTAGATGGTGTAGCAACAGTGGGAGTTGTAGCAACATAAGATTATGTAGCCATAGTAGCAGATCTAGCAGCACAGCGTGATGTAGCAGCAGTAGTTGATTTAGCAATAGTATGAGATGTAACAATTGTAGATAATGTAGTAACAGTAGCAATAGTAGGCTTTGTACCACCAAATAGATTATCTAGCGACAGTAGATTATGTAGCAAAAGTAGTTGTTGTAGCAACACTATTTAATGTAGCACCAGATGATTATGTAGCAACATTATTTAATGTAGCACCAGGTGTGGTAATAGCAGGGGATGTAGCAGCAGTAGATAATGTAGCAACAGGAGATAATGTCGCAACAGTAGATAATGTAGTAACAGTAGATGATGTGGCAACAGTAGATAATGTGGCAACAGTAGATAATGTGGCAACAGTAGATAATGTAGCAACAGTAGATGATGTGGCAACAGTAGATAATGTAGCAACAGTAGATGATGTAGCAACAGTAGATGATGTAGCAACAGTAGATAATGTGGCAACAGTAGATAATGTAGCAACAGTAGATAATGTAGCATCAGTAGATAATGTAGCTACAGTAGATAATGTAGCAACAGTAGATAATGTAGCAACAGTAGATGATGTAACAACATTATTTAATGTAGCACCAGGTGTATGTTTAGCAAAAGTAGGTAATGTAGCAATAGCAGGGGATGTAGCAGCAGTATTGGAATTAGCAACTGTGGATGATACAGCAACTATATCAATACATGAAGTTTCTACAGGACGTTTTCTTTATTAAATAACATTTCTCACAGGTACACATCCAATAAAGCAGAACGTGTGCAAAGTTAGACTCTACAAACCAACAGTTTATAGCTTTAAGTCGAGGTCTCGTTTCTATTGATTTCAAATGATTTTCCCATATAACACGATATCACAGGAAACCATTCATATTTTTTTTCCATTTAGTAATGAAAAAAAAAAAAACAACTACAACTGTCCACAATTCCCTAAACCAACGATTTCCAAATTGTAGCATTAAATTTTAACACCCATACACACATAGGCGCACACACACACAGATTTATTGCTTTGCACTTCCTAGGTCAATTCAATGTCGATAGAAAATCAATATTTGTTATTTTTATTTGAAAATTTGTTTTGTTGTCAGTGTAATATTTGTGCACGATTTTTTTTTCTTTTTTTTTGGGAAAAATCAACAATATAAATACACCAGAAAACGTAGGCCTATTATTAAAGATTATAATAAGATGGACCGCTTGCTCTAATTTTAGAGCTTAAATGTTCTTTTTTCCGTGCGCAGCCAATTATGATGTCTTAAATGACTCCTACGGTTGTCATAGAGGTTTCCCCTGTATTTTTATTTATTTTCCAGTGAGAAAATCATAGCGATAAAATAAAACGGAAGTGTACAATACAAAAGGGAATCGGGAATTCCGATAAGAAGTCATTCCAGTCATCAAATAGCAGGAATATTAAATCAAGTGGTCAGTCTTATTATAGTCTTTGATCATATACATCATTATGCTATTATACATCAGTCACTTGACTTCATAAATGTATGTGCAGTAAGCCAGACCATTTGATTATGATGAATTCGGTCCGAAGGTTACTTCACTTACTTTACTATTATATGTTATCTTTTACAGTAAAGTAACATAGTAAGGTAATCTACGACCAAATTGGCACGTCAGGCACGTAAGGCATATAAAACAGCGTTCACCAGTTTCCGTGGCCAGGGCATACTAGGGGATTGTGTGGCCAGCACCATCCCTGGCCTACTTTACTTTACCGAAACTTATGTCAGAGAGAGACCCTCCAATCACGGAAAGAAATCCTAGACTTCATCATAATTCCAAATCGTATCCTGCGGTACGTGAGTCGAATGCGGGTAATTCAATTTTAGCAGGTAGCAGCCTCCGAGTTTAATACATATAATCATCTCAAACAATATCAAACAATATCAAACAATATCAAACAATATCAAACAATATCAAACAATATCAAACAATATCAAACAATATCAAACAATATCAAACAATATCAAACAATATCAAACAATATCAAACAAAAACAAACAATATCAAACAATAGAAAACAATATCAAACAATATCAAACAATATCAAACAATATCAAATAATATCAAACAATATCAAACAATATCAAACAATATCAAACAAGATCAAACAATATCAAACAATATCAAACAATATCAAACAATATCAAACAATTTCAAACAATATCATACAATATCAAACAATATCAAACAATATCAAGCAATATCAAACAATATCAAACAATATCAAACAATATCAAACAATATCAAACCATATCAAACAATTTCAAACCATATCAAACAATATCAAACAATAGAAAACAATATCAAACAATATCAAACAATATCAAACCATATCAAACAATATCAAACAATAACAAACAATATCAAACAATAGAAAACAATATCAAACAATATCAAACAATATCAAACAATATCAAACAATAGGAAACAATATCAAACAATATCAAACAATATCAAACAATATCAAACAATATCAAACGATAGGAAACAATATCAAACAATATCAAACAATATCAAACAAGATCAAACAATATCAAACAATAGGAAACAATATCAAACAATATCAAACAATATCAAACAATATCAAACAATATCAAACGATAGGAAACAATATCAAACAATATCAAACAATATCAAACAAGATCAAACAATATCAAACAATATCAAACAATATCAAACAATATCAAACAATATCAAACAATATCATACAATATCAAACAATATCAAACAATATCAAGCAATATCAAACAATATCAAACAATATCAAACAATATCAAACAATATCAAACAATATCAAACACTATCAAACAATATCAAACAGTATCAAACAATATCAAACAATATCAAACCATATCAAACCATTTTAAACCATATCAAACAATATCAAACAATATCAAACAATATCAAACAATATCAAACAATATCAAACAATATCAAACAATATCAAACAATATCATGAATATCTTAGGCTTAAAGTCTCAATCGATTGAATAAATCCAGACTCTCAATAGAGACATCCAAGCTTAAAAATCTTGAAATCTCTTTACATCGTAAAATTTATATCAGAAAAAAACAAATGCATGCACATACACAAATCAAGTCAAATCGATAGTCAATCAATCAGTTTGTTCCAAGCCCTCAATTTGACTTTGTTGTATTCTTCTTTCAATGATCTGACACAAACACAATCATACAAAAAATAATTTAAAAAAAAAACTACAATTATCCCCGTTGTCATTTTGACTCAAATTTCATGTAAAATATTTCAATTACTTTATAATATGATTTCCAAAAAGAAAAAAAAGAAATTGAGTGAATTCAGGATCTTATCGCTTGGTGCATCCAAACGGTTCACACCTGAACTGACTCTTACTACTAAAAAGACTTCCATTTTTTTTTATTATCCATAAATTATTTAATTTTCACAAGAAATGGGAGAAGTTGTCTTAAAATATGTATATATATTTTTTATAGAACCCACATTCTTGGAGATGCGTGGCACCGCCACTGGATTCAATGTCTAGATCTTTTAAAAAAAATTGAAATAGGCCAATGGAATTTTGATCCATCAACCGTCATTGGCTGTTTTTCTGTAAAAGAGAAAATGTCTTATTATTAGATTACCCTAGTTTTTAGAGTTATCTTCTCTTGTTTTAAATAACAGTCATAGATTTAGAGTCTGGACTGAACATTCCTTTTGTATTTTATTGTAGGCCGATAAATAAATATCAACTTTTGAATAATTCATTTCTCTCTATGACCTCAAAACGTATCTTGTGTTTGTTTTCTATCCCTCCTTCTAGATATTTATCTATCTATGTATCTATCTATTTATTTATCTATCTATTTATCTATCTATCTATTTATCTATCTATCTATTTATCTATCTCTTTATCTATCTATCTATTTATCTATCTATTTATCTATCTTTTTATCTATCTATTTATCTATCTATTTATCTATCTATTTATCTATCTATTTATCTATCTATTTATCTATCTTTTTATCTATCTATTTATCTATCTATTTATCTATCTATTTATCTATCTTTTTATCTATCTATTTATCTATCTATTTATCTATCTATTTATCTATCTATTTATCTATCTGTTTATCTATCTATTTATCTATCTATTTATCTATCTATCTATTTATCTATCTATTTATCCATCTATTTATCTATATATTTATTTATTATCTATCTCTTTATCTATCTATCTATTTATCTATATATCTATCTATTTATCTATCTATCTATTTATCTATCTATCTATCTATCTACCAACCTATATTTAATCTATATATATAAAGCTCTGTGTGTGTGTGTACTCAATCAAACTGGTTTATTTAAAGACACGCGACTTGTTGCCTCATATTTTGCTTTTACAATTTGACCTAGCACATGTGTCCTCGCTAGCTGAGTGGTTAACTTATCGGGCTGCTCTGCGGTCGACCCGGGTTCGACTCTCTAGTTAGTCTATACCTTTTTTTTTTTAACATTTAAAAAAAATTTCAATTAATATTACTTTTTTTTAAAAAGATTGTAAGTCCACGGCCAACGCCGGGCAATTTAGCTTTTTGTTAAAAAAAAAGATTCTACCTATCTACTTACCTCCCCATTTATCTACTTATCCAGCTATTAATCGATCAATCTATCTAAATATGTATATACTTATCTTTTTATTATATCTATCAACAATTTCTATACATGTTAATCCGTCCATCTAGAATTCTTACAATAGGTCTATCAATCAATCTATTGATCTATCTATCCATCCATGGTCCCTATATTTCATCTCTATATATTTCCTGCTAAGAATCTATCAATCAATCGATTGATCTATCTATCCATCTAACGTCCTTATATTTCATCTATACTTATTTCCTGCTATCAGTCTATGAATTAATCTATTGATCAATCTATCCATCTATTATCCCTATAATTAATCTATATTTTTTTCCTCTTATCAATATATCAATATAATCTATTGAACAATCTATCCAACTATCGTCCCTATAATTCATCTATATTTATTTCCTCCTATCAATATATCAATATAATCTATTGAACAATCTATCCATCTATTATCCCTATAATTAATCTATATTTTTTTCCTCTTATCAATATATCAATATAATCTATTGAACAATCTATCCAACTATCGTCCCTATAATTCATCTATATTTATTTCCTCCTATCAATATATCAATATAATCTATTGATCAATCTATCCAACTATCGTCCCTATAATTCATCTATATTTTTTTCCTCCTATCAATATATCAATATAATCTATTGAACAATCTATCCAACTATCGTCCCTATAATTCATCTATATTTATTTCCTCCTATCAATATATCAATATAATCTATTGATCAATCTATCCAACTATCGTCCCTATAATTCATCTATATTTATTTCCTCCTATCAATATATCAATATAATCTATTGAACAATCTATCCAACTATCGTCCCTATAATTCATCTATATTTATTTCCTCCTATCAATATATCAATATAATCTATTGATCAATCTATCCAACTATCGTCCCTATAATTCATCTATATTTTTTTCCTCCTATCAATATATCAATATAATCTATTGATCAATCTATCCATCTATCGTCCCTATAATTCATCTATATTTATTTCCTCTTATCAATATATCTATATAATCTATTGATCAATCTATCCATCTATCGTCCCTATAATTCATCTATATTTATTTCCTTCTATCATACGTACAATCGATCTTTGCGTCAGCCTATAATTATGCGCGTCTGTTCTCTGTCAATTAAACAAGAGGGGGACACAACCCGATAAGTAAATGACACAAAGAACGTGCACCCCCAGAGTAACACAGACAAGGGAACATAACCTCTCGTGATCCCCACGACGTTGGTCTTAGACTGTCTTACAGGGAGAACCCAATAAAACGCGACCAGCAGGGGACATAATTTAATGACTCCAATAGGCAAGGGAAGTAACCTCCTTTGAATCCAGACAATAAGAAAAAACCACAACAAAAAACAACCCCACAAGTGTTTTCAAACAGAAAAAATACACACATTGTTTACAAATAAGAGGGCGCAATCAATATGAAGTTTTTTAAACTATAAAACTATACATGCCATTTAAAAACAAGGTTTTAAAAAAGCAACTCAAGTCATCATAAAGGCTAAAAACAAACAAACAACGACAAATATACCGCCCCCAGGTTTTGAAAAGAACTTCGTTAGTTTGATAGACACGACAAGGTTTTATTGATTTCTAAAGAGTGTATTTTTTTTCGTTCTGAAGAAAAAAACTAAACGAGCGACCTCTGCCCCTCCCCAAAACCTACTCACACACACACACGCACTTTCAAGCCCATCGACAAGACCACACCATTAACAAGCTAGTTTAAAAATAATAAAAAAAATTGGGAATCTCCGTTTCTTCTTCCCCCCCCCCCCCTTCGCCCCTTTTCCAACTTCCCACACTTCAATCTCCTTCTTTCTGATGTGTACTGGACAATTAAGTACTCCAAAGTTAGCAAACCCATAAAAGTACAACTTAATCCAGGGGTCGGGAACCCATGGCTCTAGAGCCAGATGTGGCTCTTTTGATGGCTGCATCTGGCTCGCAAACAAATGTTCGATTATAAAAATTTTTTTTAGACTTTTTGATCTAGCCTACATATTAATTGCATTTCAATATTTCATTCCACAAAAGAGCTAAAGTCTACTGCAGCCCAGGAACATTATTCAGAAACATACTTATTGTACTTTTAGTGTTGAAATTACACAAAATGCACACATTTAGGCTACTTGAATTTTTAGTTTTAAACATAATGTATGCTCTCACAGAATTACTTTTCAAAATAATAATATGTGGTATCTATAGCTCTCTAAGACAAAAAGGTTCCCGACCCCTGACTTAATCTATAAAAGCTTCGGTACTATTTTAATATTAGATTGTCAAACTGGGACATTTAAAAAATACACAATAACAATATGTCACAATGCTCAGATAAACATAAGGACAAAACACTTTTTTTTTATCCCTTATGCATGAACAAAGACATATAAATACTATTTTTTCCCAAGTGGCATTCGGGCATTGAATGGGTCGCCGAAACAAACCAGGAAAACCATTAGCTTGGCAACATTTAAAAACATTAATAAAAAAAAATGCAAGAATAGACTCGACCACGGATGAGCGTAGGACGCAATAATCTCCTTTATAGAAGAAGCGTCTGTAATGTATAAGATAAATTAAAATTTTACTTAATTCGAAATTCGTACATTTTGTTAAGGAAAGTTTCTTTTTTTTTTTTTTAAAGCTTTAATCGCTTTTAACTGTCTATTTTCAAATACATGAACCTAAAGTAAAATCAATGCTTAATAAATACGTGTTCACTATTTGTCAAGTTTGTGTTTAGTGCACATCTTACTGTGTAGTTTACGACGGTAGATCGTTGCATTGCGAACCACCATTAAAGGACTTTTGATAGAATTCAATTTTTTTCTTTTGCCAGTGTGCAAGGGGGGGGGGGGGGGAAGATATTGTTCTTCAAATGACATCAGTTCTAAAAAATGAGAAAGGTACCTGCAGCTTTGACCTGACAACACTATCCACGAGTAGATTATGGCAAAAAATGTGTAAACTCTAATGTAGGTTAGCACAATGTGGTATACAAAATACACTTTGATACATCACATCACGCAAATATAAAAACACATTATGTATCCGCTTTAAACTCTAATAAACTAAATCATACAATCTGTCTTCTAGCTTCTCTCATTCTCTCTCTCTCTCTCTTTCTCTTTCTCTCTCTCTTTTATCTCTCTCTTATTATTTTCTCTCCCTCTCTCTCATTCTCTCTTTCTATTTCACACCCACGAACACACGAGCTGAAGCTGAAGTCAGTCGATCAGTGTTGGTTGGTCTGGCGTTACCAAGATAGCCGAGAAGTCCTTGACGTAATGGGGTCGAGGGTGGGGTCGGGGAAGGAGACAGTAGAGAACTCCCAGGAGATGGAGAAAAAGCTAAAAAGAAAAACTCCCTGTTAAAAGCAGTGTTTTGATGCCCTCCCTTTAAGTTATATACGTCAGTGAGGAAAGGAACACAGAAAGGAACACCCTCATCGCCATCTTGTTCCTGTAATGTAAACTCCACAGCCCCCAGTCACCCATCCCCATCAGCCAATGCTACTAGATGCCACCCATCACCGCCCAAAACAGCTAAACATCGAAAAAGGAAAATTGAAGTTATTAAAGTACCCGTCGGACCAAATTGATCCATAGGGCCTGTGAAGCAGCGTTCGCCAGTTTCTGTGGCCACGGCATACTTGGTGATTGTGGAGCCAGCACAATGCACAGCCGCCTTTACTTTACCCCAATTAAGATCAGGTACTCATCAGAGCTGGGTAGACTAAGGGACACCATTAAAACCCGGGGAAAGAATCCAATTCTTCACAAAGATTCGAACACAGGACCTTCGGTACGCCAGTCGAACGCGCCCATAATTGAAATTAATACATGATTTTGTCTTGTGCGACTGATTTTAGTTTGGGGTAAAGTAAAAGCGCCTGTGCACTTTGCTGGCCACATAATCCCCTAATATTCCGTGGCGCACAGAAACTATAAAGAATATTATTGTGTCAACCCTGTTCCGAGTCTAGTCTTGCATTTTTAATAATGTTTTAAATGATGTTAAGTTACTTGTTTTCATGGTTTGTTCAGGCAACTCATTCATCACTCGGGAAGAAAGAGTACTTATACTTAAGAATAAGAATAAGAATGGGCATTTCTATAGCGCTTCTATCCATGCTATTAAATTAGCATGCTCAGTGCGCTCTTGGTGTGATTTGCAGTGGCAGATGTATTAGCCAAAGAGAAAGGTCGTCAAGTTATTTTTAAAAGTTTCTCTTCTCCCAGATTCTCTCGGTGTCTGAGATAGACTGTTCCACAAAGTAGGCGCCACTGACTCAAATGAGCGCACTCACAGGTACTTCTTTCTGGTGTCCATCCGAACTAGGAGTTTTGAGGAGTGACTGTGTTGAAGTCGCAGTTCCCTAGATGGTTCATGCCTTGAGATAAGCTCTCGAAGATAAGAAGGAGCAATGCCCTTTATTCATTCGTATGTAATGGACATATTGTGTGCTCTATTCGCTTCATCACTTACAAACTTACATGCATATGTTATCGCATAAGGGATAAGGAAAGTGTTTTTGTCCTTTTGTTTATCTGAGCTTTGCTGGAGGCTTTCCAACATGGCATTCCATCCCCTTTTTCTTTCCCCGTATATCTGCAACTCTCCCTAATATATAATGTATCATCTTTGTGTCTCCGCTGTCTTGTTTCAGCGTTGACAAAATTTTAGCCAAATCATTACTTTGAATTTTGACTGAACACTTCCAAGCATTAAAGATATGTACCAGGCTGTTTATTTTACATAAGTTATTAGGAAATTCACAAACCCTATAAGAGACAAATGTATAGCCTACTATATCACTCCTATAGTTATCCAATGGTAGTTATAAACTATACAGAACTAGTTAGCCTACAAACCTGGCCTCAAACAGGCTTGCTCAAGAGATAGTATTATTAAGTGCGTTAACAAAGTAACCGTCGGACCAAATTGATCATAGGGCCGGTGAAGCAGCGTTCACCAGTTTCTGTGGCTACGGCAAACTAGGTTATTGTGTGGCCAGCACTATGTACATCCGCCTTTTCTTACCCCAACTAAGATCAGGTACCCATCAGAGCTGGGTAGACTCAGGGACACCCTCCAGACCCGTGAAAAGAAATCATAGCCTGCACCATGATTCGAACTCAGGACCTTCGGTACGTCAACCAAACGCGCTGACGCACGGCCATCTTGCCAGCTAAGTGCGTAAACAAGGCAGTCGCAAATAGTTTATACATAGGTTCAACAACGATAACGATTATTAGGCGACTCAGAAACTGAACAGATTCGTAAACAAAACAATAATGTAGGTCACTTCAGACGAGAGTTGGTCACGTAAACAGGTCATTCATTATTAAAAAAGGGCCGTAAACAAGTCAAGTTCAAGTCATTCATAAATTGAGTTTTTTTCGTAAAACAAGTTTAATGGCTCTCTTGTCTAAAACTTCCCTTGGTCTTGTCCTTCGACGAGCCGCGAAACAACAACTTATATTATGCGAGATCACCAGTTGTTTACGTTTCACGCTTGTTCTGAATTGACCTATTTTAAAGTTGTTTACTCTAGTGAAACTATAGTGAAAGTTTTGAACAAGTGACAGACTTCTACGTTTACTTAAAAGAGAATTTTTAAAATGGAAAAATCTTTACTTGTCAGGCATTCTCTAGAGCTGGGATAGTAAAAGAAAAGAAGTCAATTATCGCTATGGAGACTACTTGGTCTCAAATTAAAATGACCTTTACGGTCAGTGAAGCAGCTCTTTTCATCTACCGTGGTAGGTTTTTGTCGTTTTGACCTGGGTTCAAGCCCGAAAACTTCGGAATTGCATCCATTACGCTACCACTAAACCACCAATAGAACACCGTCATACCACTATTAGACTACCATTAGACCCCCAGTGGACATCAACAAAACCACCACCAGACAACAAAACCAGACCACCCACTAAACCACTACTAGTCGACTACCAGATCGCCAATTGACCCCTAATAGACGACCTCCTGATAAAGCACTAGACCACAAATATACCACACCCGACCATCACCAGATAAACACCAAAATAAAAGCCGATTTCCCCATCTGATCACTACCAGACCACCATCAGATCTCACCCCGTGATCACCATTAGACATCAACTGACCACCAACAAAGACCACAACTGGACCAACACCTAATACCCACCAGACCACCACCAGACCTACATTACTTTAACCCAGCCTAACCTAAAAACGCACAGCGTCCAGAACACACACACACACACACACATTCTGGATCCAGTCTGGTATTAATGGGGGCCGTTCAGACGGTGTTATGAATGACCCCTGACCTGTGACGAGGTCAAAAAGTGATACCCTGTTGGATGTATTCCCGGCGATTGGGCGGATAATCTACGTAAACATCAAGTGATCGAAGACTTAGCTTACTCTTTCAAGAGTGCACGCAGGGAGGGAGGCAAGAGAAAATACTCTGTCAATTATTGTACTATTTTTCTTGGCGCCTATTTCGATATATTAATCTGTCTGTTTATCTTGCTGGCGGTTTCTTTTGTGTAGAGTCTACACAACAAAGTCCTTTGTTCGGCAAACCTAGATGTCTATCATTGGTCCTAGTGTAGACAACACCTTCGTAGTATGTCCAGAAATATGTCGATTGTCTTTCTGTTCATCTGTAAATCTTTTTCTCTGTGTTTTCCTTTTTTCTTGAAGTATTTTTTTTTTTATCAAAGCAGTGATATATTTATATATTTTTTATTCATCTATTTTTGAATTTATCTATCGATCTATCCCTACAATCATTTGATCAATCAGTCTATCTATTTGTTTATCAATTGCTCAATGTATCAAACATTCTCTCTATGTATCTATTTAAGTATCGTTCATTCGACCCGTCCGTCATCCAATCTATCCGTTTCTCTCCGTCCAATTGTGATCTTCTTCTTCTCTTTCTCTCTCTCTCTCTCTCTCTCTCTCTCTCTTTAACTATTGTAACGTAACACACATTGATATATATATCAATATATATATATATATATATATATATGTATATATATATATATATATATATATATATATATATATATATAACCATACATGGGCTTTAGTTTACTAGGTCTAGTGTTGAAAACTGGAACTTTTGGCCTTTTGTACAAACAAGTTTTCCCTTGAATTCTACCCGAATAGACCAAATTTTACTGAATACTTAATTACGCTCTTAAAAATGTAAAATATTGTCCAATTTCAAAGATTTCTTTTATCCAGACGTCGTCCCTCTAAATAAAAAAATAATACCTCTACATCAGTCTTTAAAGCCCTCGTCCCTGGCTTCGGCGTCTGATGGAACTGTCTCCACGAGAGAAGAGCGCATGACGCGCAATAGTTCTCAGGGGATGTGGCCGTTTCTCTATTTACCTTAGTGGTTTACACGGAAATTAGGACGTCACCGCAAGAATGAAATCCCAATACAATAAAGAGGTTCTCAAAATATTATTTTTATTTTCCCCTTCTATTAGACCAGTATTGCTATATTTGAAATAACTTACGCAGTATAAGCTTATAATTGTATAAGTATACTTATCCTTAATAGTGAATTCATGAATGAATTTATTTGTTATAATATACATGACTTATTCAGGGATAATGTATCTACTAAGCTTTAGTACACTATAACTTACATTTCAATGCTTGGCTTCTGTGTGCTTATCTCTTAATAGCTTGCCCCATTAAAAGCGTATTTATTACAAGTAAGTAAAGTACCCTTAGGACGAAATTGATCAAAGGGTTAGTAAAGCAGCATTCACCAGTTTCTGTGACCACAAGTTACTAGGGGATGTGTGGCCAGCACAATGTCCAGTCGCCGTTACTTTACCCCAACTAAATGGCAGGTACCCAGCAGAGCTGGGTAGACTCATGGACACCCTCAAGTCCCGGGGAAAAAAACAAACAAACCAGCCTTCACCAAGATTCGAACCCGGGAACTTCATCACGCCGGCCGAATTCGCTAACGCTCGGCCACCGAACTAACAGTAGCTCACCTTATAAAAACGTACTTATATAAATAGCTTGTCCTTTGGCAACCATCAATGCTTTCTTCTTCTTCTTCGTAATACTGTGGAGACCCCGTAGAACCGAGGGAAAAGTCCACAATTTAAATACACATAAAATAACATAGCAAACATAACATAGCAAACAACAGTTATATAAAATATACAGATAAAAGAGTGTCACTTTAGGTTTTTGGACCAGCACTTTAGTGACGATTTGAAGGCCGGAACTGTCGGGGCAATGAAGGAGTAGGGGAGAGGGGGGCACGTTGATACACATTTTACATTTATTTACATTAATTGCAAACCATTATATTTAGAGTGGATATAAATACTTTTATTTGTTCCCCTAGGTATCCTGCATCTTTTTATCTACAAATTTTATTCATTAGAATATATTTTTTAAAAATATAGCTCTAAAAGTTATGTAAAATAATTTGTATCAACTTGCCCCGTGCAGGGGCAAGATGATACACATTATGGGGCAAGCTGATACATTGAATAAGATTTAATAATTACACTAATACAGTGACAATTTAACAAAGTAAACAACCCAAAACTATTATTTTATTGTTTATTTTATTATTTAGAACAATTTTGGTCAATAAAACTTCTATCGTATCCCCATGTTGGGACTTTCTTTTACATCTTCGCACCATCTGAAATTACAAACAATTAAAAAAAAATTATATCCCTGGCAATTTAATACAGTTAAACTAAATTTTAAAATCGCAATAATCGTAAAATAATATGATAAATAATAGTTTAATAGTAATGTATTTAATTAAACCTTTTTATTAGATGCCTGTATAAGGATAAGCATTAAACTTAAACCCCTAGGCTAGTTCTAATAAATAGGAATAACACTAGCTAGACATAAAAAGTAAAGCAAAAATAAATGAAAATGATTTAAATGTAAGATAAACTCAATGAACCTAACACTCTAATTAAATATAAATACATTTTTGTAAAAAATTAATATTTTTCTATGTAAATAGGTAACCGGATATAGTATCAATGTGCCCCGAAACAGCTGTATCAACTTGCCCCACTACACCACATTGCATTAATTCGACTACATTAAAAACAAAACGCAAAAAACATAATCGTAATTTAAATAAAAGTATTCAGGAATCCCCATTTAACCTAAATAAAAAGATGATAAAATAAAAGTACTTACCGTGTCTGTGAAATCTCTTACGTAATAGCAAGTCAATATTTTTCAAAAGTCGCTCAAATTTCAATTTTCCTCACAGTATTATCAATTTTGATACGAGCGAAGCCATTTTTATATCGAAAGTAGGGGAAGTAGAAAGCTATTTCCCGTACTAACTCTTCTGCGCATACGTAGTATAATAGCTGTAAAAAACAATTTTTATCAACCTGCCCCCGTATCAACCTGCCCCCCTCTCCCCTAAGTTAGCTAAAAAAAATAAACTCAACTATCATTAGCGTATCCACCAGGTGTTTAATCAAAAGAAGCCTGATTATCTGTCGTGTACTCGCCAAACGCTTAGCAAACAATTACCTAAGCTCACTTTTACCTTTCGCCAACTTTACTATAACTATCACACAAAAAAAGGCGAGATTTCATCTCTAATTGCTTGTTTCCGAGTGACGTCATAGCGTCCGACAAACGGCTTATCAATCCAACATAAACCACTTCCCCCTCCCCCAATCCCGTCAAACCTTTGGCCTCTGATGTAAACAAACTATTTATAGATACGGTGGAGATCATAAGATGTCTGGAACAGGAAAACGGTCAGCAAAACTTGAAGCTTATTACTGATTGGTCAGTTGTCCTGATTACATACTTTTTATTTTATCTACAAATGTTTTCTTGGAATTGTAAGACATTATCAAATTCTAAGAAAAAGAAAGTATGAATGTTATAAAATGTTTCGTGGTAAGTCTAAGTTCTGTTGATACTTATTTTGCACTTCATTGGAGATTCCCAATTCTATTCTGATTGAGACATTTGCATCGTTACAACCACAAAGACTATAAGAAGATGGACCGGTTGCCGCTTGCTCTATTTTTATAGCTTATTTGTTCTTTTTCCCCCATGCGCAACCAATTAGGCTTTCTTGAATGACTTCTACGCTCCTATGATTGTATTAAAGGTTTCCGCTGTATAGACCTTTTCATTTTATTAATTATTCCAAAAAAGAGGTCAATGTCTAGGCATGCGCAGTAGCTAGGGGGCAGAAGTTGTCAATAAAACCTTCTTCGCCTTTGTTATTTTACTGGGGGCCTAGTGGTTTTTGGGCGTAATTATATTAGCTTTTCATTTTACAAAAAAACTAATTCATAAAAACTTTATACCCAGAAGCTAGGGAGCGAACTGTACTTTTCTTTTACCTTTTGAACCAGTTTTTAACCCAAAAACTTTAATTATACATTCTAGGCCTAATGCGTCTATGGTTACCATCAACCATGTCACCATGTTAATACAGATTGGCGTCGAGCGATCAGTAAATCGTCTTTAAGCATACAAATAAAATTTAACATAGTTATATATTTATAAAGCTTTGTTTGTGTTGAAGTATCAACGCGTAGGCTATATTGTATTAAGTTATTATTTGTAGCAATAGAAATCGTAACTTTTAATTATTTTAATTTTTTTTATCGTTCGATTTCGATGTCACAAAAGAACCTTGAAAAGCCAAAGTAAGCTCATCATAGTTTGATTCTGAAAAGGCCTAGGTTTATGTCCCATAGGCCTATGCTATTGTTTGACTTGTTCTGTGGTTTTATCGTTAAAATATTGTATGTAGAAGTAGTTAGGCGGGATTATAACATATTAGTAGGCCTAGACCTAGCTATAGGACTATAGCCGCCTATAGGCTATAGTAGGCCTATAGGGGCTATAGGCTATATAGTATTATAGGCCCTAATAGGCTAAGCTAAAGTAGCCTAAAGGCGTATATAAATTATAAATATAGGCTTATGGCTTATAGGATAGGCCTATAAATTATAATAGCTATTATTTAATATAATATAGCCAATCGAATCGGCTTATCACATAGGCCTATAGTTTACTATAATAATAGGCCTAATTATTAGCCTGCCTATAGGCCTAGGCCTATTACTATTAGCCTATTAGTACTAGCCTATTATAGTAGCCTAAAGGTTATAAGCTCAAAAAGTTTAAACTATTAAACAATTGAAAATATTTACTATTTACTATAGAAAAGTGTTGATTAACCGATTGCGATTGCATGAAATAATTAAGCGAATATGAAGGTAGGCTATGCTATATATTTGATATTTGCAAACTGGTGCGTGTTTTCTTCATGAATTTTTAGTTATAGGCCTGTTATTGAATAATATTTCATGCATAGGACTAATGAAAGGACAATAAGTCACAATATGAATAGGCCTATAGGCCTATATCATCTATATCTAGGCTATAATATATCATATTCAATATGGAAAACATAGGCCTACGCCGACATACGGTCATAGGTCCGACTATACGACATAGGCCTATATATATATATATATATATATTAGCCTCTTCCTACGAACAATATATATTTTTTTAAAGTTTAACATAATATTTGCTATGGCCTATGGCTATGGTTTTTTTTTTACATTGATTCTCATTGAAGAAACTCAACAAAAAAGTAATGACACAGTGATCACGATAGAATCGACCATAATATTAAGGTCCAAAGCATAGAGTCCAGGTCAAAAAAATTTTTTCTTTAAAAAATAAAGAAGCTCTAAACGTTATTTTTTAACAATTCCCTTCCTAGGTTCTTAGTTTAAGATCTCCATGTGTTTTTATGGTTTAAAGTTCAAAAACAACTATAATAACATTAAAAACCCCCAACACCTTTACTAAAATACTATATGGAAAGAAGTAACAAAAATCTTTGTGCCCCCAAAAGAAATATATGTCAGTGAGTCTCAAGGCCACGCCCCTTTTCCGGGGTCAAACTAAAAAGGTCTATACAACTTTCGATTTTAATTTTAATTTATCATTGAGAAAATCATAGCGATTAAATAAAACGGACGTGAAACAGTACAAAAGGGAATCGGGAATTCCAAAAAAGAAGTCATTCTAGTCATCAAATAGCAGAAATATTAAAGCAAGCGGTTCATCTTAGTATAGACTAGTCTTTGGTTACAACTACTTTGCAAGAAGATGTATTGCAGCGAGATGTTTTTGATGCCATTGCCCAATTTACGAACTGGGCAAGTTTGTGTGTGTGCCTTTGACGGATGTGCTGGAGATCCACGTCGGAACAATGAGAATCGGTGTGGGAGAACCATCATCAATCTACAGCTTTACTGATAACATGGATGACATTGCTTGCAGTGTTAAAAGAGGATGCCATCGAAATCATAGGCGGGACTGCCCAGTTCATGAAAAGTCCAAAAGGTTACAGAGTTATAAGACTAGGTAATGATACTATCTCGTTACATATACTAGTTACTAGCTACTATACTAGTTACATATATAAATATTTTTTTATTGATCCAAACAAATGGAAATTCTACAAGCACAGATGTTCCGTCTTTCAGCACCAATGAACAATATTATAAAATATAAAATAGAAACGCACGCACATTATTATATCATTTGTAATCTGCTATTGAATTGTTTTGGCATTTTGGAAATAGCTGGTCTATTCTACTTCTAACCTAGACTTTTGATTTATATATAAACCATTATTTCCGTTCATATAGCGTCAGATAAGTGCATGCATCTAACTCAAAAATACAAACATGTTTGCCTTTGATCACATGAAACGGCGATAAGCCTTTACAGTTGATCTTGTATGCAGTTGTTATCGACCTCTAAGTAAACATCCGGGGTTTCACCATGACGACCGCCGATAGTTTACACTCACCTTCCTCCTTAGGGAACAAAATGGGGAGGCAACTTTAAAAAAAAAAAAAGATGTTAGTTTTTTTAACGGCTCAACGTTTCTAGAAACTTGGGAAAAAATGCTAACATTTTACGATGAAAACTTTGTGTGCATATAAAATTCTTATTTTAAGTTTAGATTTGTTTTCAAAAGACAATTAAAAATACGTTTGAAAAAAAACACCAATAATAACCTTAAGAATATATCTATTTGAATTATGTTATGTTATAACTAACGCTATGCCTCCACGACCTGCATCTACTCGCATAAAAAAACAAAAAACTTTTTGAGCTTCTGTCCACTCTTCAATTGCCCCCAGCTGGCGCAACAGTGTCCACGTGGGTGAGTGAGTACGTGTATCTGTTGGAAAATCCATGTCTGTTTGTGTGCGCCCATGTTTATGATAGTGACACGATATAACCGCCACCTGAAGACATTTAAAAAAAAATTGTATGAGGGACTTTTTATGTGTATCAAGTTATTTATTATTTTTTCAACATCCTATCACTCACAAAGAAAAAATAAAAAAAAATAAATGCCAAGCTAGTTGATTTTCTGGTTGTGTCTAGGTTGAAAGAACTGATGTATGTACTCAGTGAAGTGTTGGTCTAAGTGACAATGCTAAACCGAAACCGTCGTAGTTGGGTTAAAACAGCAAAGTCTAGGATTATGAAGTTAGAATAGAACTAATTGACACCTGGATCATGTATGAGATGCTGCTGACAGTAAGCTAGAAGGAAATGTTGATATAGCTTGTGTAATTTTGTTCTTATTTTACAGCGCAGTATTTTTAATGATAAAATAATTAGTAGGAATTAAAGTACGTATTCCGTCAGACCAATTCTAAATTAGAATGTAACGCCTTATACTTATGCATTATTACTACTTTACTCTTTGCCCTTCAGTCCTCTAGTGTTTCTAGGTTAAGTGATTTAACTATTGGTGTTACTCTTGTTAGTTATGAACCTTGTAGCTCTTTTCTGAATTTCTTATAATTTTTTTTTAATTGTATCTTTAGTTTATGGGTCCTATAGATATATATATTTATTATATTTATTATATTTATTATATTTATTATATTTATTATATTTATTATATTTATTATATTTATTATATTTATTATATTTATTATATTTATTATATTTATTATATTTATTATATTTATTATATTTATTATATTTATTATATTTATTATATTTATTATATTTATTATATTTATTGTTACGTACTCGTGCAATATTATGTATTTGGCTGTTGTCTAGGTGTAGGCTCAATATTCCAAGAGTTGTTTGTTTTCATATGGGCTTGATTACTTCAGTAATTATGGTTCTATTTTAATATTCATTCAAAGTAACACTTTTAATTTCAATTGAAATCAACACCAGTTGCACGATAATTGTGATTTTATTTGTATAACACTTGAATACAAGACGAAGACACATAAGAAAAAATACAAGTCCAAAACTAATTCTGATAAACACTATGTACAAGTAATGTTCCTACTACGGAGATAAACTCTCAACTCGGAACTCAACTGAAACTAAACTCAACTCCCCGTCTGAAGGGAGAAACATGCCTTTTTAAAGTCTATCCTCTTATTACCCAGAAGTACTCATTGGTTAGGGTACAGCCAATCGTAACTAGGGGAAAAACTTCCACTCCCAAAAACACAGACACAAGTCTGGTTAGAATGTCGTTTAATTAATAGAACAACAGAGTTCGTTCCTCTTTGTTCGAAAACTAGGTGGGCGGGGCTAAGTCAGGGTTTAGCTTGAAAACATTAATCTTACTTAATTACACTACATTGATTAAACTTCCCACAATATAACAATCATGCCAGACCTCAGGGTGGTGTCCTTAAACCTTAGCAAAATAGACATTAAGGCGCTATTGGAGACGCTTCCAATTAAAGTATCTATGCAAGTGGGTGAGCGTATATGTGTTTTCTTCAGGGAAAAATGCGGAATGGGAGGAGAGAGGTAATTGAAGAAGGGGTGTAGGTGGGGTAGTTGTAGTTACGATTACAATTCAGTGTCACGACTTGTAGATGCCAGTGTAGTTTTATTACGATGGCTAAACAATTTGTAATTGATAGCAGGAAAGGAGGGTGGGAAATCTAATTAGTTTATAAAAACACAACGGGCTCAAACTTTCCCTTGGGATCTAGGTTAGTTTAAAAGGTCAGGGAGAGGGCGTTGGTGCAACTTTATAACATTATTATATTTATTTTATTTATTTTATTTATTATATTTATTATATTTATTTTATTTATTATATTTATTATATTTATTATATTTATTATATTTATTATATTTATTTTATTTATTTTATTTATTATATTTATTATATTTATTATATTTATTATATTTATTATATTTATTATATATTAGACTATAGACCAAACCACATAGAACGATAGAAAAATATGAAGACCGATAGATATACACACAGATACATATACAGACACACAGACACATATACAGACACACAAACTGAAAATATTATTGTGATCCACCCATCCCCTCCGATTCTTTTAACCCATTGTTGTGTGTGTATATAATACAAGATTTCTACAGCCAAAGCAAAGTAAAAATCAAAGAACCTTAACGGATCAGGCCCTAAAAAAAATCAAAGAACCTTAACGGATCAGACCTAAAAAAAATCAGGTTTGATCAGCGTTTAAAAAAAATGGCAACATCACAGTGAAGAAGACAAGGAAAGAAGAAAGAAAAAAGCTGACATTTTATTTTTTTACGACGGACAGCTCTTAGCCAAGAACAAGCCAGTGACGCCACATCCGGTAGTATTGATAGTGACAATAACAAATAAGGGGTAATGGCATTTTGGTGTTTATTCCTGTTTGTTGTTTTTTTTGTGTCTGTTTATTTATTGTTGTTTTTTTTTCTTCGCTCTTGCACAATGTCTCGTATTTTTGTTTTGTTTGGTTTTTAATGAAGTAGGTTGAAGTAATTAGATATAGTAGGAAATTAAAAACAAACAATGATTCTGATACGGGGCGTATTCAAAGGTCCATGATATTAAATACTTTCTTAATTAATGAGCGTAACACTATTATGTCGATGTTTTGAATCTGGCTTTGGATATAAAATGAAAAAAATCGCAATATTCTTCTTTATAGAAGTATTTTCTGTTATGTATAATATACGATAATCTAATTTTCCTAAGCTATTAAATTAAGTTTAAGATAATTAAGGCTGCTGGCGTAGCTTCACAAGGCGTATGATCAATTTGACTAGACGGGGCACTTTAGTTACTAACTTACTTATCGCATAAGGAACATATTGTAATATAACAATGAGAATAAACTTCTTCATCAATACGACACAATGTAATTCCAGCAAACAACATTTGCTTGAAATTGTTATGTAAAAGTAAAGGACCCTTAGGACCAAACTGATCATAGGGTTGTTGAAGAAGTGTTCACCAGTTTCTGTGGCCAAGGCATACGAGGGGCTGTGTGGCCAGCACAATACCCAGCTGCCTTTACTTTACCCCCAACTAGTGTCAAGTACCCATCAGAGCTGGGTAGACTCAGGGATACCCTCAAATCCCGGGGAAAAAAAATCCTAGCCTGCAGCAGGATTCGAAACCCAGAACCTTCGGATCGCCAGTCGAACGCCCACCATGCCCCTGTTATGGATTATGTTATTATTTTTTGCTTCGTTGGTCATTATATTCAGTAACATTTTGTTTGTGTTTTTTTTTTTTGCTGCTGTAAAAAAAAACGATAATCGTTTGTGATATTGAGAATCTGCAATAGCTATTTCATTTTTGTTTATTATTATTGTTCTATATCGACAAAGGACAATCATTTGTAATGATGTAGCTGAGCTGAAAATTATTCTATAATCTTCTGAATCCCACCAAACTACTGATTGCGGCTATTGACAAGTCTTAATGATTATGCATGTATGGTGAACCCATAAGTTCATATTGTCATACTAACATTTCCAGTCATATTCGTTTATTTACTAACAAAACATGTCTGCGAGCTATGTTACTGGTTGTACTGCGAGAAAGAAAATCTGTAGAGGATTACATTTTATTTCATCTCCAAACGATTTTTTTCCGAACGAAAACGATGGATTGTGAATTTTAGAAGTGAAGAATGAAGAATCATCTTTTTTTTATTCCCAAACGTATTGCTTGATGCAAAATAATTTTGCTCGTTTTGTCTCTTTATGTATCTAAAAGTAATGTTTTTGATAGCCAAGAATCGCTACTCTTGACTAGTTTATTTTTTAAATCAAGTAAATGTAACTTAACGTGACTAACACTTTGAGTATTAATTATCGCATACTCAGTTTTGATGTTAAAAACGGATTCCTCATAACTAATCTTGTAGCCTTTATATATTTCTAAAAGACCAGAACTGGCCGTCGATTTTGAAATCATTTGTCAAACACCAACAAAAGCACACTTTTTGTTTACGGAAATGCCTAAAATAATTAAAAATATCACCGGAAGTTTATGATCTCTTCTATTTCAAAAGTTCAGGCCTCTTTAAGACTTGTCAATGGTGTCGAGGTTAAATATACAGCATACATGATGATATTGATACATAGTTACAATATAAAAAGCAAAGAAGAAAAAAGTTAATTAAAAAAATGTCTCGATCAACATGTATTCTATACCCAAGACCCGTTTGTCCCAAATACCTCAAATCTGTATTTACATTTAAAAAAAATAGAGAAGAAACGTATTGTTAATCAGAAATGTCCCAATCATGTATTCTAGACCCAACACCGTTGTCCCAAACACCTCAAATCTTAATTTACATAAAAACTAACAAGGACGGCCCTGTTTTAAAATGCAGAGTGTCCAGTTGTTGGAAAGCTTTACTTGTTCTAAAATGTCTGGGTCTTTTGTTCCTTTTTCTTCCTCCTTCTTCTTCTATCAAGGCGTTCAGCGTCAGTGGACTTTCATTACTTGTGTGCCTTTAAATGCCAAGGGGGGAGGGAGAGAGGAAGGGGGTAAAAAATACAATCAAGGGGGGGGGGGGGGGGTGACCTTTTCACCAAATTCTGAGCAGGCCGTGAGTTGAATCACGGGTGAGTAAGCTTGAGGAAATAGAGGGGAGGGAAAGAGGGGAGGGAGAGAGGGGACAATAGGATTTGCTGAGAAGAGTGGTAGTGAATTTTGGGCTTGGTTGATTTCTCCAGACTAAAATACACTTTTTTTTGGTTCACAGGTTTAAACGTATTTTGTTCCATTCAATAAAAAAATATTTTTTTTTCCCTTCGGTAACTATAACGTAATTTTAGACTAATTCAATATAAGAAGCGTCTTTTAGATTGAGGCACAGTTATAAAAATGTGGGCACGTTGTAGGCCGAGGAGGCAGTGCGTTCGGTTAGTGTACGGGAGGTCCTGGGTTCGAATCCTGATGAAGGCTAGGATTTTTTCCTCGGGTCTGGAGGTTGTCCCTGAGTCTACCCGGCTCTGAAAGGTTCCTGACATTAATTTGCGTTAATTAAAGGCGGTTAGGCATTGCGCTGACCACATGATATCCATGGAATACAGTGCCCACAGAAACTTGTGAACGCTGCTTCACCGGCCCCATGGATCAATTTGGTCCGACGAGAATACTTTACTTACATAACATTTATACAAAAGAATGGATAGCTCCCCTTAAATAAATTTGGCTGTGCCTATTGATGCAAGCCAAATCTACAATGTGTATCAATTTTTTACACAGTTCACTAATCCATATAAGCGAGTTATAAGAAAAAAAACACACCTATAATTAGAACATATCTATACGATAAAAAGGAAGTCTATTTCATTTTAATTGTGTTTATGGGTCAGTGAAAGCATATAACAATGGTGGGCACTATTTGCCTAAGGATTATTGTTTCCATGCGTAATGCATTATATCCGGATATCAATGAATTTGATATAAGCACAATCACCGTTTTCAAATAATAAACTATCTATTTACATTTTTCTAAATTAATCTCGATTGATACAGTACAGTGAAGGTATTTTATACCATTCCCTAAGAAGGTGCGATACTATAAGAAAGTATAATATACCATTCCTCTAAAAGGTATTATATAATATTTTCCAAAGAAGATATAATGAAGGACTATACATAAGGACTAATGAGTATGTCTGGGACAGAATATTCTTTATTTGTGGGCCCTCAAGGAAACAAATTGGATTGCCATGTAAAAGGGAAGGTTTCCGCAGGCTAGCGACCGTTCGCTGCGGTTCCCCTAAGGATCACTATCGTGGTGGCTCGCCCGTATATCTGCATTGTCACCCGGTAGCACAAATCCTGTACTATAGGCACAGGCATCCAGGCACCGGGTGGGTCGTGAGACTGGGTTGCAGCATCCATTGCTTCCTCCCCAACGAGACCCCGTGGCCTCTTGGCAGTGCAATGGATCTCGGACATGCTGCGGGGGCTGTCCCCCATGTGTTAGCCCGCCGGTGTTTTCTAAAGAAAAGTACTGGCGGTTTACACACTACGCCGCTTTGAGGCCCATGGGTACAGTAGTGCGTCGCGTCATAAGAACCGGCCAAAAACCAAGGCACTATAGAAGGTGAACGTCGGGAAGGCCCGTTAGCGGAAATGCTCATTTCGACAACATACAAGATTGGACAGGGCTGCAGTTGACTGAACTGTTGATAACCGCTCATGATAGGCAGAAGTGGATAAAGTTGACTGCTGATGTGTCCAATCCCGCCCCTCCAACCTCCCTCCCTCCCCCCAACGACCACATGATGATGATGTAAGAAGATATACCCTTCCGTACGAAGTTATAATATACCATTCACTTAGAAAAAAAAAACAAGAGCGAAAAAAAAACAAGAAAACCATAAAAACGAAGTTTTTATTATACTCCCTTTATTTGCAAACTAAGTTTACCATCATGTAATTAAATAATTGATTAACTACTGCAAATGAAACGTACAGAAAAATATCTGTGTCGCAAATCTCAAAAATATCTCCTTACTCCGTATGAATTGTACTAAAAATAATCTTAGCGCAAAATTATTTTTTCTAGCTTTGCGCCGAAAAACTATAAAAAGTTGCACAGGCATTTTTAAAGTGAAACCAACATTTTTTCTTTTACTTTCCTTTTAAGAAATGAATATTGTCATAAGTGTAGTATTATTAAGTTGTTTTAACTGAAAATTTGATAGAATGTATTGTTATCGCCACAAGTCTGCTGTCCAAATTTCAGCTCGATTGGACCACAGGAAGTGGTCGAAAAATCGAAGCCAATTCTTGCACGATGATTGCAACCATCCAGACAGACAGAAATTGCAACTTAAAAATAAAGGGAGCAAAAAAAATGTTTACTTCAGCAATATGATGCTGGCATCTGAAATGTCTATTATATATAGTTCAGAGACCGTTAACTATTGATTCATAAGCTATATTGATTGGGTTGGAAACTATCGATCGGTAATGTCCGATCTACAGTTTTTAAAATACAAAAAAAAAAATCAAGAAAAAAGTGAGCATCATTGTTATATGCTTTCACTGGCCTATAAACACATTTCAATACACAAATAAATCGCGCAGATTTGCAATCATTTTTTTGATCGTCGTTCTTATTGATTGAATGATTGGTCGCTACATACTTAGCCGATATACGAGTAGTATTAATTATTTTATTGATTTTGGAAACGCTTTACAGTTATAACAGTAAAGTTTCATTAACGTTCCATGTAACATACATAATAGTATTTCAGCCTTCATTGAAAACTAGGGTAGTCCTGTATATAATGTAACCGTAAGTAAATTACCCTTCGGACCAAACTGATCATAGGGCCGGTGAAGCAGCGTTAACCCGTTTCTGTGGCCACGGCAAACTAGGGGATGTGTGGCCAGCACAATGCCCAGCCGCCTTTACTTTACCCCATTCAGAGATTGGTAGACACATGGGGATCCTCAAGGCCTTGGAAAAAAATAATCCTAGCCTCCACCAGGAATCGAACCCAGGACCTTCCGATCATCAATCGAACGCACTGCCGCTCGGCTACCGCAATGGGAAAGTTTTTATATCAGTTCGGTAGAAATTTTAAATGTTCATTTTTGCTACATTTTTATTTAGGCTATAGTCGTCCTTTACTTTTCTTTTTTAGTGTTCTATTTTACAATTCTTTATTCTTCTTTGTTCAAGCTCTTAGTTTTTCCAAAGACTTGTTTCCTCTATTTATGGAGCTTATGTTATTATTATGTTATTATTATGTTATTATTATGTTATTATTATGTTATTATTATGTTATTATTATGTTATTATTATGTTATTTCTCCGTGCGCATCCAATAACGCTGACTTAAATGATGGCTACGCTCATACGTTTGCCTAAATGTTTCCGCTGTATACAACTTTTGATTTACTATAGTATACTATACACCTGTCATATGACTACTATCCTTGTATGTTTATAGTAACGTTTCTGACGTAATTCCAGGGGGTGGGGGAGAAAACTGTGTGAGATCCGTTGTGCCCCCGAGAGTGATAAGACTCGTGATCGGCTGATAGTGATGTGTGAAGAAAAAAAGACAGGGGGGGGGGAGGAGAAAGGGAGGGATGGAGGGGTGATGAAATGGACATACACTCACACACACACACTACACACACAACTTTATACATCCAATACACACACATACCCCTCCCCCCCCCCCCCCCAACCCTTTGTCTAATGAATAGCCGGCAATCAAGGGATCGACAAGTGAAAAACTGAAAAAAAAAAAGAAGAAAAATATCCCACTAGGATTGTAGCTGTGACGTCGCAACCCCATTACGTGGCGGCTGAAAGAGCCTGAGACATTAGTTATCTCCTCCGTGTGTGGCCTTGTGTGGCTGAGTGTGGCCTTGTGTGGGTGTGCGTTGGCCTTGTGTAGGTGTGCGTGTAGCTCCCCCCCCCCCCACCCTCCTTTCACTACCACTGGCTTGCTGAGAGTCTGGAATCACAAGCAACACACACGGAGGCGTCGTCGTCGGGTCATTATCAAACTAAGACCCTCCCACCCCCACCCCGCCTTTTTCTGTAGGAGACAGAATGGGGTCGTTAATCAAGTTTTAGGGATGAAATGACAATGGGTTTCAGGGGGCCGGGATGGGGAACTAAGAAAAAAAGGTAGTAGAGCTTGAATCAAGGTGTCCGAAAAGTGAGTGTGTATGTGTGTGTGTGTGTATGTTTTGGGAAGAGAGTGGGACGAGCGAAAGATTGAGGTTAACCATCACCTTAAGCTACCTTGTGCTAGAGTAGACAACTGTTTAACAGATAGCGGGGTTATTGGTTTCAATTGTCAAGTCCAACAGGTTTGGCTAAATCCACAATAAACCATTCACAGAGGCGTCTGGTTGATATATTATCTTACCCTATATATTACAGACGCTCCTTCAATAAAGAAGATTATTACGTCCTACACTCATCCGTGGTCAGAGTCTAGTCTTGTATTTTTGATTACTGTGTTAACTTATGTCAAGTTACTGGGTAGCACCTCTGGTGATGAGGACATGTCGTGTTCCTCTGGAAACCGTTCACCCACCTTTGGTCCCCACCTGGCCCCCAGCTCCAAGTAACTGTAGCATGCGCAGTGACCATACCCCGGGAAACGGACTGGCCGGCTAAACCTAATGGGGGTAACCAAATGAGCATTAATACCCTGGTAAATCAGGCTTGTCTCCTATGAGTGTGAAGACTGGAACTCGACGACAGCGCTGAGGAATCACTAGCTGATCAACGGGCTGAAAGGCGATTCCAAGCAATGCGTGGTGGCTTTTGTATATATAATCTATATGTATATACATATGTAGATTATAAACCACTTTGTGCAGAGATTTCCGTTGTCAGTTAGCTCACACATTTTAAATCAAAGTTTATCGACCCAATGTCTGCACAACAAAACAACCTAACACAAAAACTTGTACATAATCAATGTGACAGGTCACAGGTGAGACACCTGGTGGAGTAAATACGGTCACATTGACCCCGGTTGCTCAGTATACATTGCAATTTCATTTATCTGTATCTTCAGTTGAGAAATGGGCAACGTGTTCGACTGGCGATCCGAAGGTCCTGCAATCGAATCCTGGTAGAGGATTTTTTTCCCAGGACTTGAGGGTGTTCCTGAGTCTACTCAGTTCTGATGAGGGTAACTGACATTAGTTGGGGTAAAATAAAGGCGGCTGTGCATTCTGCTGGTCACACATCCCCTAGTATGTCGTGGTCACAGAAACTGGTGAACGCTGCTTCACCAGCCCTACGATCAGTTTGGTCCTTAGGGTACTTTACTTTACTTCAAGTGAAATACATCTAATTCTGTTTCATCTTATACTTGACAAAAGATGTATTTGTTCTAGGCTTATCTTGTGTTATATCGGCGTCTCATATCGTCTATCTAGGCTTTCGGTTCAGTATAAAATAATACACTCAAGCAACTCAATGAATGTTTAAAGAATATTTTAATGTTTGAATGTATGTACAATAATAACATTTAACTTCAATGGTCAATAATAAGTAGCTTTATTATCGCTAAGAAAAAAAAAACAACAACAACCACCTAACTTCATCTGTGTGCGCCATATATAGATTTGTGGTGCAGAAAGTGCTACAATGGATGTTTCTTCCCCCCCCCCCCGACGTTTTCAATATGTTGTACTAGAAAGTTCTAGAGACTACGAGAAACACCAATCGCTGTAAATTTGGCAAGGGTAAATTCGGCCCTAATACTTTGCATAAGGGACCCCATATTAACTTAATCTTCCACGGAGACAACCTAGTTTCAAGTCATGAACTTCATTTAGTAGACAAGAGTGTAATCCTATCACCGGTTTCAATAAAAACAGTTGATATTATAAGTTTGCCAATTTAGCCAAGTTAGCCGAATTTACCTTTGCTGAAATTACCCTTGCCCAAATTGCCTTGCCAAAAATACCGTGGCCGAACTTACCCTTGCCAAATTTACCGAGCACCGAATCGAAATAAAAAAAGAAGTACATATTGGTAAGGGTTCAAAAGGTTTTGTTATTCTCAACTCAAAAGCTTTTTAACGCGTAGCTAAGGAAAAGAAGCTCTTGATTTAACCAATAACCGTACACACACACACACACACACACACACACACACACACACACACACACACACACACAAACAGTCAAACAAAATTTAGTGTCCTTGAAACAAGACAGTTTATATACATATAAAGATGTTGTATTTTTTTTTTACAATTTAGCCTAGCCCTGATTTTTTTTAGCACATAAGAAAATGTGTTGTCTTTACAATATCTTTGTGTGTGTCGAAAATTCAATTTTATCTAACCAGCAGGTTTTTGGATTGAATTGTTGTTTTTCCGGCCCATTGACATTGAAGGTTATATAAGAAGGCATTCTTGTTATTTTTGTTGTCATGTGTTCTTATATCTTTAAATTATTTAGTACAGTTCGATGTCCATAATATAGTTTATTATATATTTTGGTTGAATTTTGCTGAAAAGTTCTTGAAGAGTTCTACAGTAATAGATCTAGTATTTACGTCGAATTTTAATAAATGTCTTTGCATTTCATCAAAATGTGGGAAACTGTTAAGGTGACATTGCAGAAAGTACACATTTAGTCAGTTCCTCGTTTTAAGTTTTAAGAGGAAGGAATGTGTCAGTGTTGTATGTCCTGTATGTAGGCTAGTCCGAAGAGAATAACTTCGTCCTTTCGAATTACCGGTAGTTGGCCAGTATCAAACACACAGATTCTTAACTCAGCATGGGGGGGCATACTTCAAAAATGACCCACCTTTTCAATTTTATCAGTATAACAGAAAACTATCTTTAAAAAAAAAATCGACCACAACATCAACATCATAGCCTCCCTCTCCCTTCCCTCACACTCAAGACCACACCCACAACCACACCCACAACCACACCCTTATCTAACTCTGTGTTCACTCCATTAAGTTAATCCTAAAAATTATCAGAATTTATCACCAACACAACTTTACATCTCATAGGCTTAAACAAAACAAACACGCACACACACACACACAAACCCACAGTGATATCTTTCTAGATAAAGTATCTTTCGATAAACCAGTTGTTACATAATTGGAGAGACCAACGGAGTTTTGTGTTTCATTGTTATCCCTCCTCTCTACTCTCTACTCCCCCCCCCCCTCCTCCTCCGGCCCCTCTCTTCAAATTTCATTACGAAACAAAGAAAAAATACGAAGATAAATATATTATTTATTTGATAATTCATTGATTCTTGTTTGTAACCTTACGGAGTTATCTGTTCTTGTTGACACAGTAAAAGCTTAGATAAAAGATAATTGTATATTTTATTTTTACAACTCATCGAGCCCAGTTCTTTATCTATCGGAGTTATCTTATCTTGTTGACATGGTAACATGTTAGGTAAACAAAAATAAAGTAATATTACCAATTATTATATTTCTACGTTTCCTTGCAAGTATTACTGTAAAGTATTACTGTCGTTTGACCAGACTTGAACTAAGCCTTCTATCCCCCCCCCCCCCCCCCGACTACCGGTGTACGGCTTAGCGGTCCCAACTTTAGCAGGACGATTCCATACAGTCCGAACAGTTAATACCACTGTGTGGGTGGACTTTTGTGTTTAAAATTGAATAGAATATACAGTATAAGTTTTATTCAGACAATCCAATGGTCTTGAGAGAGAAAAAAATGAATAGGGTGAATGGTTATTGCGTATGATTACAAAACTTACGACAGTATTTATGTAAGAGATTTGAGTTTTAATTTAACAAAACATTCGGTCTTTTCAAAAATATAGAATATGGTAATCTAGTCCAGGGGTTGGTAAACCTACGGTACGCGTGTTAACATAGACTAGTCGAGCGTTTTTCAATTGGCACAGGGAAGACCTCTAACAAAATGATGTTTTTTTTCTTCAATAATTTGAGTTCTAGAGCAGGGTGACTTTTAGGCTGTTGAATGCGCTGAATGAATTATAAATCCTTCTTTGGCACACTATTATCAAAAGTTTGCCAAACCCGTGGTCTAAAGCTATAATATACTATTAAATACCATCATTTACAAATGATAAACACTATAGTATATTTGTTCGAGCAAACTCTATTTTACAAGTCTTCCTAATCAAAATGTATGAAAATACTACGCTTTCGTGTCATACTTAACATAATAATATATAAAAATAATAAAGCTACACTGTTTTTTATCCAGCAATATGTCCAGTGTAGATGTACGCCAAAATTAGTTTTTGGTGTATCGAGTTCTATTTTTAGTCAAACCCCCCAGATGTTACACAAGTTCATTAGTATGGAAAACATAAAGTCGATACAGGTTTATATTAACCCTTCCCCTACCGACCTACTTCTATCTATGCTGCCTTCAGTTCCGCTATATACGCGCCCGGGACTGTAAGGGTTAAGAAACAAAGAATAGCAACAGCGATGTTTTAATAGAAAGGTTCTAAAATTAAAATTTATTGTCTTCATCTCAGATGGGGTAAAGTTCTTTTAATGAAACCTTTTGCTTGAACAGGGAAATGATATTATGATGTAGACATCTGTGGAATGTAGCATGACTTTATTTATGATACCTAGTACGTAGTGTCAGCATTGTCATGGATTTTTGAAAGTGCAATATATCATGACTATGTTTTCTAATATTATATTATGTTAGCTGTATCATGACTTTTGTTATCATAACTATGTTAGTTGTATATAAATTTGGTTGCCGTAACTATGTTAGCTGTATACACATTTGGTTGTCATGACTGTGTTAGCTGTATCATGACTTTTGTTATCATAACTATGTTAGTTGTATATGAATGTGGTTGTCATAACTGTGTTAGATGTATATCAATTTGGTTGTCATAACTGTGCTAGCTGTATATCAGTTTGGTTGTCATAACTATGCTAGCTGTATATGAATGTGGTTGTCATAACTATGCTAGCTGTATATGAATGTGATTGTCATAACTGTGCTAGATGTAATAGTATATCAATTTGGTTGTCATTATTGTGTTAGCTGTATATCAGTTTGGTTGTCATAACTATGCTAGCTGTGTATGAATGTGATTGTCATAACTGTGCTAGATGTAATAGTATATCAATTTGGTTGTCATTATTGTGTTAGCTGTATATCAGTTTGGTTGTCATAACTATGCTAGCTGTATATGAATGTGGTTGTCATAACTGTGTTAGCTGTATATAAATGTGGTTTTCCTAACGGTGCTATCTACATGACTTTGTTTACCATTATTTCGTATAATGACTGTGGTTGTCATAACAATGCTACCAGGATACAATAATTATTAACTAAATATCAAACTATGATACTAAAATGGTATAATTACAAAAAAAAAATATACAACATAAATTATAATCAAAAACGACTGTAAATAATCAAATTATCATTAGCCCATAGTAAGTAAATAAAGTATCCGTCGGACCAGAATGATCCATTGGGATCCTGTGGATTAGTCTATAATTAGTTCAATATCATTTAAAACAAATTAATACTGTAAAAATGTAATAATCACTAAGCTATATAATTCCCAATTAGTAGTTGATTATAAAAAAAAGGAATTATCAAATTCTAACAATTATTAATAGGAAATAATTCAGCGTGAAACTACAAAGTGTAGCATTAAAACATTTTTAAATATTTGGAATCTAAAAGTATTGTCAATATTAGATTATACTGGTCAGCGCCTTACACATGCAATAATGCCGAGAGCCCTTTTTAGTATATTATAATCTTGTGGGTCAAAGTTCAGGTTGTCTTAGGTTACGTGGTGTGAGACGCTGCGCAGGATTACGGTATCTTCTCACACAACACATTCCGTGGTTCAATCAAGCGAAACCACGGTCGCGCTTGACCTATTACTGTAAGACGGAGTAATCAATACATTTTTTTCCTTTCTCTTAAAGACATCCTTTAGTTCTCTCTCAAACATTCTCTCTCTCTTTCTTTCTCTTTCTCTCTCTCTTTCTCTCTCTCTTATAAAATTTATTTATATAAAATGTAATGTTAAACAGTAAAAAAAAATATGGTCTATAATATGTACACATTAGAAGTACACAGCGAATGTTAACCCATTGGGCACACCACGACTGGTACTTTACTTACTATGTATTACATGGATGCATGCATATATGGAGAGAAAGATAGTGTGTATGTAAATAAATAATTATAGCGCGATAGATAATATATATATATATATGTATATATATAGACAGATAGATAGATAGGTTGACAGACAGAGAGACAGATAAAGAGAGAGAGAGTGAGAGAGAAAAAGATAGAGGGTAAGAATGATAAACAAACATACATACAAATACATAGATCGATTTATGGATGAAGAGGATGGATTAAACTAATATAATAATTAAGAAATATATAGTGTAATGGATATATAGGTAAATAGATACAATTTAGATATTATAAAGAGAGAGAGAGAGAGAGAGATAGAGACAGAGAGAGAGAGAGAGAGAGAGAAGTAGAGTTAGATACATTTTTTTACAGCCCATCAGCCTCGACTGTGTTCATCATAATTCATCCTTACCACTTCCTTCCAAATGAAGTCTGATAACCTTCAACCCCAGGGTTTTCAACCAATCGGCTGGCCCTACAGTTTAAATGCGGTAGACCCGCACGCTGATTGGTGCGAACACGCCAAGGGACATAACTCAAGTCGTTTGGAAGACAAATAATACTTTAGAGAGAGTAAATACAAAGAGAAAAGAAAGAGTTGAGTATAATTATGATGTGTTTGACTTGGCATTAGGAGATTTTACTGAATCACTCGGTTCCATTCATGACAAATAAACTCTTTGATGCTATGTTGACAATCTTAATTGAACCTGGTTTGACTCTCTCTCTCTCTCTTCTTTCTGTGCTTCTTTCTTTCATTAGAACCTAGTCTCTCTCTCTCTCTCTCCCTCCCTCCTTCCTTTCGTTCACTATAAACTCTAAAGTCTTTTCACCCTCACATCGAGTAGTTCACCCTCTTTCTATAACGTTCCTTCATTATTCTTTCTTTTTGGTATCAAGCAGTTTAAGCCATTCTTTTTTTTTTTTGCGATTACCTCATTATAATGATGCAAACTATTCCTATTAAGAAAGCAAAACAAATGTGTTACTTTAAACAACAGTAATATGTCATTCTGTCACGAACAGCCTGAAGTGTATTCAAGCTAGTAACTATTATAAAAAGTCAAGTTTACTACTATACTTATAAGAAACTACACTATCGGCTTATCAACGAAAAACCAATTTCTCCTATTTCAGTTTTCACATGATAATTTGCACATACACACACGCAAAAATACGTGAACAAAAGGCCGACCAAAACCAAAGATTTAATTTAGGCCGTAAACGAAATTATAATGACAGTTTTAAATTGACTTTCGGCCGAAACCGAAGCCGAAACCAAAAGTTTTACTATACATTCGACCGAAGCCGAAACCGAAAGATAAACTGAACACTGCCAAACAATAGATTTTAAAAGACTGCACATTTTTGTGTTATAATATTATTCCATCCATCCCTATGGCGCTCAACTCATGTCGGGCTTTGGCCTGCTCCACCACCTCCTTCCGTTCGGGCCTGTCTCGGGCCTTCCTTCGCCAAGCCCGCACACCAAGATGTTGTAGATCTGACTCTATAGCTTTGAGCCATCTTTGTCTTGGTCTGCCCCTAAGCCTCTTTCCTTTTGGTCTCTGGTGATGTACTGTTCTGGCTGCTCTGCCGTCTGTCATTCTTTCCACGTGGCCTGCCCACCCCAATCTGCCCTTCTTTATCTCAGCTACCACTGTTGGATCCTCGTACAGGGTGTACAGTTCTTCGTTTGTTCTTGACCTCCAGCCATCTGCGTCTTGCACAGCTCCATATATCCTCCGCAGCACTTTTCTTTCCCAGGTATTAAGCAAGGTCTCAATTGATTTTGTCATTGCCCATGTTTCACTGCCGTACATCACCACTGGTCTTATTATGGTTTTGTACATCACCTTCTTTGTTCTTTTTGAGATATTCTAGTTGATTTTCAACTTCAATTTTCTACTTCACACGGATTAATTAGCGACATTTTAACTAAATGAAATTATCAATAAGCAGAGTAATAGATGCAGCAATAGCGTTGCAGTTTAAATTTTGAAAGTTAAAATAGATATTCAGCTGATGACCGTAGTCAATACCAGTTTCGCTGAAATCAAAAGCTAACATTTTAGCTTCTGCCGAAACCGAAACACCGAAGGAGGTTATTTGTCTAATTTCGGCACCGAAACCAAATTTCGGTCGGCCGCTAACCACAACATTATAACAACTTCTTTGAGCTTCCTCTTCTTTTCCCCCTGTGTGGTATTTCAGAATTCATTGATATCTATTAGTGTTGACATTATAATTGTTGTGTCTTTCAGTGTTTGTATGTTTGCCTGTATTTTTATTGCAACTGTTTCCGAATCACATGATGTATTTAAAAGAAGAAGACCAAGTTGTCTCTAACATTTCCGTCAGAAAACGTCTGTCTAAACCTTTGTTATGCCTTCCTCCCCCAAACCCACGAAGTAAAGTAAAGTAAAGTACCCGTCGGATCGAACTGATCTTGAGGTCCGATGGCATACCCGGTGATTGTGTGGCCAGCACTCAGCACAGCCGCCTTTACTTTACCCCAACTAAGGTCAGGTACCCATCAGGGCAGACTCAGGGGCACCCTAAAAAAAAAAAAACCACGAACATTCTGTTTATTTCTGCCTCTGTTGAGGGCATGGGTCAGGGTGGCCGAGCTGCCAGCGCGTTCGTCTGGCGTACGGAAGATCCAGGGTTCGAATTCTGTAGAAGGCTAGGATTTGTTCCCGGGACTGAGTCTACCTTACTTTAGTTGGAGTAAAGTAAAGGCGGCCGGGCTTGTGCTGGCCAAACAATCTCATAGTATGCCGTGGCCACAGAAACCGGTGAACGCTGCTGTGGATCGATTTGACTCGACGCTATACTGCTGAAGACATATTTCAGCACCGGAACTAATCCTAAAAGTATAGGGAAGTCCCTAATGCATCTGAAACGACAGAAAGAGAGACAGACAGGCAGAAAGAATGCAAGGTGTGAGCACCAAAAAAAAAAAGGTTCAAACTCTATACATAACAAACCTTATAGATACCCTCCCCCTCCCAACACCCCCTACAAGCATATTCCCTGCCTCCTCCCCCCCTCCCCCACTCCTATTGTATAGATTGGCATTAATGTTTATTCTGTGTTTGTTTTTTTTACTTTATTAGATCTTTCGTTTTTCATTAAACTTATTTTTCTTGATTGTTTTTTTATTTTTTATTTTTTTTTACAAATTTCGTTTCATTTCTTTTCTTCCCCTTCATTACACTTTCGCAATTTTACATGTCTGTGATTGATTTTATTCCACCAGGCGGAAATGAATGAGAACGTCTCACGTGATCTCGGGAATTCAGCCGGAGTTATCTCAGATTATTACCGGAAGTTTATTTTAGCATTGTATCTTGAATCAATCTTGAACTTAAAAAGAATGTAGGCCTTGTATCTATACATACGCTATGACCTTTATTCTTGACTTGATTGCTTTTCAGGCATATCAAAGTTTTCAGTGTTTGTTACATAATGATTTTTTTTATACAGAAAAATATACTCTAATAAGATTTTCTATCCTAGGGCCGGTGAAACAGAGTTCAACAGTTTCTGTGGCCACGCCATGCTAGGGGATGTGTGTCCAGCACAATGTCCACCCATCAGAGATGGGTAGATTTAGGGACACACCCTCACATCCCGGGAAAAAAATACATCCTAGCCTCCACCAGGATTCGAACCCAGAACCTTCGGATATGACCTATCTACCCTCAATATTTGTAGCTATCTCTGTATCTATCCTCGAGTCAAACAATACGTCTGTATTTACATTTCACTAGCTATTGATCTATCTTTATCTATGCTAACATTTCTCGATCTATCTAACATATTCGATCTGTCTTTATCAATCGAAATCAATCTTTATTTGTCTATCTATCTATCTATCTATCTATCTATCTATCTATCTATCTATCTATCTATATATATATCTATCTATCTATCTATATATTATCTATCTATCTATCTATCTATCTATCTATCTATATATATTATCTATCTATCTATCTATCTATCTATTTATCTATATATCTATATATTATCTATCTATCTATCTATTTATCTATCTATCTATCTATCTATTTATCTATCTATCTATCTATCTATCTATCTATCGATCTATCTATATATTATCTATCTATCTATCTATCTATCTATCTATCTATCTATTTATCTATATATCTATCTATCTATCTATCTATATATATATTATCTATCTATCTATCTATCTATATTATCTATCTATCTATCTATATATCTATCTATTTATCTATCTATCTATCTATCTATCTATCTATATATCGATCTATCTATATATTATCTATCTATCTATCTATCTATCTATCTATGTATCTATCTATCTATCTATCTATCTATTTATCTATCTATCTATATATTATCTATCTATCTATCTATCTATTTATCTATCTATTTATCTATCTATCTTTCTATCTATCTATTTATCTATTTCTCTATCCACCCTCCTGTCCATCAACCCGACCCTACAGACATATCTCTATCGATCAGTCTATAATATATTTATGTATCTATTATGGTATCCATCTATCCAAGAATTTTTTTTTATTTCTTTAGTCTCCTCAGATGCATTCCTGAAAGCTTAGAAAATATACTCTACAGAAAAACATCCTGCTTATAATAGCCGTTGTCTTGTTAGCTCTATATTATTATAAAGGCAAAGATGGTTGGGAACTGGGTTGACAAAGAATACCATGAAAAAAAGAAATTTTCCTAATGCATCGATCAATGTGGAAATAATAACAACACGTTGTTCAGAGAGCTAGATTAAGGTCTTGGATTAAGTTGTGGAAAGGAAAGATAAAGCTCACATGAAGCCCACAAAAGCCCCTAAGTGCTTAATGAGTGGAAAGCGGCCCATTGTTCTAGGTCATCTCTTGGACCTTGTGACGTCAGACGAACGCACCTTGGGGACGGCATTTGATCGCTTGGGGCTGAGTGGCTCTTACACCGTTGTCCAAGGTAATAGGACTCCCCCCTCCCCCCTTTTACCGCCTTTCTCTTTTCTCCCCGCCCCTCAGCGCCACAAGTGCGAGTTGTATTGTTCTGTTCAGATGAAAGATGATAGGTCGTATTAGCAGATAATGAGTCCCGAGTTCATGTGCCAATGTAGTGTATGCTATATTGGTCATGTTAGCTTTAATTCGGTTGAAATATTCGATCTTACAGTGCATGTTTAAGTAGATAATTATGTTCTCTATATGTCTGTCTGTTCGATTGTCTGTTTATATCTCTCTATATCTGACTCTCTCTCTCTCTCTCTGTCTCTATCTATGTATATATGCATATATTATATTCATAATTATATGTCTCTTTTTGTATCTATCGAAAAGTTAGTGTTTTTTTTGTTTGTTAATTGATATATCTATTTCACAATCTATTCAGCTCTCTATTTTACCTCTATTAGAATATCTTTCTTTCTACGTATGTATCTATTTGCTTATCTACTCATACAGATATCTAACCATATTGTCATCTGTTGATATATATGTTTCTCTATCTATCTGATCATACAAGATTCTATAGTTTTATCAATGTATAAATCTATTCATCAAATACATTTGTTAACCTTTCTTTTCTATCCATACGTCTCAATCCAATTGTGTGTTTGTAATTTTTTGTCTAATTATTAACCCTTCCTGTACCGACCTACTTTCTACCTATGCTATCTTCAGTCCCGCTATATACGCGCCCGGGACTGTAAGGGTTAATATAAACCTTTTAAATAGTAAAAAATTGGTTCTCGGAGTCAGTGTTTCCGTGGTTTCAAAATTGGAAAACAAGAAAATTTTGATTGAAATAATGAACTGTATTCATATATTTATCATCATTATCATCAATCCCTTGACCGTTATGGTCGTTGGGGAGAGCGAATGGACACCTCAGCTGTCATCTTTCTCTATTTTTTTGCCTATCTTGTTTTGTTGTCAATAGTTTAGAAGTTTGCAGCGTTGTCCAGTAAAGAACTGTAACTGTAAGAAAGGTAACTTTACGCCATTAGTATAGTGTTTTTTTAATGGGCACTCATCTTATCTATATATATTACAGACGCTCCTTCTACAAACTAGGATTTCTAAATCATTCAGCGTGCCAAAAGCATAAAAGTCAACCTACGTTTTCAAAATTATTTTTATAGGACAATTAATTTCACTCCGTGGTAAGACCAAGGCCAAAAGTAAAGATTATTTATAGAGAATATCGTTAAAGCGATTTATATTTAAATAAAAAAATTAACATGTTTGTGATTATCATCGTTTTTATTTGCATTAATATCAAATACAATATGTTATTACTTAACATCATCATTTGGTAATCAAAACTAGAGATGGGTCGCTCACTAAAGAACTGATCGACTGATCCGGGTCTTTCAAAGGAATGAATCCGAAAGCTCATCACTGCCAAAAGACCCGGATCAGTAGCCTACTGATCCGTTCCCGTTCTGCATTTCGACATGTTGGTTTCCATCGTTCACTTAGGATCCGGATCTGACCTGGATCTGACCTGGATCAGTACTGATCCGTTCCCGTTCTGCATTTCGATATTATGTTTGTTTCCATAGTTCACTTAGGATCCGAATCTGATCCGTATCTGATTCGGATCAGTACTGATCCGTTCCCGTTCTGCATTTCGATATGCTGGTTTCCATAGTTCACTTAGGATCCGGATCTGACCCGGATCTGACCCGGATCAGTACTGATCCGTTCCCATTCTGCATTTCGATATTATGTTGGTTTCCATAGTTCACTTAGGATCCGGGTCTGATCGCTTATTTGCTACCAATCATCAATCAATATAGACCTATATAATTACCGTGAGTTTGTTTATATAAACAATATTGCTTTATTCGTCAATTTCTTTTTAATAAACGTAGGCCTATTACTAATCACCGTATGTAAGAGTTCTACTGAGCGCCATTTTTCATAATAATGTCCCTTTGTAATGCTTTCACACCGTTCATTTACTACGTTGAACGCGAGATCTTAACGGGTTTTCCCTATTCACGCCCCTGATTTTTATTTTATTTTTTAAAGTTACACACTATCTTTTAACAAAACACATTCTAATCATTCGTTTCTCCTTCATTTTGACGGGCATAGCCAATAGTTGTAAATAATGTTGATGATACAATATTTGCATTATAATTAGCCAATATGATTACAGTATTTTACATTGACCCTTTTAATTTTAATTATTAGATGAAAAACAAGAAAACCATAAAAACGAAGTTTTCATTATACTCCCTTTATTTGCAAACTAAGTTTACCATCATGTAATTATATAATTGATTGACTACTGGAAATGAAACGTACATAAAAATATATGTGTCGCAAATCTCAAAAATATCTCCTTACTCCGTATGAATTGTTCTAAAAATAATCTTAGCGGATAATTTTTTTTTCTAGCTTTGCGCCGAAAAACTATAAAAAGTTGCACAGGCATTTTTAAAGTGAAACCAAAATTTTTCTTATACTTTCCTTTTAAGAAATGAATACTGTCATAAGTATAGTATTATTAAGTTGTTTTAACTGAAAATTTGATAGAATGTATTGTTAGTCGGGGTAAGTCTGCTGTCCAAATTTCAGCTCGATTGGACCACGGAAAGTGGTCGAAAAATCGAAGCCAATTCTTGCACGATGATTTCAACCATCCAGACAAAAATTACAACTTAAAATAAAGGGAGTAAACAAGAAAACCATAAAAACGAAGTTTTCATTATACTCCCTTTATTTGCAAACTAAGTTTACCATCATGTAATTAAATAATTGATTGACTACTGGAAATGAAACGTACAGAAAAATATCTGTGTCGCAAATCTCAAAAATATCTCCTTACTCAGTATGAATTGTTTTAAAAATAATCTTAGCGCATAATTTTTTTTTTTCTAGCTTTGCGCCGAAAAAGTATAAAAAGTTGCACAGGCATTTTTAACGCGAAATCAATATATTTCTTATACTTTCCTTTTAAGAAATGAATATTGTCATAAGTGTAGTATTATTAAGTCGTTTTAACTGAAAATTTGATAGGATGTATTGTTAAGCGACCCAAATCTGTTGTCTAAATTTCAGCTCGATCGGACCACGGGAAGTGGTCGAAAAATCGAAGCAAAGTTTTGAACGACGATTGCAGACAGACAGAAAATGCAACTTAAAATAAAGGGAGTAAAAAGAATTATCGCTTAAATTAAAAAAATGTTTTTTTTTTAAATAAGTTAAGTAGCCTACAACTAGACAATTGAGAATAATTATTTCTTATTTATATTTGTTAATGTTTTAAGTAACAAAAAAAAAAAGCCGTTTCAACAAGGGATCCAAGTTGTTTTTCTCTCCCATAGACAGCCAACATGTTAAAAAATGGAGGGGGGCCGGCGGGGGGGGGGGGGGGGGTAAATTACTAAGTGATCTGTGGATCCGTTCAACGGATCCGGATCTTTTTAGTGAGCGCTCAATTGAGCGGCGATCAGTATGGTGAACGGTTTCGCCGAACTCTAATCAAAACTGGGGTCTAACACCTGCTAATAATAATGATAATTTGATCCCAGTTTAACTGAGACATCCTTTAATGTTTTTCATCTCGATAATTGCGAGTGGCTCTTTCAATATAGTCAAGCGGAAAAGATATATTATATTTATACAAGCCGGGTAGTTAATGTAACGTTAAAAATATACATACAGGTTTTTTTTTTGTCATGTAATATTTATATATTTTTTCAATACTATTTTACAGTTTGATCATTTTGAAGTTATAAAGTGTAAGCCGTTTATTCTTCCATAAAACAAAAAAACATTTTTTTTAGAAAAAAAGCTTTAAAAAAATACAGTTTAATTATCTCCCTTTAAATAAAAAAAAAAATCTTGAACGTCTCTCGCAGGCCATTGAAAATCGCCAAGTTTGGCACGCGTGCCTTGATCTGGTGTTTCTAGGTTTATGAATTAACTATTGGTGTTCTCTTGTCAATTTTAAAATTTTCGCTAGTAATGAACCTTGCAGCAGTTTTCTGAATGTGTTCTAATTTTGTTATGTCTTCTTTAGTTAATGGTCCCAAACAGATTATGAATAGTCTAGTATAGTTCTAACTTATGTGTTATTATTATTATATTATATATAGGCCTTTATATATATATACATATATGAGCCCAAGTCAATAGGTGCTCTTTCAAGGGAAAAAATTTCATATTCACAGAGAGGTGTAAAAATTCACTTAAGTATTGTCAGAACCTTCCTACACATGATTTGAATAGTGGGAAGATAAGTTATACACGGGAAAAGGCACAATGACGAAAAACGCGAAACAAAAGAAATGGCTGCTATAGACATCTTGGTGTCACTTAGGACAAATGACAACAGAAAATTGACTTCAGAAAATAAACATACTAATACTGGATGGATTTCTTCAAGAATTTAACATACATATCTCCATAGCCTATTTTTATGATATTCAAGAGTATTACAAGCATAGGAGTTGCAAAAGAGGGGGTTTAGGAGCATAAACTCCACTAACTTGAAATGACAACAATTGTCCTAAGCAGCACTATTTTTTTTAAACCCTTGTAAAAAAATTATCTCTGCATCAATTTGAGCAAACTTTGTGGCAAATAGTTATTTAAGGGCGTCTTGTATTCACCAAATGAGTTTGAGATACATATAAAGCCCCTAGGTTATTGAAATAAAGTCTGGAAAAATTGCCTGTAATTAGTCACTTAGAATCACCGGCAAAAAAAAGCAACATTCTCATAAAAAAATCGTTTTGAGGCATATTTTAATCAACCTAGGTCAAAATGCTATCTCATGCTATATCGTTGTCCATGTTTGGTGTGAATTAAGTCCAAGTTTTAACTATTTCATTGCATTTTGACCCTTTAATTGCGATTTTAAAAACATCAGTTTTGAGGTACGACCTTTTGACTTGGGCTCATATATACGTATATATATTACTCTCAAATTAAAAATGAAAATCAAATTAGATGTACTATTTAAAAAAAAAATTGCTTTTGAATAAAACAAAAGTTAAACATTAATAAAGATACTGAAACATATTTATTGAATTTGAATTCGCATTATGTAGATAAGTGATGCACATGGAATTTTCCACCATTTCTAATTGGCCTTGGGGGCAAAACAAATTGAACAATACAACATGTCAACGTAAGCCCCGAAGATAAAAGTATCTCTAGCTTAATTCCATTGTATGAAAACAACTACGTTTTTAACTCTTAAAGTATAAAACACCAACACAACCCCTGTTCCAATAGTGTCTTCAGCTACACATCCTTCTAATGTTGGTTATGTTTTCGTCTCTAAAGCTTCTATCCGCCTTGGGCTAATATGGCAAAGAGGAAGGGGGGGGTCTATGTCTCGACATCGACGAACAACTACTTTTTTTTTAGAGGGTCGAATTGGACAAATGATTGGCTTCGTTTGGCATTGAACATTCTCTACTAAATATGTTCACCAGCTTTCATAGACTAGCTAGATATAGACTTTATATTAGTTATATAGATTTAGTGATACATAAACTAGAATGGACTATATCAGTATTTTTCATATTCTAGTTGTAAGGTCACTGAAACCTGATTAGTTAATCTTATCTTATATATTACAGACGCTCCTTCTATAGAGAAGATTATTGCGTACTACGCTCATCCGTGGTCCGAGTCTAGTCTTGCATCTTTATTAATGTTTGAAATGATGTTAAGTTACTGGTTTTCCTGGTTTGTTCAGGCAACCCATTCCATGCCCGAATGCCACTCAGGAAGAAAGAGTACCTATATGCATTTGTTTTCGCATAAGGGATAAGGAAAGTGTTTTTGTCCTTATCTTTAACTGAGAACTAACTGTTATCTACTTTTTTTTGTGTTAAAAGCAAAAGCTTATTATCTTATTGAGTTCTGGTGAAGTATTGGACAGTATTTTTTTCGACGTTTTTAATATAAAATGTTTTTCCCATATCTAAGAGTTTATAATCGGAATATCGAAAAATAGGTGGAGGTGGCCGAACTATGTTTTCAGTAGGAGCTGGGGAAAAACAATGAAGATTGTGTGAGACAGGGCACATGAACAGGAAACAAAGAAAAAAAAATAACAACCGTGAAAAAAATATAATGACAAGGGATTGGTGGTCTTGACCAGTGTAAGGATGGACGGTGGGAATTTATTGCAGGCTTATTTAGTTATGTTTCACGACATTATATCAAAGACACAGCGTAGGATGAAAATAATAGTATATTTGGAGATCGTGAACTGTGGCCTGTGCTAGTGGCCTGTGCTAGTGGCCTTTGCTAGTGGCCTGTGCTAGTGGCCTGTGCTAGTGGCTTGTGCTAGTGGCTTGTGCTAGTGGCCTGTGCTAGTGGCCTGTGCTAGTGGCCTGTGCTAGTGGCCTATGCTAGTGGCCTGTGCTAGTGGCCTGTGCTAGTGGCCTGTGCTAGTGGCCTGTGCTAGTGGCCTGTGCTATAGTGGCCTGTGCTATAGTGGCCTGTGCTAGTGGCCTGTGCTAGAGTGGCCTGTGCCAGTGGCCTGTGCTATAGTGGCCTGTGCTAGTTACCTTTGCTAGTGGCCTGTGCTATAGTGGCCTGTGCTAGTGGCCTATGCTATAGTGGCCTGTGCTAGTGGCCTGTGCTAGTGGCCTGTGCTATAGTGGCCTGTGCTAGTGGCCTGTGCTAGAGTGGCCTGTGCTATAGTGGCCTGTGCTAGAGTGGCCTGTGCTAGAGTGGCCTGTGCTAGAGTGGCCTGTGCTAGAGTGGCCTGTGCTAGAGTGGCCTGTGCTAGAGTGGCCTGTGCTAGAGTGGCCTGTGCTAAAGTGACCTGTGCTATAGTGGCCTGTGCTATAGTGGCCTGTGCTAGTGGCCTGTGCTATAGTGGCCTGTGCTATAGTGGCCTGTGCTATAGTGGCCTGTGCTAGTGGCCTGTGCTAGAGTGGCCTGTGCTAGTTGCCTGTGCTATAGTGGCCTGTGCTAGTGGCCTGTGCTAGAGTGGCCTGTGCTAGAGTGGCCTGTTCTAGTGGCCTGTGCTAGAGTGGCCTGTGCTAGTGGCCTGTGCTAGAGTGGCCTGTGCTATAGTGGCCTGTGCTAGTGGCCTGTGCTAGAGTGGCCTGTGCTAGAGTGGCCTGTGCTAGAGTGGCCTGTGCTAGTGGCCTGTGCTAGAGTGGCCTGTGCTATATTGGCCTGTGCTAGTGGCCTGTGCTATAGTGGCCTGTGCTAGTGGCCTGTGCTATAGTGGCCTGTGCTAGAGTGGCCTGTGCTAGAGTGGCCTGTGCTAGAGTGGCCTGTGCTAGAGTGGCCTGTGCTAGAGTGGCCTGTGCTATAGTGGCCTGTGCTATAGTGGCCTGTGCTAGTGGCCTGTGCTATAGTGGCCTGTGCTATAGTGGCCTGTGCTAGTTACCTTTGCTAGTGGCCTGTGCTATAGTGGCCTGTGCTAGTGGCCTATGCTATAGTGGCCTGTGCTAGTGGCCTGTGCTAGTGGCCTGTGCTATAGTGGCCTGTGCCAGTGGCCTGTGCTAGTGGCCTGTGCTAGTGGCCTGTGCTAGTGGTCTGTGCTAGTGGCCTGTGCTATAGTGGCCTGTGCTAGAGTGGCCTGTGCTAGAGTGGCCTGTGCTAGAGTGGCCTGTGCTAGAGTGGCCTGTGCTAAAGTGACCTGTGCTATAGTGGCCTGTGCTATAGTGGCCTGTGCTAGTGGCCTGTGCTATAGTGGCCTGTGCTATAGTGGCCTGTGCTATAGTGGCCTGTGCTAGTGGCCTGTGCTAGAGTGGCCTGTGCTAGTTGCCTGTGCTATAGTGGCCTGTGCTAGTGGCCTGTGCTAGAGTGGCCTGTGCTAGAGTGGCCTGTTCTAGTGGCCTGTGCTAGAGTGGCCTGTGCTAGTGGCCTGTGCTAGAGTGGCCTGTGCTATAGTGGCCTGTGCTAGTGGCCTGTGCTAGAGTGGCCTGTGCTAGAGTGGCCTGTGCTAGAGTGGCCTGTGCTAGTGGCCTGTGCTAGAGTGGCCTGTGCTATATTGGCCTGTGCTAGTGGCCTGTGCTATAGTGGCCTGTGCTAGTGGCCTGTGCTATAGTGGCCTGTGCTAGAGTGGCCTGTGCTAGAGTGGCCTGTGCTAGAGTGGCCTGTGCTAGAGTGGCCTGTGCTAGAGTGGCCTGTGCTATAGTGGCCTGTGCTATAGTGGCCTGTGCTAGTGGCCTGTGCTAGAGTGGCCTGTGCTATAGTGGCCTGTGCCAGTGGCCTGTGCTAAAGTGGCCTGTGCTAGTGGCCTGTGCTAGAGTGGCCTGTGCTAGAGTGGCCTGTGCCAGTGGCCTGTGCTAGTGGCCTGTGCTAGTGGCCTGTGCTAGTGGTCTGTGCTAGTGGCCTGTGCTATAGTGGCCTGTGCTAGTGGTCTGTGCTAGTGGCCTGTGCTATAGTGGCCTGTGCTGGTGGCCTGTGCTAGTGGCCTGTGCTATAGTGGCCTGTGCTAGTGGCCTGTGCTAGTGGCCTGTGCTAGTGGCCTGTGCTATAGTGGCCTGTGCTATAGTGGCCTGTGCTAGTGGCCTGTGCTAGACTGGCCTGTGCTATAGTGGCCTGTGCTAGTGGCCTGTGTTAGTGGTCTGTGCTAGTGGCCTGTGCTATAGTGGCCTGCGCTAGTGGCCTATGCTAGAGTGGCCTGTGCCAGTGGCCTGTGCTAGTGGCCTGTGCTAGTGGCCTGTGCTAGTGGCCTGTGCTAGTGGCCTGTGCTAGTGGTCTGTGCTAGTGGCCTGTGCTATAGCGGCCTTTGCTAGTGGCCTGTGCTAGTGGTCTGTGCTAGTGACCTGTGCTATAGTGGCCTGTGCTTGTGGCCTGTGCTAGTGGCCTGTGCTAGTGGCCTGTGCTAGAGTGGCCTGTGTTATAGTGGCCTGTGTTAGAGTGACCTGTGCTAGTGGCCTGTGCTATAGTGGCCTGTGTTAGAGTGGCCTGTGCTAGAGTGGCCTGTGCTAGAGTGGCCTGTGCTAGAGTGGCCTGTGCTAGAGTGGCCTGTGCTAGTGGCCTGTGCTAGAGTGGCCTGTGCTAGAGTGGCCTGTGCTAGTGGCCTGTGCTAGAGTGGCCTGTGCTAGTGGCCTGTGCTAGAGTGACCTGTGCTAGTGGCCTGTGCTAGTGGGCTGTGCTAGAGTGGCCTGTGCTAGTGGCCTGTGCTAGTGGCCTGTGCTAGTGGCCTGTGCTAGAGTGACCTGTGCTAGTGGTCTGTGCTAACAGAGGCCCTATGCTCAGCAAGGAACCGAAAAACAAAAAGTAAAGTGATGATGACATTCCCCGCAAAGATTTAAAACAAAAAGTTATAACTGCAAGACCAGCACAAACATCCAGCCGCCAATCTCTTTCCCCCGGCTAATTTCAGGTACATTATCAGAGATTGGGCAGACTCAGCCTGCAGACCCAGTAACAAATACAACTTCTTCTCCGGGAATCGAACCCGGGTACAGTGGTCAGTGACTACTAGTCACACTTATCTAAAACCTTTATATCGTTGACCTATTCTACTCATGAAAAAAGTTAAAAGGCTGCCTAGCATTGTGGCGTGTTATCGATTTTATTTCAAAGAATATCTGGAAAAAACTCCGCTTACCTTTCCTTCAAAACGTATAAAAAAATGCATAAAAGGGTAATAATTAATGAATAAAAATATTCTTTGGATGAAGTAAATTTGTGTGTGTGTGGATTCCGATCCACATTGGTTATTTTAAAGACACGTGACCTTATTGTCTCAAATTTTACTTTTGTTTGTTTGTTCGTCTTGAAAAAAATGAAGCCCCACAATCTCTTTAATATTTTATACAACACTTGCTCAACATTGATAAATGAATGCATTCTCGTCTTCCTCGCTGATTGCGCATGGCTCTGTAACTTTATTTCCTGGAGGCAAAATTTGACGGTTGATTGACCGAAGACAAACAGAGAATCTATTTATGTCTCTTTAGCGTTGTCCGCATTATAAAAGTACAGTCGCTAAATTAATAATTGGGAATAAGGATCGACAACAACGCATGAATTTTTAATATCATTTTGTAAAGCAACAAACATTTATTAAATGATTTTTTTTTAAATCTTGAGGCCAAAGTACACGAAAGTAAACAACTGGGGTAACAGCCAATCGTTGTTCAGATTTGTGGTCACGTGACGATTGTTTACTTAATTATTATCTTTGTCTGGTAATTCTCACAAAGAGACTTTCAGAATTTGTTCTTCTTAGATAACTGAATTTTTCTATGTTCTATTTATTTTTTTAAATTGTTAAATTTGTTAAAAAATAAATTTCTGTAAACACGCAAGGATGTCGTTTGTTGTATATCACGAACATTTTCTGTCTAAAATTTAAATTTCCATTATCTGAGAGAAAAGAAAACAAGACAAGAAAAACAAAACATGTTTGGCCAAGTAAACATTATAAGGTCACCCCACTTTGGTTCTAAATGTTTGAAATACTCCAAGAAATGCATCCTTTGTCTACTGCGTCTTTCGCCAAATAAAAAACAATTCAGAGCGACATCATCTTGCTGGGAATCGGGTTCAAACATTCATTTAGTTAAAGACTTGCAGCGAAAGTAAAATTTAAATGACCACCAATTGAATAAAATAACAGCTCAAAATCAAGCTTTTTTGCGTTAAAATGTCTAGCGCTTTTTTGTTTCTTGTATGTATGTGTTGTTTGATGTTTGTTGTATGTATGTGTTTGATGCTGTTTGTATTAGTTGTGTGTGTGTTGTGTGCTGTTTGTTGTACGTATGTGTTGTTTGATGTTTGTTGTATGTATGTGTTGTTTGCTGTTTGTTGTATGTATGTATTGTGTGCTGTTTGTTGTATGTATGTATTGTGTGCTGTTTATTGTATGTATGTATTGTGTGCTGTTTGTTGTATGTATGTATTGTGTGCTGATTGTTGTATGTATGTATTGTGTGCTGTTTATTTTATGTATGTATTGTGTGCTGTTTGTTGTATGCATGTGTTTAGTGTGCTGTTTGTTATACGTAATGTGTTGTGTTCTATTTGTAGTACGTAATGTGTTGTGTGCTGTTTGTTGTATGTATGTATTGTGGGCTGTTTGTTGTATGTATGTGTTGTGTGCTGTTTGTTATATGTATGTATTGTGTGCTGTTTGTTGTATGTATGTATTGTGTGCTTTTTGTTGTATGTATGTATTGTGTGCTGCTTGTTGTATGTATGTATTGTGTGCTGTTTGTTGTATAAATGTATTGTGTGCTGTTTGTTGTGTTCATGTGTTTAGTGTGCTGTTTGTTAAACGTAATGTGTTGTGTTCTATTTGTTGTACGTAATGTAATGTGTGCTGTTTGTCGTATGTATGTATTGTGTGCTGTTTGTTGTACGTATGTGTTGTGTGCTGTTTGTTGTATGTATGTTTTGTGTGCTGTTTGTTGTACGTATGTCTTGTCTTCTGTTTGTTGTATGTATGTGTTGTGTGCTATTTGTTATATATATGTATTGTGTGCTGTTTGTTATATGTATGTATTGTGTGCTGTTTGTAGTATGCATGTCTTTAGTGTGCTGTTTGTTTTACGTATGTGTTCTGTGTCTTCTAGTGTATGTTGTGTGTTGTGTGTTGTGTTGTTGTTGCTAAGTTATCAGAAACCCAACATCACAATCTTCTGCCCTTTTTACATTTAAATAAGGGCTTGGGGGTTAGGTATCTGTAAACTTTGACTTTAAAATGTTATTGTTTTAATGTATAACACGCTACATCAATATGTTAAGTTGTTATTAATTTTAATGTATAACACGCTACGTCAATATGTTAAGTTGTTATTGTTTTTAATGTATAACACGCTACGTCAATATGTTAAGTTGTTATTGTTTTTAATGTTTAACACGCCACGTCAATATGTTAAGTTGTTATTGTTTTTAATGTTTAACACGCTACGTCAATATGTTAAGTTGTGATTGTTTTTAATGTATTACACGCTACGTCAATATGTTAAGTTGTTATTGTTTTTAATGTTTAACACGCTACGTCAATATGTTAAGTTTTTATTGTTTTAAATGTATAACACGCTACGTCAATATGTTAAGTTGTTATTATTTTTATTGTTTAACACGCTACGTCAATATGTTAAGTTGTTATTGTTTTTAATGTATATCACGCTACGTCAATATGTTAAGTTGTTATTGTTTTTATTGTTTAACACGCTACGTCAATATGTTAAGTTGTTATTGTTTTTAATGTATAACACGCTACGTCAATATGTTAAGTTGTTATTGTTTTTAATGTATAACACGCTACGTCAATATGTTAAGTTGTTATTGTTTTTAATGTATAACACCCTACGTCAATATGTTAAGTTGTTATTGTTTTTAATGTTTTACACGCTACGTCAATATAATAAGTTGTTATTCTTTTTAATGTATAACACGCTACGTCAATATGTTAAGTTGTTATTGTTTTTAATGTCTAACACGCTACGTCAATATGTTAAGTTGTTATTGTTTTTAATGTCTAACATGCTACGTCAATATGTTAAGTTGTTATTGTTTTTAATGTATAACACGCTACGTCAATATGTTAAGTTGTTATTGTTTTTAATGTATAACACGCTACGTCAATATGTTAAGTTGTTATTGTTTTGAATGTATAACACGCTACGTCATTATGTTAAATTGTTATTGTTTTTAATGTCTAACACGCTACGTCAATATGTTAAGTTGTTATTGTTTTTAATGTATAACACGCTACGTCAATATGTTAAGTTGTTATTGTTTTTAATGTCTAACACGCTACGTCAATATGTTAAGTTGTTATTGTTTCTAATGTCTAACATGCTACGTCAATATGTTAAAATGTTATTGTTTTTAATGTATAACACGCTACGTCAATACGTTAAGTTGTGATTGTTTTTAATGTATATCACGCTACGTCAATATGTTAAGTTGTTATTGTTTTTAATGTATAACACGCTACGTCAATATGTTAAGTTGTTATTGTTTTTAATGTCTAACACGCTACGTCAATATGTTAAGTTGTTATTGTTTTTAATGTCTAACACGCTACGTCAATATGTTAAGTTGTTATTGTTTTTAATGTATATCACGCTACGTCAATATGTTAAGTTGTTATTGTTTTTATTGTTTAACACGCTACGTCAATATGTTAAGTTGTTATTGTTTTTAATGTATAACACGCTACGTCAATATGTTAAGTTGTTATTGTTTTTAATGTATTACACGCTACGTCAATATGTTAAGTTGTTATTGTTTTTAATGTCTAACACGCTACGTCAATATGTTAAGTTGCTATTGTTTTTAATGTTTAACACGCTACGTCAATATGTTAATTTGTTATTGCTTTTAATGTTTAACACGCTACGTCAATATGTTAAGTTGTTATTGTTTTTAATGTTTAACACGCTACGTCAATATGTTAATTTGTTATTGCTTTTAATGTTTAACACGCTACGTCAATATGTTAAGTTGTTATTGTTTTTAATGTTTAACACGCTACGTCAATATATTAAGTTGTTATTGTTTTTAATGTATAACACGCTACGTCAATATGTTAAATTGTTATTGTTTTTAATGTTTAACACGCTACGTCAATATGTTAAATTGTTATTGTTTTTAATGTTTAACACGCTATGTCAATATGTTAAATTGTTATTGTTTTTAATGTATAACACGCTACGTCAATATGTTAAGTTGTTATTGTTTTTAATGTATAACACGCTACGTCAATATGTTAAATTGTTATTGTTTTTAATGTTTAACACGCTACGTCAATATGTTAAATTGTTATTGTTTTTAATGTTTAACACGCTACGTCAATATGTTAAGTTGTTATTGTTTTTAATGTTTAACACGCTACGTCAATATGTTAAATTGTTATTGTTTTTAATGTTTAACACGCTACGTCAATATGTTAAATTGTTATTGTTTTTAATGTTTTAACACGCTACGTCAATATGTTAAATTGTTATTGTTTTTAATGTTTAACACGCTACGGCAATATGTTAAATTGTTATTGTTTTTAATGTTTAACACGCCACGTCAATATGTTAAGTTGTTATTGTTTTTAATGTTTAACACGCTACGTCAATATGTTAAGTTGTTATTGTTTTTAATGTTTAACACGCTACGTCAATATGTTAAATTGTCATTGTTTTTAATGTTTTAACACGCTACGTCAATATGTTAAATTGTTATTGTTTTTAATGTTTAACACGCTACGGCAATATGTTAAATTGTTATTGTTTTTAATGTTTAACACGCCACGTCAATATGTTAAGTTGTTATTGTTTTTAATGTTTAACACGCTACGTCAATATGTTAAGTTGTTATTGTTTTTAATGTTTAACACGCTACGTCAATATGTTAAGTTGTTTTTTTTTAAATGTTTAACACGCTACGTCAATATGTTAAGTTGTTATAGTTTTTAATATTTAACACGCTACGTCAATATGTTAGTTTGTTATTGTTTTGTCTCGAGACACCGGCTAATGCTTTCCGAGCGTGTTGTAGCTCTTTGTCCTTTGTGCATAATGATGAGAAAAACAAAGAGACAAACAAATTTTATATAATAACAAAATAACAAACATAAAAAAAAAAAGAAAAACCTGAATTATTTTTTTATGTTGGTCATTCGTCTTGACAATGTAATAAAAAATGTAATAAATAATGTAATAAATAATGTAGATCTAACATGGCGATTATCAATGTATTTCAAAACGGCTATATATTGTCACAAACATATTAGACACTGCAACCTCGAACCACGGGGATGCACCATCGTCGCGCGAGACGGAGGGATTCCGTTCACAGATGGTAGATTAGATACTGCTAGATATAAACTGTTTGTTATATTATTGATGCACACCTTGAGTCTATTTAAGTTACATTTTTTTTTACTGTTCCTTCCATATTTTTTAAAATTTGTTGAAATTTATCTGCCCATGATATGAAAATAATAGTTGCTTGCCCCTTGCTAAGTTCCTTTTTTTAAAATTTACGACCAAATATAATCTATAAATAGCTCAATGATTTTTTTCCGCTATTGTAACATCATCGTTTCATATCATTTACATTTATGTTCGAAAGAAAACAATTAACGTGTCCTTGAATTTATATTTTCTTTTTAAAAACCTTCATTACAAATACAACTGCGTATAGTATTACTCTAATTATGTTCTATAGTTCAGACATTTTTTTTTTAAATTTATGTGTGTTTGTCTCAGACAGAATGCTTTACAAAGGCAGTTTACCTTCTATCCATTCTATAATGTAATCTTAGAGAGAATTGTTGTTGTTTTTTTGGTTAAACGTAAACCCTAGTGGTATTAATTTTAAATTTGAGATATCAAGAAAATGAGTATTTTTTTTCTTTTCTGTCTCTCCCTGTATCTCTGTCTATCTATTTCTCTCTGTCTATGTGTCTCTCTATTTCTCTCTGTCTATGTGTCTCTCTATTTCTCTCTGTCTATGTGTCTCTCTATTTCTCTCTGTCTATGTGCCTGAATAACTGCGCCCCGGATTATCTTCGCTCTTGTATGGAGCTCTACACCCAGTCCCGCCCACTTCGTTCGGCATCTGACGCGCTTACTCTGCGGATCCCTCGTGTGAGGCTAGTGTCCGCTGGCGAACGTTCATTTTCCTACGCAGGACCGTCCGCTTGGAATCACCTCCCACTACAGCTTCGCCAGAGCCCTAGCTATGACACCTTCAGGAGCCGGCTGAAGACTCACCTATTTCGTCAGCAGAATTAGCGTATTACTATATATTTCGTTGTCTGTCTGTATTCTGTAACTGTCGTCTGCGCATAGAACTGTCACCAACGGGATATGCGCTATATAAGCACCGTTATTATTTATTTATTTATTTATGTGTCTCTTTATTTCTCTCTGTCTATGTGTCTCTCTATTTCTCTCTGCCTATGTGTCTCTCTATCTCTCTCTGCCTATGTGTCTCTCTATCTCTCTCTGCCTGTGTCTCTCTATTTCTCTCTGTCTATGTGTCTCTATATTTCTCTATGTCTATGTGTCTCTATATTTCTCTCTGTCTATGTGTCTCTATATTTCTCTCTGTCTATGTGTCTCTCTATTTCTCTCTGCCTATGTGTCTCTCTATCTCTCTCTGCCTATGTGTCTCTCTAATTCTCTCTGTCTATGTGTCTCTCTATTTATCTCTGTCTATGTGTCTCTCTATTTCTCTCTGTCTATGTGTCTCTCTATTTCTCTCTGTCTATGTGTCTCTCTATTTCTCTCTGTCTATGTGTCTCTCTTTTTCTCTCTGTCTATGTGTCTCTCTATTTCTCTCTGTCTATGTGTCTCTCTAACTCTCTCTGCCTATGTGTCTCTCTATCTCTCTCTGCCTATGTGTCTCTCTATCTCTCTCTGCCTATGTGTCTCTCTATCTCTCTCTGCCTATGTGTCTCTCTATCTCTCTCTGCCTATGTGTCTCTCTATCTCTCTCTGCCTATGTGTCTCTCTATCTCTCTCTGTCTATGTGTCTCTCTATTTCTCTCTGTCTATGTGTCTCTCTATTTCTCTCTGTCTATGTGTCTCTCTATTTCTGTCTGTCTATGTGTCTCTCTATTTCTCTCTGTCTATGTGTCTCTTTATTTTCTCTCTGTCTATGTGTCTCTCTATTTCTCTCTGTCTATGTGTCTCTCTATTTCTCTCTGTCTATGTGTCTCTCTATTTCTCTCTGTCTATGTGTCTCTCTATTTCTCTCTGTCTATGTGTCTCTCTATTTCTCTCTGTCTATGTGTCTCTTTATTTTCTCTCTGTCTATGTGTCTCTCTATTTCTCTCTGTCTATGTGTCTCTCTATTTCTCTCTGTCTATGTGTCTCTCTATTTTCTCTCTGTCTGCGTGTTTCACTATTTTCTTCTATTTATCTTGTTCTCCATCTCTGCTTTCTAGTTCTCTCTGCCGCTATAACTCTCTCTCTCTCTGTCTTTCTCTCTCTCTCTCTCTCGTTCCGTCTTTCTTTATATATCAGCCATGCTATTACATTTAGTATTTTTTATTTATTAATTAAGCTTTTTTTTTAGATGCATTTATTGAGAATAGTTTATCCTTAATAAAAAACTAAATATTATTATTCGCCTTGAAACTATAAAGTTTAGCGCATGAAATTGAAATGCATTTATATGCATTTAAAGAACATTTTTAAGTTATTATTCGTTTAAAGGCAACTACATAATGCGTTTTTATGTTAGGGTATTGTAATAAATATTTTAAACAGTTGAAAAATAACAACAGATTATAACAACAGTAATAAACACTGGAAGTCTACTTTTTTAAAAATTTATCTATTTGTTTGCAAGAGTGCATCTTTTTAAAATTATTCAAAAATTGAAAAATGAGGTGTAATTATCATTATTTTAGCCATTTCCCCACTTTTGAATCAAATTTATGTTATTTGCATTAAGGATAAAATTACAATTATCTTGATTGCGTCGTGTACATTTTTGTATTTACTGGAGATTTGGAAAAAAAAACAACTAGCAAAGTTTTTGCTTAAATATGTTTTACACTTATACATCTTAAGTCTACAGCATTTACATTAATTTTCCCAAAAAAATTAAGTTTGTCTTAACCATAGCTTGTGTAAGTTCATTGTTTTAATTAGCTTTATATTGAAAGAGTTCAAAAGAGTCCTGGAGAAATATTTAACCAGGACACTTCTTTCAAAGCCAATCAATGGGTTGCCTGAACAAACCAGGAAAACCAGTAGTTTAACATAATTTAAAACATTAATAAAAATGCCAGACTAGACACGGACCAATGATGAGCGAAGGACGCAGTAATCTTCTTTATAGAAAGAGCGTCTGTAATGTATTAAATATATAAGACACTTGAAACTTTAGGGACAGAAGATTAAAATATGTACATTTCTATATAAATAGCTAAATTGTTTTGATAAAAAAAAAATATACCAAATTGAAACTATGTGTTTGAATATGTTTTCTTATATATTACAGACACTCCTTCTATAAATAAGATTATTGCATTTTTATTAGTGTTTTAAATAATGTTAAGTTATACGGTTTGTTCAGGCGACACGTTCCATGCCCGGATGCCACTCGGTAAGAAAGAGACCGTAAATACGCTTGATTTTGTATACTTTTTTAATTCTTATATCCAATAATTATTGTAATTATTGTCGCTGTGCTATATTTCTAAGTTAGAAGTTAGTGCTTTATATATATTAATACTACTATGAAACATATACTTGGTATTTTTTATTTTATTTGACCTGAACCCTTTCGAGAGGACTATAATAATATACAGCAGAAGATTGTGTGGCTAGAAGTTTTGCACCGTCTTTTTATTCTCTCTCTATAAATACACACATACTATAGGTATGGGCATCCAGGCACCAGGGCGGGTTGAGGTGCGAACGCTGCGTTCATTGCTTCCTCCCCACCGAACCTCGGGCCTCTCGCGGGACAATGAGTCTCGGACGCACACGCAGCGATATATATCGCTTATCTCATCGGGGGATATTGCAGTAGCAGAGGTAAGGGTGTGTGTGTGTGACCCATAAACAAGATTCATCATCCAACATCTAAGATATAAGACACTGGCGAGAGTATTGGGTCGACCTGACCCCTTACAGCCGTTTCTATCCCGAATGAAGAAACACGCGCATTTGACTTATGTATCTGTCTCACGCAGAGGATCATTTGCTGGACATGATCAGAGCAACAAGTGTCAGGACGTCACGTGTCCTGAAAATATGGCCCATTTACACTAACCCGAATATCTACACCCCCCCCCCCTCTTTCCTTTCTAAACCCGATCTTACCAAATGATAATAATGAACCTATCCCTAACCTAATACCTCCTTACCGTTTCTTAAAAATCTAAGATTTGGTGTAGTTATCTGATATCAAGTTTGATATCAATGAGTTACGTGTACTTCCAAAGGGATTTTTTTTTTCACTTACTTCATTTAGTGCAAGCACAGTGAATCTGATAACTGCTATAGCATTTAAAGAACATTAATGTTATTAGTTCATTATATTTAACTACGACCTTTCACAAGTTCTAAATTGACCATGTGCGTTAGGAACATTTAGTGACCTTTAGTATCACTACGTTACTCATCTGAGAGTTTATATATATTATATATATATATGCATATATATATATATATGTATTATGACTTAGGAGATCCTTCATACAGCCATGTCTTCCAAAGAAAAAACGTTTAAACCTCCTTCTTGTTCTGCCTTCTCATTCTCGAAGAACAGTTGCTGATTTTCAACTCTGCTGAGCACTACGCTCAATACACACTCCCAATGTTCTTTTGACAAAGCTACAGGTTAACGCTGTTTTGTTTTTTGTTGCTTTGCCATGTTAAAAAACTAGCAACTTTATCTTGTTTGAAAATTAAAAAAAAACGAGTTATAAACGTTGGGCTTATAAAATATTTACTATAGCTCTAGGCTATACACATTTCCCGCTTTTAATTACAATAAGATAATGATTTCATTTGAAAGTTGGATTCAGCAACGAGCACATAAATATACAACTTTTGTTTTCAAGACATTAAATATTCTAATATGGACATAGTGACACGTCATTTTCATTATATGACTTTTCTATGTTTTATTGTATTTTTTTAAATTATTTTAAGATATGTAGTACACACTATCTAATCTTGCGCTTGATTGTTCATCAACAGCTTTCAAAATCTGAAATAATTTAATAGTAATAATAATAAATACAAAACACTAAATTCCATGTTAACCCTTACAGTCCCGGGCGCGTATCTAGCGGAACTGAAGGCAGCATAGATATAAGTAGGTCGGTACAGGAAGGGTTAATGGAGTGATTGCGTTGGACTGAAAAACAAAAATTAAAGGCACTAAATGGTTCTTGTTATAACAATGCTATGTGGCAGCAACTAAAACGGCCTTATCGAGCAGAACGTGGCTGAAGCTCCACATGAATGATAAGGCAACACTTGCCCAGTTTCGTACAGGTCACTGCCCTCCTAAAGATTGACTATTTTGGGCGGCTTAGACCCAACCTTGACTCGCGGTGTCGAAATTGCAGGGAAGCAGAAGAGTCGGTCGAGCACGTTCATTTCAACTGTCCTGTCCTGGAGGAGCATAGAGTGGATGGGAACGGTCAACTGTCTGCACCGAGTCTATATTATAGTGACTTGACTACATTGCAGTCGCACAAGTGTGTTTGTCCTCCGAGCCCTAAGAGAGTAAATCTCGGTTGGCATTCTCACTCCGGTGACCTATATTGTCGTGACTTGACTACACTGCAGTAGCACAAGTGTGTTTGTCCTCCGAGCCCTAAGAGAGTAAATCTCGGTTGGTATTCTCACTCCGGTGACCTATATTGTCGTGACTTGACTACACTGCAGTAGCACAAGTGTGTTTGTCCTCCGAGCCCTAAGAGAGTAAATCTTGGTTGGTATTCTCACTCCGGTGACCTATATTGTCGTGACTTGACTACACTGCAGTAGCACAAGTGTGTTTGTCCTCAGAGCGGCGAGCCCTAAGAGAGTAAATCTCGGTTGGTATTCTCACTCCGGTGACTTATATTGTCGTGACTTGACTACACTGCAGTAGCACAAGTGTGTTTGTCCTCAGAGCGGCGAGCCCTAAGAGAGTAAATCTCGGTTGGTATTCTCACTCCGTTGACCTATATTATGGTGACTTGACTACACTGCAGTAGCACAAGTGTGTTTGTCCTCAGAGCGGCGAGCCCTAAGAGAGTAAATCTCGGTTGGTATTCTCACTCCGGTTAAGTAAATTCAAGTCTGTATCAAAAATAAATACACGACGTTGTTCACTTATAAGCTTTACAGACGTTCCTTTAGATATAAGATTACTACGTACACTAGGCCCAAAACTCCTAAACCTAAAGGGCGACAGGGATCGGTTGGCGGCAGGGATAGAACTCGTGACGTGCCGGTTGACAGTCGCGCAAACTAACCGCAGGACCAGCCGGCCTCTCAATGTTCTTTTGATTTGTGAACATGGAGCCATTTGGATTGTTAAAGAAATCGCCCAAAATATTCCTGAAAAAAAAATCGAAGCGAGCTTAACATTTTGTTAATCTAATTTCCGATGATGAGACATTTTAGAAAAGCACGAAATCGGTTTAATAAACAAGAAGACAAGGAAATCAAAATGATTCTGTCGTTGAAAATATGTTTTCAGGAAATGTGAACTAATTAATCAGTTCTAATCTGTTTGGAATCCTTAATTATGTTCCCTGATCGTATTAAATTGCAAAACACTGTGGGAATTTTAGGAAGGTCATTCAATGGAAGGGTTTAGCTGGAGCGTAAACTAAAAAAAAACACAACAGACTTGTGTGTTTAATCAACACCTCATTGCACTAATGTCATCATATGGACTGGTAGATATTGGAGATAGGAAATAATAATGTTACTTGTCACACACAATGTTATAGTATGTAGTAGAGGCTAACATTATAACAAACAAAACATAACAACAACGCACGAATAGAAGTAGTAGCACGAATAGAAGTAGAGACAGAATTTCTGTTCGTGGCATAGTGTAAGTATGGGGCACGGAAGCCGAGCGGCAGCGCGTTCGACTTTCGAGCCGAAGGTCCCGGGTTCGAATCCTGGTGCAGACTAGGATTTTTTCCCCCGGGTCTGGAGGGTGTCCCTGAGTCTACCCAGCTCTGATGGGTACCTGATGTTAGTTGGGGTAAAGTAAAGGCGGCTGTGCATAGTGCTGGCCACACAATCACCTAGTATGCCGTGGCCACATAAACTCGTAAACGCAGTTTCATCGGACCTATGGATCAATTCGGTCCGGTACTTTACTTATCATAACAATTAATCTTAGAATGCACTTTACATTTACGCCATGTTATTAAAATAAATCGAATCAGTCTCAATAAGTATGTTTCTAATTTTCGTGTTAAAAATATCCATAATTTTCTGTCTTTTCCCTTTTTTTTATTTACTCACTCTTTCTTTCTCATTCTGTTGATATCTCATTTACTCTCCTCCCTCTATATATCCCTCTTTCTCTGTCATTACCACACACACACACACTCTTTAGCTATTTCTCATTCTATCAATATCTCACTATTATTTTCTATCTCTTTTTCAACCTCCCTATATCTTAAGCTTTGCTTTAAACTTTATTTCACTGTCCTTAATCTTTCTCTTAGTCGTTATATCAAACAATCACTCTCTCCCTCACCTATTCTCTCTCTCCATTTGTCATTCTTCCTCTCTCTCTCTCTTCTCTCTAAATGTCTCTCCTTTATGTCCTTCTCTCAATATTTAATTACCCATTTATCTCATTCTCTCCCTCTCAAGCCATCCCTCTCTCTCTCTCTCTCTCTCTCCCTCTCTTTCTCTCTCTCGCTCTCTCTCTCTCTTTCTCTCTCTCTTTCTCTCTCTCTCTCTCTCCCTCTCTTTCTCTCTCTCGCTCTCTCTCTCGTTCTCCTCTGATATCATCAATCATATAGATTTCATTACTTCATCAAAACATCGCAACAAAAATATATTAAAACAAATATTTTTTATTAAGAAGTAGATTAATTCATCTCGTGGAATCAAATTTATTAAATAATTCTATCATCAAGTTTCAACAGAACACGTCAATACCATATTCCTGTGTAAATAATATTGAACGGAACAAGACATCAACCAGGCGATAAACAAAAAAAAAGTTGAACATAAACACCAGAACTAACAAGATGTACTTTTAGCTTCAGATAACTTTTGTTTTTATTTTGTTCACCCATTTTTGTTTGTTTTGGTTTTTAGTTTCAATTGAATATTAATAACGCACCAATTATTTATTCGAAAAAAAACAAACAACAAGGGCCAATAACCCTGTGTATATAAAGATAGAAGTTGTCAGGAAATGAAAAGTGTAATGATGACAGAGCGACAAGTTTAAGTACACACTATCAAACAATGTCTAACTTTCTTCATTGAAACTTGAAAAAAAAATAACAAAAGATGATTCAATGTAAAAAGAAAAAGTGGGCTAAAGTCATCAATAATGTTAAGGTTTTTCATTTCAAAGAATATAATAAGATGGACCGCTTGCTTTAATATTTCTGCTATCTGATGACTCGAATGACTTCTTTTCGGAATTCCCGATTCACTTTCGTACTGTATACTTCCGTTTTATTTGAAAGGCTATGATGTTCTCAATGAAAAATTAAAATCGAAAGTTGTATACAGCGGAAACATTTAGGCAAACGTAGGAGCGAAGCAGTAATTTATGACAGCGTTATTGGATGCGGACAAAAAAAACACAAAAAGAACATAATATAAATTCTAAAAATAGATCACGAGGTTTACCTTTGAACAACCGAGCTTGTTTGATGACTTAGAGAGTTTGATATGTAGGCAATATTAAACCGAAGACTATAATAACAAGATTAGTTTGCTCTATTCTGTGTTTTCCGTGCAAAGCCAATAACGCTGTCCTAAACTAGCCTTTAAGACTGCCGATCTATACAACTTTCTACTTTTATCTTAATTTGAGTTCGAATCGTATATATTATATATTACATTAAAGTATTTTTCTACAATTCTACATGAAAAGTAATGTAACGACGAAATTTTCAAAAATTTTTACATTTATAAATATATTATTTAAATGTTTTAATTTAACTCTAATATTCCTTAAAATTTTCCAACTGGCAACTGGGATAGCCAGGCTTTATAGTTTTTCATTGAAAATAAATAGCAAATTACCAAACCGGATGTCTAGAGTCTAGAAGACTGGATGAGATCGGAAATTCTGAAACAGAAAATTTCGAGTCATCAAATGGCAGAAATTTTAAAGACTGCGGATCCATCTTATTATAGTTTTTGATTACACACAATGTGTTATTAAATTTAAAAAAAAAGAGATTGATTGGAACGTAATTTCAAAAAAAATAAATGTCTAGAACAGTGGTTCCCAATATTTTTAATGCTGCGACCCGATAATACAACTTCTCAAGTTGTGGCGACCCCCAACCATAAAATTATGTTCGTCGCTATCTTATAACTGGCTGTAATTGGCTACTGTTGTGAATTGTATTAACTGATATGCAGTACGTAGGCTTATTTTCATAGCTACACATTGATCTCATTCGCAGTCTTGCTTTTTACTCCTTTTCTTTTAATTCGTACTGTCTGTCTGCTTGGTTGGTCGGTTGGTTGCTTGCTTGGAAAACATTTCATCGATTTTTCGACCACTTTTCGTCGTCCAATGGAGTTGAAACTTGGACAGCGGACTTGCTGCAATTAACAATAGCATCTATCAAATTTTCAGCATCATAGCCTTTGAATAGTTGATGATGATGATGATGATTTGTATAGCGCGCCTAATAGTCACTAATACCTTCGACCAATTTACAAAATGGAAGAAAATTTTACGTAAAACATGACTGCCTCTACCGGAAGAGACGGAAGCAGTGGCGTAGCTAGGGGAGGGGGAGGGGGTCCAAATTTGAAAGTCCCCCCGGGGCTCTACTTGAGGGGGGGGGGGCCAAAGGAGTGTCAGGAATTTTTTTTTGCAGGGGCCCCTAATGCAGTGTCAGAAAAGTTTTTTTTTGCTGAGGCCCCTTAAAGAGGTCAAGCCCCCCGGGCCTCCTAATGCCTAGCTACGCCACTGGACGGAAGTAAATAAACTTTTCGGATATGTTCGTTCTTACGAAATAAATAGAATGAAAACGACACAATGTAGCCGAAACAAAGCGAGTTAATTGAATTGAATTGAATTGTTGAATTTCCGGCTCATCAACATCGAAGGTTATATAGGGCCTTTTTGATAACGTTGTTGTCATTTTTTTCTTGTATCCATTTAATTGTTCTTATATCTTTAGATTCTGTTGTACAGTTGTATGTCTTTAATATAGTTTATTATAAGTTTTGGTTTTATTTTGCTGAAAAGTTCATGAAGAGTTCTACAGTAATAGAATTTACGTCGAATGTCATCAAATGTATTACATTCCAACAAAATGTGAGACACTGTTAAGTTGGCATTGCAGAAAGCACACATTGGGGCCATTTCTCGTTTTAAGATAAACGAATGTGTTAGTTTCGTATGTCCTGTATGTAGTCTGCAGAGAATAACTGCGTCCTTTCGAACAAGTTGGCCTGTATCATGCCAGGTTTTTGAATTTTCCAAATACTGCAGTTTATTGCATTCGGTTTTCAAGAAGTTAGTCCATGTTTGTCTTTCATGTTTAATTATTAAAGGTTTCAAGTCTCGATATGGTATTGGGATAATACTCTCTGATAACAACAGGGCGGCTTTAGCCTCTCTGTCAGCTTTTTCATTTCCATCTATCCCTGCATGACCAGGAACCCAACAGAAAACGACACGTTTGCCTCTTTCATATAATGATTGGTATTTTATCAAAATGTCCAAAGCAGATATATTCCTGGTATAGTGTGGAAATTAATAAGGTTTGATATCACTTATATTTATTTTAATCTGTCAAAATATAAATTAAATATAAACTTAGTTTACAAAGAAAGGGAGTATAATAATAACTTTGTTTTTATGGGTTAATTTATTTTATTTAAAAAGAAAAATTTTGAGTTTCCCAAGCAGCTCAAATATACGTTTTAACCCTTCCCAAACCGACCTACTTCTATCTATGCTGCCTTCAGTTCCGCTATATACGCGCCCGGGACTGTAAGGGTTACAACCTTTCCTCTTGACGAGTATCTCACGTCAGTGTGAAATAAATAGAGTTATAGAGCATTGTTCAGTCCATCCAAATTTTTGCACAATTGCGAGTTGCGAAAACAGTTCGATGTTTAAATTTAAACTTTTCGCCCTTACAGAATTAACACAACTTATGCCTCTTCTAATTAATTTTATCAAGTAGTTCTTGTGGCAGCTACTTCGCTGTTAATATTTGCCTTTATTTGCAATACAATGAATTACAATTACTTTTTTTTTACTCATTCAGTACCAAATGTTGAAATCCAGGCTAAACGGCATCTACGTTAATTTCCAATACTATAGGCCTATTAATAAAATATTGTTTAACTGCCAATACTGCTGCTTTCAACACAGTAGCTGTTTTTAACAGAGAAGATGCATTTAACGCAACAACATAACTCTCTACTTTACAACGGGGGTCGGCAACATTTTGCTGACAGTGGTGTGCCAAACCAGGATTTCCAAATTATTCAGCCTAGCGTGCCAAGGGCCTAAAAGTCCAGCTGCTCTATAATATATTTTTAATATTATATTTATAGGACAATAGATTTAACTCTGTAGCAAGACCAAGGCCAAAAGCAAAGGAGATTATTTATAAAGAAAATAGTTAAAGCGTTTTATATTTAATACAAAATTAACGTCTTTGTGAATATCATCCCTTTTATTTGCATTTATATCAAATATCAATTTTATTACTAAACTTTCACATTTATGGTAATTATTGTCTTAATATTATCATATGGTAGTCAATATAAGGATCTCACAGCTGCTTATTTTAATTATATTTTGATCTCAGTTTAACAGAGAGGTCCTTTTTAATTTGTCGGCTATGCTATAAATGTGTCAATGTATCAATAAATGACATGATAGATACGTAGTAATCATACAAACTGGGTAGCTATTGTAAGTTTCAAAAGTATACATATTTATTCTAAAATCATCTAATATTTATATAATTTTCAAATACGTTTCTACAATTTCATAATTTCAAATTTTTATATTGTAAACAATGTATTCTTTTATAAAAGAAATATTAAAAGAAACATATTAGAAATATTATCGCAAAAAACGGGCTTATTATCTCCCTTTCACATTTGATTCAATAGTGATGCCAAACAAGTTATCTTTTGTAATATAACAAATATTACTAATTAATTATTACTTCTTTATATAAATCCAACATTATGGTATTCACTACAAGATTCAATTATTAGAGGATTTAAACAAAATACGCTAACTAGTTTTAAATAAACATTTTATTCATTAATGTTGTGTCCATTTAAGGAATTAATATTTAAACATTAATAATTACAGAAATTACATAATGCAATGTTATTAAAAAAGTCTTTTATATTTGTTAAATTAATAATACAAATAAATTTGTTTTAGAATTACTATATGTTTAATTAAAGAAGATGAGCATAAAAACTCTTTTAAATGTAATTAGTCTGTATCAATTAATGAGCGGTCAAGTGCAGCTTTCATGTGTGATAAAATCTGTTCACTATTGTAAGTTGAACCAAAAGCTGATAGTTAAAGAGCGAATGCCGAGCTGTTGGGGAAAACCGTTGACTTTTTGATGCAGCATCTTCTAGACCTTTTTTGCGCACAAAGGGAATATCGGAATGCCCATTTTTGAAATGTTGAAAATTTAACTTGCTGCATTTTAAAATTGCCACTATCCCTCCACTTAAAGACCAAGTGAAGAGCTTTTTATCAAAATTGAGTTAACATTTGATTTTGATAGTAAATAGTGTATTCAGTATCTGAATGTTAAAAAAAAAAATTTATACAAAATATCAAAGATACATTTTAAGTAATTAGTTCAATATTTGCACTTAAATGTGTGTGTTTTTCGGATGATTACTCCAAATCTCGTAGCCATTTGAGATGTTTTTATTTCCGGCAATATAGGAAAGTGACGTAACATAAAGGATTCCGACTAGGAAAAATGAATATTGTCACGTGTTTTGAATCTATTGCCACATGTTTTGAATCTTTTCCCGGTTCTTATTTTTAACAAAATGGTTAAATATAGATTTATAGCGTCTATTTTTATTTATTTATTTTCCTTGTGATACGTCACTGCCGTATGAGGCTATTCCAAATCTCGTTCCTTTGAGAAAAACCTCTTCACTTGGTCTTTAAGAAAAAAAGATCTACATCTAAGAAAGTTGTAGTAAGATCAAACCAGTTAGGCTTGGTGCGGTATAAAAAATGAGTCCATCAATTTGAATATTTTGACTTTGATTAGAAAACTCCACTTTGAGTGCTTCGATATACTTCTGAAAAAGCCTATCCATCTATCTTTATATATGCCTTAATATAGGGATGTGTATTTAGTGAAATGTTTAGAAATTGATTTCACAGCAAGATATGTCCAGTTGAAATGCAAAGCCATTCCAGTGGTCTAACAGTTCAAGTGCTGTTTGACCCCGTCCTTGTAAACACAAGTTCAACTCACTGAAATGTGTCGCTATGTCATTCGGAAACATAGGCTTCGACAGTCAGTCCTCCTCATTCAGAACCGAAAAAATGCTTTTTTTTATCAATAAAAAAAACACCTCTTGAAGTTCTCGCGCGTGCCATTGAAAATCGCTCCGCGTGCCAAGTTTGGCACGCGTGCCTTAGGTTGCCGACACATGCTCTAACACATATGTCACTGGTCCGCATTAATACCTTATGGCGCAAACCCTGACACAGTCGCCATTATTTGTATGGGTAATGTGTAACTGGGTTGGCCCGATGATGTCATCAAGCCGGGTACTAGTGTGTAGAATAGTGTAGATGTATCTAAATGTGGACAGACTCGCTTGGAGACGGATAGATGAACAGTTTCTCGGTTTCTAAAACCACAGAAAATATAATAATTAATATCTTTTAAACGTCTTCTTAGGTGACCCCCTTGAAATGGTCGTTCGACCACCCAAAGCGGTCCCGACCCAAAAGGTTGGGATGCGCTGGTCTAGAATATAGATTGATTGTTGATTACATGTTAGTTTATATTGAGTTATACATTTGTAGCGTACAGAGTTGTTACGTTGGGTTGACTCAGCTGAGAACTGAGTTCTATTTTATATTAGTTTTAACGTAGGCTATTTCTTGTTTGCTGTTTTTAAGTGTTTATAAATGAGAATGTGGGATTAGATTAACAGAATAAGCATTTTACTGATATCTATACTAAATCACTATTGAATCAGGTTTTAAAAAATAAAAAAAAAAAAAAAATTTTAAACCAAATAAAAATTGAATCAGATTTAACATAATAAGCAATTTATAGATATAAACTAAATGAATATCGAAATAAGATTTAAACTAAACCATGCAATTATAGTTAAAAGACTTAGGAAGCCGTGTAAAGTTGTGCGATAAAAAAAGCGGGCAGTTAACATTCTCTATAATATGGCTGCAATTGACGCAGTCTATCTGAGTTGTCTGCACTTGATGTAGTCTATCTGAGTTATCTGCACTTGGCACAGTTTATCTGAGTTGTCTGCACTTGACGTAGTCTATCTGAGTTATCTGCACTTGACACATTTTATCTGAGTTGTCTGCACTTGACACAGTCTACTCAAGTTGTCCCTGAGTTGTCTCCACTTGACACAGTCTATTTGAGTTTTCTGAACTTGATGCAGTCCATCTGAGTTGTCTGAACTTGATACAGTCTATCTAAGTTGTCTGCAATTGAAGCAGTCTATCTGAGTTGTTTGCACTTAGCACAGTCTTTTATGAGTTGTCTGCACTTGACGCAGTCTATCTGAGTTGTCTGCACGTGACGCAGTCTATCTGAGTTGTCTGCACTTGACGCAGTCTATTTCTAACGTAATCTTGTTATGGAAAAACAAACGAAAAACAAATAATATCGCGAGAGACTCCATCTTGTCAACAGTCATAATTTCTAAAGAAAAGCCTCACGTAAACAACCCCGCCCACTGATTTAGAGACAAAATGGCGGCCCTGCCCCCACGCGTTGATTGCAAAGGGAAGATAATCTCGTCTGTGTCAACAAGTACTCGCTTCTCTCCCTTGCGGTGATGTTTCAGATACTTCACAGTACGTGACGCGAATGAATTTCAGAAGTTTGAACTGTAAAGATGTTTTTGATTTTAGTGTTAGTTTTCTAACTATCTCTTTCTCTTGGTCTCTCTCTCTTCTATTCTCTCTCTTTTTCTATCTCTTTCTCTCTCTCTCTCTTGATCTCTCTCTTTCTCTCTCTTGGTCTCTCTCTCTTGATCTCTCTCTTTTCTCTCTTTCTCTTTCAATCTCTCTCTTTTTCTCTCTCACTCTCTTTCTCTCTCTTTCTCCCTCTTTCTCTCTCTTTCTCTCTCTCTCTCTTTATCTATTTCTCACTCCCTCTTTCTCTCTTTCTCTCTCTTTTTCTCTATCTCTCTTTCTCTCTCTTTCTCCCTCTTTATCTATCTTTCTCTTTCATTCCGATTTTCTCTCTCCCTCTTTCTCTCTCTCTTTCTCTCTCTTTAATTCGCTCTGTCTTTCTCTCTCTCTTTCTCTCTCCGTCTCTCTCTCTCTCATCTCTCTCTCCCTTTTTTCTCTCTCTCTCTGTCTTTCTCGTCTTTTCTTTCTTCTCGATTGTTAAAAGGTTAAACTAAAGGTTCTCCTGTGTGCAAGAAAAAAAAAACATTCACACACACTTACATACGGAAGCACACACATAGTGTTTTGATTGAAATGTCGATAAAATTGATTTCCTTTTTTTGCAAAGCAATTAGGAGATTCTTGAAATGGCGCATTTCTCCTTTCTGAAAAAAAAAATTCAGTTGGCACTTGGTAACTTGCATCACGTTTTCATAAAATACTGTCTTGTGTAAGTGGTATTGGGCTAGATGCTTACTTTACAACTCTTTTGAAACTGTTATTGAAACAAGTAGCTGCGAAATATATATATCTTATCTTATACAATATGGACGTTCCTTCTATAAATAAGATTTTCGCACCCTACGCTCATCCATGATTTGAGTCTAGCCCTGCATTTATATGTTTTAAATGATGCTAAGTTACTGGTTTTCTTGTTTTGTTCAGGCAACCCATTCCATGCCCGGACTCAACTCAGGAAGAAAGAGTACTTATATAAAGACCTTATGGATTGGTTCCATGTTATTCACGTGACAAATTTTTTCATTTTTTTCGCAATTTTAGTACGTATTTTAAACTAATGCATTACAAAAGTATTTCAAAATGTTGAGGGGCGGGGGTGGCTGTTGAGGGGCGGGGGTGGGGGTGGCGGCTCAGCCCCTGCTCGTAAGAACGGTTTCTAGTATAAAATCAGTGGATTCAATGAAACACTCTAACTACAACATGGGACACAGTGGCTGGGAGCGGCAGCGCATTCGGCTGGCCTACTGAAGGTCCTGGGTTCGAATTTTAGTGAAGGCTAGGATTTGTTCTGGAGGGTCTGGAAGGTGTCTCTGAGTCTACCCAACTCTGACGTGTACCTGATTTTAGTTGGGGTAAAGTAAAGGCGGCTAGGCATTGTGCTGGCCAGACAATCCCCTAGTATGCCGTGGCCACATACACGCTGATGGTTGCTGCTTCACCGGCCCCATAGATCAATTTGGTCCGACGGAGATATCTACAAATATTTTCATTATTAAAAAGTCTATAGTCTATAGTTACCAGTTTATCGACTGTAAGATGTGTCCATTAAATTGGAAGACCATTAATCTGCTATAAATACACATATTATGTCAGTCAGTCGGTATCAATATTGATTTTAAAATGCGTTAAAAAGGATTTTAAAATGCGCACCATAATTATCTTTTAATGCTAAAAAAACAACTGGTTTTTGTGGATTGGGGTGGGGGATATGGCCGAAAATTTAATAAAATATTTTGTCAAATGAAACACGTCTATGTGTCAAGTTTCATCTCGATAGCTTCATGCGAGGTTGATCAAAGAACCTTCCAAAGATGGACTCGCACCTGACAATCATACATACAAAGTTTTTCGAAGTTAATCTAAAGCAGCCGTTTCCACCCTGTGGGTCGCGACCACTTTGGGAGTCGAATGACGATTTCATGGGGGTCGCCAAGTACCATAGGAAAACACTTTTTTTATGGTCTTATTGAGACTCGCCACAACAACATGTACAGCACAATACTCATCGACTGCGCCACCTCACAACCCCCCCCCCCATAGTGTGTAGCGGGGTGAAACAGGGTTGTGTCCTGGCACCAACACTCTTTAGTCTAGACCAGGGACTGACAACCTTTTGATAATAGTGTGCCAAAGTGGGATTTCTAATTCATTCAGCGTGCTAACAGCCTAAAAGTCACCCTGCTTTAACACTCTATTTCTTATTGAATATACTTGAATAGTTTTTTTTAGAAGTCCTATGTGGGCCATTGAAAATCGTTTTGCGTAACAAGTCTGGCACGTTTGCCGTAGGTTGCCAATCCCTGGTCTAGCAGGGGTCGGCAACCTTTTGATAACATTGTGCCAAAGTATGATTTCTAATTCATTCAGCGTGCCAACGGGCTAAACGTCATCCTGCTGTAGCACTAGATTTCTTATAGAAGAGACATGAATAGACTTTTAAAGGCCTCTTCCGTGTGCCATTAAAAATCCATCGGCGTGCCAAGTGACTTAATTTGCAGAACCCTTCCTAAATTATTCTTCTTTTCTGTTCATTTTTCAAACCTTAAAAATAAGGCTTTTCAAAATTTGTACTAAGATAATTATAAAGTACGTTTCCTACTGTTAAAAGACGTAAATGCATACTAATGAAAACACGCTAGTAGCTAAAATGGTGTTTAAAAAATTACATTTGTAATGTAAAAACATTAATTAATTGATTGTTCCTTTTACGTATTTTTATCTATTTGAGTACCGGTACTAATTTAATATGCATATACACATTTTAAAAAAATGCAAATTGTGTAGTAAATTATTTTTTTTTAATAATTTCCCCTGGGACTTAAAATTAGGACTATTATCTCCCTTGATTAGATCGGATCGGATCATTCCAAAAAAACTTTAGCTTTGGCATAAAAAATTCGATGTAAATAAAATGTAGATCTATATGTAACTTAACTTATTTGCTTTCTTTGAGGAACATGACATTGGACCAGATAAAAGGATTACGATAATGATTTGTACGGTAATGATTTTTGTGAAAGAACGAAATTTCATTGTACCTTTCAAATTTATCTGACACTTCATTTGCACTTGAAAGAAGGTCATGCACAGTCAAATTTGAAGATGCTCCTGAGAAAACACAAGAAGAGTTCATTTAACCCTTACAGTCCCAGGCGCGTATATAGCGGGACTGAAGATAGCATAGAAAGAAAGTAGGTCGGTACGGGAAGGGTTAATGTATTAACAACTAATTTCTCTACAATGCCAATTACAAAATTCAGAATCAGGTCCAGGTGTTTGCAGTCATATACTATTCTGTCTGAGACTGTGTAGCGCCTTCCTCTTCCATCTCCAATGATGATCAAATCTAAATACAGAAGTAGACATGTTGCTAAAGATGATCTTCGTTGTGTAAACCGATGAGAAATACGCAATCTCAATCTTAGCATTGACGTTGTGTTGTAATTAGAAATAAATATTTCACAATATATAATTTCAAATGGATTTTTGAGATTAAATCACTGTGCTTAAATTATGTCCAATTTGTAACACTGAAAATACAATCTGCATATGAGATATTTACATTACATTTTATAACAGTAGCACATTACAGTTATAATGTAACAACGAAAAAAAAAAGTTTATGGTTGGGGTCGCCATAACGTGAAAAGCTGTATAAAAGGGTCGTGACATTAAAAAGGTTGGGAACCACTGATCTAAAGGATTTGAAGAAGAAAACAAGAAAACCAAAAGAAAAAAAAAAGCTCTGCCTTTAAAGCCCTATAATGATACGATGAAATCCCTCGATGTATACAACAAAATTGAATTCATGCGTGTAATAATAACTGGTTACGTTAAATAATTGCATTATATTCTCTTTTTTATATTAAAGGCATTTCGTCATGTGTTTTCATTATAAACGCCATTTTGTCATGTTTTTTTTTATTGCAACTCCATTTAGTCACGTGTTTTTGTGTTTTGTAACGCCATTTTGTCACGTATTATTCTTTGTCTTCCATCCACAGACTTGAGTTCTGAGGCCGCCACGCCTGCGTCAATTCCACACCCGCGGGATTTGGCCTTCACCTTCCCAGGAGGGGAAAAGTCCGGCACCAGCGGGGGGTCGTCAGACGGCCAGCCATCCACCCCGCCCTCGGGCTACAACCCGGGCAGGAGGAGGGCCTCCATGCATGACGCAATCGACCTCAGCAAAATCGACACCCGGCTTTACGACAAAAAGGTGAGTCATGTCAAGGGTTTGCCGTACCGGATAGTCCGGTAGTTCAACAGACTGTCCGGTAAAACCAAAAAGGCAAAAACTAAAAACAACATGCCGGGCACGTATAACGATGTAGGCCTACTAAAATTTCACATGAGCGGGATATTCGGGACCGGGCGGGGTGGGAAAGTGTCCGCTATATTTTGAAAAGGTATATAGTAATATTTGTAATCTGCCCCCACACACACACACAACCACACCCGAAAAATGATTATTTTATTGCTCAAAGAGACTGCAATTTTATACATTAATAGTTGTTGTTTCCTGTTGCCGTAAATGACACTATGACATTTGACATGTCTAAATAACGGAATATGGAAGAATTAGTAATATTTCTGAAAAAAAAAAAACATTTACCCCTGTTGGAACATTTGTTTGGCCTTTAATGTCGTTGACGCAGACCTAAAAAGAAAAAAAAATAATTGCATGGCTGTTGTCTATAAGGAGATTGTGAGAACAAAACAATGTCTAGATGATAGTACTTTCCACATATGAAGGATTCATCAGAGATATCTGAAATTTCTGAAGAATATTGCATAGACTCCACGAAGAGTTAGAAGATAACATCTTCAGAAAAAACAACAACAATGACAACTATTCAAAGCGTAAGATTTTAACGTATGGGAATCAGCGTCAAGTATTCCACATAGACATTTGGCAAGTCACAGGTCTAACCTGACTTCCATCATTCTCCAAACCTTTCTTCCCTCTCCTCTTGGAGGTGCCAAGCGTAGTGCCCTATCCACTCTATAATTCGGGTTCCTACGATCGCTTTCTACAAACAAATAAGTATCTCTCATGGTAACTGTGCTTTTGTTAGAAATATCGATTTAAAAAAAACGTATTTACAGTTACTTGCTTGGTCATTAACACACGTCTCATAGTTTTGATCACACAGAAGGTATAACTCGTTTAAATAGTTTTTTTTTTTTTAATATACTATACAACTAAACGAAAACTAATTATTTAGAAAGAACAGTCCAAAATCATAAAATGGTCATACCTATATAACTAAATGTTTACTTTAACTTGAAGTTACAGATACAATAAATAGAACCTCACCATATAGTAATACGGTTTTAAACAATGATGTGAAATAATATATCATCTAGAATCTAGATCGTCAGCCTTTCGAAATTGAAGCAGATTATATTTCGACTTCCGCCTCCAGATAAATGAAACATGATTGATCACAACAAACAGGAAGTGTTCGAAAAATTATTTTATATAGGTTAGTGCTTTAAGCCACATTGCATTATAAATTGACTCCTTCTAATTTACAAAATATTGGTCTTGAAGATAATAGCAGTATAGTAATGAACTGATTCCAGTTAATAATATAATTATAATAAATGCACCGATGTTCTATAAAATGAGAATGAGTGATATGCCCCGAGACAATAATTCTACGTTGTCCAGTGCTTAACCCTTACAGTCCCGGGCGCGTATATAGCGGAACTGAAGGCAGCATAGATAGATGTAGGTCGGTACGGGAAGGGTTAATAACTTTCATAGGCGGTCTCTGTTTTCTACATCATAGGTTCTTTACCATGACTTTGTTGAAATCAAAATCGAGTTATGGGCCCTTTCATGTACTTAGAAACTGCTCTGGATTCAGCAGTCCTTTATCAAGACAATACTTTTTATGGAAGACAGGCAGACATAGAACACCTATATGCGTCGTTGTTTTGAATCACTCCATTGACCAATATAGAGGGCCTAGTAGAGGAAGAGGAAACATGTTCTATCATGTTAATAAACCTGACCCATATCAATGATCTATATTATAGAAAATATACAATCACAAAACGTGTTGATACATTTAAAATTTATCTACACCAAACATAAAATTTTAAATCAAAAAAATTATCTGACTTTTACACAAATATTTCAGTTCGGCACAGATATCCAACTATCAAGCAAATCGCAATTTCTTACAAATATCTCAGTTCGACGCAAATATGTCAGTTTTACACGAATCAACACTTGCATTTTGTTTCTAAATACTAGTTTACACATGTGTGATTCTTGGGATTTTCTATTATGAACTCATTATTATAACACTGTGTCAATACAAATGAAATATTTCAGAAGGCAATACCAACTTATCAGTAATGGCCAGAAGTCTTCTTACATTATATATATCCTTGTTTGTTTTGGGAATAACGTTACATACATCTAAGAGAGAGAGAGAGAGAGAAAGAGAGAGAGAGAGTAAGAGTGAGAAAGAGTGACAGAGAGACAGAGAGGGCGACACAGACAGAGATACAGGGAGACAGGGAGACAGAGAGTGACAGAGAGAGACACACAGGGAAAACAAGATAGAGAAAGACAGAAAGAGACACATAGAGAGAAAGGGAGAGAGAGACAGAGATACAGAGAAAGTGAGAGAGAGAGTCAGAGAGACACAGAGAAAGACAGGGAGAGGCAGAGAGATAAAAAGCAAGAGATAAAGGAAGAGATGGGAGAGAGGCATTTAGAAGACAGTGATACAGTGATACAGATACAGTGAGAGTGAGAGAAAGAGGGAGTGACAGAGAGAGAATTAAAAAAAATTAAAAGAGAGACAGAGAGATAGAAAGAGAGAGAAAGATAGAAAAAGAGACACAGAGAGACAGAAAGAGAGAGATCGCCAAACTTTGGATTTATTTGTTATTTATGTGACCTTCTACGACCTTCAACCTATGAACTGCTGAGTCTAGGTGGGAGGGCTACACGTGGGCGGGTGAGTAAAATGGTGGGGGGGGGGGGGGAAGGTATCGCAAACATAATAAACATGTTGTTTGACACAAACATGGAAAGTTATTTCCAGATTCCTGTTAATCGTATCTTCGGGAGAGACTCGGGCGCCCCCCCCCCCGCGCCCCCCCCCCTCCAACCACCCACCCCCATTCTGTTTTGTTGACATGTCTGAAATCCTCCACTTTATGGCTCTTTGTCAATGAGTGAGTAGCGTTTTCGTGTGTGTGTAGGGTGAGTTGCAGGGAATCTGTGGGAGTTTAGGGAGCGGGGAAGTGTGTGGGAGGGAGTGGGGGAAGGGAGGGGGGAGGGAGGGAGAGTGCAATGCTTGTGAGGCGACGACGTGTATGACAAGTTAATGGAATGGCATGTCAGCTACGTCACCAGGTTTCTTCGACAGCTGCAGAAAGGAGGAAGGGACGGAGGGAGGTAAAAGGGGGGGGGGGGTGCCAATTAGCATAATATAGCGCCCCGTTTAAAACTTTCGTTTGGTTTAGTTTTGATTTGCATTATTTAGCCTACAATCAATAAAACCAAAGTATCCCGTCGAACGGTTGATTCACAGGGCCGATGAAATAGCGTGCACCAGTTTCTTTGCATATTAGGAGATTCAACATATTTTAAAAAAAAATTGGCGGGGGAGGGAGGCTGACATTTTGTAATGTCGTAGTGAGACCCGGGGGGGGGGGATAAAATCACGTGATGTCATTTATGTATGGTTCTTATTAACCCTTTTCTCACGCTGTCATTTCTCAAATATTAGTATCATTATGTTTTGTGATGTAAAAACACGTTTTTAATATACTGTGTTTTTTTTTTTTGTGTTTTGTTTTTTATTTACATTTAATTGACCTCTGTACCGGTTTTCAAATCTTCACTGAAGAGTTGGTTGAATACCTCACATGAAACTACGTCATCTTGTTGTCATTTCTTGTTTTTGAAGTTATAAAATTGTATAATATTTAGTTAAATTGTGGACTTTTTTCCTTGAGCCTAACCGGGATCTCCACAATAATATGAAGAAGAAGGAGAAGAAAGAATAGAAGTCCATGCATCGGTGCAAAAAGTTTAAAAGCTAACAAACAAAAACAAACACTGCTCAGCTTGTCTAGACAAAGACTCTGTCATGTCAGACTTCAATTTTCTTAAATTTTTCTTACATAGAATCTTTTTTATTTTTTTTATTTTTTTTTACATTTAACTAGGCTATAATCAGGATATAATATCATTAAATTATTGAACGTATTCGTGATGTTTTTTTTTCTAAATAAAATTGGTATCAGACAATGGCTTGTGAATTATTAATTGAGACTGGATTCTAAAGTAATAAACTTTTCCAAGCTACAGTTTTAGTATCTTAGCTGGACCATCTATCAATAAACCATCTCATGTTCATTAACTATAGTCTGAATAATTTAGGAATTAAGACATGAATACGTGTTTAAATCCACTATATAGACACATTAAAATATCCATTTACATTGAAAACAACATTTCAAAAATTAAGCAAAACTATTATTATATGAATAGAGTATAAAATATTGTAAATGAATTCATCATTAAATATAGCCTGACATTTAATCGTTCGTAATATATTATGTAATATGAATGACTACATTACACATTTTATTATAAGAATAATACAAAATAATAGTAAAGTAAAGTACCAGTCGTACCAAAGCACCAGTTTATGTGGTCACAACATACTAGGTGATTGTGACGATGCACAGACGCCTTTACTTTACCCCAACTAAGGTCAGGTACCCATCAGAGCTGGGTAGACTCAGGGACACCCTAGAAAAAATCCTAGCCTTCACTAGGATTTGAACCCTGGACTTTCGGTACGCCAGCATAACGCTCTGACGCACGACCACCGTACCCCATACATACTAATGTAACATAATATATTTGTCATATGTTCCACCTATAGCGACAAATACTATGATAGTTTTCGTAAAGCACCAGTATTAAACAATATTATTATACAATATTATTTTTAACAAAATACAAGAATAAATTAATAAATGCTAACAACGACAAATTACCCGATACGAATTGCTAAATGTTGTCAAACATAACCATATACAATTTATTGCAAAGAAATTTGAATAAAAAAAATTATTCCATCGGAGAACCGGGCACATAATGCTAGTAATATTATAACTATTGAAATATTACAATAGTCCGTGTAATTGTATCTGCCTGCATTTTTTATATATCATCTTTTTTTTTTAAACTACTGTAGGTTACCAATTACGTCCACCAGTATTTTATAAATAACTCTATATTGGATTAAAAAAACTTGTTTAATACAACAAGCTTTCATTGATCGAATTTTTCTTTTATTCGTTTACTAATGTCTCATGGCGTTGTTTGGAGCAGGGATCGGCAACCTACGGTACGCGCGCTAGACTTGACACGCAGAACTATTTTCAGTGGCACGCAAAAAAGAACTCACCAAAAGACAAGAAATGGAGTGCTGAAGCAAGATTATTTTTGTTTTTGGCTCGATGAATGAATCCTACTTTGGTGCAATGTTAACAAAATGTTAAGGAACCCCTAGATTAGAGATTTATTTGACAGGCTAGGTGTACGGACATGCTACTGGCACGGATCGTTTCAGAAATATTATATTGTTTGAATTTCCCGCGTTAATCTTCAGAGATAAACGAAATTATCTTTCAGGGTTAGTTTACTTAGACCGTTGAGTTGGTCCTTTGTTGTTATTACCTGTTCATTAATTTTAAAAAATCTCAAACAGAGATTTACTAGACAAACTTAGAAAAGTTTGTTTGTTTTTCTACGGTATTTAAAATGTGTTTGTTAATAGATTCTTGGGGCGTAAAAGATGTTGAAGCTGGGAGTTGAGAGTGAGATTCCGTGACAAATTTCCACATGCTAAGATGGAAGTTGGAGGAAAGAGCCGAATGAGCAGGAAAAGGAGGAGAGGGGTTGAGGGTATGTGAATAGCTGCAGGCATTTGGGAAGGGGAATGAGGGAGGTCAGTGATGGGACCGGTAGGGGTGTCAGGGAACATATGATAGGGGAGTGTCAAGCAGAGAGTAAGGGCAGTGGAGGGGGCAGGAAATAGGCATGGGAAAGGGGACAGGGGACAGAAATTGGGAGCAAAGAAGTGGGGGGCAGGAAATTTGGATAGGAGACTGTTGGCAGGGGGGAGAGAGCCGAACATTAGGCAGGGTGTGTGTGGCAGTTAATCGGGGATTGCTTCTTGGCAGGACAGCAGATAAATCACAAGCTTGATGCAGGTTCAGCAACACACTCGCATGTCAACATAAAAAATACGGCAAGCGATTTTCGTTATAACAGCCCCATGCACCACCTTAAGTCCCAGCACTACAGATTCAAACATGCAATATTTAAAGAGTTCAATCCGTCACTGCGATATCAATGCACCTAAAATACAAAACCTTCCAAAAAAAGAGATCTTTACAAGCAAGATCCAGACGATTGGAATCAACATGATACCGACCGTGACCTTTCAACTTGCTCTCTTCTCTGTACTTTACTTTTTCTTCTTTCCTTTACTTTTCATTTCTTTTATAATTTTCAATTGCAAGTTAATGACAATTTTTCTCTCTTCTGTATTTTTTTAGTTGCTTTTTTTTAAAAAATTTCTGGTTTGTGTAGACAGTTTATGTTAAAGAAGGGAAAGTATTTAATAAATGGGTTTTGACAGTAAAGTACGTTTTTAAATACTGTTAAATGTTTCCGAACCACCACCACCCACAAACTGATGGCCTGTTGTTTAAGCCTGGTCTCTAGGAGTCTATAGTTCAGTATTTGCATGACCAGGTGTACGAGTTTATGCCGCTCGATAATTATCCAAGGGGGGAATTCCATAAGGTAAGAAATGCCCCTACGGTGCCATAGGGGGGGGGGGGCATTATGGCTGAGCAGCAGCGCGTTCGTATGGCGTACCAAAGGTCCTAGGTTCAAATCCTGACGAAGGCTAGCATTTCGGTCTGGAGGGTGTCTCTGAGTCTACTCAGCTCTGATGGGTACCTGACTTTAGTATGTTGTGGCTACAGACAATTTTGAACTCTTCTTCACAGGCACCATGGATCATTGGATCCGACAGGCATTACATTACTTACTTACTTACTTACTTACTTACTTACTTACAGTACCATAACAGTGTCTTGTGCGATGTGTCTTAACAGTTTATGCACCATCAAGTATGCACGACACGGGCATGAATACCGAGCTAAGATGGTGTATTCCAGCCCTTATATTCGTATAAAAACCCCGGCTCATCTGGTTTTTGAGCCTTTTTGTATTCGATTACTTGTTTCTGACTACTGATGATCTGTTGCTGACAACTCCAACTGATCTGTTGCCTATAATGACCTTTTTGCAGTTCTCTTCTACTCACCATTTGCCTATACTGACCTGTTGCAGGCCACCGCTGATCAACCTCATGTCGACAACCTCTGATCGACCTGTTAGCCAGCTGTATCCATTTATCACAATTCTGTTGCTTCCCTTTGGTCACCTCCCCCCCTCCCCGCCCATCTTTCTTTTCCCCAGACCTCCACTCAAACCACTCCCCAAAGACAATAAATCTCTGACAGCGCTTTCATTTAACTTATGTCAATATTTGAACATGGTTCCCCAATGCTCACATTGTTTCGTTGATTTTCTTCTTTTTGTTTTTCTTTTCCTATTCCTAGTTTTTTGAAAACTTGTTTCGATTTCCTATACTTTGTATGCTTAGTTCCAGCCCTTGCATTTTAAACAGAATCAAAGCATGTCAAAGAAAATACCTTCAATAGACTAACTTAAAAAAAAAAAAAGATTAATAAAGATTGTCTGGATATTTGGCGCGAACATTTGGCGCTGCATTCAAATGACATTAGTGTTTCATTTTACAGCGTTTAGATTAAGGGGATAATGAATTGCCAAAGCTACAGAGCGCAGGATGTTCTCCCAACCAAGGCAATGCCTATTAGAAATTGTCCTTTTTGTGCATCCTTTTATTCATGTTGTATCGTATGCAAAATCTGTTTACATAAGTAATATCCTTCTATAAATTATTTTTAATTAAATGTGAATCTAGATGGTTCGCGGTTTGCAGAAGAGGATCGAGGTTTAAAGGAAAGCATGAGCTCCACCTTTACAGTCCGCAGCCAACATATATAGTCTGGTTATTGTGGACCACAACCCCAGACAACCAAAAAACCCACAAGAGAGTGTCAATGCTGATTAAGTGTGTTATCTGTCAAACAGTCGACATTTTGCTTTACTGTGTTGCTAAAAGAAATGAAGAATACATGATTACACTTACCCTAACCTTAACTCAGCCTCACTCCAATAACAAAAAATCAAGCTCTAATAACTCCCTATGTCATTGCCAGTAGCGTAGCCTGGGGGGGGGGGGAGCTAGGGGGAGCGGCCGCTCCAATTACGACCATTTTGGAAAAAAAAGGGCCTTTTCGGGAAAAAAAAAATTAATTAATAATTTTAAAAATGCCACGAAACACAATTTATGCTGTTTCAAATTTTTTTTTCTTTAAATTGCATTTCAACTATTTAATTCATTATAATCGTTTTGAATCATTCAGCGTGGCAACAGCGTAAAAGTCAGACTGATCAACTATATTATTTTTATAAGACAATTTATTAAGTGCCGTAGCAAGACCAAGACCAAAAGAAAAGGAGCGTGATCATTAAAGCGTTTTATATTTAATAAAAAAAATTAACCTGTTTGTTATTATCAGCTTTTTTTAAAAAAAAAATCCATTCATAGCTAATGTACAATTTCATTACTCAACTTATACTTTATCTAATAATTATCAACATTTCAATTTAATTGTCAAGAAATGATTTTAGTACTAGATAAAAAAGTCTTTAATGTTTGATCTCAGAATAACCGAGCTTTATCTGAAAATATTATTTTTACGTAGAATGGAGGGTTCCCGCTTTAAATGTACTTTAAGAGGAAGAGATACCTAATAATCATACAAACTGAGTAGTTATTTTAATGTTTAAAAATGTACATGTACATTCTTTAGTCATAAAATATTTATATAATTTTCAACAATCTGGTGTAATTTGATCATTTTAAAGTTATAAATTGCAAGTTATTAATTTGTTAAAATAAAACAAAAAAGAAACATATTAGAAATATTAATGTAAAGAAAACCGGTTAATTATCTCCCTTCAATTAAATTATCCAAATTTGATGCTAGTTATACCAAAAGAATTTATTGTTTTAATATAACTAGTGGACTTCTGAAAATGCTCATCTATCTTAATTTGCCTTAAATTAGGGAAAGAGTTAAATGTTTTGAAATTGATTTCACGGAAAGATATGCCCAGTTTCAATGCAAATCAATTCCAGTTGCCCAACACTTCAAGTGCTTTCATGTAAATGGAAGTTTAACTCACTGAAACGTGTCAAAAAGTCATACAGAAACATTGGCTTCAACAGTTAGTTCTCCTCATTCAATAACGAAATATTTTTGTTTCCATTAAGATACATCTTAATTGCTTTCAGACAAGAAAAGAATCTATCCAAGACTTTACATATACTCCGTATGACTTTCTTCTAGAAGAGACTTGAGAAACTATACAATTGACTATCTTAACAATAGATTCAATCACTGATTGCAAGTCCAATGATGTGAGCTTTGCATACAAACATTCCTGAACTAAGACAGTCGACGTCCAGTGTGATTCCCATGTAGTTCGCCATGCAGCACCCACTACTTATGCTGACATACGTTGTTTTCACTTGCATTAAACAGTATTCTTGGAGATCTTTCGCGTGCCACTGAAAATCGTTCTGCGTGCCAAGTCTGGCACGCGTGCCTAAGGTTGCCAACCCCCGCTATAGAGCATTCGCGTTGATTCTATAAGTACTTTTCGATACTATAATAATATGTTCATCCCGAAAATGAGCAGTAGATGCAATCAATTTTGCAGAAATTCCCATCATTATAAACTGCTAGAAAAAGAATGGTGAATTGTTAAATAAAAACTGCACTATTATACAGTGTGTTTATCCTGAGGCACAGGATTTTCTTATAACACTTGATAGGTACAAATTCTTAGTTATTCTATTAATCTGGAAAAATTGCTAAAAGTGGGGCCTTTTTACTACAATTTCGCTCCCCCTAGCGTCAAAACCTGGCTACGCCACTGGTCATTGCCCCTAATAGTCCACATAATTTTGTGATCGGGCTGGAAATTTTTCTCTATTGAATTCTTGCCTGTTGCAAGAAAACAAGTTGTTTTTTGTTTGTTTTTTCAGTATAGACGGAGATGTGTGTTATCTTTTCATTCGCAAGAAGACAATCTTGTAGCTAATTAACGCGAACACTGTAGGAATTAATTCAGCCTTAAACTCTTTCTTATTTAAATTGCATTGATTTCTTGGGAGCTTATTACAGAGGTAAATGGACTGGCAGATTGACAAGCTGGAGATATTTGTACTGGGCTTTATCAGGGGGAGAAAATTCTTAATGCAAAATGTTTGAATGACAACCGCAGACCTGTGGGTTAAAAATGACCCCCTCCTCCCCATTATTATTATTATCTTTTTATCTTTTTTTTTTTTGGCAGACTTTATTAAAATTGTCGTTGATTGAACCCAGAATGATGAAATATTTCAGAAGGAGTCAACTGGTGTAGATTGTATCTAATGTAATGCTTTTACTCAAGTGTAGCATAGAGAGGAATAAATGCTTAAGGGTATATGATTACTGTTTTTATTATGGGTATGGAATGGGTTGCCTGAATAGGTTGCCAGGAAAACCATTAACTTAACATCATTTTAAACACTAATTATACTGCAAGACTAGACTCAAACCTTACATATGCGTAGGACACAATAATAATCATCATCTTAGAAGGGGCGTCTCTTACGGATTATATCCGTGGTTTGAGTCTAGTTTTGAGTTGATTAGTGACCATGCCGAGACGTATATGATATAATTTTAAATTCATAATTTTTCACATTTTATACAAGGGTATTTGTAGGGATTCATTTTGTAAAGGAATTATTCTATCTTTCTAGGTTCTAAAAATTCTCTTAGATATAGCAGAAATTTTCATGCGAGAATATGCCCGCAACAATCACTCACAATTTTTCATCGGCTGCTCCTTGATCCTTTGAGCGTACGGCTGGCGTAACGTCTTTTGTTTAAATCCAGGTGAAGAGTAACATGAGTTTCCGGGTTCGGAGGAGCTCCCTGATTCTAATCAACTATGATGGGTACCTGACAATAGTTGTGGCAAAGTAAAGACAGATTGACATTGTGCTAGCCACACAATCCCCTCGTATGCCGTGGCTATAGAAACTGGTGAACTTTCCTTCACCTGTCACAATCTTCAATTGGGTCCGACTGGATTCGTTTTTACTACTTGGCTAATTTGGCTATCGTTTTGCTAAAACTTATTTTGGGCCTTTATCATTTTTTTACCCACCATAGTTCACAATACTGTGACAAGCTTGACATTACACTCTTATATTCTATTTAAACTGTTTACATTTTATCTAATGATGTTATCTATATATATATATGAATATATATATATATATATATATATATATATTTATATATATATATAAAAATGTTTGTGTGCGTGTGTTTAACCAAAAAATGTGTTTATTTAAAGACACGAGAACTTATTGCATCATATTTTACCTTAGCAATTTGACTTAGCACGTGTCCCCGCTAGCTGAATGGCTAACGCATCGATCCACCCCGGTTCGATTCTGCAGTTTTATAATTAATTTTTTTTTTTTTTAAAGATTGTAAATCCTCTGTCAACAACGGGATATTTAGCTTTTTGTTAAATAAAAACACTTGCCTATTTTTAACCCGATTACAATATTTATTTTAATTTTCTTTTCTAAATGTCTTCAGTAAAAAAAAATAATAATAATATTTAGATCTATAGCCTTCTGTTCATTGTAGTTTATATATATTTTTTGTTATTCTGTAGCGTATACAGGACTTGTTTTATTCCCCCCCCCCCCCCGGGCAACGCCGGGAAATTTAACTTGTCTATTTATAAATTAAAAAAAAAAAGTGAATAAAACACAAACAATGATATATCCGTCTGACCGGCGTCAAAATATCCGGAAACTCTGTCGTTACTAAATGAATTAGATATAGTCTATTTGTGTTGTTGTTGTTTTTACTTTAAAATTTCGTTACAAAAAACTTTACTAAATCTCAACTTTTTAAACCCGTGCAGTCTGTGTCTGTGTTAGTGGTGAAAATAACGTGAAGTGAGATAAGTTTTAAATGTATCACCAATAGGACTTGTTCATTCAAATACACGAAGTCATCCATTTTATAAACAATTCATTTCAGCACAATCCCCATTTTCAAACACACACTGCACAATGCTGAGACACAGACAACAAATGTAGGCTACTTCTGGCTTTAGCAATGTGAGACCGGATGGTCCCGCGGCTAGTTCAACAGACTGTTCACCGAAACGGCCCGGGTTCTAGCCCTGCCGCCGAACCGATCCCCGCCACCCTGTAGGAGATTTAGGGCCTAGACGATGTAATAATCTGTTATCTAGAAGAAACGTGGCCGAGTGTCAGCGCGTTCGACTGGCGTACCGAAAGTCCTGGGTTCGAATCCTGGTGAAGGCTAGGATTTTCCCGGGCCTGGAGGGTATCTCTGAGACTACCCAGCTCTGATGGGTACATGACCTTAGTTGGGGTAAAGTAAAGGCTGTTGTGCACATTGCTAGCCACACAATCACCTAGTATGCCGTGGCTACAGAAACTGGTGCACGCTGCTTCACCGGTCCTATGATCAATTTGGTCCGAAGGGTACTTTACTAGAAGGAACGTCTGCAAACGTATAAGTCATGTCTTTTCTTCCTTTCAGTTCCATGTATGTACACGATTATCTCAGCAGCCCATCACGAGTTCCTGCCCTCGGCACCCGGCTCGTTAGCGCTGTTATTACCTCCACGAGCACTCAGTACAAAGTAATCCACCGCTCTTATGATTGTTGCGATGTCGCAGATAAAACGCTTTCTCGATTCCAACGTCTCTCTATCTCTCTTTATCTTTCTCTCTCTCTCTCTCTCTCTCTCTGTCACTGCCTCTCTAATCCCCAATCTCTTAGCCCTTGTCGCCTGCAGTTTCATTTTTTTATTTTTTATTTCTTGCGGTTTGTGACGTCATTAGCCTTCTGCGGCTCATCGATCGCTACGGTAGACATATCGTAAGGCACACACACAACAATAAAGTGAGATTCCACATTACGGATTCCAGATTCCATTGACTGAAGGAAACTCTCGGCTTCCTTCACAAATATGTACTAGACTAGATATTATTAAACCTTTTGATATTAATGTGCCAAAAAAAAAGGATTTCTAATTTATTCAGCGTGCTAACAGACTAAAAGTCATACTTCTCTTTACTTAAAGTAGAGACTTGTAAAGTCTAATTAGGGATCCCCTCCGCGTGCCTTTGAAAATTGCTCTGCGTGCCAAGCCTGGAAGGCATAGCGTACCATAGGTTGCCGACACCTATGTTAGACTGAGGGTGTGCTCCCTTGATGTCAATGAGAACTGCAATCCGTTTTCTTTCCAAATAATAGTATAAATAACAACGTAGTTACAAAAAGACTTAAGTTCATTTTGCTGTCTGTTCTACACATTACTCAAATGCCATGTGAGGTAGACCAATACGTTTAGTAAAGTATCCCGTCGGACCAAATTGACCCCACATATGGCCGGTCGCTGTTTCTGTGCCTAACCCAGTTTCTGTGCCCACGGCATGCCAGGGAATGGTGTGGCCAACACAATGCCGAGGCGCCCTTTTACTTTATTTTAACTAAAGTCCGGTGACCGTCATAGCTGGGTAGACTCAGGGACACACACCCTAATGACCAAAACAAATCATAGCCTTCACCAGAATTGAAATCTAGGAACTGTCAGAATCGTGAACCAAATCAAATGCCCGTGATCGTAATTTAATAAATCTGCTTGGACATAAGTTTACAGACGTTCCTTCTAGATAGAATATTTTTACGTCCCTAAAACTCCTGCATGGCGGCATGTATTGGTTCGGCGGCTGGGCTAGAACCCGGTCGGTCTTGTTGTCAGTCCGGTGAACTAACCGCAGGACCAGCCGGCCTCTCTTGGTCTTGGAACCAAGATGGAGATTTCTGCAACATTGACCGGAAGTTAGCCTCGGGCACTGTTTGCCTTGTCCGAATATCCCGTTTCGTTTTTTGCCTAGGCATATGGTACACACACACACACACAGAGTTACAAATAAAATGTGGATATTTTAACCTTTCCCGTACCGACCTACTTCTATCTATGCTGCCTTCAGTTCCGCTATATACGCGCCCGGGACTGTAAGGGTTAATATACATCAAACTCTAATTAATAAAATCAGGGCATAATCAGTTTTTCCAAAAGTCCTAACTTAGCGCAATTGACATCTAAAGGAAGGGATGCAGAGGGGATATTATTAGGCGAATAACCTTTACACTTATGTTAGCGAGAATTTGGCGCAACCCTGGAAAACAGTCAGTTCAATCACTTCGGTATATGGACTCGTTGGCCATCGTCTGCTCGTTTATCCCCTATTGCTACACAACATTGTCACTACAAAAGGCCAACATAGATAACAATTCTAATATGTTGATTTTTAAACAATGAAATATCAAAATGTTATGGAAATTAATTCTAACAACAATTTGAGCCATATAGTCTGAATACGTTATTTATATATTTGAAACTATGAATTGAAGACTTGTTTGGGCCGAAAAGTGACCCGCGGGCCAACTGTTGCATACCCGTGACTTAAAGTTACGTGACCCATTTTTTCCCCCCTGACGTTTTAGGCTATCAAGCGTCATATATGAGTGACTAAATCAGTCATAAGAATTGAATTATTACAAATTGGTAATTCCCGATTTTTTGTGATAGCGACTAACATGGAGGAGATAGGGAGGGCGAGTGATGGTGCTACTCCTATAGCATGATGTAAGGGCAGCCACGCTTATACAAAATGATTCAGTACACAAATTTGGAAGGAAATTTTGTCACCAGTAAATCTTACACTGGTGGTCAACGGGGCTGTCGTTTGATGAAAATCAATATACGTGGAGAGAGAGAGAGAGAGAGAGAGAGAGAGGAAGATATATATATATATATATATATATATATAGAGAGAGAGAGAATGAGTGGGGGAGAGAGGGAGATGTAGAATGACAGAGGGAGCGAGGGACAGAGAGAATGAGAGAGAGAGAGGGAAGAGAGAGAGAGAGGGAGAAAAAGAGAGAGACGGAATAAGTCATAAGGAGAGAGAGAGAGAGAGAAAGGAGCGGAGATAAAGACAGATGGAGGATGAGAAATATAGAGAAAGAGACTGGTGGTGGGATAGAGCTGAAGAGCAAGAGATATAAAGGAGAGCGGAAATGAGATAGGGAGGATGAGAGATAGAGAGAGTGAGGGGGGTGAGTTAAAAGAGAAAGGAAGAGAATAGAGAGAGAGGGAGGGAGAAGGGGATGTTAGATAAAGAGAAAGAGTGAGACAGAGAGTCGAAAGAGTGAGTGGGAGAAGGAAGATACAGAAAAGTTACGAAAGATGGAGAGAGTTACTTGGTGGGAGATATGGGGAGAGAGGGAATAGTGAAATTAGCAGAGATAACTGGGGATCGAGAGGGGAAAGAGAAGCCGAGTGGTTAGAAGAGGGGGAGAGAGAACGATGGAAAGAGAGAGAGAGAGAGAGAGAGGAACAGGAAGAAAGAAAGAGAGAGAGAGAGAGGAACAGGAAGAAAGAAAGAGAGAGAGAGAGGAACAGGAAGAAAGAAAGAAAGAGAGAGAGAGAGAGGAACAGGAAGAAAGAAAGAGAGAGAGAGAGAGAGAGAGGAACAGGAAGAAAGAAAGAGAGAGAGAGAGAGAGAGAGGAACAGGAAGAAAGAAAGAGAGAGAGAGAGGAACAGGAAGAAAGAAAGAGAGAGAGAGAGAGGAACAGGAAGAAAGAAAGAGAGAGAGAGAGAGAGAGGAACAGGAAGAAAGAAAGAGAGAGAGAGAGAGGAACAGGAAGAAAGAAAGAGAGAGAGAGAGAGAGGAACAGGAAGAAAGAAAGAGAGAGAGAGAGAGGAACAGGAAGAAAGAAAGAGAGAGAGAGAGAGAGAGGAACAGGAAGAAAGAAAGAGAGAGAGAGAGAGAGAGGAACAGGAAGAAAGAAAGAGAGAGAGAGAGAGGAACAGGAAGAAAGAAAGAGAGAGAGAGAGATGAACAGGAAGAAAGAAAGAGAGAGAGAGAGGAACAGGAAGAAAGAAAGAAAGAGAGAGAGAGAGAGGAACAGGAAGAAAGAAAGAGAGAGAGAGAGAGGAACAGGAAGAAAGAAAGAGAGAGAGAGAGGAACAGGAAGAAAGAAAGAAAGAGAGAGAGAGGAACAGGAAGAAAGAAAGAGAGAGAGAGAGGAACAGGAAGAAAGAAAGAAAGAGAGAGAGAGAGAGGAACAGGAAGAAAGAAAGAGAGAGAGAGGAACAGGAAGAAAGAAAGAGAGAGAGAGAGAGGAACAGGAAGAAAGAAAGAAAGAGAGAGAGAGAGAGAGGAACAGGAAGAAAGAAAGAGAGAGAGAGAGAGGAACAGGAAGAAAGAAAGACAGAGAGAGAGGAACAGGAAGAAAGAAAGAAAGAGAGAGAGAGAGGAACAGGAAGAAAGAAAGAGAGAGAGAGAGAGAGAGATAAAGAGGGATATAGAAAGGAGAGAGAAAATAAAACTAACACAGTGAAAAACGAAAACAAAATTCAAAAAGTCCAATCTCAAAAGTATAAAAAAACACGTTTTAATTGTGAAAACCCGAGCTACAATACTTGAACAGTTAAAGTTTAACTGAATCCACCTGAACTTGAATACAAGCCCGCCACTGTCATAAACACTTTGAAAAAGTAGCCCTACACTTGATACGCCCATATTTCTTTTTCTATTTTAGTTCAAGACTTTCGCGCTATATATAATATATATATATACATACATGTAGTTTTATGTTTAAAAATTCAAGAAATAAATTAAACCGTTCGAGTATATGATGTCATTTTATCAACACAAATATTTTTTTTTTTCTCCGACTAGTTTAATATGGGAATTTCTACACGTATGACGTCATAACACAAATGGTTATATCCTATTTTTTCTCTTAATGTAATATTTATCTCACACGGCCAATCCATAAGAAAATCAAAATAATTCCAATTCTTGCCTATTTCTACTTTTTCTCTAGCTGTTTATTTCTCAAATTCTTTCATTTTCTTCCTTGTTTTTTTTTTTGGGGGGGGGATAGCTTTTGTTTGTTTTTTACCATCCTTTCCCTTACCGCTCTCCTCCGTCTTCTGTTTATGCCTCCTTCTTTCGATCTTCTGTTTATGCCTCCTTCTTTCGTTCTTCTGTTTATGCCTCCTTCTTTCGTTCTTCTGTTTATGCCTCCTTCTTTCGTTCTTCTGTTTATGCCTCCTTCTTTCGTTCTTCTGTTTATGCCTCCTTCTTTCGTTCTTCTGTTTATGCCTCCTTCTTTCGTTCTTCTGTTTATGCCTCCTTCTTTCATTCTTCTGTTTATGGCTCTTTCTTTCGTTCTTCTGTTTATGCCTCCTTCTTTCGTTCTTCTGTTTATGCCTCCTTCTTTCGTTCTTCTGTTTATGCCTCCTTCTTTCGTTCTTCTGTTTATGCCTCCTTCTTTCGTTCTTCTGTTTATGCCTCCTTCTTTCGTTCTTCTGTTTATGCCTCCTTCTTTCGTTCTTCTGTTTATGCCTCCTTCTTTCGTTCTTCTGTTTATGCCTCCTTCTTTCGTTCTTCTGTTTATGCCTCCTTCTTTCGTTCTTCTGTTTATGCCTCCTTCTTTCGTTCTTCTGTTTATGCCTCCTTCTTTCGTTCTTCCTTCCGTCTATATATCGTGCCTGTGCTTTCAAAGGTTAAAATATTTATAGATTAAACAATGGAGAAAGCTTTTTAATGTTCACTGCACTTCAGGCATCTCTGGGCTGTCTCGCCCTAGAGGGACAAGTTTGCTATTGCCCACTCTGCCACCCATCCCCACCCTGTCTGCACCCTTCTTTATCTTCTTTCTCTCTTTCTCTCTCTCTTTAAATTTCACCAGATTATCTGCTGCTTTTCTCTCCTTCCGCCTTTCACTCAATCACTTACACAGAGAGAGAAACGGAGGATGGGTAGACAAACAAAATAAAATATAGATAAAGAAAGAGCTAGGTAGAACGTGACGGTTAAAGAGATAGAGCAGGGGTCGGCAACTTACGGCACACGTGCCAGACTTGGCACGCAGAACGATTTTCAATGGCACGCGGAAGATTACCAAAAAAAAGGCAATTTAAGTCTCTTCTAAAAGAAATTAAGTGCTAAAGCAGGTTGACTTTTAGGGTTTTGGCACGCTGAATGAATTAGAAATCCTACTTTGGCATACTGTTGTCAAAAGAGAATAAGAGATACGGGAGAGAGGGAATAAGGAAAACGTATTTATGTGAAAGAGGGAGAGAAATAGAGAGAGCGAGAAATAAAAGATATATTGATAAAACGAGACATAGAGAGGGGAAAATAATGAGTGGAAAAGAAAAGTGTTGAATGAATTAGAGGAAAGGAAGAAATGACAGAGATTCAAACAAACAAAAATAGAAATGAAGCAAAATAGCGTGATAAAAATATAAGGGAAAGATTCCAATATACAAAGAGATAAAGAGAGAGACAGAAAGAGAGAAAGAGAGACAGAGAGAAAGAGACAAGAGAGAGAGAATGAGAGAGGGATTAGGAGAAAGGGGAAAAAAGAAGAGAGACATAGAGAGAAAAACCAGAAAGAGAGAGAGAGAGAAAGAGAGAGCGACGAAAAGAGAGAGAGAAAGTTAATTAGTTACTTGTAAGCTCAGCAAGAATGGTGCTCTGTTGGCACATGTGTATGTGTAGATGTGTATGTGTGTTTGACATGTGTGTAGATATATACGCACCGAGAACGAGACAAAACCCAATACATGTATTTAAATTGAAACCAGGACATTACCCCCATTTCATCCCGAAGGTCATTTCATTTAGAAGCTGAATAATTAATTTATCTCTGGAAGTTTTCTTTTTTGTTTAACATGTATTCTGCTGAACCCCCACAATCCAACTCCGAACACAGACATTTTCTACTGATTCATCCTCTAAATCTAATTCCTGCATTAGCAAATGGAAAAAAAAAACAAGACGAAAAAACCCGGAAGACATGGTCTATTATTAGCTCGACGTCACGTGATGTACGTGTTAAAGTTTTAAAAAGGAGTGCCAGTACATGCAACATGGCGGAATTAAGTTTTTCTTTATGTGCTTGTTTAAAAAAAAGAATTTCCGTTGGACCAAGTTGATCCATAGGGCCGATGGAGCAGGGTTCACCAGTTTCTGTGGCCACGGCATACTAGGTGATTGTGTGGCCTGCACTTTGCACAGCCGTCTTTACTATACCCCCATCTAAGGTCAGGTAATCATCAGAGCTGGGTAGACTCAGGGGCACCCACCAGGACCGAACAAAAAATTTCTAGCTTGCAACAGGATTCGAACCCAGGACCTTTGGTACGCCACACTGACGCGCTGTCGCTCGACCACCGTGCCTCTAAGGTGCTGGCGATTGCCATTAAAAACAAGGTAGAGTTTTTCTATTGTGTTTCATCATATATTTTTCTATGGTGTAAATCAAACGTGATTCAGTACACAAATCTGCCTATTTCCTACGTCAAACTAATCAGTCAACTCCTCTGCAACACTTACTATGCTATAGCCACCCTTTCAGCCTTTCCCACTGGAGCCCCATTCCATGCAGCCACTTCCCCTTTTCAGCCTATCCTCCTTCAGTTACTTGCAACCACTCCCCTCCCCCCTTTCCAACGCAGCCAAGATCCCTGCAGATACTCCCCAACACTGACTTCGTAGCATTTAATCACGTGCACCCACTCCCCCCCTACTCGTGCCTCAACACCTACTCTCCTGCAGCCCATTCCCTCCCCCTTCCAAACTCCTCATTCCCAAACAGCCCATTCCCTAATCCCCCGATTCACTTGAACATACTCTCCTTTACTCACTCCCCACTTCTCTCCATTCTCATTCTTTAAGGAACAGCTGGCCTCAGAACACTGAGAGAATCTGAGACAAAAAGAGTCTTATGAAAAAGAGCTTAAAGAACTTTCTCTTTGGCTAGTGGCTGTGTGCCTTACATACTAACACAACTGCCACTACAATTCACACCCGATAGCTCACTAAGCATGCTAAATTTAACAACATGGATAGAAGCACCATAAAAATGACCATTATTGTTATTATTCACCAATTCCTACACCCAACTTCTCTAGTTTTGAAAACCTATATTTCTCCCCCCAAAAAGCCTCTCTAATCATGGTCTATGTTTTCTTATTTCTGATGGCATGAACAAATAAATCCCATTTACTCTCGGTGAAACAACCAAATCACTTCCAACATGGGAAGGAACACGGATAAAAAACTTTAACTCGGCCATATAGACATTTTATAGTCTTACACTTTGATTAAAACGAAAACAACAAGAAACAGATCATTCTGATTTCTAGCCATCACACTTAAATTAGATTTTACTGACTCCAGAAATGTATTTCTTACTTCCATTGTATGCGTTAGTTTTTCTTTGAGGCCTCTAAGGCAAGCGTCTTTTAAATGTATGTGCCAAACCTACTTCGCCTTCCTCTACTATCGGTCGATTAAGATCAACGCTTTTGTTTTGCTGATAGCCCCAGGTCTGAATGGCTACATTATCGAGTTATCGATTTGATAATTAACTGTAACTAAGAATGTCAATAAATGGTTCACTGTTTCAAGGTAAAGACAGAAAAACGGAGGTGTGTTAAAATTCTTAGCACACATCGAAAAGATGTAAGAAGTTAGCACCAAGATTTGATTGTAATGATAAATGGAATGTTCATTCCAAAAATTAATCTACTTGGCTATCTATCTATACATCTATCTATATATCAATCAATGAATATGTTAGCCTTACTCAATTCTAACTTACAAATGCAACACAATAACAATCTGTGTTATAATGCCCTGATAAACATAAGGACAAAAACACTTTTATTATCCCATATGCTAGAACAAATGCATATACGGATTTTTTTCTTTTCGAGTGGCATCCGAAAATGGAATGGGTTCCGAGAACGCAATTGAGGCTTTTTTTCTAAAAGCAATAGTGCATTGTAACTTTTAAGCTGCTGGTACGATACATGAATTAGAAATGTGACTTTGGCGAAACTATTGTCATAAGGTTACCAAACCACGAAAGTAAAATATCCCTCTAAGATCATGTTGGTCTATGGGACTATGGAAATAGCAAATTTAAAGTTATTTGTGAATGTTCCAAATAAACTGTTCCTCTTTCTCTATAGATATGTAAGCCAGTATGGACTTAGGTTATCAATCAAGTAGACTTGTTCATTCAATACTCTCTCATTTTCTCTCTCTCTCTCTCCTTTTAAATATATCTGTGTTCCTTCAATAATCCACATATTTACTCAACCATTATCTCACACATTTATATCCTTTTATACTTAGGCAACGCTACTTCTGATCAATCATGCAAGTCTAGCCACGCTTCTATTGATACACAACACTTTCTTTAATTCTCTCTCTCTCTTTCTGTCTATCTCTTTCTATTTATTTCTCTCTCTCTTTCTCTCTCTCTCTCTCTCTTTCTCTCTCTCTCTCTCTTTCTATTTCTTTCTCTCTTTCTCGCTCTTTCTTTATATTTCTTTCTCTCTCTCTTTCTTTCTCTCTCTTTCTCTCTCTTTTTCTCTCTCTCTTTCTCTCTTTCTTTTCCTCACTTTTTTTTATTTCTCTTTTCATTTCTCTCTCTTTTCCTGTATCATTTTCACTCATTATTTCTTTCCCTCTATTTCTTTCTCTCTTTCTTTACTTCATTTTCTTTCTATTTATATCCCTTTCTCTCTCTCTCTCTATGTCTCTTTCTCTATTTCTTTCCCTGTCCTCTTTCTATCTCTCGTTCTTCTTGTTACACTTTCTCTCGTTCTTTTCCTTTTTCTTTCTCTCTCTCCCTCTTGCTCTCTCTTTATTTCTTGTCATACTCTCTATCTCTCTTACTCTCTTCTCTTTTCTCTCACTATATCTATCAATTACTCTTTCTCTCGATTTCTTTCTATAACTTTTCTATCAGTCTACATCTTTCTCTCTCTCTCTCTCTCTTTCTCTGTCTGTCTCTCTCACTCAAGCTACGAAACTAATAATGAAAAAATAATACTACTATTCATAGATTACTCCACTCCGTAAGCTGTCACCAACGGGGCTTATTGTAATCTATTCTCTATCACATATATTAAACATTCTGTTCATATAAACAGGATGCACACGTTTACAAATATATTGGCAATAAACCAGCTGTTAAATCCAATCACATCCAGTAGATTGGCAATTATGAGAGATAACATAATGACGACTCTCCATTGAGTGTACTAATCGAGCAATACATTACAGAGAAAGACTTGTCTCGAATCGAATAATATAATATTTGAACAAGTCAACAATATAGTATGTAACACCGAGCTATATATATATATCTTATCTTATACATTACAAACGCCCCTTCTATAAAGAAGATTATTGCGCCCTGCGGTCATCCGTGGTCCGAGTCTAGTCTTGCATTTTGATTGTTTTAAATGATGTTAAGCTGCTGGTTTTCCTGGTTTGTTCAGGCAACCCATTCCATGCCCGAATGTCACTCGGTGCCTGAATGTTACATATATACATAGAGTATTCAATCACTTAAAATAAAGTATAAAATCTCTGAAAAATGCAGACTTTTTATATATATAATATATATATATATAGACAAGTTTTACCAAAGTAAGATGGTGATTTGACCCAGACATACACAGAATTAAAATATGCACTTTTGATTTAAACACTTATCGGAAATGCATCAATGAAAATGAACTCAACAAAATGGCTGTTGGTCTTTCTCGATTGAATGCGTTGAATGCCAAAAAAATATATATTAATTGAGTAAGTATTGTATTAAATGTAAGATACTTATACGTGTCAGTTAGTTAGAACATCATTCGGGTTATTATCATACACCAAATAAATGTAATGAAAACGTAACAATAATTTGGTAGGTTTCAGTCGCTCACTAATGTAGAGTACTTGTTAATTAAATCGTATATATGTCAGCGTCAGTATATATGTAAAACTTATCTATAAATAATAGTATATCTATCTGTCTATCAACCCATCTATATATCTAAATATATCTATCCATATATCTATCGATCTATCCATCTATGTGTCTGTCTATCTGTCTATCTATCTATCTATCTATCTATCTGTCTATATATCTATATATCTATCTATCTATCTATCCATCTATCCATCTCACTGTCTATCAACCCATCCATATATATTTATCTATCTATCTGTCTATCTAACTATCTATCAACCCATCTATTTATATATCTATCTGTCTGTTTATCAACCCATATATATATATATCTATCTAGATATTAAAAATAATATTGTGCGATAAGTACTTATTCCATTCATGCCAATGATTCTACGTTTTCATGCACAGGTTGTTACAATATGGATGCAAACATCTCTTTTTCTCGTTGAATGAAGTTTTATGATTATGAATTTGAAGAGAAAATAAACAAATCAAATGTAGGTTATAACGTAGGCCTTAGTTGGATATAATGGAATCAATACTGCACTGGGGATTTGAAGGGGCTTGGATGTTTGATGGGGGAGAAATGAAGTGATGGAGTTATCGAACTACCGAAAAAGAGAGAGAGAAAGAGAGAGAGAGAAAGTGGGAGAGAGAGTTCTTGAAAGTTGAGGGATGAAAGAGAAACGAAGAGAAAGAAAAACGTAGAAAGAAGGGATTTATGTAGAGAGAGAAATACTGAATAAAGACACAGAGAGAAATGGTGAAATACTGAATAAAGACACAGAGAGAAAGAGTGAAATACTGAATAAAGCCACAGAGAGAAAGAGTGAAATACTGAATAAAGACACAGAGAGAAAGAGTGAAATACTGAATAAAGACACAGAGAGAAAGAGTGAAATACTGAATAAAGACACAGAGAGAAAGAGTGAAATACTGAATAAAGACACAGAGAGAAAGAGTGAAATACTGAATAAAGACACAGAGAGAAAGAGTGAAATACTGAATCAAGACACAGAGAGAATGATTGAAATACTGAATCAAGACAGAGAGAGAAAGAGTGAAATACTGAATAAAGACACAGAGAAAAAGAGTGAAATACTGAATAAAGACACAGAGAGAAAGAGTGAAATACTGAATAAAGACACAGAGAGAAAGAGAGAAATACTGAATAAAGACACAGAGAGAAAGAGAGAAATACTGAATAAAGACACAGAGAGAAAGAGAGAAATACTGAATAAAGACACAGAGAGAAAGAGAGAAATACTGAATAAAGACACAGAGAGAAAGAGTGAAATACTGAATAAAGACACAGAGAGAAAGAGAGAAATACTGAATAAAGACACAGAGAGAAAGAGTGAAATACTGAATAAAGACACAGAGAGAAAGAGAGAAATACTGAATAACGACACAGAGAGAAAGAGTGAAATACTGAATAAAGACACAGAGAGAAAGAGAGAAATACTGAATAAAGTCACAGAGAGAAAGAGTAAAATACTGAATAAAGACACAGAGAGAAAGAGAGAAAGACTGAATAAAGACACAGAGAGAAAGAGTGAAATACTGAATAAAGACACAGAGAGAAAGAGATAAATACTGAATAAAGACACAGAGAGAAAGAGTGAAATACTGAATAAAGACAGAGAGAGAAAGAGTGAAATACTGAATAAAGACACAGAGAAAAAGAGTGAAATACTGAATAAAGACACAGAGAGAAAGAGTGAAATACTGATTAAAGACACAGAGAGAAAGAGTGAAATACTGAATCAAGACACAGAGAGAATGATTGAAATACTGAATAAAGACAGAGAGAGAGAGAGATACTGAATAATAACAGAGAGAGAGAGAGAGAAGTTCTGAGTAAAAATAGAGAGAGAAAGAAGTACTGAATATAGACAAAGAGAGAAAGATAGAAATATGGAGGAGGAAAATGTACTAAGAAAAGAGAGAACAAAAAAAAAGGAATGGAAATAGCAAGAGAGGGAGAGATACTGATAGAGAAAGAGTAGGCTGGAGTGAGAGAAAAAGAAAATGGATTTTGCGGACAGGAGAAGAAAGGCAAAGAGGAGGGAGAGAAAGGGGAAGTAGGAATGGGAGAGAGGAGAAATAAAGAGAAATAGAAATTGAGAGGTAATGAGTGTGTGATAGTGAAGAGGGAGAGAAAGAGAGAGAGAGAGAGAGAGAAGGAAAGACAAGATGGTAACATGCAGGGAGAAACGGCAGAATAAAATTTGATAGGAAGCGACATTACGTCATAAGGGGCAAATTTAATTTTGAGCAGAAAATCGACAGAGGGTGTGTGTGTGTGAGTGAGTGTGTGTGTGAGTGGGTGTGTGTGTGTGTGTGAGTGTTGGGAAAAAGGGGAAAAGGAAGGGGGGGGTGGAGAGAAAGACATCCGGTTGATGCCTGCTGGGTAAGCTAAATGATTGGCTAAAGAGGAGAAAAAAAAAAAGATGCGCGCGAGACACGTGACAAAGATGGAGGGTGGTGGAAGAGGGTTTGAGGAAAAGAGGGTGGTGATTTCGGAACGATGGGGCGGGGAGGAGGAGCAGAAGGCCAAAAGAGTGAAAAGGGGGGGGGGGGGTAATGATAGAGCTCATTCGAGGAGGCTGATATACTGGGCTACTCGCCTTGGCAATTTTTTAAAAAAGGGGGCAATTACCTATTTTTTGGGGGGGGGGGGGGTGGTGATTGAGGTCGGGGTGGGGTTGGGGCGCGGAAGGGTTAGGGCGTTTCTATATATTAGCATGGCAGATGAGAGAAATGGGATATTTAGAGAAGGATAAATAGGGGAAGATATGAAGCGATAAAAAAAACATACAATGAAGAGAAAATTGAAACGCTGGGACTGGGAAGTATGGACGTACATTAAGATGAAGAGATGCTAACGTAGTTTCAAGATGGTTGTAAGATACGAAGCAGATCAATAGATAGTTAATTATGTAGATAGATAAGATCGTTTTATTGATCTACAATCTACATGAATGGAAATTTTTTCATTGATTTCAAAGTTGGCATTTCAGCTTATTTTAAACGCCTTAAAAAGACGCCATTGACACGAAGAATGCAAATAAAAGGAGCGCCTGTTACATATAAGATTTAAAGATAAAATAAATCTATTGAACAAGCTTAAAAACGAAAATCGGTTGAATACTAGCTGTTTAGCCCGGAAAAAAAATGGAGGAAGAAATTACAATATTTTCTATTAATCGCGTTTGATTTGAAAAGAGGCTTAAAAAATAAAAAATAGCAATCTAAAACTATTTTATGGCAACAACTAAAGAATTTATAGCGATATAGAAAGTCGGGAAAACTCGATAGACAGTTTAAATAGTTTAACAGTTTATTTTAAAAGCACTGCAGCGGTCGATAACTCCAAATTATACCTTGAATATTCGTTTTATTGTGTTTGTATATTTGCATACGCCAACAGACATAACACAACGATATTAGCATCATACGCGGTACAGTATTTTTTTTTTCTGTAGGAAGTTTCCAGTAAATATTTCTTCACGAACAGTCAAGCTGTAAGCTTATAAGGAATAGGGAGCAAACATACATAATATAAACAATCTTACAAGGAAATTATAAATAAAAGCTTAATATTGGCGGAGAAGGGGTTCTGTAATGTTACTCATTCTAGTTTGTAAACTTAAACTTCTCTGTTCCTACTTATCCGAGAAATACAATTTTTAAAAAAATCAGCTAATAAGTGCAAATCCTGCAAAGAAAAAAAAAGGTTAGAAGAATTATTTTTTTTACAGACAAAAATATGTCGAATAAATAAAAATATAAGACTGACATGGTGAACAAAAGTTGGAGAAAGAAAGATCATGATTCAATATTCCTATTTTTACAACAAAAGCAGAAAGAACAAACTGGTTTTCATTAGCTATATTATGTTTATTTTATTTTTTTCATGATCCTAAAATAAATACTATTACATTAGATGATTTCAAATTTTTTTTTAAGTATTTGTTTTTCTTTTTGCTGAAACAAAACTTTGTCATACTAATGTAGCATAAAAATAAATCAAATATGTTGTTACGCTAAACCTAATTAATTAATACAAACACATTTTAACCCTTACAGTCCCGGTCGCGTATATAGCGGAACTGAAGGCAGCATAGATAGAAGTAGGTCGGTACGGGAAAGGTTAAAATAGAAAAAAAAAATCAATGAAAAATCGCCCACGCAATCACTATTTTAAAATTATTCCTGTTTTTGTTTTAGAAAAAAAGTTCTTTTAATTTGTTTTATAAGTTCAAGTTAAGTAGGTTTGTGGTGAAACCAAATAATGGTTTGTTGTTTTTTTTTACACTAAGTAAATTTTTTGTCTTTTTTTTTGTCTCGTGGGAGATTTGTATTTATGGAAAGAGTTTAAATAAATAATACAGCAATTTCATTCCGTAATAAACTTTTTTTTGTAGCGGTTTTCTAAAGAAGTGTTTAATAAGTTGGACAGAGTGAATTGGTCCTTTGGGAATCCACGCAAGTAAAACATTACAACCTACTATAAATAAAATCATCATCATTGCCCGTTGTTCCAGCTGGGGTATGGACCGCCAACCACAGATCTCCAGAGCTCTTTGTCCCAAGCCATTCTCTCTAATTGGGTCCAGATGTACTCCATATTTTGGGTGACTGCCTCAAGGTCGCGTCGCCAGGTATTTCTTGGGCCGCCCTTATTTCCGCTTGCCTTGGGGGTTCCAGTGCTTGTCTAGTGACATTGGTTTGCGGCTTGCGCAGTTTGTGCCCTATCCAACCCCATATTCTCCTTCTGATATCTTCTTCTATTGGACGTTGGCCGATTCTTTGCCAGAGGTCGATGTTGTTTATGGTGGCAGGTCAGCAGATCTGGAGTATCCTTCTGATGCACCTGTTGATGAAGGTTAGGGCTTTGTCGGTGGAGGCTTTTGTCATTCTCCAAGTTTTATTTTTTTTAAAAAGGCACAGATTCAATCAGAGAAAATTACCTCACTTTGCATGATTAGGATATATGAGTGAAAATCGAAACCAAATTTCTCGAATTACAATATCTCTCCCAGCCCTAAGAAAACCTGTCGATTATTAATACATCACGGAGCAGGGTGGCCTACCGGCAGCGCATTTAGCTGCCGAATGTCCTGGGTTCAAATCATGTTGAAGGCTAGTATCTAGCTGAGTCTATTCAGCACTGGTGGGTACCTGACTTTTGTTGGGGTAAAGAATAGATGGCTGGATATTAAACTAGCAAAACAATCCCCCTAAGTATGCCGTGGCCACAGAAACTGTCTCCAATACTAACTAGTTCATGTTATAGTTCTTATGTCTATCGTCTCCAATACTAACTAGTTCATGTTATAGTTCTTATGTCTATTGTATCCAATACTAACTAGTTCATGTGATAGTTCTTATGTTTATTGTCTCCAATACTAACTAGTTCATGTGATAGTTCTTATGTTTATTGTCTCCAATACTAACTAGTTCATGTTATATTTCTAATGTCTATCGTCTCCAATACTAACTAGTTCATGTTATATTTCTAATGTCTATCGTCTCCAATACTAACAAGTTCATGTTATATTTCTAATGTCTATCGTCTCCAATACTAACTAGTTCATGTTATATTTCTAATGTCTATTGTCTCCAATACTAACTAGTTCATGTGATAGTTCGTATGTTTATTGTCTCCAATACTAACTAGTTCATGTTATATTTCTAATGTCTATTGTCTCCAATACTAACTAGTTCATGTTATATTTCTAATGTCTATTGTCTCCAATACTAATTAGTTCATGTGATAGTTCGTATGTTTATTGTCTCCAATACTAACTAGTTTATGTTATATTTCTAATGTCTATTGTCTCCAATACTAACTAGTTCATGTGATAGTTCTTATGTTTATTGTCTCCAATACTAACTAGTTCATGTTATATTTCTAATGTCTATCGTCTCCAATACTAACTAGTTCATGTTATATTTCTAATGTCTATTGTCTCCAATACTAACTAGTTCATATTATATTTCTAATGTCTATTGTCTCCAATACTAACTAGTTCATGTTATATTTCTAATGTCTATTGTCTCCAATACTAACTAGTTCATGTTATAGTTCTAAAGCCTACTGTCTCCAATACTAACTAGTTCATGTTATATTTCTAATTTCTATTATCTCCAAAACTAACTAGTTCATGTTATAGTTCTAATGCCTATTGTCTCCAATACTAACTAGTTCATGTTATAGTTTTAATGCCTATTGTCTCCAATACTAACAAGTTCATGTTATAGTTCTAAAGCCTATTTGTTGCTGATACTAACTCGGACTCTCTGTGTAGACCTTGGTTACACGGGCCTGGGGGATATTTTTTCCCCACTGTTTTCTCAGCCATCTCTTGAAAGGCTGGTTAAGGAATAGTATCTGTGTGTGAGTTTGTGTATGTGTGTGTTCGTGGGGAGTGAGGGACGGACAGGGAGGGTGGAGTGGAAACTTTGGCTCGGACATGCGCCCCGGGGTAATTGCGTGTCAGCGCCTGCTTTACTCATTAATGCCAAGTTCGGGGAAAAGGAATGGTTTTGGTGGTTGGAGAGGGGAGTGGGGGAGAGTGGTGACAGTTACTTAAGGTTAGGTACCAGATCATACCCGCCCATCTGACCGATGCCAGACCCTGTGCTGCTTTAACCTTGAATACCAAAGGCCTTTCCTGGACTGTCTAGGTCAAGGGTGTGCAACAGGCGGCCCGCGGGCCACAACCCGGCCCGCGGGCCACAACCCGGCCCGCCAGGCCTGTTGGTGAAGCCCCTGCTAATAGTGTTCGTTTTTATTTACGTCCAAATGTATTTACAATTTACTTAACTCTAGTTATCATGAGATTTCATTTTCCTATTTTAACTGGCCCTCTTTGTAGTTCCAAAGTTCCAATGTGGCCCTGGATTAGAAAATGTTGCACACTCCTTGTCTAGGTAGTAGTTTTTTTTTCTTAACAGCTTCTACTCACAGTACTGTAAAATTGTTTAATATGGACATTACAAAATTAAGATGTTGCTATTTTATTTTAAAGGAGTTTTGTCTAATCCATGCGAATAAATGAAATGTGAATGACAATAACAAAGGTTGATAGATAGATAGATAGATAGATAGATAGATGGATATGTAGATAGATGTAGATAAATAGATAGATGTAGATAAATAGATAGATGGATATGTAGATAGATAGATAGATGTAGATAAATAGATAGATAGATAGATAGATGTAGATAAATAGATAGATGGATATGTAGATAGATAGATAGATGTAGATAAATAGATAGATAGATAGATGTAGATAAATAGATAGATAGATAGATAGATAGATGTAGATAAATAGATAGATAGATAGATAGATAGATAGATAGATAGATGGATATGTAGATAGATAGATAGATATATAGATAGATATAATAGAAAGATCTACGGAATTGAGATGTGCCAGGCCGATAAATAGATATATTGATAGATAGAGAGAGACGTAGAGAGAGGTAGAGAGAGAGAGAGAGACAAATAGACTTACTAGTAAAAAATAGATGACTGATTTAAGAGTGAGAGAAAGGGGAATTAATGGCGAGGTAAAGATACAGACAGATAGGGAGAGATAAAAATATATAGCTGAAGAAATTCCGGGAAAGAGAGAGAGGGGGAGAAAGAGAGAACTAAATAAATAGACAGCTAGCTAAATAGAGAGATAGATTGATAGATAGATGATAGATGATAAATAGATATACAGATGAACGTTTCTGTGAACAAATATTTTGATGGGTTGATAGATAAATAGCTTGTTAAAGTATGATAAAGAAATTGAGAGAGATAGAGTGAAATAGATCAGAAGCATGACATATTTACCCATAAATCTTTTTATCTGGCATTCACTAAACCGGAAGTGCATATGTTTAAAGATGTCTACACTAGCTGTTGCCAGGGCAACCACGTGCAAGTTGTCTTGTTAAACGGTCAAGGAGAAAAACACTTCCCATTATAATTTTTTTTTTCTCGTTTCTCTTTTCAAACCTCAATCGAAGTTCTGATTGGAAATTTATTTTAAAAAAACAACAAAAGGAGAGACAAGGAAGATCTGTCTAGAGTCTAGAGAATTTACATTATGGGCAATACGGACAATGAAATTGAGTGTGAAACAAGCATATGTTCTCATTGTGTCTTCTATTTTCTATTCGTATTATTATTTATATATATATTTTTTTTTGTGGCTTTATTTTTTGCTGTTGTAAATGTCGAATATATTGTTGTGAATAGATGTAAACAATGGGAAGTTATTGTTGTTTGTTTTAAAATATACAACTAGAAAATTATTTCAGAAAATATAAATTTCGACAATATTTTGATAGACGTTTTTTGTATTTGTTTTTTTTTTTTTTTTAAATATCTTTATAATTTTTTGTAAATGGCGAATATATTATTGTGAATAGATGTAAACTATTTGAAATTGTAGTTTTTTGTTCTAAAATATATAACTAGAAAAGTATTTCAGATAAATATAAAATTCAACAATGTTCTGACGGACGTGAAAAGATCTTTATGAAATCGTTTTATTTCACTCACCGTAAGAAAAAAAATGACACCAATCGCCATGGTGAAATCAATCGTCGTGAATACATCATTCATCTTTAAATGGTATAGATTCTTTGTGGCAAATCATTAATAAGGGATTTATTAATGATAAGATTTTAGAGTAATAAAACATTAAATGAACTTTTCATGGAAACTGAGCAAGAAATATTTTTTTTTGCGCGGTATGTCTGAGTAATATATTGGCTTTTTAAAATATCATTTTCAATTTAGATTAAGAAATTTTTTTTTATATGTATTGCTACGACTTGTGTTCTTAAATGTTCTATTTCGGACTTTTAAATCATTCTGGTGAATTTACTAAATTGTCTTACGCCTGTTAAGTGTAAATATTTATTAGACCAGGGATCGGCAACGTATAGCACGCGTGCCAGACTCGGCACGCAGAGCGATTTTCAATGGCACACGGAAGACGAACAAAAAAGGTGATTCATCAATTCTCTTTACAAAAAAAATGAGTACTAGAGCATTAAGGCTGTTCGCAAGCCGAATGAATTTGAACTTAATCCGTCTTTGGCACACTACTATCAAGAGGTTGCCGACACATTTACTAGACAATAAGATTACACCCTATAACGTTCAAACAAAAAACCTACTTAATCTTTTATTTATATGTCTAGGTAGTTTGAGCACAAAAATTCATAAAAGTAAAAACTTTTTTTTAGCACAAAAATGTATAAAGAAACAACTTTTTTAGCACACAAATTTATAAAGTAATACATTTTTGTTTAGCACAAAAATGTATAAAGGACTAACTTTTTTGGGCACAAAAATGTATAAAGTAATAACTTTTGAAGTCAAGGTTCTTTGCTGCAGGATCTTCGCGTAAAAGCCGTAGCTTTTTTGGTCACAGGATTTCAATGTTTACACAGTGCAGATTATGATGTTCCATTCAGCTAGAGCTGCAGAGCAGATTATGATGTTTCATTCAGCTAGAGCTGCAGTGCAGATTATGAAGTTCCATTCAGCTAGAGCTGCAGAGCTCTTTGCTATCTTGCTACTAATGCCAAACACACATATTGACTTGTCTTTTTTATTTTTGGCTGTTTAGTCTGTTGTAGAATATTTTGGTTATGGTGGATGATGGGGCTTTGCGATTGGTTCTCCTTGAATAGTAGGACACAGATTGGACGCGCCCCTGAGCATCGGGATATATAAACAAAAAGATTTCTTGTAAATTCAACAGCTGGACGTACGTGCCGAGCATGAAAAATGCATCATTAATTTCACATCACACAATAATTTAACAGAAGATGTCTTAATGCACATCGGTTCATCCACCGTACACAGAAAGAGAAAAAAACAACAACGATTATTTCAACAAACTTTAATTCTTGCAGTTCGTATAAATAGCGAAAAAAACAACAAAAAAACAACAACAGCAACTGTCACGTGCGAAATCAGCTACTGACGTTAGATGATATTTTTAGTAATGTATTATTATATATTATTTTGATTCATATCCATCTTGGATCTCACAAGGTTGTATAAGAATTTATATTGATGTTATTGAATTAGTTTTGATGTTTATTTGACTCGTCGCGATATGAATCTTTTGTGTATAAAGTGATTTAGATAAACTGTACCGTAATATATAGGAAATCCACAATCCTGTTTGAAATTGAACACAAATTTATTCCAACAAGTTGAGATGATAAAATATAACAATACCACAGAATACATGTACCAGTATTATATAATGAAACTTAATCAGTTGAGATTCTTCTATAATGAGTTAAGCTGTAATCCTATCTTTAAGAAAGTGGTCAAAAACAGTCCTTCCACATTAGCGCCCAAACTAGAACTAAACTAAACGGTATTCCACCCTCGTGCATATGACGTATTTTATCGCTATGACGTAGTGTCTAGACATATGCATGTTTTATTCCTAACACGGAAACATTTCGGGTTTAAGATTATTTCATTTTAACTTTAGTTAATAATAACAAAACCAATATAATATGGAAATAAATCTACTCGTAACACTCGCCCCCCCTTAAGACACAAAGGAATTACAGACAGCGTTAAGTATGGAATTCTTTGTAGAGTACCTATAAAATGAACCGAATTCCCAAACTTTTTGTAAGATTTAATTGACTATTGGACAATCTTTTAAAGATTAAAATGAACCATATATTACATATCCCCTTAATAACAAAGTCGCTATTATGGAATCCCTTATCACGTTATGTTAACAATGATTATTAATTAAACATTTATTTATCAATTAATATTTACAATTATGATTATTGTGTGTACAACGTTGACCATAAAACTATTACCACCAATAACCAATTCCCACAGAATTGATATGAATTACCCAAATAAGTGGAACCGATTAATAATTGATAGATAATTCTTTAGAAAATTTAATTTATTTATAACCGATCACTGTATCATTAACTAATGATTTTCAGTTATTATATGATTATTATGATGTCTCAATTATGACATCAAGAATATTTAAAAAAAAAAATGTTATAATCTCAGCTGATTTAGCTTTTACATAGCATAAAATAAGACATCCAAATTATAACATGACGACATAGAAACAAACAATTTTCAAAACACATCAATAATCAATTGAACAAACACAAGTGTGGATGTATTCAAGTTAAATACCGGTGTGTGTGCAATTGCTGTATGCAATAGTTACCTTTTACCTTACAACGTATGATTGTTTCTAGTAGAATTTGAAGTTTTGTTCTGTAATGTCTCATATTGCAATATTTCAAAACATAGTTTATTTATTGTCATATTTACAATAATATAAATGTTAATCAATACAATGAATGACATAAAAGGAAAAACATTTCATGAGAAACTGACTTTATCTTCTGGTTTACCAGTTACATGCGCGACAACGTCTCAGCGACCACATTTTGTTTACCTGGTAAATATAACACATTTAAATTATATGCTTGGAGGAATAAGCTCCAGCGAATAATTCTTTGGTTCTGTTTAACCCTGGAAAGGAAAACTAAAGGGTTATGATCAGTTAAAATATCAATTGGATATGGAGAACCATTGATATAAAAATCAAAATGTTTCAATGCCAGGATTAATCCTAAAAGTTCCTTTTCTATCACACTATAGTTTCTTTGATGCTTATCAAATTTTTGAGAGTAAAAACTAATCGGGTGTTCCAGTGAATCATCACCCTTTGGGGAAATGACCGCTCCCATCCCTGTATCACACGCGTCAACGGTAATTTTAAAGGGTTTACTGTAATTGGGTGTTACTAATACAGGTGCCTCAGAAAGAACATCTTTTAATTTATCAAAGGCCTGGTGGCATTCATTAGACCATTTGAAAGTGCAATTCTTCTTTAATAGATTTGTTAATGGACATGCAATGGTTGAGAAATTTTGACAGAACCGACGGTAGTACCCCGCCATCCCGAGAAAACTACGGAGTTGTTTACAGGTTTCAGGAACAGGGAACTCACGAACAGCCTCAACCTTTGCATTTAATGGTTTTACCAAACCATTTCCCACCATGTGACCTAGATACTCGATGGTTGCATGGCAGAACTGACTCTTAGTCAAGTTAATGGTGAGATTAGAATGAGTCAATTTCGTAAATAACAAATGTAGTTGATCTAAATGAGATTTAAAATCGTCACTAAAGACAACAATATCATCGAGGTATGCATGACATTTAGGAATGTCCTGAGTAATGGTATTTATTAACCGTTGAAAAGTAGAGGGTGCATTAACCATACCAAAGGGCATGACCTTAAATTTGTACAGTCCGTCAGGGGTTACAAACGATGATATCTCCTGAGCCCTCTCCGTCAGTGGAATCTGAAAATACGCCGTCAATAGGTCAATTTTCGTCACAAACTTAGCATTACTCACTTGATCTATTAGATCGTCGATTCTTGGTATTAGATAGGAATCAGTTTTTGTCACTTTGTTTACCTTACGGTAGTCCACACAAAACCTCATGGATCCATCGGCTTTAGGTACCAATACGCAAGGGGAAGACCAGTCACTACTACTAGGTGTAATAATGTCATTGTCAAGCATGTAGCGAACCTCTTTACGGATGCATTCTAACTGGATAGGATTTGACCTGTATGGATGTTGTTTAATAGCTTTAGTATTTTCATTTAAAATAACATCATGCTTAACTACACTAGTTCTACTAGGTACATCTCCAAATAAATGGATATTTTCCTTAATTAGACCTTTGATAGCGGATTGTTCGCAATCAGGTAAATGTGCCAATTTTTCATTTAGGTTTTTCAGAGCCTTTGTATTTTGCAGTTTGCTTTCTGCCACTTCACGCTCAATTTCGGGTGAATTATTCCCGACTTTAATAACAGTGTTTACCGAGGCAACAACATTTTGTTCTTCTCTGGTAATGTATGGTTTCAACATATTGATATGGCACACTCGTTGCGATTTCCGTCTATCAGGGGTCTTCACAAGATAGTTAACCTCACTAAGCTTAGCCATAACCTCATAGGGTCCTGTAAACTTGGCACTCAGGGGTTGACCAGACAGTGGCGTCAGCATGAGAACTTTATCACCAGGTTGGAAGATACGGGTTCTTGCGTTGACGTCATAATAAACCTTCATCTTGTCTTGTGCCTGCAAAAGATTAGATCTGACAACTTTTAATGCATTATACAGTCTATTTTTAAAATTTTCCACGTATGTCAGTAGACCAGTGTCTTCAGTGGATGACAACCATGTCTCTTGTAACAGCTTTAGTGGTCCACGAACTGTGTGTCCGAATACCAGTTCAAAGGGACTGAAACTAAGAGATTCTTGTACAGCCTCTCTGGTTGCGAAGAGTGCGAAGGGAATACCACGATCCCAGTCGTCGTTATGCTCGAAACAGAAAGTACGGAGCATATTCTTCAATGTTTGGTGGTATCGTTCCAGTGCGCCTTGACTCTGTGGATGATATGCACTCGATACTGCATGACGAATACCCAGCCGTTCTAAGACTTGGCGAAATAACTTCGATGTGAAATTTGAACCTTGATCTGACTGCACGGTTTTCGGAAGACCATATCGGGTGAAGAATCCGATAAGTGCATCAGATATTTTGTCGGCATTGATGCTACGTAGAGGAATAGCCTCTGGAAATCTCGTTGCCGAACACATTATAGTGAACAGATACTGGTGGCCAGCCTTAGTTTTAGGCAACGGACCGACGCAGTCTATAATGATGTGACTGAAGGGTTCTGAGAATGCTGGTATGGGTCGTAGAGGAGCTACCGGAATGGTCTGATTCGGCTTGCCGACCATCTGGCAGACATGACATGATCTGCAAAACGATGTGACGTCACGACGTAGGCCAGGCCAGAAGAAATATGGAAGAATCCTATCGAAGGTTTTCTGAATCCCTAGGTGACCAGCATATGGTGACTCATGGGCCATATGTAGTATGTCCTTGCCGTAAACATTGGGTACCACGATTTGATGTACTTCGCTGCATGTTTCATCGTCGTTTTCTTTCCCTCTCCATTTCCTCATCAACAACTCGTCCCTCAGGTAATAACCTGCGGCCATTGTTTCTAACTCTCCTTCATTCTTTGCTTCCTCTTTTAGCTTCCCAATCTCTGGATCTTTGCCTTGAGCAAGAATGAGTAGTTGTCTAGGCGACAAATTATTTTGATCAGTATGACTTGAGTGACCACCTAGAACATCCGCCATGAAGGTAGCTTGTAAGTCAATCTCTGGTGTTGGTTCTGGTTTCTTTGTCGATTCATTAGTCATCTGCTGTTTCTCCATAGCTCTGGTGATAACACATACTGAATTTTCAGTATTCCTACACTGAACAGAGTCTTTGGTTTCTTTAAGTACAGGATGTACCTGATTTTTGGCAATGTCACTTCCTAAAAGTAATGAAATGCCTCTGTAGGGAAATTTCTTCACTATCCCAACAATAACAGATCCAGTGAAGTAATTACTCTTCAACTGTATACGATGTAACGGTGCCGTAAGTGTTCCAGCCATAGTACTGATCAAGGCATACTGGCCTGTATGAGTCAATTTCGACGTTGGTACAGTATTCTTCAACAGTAGAGATATATCAGCACCGGAGTCACGTAGAATTTTAATCTTCCGTTCTCTAGCTTGATTATCTATAGGTGACACATAGCCCTCGCTAACATCCGATAGCATGCACTCGGGTAGTTCTCTGCCTACTGAGTTTCTTGCTACACTACTGCCTCCATAAGTAAACGTTTTATTTACTGATTGCTCATCTGTCACACTCCCTTTGGAGTTGAAACTAGAATGTTCAATAGCCTCGGTCTTCATTTCAAAGACTTTTTCCGACTTTGAGCAACTTGGACATGCGTGTTTCGCCATCTCTTCATGACTAACATCAAATGTCTTTCTATCAGCTTTAATTCTTTTGTGGGCAGTTTTATTTATGTGAGTTTCAGTCTGTACGGCGATGTGTGATAAAACCACGTTGTTCTTGTTTTTAATGGGTCTTTTCTCTTTATGTAGACTCCAACAATTCTCTTTTATATGTCCATCTTTCTTACAGAATGTACAGGTAATTCTCTTTTGTACAAAACTTGAATTCTCTTGTTTATCGGCTTTTTGTTTACTTTTATCATCTTTCGATCTTAACTTCCTCTCTGTATTACTGTTTTGAGTCCTCAAACTTGTTCTGTCATTTTGAAAATAATGGCTATGCGGGTGAATAATGACGTATTCATCGGCTTTTACTGCTGCTTGTTCTGCTATTTCAATACCACGATCAGCCAAATGAACTTTTATATCAGTGCGAATCTTCTCAGTAAAATCCTCCATCAGTATGAGATTATATAGTTTCTCATAATCTTTATTCACATTCTTAGAACGTAACCATCGATCAAAATACTTTTTCTCTAATCTCAGGAAGTCAACATGTGAAACTTCTGGTTCCTTCTTGTACTCACGATATAACTTTCGATACTTTTCTGGAGGTAGAACATAACTCAATAGTACTCTGCTCTTTATTAGTTCATAATCATTGCATTCTTCTGGAGTCAGATTCAATACAACATCTAAAGCCTTGCCTTTTGTTAGAGCTGAACGTAAAAGTACTGCTTTCTTATCTTCCGGAAATTTATAATCGATCGAGTTTCTTTCGAAGACCATAAAGAACTCATCAATCTCTATGTTCTCCATGCTTGGGACATGCTTTTTAAACTTATATAGTTCCACATTATTTGTTTCCTGAATCGTATGAGTTGACGAACGAGACTTTGCCAATTCAATCCTTTCATTACTAGCGATTCTTTCTTTTTCCAATTCTTTCTCTTTCAATTGTACTTCTATTCTTTTACCTTCCAATTGTACTTGAATTTCTAACTTCCTCATTTCTAACTGGAATTTCATGTCTGCACTTAGTTCATTTCCATTCATTTTAAATTCATGGTTATCTATGTCTGTTTTCAGGGTTTCTGATACATTGAGAACCACTGATTCTTCATTATTCATAGTATTTTCTTCAAGCATTGCACCATGTCTTTTCAAACATTCCTTAATATCTTGAATCAATTTACTCCTTACTGGTGTAACTTCAGTAATGTCTATTCCCAGAGAATTTGCCATCTCTTTTAACTGGGTTAGTGACATGCTAGTTAACTGTTCTGACGTGATAGCAAAAATATTCAATTGCTCCAACGTAAGATTAGCTTCCGCCATGTTTTATATTAATGACGTAAATAGAAGATAAAAAATTTCAACTTTACCTTTTATAAAGTCCTTTGAAATATTTTACACCACTGTTAATTTGTAGAAGATAAATTTTAAGGATGGTTGTGTACAAAGCTGAAAACAGTATGTCCGAACACAGACAGTGCCTCCCACGTAGACAGAATTTGAATAAATATTTGTTGTAAATCATTTTTACTAAAACAGTTGTATATTCTTAATTTCTTATACATACAAACTTTAGATCCAGGACTTGAGCCCCCAATCTTTTGTCACGTGCGAAATCAGCTACTGACGTTAGATGATATTTTTAGTAATGTATTATTATATATTATTTTGATTCATATCCATCTTGGATCTCACAAGGTTGTATAAGAATTTATATTGATGTTATTGAATTAGTTTTGATGTTTATTTGACTCGTCGCGATATGAATCTTTTGTGTATAAAGTGATTTAGATAAACTGTACCTTAATATATAGGAAATCCACAATCCTGTTTGAAATTGAACACAAATTTATTCCAACAAGTTGAGATGATAAAATATAACAATACCACAGAATACATGTACCAGTATTATATAATGAAACTTAATCAGTTGAGATTCTTCTATAATGAGTTAAGCTGTAATCCTATCTTTAAGAAAGTGGTCAAAAACAGTCCTTCCACATTAGCGCCCAAACTAGAACTAAACTAAACGGTATTCCACCCTCGTGCATATGACGTATTTTATCGCTATGACGTAGTGTCTAGACATATGCATGTTTTATTCCTAACACGGAAACATTTCGGGTTTAAGATTATTTCATTTTAACTTTAGTTAATAATAACAAAACCAATATAATATGGAAATAAATCTACTCGTAACACAACAAATATGATGAATATTTTATTATTGTTTTTTCTTGTTTTTTTGTTGTTGTTTTTTTGCAAAGTTCTTGAAAAAATGTTTTCTTTTTTTTTTTTACATTTCTTCATGCATTTTATGTAAGTGTCAGCATTATTTGTCTTTTAATTCAGGTGTCGAACAAGTTTATTTTTAAACATGAAGCTAGGAAAAAAAAAAGGGTTAAAACTTAAAACCTAAACGATTTCCTAAAACCTCTAAACCTCTAAAAATCGTTGCACTTATACAAACCAATTATAACAGTTGACATTAAAGTTATCAAGCTCCCGAACACACACATTTCAAATACCCTCAATACACATTTCCTCTCTTCCATTCCCTTTCGCTTCAGCAAAAAATCCACATGTTTTTCTCTCTGTACTTTTCTCTTATTTAAACAAATATAATATATTATTTCTCTTCTTCTATTGCAGCACTCTAACATTTTTCGTCCTCAATTCTTCTTAAATCCCATAATTGTTTTTTCCGCTCTCTTGTTTATTTTGTGAAAAATACATGTCTGGGAATTATTTTTTTTATTCTTTCAAACCTTCATTAAATATATTATTACTTCCATTTCTTTTTTGTCTTCCTATTTTTTTTCAATTTAATCTATTTCTTTTTTTTGTTATTTCTTTTTCGAAGCGGGCCCCAGGATCGTCTTACAAAATATAATTACAAAATGTCTCAATTTTTTTTCTTTATTTTTATCTCCCCTTGTCTTCACCTACATATATATTTATCCCCCCTTGTCATCAATGTTTCGGATAAATAAATTTTCGCACTGGCGGCGGAAGGATATTTTTTTTTTACCTCCCCTTACCGGAAGGGCATGTTTTACTTGGGGGATGGCCTTGATAGACCTTGATTCTTTTATCTAGCTCTTTGGACATGCAATTTCCTGGAGCTGTTTTTTTTTTGTTGTTGTTGTTGTTAACATTTTTTTTTCTTTCCTTAATGGTAATGGTAATTTATAAATAGCGCTTCTATCCATGCTATTTTAGCATGCTCAGTGCGCTCTAGAAGACTATTAATCTGTGAGAGGTTTCACTGCTGCCGGTTAAGCGCATGTGATAACAACTCAATATTAACGGCATCTAGTCCCAAAACTCCTGTAGGAGCGACAGGGATCTGCCGGTGGCGGGGCTCGAACCCGCGACGTGTCAAGTGGTATTTTGGTTGACAGTCTGGTGAGCTAACCGCTAGGCCAGCCGGCTTCACATATACTCACTTTTTGCTTCCGAGTAAGTTAACATGAAAGACTAATGACAGGAAACTCGAAGAGACTTCCAGAAGGTCAATGAGACACGCTAGGTTTAGTAAATCAAAATGTCTTTACTTCTTACGGAATGAGATAGTTCTACCAGTGCAGTTTCTAAATGTAATGTAATTGGATGACACAAAAATTGATTCGTTTTGTCAAAGACAATAATAAGATGGACTGCTTGCTCTATTTTTAGAGCTTGTATGTTCTTTTTTCCCGTGCGCATCCAAAACTGCTGTCTTAAATTACTTCCACGCCCCTACGATTGCATTAAAGGTTTCCGCTGTACATAAGTTTCGATTTTAATTAATGTCAATTTTTCATTTAGAAAATCATAGCGAATTACTAGACCGGAAGTCTGGAGGACTTAGTGCGGTCGGAAATTCCGAGAAGAAGCCGTTCGAGTCATCAAATAGCGGAAATATGAAAGCAAGTTGTCCATCTTATTATAATTAGTCTTTAGTTTTTTGTCAAATCTTCGTTTAGAAGATTCATGCTATATTCCTTTCTATTTTAAATTATATGATTGTAGACTCTATTTCTGGTGGCACGGTAGCCGAGCGGAAGCGCGTTCTACTGGCGACCGAAGGTCCCGGGTTCGATTCCTGGTGCAGGCTAGGATTATTTCCAGGGTCTGGAGGGTGTCCCTGAGTCAATCCAGCTCTGATAGGGTACCTAGACTTTAGTTTGGGTAAAGTAAAGACGGCTGTGCATAGTGCTGGCCACACAATCCCCTAGTATGCCGTGGCCACAGATACTGGTGAACGCTGCTTCATCAGACCTATGGATCAATTCGGTCCGACGGGTACTTTACTTTTTACTACTACTCTATTTCTATACAGAAGATTATTGCTTACGATGATTATATGTGGTTGACGATTTTAGTCTTACATTTTTTTTTTAAATTAAGGTTTTACATACATCGAGAGCACGGTGACCGGGCGACAGTGCGATCGGCTGGCGAACCGTATATCCTTGGTTCGAATCCTGGTGAAGGCTAGGATTTGTTCCCGGGTCTGGAGGGTGTCCCTGAGTCTACCCAGCTCTGAGGGGTACATCATTTTAGTTGGGGTAAAGTAAAGGCGGCTGAGCATTGCACTTGCCACACAATCACCTAGTATGCCGTGGCTACTTTAATGGCCCTATGGATTACACTATTATTCAAGGCAAAGTACGGCGCACTTACGTACGCAGATGTGAAACATTTAGCACTACCAAGAGAGTGCTTTTTAAAAATCTGCAGTGCTTCAACTTTTTTCTGTTTACCGCCACCTTTTACATTGTATCCGCTAACCGCCCCCCCCCCCCTCCCAACGTTTTTTAGCACACCCCCCACCCCTCTGGACGTTAGAGGGTTAATATACCTTCCGCAGTTTTGTAAGGCCGACGAGATTTGTGTGGTGTGCTTAATTATTATCTTTAATAAAAAAACTGAAAAGGAAACATATTGGTAGAATTAATAGATCAAAAAACTAACTAAACAAGGGGCTTAATAAAATCAATATAAATGTGAATCGTTTGCCTGGTGCGTTGCTAGTAGTTTGTCTATATTTGTTACAATTTTGGTTGCAAAAGCATTAGATCTCTACGCTACGCTATTTGCAGCTTGTTTTTCTTTTTTTTTTTTAACAACAAAAAGGTAATAGTATAAAATCCACTTTCCACAAGGTGGATGATAAGAAAGTAATCCGAAATTGTTGCCAAAACTCACAGACCTAGAGAAACTGGTTGCTTTTCTCGCAATGAATCGCATTTGCTTTTCAAAAACTCGAGCACCAAATCCAAGTCTCACACATTATATTCAAACAGTCATCTTTTGCTAACCAACGCACCTCTATGTGCAGTAGCCATCGCTTGTAGTCTTCGTCAATGTACAATTATTTTGCAACATAGTACATAAGTACAATAAAGCCATAGTCGAAGACAAAAGAAAAAAATTAAAACATTGACAAACAGTATAAAAGTATATTGAGACAATAATAGTAATACAGATATTAATAATAAAAATAATTTTAAGAAATTAATTTAAGGTATCAATGCAAAGCAGTCTAAAAAATCATTGAATGCATTATTTATTTGTGAACTGCTGTAATATTGTAGTGATATCCAAGACTTTTTTTTTTGGGGGGGGGGGGAGGGTCTATCCAGATGTTAAAGAATATATTAAGATAGATAGTTGGGCTTTTTCAGAAGTACATCGAAGCACTCAAAGCGGAGTTTTCTAATCAAAGGCAAGATTTATGAAATTGATGGACTTATTTTTTTTATACCACAACAAGCATAACTGGTTTGATATTTCTACCACCTTCTTAGATGCAGATCTTTTTTTTTTTAAGTGGAGAAATATTGGCATTTTAACAATTTTTGCAAGTTGAATTTTAAACATTTGAAAAATGGGCCTCCAAATGCGGAAATAAATTTGGAAGGAAGCTGCTTAGGAAAGTCATCTGATATTTTCAACTGCATTCACTCTTTTACTTTCAGCATTCGGTTTAACTTACACATGTGAACATATTTTATCACACCTCAAAGCTGTTTTAAGCATACAAACAGTTCACCTACATATGACGGCTCATTAATTGATACAGTCTAATTACATTTAATAGAGTCTGCATGCTCAACTTCTTTAATTAAACATAAATATAATTAATTCTAAAACAAATTTATTTGTTAGCCCTATTATTAATTTAGAAATATAAGATACTTATTTAAAAGCACTATATTATGTAATTTCTGCAATTATTAATGTTTAAAACATAAACTACTTAAATGGACAAACATTTAATGCAGGAAATGTTTACTTGCACCTGTTTGACGAATTATTTTAATCCTCTAATAATAAAATCTTGCTACGAATACCATAATGTTGAATTGATATAAAAAAAATAATAATAAGTAGTAATAATAATATTTGTTATATTACAAAACATAACTTATTTGGCATGTGGAAAAAAAAAATAATCAAAGGGAGATAATAAACCCGTTTTATTTTAGCCAATATTTCTAATATTTTGTTTCTTTTATAAAAAAAAATTATGGCTTAAAATTTAAAACTTTGAAATGATCAAACTGTAAAAAGTATTTGAAAAGCATATAAATATTATATAACTAAAGAATTTATATGTATACTTTCAAACATTACATTAACTACCCAGCCTATATGATTACTCCGTATTTATTTTTCTCAACACTAATTCATCAGTTTGGGTTGATTTAGAAACTCATCGAATTAAATCTCTGGCTTCCCCACACAACGTGTATATCTTCTCCGCCTCGTGCGATTGGATTTTTCACACAGGTGTGTGGGAAGTCTTAGTCACACCCGAGCTACGGCTCTCATTTAAACTAACCCAAAGGAGGGGCAATGATGTAAGAATCCAACGCGCCTCCAAATGGAAATAAAAAAAAAGAATAAAATCTCTGTAAAACTGATATCAAAATATTATCATTAATATTAGCAGATGCAATAGATAGATCCCGGGACATTCGGTACGCCAGTCGAACGCGCTGCCGCTCGACCACTGTTGAGACATACACATAACTATGCATAGGGAAAACCATGCATAACTATAACACCTGTACTCGTTATACATACATCTACACACCTGTGAAATCTTTATCTAGGTATTCATAACAGTCCTCAACGGGACACGCACTATGCTTGAAGATTCCTTACATTGATTCGCAATACGTCTTCGTTGTGTAATAATTACGTATCAGTCTGTCCAGAATGAATGCAATTATATCACCAATCAATACACCCATATGTTACGGATGTAATAAGACAATTTCATATCCAACATTTCATTCTAAGACAACAACAAAAAAAGACAAACAAAAAGATCTTACCTTTATTTCAGTGGTTATCATTTGTTTATATACCAAAAACCCCCATGGCTATAATAACATATCATATTAAGAACAATCTTGTATTGTCGGACCAACTGTTGAGAAGCATGATTGTTAAAAAGAAAAAAAAATGTGTAGTAATAAATATCGTATATAATATGGTCGAAAAATGCAAATGGTCCGCCAATATAAAGTTACAACTGGAACAACTAGGATTGGGATATATTTGGTTAGAACAGTATATAATAGATACTAAACTTTCAAAATCAATAATTAACTTACGTATAAATGATCAAAGTAAACAAGAACTTTATGAGAGTATGCAAAAAAGCAATAAAGGTAAATTATATAGCGCTCTAAAATATAAATCTGACTGGGAAATTATTCCACCCTTTTTAAATAAATTACATCTGAAAGAAGCTATCTATATACTAAAAATACGAACAAGTAACAATAATTTCCCTGTTGAACTGGGTCGCCACTCCAGAATAGATTATAATTTAAGATTATGTCCCCTTTGCTTAAAAGATATAGGAGATGGATTTCACTATTTACTTCAATGTGTGCACTTCAATGCCCAACGAAAAATGTATCTAAAAAAATATTACTATAACAGACCTAATGTAGAAAAAATGTCGGAACTGCTTAATTCTAGCTCTCTAAAAGAACTTAAAAAACTAAGCATATTTTCAAAAATATTAGTATCTGCTTTTAAAAAATGAAAAATAGGTTAGAAATGTTTAAGTATTTTAACTTGTTGGTTTGTCACTATGCTAATGAGAGATAGTCGTAGAAGAAATGTAATATACTAAGCCGCAAGAAAAATTTGTGAATGATTTCTTAAATGTTTGTTCTCACTATGTTAATGCTGTGCAGGTCTAATGAAAATGATGTACTTGTATGTCTATGTTAGTAAATTAAGTTGTTTTTTTTTTTGTTTTTTTTTTTTCTTTGTTAGTTTTTTTCCCCCAAAAATTGTATTATAAACTAAATTATTCCCCCTGAATTTTCTTTTAGGATACCTTTAATTAATAAATTTTCTATTACCTTCATTTTTATCACTAATATTGGTATTACTATTATTGTTCAATTTATTATTCACAATTGCTATAATTTTCTTATGTTTTTGACTATGCCTTTATTGTACCTATGTACTATGTGGCTAATAAATATTGTTCATTGTTCATTGTATAGGTTAGGGCCTACAGGCGACCCTACTATACAGAAGATTATTGCGTCCTGCGCTTATCCGTGGTTTGAGTCTAGTTTTGTAGTTTCTTTGATTAGTTTCATTTATGTTTAAATGTTTTGTTTCCTAGAGCTGAGTGATAAAGAAATCGTACAATTGAGGGGAGAAAAAGTAGCCGTTACATGTGACGTAATAGGGGTGGATGGCGCTTGGGGAGGAGTCGAATTCGGCGCCTGTAATTTTTTTTTAATGTTATTTTTTAGTAAGCTAGGATTAAAACAAACAAGACGTCTGTGTGCCGCCCACAGCGTTCCATCTATTTACGACACGGTTGCTACGCATATCATGGTCTGGCATGGCTATTAAAAAAAAAACTATCAAACTATTAGTATTGTTTGGAAAGATACAATTAGTAATGGACGAACCAGACACTTGGCATTACAACAAACTAGACAAACTTATAGGTTACAGACGATCCTTAATGCGTCCTAGAAGACAGACGGGCAAAGAGTCAAGTAGTAATAATACATAATTTAGAAATACAACACAATAACAACCTGTTACAAAGCTCAGATAAACATAAGGACAAACACTTTCATTATCCCTTTAGTTAAGCGAGCGCAAATGCATATAAGCACGCTTTCTTCTCGAGTGGCAAATGGGCAGGGAATGGGTTGCCTGAACATACCAGGAAAAACCAGTACCTTAACATCATTTAAAACACTTATTAAAATGCAAAACTAGACTCGGACAGCGGATTAGCGTTGTACGCAATAGAAGGAGCGTGTGCAATATACAAGACAAGATGAGATTGACATTACAGTAACCTTTCTTATATTGATTTCTTTCTCGCCGTTTTTTTTTCTCTCTCTCTCGTTTCTTTTGGTCTATTACGTTGTCAATGTCCATCATTTGACCAGACTATTTAAATTTTGTCTTCTTGGACAAGACCTCCGTCTTTAGACATGGTCTGAAGACGACCCCCCCCCCCCCCCCAAAAAAAAAAATGAGTTGGGAAGAAGTTTTTTTTACAATGTGAGGGGGGATATAGTTGTTTTTTTCTTGGGGGGGGGGGGGGTGTTTTCTTTTTCCTTCACTCTTGTGTCATCTTTTGCGCACCAGAATGTCAGTGTTAGTAGTGTCCTTAGTTGAACAAAAGGAGCATACAACAAATGAGGGGGGGGGGGGTTAGACAGGGGCCATAATAATATGAAGGCTTTACAAGAGAAAGTTGGGGTGGGGCTGGAAGTCGGTTAGTTTGTCATAAAGGTTGAGGAATGCCACCCCTCCCAGTTCCTCCCTAATGTTAAAACGGTGTGAGTGAATTTAATGAAGAGATCGAGTCCGGCCGAATGAGAGAGGTTTTTCAGACGACGTGTAAGGGGAGAGGGGATGAGAGGAAGGTCTGGATAAAGACAATGTCTTTCTTTTATTTTATGTTTTTTGTCTCCCTTTGAAATAATTTCTGTCTTTAGATTGACATTGCTTAGACCAGGGGGTCGGCTATCTTTTGGATAATAATGTGCCTAATTAGGGTTTCTAATTCATTCCAGCGTGCCAAGAGCCTTATAGTTATCATCCTTATTTAACAATGAATTCCTTTGTAGAACAAACCCGAATTGACTTTTTGTGAGGTCTTTTGCGTGCCATTAGATAGTGCTCTGCGTGCCAAGTTTGGCACACGTGCTCGAAATCTCGTGTGTGTGTGAAAATTGGGGGTTGCAAAAACTAATCGCTTTTGTATCAGTTGTCTGTCTTGTATTTTGACACGAGACTAACTGAACTGGAGTAAATGTCAAAATAGCGCTACTCGCTGGTTAGTGTCACAAGTAATCTTAACTCTTATCTAACGATCCATTTAAAGCTCCCTTACTCCAGTCATTCACTCAATATTTATACACTCATACAAGACATTCATGAATACAACTCGCTAAGTCTAGTCAGGCAATATAACAAAAATTAAAAAAATATATCAGGTCACTAAGTTCGGACAACACATTACAATAATACAGTCCATTGTGTCTCTGAATTGCGGTCAGTACATACATTATAGTCATTTACACACTCACAGTTACACAGTCAATTTCAGTGTTACAAATGACGTATTCCAAAGAGAAAAGACAATACGAATTTATTTCATTGAAAAAATATTTTCAGTCCTTTGTTCGAACAGTTAGAACAGGGATCGGCAACTTTTTGATAATAGTGTGCCAGTGTAGGGATTTCTAATTCATTCAGCATGCCAACAGCCTAAAAGTCAAACCCTCTCTAGATCAAACGCTCAGTTTCTTGTATAAGGGACTTGAAATTAATTGCCTTTTCGCTTTCGCGTGCCATTGAAAATCGCTCTGCGTGACAGACCTAGCACATTTCTTTCATGTTCTGCCTATTGCTGACGTCAGAGTTTAATTATAACAACTTTTAGGCCCATTAAGGCTTTTCTACATCTATGCAGATATCGTACCAAAGACTATAATAAGATGGACCGCTTGTTCTATTTTTAGAGCTTATATGTTCTTTTTCCTTGCGCATCCAAAAACGCTGCCTTAATTAACTTCTACGCACCTACGTTTGCCTAAATGTTTCCGCTGTATACAACTTTCGAATTTCATTTACATTTTTTCGTTTCGAAAATCATAGCGATTAAATCAAACGGAAGTGTATTGTGCATAATGAAATCGGGAATTCCGAAAAAAAGTCATTCGAGTCATCAAATTAAAGCAAGCGGTCCATCTTAATATAGTCTTTGATTGTACACATAAGCGTCATAAGACGTAGAATGACTCCCAACTAAAGTGAATTATTGTGCACAACTATTCTGGGTGACGTTACGTCAGTTTGCTTGGTATCTTCTCTTTGGCTGTGCACGGGCTATGACGTAGCTACGGGGGAAATCACGCGGAAACGGTCTTAGCCAAGCGAGTATAAGAGAAAATTAAGTTGCATGCTGGGAAGAAAAATTGTGTCTTTCTGTGTGAATTGAACTAAATTAATATCTTATACGTGTGTATGTGGGCATTGATGCTTATAATTTTATTGAGCCAAAGTTATTAGGAGTACGTGATAGTGTTATAGGCAGAAAATCAAACAAAATGAAAAAAGAACATCTTCTTGTTTCTATACATGAAGTAAAGTATTAAAACTACTTGAGGCAGTTATCACAAATTTCCATATCCACGACCATACTAAGGGATTGTGTGTCCGGGATTGTGTGGCCAGCATAACGTCAAGAAGCAGCCTTAATTTTGCAGCAACTAACTTTCAATCAGAGCTGGGTTAGACTCATGGACAACCTCAACAAAATCTTAGCATCCACCAGGATTTGAACGAGGGAAGTTCAGTACGCCTGTCGGGCGCATGACAACTAGATCATCTTTTTCTATTTTCTGTCGATGGTAATTCATATATAGTATCCTTCTGCTAAGCAATCCGTGGAGGCATTCGCTCTCTTGTAGTTAATACCAGACCTACAATGTTGGGGTTTGATGGCCAAGCGGTAGCACGTTCGACTGGCGTATCGAAGGTCCTGGGTTCAAATCCTAGTAAATGGTTAGGCATATTTCCCCCCCTGCACTTGAGGGTGTCTACCCAGCTCTGGCATTAGTTGAGGTAAAGTAAAAGCGGCTAGGTATTGTGCTGGTCACACATCCTCTAGGATGCGGTGGCCACAGAAACTGATGAACGCTGCTTCGCCGGCACTATGATCAATTTGGTCTGAAGTGTTTGCCTTACCTGCGTTGTTTTAGTGTGTGTAGTCAAATGGCAGTTGAAGAACCAATACTAACGACTCTAATTGGTTAGTTCAGGATATCCAATACGGAAGTTATCAATTGTTTCGTGTGGGTGAGTCGATGGCTGCCATTAGGCAAATCTGTGCCCATGAGCTTTAAAGCCGGCAAAGTGTCTGAACCACAAATGCGTAGGCTAAGTACACGTCGAACCAAATTGATTATAGGGCCGGTGATGCATGGTTCACCAGTTTCTGTGGCCACGGCATACTAGGGGATGTGTGGCCAGCATAATGCCCAGTAAGGTATCGGACCTAGGTAGATTCAGGGACACCCTCGAGTCCCGGGAAAAATCCATGCCTTCACAAAGTTTCGAACCCACGACCTTTGGTACGTTAGCCGAACGCGCTGCCGCTCGGCAATCGTTCCCCACAGATATGCTCGCATTTAAGATTACACTAATAGGCGAAAACACGTGAAGGCGTCTGCGGTTACACTTCGAAGGACCATTGCATGGGGCGAAAGCCTGCCTAAACTCAGCGGTGGGGCGGAAGGAATAGGCCATGCCCTATGCCTGGACGACTAGACCTGTAGTCTGTGCCTAAGTGCCTTCTTTATTGTTCCGTGGAAATCCATAGGGGAACAAAAGGTGTAATGATTGTACCAAGGGTGTCCCTGTGATTCGGTGTGCTTCTCGGATATGGTCTTGGAACTAAGATTACTTGACCAACCCTGAACTAACGTCCGATGTAAAAAGAACTTTTTATTCGGCTATTATTAAATGAATGTTTTCGATTGCTATTTGTAGGTATAATCAAAGACAATAAGACTTTTTTTAAAGCATCTATGTTCTTTTTCCGTGCGCATCCAATAACGCTGTCATGACTTATACGCTCTTACGTTTGCCTAAATGTTTCCTTTCTATTTGGCTAATGCATCTGCCGTTGCAAGTCACAACAGCAGCTCACTGACCATGCTAATTTAATAACATGGATAGAAGCGCTATTAGAAGTGCCCATTCTTATCTTTTTCTAATCTTATCATATTATTGTTTGGTATAATCTATAACTCTCACATGAAACATGATGCACTGATCTTAACCAAAGATGGATATTGTTTTTGTTATTGTTTTTTTTATTTTCGGTTCATTCCTTGTAATTCTGCAATCAGTTGTTTGGTTGCCGTGCGGCAGCGCGTTTCTGGGTTCGAAACCTGGTGTAGGCTAGGATATTGTCCCGGGTATGGAGGGTGTCCCTGAGTCTACCCAGCTCTGATGGGTACCTGACCTTAGTTGAGGTTAAGTAAAGGCGGCTCTGCATAGTGCCGGCCACACAATCACCTAGTATGCTGTGACCACAGAAACTGGTGAACGCTGCTTCACTGGCCCTATGGATCAAACTGGTCCGAAGGGATACTTTACATAACTTTAGTTAGTTTTGTAAATAAACTTTCTCGCCTTACAATTAAATCTCTCTTCTCCTCTCCCCATCCCTACCACAATACCCCCCACCCACCCCGACTGCGTACGTTTAAATGAACCGTTTACTTTTAATCATTCATCGATTGTCGATCAGAAAACCATTCCGTGAACTTACAGATTAACTAGGCGCCTCTGTTCTATATTTGACTAGTCTATCGTTGTAAATATTGACAAGTCTTAATGAGGCGTCGCCTTTTAAAATGGAAAAGATCATGAATTTCCGGTGACATTTCCCGCCATATTCTTAAACAAAAAACAAACTTTTGCTAATGTTTGACAGTTGATTTCAACCTCGACGGCCAGTTCTGGTCTTTTAGAAATATACAAAGGCTACAAGATTGGTAATGGCTAATCCGTTTTTAACATTAAAATTGAGTAGCAGATAATGAATACTTAGTGTTAATCGCTTTAAGGTAATTTTAGCTTTGTTTATAAAATAAATTAGTCAAGAGTTGCGTCTTTGGTTATTAAAAAAACACAATGCGTAGATTCATAAAAGCAAAAAAACGAAAATTCTTATGCATGAAGCAATTAATACGGAATTATAAATATGTGATTCTTCACGTCTGACATTCACAATCCTTCGTTTTTAATTGGCAACATCTTTTGGAAATGAAATAAAATTTAATCCTCTACATATTTTTGTACAGTACAAAGACATGTTTTGAATAAAATGAACGAATGTGACCGGAAATGTATTACACTTCTACCTTTTAAGCATGCATAATCGTTAAGACTTGTCAATAACGCGATTCAAGATTTTTTGTTTCTTCTTTACATTTGGGACCTTGCGGACCATGTCTCGCGGATGAGTGAGTTTTTTTGTTGATGTGTGTTCAATCAGATGTGGCGCAAATTGTTCAATCAGATGTGGCGCCAATTGTTCAATCAGATGTGGCGCCAATTGTTCAATCAGATGTGGCGCCAATGTTAAAGTCGGGACATGCATCAACTGGCAAGCTGTGGCCGTTTTCTTTTATTAGCTTCTGCATTGCGTAATTGTTTGGACTTTTACGCGTCAATGACTTTCTAGCAGTCGATATACGTGGATGGAAAACCATTGATTGTAATGGGGGGGGGGGGCGAATGGACAGCCATTGTTTGTGGGTGAGTGGGATGGTGGATAGATAGATGGGCGGAAGGATAGAAGGTTTGTAAAAGGAACGAATTAGATGTATAGAATAATGGATGGTCGCTTGGATGGATGGGACGATTGAAGGATGTATTCTAGGATAAGTGACATGATGAAAGAACTAAATGTTGGATAGATGGTAGGATGGAAGGAAAGAAGGAAGGACGGATGGGTGGAAAGATAAAAAGGTGAATGGGAGGAAGAATGGATGGGTTCAAGGATGTATTAGTTGCTGGATAAGTGGATGGGTTGAATTTAGATGGATGGAGAGTTAGCTATATGTTGTAAGGGTTGTTCGTTCTTCGTCTGGGGTAGCCTTTTAAGTGTTCATACAGCATCAGAAGTCAATTAAGGAGCTTATCAACAAAAACCGTCTTTAATAGTTATATATACCTCTACACAGAAACTTTAAGTACAAAAACACAACTGCTTCCAACCAAAATTGTCAACGCAAAACGTGTCAACGTGTAACACACTAAGCCAATCTAGCATGTCCAAACTTCTGATTAGGCCAACACACAGAATGACTCAGTGACCTCTGCCCACGGGGAACAAGATCTAAATTTTAAGTAACAGGGTAAATGGAAAAACTTGATAAAAATAAAGACATAAATATATATATCGATATAGATAAAGAGTCAAAAGGACATTCTGACCGACAGATGGCGCAAAATACTAAAGAATAAGGAGTTAATCTATTCGCTGATTCATAGTCGTGAGGCTGGGTTGAGCACCAGGAAAATGTCAGCCTGACCTGCAGAGGTCGCAACGACCGACCTGCGGATCAAAGAAACAATCCGATTAGAAAGGCCGACGCCTCGGTTGGTTGACCAGGCGTTACCATCCCTCGCGCCACGCGGGCAACAATAGCAACAAAGGAGGACAAAAGGATTACATCAACATTAGATTCGCTGGCGGCAATTCAATCTGCAATACTCTAGACTCTAGCCGGTCTCTTCCGGTGTCCCATCCCTTTCCCCCACTCCCGCCGCACTTCTCTCCCCTCATTTCTGTGACAACACAAATACACACGCACATTAAATTTAATTTCATGTTACACACATAACAAATTGTAATGATAGACACGTAAACACATTTCATGTATCACACATATAAACATTTCATGTTTCACATATGTACACATTTCATGTTTCACATATTTCATGTTTCACATATTTCATGTTTCACACATATACTGTTACGAAACGTAAATTCCCTACATTGTAATGTTAATAAACCAACTAAATCATTTAAGCGAATTGCGTTTAAACGATATAAATATTTCTCAGCTCAAAGTTTCCCCCGGGTTTTTCCTAACCTAATTTGAGCATTATTGTTTTTTATTAACCTCGATAAAAAAACATGAACTGTGCACGCGAATACAGCATGTCAAGGTCGTCCGGTCTCTCCTTATTTTGTTAGAGCAATATTGCTTGTTCTTAATAAAAGGTATCTGATCACGTAGTCAACATGCGGGCTTGATTAAAATTCTCGTGTCACTAGGCTGTCTGGTTTTTCCAACGATTGACCCGTAATATATTTCTACGCAATTCGACACTTTTAGTCAGTTCTTGGCTTGCATTCGATCTAGTAACATCAAATATACTCCGCTCTGAGTATCATTTCTATTTGATTTGTATTATGGAAAATTTATTATTCTACTATTAACTACAATGCTATGTTCATTGAGGATATTCATTACTAATTGGAATATGTGTATTTCTTGATTGTGTATATAATATTATTTGGATTCCTACTGGATTGATTTTGTAAATTAAACCAAATTTATCGTTGCTTTCTACACAACTTGATTAACGTCAATATTTCAAAGTTATCTACATGTGTGTATGTGTAATATTTATTCAACTATATTAATAATCTACACTACCACTCGACATCGAGGTTCTTGCTGTATAATATGAGCCACATAAATAATTATACATGAAGCAAATCAACTGAAAACTCTAAAACTACGCTATGTGAATTGCCAGGGGATACTAAGAACCACGGAATACTCTAGACAACTACAAATAAACTTCAGAATGATATAATAAGATCTTCACTAATACAAGGATACTCACACTAATAATAACAATACTATAACTATTATTTTCATAAATTGAATGGGGGCTCTAGCCGTAATAACATTATAAATCATAATTATACTTGTGTGATATAAATAGAAGGTCTCATCCATAATTTATTATGGTGAATAAATTGCCTTGTAATAAAATGGGTTTTGCTCGTCAGTGATTTACTAACAAACGTTTAGAGGATTTACTTCAACTTCAAGAATCGTTATACTATTTACACAAACTATTTACAACTGCCGTAATACATACTCGTAACTTGGATGGATTGTGTTGGAAAATATGAACAATATACAATTTACTAAAGATTGTGATTGAATTGAACATTGCTATTGAGAATCGGAAAACTTAACTATTCAGCCTGGAAAATTATCTGGTGTATTACCTTATCGAACAAAGTAACTCTAAGAAAGTATTATTTTTATGACCTTGTTGCGACAAATCTGAACTGTGTGGTGTAGTGAATTATTCAAAGGACAGAAAGTAAGTTGGACACTTTTATTGTATTATTAACAAGATTTACAGTAACTTTTAATAATATAAAATGGAAGCCACAAATAATCTTACATTGGATCCAGAGATATTTGATCTAACCTCAGAACAGCTTAATAAAATGTCAATGATACAACTAAAAGAATTGGCTAAATCATTGGGCATTTCTATCACAGAAACTAGGCCATCAAAAACTAAATTACTTCAAGAGGTAACTGAGTGTTTAAGAAAACAAGGTACACTAATTATTGAAGAAACTACTGCTAATGATAACGTTAATGATGAATCAGATGATGAATTACCTTTTCCTATAAAACAAAGAGTAAAGCATACAACTGGGGACTTAAGTGAAGAATTGAAATTTAAACTTGAGTTAAGAAAGATGGAATTAGAGATGGAAAGAGAAAGAGAAAACAAGAGAATTGAGATGGAAAGAGAAATAGCAAGAGAGAAAATAGCAAGCCAAGAAAGAATTGAGATAGCAAGGTCTCGTACGTCAAATCATTCGAATGCAAGCTCTGAAGCAGATGCAGAACTGTATAAGTTTAAGAAACATATTCCAGTTTTTGAAGATAATTCGGTGGAAGAGTTCTTCATGATTTTCGAGAGAAACGCTAGAGACTATCAATTTCCCGAGGGCAAGAAAGCTATACTTCTACGCTCAGCTCTGAACAAAGGAAAGGCACTTGATGTTGTATTAAGTCTTACTGAAGAGGAATTGTATGATTATGAACTGATCAAGAATAGAGTATTGCTAAGTTATGCATTAACACCTGAAAAATATAGAAAAGTGTTTCGTGAGTCTAAGAAAGAACAGGAACAATCCCATGTTGATTTTCTAAGACAGAAAAAGAAATATTTTGAAAGATGGATTCGATCCAAAGGTGTAAACAAAGACTTTGATAAATTAGCTAATCTTATGCTAATGGAAGACTTTAACAATAACATCAGAGGTGATGTAAGAATACATTTAGCAGACAAAGGTGTAGAACAAGTAGAAACAGCAGCAGTGATGGCAGACGAATATGTTATTATCCATTCCAGCAATAAATTTACAACAGTAGATAAATCTAAATTCCAGAATCGAGATATGAAGGTAGAAAAGAAAACCATGAATCCAAATGAATCCTATCAATCAAAGAGACATCAGCAGAGCAATGAAGGTCCAACTAATTCCAAGCCAACCTGTAGCCATTGTAAACGAATTGGACATACTAAGGAAAAGTGCTGGATATTGAATGGGAACCCGAATAAAAAGAATGTTGTCTTATCGTATGTAGCAATGCCAAAACAAAGAACTCATGAAAATGTAAAGAAGGATATTAGAACTCAAACAGAGATACCTAGTGCTAATGCAGATAACCTGACAAAACACACGTATCTAGGAAACTTGAAACCAGAAATAGTTCCTGAAATAGAGACAATGGTTTTCAATAATTCTAATTCTAATCTGAGCTCCAAGGAGTCTATATCAGATAGAACCACCATGAGTACTAAACATACCTCTTACAAAAATAACTTGGATACAGATCTCATCGATACTGAGATACCAAGCAATTGTTTACCATTCATTGAAGAAGGTACCGTGTCATCCATAATAAATGGTGTCACTAGTGAAAAGAACATCAGAATACTCCGTGATACAGGGGCTGAGGTTTCACTACTTTTAGAGAATACTGTTCCTACGTCACAATCGACATATACAGGACAGGATCTTACTATTCAAGGTGTATCAAGGAAAAATGTACAAGTTCCTTTGCATCAAATACAGCTGAAGAGTGCGTACTTCACTGGAAATGTAGTTGTGGGTGTATACAAATCACTTCCGTTTAAAGGCGTTTCTTTAATACTGGGAAATGATATTGCTGGAGATGTGGTGCATTCCATATCCAAGAAAAAACAATACCTTAATAAAAGTGAGAGCTTTATAAAACCTATATGCATCGTCACTAGAGGTATGGCCCAACAACAAAAGTCTGTCGAAACCATGTCAAAGTCAGAAATGGAACCAGAAATTGACCTACAGGCAACTTTCCTGGCTGACATCTTGAGTGGTCCCTCAGTCAAGACTACTGAAAGTAATTTGTCACCTCGACAATTACTCCTATTAGAACAGAATAGAGATTCAGGAATTAAACACCTGAAGAAAAAGGTGATAACTGAACAGGAGGCAGAAATTAAAGGAAATGGATTTTTTCTGAAGGAGGGAATATTAATGCAAAAATGGAGAGATGTGAAATGTGATAATGACAATTGCAGAGAAGGAAGTCAGATTGTGGTACCAGCCATATATCGTAATGACATCCTACACATGGCTCATGACACGCCATATGCTGGTCATCTAGGAGTGAACAAGACTTACCGTCGAATTCTTCCGTACTTCTATTGGCCTGGACTACATCGTGACGTCACAAAATACTGCAAGTCATGCAATACATGCCAGATAGTTGGTAAACCTAACCAGACTATACCGGTAGCACCTCTAAAGCCAATACCCGCCTTTGCAGAACCATTTAGCCACTTGCTAATAGACTGTGTAGGTCCTTTGCCTAAAACAAAGACAGGACACCAGTACTTATTCACTATAATGTGCACTGCCACGAGATATCCTGAAGCTATTCCGCTACGCACCATTAACGCAGATAAGATATCTGACGCACTGATTGCATTTTGTTCAAGATACGGTCTTCCAAAGACTATACAGTCAGACCAAGGATCTAACTTTACATCAAAGCTGTTTAACCAGGTCTTAAAGAAACTAGGCATCCAACATGCAACTTCAACTGCGTACCATCCGCAAAGCCAAGGTGCCCTAGAAAGATATCATCAGACTCTGAAAACCATGCTCCGCACATACTGTTTTGAGAACACTGAAGACTGGGATCGCGGTATTCCATTCGCTCTTTTCGCGACTAGAGAAACTGTGCAGGAATCTCTTGGATTCAGTCCGTTCGAGTTAGTGTTTGGACATTCAGTTCGAGGACCTCTAAAACTGTTGCAGGAAACCTTGTTAAATTCTGATGAAGAGACTGGACTCGTAGCTTATGTGGAACAATTTAGCAATAGAATCTATCATGCTTTTAATCATGTTAAAGATAATCTTTTGCAGGCTCAGAAAAGAATGAAAGGGTACTATGATGTCAAGGCCAGATCCCGATGTTTCCATCCTGGTGATAAAGTCCTCATGTTGACCCAATTGTCTGGACAACCCCTGAGTGCAAAATATACAGGACCATATCAGGTTTTAGATAAAATCAGTGATGTAACATACCTTGTAAAAACCCCTGATAGAAGGAAAACACAGAGACTGTGCCATATAAACATGCTAAAACCTTATGTTGTTAGGGAAGAACAAACTGACATTAGGCCAGTGAGTGCTATCAAAACTGTTGAAACACCCCCGCCTAAATTTAAAAAGACAATCATAGAAAGTAAACTTCAGAACACTGAAGCACTTAAAAACCTCAATGATAAACTGGCACATCTAGACTTAGGTGAACAGACTTCTATCAAGGGTTTAATCTATGATCATGTAAATTTGTTTAGTGATATTCCTAACAAAACAACTTTGGTTACCCATGATGTAGTTTTAAAAGATGATAATGTTAAACCTGTCAAACAACATCCGTATAGGGTTAATCCCATACAACTTGAACACATCCGTAAAGAAATTGATTATATGCTGAGCAATGATATAATTACTCACAGTAACAGTGATTGGTCATCCCCATGTGTGTTGGTTCCCAAATCTGATGGTTCACTACGCTTTTGTGTAGACTATAGGAAATTAAACCAAGTGACAAAAACAGATTCGTATCCCATACCACGGATAGATGATTTAATCGATAGAGTAAGCACTGCAAACTATGTAACTAAGATTGACTTACTAACAGCTTATTTCCAAATCCCATTAACAGATAGGGCTCA